>OU911044.1:19278825-20621325 GCA_918358695.1 Melinaea menophilus ssp. n. AW-2005
GGTTATTATTCAACACGTAAATTAATATTATTATACTTAAACGTAATAAGAGGGCGATATTATTAAAACATACTCGTATATAATACTCGTATATAATAGTGTAAAATAACTATTTAAATATGACGTACTTCATTAATTAAAAAATATATATTTAATTTAAATATATTTTAAATAAAAAAGAAATAAAAAGAGAAATGAATTAGGGATAAATGGTTTTTTTTTCATGTAATACCTTATTATAATGTATCAATAGCCTAACAATTGTCAATGACTTTGTCGGCTTCCCTAAATTATAAAGTATTTGCTTCCCTAATAAGCCATCTAATATAACTGACAGTAATTACATTTCTTTGTAATTTTCACGTGATGCATGCAAAGTCAAACAAATGACAATAAAATAATAAAAACATAAACAGACAACAAATACCAAACTATTTATACTATAAATATTAAAATACGTTCTATTGATTTAACTTCGGCATTTGTTTCAATATATTTAATTTATAAGAATGGGATACTTAAAAATCTACTTAATTACTTATTATAATTATGTGTTAAGTATCTAATACTTATTTGTAACATTTATGTTATTGTAGATATGTTGTGATTAACATACAATTTTAAAAGGTGATTTATACTTATATTAGATTTTTTTATATAAAAAACTTAAAACTTAACGATTGTTTTAAATGTAAAAAATATATATGAAAGTATCGTATATAGATAAGCCATATATCGGAACTTTTCCACCAAATTGAACAATTTACTATCCAAACCAGGGATTTAGTCCTCAATATAATATGAAGTATTTAAACCATACTTAACCGGCAGAAACCAGATCTGGTCTTTTCAATTATGGAATTATTAATAATTGTTTTACTCTCGATATTTACATAGACCTTAATGTACGTCGTTCATAAAATAAGATACAAGAAAAAAACTGAAAGTTAAAATTATTATATTTATACATAAGTGCTGTTATTCTTTTTGCAATCTTTGATTTAAGAATTTAAGTTGTGTAAAAAACTTTTAATCGCTTTTAACATCGATGACACTAGAAAAATTAATCTTATTATGTTTTCATTTCCACTATACGTATAAGTGAGTAGTTTAAAACTATTTATTATATTTTAACAGCTTAGTTTAGTTTTATTAAGTGTGATCCCACAACTTCTAATTGAGATAACAAATGTAAAATGTTGTACCATTGTATCATCAAAGATAAGATACCTAATAAAATAAATAAACAGACTATTATTATATACTTATATTTACATTTTAGACAAATCATTATTCTAGTCAAATGAAATATTATACAAAAATATTTAATACTCGGTATAAAAGAGCTAAAAGTCTTACCTGAATTAAGACTGTTTTTCTGTAAGACTTATCAAAATAAGTCTCCGTAACTGATATCAAATATTAATTAAAAAGTTGCAATTGAGTAACTTTTTAATTAATATTTGATGATAGGATTAATCAACTATTGTTTTTTTTTATTTACACCATTATTATTATCATATTAATTAAATTGTATAGAAAAAGATAAATCCAAATTTGTTTTTTAAATAATATTAATAAAATATTTTTAACATAAACAATAAAGCAAGGTAAAGTAATTCTCTCTTTATATCAATAAATTAGATCCTACATCGGGTCGTGAGTGTGAATTGAAAGCTAGTTAGTATACTGGGTACTATCCGTACTTTAGAGTGGTTTGTGTGTATTTTAGACACAAAGGTAGAAACTGGAACTTTCCAAGTTTACAACTGCACTCCGTTCTTAAAGTTTGAGGTAATCTACAAAGGCGGGATCATAGTCTACATTATTTCTTTGCCCCATCAAGCACATCATTATCATTGTACTCTATAAAAGAAGAAATAATTGCATTTACAAATCTAAGCTATTTTATTTTACTTTTTTAAAACATTTTTTGACATTTTGCTTGCTTGCTTTGCTTGCTTGAGAAAAACTTCAATTGCTTCTACGCAGTAGTTCTTATCCTTAGTAGTTCCTATCAAATATGGAAAGTAAAAAGCAACATTTTCGGCATATTTTATTTTTTTATTATTTTAAAGTAAAAATTCTGTTCAAGGAATAAACAATTATCCTATTTGCATGAAGATGTATTGACAAAAAGCACATGTCAAAACTGGTTCGCATAATTTCAATCCTCCAATTTTAATGTTGAAGATGAAACCACTTTCTGAAAGGCCAGTTGAAGCTAATGAAGACTAAAGGCATTAATAGACCCACGCCAACAAATAATAACTCGTGAGATTTCTTCGAGGTTAGGTTTATCGAATTCAATCGTTCATGATCATTTGAAACGCCTAGATTTAATATCAAAGCCTGATATATGGGTTCCTCACGTTAAAGAAAGAAATCTATATATGTGTTTGTGATTTGATCTCAATCGTCAAGAAAATAATAAATATTTGAAGCGCATTATCATTGGGTATGAGAAATGGGTTGTCTTCAACAATTTTAAACGCAAGAGATCATGGAGTAAAATAGATGAACCGTCTCAAAGCACTTCAAAAGGCGATATTTTACATAATAAATATTTTTTGGCACTTACTACTGTTTCTATTATTATTATATGTAGTAGTAACTTAATATATAACTTAATGAATTTGTAGACAACATATATAAAGTAAAAAAAAAACATTCTCTATAAAATGTATATAAATTTGTTATCGCCTTCACACCTCTACGTATTCTCGTCCTGATCATAATAGCCTTAATATTGCTGAATTATTCCCTTCGAATAGATTATCTTTAACCATTTCATTTCAGATTGCAACATTGCTAATAAAGCCTTATTTCATAAGACATAAGACTAGTATTTGTTTGATGATTAAGTGGTTCATTATTCTCAATGTAGGGAGCTCTGTTATTCAAATAAGATTGAACGACAAAACCTTTTTGTTAGAGTAAGCCTTCACTGAATATAGGTTTTCTTGAAAATGTATTTGGAAGTAATTACGGTATTGTAGAAAAATATACACTTTTATTTATTTATCGTAGATAAAAAAATAATTCCAGATATTGGTTAACATTTATTTCATTGATAATTTCGAATAAATAATCATAATCTATCAATAATTAAAATATTTTTTAATGCTTATAAAATACGGTTTTAAGTAATTTATTTATATCTCAGATGATAGTTAGCAGACAGGCAGAAAAGTATATGATTATATATTTTTGCATTTTTTTGAAAAAAAAACAACTTATTACACGATGCGAAGTACTATTTACGTCAAATCAGGAATAAAATTACGTCCCGTTGTTAAAAAGTAGCTTCTTTTTCTATGTACTGTTTCGGTGATTGACCGATAAATATACAGAAACATTCTAATTTATAATATTATTAGAATGTAATATATCAATTGCTTCTTCAAATATTGACTCTAAAAGATTATTAATGTTAATCCCTTGTGTAAATCGCATTCAACCCTCTTCAGTCACAAAATTACACTTCATATAGTCTTCATTCATAGTCTTAGTGGCTGTTAAAGAACGATTGTAACAACAATTCGTATAAACAGTATAAAAAATGGGTTTTTAATTTTTGTTTCTATTCCATTCATATAGATATTTTGTAAAGTTTTTACACATATGAATTATTGTTATGAGATTTATTTATTCTTCTTCTTTTCATCATTCATTCATTCATTTATTTATGCTTCATTTCTTCAAATTGTAAGTAAAGCCATAAATATTGAAAATAGTCCCAACACAACCTTAGTTTTTATTATTGGGAGAAGGGGAAGTGTTAATAGAAATAACTTAATTAAATTATTCAATAGAATATCACAATTAAACATTAAAGAAGTTATTTTCTTTACATTTCCTTATATAAAGGGTTTGCCTCATGAAAATAACATAAGATTTTCATTAAATTAATTGTTATACACATTGACACATGACAATTATATTAGTAATAAATTTTCTATGAAAAGTCATGTAATAGATATTAAATGTATAACAAATAATAGATACAATAACTTTTGTATTATAACATCTGATAGGTTTTACTTATCATATTATAATTTTAAACTGGTAGCTAATGCGCTATCTTATTATTTACATTTTAATTCAGCCAAATATTTGGCTAATAAGACTACTGCTTTTATTGAGCAGAATAATAATATGACATCTAATAATTTGACATTGAATTTGGAATCTAATAATTTAATTTAGTAAATAAGACAAAGAAGATACTCTCTGGCAATAAAAATAATCTTTTACAGAAAAACATTAAATCATGTAATCAGTACATTACCCATAATAATGTTAGTAATCTAATACACCTGGTGCATCAGAATATTCAAGGAATTATGAATAAGGAAATTGAAATTGAGCTATTTTTGAAAAGTAATGAAATTAATATAATGTGTGTTACAGAGCATTGGCTTAAAAGCCATGAAATGTTATTTAACTTTGAGAATCACCAGGTGGCTAGTTCGTTCTGCAAGGTGAATGCTATACGCGGTGGCTCATTAGTTCTTGTCAACAATTATTTAATATTTAAGGAACGTAAAGATATTGTGAGCCTCTCTGTAGAGCGGACTATTGAAATTGCCTTTGCAGAGCTTGAACGTTTCATTGTTGTTAGTGTCTACAGACCCCCAAGTTCGTTATATGATTCTTTTGAACCTGTTTTTAAAATGTTTTATTAAAACTGTCTGCATTTAATAAAAATATTATTGTATGTGGTGATTTTAATATAAACTTATTATTATTATTAGATAACTCCGCTACCACTATTAGATTCAGATCATTGTTAAAATCATATAACCTTATTAACTTATTCTTAGAGCCCACTAGAATAATTGAGTCTACTTTACTTGTATTGATAATATTTTCACAGACTTTATTCCAAAGAATAAGACAATAATTGATAGGTTAAATTCTGATCACTGTGGGCAATTAATATCTTATAATTACAAATTCAGCAAAGAAAAACAAAAAATTGTGTTTGTTCCTATATCTGTAAGGCGCATGGATAAGTTTAAAAATCATATTGTGGCCAAATGTTCATATCTGGAATATAATAAAAAATCCTTCACAACTATTTGATAAATTTTTCAAAATTATTAATACTGAATTCAAATCGACATTCTCCTCTAAAACTTGCACTTTGAGGAATCACCTTTCTTTTAATGAGTGGGCGACCCCAGGAATTCATAAGAGTAGATAAAAACTGTTTGATCTCTACAATGAGAGGGAGCTCAATCGCAGTGACTCCTTTGCTCAACATATTAGAAATTATTCAAAATTATTTAATAAAGTTTGTTCACAAGCCAGGTCATTACATATTAGAAACTTAATTAGTAATTCTTTAAATAGAATTAAAATAACCTGGAATATTATAAAGTGCGAAGCTGGTAAAAGCAAAGCTCGCAACGCCAAATTTTCTCTTCAAATGGATAACCAAGTAATAAAATCAGATAAGGAAGGTGCCACTGCTTTTGAAAATTATTTTTAAAAAATTCCAGCTTCTACCACTTGTTCTTTAATTTCTTCTCCTGTAGTTGCTGAGTCATTACTACAAAAAAATGTAAAAATATGTGACATTCCTTTTAAATTTAAGAAAATTGAATCCAATGATAAATTAAATGTTTTAGGACCTTAAATATTAAGAATACTCCTGACTTATGGGGAATATCTGTAAAGGTGGTTGCGCCTTACTTAGCGACCATTTTTAATGACTGTATTTCTTGTGGAGTATTTCCTGACCTAATGAAACATAGCAAAGTAATACCACTCTTAAAATCAGGCAATATCAATATTGCCAATATCAGTATTGCCTTCGTTTAGTAAAATATTTGAAAAAATTATGCTGATCCGCTGTTAGACCATTTTAATAAATATAAATTGCTTCACCATAAACAGTTCGGTTTTACTAAAGGTCGCTCTACTACGGACGCCGGCGTCTCTCTTATAAAACATATATATGAGGCCTGGGATCACTCACAGGATGCTCTTGGAGTATTCTGTGATTTATCTAAGGCTTTCGATTGTGTTTATCATGAAACATTGGTCAGGAAATTATACAACTATGACATTAAGAACATTGATCTCAAACTCTTGATTTCTTACTTGTCTAATAGAATTCAGAGGGTAGAGGTGAATGGAAAAAGATCGGCTCGGGCTCCGATTGATATGGGGGTCCCTCAAGGTTCAATTTTAGGTCCATATCTCTTCCTTGTTTATATAAATGACCTGCCTACTTTTGTAGACAAACATAATGAGATATTATTGTTTCCTGATGACACTTCTTTAATATTTAAAGTAAAACGGCATCAGGTATTGTATGACGATGCAAGCAAGGCTCTCTCTAGAGTAGTGCATTGGTTTAGTGTTAACAACCTGTTGCTTAATAGTAAGAAGACTAAACTTCTTAGATTTTCTACTTCTAATATTAAACAGGTGCAAACTAATGTACTTTTAAATGAGGAAGCGATGGAAGTAGTGGAATCCACAGTTTTTCTAGGAATCACTGTTGATGCTAAGCTACAATGGAGCCCTCATATAGCTATTTGATATATATATAGGATTGGCTAGTAAACTTAGCTCTGCCGCGTACGCTGTTAAAAAAATTAGATCCCTAACTGACGAGACTACTGCTAAGTTAGTGTATTATAGTTATTTACATAGCATAATGTCTTATGGTATCCTACTGTATGGTAGTGCTACTGATATAAATACCATTTTCGTTATACAAAGAAGAGATATCCGTGCAATTTACAACCTGGGCCCTAGAGATTCTTTAAGAGATAAGTTTAAGCAAATTAATGTACTTACGGTCGCCAGTCAGTATATTTTTGAAAATCTTAAATATGTACATAAAAATACTGACAATTTTATTAAGCACAGTGATATACATACTATAAATACCAGGAACAAACACAAGCTCGCGCTACCTGTTACTCGGTAGCTGGTACATGGGGCAATGTATACAGTTTTACAACAAAGTCCCAGCAAACGTTCAGGTATTACCATTTAACAAATTTAAGAGAATAACTAAGGAACGTTTGTGTGCAAAAGGATACTACAAAGTATCTGGATACTTAGAGAACAACGCACCGTGGGTATGAAGCGATCGCTGCCAGGCTGCTTCAAGATTATTTTTTTAGTATTGTGTAATGTATTTGTGTAATTTAGAAATTAAGAAAAAAAAAAAACATCATGACAATTCCGCTGAGTTTCTGCCGCCAGCTCTTCTCAGGTCTGTAGAAATAATTTTCCGAGCTGGTGGTAGCTTTGACAATGAAAAAATGTTTTGTATGAAACTTATTTTCAATAAAGATTTTTGATTTTGATTTGATTTTGATTTCGATTGTTATCGTCATTACAATAAATAAATATCATATTTTTAATAGACCAAAATATATTCCAGTAAATATTCCCAAGCACGATAAAACAATAGTTTTTCATTGCCAACTCTTCATAAGAAATTTTATTTTAGTGCCGCTAAAGTTTCTGTGTAGAAGTTTTTTAGATCATGTAACATAACTTTCTGTATCCTGTTTTTTTTTAAATATTTTCTGTAGACAAATATGTGATGATCTACAATAATTAAAGCATTTACTATAATTGCGATTTTTTGAAAATCACCAAATCATTGAAAAGTGTTAAAAATGTATTCTAATCAAAAACAGTATTATTCAAATTTAAATAAAAAACACGAGGTTTGATGATATCTTATTACATATGTGTAATAATATTATACATATAATTTTATTTCATATTTATTCATATTTTGCTTATTTATAAAAAAATATCGTTGAATAAGTATAGTAATTGAACTATTTTATACATTCTCCCTTGCATATTATTATTACTTAGCTATATAAAAGAACCAGCATTTATAATAAAAATATATTTTCTACCTTTAAGAAAAATGAAACGCCGGTCTAGCGCACTTTACGCGTAAGCTGTAATAGTTATGCTTTAAACCCAAAGTACAGAACATTATTTTAATACTTTTTTCTCTTTACAGGTTTAAATTCAATTGTGATCATCGTACGTCACGTATACTAAGGAGTACATGGCGACGGTAAATAAAGAAGCAATTTAGAAGTAAACTAATTTATTTACTATAAAGCATGTAAACAGTTGTAGTTTCTTATTATTCTTACATATATTTTATAACGATTTTTTTTTAATCAGACATAAATACCTAGTTAGGTGTAGTGCATTGCTTAGGAATGTAGTTTAGTAATATACAACTAGTTCAATGAAGTAGCTTAAAATTTTAACTAATGACACTATTTAACCAAACAGTTTTACTGTGTGAATCCTTTAATGAGTTAAATTTGTTAGACAACACCTAGGCGATTGTCAAACAATCACGAACATTATTCATAAGTACAGGTAAATAAAATAATATTAAAAGAAAAGTTCAAGTTTAAGTAACACAAATACACACAAAGCTAATGAAATTAGGCGTCTGCAGAATTTTGAATAGGGATAACAATTTGCTAGGTACTGCTATCGACTTGGTTTCCAATTTAATACTATAAAGATTAAAACGGTGAATTAAATCTCAAAAGTGGCATAGTTAGTTCAATTTGTACAAAATATATTAGACCGAATTTAAGAACTGCACGAGATCCCCCAGGAGGACACTATATCGTCCTTCGCACCCTGCGCTGCGAGCTGAAGACTAAGAACAGTGAATGGGTACGAAAGTAGTCGGACAAATCCCAATAAAATTAACGAGTAGAGTCAGCTAAATATATATTATAATAATTATAGATCACGAAAGTTTAAACACCAAAATTATTCTAAACGTTCTTGTACATATATCTTGGATTCTGAAATGTTATAAAATCGATATCCCATAACTATCCACCGGAATATTCCATAATTATCCTCTGGCATATACCATCAAAATTTGATAATGTTCTCTTGAAAATTTGATTTTAACACTTAATGTTAACATTACAATAATCGATAATATCGATATTTAAATATATATTTGATAATAAAAATAATTTTTAACCGTAAATTAAGTTTATATAATGATTTTTTTTTCAGTATGCGTAACATGACCGTGAGGGACGCTTAATGTACTCCGCTTGTCAGGTAGTATTTTTTCTGTAATATATAATTTAACTTACAAACTAAAAGCTGCCTAACCTCAATAGGATACGTATGTAAAAAAGTAAATTACTGAAATTTATAATATTTTGCACATATGTCACGGATACATAGGGTACGTCTCATCATAAAAAAGGACTTTTCCAAGGGATACAAGAATAACTTATACGGCCATCCGGCCATATAATAAGAATGGTTTTTCACAAATAATGCGCAGCCAAAGTCGCTGGCAAAAATTACTTCACAATAAAACCATTTCCGTATTGCAATATATCAACTAAAATTATTTTTTTACCTTTAATAAAAAAAGATTAAAGTTATATTAATGATAATAAATTGAGAATAAAAAATTAAGCCAATGGAAAGTGTAACATAATAGCGTCTGTTATTCATATAAGAATTATCAATGAAAATAAAAAAATAACTATTGTTATTTAATCTCAAATATACACACACATAATTTTTTATGATTGTGTAATAGATTTGGTAAAGAACATATTATTTCAATTAATATTGTTACATTAATAGGTTTATATTTCTTCACACAGTTTGTTTATATCAGGAATGAACATAAGAACAATGTAATTTAGTGAAGAGGGAAGGAGAATAGTTAACAGCCGTAACTCATAAAATTTTAGTAGCTTCCGTGTGTTCCGTACAAATAGCGGCAACTCATACTCGGGACACGAATTCTAAGTGGTCTTGGAGTGGAAATTAAAACCACACCCTTTAATGGCATTCTTATTATTATAATGTTAAATAAATAAGTATATTTACTTCACTTAAGTTAAAAGACGTCCAAGTAATTAATAACATTATTGCCTTAAAAAAAAACATTACTTATATTATTTTTATATATTTATTAATTTTTTGGTTTTATATTTTATGAAAAAAAATATTTCAAGAGATTTTCTAAGTAAATACACTAAATACACAATAATATATAATTCACAATATACTGGTGAAACAACAACATTTAACGTGGTGATGCGGACGCCATTTCAAAATTTATTTGTGCTCGTTACTCAGAATCATGAATATAGGATAGGCGTAAAAGGTCATTACACTGCACTTGTTGTTCATATCTGCATCATACGCTGGGGTTCTCATTTTTAATTTGAAATGATATTCATCGGCACCATCCTAGAAGTTAACTGGTTATTGTGGTGAGTTTCTGTGACCCACGAATATACTAAGTGGTCGTTTCTTTGATTAAGAAATATATTTCTAGGTTGAAACTGATTTCCGACTATCTACCGTTGGAGCATTATATCTCCGAGCATCATTTCCACTGCTGTTTTGAATAATTGCAACAAATTGTTATTTTCTTGCAGAAGCCCTTGTAGTTGCGAAAAGATGGATCTTCTTAGCAAGGTATGTGTTCTACAAAGTGTATGGACTTCATCTCTGTCATCACCGATGAAGTACATTGGAAGGAATTTATGGTAACTAATTAAAAACGGGGGCAAGATGCCAGGTTTGTGATATATTTGATCTTATTACAAAAACTCACAAAAACTTTTTTCTTTATTTAAAAGTAGTGAATATGTTTGTGTGTATTGTATTATCATATCAGTGACACTTTACATCATAAATTATAAAATCACTATATTAATATTTAAAAGAGACATTTAAAACATAAAATAATGACATGTTATATTATTTGAAATCAAGTCTCATATACCAGACTAACAATTTAACACACTATACCGTTATTAATAAATTACACAATTTATACCTTTCAATGAAAACTGAGGTCACATGACAGAATTTTATTAGTATGTACAACTCTCTATGCTCAGGTACTGAAATACGATTTTGATATTCAAATGAGATATTGTGTTTTATATCTATTGTGATTCTGGGAGTTAAACCGTTCTTATTCATTATTTACAATGTATTAACATTCTATATTATAATTGTATTTTGTATATATCAGACAAAAACTATTAGAATGTCTCTTTAACAGTAACAATAGTTTCACTCGTAAAGACATTAAACTAACGTTATCTAACAAACTTGACCGCTTACTAAACCACGCCTCTGACATCTGACTCTGACTCTGCCATCTGTGTCATATAATATATTGTGTATATTGTTATTTAGATAGACAGTATAGTGAGTTACATCTAAATTTGTTTATAGAGATAAGATATTTTAATATCAAAATCATTTTTCACTACCTTAATATACAAAGGGTTCTAAATTATATTGATAAAATCCTGACTTATGAGTTTAATTTTAAGGGTATAATTTGTATGTAGTATGTTTATAAATTGTTAAAAAAAAACAATTATTAATATAAACTTTATCTATTATATAATAACACTTACCCAGTATTGAACATTAAAGTACATCAAGATTACCTGTTATCCTGCCAAGACAACTAACTATAAAGTAAATTGCAATCAAATCGCTACAACTTTTGTTTATTTTGAACAAAAAGATTATACCTTTGACTTCCAAGATAAAGTTTCTTTATTGTAAATACACAATACATTTGTTTAAAGCCAACCTTTTAAACAACCCATTAAAGTAAACTTAAAATATAGACTTCGTTAACTTTCACAGTAACTTGTCCAAGCAAAATTCTCTTTACTAACTTTATTTAGCTGGAGCCTTTATTTAAAATTATATTTTTACTTGTTATTGTACAAAATATTGACAGACCCATAGTAAGAAATTCAATAGTATATATAGATCTTAAAACTTAAGATTCTAATGTTCTTTTTAGATTCGATTCGATTCTGGAGGTAGCATGCATTAAAAAAGTTTTCCATTTATCGCTTATTACAACGACATAAAAAAATGCTATAATATTTATCGGCTTTTTCAATAAATGAGGTACCAACAAAAATACAAACGACAGAAATTAATCAAAATTATTTTTATTTCAAATCCTGTTCAAATACAGCTCCTCTGTTACAAATACACGCACGGCACCTACGGCATATATCTTTTGTGGTGGTGTTTAGACTCATTTCTGCTTTAATTTTTGCGAATGCGTCGTTAATTCTTGCCACCAATTGTTCTTTTGTTGTGATTTCGACCTCATACACCAACTCTTTAGCACGTCCTCAGACATAGAAATCGAGCGATGTTAGGTCTGGGGAACGTGTTGTTGGGTCTGTCAAGATATTGTATAAAAATATGATTGTTAAATTTATTATACCTAATCTTTTTTATTAGTACATAAAAAAAGGAAAATTATTTGGTTTGGTTTGGTTAATAGTACGGAATACAAAAATTCCGTACTACTAACAATGAGGTGAGTTTTTCATATAAGTACACGTGAAGTATCATCTAAGAGGCTCCACAGTCACTTTTAATTAAAGTTAGACTGCTGTTTATATTTTTCTCATGTGGACAAAAATATTTCAGATAATTTTACAAAATGAAAAAACTGAGATTTTTTTTCTATTAAGTACCAGTTAATCTACTCGCTTCAAAACATATACATAAGTATTACATTATTAAAATTTTGGTCTGATTAAAATGGTGATTAGGATAAATAAAATAAATTTCAATAAGTTATATATATACATATTTAAAGTGACTCATAAATATAATTTGAAGCGAATGTTTAAATTCTGCTTTGTTTTTATAATATTACACTGCGCTTGCAAAGTAATATCAGCCGAAATCTGTTGGAACAATCCGGCTTTGTGCGGTTTAATGACTCGCCTGGGTCTATGTTATACACGGAAAATGTACACGGATTATAGAATAGCATATGGTTACAAAGCAATTTTCAATGCATTTTTGAAAACCAATATTCAGATAGAAAGTATTTATATTACTTTATTCTTTATTTATAAATACAAAACATGAAAATCATCTATGCGTATAAAACTCAACCTTTTTGTTCGTGTCATAAGCGATTTAGATTGCTATGAATTAGTTTATTAATATCTTTAAATTGAATACAAAATTATTGTACAAAAGGTGACACGTTAATTTGTATCCCATTCCCAAGATTATATAGATATATATTATAAAAATATCTCTATATAAAAATATTTGTGTACTTTGTAAAAAAATTTAATGGTTATAATAAACCTTTCTTGCAGACAGGAAGTTATAGTTACAATAATTGAATAACGTAATATTTATATTTAGTGTAATACTCGTATCTATTTTATCTTTTTATGAGTACAAGCGAAACAATAAACGATGGTAAATTAGCACTTCAAAATTATTTTATAAATTAGTAGATTAAGAGGACAAAATAATTAAAAATGTTTGGGCATTCTTGCTATTGATTTTAATTTGTTATATTATATTTAATACTAGATGTAAAGATGAAATTATATAACTACATTATCGTAATGCTTTAGTTATGTTTTCAATCTGTTGTATTTAAACGCTTTAAATAAAACAAAACACAAATATCATCTCCAACTTCATACTTATATGTATATTATAAAGTCATTACATCGGCGACCCAAATGTAACAACATTAGGGAAATGCTGTACATTATACTCTTTACTGCTGCGAGTGATTAAATAAAAAAAAATCAAATAGAACTTACTATACCTATTCAGTAGAATGTTGCAAACATATGGGATTGATGTCATAGCGAGAAATCTTGTCTTTTATATACGTTTGTACAAATAGTACTTACAGAAGTCAAAAATACTGTTTTTATCCCATTGATCAATTTAACCATTCAATGTTTAAAAAAATGTATATTAAATGAGCGCAGACCCCTTAACACATTAAATCAGTTATCATCACATATGTAATATCTTCTATACCTTGCACTAATTATGTATGTACATAATATGGCAACATTATTTGGTTACAGTTATTGTAATTCGAATAAACAAACCACTAATTAAGCTTGTGTCAATCAACTAAACTAACAATGCCTCATGAATGGTGTTTCATAATATTGACAATATTGCAATTTTTTAAGACAACAAGAATTGAATTAATGAACTACAGTGAATCATGTGATGCAATTCCATATACGTTTTAATTTGAGTTTCATTAAGGGTCAATTTATACTAGTGCAGAGTCGAAGCGTCTATCCAAAACTGAACATAACAAATTAAACCTTATATCCACAGCGTAATGCACATATTACTTCAGAGATTTTAAAAAGATATTCGCGCATTCTCCAGAATTCACGCATCTGCACGAAATCTGGTGAATACGCGCGCATTCTGGCGGCTTCACTTTAGTTGTAAAGAATTTGACGCTTCGATGCGTTTCGACTCTGCGCTAGTGTAAATTTACCCTAACCATTGGAGGTGAAAAAAAATTAAGGATAATAATTACTGTAGCATTTTAATCACATATCTTGCAGTTTAAATATTTGTTAATGTTAAAAATCAATTTTTATTGTTTTAACCAGAACCTTGTGTGGTTGACAGCATCATATTATGTATATAGAGAAACTATTCCATGACTAAAAAAATCGGTGTCGACATTAAGCCGATAGATAAGAAATACAAATCGTTTTGAAATTGTAAGGCACATTAGTTAGTTTTTGTTTAACATCCTACGATATTAAAAGTGCATGCATACCTACTGTGAAGATGGAAGTTGGCGGGAAGAATTAGGATACCTGGTATAGTTTAATTCTATTAACATAACCTTACTTCTCTTGTGCAAGGGAATACAGGCTTAATTACATTTGTGGTAAAGTTTATATTGCATCGCTTTTACATATCTTAAAACATGCAACGCAGCGAATCTTAACCACATTGTAATGTTAATTTACTCAAACTGTGTACAGTTTGAGTAAATTCTTTTTTTATGAATCAATATCAACATTAAAGTTGGGCAATAAACTTCAATGAGATAATATAACGAAATATATAAAAATAATTATACAAGAATGATGGCAAATCTGTATATTTAATATTTTGAAAAAAAATACTATGACTTATGTATAAAGATGTGGATGTGTGTAATGATAGATATATTATTTTATGATTATTATTTCAGTGGAAGATGGTGGCGGGAGGATGGAACTAGTTTAAATAAAGAATAATATTTTTAAGTACCTACATAATAACTTTACATAAAATACTACCTGAATATATATAACTCGATCCACTTTTATGAGGTTATTATATTTATGACTTTTAAAAATATTTGTAAAACAAGATACTGTTAGTAGAAATATAAAACAATACTTTAAAAGTTTTTAATTTCAACAACATATTAGAATGGAAATTTTATTTGGGAAACAACGATTTATAAATTAAATAATTCGTATATCTATCTAATATAAATAATTCTATAGAAATTTCAAAACACTTGACACACTGAGTCATGGTCAGTCTTAAGTTTTGATAGTCATTTTATCTATGAAATGTATTATAATATAATTATCCAATTTAATAATTATGGAAGTCTAAAATTAATAACTAAAGTCACATACTTTCAACTGAAAATGTTTTAAATTTAGAACTATAAAAAAATTAACACGTTATGTTTTATTATAGGTATATTAAGGGAAGAACTTTGTGGCGGTCATTAAGAATATTAAGATGATCTCAACAAAATATTTAATTCATAATAACTCTATATATTTTTTAATTCATGCACTAAATATATCGTGTAATACACAAGTTAAATTAATTCAGATAATTAAATTAATGATTTAATTTAACGAAAAGTAGAATGTATTTAACATTCTACCTTTACTACAGTACAAATTTTGGCTCATTAATTGTTTTTTGAAAGTAAAACGATATTTTGCTCGAACCCATTTCTAGATTCTTGAATACAAAACAGCAATCATCATTATCAGCTGTCGTGCGTCCACTGCTGGACGTAAGCCTTCCCCATTGACTTCCACCGTGATCGGTCCAAAGCGGCCCGCATCCATTGGTTTCCAGCTGCTCTTTTTATGTCGTCTATCCACCTAGTTGGTGGTCGTCCTCTACTTCGCTTGCCAGTAAGTGGCCTTCACTCAAGGACCCTTTTTCCCCATAGGCCGTCACTTGAGCGGGCTATATGCCCAGCCCATTGCCACTTCAGCTTACAAATCCGTTGGGCTATGTCGCTTACTTTTGTTCGTCTGCGAATCTCTTCGTTTCTGACTCTATCTCGCAGCGAAATTCCCAGCATAGCCCTCTCCATCGCACGCTAAGTGACTTTAAGCCTCTCTAAGAGTCCCTTTGTTAGAGGCCACGTCTCGGTTCCATAAGTCATCGCTGGTAACACACACTGGTCGAAGACTTTCGACTTAAGGCACTGCGGTATTCTGGACGAAAATACGCTCCTTAAATTTCCGAACGCTGCCCATCCTAGTTGGATTCGTCGATTGACCTCTCCCTCGAAGTTGGACCTGCCCAATCGGACTTTTTGTCCCAGGTAGACATATTCGTCGACAACTTCGAGAATGGAGCTCCCAACGGATACCGGGATAGGCGCGACATGGACATTCGACATAATTTTCGTCTTGTCCATATTCATTTTAAGGCCCACCTGTTGAGAGACTCCATTAAGATCGCCGAGCATAGTGCTGAGGTCTTCCAGGGATTCTGCCATTACTACTATATCGTCGGCAAATCGAAGGTGAGTTAGGTACTCGCCGTTTATATTGATGCCGAGTCCATGCCATTCCAGGAGCTTGAAAGCGTCTTCCAGTGCAGTGGTAAATAGTCTCGGAGAGATAACGTCTCCCTGTCTCACGCCTCGCTGTAAAGGAATAGCGTTTGTGCAATGCTCCTGGACTCGAACCGACATGGTGGCGTTTGTGTACAAATACTTCAACACTTCGATGTACCGATAGTCAATATGGCACCTCTGAAGAGACGACAGTACCGCCCACGTTTCGATCGAATCAAAGGCTTTCTCATAGTCCACAAATTCTAAGCATAATGGCCGATTATACTCCTCGGTCTTCTGTATAATCTGCCGCAGCGTATGAATGTGGTCTATGGTACTAAAACCTTTTCGGAAACCAGCTTGTTCGGAAGGCTGGAAGTCATCAAACTTGCTCGTGAGACGAGTCGTGATAATCCTCGAAAACAGCTTATAAACATGGTTCAGAAGCGAGATGGGCCTGTAATTCTTCAGCAAAGTAGTATCGCCTTTTTTGAAGAATAGTGCCACTACACTTCTGTTCCATGCTTCCGGCGTTACACCCTCAAGCAGGACGGCATTGAAGAGCTTCTGAAGGACCCTAAGTACTGGCAATCCGCCCGCTTTCAGAAGCTCTGATGTGATACCGTCTTCACCTGGTGCCTTGTTGTTTTTAACCTGTTTTAGGGCCATACTGATCTCGTGCAAGCTGATGTCCGGGATTTCATCGGAATAATGCCGGGTAAGCTCCGCTCTTGGGTCTTCTGCTAAGCTATCAACAGGTTTAGTGACTGAGGTATATAAGTGTCCATAGAACCTCTCGACCTCCCTCAAAATGTCAGCCCTACACGACACTGTGCTTCCATCCCCCAATTTCGACTTCGATAACCGGCTTTGCCCAATTGACGAATCTCGCGCAAACACTTTGGAGCCTTGGTTTCGCTCTATCGTATCTTTAATACGGTTAGTATTGAAAATACGGATGTCATGTCGCAGATATTTCCGTATGCGTCTGTTGAGCTGCCTACAAGTCTCGGTATCATTGAGGGACTGAAGTGCCAACGAGCGTCGTTCCGCCATAAGTTTGAGAGTTTCGTTGGCTAGTTTTCGGGGTCTATTTTTACGGCCGGGTCTGTAGAATTTTCCTCCGACCGTATGGACAGTTTCTACCAACCTGTTGTTAATTTGGTCCACGGATGCGCAATCATCTAGGCAAGCGAAGCGGTTCGATAATTCAAGTTGAAAGCTTTCGAGATCTTGAATATGAGCTTTAGATGGACGGAGCGTAGACTTCACCAACCGAGATCGTTCCAGCCTGATATTGAGATTCAGCGTGCCTCTTACCATTCGGTGATCGCTCCCTGTTTTTACGTTGTTGATCACAGAGACATCGTTGAATATCTGGCGTCTAGTGGTCAAGATGAAGTCAATCTCATTTCTAGTGGAACCATCGGGACTTAACCAGGTCCACTTCCTTTGAGGCGGCTTCTGGAAGAAGGAATTCATCATAAAGAGTCCCTCTTTCTCCAGAAAATTGGCCAGCCTCTGTCCCCTAGGGTTCCGCTGTCCATATCCAAATTGTTCTACTCTCAACTCGTCGTCGCTTCTCTTGCCCAGCTTTGCGTTGAAGTCCCCCATAACAACATTAAAGTGAGTTTTTTTAGTATGTATGGCCCGACTGATATCCTCATACATAGCCTCTACTTCATCATCTGGGTGTGCGGAGGTCGGTGCGTAGACCTGTATGACCTTCAACGAGTATTTTTTAGAAACTCTGAGTATAAGGTACGCGACCCTACTCGACACACTTTCAACGACTGCAATGTTGTTTATGAAGGACTTGTGGACCATAAACCCGACACCTCCTTGGGACTTTTGGTGGCCCTCCCGGTAGTATAGTAGGTTTCCGGATTTGAGGGTTATCGTGTCCTCCCCCTCTCTACGGATTTCAGATAACCCTAATATATCCCAGCGTAACCTACTCATCTCTTCTTCCAGCTCAGCAATCCTATCGTCAGTCCGCAAAGTGCGGACATTGTGTGTTACCAGGGCCAGGTGTCGTTTGGGGTGGTAGCTCGGTCCCGAGCTACTTAGAGATTCTTAGCACCCCCTGCCCCACCATAACTACGGCCGCTACCGAAGGCGGGAACAGTGGGACTGCCGGGTACTGGGGGCCTGGTCCTATTTGCGTCTGTCATATTTAAAGGGGAGAATTTGCCATACTCGCCACGCTTGGCAGACGGGTTGGCGAGCGTAGTGCGCAGCTCCTCACACCGGTGGCGCTGCTGCCCGACACCAGTCTATATTATTTCTAGCTGCACTGATTGTGATGGATATACCGCCATCGATCGGTTGGAGGAGAATAGGATGGGGGTAGGTATATTCAAGGGAAAAGAAAGGAAAGGGGATATTGCTTACACGGACAGACAAGGTATTGTAAGCAAATAGCTCGAGCAAGTCAGGGTCGCGTACCTGTAACTCGGACTGGCTGGTGCCGGGAAGTCAGAGTCCTCTAACTAACTAACTAACATGCACTAAATATATCGTGTAATACACAAGTTAAATTAATTCAGATAATTAAATTAATGATTTAATTTTACGAAAAGTAGAATGAATTTAACATTCTACCTTTACTACAGTACAAATTTTGGCTCATTAATTGTTTTTTGAAAGTAAAACGATATTTTGCTCGAACCCATTTCTAGATTCTTGAATACAAAACAGCAATATTAGAAACATTTTATTGTTCCATACAAGTTGGACGACATTGTTCGTAAAGAACTTTTTGAACCAGGAAAGTTCACATCGACTCAACTCTAGAAAAAACAAAAACAATAAAGACAAATTTTTGCTAACTTTATAAATTAACGTATTTTTTAAGAATTTTAGGTTAAAGGTATTTTAAGTAATTTATGGTATTTCGACAACATCAATTGACGATCCTCAAGGTACGTAAGGAGCTGCTGGTTGAGGATGTTGTCCATTATTTTGGAAAGAAGGAAAGTAATGGCCAAAGGTTTGTAGTTAGCTGGGTTTGAGCTATCAATTTTTTTAGGGTTCGGATGTACAAGAGAATACTTCCACGAGACCGGGATTACAGCCGTAACATAGGAATGCCTTCGAGTTATATCTTAATATAACATCCAAATAATACAGATATATATTTTTTTTAATATTAATCGACCATTAACATTAGCTGAATATATTTAGGTGAATATCTTTAGGAAAGAGAAACAAAAACATATAAGATATTTTGACTATAGATTCTTTTGAATGGTAGATATGAAAGAGTAATGCAATATTAATGTTTTTTTTTATGCTAAATATAAGTATTATATATTAAAAAGAATAATTAGTGAAACTCCAGTTATAATTTTTATTTATAAGGAGTTTTATTGTGTGCTCTAAGTATAAAGTGGTTTTACTATTTATTGGTTTAGTTCAACCAATAAATAGATATGATATTATAATGGTTTTATTTTGCCTTACCAACCAACTTTTATAACTATTATTTAAAAAGTCAGGTCTACGTGTCCTGAAAGTTTTGTTACATAACTTAGTATTCTGATAAGGATCCCAAAGAAAAGAAAAAACAATTTAAATAAAAGGACATTTTCGAAAAAGCGGGTCAAAGTTTCAAAATTCGTTTTTGGATTTCCATTAAAGCCGTTAATGGATATATTCTGAAAACAACATTGTATTAAGGCATCTGTCACCATCTTTTGCTGATCAACTGACAAAGTTATTTGTTTTAATTTTACTTTCCAAGTAGAATATAAAATTTATTACGAGGAAAATTCTAAACTAAAAGATCAGAATTTTTGTTAATAATAATTTAATAATTTGTCATTTTGAAATGGGGAACTATTAACTTTTGTAGCTATAGCATTATGGCATCATGTTATCTAACGACAAGATAATGGACAGATAACATAAAAGTAATTCGGTACCAAACGATCTTGTTAATTGTAAGCATTAAGAAATATATATTTATTGAAACAAATAAAAAAACATCAAATATCTTTCTGAAGCATTACTGAATAAACGAGAATCATTTAGTTGATTTTTTTAAATGTTTTTAATGTTTGATTATTTTAAAAAACTATTAATTAATTAATATTAATTGTCATTAAAATTTAAATGATGCTAGTAAAAAAAAGTAAAAAACTAAAGCATTTTAATAATATATATAAAAACATTAATGCAATACCAAAAAAAAATAATATACATAAAGAATATGTATTTTTGCGTGTTCGTCGGTCTACTTAGTTTAAGATTTAAAGAAAAGGTCAGAGCAGAGTTAATATAAGTCACAATTATATTCCACAAATTACTTAATCAGTTTTTGTTTTACTTATATTGTAAAAAATGTATAACAAATGTCAATGTTTTAAATTAAATTCCCTTTGACGTTAAAAGTGAGGGAAACTCACAAATTGTGAAATTCTTAGATTTTGCATTGACATGAAATTTATGAATAATAAAAAAATCACTTAATTCTTATTTTTCTACAAAAGATTCTCATAAAACCAAATTAAAAGAGCAGAGGTTATATTTTTTGTAAATATTTTTGACACTAACTTTTATAACATTGCTAATCAGTTAATTATTTCAAAATGAATAACCTGTCTGATGTCTGATCAACAAGACAACATATTATAAAAAAGAAATAATAACTTTTGTCAAATTATTTCAAGTTTCAGATAAAAAATTATCCACTGAAACGGCAATTGAATCAGACAGGTTTTATGATTTCCAGCGGAAAACAGAATTCCGATAGTAACATTGTTCTTATTTGAAATGAAATGAAATATTAAAACTGACTTTACTCTTGAGTCGATTTAAGAGCTATGGATTCGAATTTCCATAAAATATATCTATTTTAGGACCGCTAATATATTTTAAAGAAATGTTCTAACCATCATATAACTTTATAAAAGGGGTTGTTAAAATAAATCCTTAAACTAGATTTATTATAGAAGGGCAAGTTACAGGTTAAAGGTAAGTTAGGGATGATATTTATGAAGATTATTAGTGCGATAACATAAATAACACGCCCTCAGTTACACTCAGGGTATTCGATAAATTTGCCAATACGGTATTGCTTATTGTCAAGCATATACTTATTGTAAAGAGTTATTTTTAGATTACCAAAAACTATCACTTAACAAAATAATATAATGACATTATATTGTATAATCCTATCAGAATATAACTTTAAAAATCGACATGTATGGTATTATATCTCTTTATTATACACCTTAAATGATCATAAGTGATATCAGGTAATTATATACTTTCACAGATATTATACCTGTGGGAGGTCAAATCATAGTATTTTTGCATAGAATTCTACATGTGAAGTTATTAAAAGTTCTAAAACATTTTACAAAGTTCCTTTGAGCATGCGGTGTTCATAAAACTTTTAACTTTTGACATATATTGTTCTTCCATACTTCCATATTTGGATATGTGTAAACATATACTTTTATTCTCTTACTTAATAATAATTTTAAGGCTAAAAGTGACACAGCAATGCCCCATGAAATCAAAGAAGAGAAATATTAAAGATATACTAACGTTAGATTATACTAAACATTCTTTCAAAATTATTTTCGATTTATTATATGTTATTTATGTTTTTATTTATTTTAAAATAGTTGCTAATTAATATACGAGTATAATACAGAATCATAACACATTCCACATTAATGATTTTTTATACTACTTTAATCTTCTTCAAAATAAACCTAGGATTTAAAATAAATTCCTTTGCAATTTGAGAATGCAAGAAAAGGAAATTGTCTATGCTTACAAAGCTTTTTAATCTGATTCCATTAGTTTCCATTACCCGACACTTTAGTAATAGTCTTCTTCTTGCTTGAAAACGACTTTTAGGAATAAAATTTTTGCCAATCTTTGTTTAAAAATAGTTTAGTAATTCATTACATTAATTGTTATATTATAAACAAATGTATAAATTGACGCAATGAATAAAACTTATACAAATATATTTTACCTTTCGTAAATAACACTAATAATAATTAATGTTTTAATAATTAATAATATATTTATTCAAATAATTGTGACTTAATTAATTTAACTCATCACAACTTCTAAATTGTTAAGTACAAAAAACTAATTATGGTTTACTTGTATTGTGTGCCTCTTCAACATGAAAAGAACTTTTCCGTGTTTTTCTAAATGATTCTAACAAAACGAATTTGTAGAGTCTAACTATAGAAATTAAGTTTAAAGTTTATTCTAGTACCGTAATTTGGATAAACGAACATAAGCTGCTTTCATTGTTAATTATACATTGGACATATTGAAAAAAATAGATTGAACATATGAAATAAAATATTTTCATTCATATTAAAATAAAAATGTTCAATTCATTCAGATAAAATGTAAAGCGAAATATATTCAACAAGGTTTATGAAACGTGAACCACACACAATTCAGTGAACGAGTGAATGATTTGTGAATAAAGAAAAATAAAGGCAATAGCAGGTAAGTACAATTTATCCGAGGAAAACATTTTCTATTTGATTATATTATTATTCAAATTGAAAACATGAATAATGAATTTATTAATATTCAACTGTTTTGTGATTTTTTTTGTAATTATTCATTGATTTATGTCGTCATGATCGCTACTATGGTATTAGGTTTACTAGAGGAAATACTTGATAAAAATAGTCTAACTTTAAAATTGCACTGTAAGTATGCTTTTACAATTAATGGATTACATTCTTGAAAGAACTGTTAAAACTGATCTAAATATATAATAATATCATTTATACACACAATTAATTAGTTTTAAGTAAAATAAAACCTAAGAATTTAACAATCAATTAATAGACAAATAGAAGTATAATATTTGATTAGCCAATGAATTATGACGATCTTTAAATAATCTATATTTTGTACTTTCGATACTTTGTATTACAATAAAAATTGTAATATAATTTTCCTTTTATCATTACATAATGAATCTTCTTTTGAAGAACCTCATGTCGTTAATTTGGTTTTGTGATAATTCTTTAATTAATATAACTCTAATAAGGCAATCTAAAGTCGACTTTCATGAATCACATTTTCAAAGAATAAATAAAGAAATCCAGAATCTAATTGCAGATAACATTGAATTTTAAAAATATATGTCAGCAGTGTTAAAACTTTTAAGAATGTTATAAAATGTATGTAACACTTGGTAAGTTCCATAGTCTGGTTACAAATAATAAGATGTCCAAGCACTGCAGTTTGGAATGTTGCCAAGCAATGGATTAATTGCCTGCATTTTATGTGTTTGGGAATCTATGACGCAATGTAAAATTAGGTAAAACACTTTCTTATTTTGGTTTGTTTGTAACAGTATGTCCACTATTTTCAAATAATAAATGTTGTTTGAACTTTCACATAAGAACACTTGAACGGTCAGTAAATTTTGTTTAGTTGTTTAAGTAAATGAGTTTGTAAACAATTACTAAATGGATGTTTAGTGTACGATATGTTTGATTCCATTTTGAATATTTTAATAAAGGAACATTTTCAATTTCAGTCACCATTTTATATATGAATGGGTAATATTATTCGTAATATAAATTATTATTCGTAATTTTACAGATTTCGATCTTAAATATGAAGTATCTAATAATACTATAATAATTGTATATTTTATACTTTATTTTACATACTATTGTGATACATGGGTAAAGAATATATTTTGTAACCTAGTGAAAATACTGCATAGATAATATGAATTATATTTCACAGATACCAGAAAAATAATATATTCAAATTATATCTTAAAGAGCAAATATTTGTATGTAAATAAGCATTGAAATAAAACAGATATAATTTTATGCTTATGTTATCATAATTATGCCGAACTATTTATTTTATAATCATTTTATTAACAGTAATATTATATAAATTCAGATTCAGATTCAGAGAAAAATTGGTATTGTTATATTCGACGACAGACACACAAACCAAAAAAACGTATATTCGTAAGCTATTGTGATTTATAGTTTAATTATTATTGTTTTTAAAACAATTCGCCATAATAAAAGAAATATATATAGACAGCTACTTTTAAATTACGACCCATAAACACAATTTATATCTTACGAAATATAGTCTTGAAACCGGAGAGAGATTATTCACCAGACCCACTATTAGGACTCCCCTCGACCTCTGACTACGCAATTATGTAACATCTGCAATAGAGTAGATAAGCACGTGTTGGTGTTGTAAGATCAGCAGCTCACATGCAGCTATTATGTAAATACGAGTAGATTTGGTGGTCCATCAAAGTATGAGCTGTAATGTAATGTAATTTATAATAATAGCTGTTTTTTTAATAGTTATTGAAAACTTAATATATATTTTACTTTTAAACAACCATCTGTTTGTCATCAACAATATTTACTATTTTCAATTTGAACCTGCATATTAATTTTGATTACCTGTAAGATAGTTATAGAATGATTCATTTATTAAAAGGCTTTAGGGAGGTTTCAGAATTAATACATTATGACAAAAAATTTACTTGTATCTATATTTGACAACTATCGCGATGATACAAAAATACAAAAACAATAATACTCTTATTACAAGTAAAAAACCTTTTTTCAGGCTTTTATTCAATAGTGAGTATTCCGATGTGAACATTCTTTTCCACTCTTAAGACGCCTGAAGAACCGTAAAGCCTCTTTGCCATTTTAAGCCCGTTTGGAATGGAACTTTTAATTAACTCTCTATTTCTTCTTCTATATTCATAGAAAATGTAGATTCCTTTATAACTTAATTTTATTTTTTTTTGTTCTGATATACATTTTCGATAATAATAGTGATGTTATTGAGTGATTAGTGTAATAGTGATTGTAATACTATTTAGTTGTAAGCTATTTTTATTTTTTCTTTAACAATTACTATCAACATACTATTTCGTTTTTAGATAATAAATAAAAACATTATACCATGTAATTAGAATTAATTTTTCATGTTTATATTGAAAAATTTTAGTAAGTCAATATGTTTAAAATCACTCAGAACATATTTAAAATAAATTCGCAACTCATAAAGTTAAAATCTTGCTGGCCAGTTGGAAAATAATGCTATTTGCTAACTTGCTGGAGTAGCTTTCGTTAGTTGGTTTCTGTCCTAAATAGAAATTAAATGACATTTTCTATTCGTTTCCCTATTTCACTGATAGCACAGCGAAGCACAAAGCGTATATTTGATACAATACAATTTTTTTATTATCATGCAATTGCATGTTTAGTCTATGGATCTTATGGTTAATAGGAAAATCAACTGTGATATAATTATTAAATTTTAATAAATATGATATTATGACATAATTGTGATTAAAGTTATTAATAAATTATTTCATAGTGATTAAATTTGTAATTTTATTTAAGTGACCCTTAAATGAACTAACCTCACAAAATAAAATTGAAGGTTATATATACATATTTATATATTTCTTTATGTTTTTATGCTAATGATACTTAACTTATGTGAAGTCTTAACATTATTTTCTCATTTCCTAGTTATATTAATATAATGCGATGAAACTTCCTAAACGCACACCCAGCTTTTTTAAGCATAGCTGTGGTCAAAGAAATAAAATATAGGAAACAAAATTTCAAAAAATACATATGGATCTAGTGAGGGCTAAAAATATAAACATCTTTATTTATTCCCAATTTTGTCTCTGTGACATTGAATTTATAATAAATTGTTTTAATTTTAAGCGTATTTTTGAATCTATATATATATATTTTATTTATCTATCTGTATTGTATCAATTTATATGAATAAATATTAAGTTTTGTAAATACAATACAATGTAAATTTATTAAGTTTTATAAATACAGTACAATGTATATTTATATAAACCGAGATTTTAATTATACTTTACGGTTTCCCAAATATCTATAAAAATATAGTACATGTACTTACATTTCTCGAAAATATTTTGTCTTCTGAATGTTAATTTTTCTTAGTTATTATACTTTATTATTTAAGCTGATCTTAGTAAGTATAACGATAGAAAGAATATATAAAACTATCTATATTTTATTATTGGCTTTAAATATTTACTTTATACAAATTATTATAATTTTAAAACCCGCAAAAAAAAATTAAAAGCTATTTGAACATGTTTTCTATTAAAACGTTTCTTAAACTCCTAAGCTGCTGAAGTGATCGATGAGTTTTCTTTCCGAACTAAATTTAGGTAAGCCTTTTTATTTGATCTAAGCGTTCAAATTCACTTTCTTTCTTATACATTTTCATTGAAATTTTAATATTATAGAGCAGTGGACTCAAAACAGATCCTTGGGGAATACCTATCCTAAATTTTAAAAACTATTAAGACAAAGTCGGCCTCAGAGATACTGTAGCAATATAAATAATAAAATGTTTTATATTTAATAATAAAATAATAAAATGCATTTATCGATGACATAAAAAATATATAAATAGAAGAAAAGAAGAAGAATTTAGAAAAGACTTTCAAATAAAATATAGTTTGTTTAAAAGGCTTTTTCTAATTCTTATTATCATAATAGCTGTTAGGAAGTAACCAAAGTAAGGTTAAAAAAAATGTTGGTCCATTATAACTATCTACTGATAGTTTAGGTGCTAGCGTAGTACATCGAATATTAAAAATGAATGATGAAAAAAACGAAAAGGAAGCACAGTTGACGTTTTTAGAAGTTTTTAAAAAGAAATGTGGCTTAGAGTTTTGTACACAAAACGGAACCTTAAAAATTAGAACTTTATAAGCTCTAAAACATTTCACTAGTTTATTATTTAGCTTAACTAAAAATGTATGACTGTGTTACATTAAGGAAGATAAGATGTGTAGGTAGTAGATGTGTAGGTAGTAGATGTATTCGAAAAGAAACGGTGAGGACCAAATTGTAAAAAACCGTATCCAATAGTTCAGACCTAATAAAGTATGCATTTAATACGATCCTTGAAAGATCTCAAAAGATCCTTGATTTTAAATGTAATCAGCTTTGTTTATGAAAAGCTTGAACCTACACTGATGAATGAGCGTAATGACTTTGATCTAGTTTCATTCCCTCCCATTCAACCTAAAAAAAAAAATACAACCAACAAAACAAAACAACCTAAAAAAAAGATACCTTTTCCAAGAAAAAAAATAAAAACCGCTTTTTGCCTGAAAATTTTTGATGTAAACAACGGCATCATGTGTTATTCTTAGGTAGTGAGTTATATCTTAAACGAGTGACACACGAGGTCTACCCACGCGTGTCCCCCTGCGGGCACGGATTTTTTTTGGAAATACTTTTGGTACTTAAATTTAGAGTAAAAAATAACCTTTCTATTAAAAATATTTGCGAGAAGGGAATGTTTACCAGAAAAAAGGTATAAATTTTTTTCCAAAAATTTTCGGTTTTTTTACCCCCACCCCTAAATTATTGAAGTTAGGTTTTCGGATTATCTACATTAGTTATAGGTATTCATCAAAGACATCATATAATATGAACGCGATTGATCTTCTCTATATAGGGAAAAAGTTATGGTCGAAAAACTGAAATCAGAAAAAGTGAAGCCTTAGCGCCCCCTGTGTCCGGATCTCTCTGGTTAACGAACTTGACCTTCATTTTTGGATGTTTGATTTTTGTGCAAAGTTTGAAAGCGATCCGAGCGAAACTGCGGCCGCTATCGTGCTGACAAAAGTCGAATCTGGACGCACGCACGCATATATATATATATATATATATATATATATATATATATATATATATATATATATATATATATATATATATATATATATATATATATATATATATATATATAACTTTTTGACCAATGGTCATTTCGGACTCAGGGGGTCATAAGAAGACCTCCTGTGAAGAAATTTTTCCAAAATTCGAAAGTCGGGTACAAATGAATGGGTAGACCGAATTCTTCGAGGTCTACCCAAAACTGAGCTACTTGTAAATCATATTTAATTACAGAGATCTCATTGTGAAGTCAAGTTTCTTCTAAAAATAACTAAAACGTGTTCTGGTAATGAATATAAAAATATATATTTTGATATTTGAAAATATCTATAGCTATATATAGGCAGCTATGTTAAACTTATTAAAATTTTCAATAAATGTAAATAAATAAATGTAATAAGTAAAATGTAAAGTTTTCCGAATTAGGAATGATTCGAACCTGTGACCTCTAGGAGGAAACTTTTGGCTTGAAATACTATTTTATAATATTTTTTGATTTTGGCACGATTAGACTTAACAATTTCCGTTTTTGAGAAATATAGGTTAAAATTGCTATACATTAGGAGATACTCGAAGTATGAAATATAGAAGGTTATCGAGAATCGAGTAATTCTCGTCGTTAAGATTGTTTTCAGTAACTTTTACACTTGAAATGACGAAAGGGTAAATAATGTTTTTTTATCTTTAAAAAAGTCATATAATAAAACATTTTTTACAATATATAATATAAGACTTTCACTGATGACTAAAAAAATATATTAGAAAGTTTTATGAAATACAAAATTATTATAAAAACGAATATCAGATCGTTTCATTGATTGATTGATTGAGGTAGTTATTCGTTAGTTCAAAATCATTCAAATAAGAGATTGGCCGTATAAACTAAAAAAAAGCAAACGGAGAAAATATACTATTTATAATCGTGTTATTTTTATCGTCGTACTAAAATTTATATGAATATGACCGTCATATTCTTCATATTATATGCCGAATCACCTCATTATCAATGTTTGTTTTAAAATATGGTCATGTACCATGTATGTACATGTACCATCATTCTCTCGTTAACGTTTTATTATTTCTTACAGTTAACTCATTGTTAAACATTGAATATTGATAATAAATATATGGAAATCAAATATTTGAAATCAATCACATTGTGCCGAGGCAGTTCTTTCATGAAATCGGATAAATTACAATCCCTGTTCGTGACAATCACTAATTAAATCAATTTTGGGACGTCAAAAATAATAACGTTCAAAGGTATCACAAAGGGTTGGTAAAATGTTTTATTCACTTACGTTAATAAGTTTATATTCAAGAAATATTAATACTGCTAACAGTAGCCAATAATTGAATCAACAAAAGCTTTATTAAAATGTATGCAATATGTTCTATTACTTATGAAACTTGACTTATCAGCAATACATACATATATAAGATGCAAAGAAAAAAATGTACTCGCATTTTCTGATACTGAATGTATCTAACAGAAATCGATGCGCTTCCATATTAAAACAGTTTCATTATTTTTAGATAAATATTTCGACATTTCTCATATTTCTTTTAATTAGGTACGAATTCCTATTAAAAATCACCGAGTCACATAGAAGTATTGTTCCCTTTTTAGTTGACCTGTAATTTATAGCTCTTTATATTTAGTTTTCGGAAGATTAGTTGAAACAATAAATAAAGTCAAATGTATATTATTCATGAATTAATGAGATGCTAGATTATTATGACAGAAGCATTTAATCGTAACATGATAACGCCTGAAGGCTTTATTCTTTATATGGAACTTTATTTTGGATTAATATAAAATATAACTCTCAAAAATATACAAATATAAAACCTCTATTAAGGTTTAATGATATTTTTATCGACAATACTGACTTGATTAACTTCTCTTTTAGTCCATACTTGCCTCAAAATATAATTGTTTTATAATTTTTCTTACAATAAACGCAGTTTAACAGTGGAATATTACTAGGTTTATACAATCTTAAAACTTATTCATAAGAACAGAAAGACTTGAATGGTTTATAAATATTTACAAACAGAACAAAACTTAGGTATATTGTAAAGTGTACTTTCAGACTACATCTGTTTTTGAGGAAAACAATAACGTACATGTTAGTATTAGGGACAAATGAAACAATAAATGGAAGTTTATGTATCTTGTGCAAGATTTCTAACAAAACATATTTTAACCTCAGACAAGACTCCACAAGCTATATATAATGTTCGATGTAATGATGTCAGGAACTTTGTGCTTATATTGTTTTGAGTATGTACCTTGTATGAATATATTTATATAAGTTTATTTCTATCTTGTTTTAATAATTTATACGATTACAGCAATAATTTAGAGACTATTTGCGATGGTTCCATATTTTCAGTGTAAGCTATTAATTTTTTTATGTTTCTTATGTTATAACGTTTTTCTATTATCTAAGCTTTTATCGGTAATAATACTGTTTCACTATTATTTTTGTTTTGAACTACAAATGACTATTATATATATGGAATGCAAAATTGATATTTTTTCTTACATATTAATCGATATTTTGCCAACAGTTTCCTTCTTTTCCCCATTTACACATGTAAATATTTGTATGTAAATTAAGTGAAATTAGAAATTGTGGATAACTTCTAAGTGTAAGTGTACACTTTCAAAGAGTACAACAATTATTTTATCTCCTTGTATTGTTTTTATAGGACTGCAAAATAAATATTTAAAAAATATAATGTATATCAGAATATAGTATAACATAATGCAGTTCTTTACAAGGACAATATCGATAATCTTTCAATGTTAAAAAGAGCCAATAAAACAATATACAAAACTGTTATTTATACATTAAATGGTTTTATAACTTATGTTACTTAGTATTATTACTTTAAACTGCGAGTGATTGCTACACGAGTTGGATGGATTTATTATTTATTTTTAAACATTTTCATTTAATATATTTCTATATGTTTGTTTGATGATTTTACTAGGAAAATAAGATATTACTATTTGCCTACCTCTGTAGTATTTGTAAAGCTCTATAGAACACTTTTTGGTCCTTGCATTAAAAAGTTGCAGGGTCGTTTCACTTTCTCGACAAAGGTTCATGCGATAAATTATAGTACTAGGAATAACCTAAAAAAGAAAAGAAAACTTTGAATAAGTTTGGATATCTTTTTTAGGTTATCTTTTTTCTTTTCAAATGTCAACATTTAACATCTCGTCTTCATTTCCAAACATTAAGATTAAATCATTATGCATAATTATTTTAAACATCCGTTTATTGATAATCTGAGCGGAGAGAGAATGTGTGTTTTGTTGTTTTAATATGAGTTGAAAGTTAAATCACACGTTTCACATTTATATTATGTATTAAGTTGCTCAGTTGCTACAAAAAAGTAAAATTAATTTTAAACTGGTAGACAAAAAGACTTCGAAACAATCTACAAGTATCTTAATATGATTATTAGAAGAGGTTCCAACTGTATATAGATTGATGAAATCGGAATTTGTAACTAATTACGTAAATACCGCAGATCACACTGCGGATTCATCTTGCAGTAAGCTCGCGAATAGGTTCTGATACGAATCCATTTGCGTGAGTTACAATAGAACATACAACATATATACATTCGAAAAATAAGAAAAGGTTAAAAATCACGCATGAACTTGAAAAAGAGTCGTCACTGCTAGAAATGTTATAAAGATACTCTTCTTTACTCGTGTTGAATGTATTTATCGTAGTATAAGCCATATATCAATAATTCTTTTCAGTTTTAATTAATAAATAAGTCCGCAATAAATATAATCAAATTAATTGATTGTTAGTAAAAACTAAAAACTGAAACAAAACCCGTACCATATAGTTATGCATAGAACAACAACTTTTTTCACTAGCGTTAAAAGTTTGATTGTTATTTTCAACTTAACACTTACTCAGTAAAAGATTTAATCTAAATTTGTTATTAATTTAAAATACTATATACAATTTATTGTTAGATTTTCAATAAGAATTATTTTTTAATCTGTAATAAATAAGTAACGACCTTAAATAAACTAAACAGTTTCTCTACCTTCATCATGTCTGGTTTCAGTATTAAGAAACGTTATATTAGGCAAACTTTGAAAACTTTAATAAGAAAGCTAGTTTTATGTTCTTATTACTCAGCAGGCTTTGCTGTCGACGTTTATTGTGCAAGGTGAAGTTTTAATAAAAACAACGAAACGCTGAGAAACGTAACGAGAAATGAAATTAATATCTCTTATATTAATTTCTACTAGTGTTAAAATACAAAATCCTTAAATCATTACTAGTATAAGAATATATCCAAAATTATCTATTTGGATATCTGTCCATAAAACAAAAAGGATCGTTAATATCGATTTACGAGTATATGGAATTTTGTATGAGATCTGACACCGGCTATTACTTGAAAAAAAATAAAAAAAACATCCATAACGAAAGCGAAAATGAAGCCACTATGTGTTACTATATATGTATAGGTCATGAGTACGGACGATAAATAAAACCTTGTTCCAGTGGCGGCAGCACCGGCACCATCGCGATTATATCACCACATGGATAGTCCGTGCTAAGACGCCGCCTACATTTTGGAATGATGCTAAAAAACAAACACTTACCTTCGCGGTACGCTGAAGACTAGTATTACTAACTGTCCACTAGAAACTGTCATATGTTTCGTTTGTTGAAGACTAGTGCTGATATCAAAAAATACATATTGTATTTCATTTGTTCGATTACCCAATGAATCGGCCACGTGATGCCCATTGAAAGACAATGTCTATATGATATATATTACATTCTTTAATAATCGTCTATTTCTTTTACTTATTACGAGTAAATCGATATTCTAAGGCTAGGACTTGGGAATTTAAAATTATGAACTACAAATACTATACAATACAAATAGTATCAAACTTGTAGTCTAAATATCTTAATAGTGAGCCTGGAAGACTTTTAGACTTTGTAACAACAGTTTCATAAAATAGATTTAAGCCGAGGTTGCTTTAAACTATATTTTATTATAGAAAATGACAGGTTCCTATTTTTTTTTAATTATAAAATTATTAAAGATCTAACAAAAGTTGTTTTGAGCTTAAAAACGCTATTAACTTGCCATTTCGGTACTTATTCTACCACAAATGGATGTCAATAGCTGTCACTTTGTACTGCTGCTTTGTAGAAAAGAATTAGTGAGTTTTAAATGCTATATAATAGTATTATAATGGTTCAAAGTTTTTTTTGTCAATTTGTATAAAAAATATATGCCTTTGCAAAATAAGGAGTACTAAGATGTAATTGAGTTTGGCAAACACTCCACTCGATCAGAATAAATCAACGCATTGCAGATATTACATAAGCTGTGACGAACCATTATTTTGGTGTTCATTTTGCTAATTCATTTGTTTTTAATATTAACCTTTAGAAAAAGGCTTATAATAATAGTTTAGGTATATTCCTAAAATAGTACTAAAATATTCGAAGAAAAAAAACACTGATTTAACTTTAAACTTCATAAAATTTTTAATTGTGAAATTATTATGAATAGCGAAATGTATATTATTAGTGAAACCAAGTTACCTCAGACGGAAACTTTGATTAAATATATGCAACAATCTGCTCGGTATTAAAAAAATAACAGCGTTTTTTCAACCTGAATGTAAAACAGAATTACCCGTTCATCAAACTGTTAAAATTAATTAGCTAATTATATCTTTTAACAAGGGTTTTTTAATTAAGTGGCCTCCACTCAAGGACCCTTTTTCCCCATCGGCCGTCACTTGAGCGGGCTATATGCCCAGCCCATTGCCACTTCAGCTTACAAATCCGTTGGGCTATGTCGCTTACTTTTGTTCGTCTGCGAATCTCCTCGTTTCTGACTCTATCTCGCAGCGAAATTCCCAGCATAGCCCTCTTCATCGCACGCTGAGTGACTTTAAGCCTCTTTAAGAGTCCCTTTGTTAGAGGCCACGTCTCGGTTCCATAGGTCATCGCTGGTAACACACACTGGTCGAAGACTTTCGACTTAAGGCACTGCGGTATTCCGGACGAAAATACGCTCCTTAAGTTCCCGAACGCTGCCCATCCTAGTTGGATTCATCGATTGACCTCTCCCTCGAAGTTGGACCTGCCCAATCGGACTTTTTGTCCCAGGTAGACATATTCGTCGACAACTTCGAGAATGAAGCTCCCAACGGATACCGGGATAGGCGCGACATGGACATTCGACATAATTTTCGTCTTGTCCATATTCATTTTAAGGCCCACCTGTTGAGAGACTCCATTAAGATCGCCGAGCATAATGCTGAGGTCTTCCAGGGATTCTGCCATTACTACTATATCGTCGGCAAATCGAAGGTGAGTTAGGTACTCGCCGTTTATATTGATGCCGAGTCCATGCCATTCCAGGAGCTTGAAAGCGTCTTCCAGTGCAGTGGTAAATAGTCTCGGAGAGATAACGTCTCCCTGTCTCACGCCTCGCTGTAAAGGAATAGCGTTTGTGCAATGCTCCTGGACTCGAACCGACATGGTGGCGTTTGTGTACAAATACTTCAACACTTCGATGTACCGATAGTCAATATGGCACCTCTGAAGAGACGATAGTACCGCCCACGTTTCGATCGAATCAAAGGCTTTCTCATAGTCGACAAACGCTAAGCATAATGGCCGATTATACTCCTCGGTCTTCTGTATAATCTGCCGCAGCGTATGAATGTGGTCTATGGTACTAAAACCTTTTCGGAAACCGGCTTGTTCGGGAGGCTGGAAGTCATCAAACTTGCTCGTGAGACGAGTCGTGATAACCTTCGAAAACAGCTTATAAACATGGCTCAGAAGCGAGATGGGCCTGTAATTCTTCAGCAAAGTAGTATCGCCTTTTTTGAAGTATAGGGCCACCATACTTCTGTTCCATGCTTCCGGCGTTACACCCTCAAGCAGAACGGCATTAAAGAGCTTCTGAAGGACCCTAAGTACTGGCAATCCGCCCGCTTTCAGAAGCTCTGATGTGATACCGTCTTTACCTGGTGCCTTGTTGTTTTTAAACTGTTTTAGGGCCACACTGATCTCGTGCAAGCTGATGTCTGGGATTTCATCGGAATAGTGTCGGGTAAGCCGCTCTTGGGTCTTCTGCTAAGCTATCAATAGGTTTAGCGACCGAGGTATATAAGTGTCCATAGAACCTCTCGACCTCCCTCAAAATGTCAGCCCTACACGACACTGTGCTTCCATCCCCCAATTTCAACTTCGATAACCGGCTTTGCCCAATTGACGAATCTCGCGCAAACACTTTGGAGCCTTGGTTCCGCTCTATAGTATCTTTAATACGGTTAGTATTGAAAATACGGATGTCGTGTCGCAGATATTTCCGTATGCGTCTGTTGAGCTGCCTATAAGTCTCGGTATCCTTGAGGGACTGAAGTGCCAACGCGCGTCGTTCCGCCATAAGTTTAAGAGTTTCGTTGGCTAGTTTTTGGGGTCTATTCTTACGGCCGGGTCTGCAGAATTTTCCTCCGACCGTATGGACAGTTTCTACTAACCTGTTGTTAATTTGGTCCACGGATGCGCAATCATCTAGGCAAGCGAAGCGGTTCGATAATTCAAGTTGAAAGCTTTCGAGATCTTGAATATGAGCTTTAGATGGACGGAGCGTAGACTTCACCAACCGAGATCGTTCCAGCCTGATATTGAGATTCAGCGTGCCTCTTACCATTCGGTGATCGCTCCCTGTTTTTACGTTGTTGATCACAGAGACATCGTTGAATATCTGGCGTTTAGTGGTCAAGATGAAGTCAATTTCATTTCTAGTGGAACCATCGGGACTTAACCAGGTCCACTTCCTTTGAGGCGGCTTCTGGAAGAAGGAATTCATCATAAAGAGTCCCTCTTTCTCCAGAAAATCGGCCAGCCTCTGTCCCCTAGGGTTCCGCTGTCCATATCCAAATTGTTCTACTCTCAACTCGTCGTCGCTTCTCTTACCCAGCTTTGCGTTGAAGTCCCCCATAACAACATTAAAGTGAGTTTTTTTAGTATGTATGGCCCGACTGATATCCTCATACATAGCCTCTACTTCATCATCTGGGTGTGCGGAGGTCGGTGCGTAGACCTGTATGACCTTCAACGAGTATTTTTTAGAAACTCTGAGTATAAGGTACGCGACCCTACTCGACACACTTTCAACGACTGCAATGTTGTTTATGAGTGATTTGTGGACCATAAACCCGACACCTCCTTGGGACTGTTGGTCGCCCTCCCGGTAGTATAGCAGGTTTCCGGATTTGAGGGTTATCGTGTTCTCCCCCTCTCTACGGACTTCAGATAACCCTAATATATCCCAGCGTAACCTACTCATCTCTTCTTCCAGCTCAGCAATCCTGTCGTCAGTCCGCAAAGTGCGGACATTGTGTGTTACCAGGGCCAGGTGTCGTTTGGGGTGGTAGCCCGATCCCATCCGGAGATTCTTAGCACCCCCTGCCCCACCATAACCACGGCCGCTACCGAAGCCGGGAACAGTGGGACTGCCGGGTACTGGGGGCCTGGTCCTGTTTGCGTCTGTCATATTTAAAGGGGAGAATTTGCCATACTCGCCACGCTTGGCAGACGGGTTGGCGAGCGCAGTGCGTAGCTCCTCACACCGGTGGCGCTGCTGCCCGACACCAGTCTATATTACTTCGAGCTGCACTGATTGTGATGGATATACCGCCATCGGTCGGTTGGAGGAGAATGGGATGGGGGTAGGTATATTCAAGGGAAAAGAAAGGAAAGGGGGGATATTGCTTACACGGATAGACAAGGGATTGTAAGCAAATAGCTCGAGCAAGTCAGAGTCGCGTACCTGTAACTCGGACTGGCTGATGCCGGGAAGTCAGAGTCCTCTAACTATAACAATAACATATAATAATTGTAAGGAATTCTGACTTAATGAATAAGGTGACGATAATCTAGACTCAGGTTTTTCTTCCAGCTATAGTCAAATATTCAGATTATTCTATCGTAGAGAAGTCAAGGCTAAAGTAAGTACTAATAAAACGTTAATATTGCAATTGTGTCACAATAAGAACATACCTTTTGTACAACTAGAATGATATTTTTGGTAGTAGTAATTTGCAACGTTGGGTATGGAGTTTGAGTAATTACTACTGTGAGATACTTGTATAAGTTATATTTTTGTACTGAATGTTATTGAATTACTATCTAATTGCGAAATACAAAAAAAAACATTTATTTCTTTTCTATTTATATGCTTGGTTTATTTTACAATTTTGCAAACATGGTGAATGCCTCGAACTGGAGATGCCTGCAGCGAGTGGCGTTTTGGAGTAAAGCGAACCATACAGTGAGCTTGCCAAATAACGAATACAGACAAAGTATTTATGAAGTTAAACTGAAGTTATGTGTTATTGTATTTATTCTTTAATTAACGTTACGAGACAAATATTTAATCTTTTTCTTACTTTTTTTTTTAGACAAGTGACTATACTCGCATGAACGATTCTTTAACATAAAACCAATAATAAAGGTTTCCCCTGGTAAAAATAATTGAAAAAAATAAACTTGACCCCTTATTAAATCACCTTTGACTTTAAACTTTTGCCGCCTCTTTAGTATAAACTATATATCTTGTTATTTAGATAGATAATTTAAGAAAATAAGGAAGTTTCTTGAGTAGAATGATACAATATATTGTGTTCAATGTGTGTAAGTAAATTCTGAAATGTTTCCTACTAATGACCAAGTCATTTAATTAATTAAACCATTCATTATTCTGGGGAAAATTGTTTTTTTGATTAAACAGCTTCAAATAACAGCATTTCTGTTACAAAAGAACTTTCAAAGTACATTTCTATTCAACAACCCTTTAAAGTGGCCTTAAAATATATAGTTCGTTAACTTTTACAGTAACTTATAAAAGCAAAATTCTGTTTGCTAACTTAATTTAACTAAAGTCTTACTTAAAAGTCTATTGTCTGAGTTAACAATCATTTTTGTTTACGTTGTGTTTTGCATAGTACAGGTATTTGTTTAAAAGTGTCGTTTGTATTCTCTGCTTTGTGAAACTAATTTTCAAAGTGAACTTTTAAAGCTGAGTAAATCATCTTCATTTTAAAATCTTTATTTCATTTACATATATATAGTGGTATTTAGAAGTGGTATTTATTTTTGTTTAGAACAAGATTAGAAAAAAAAAACTTAAGGTCTGTATTATTTACTATGAATAGAATAAATTTACATAAATCTCATATTTAATATGAGCAATAAATATATTATGAAACGAATACTTAAATACAAGTTGTATTTACCTGCGCTTGTCATTTCATATCGGTCGAAGTCACTTACTGCAATCCGACTTTTTGGAGCTTAACGACTGCCCGGATATATGCTTTACATGAACATGAACATGAACATACTTCTGTATTAGAGTATTTTTAATAGATAATTTTTAGGGCAGTCAAATTTTTTTAGAATTTTCTATATCGTTAGTATATAACTAACTATCTATTATAATAAATGCATTATAATAGATAGTTTATTACAAATTTCTGATCTTAAAAATGAACTTAATACTGATAACCGTTTTGTTAAGAAATATAATCAACCTAGACTTAATAATGTGTTTGAATAGCGACACAGTTGAAAGGTCTGTTTTAGTTTCTGTTTAGTGAAAATGTAAGCAAAACTGATATATAATAAGCAATGAGGTATAGGTTATGAATGATCAGGAGGTGAGGGGGTGATGAAGAATAGTATAGAGAGGGGCAGTGATAGATCATTCATCATCTCTACCTTCTCACTTGATTTATGAGCAGTTATTTCATCGTAAATTTATTAATTTTAATAATTGTTTTTGAAAGCATTCTTAAATTTTATATAAAATATGTTAATCGAACATATGTAATAATTTCTTTTTATTGACCTTAGTTTAATGTTGTAAGCTTGATAGAACATATCGTACCGTGCTTTAATTTTTCTATGTGAATTATTTTCTTGCTATTATATAACTTATCTTGTTACAACAATTTATACTTTACTTTATTAAAGTTGCCATAATATTCAAACGTATATTTTATTTAAAATTAAAATTGATAGATTAGTTTACTTATATAGAATTAGGAATATAAAGCTACATTTTCGATATTAAAGAAACTAATATTTTGCGAGTGACAAAAAATTCGCAAATTCGTTAGCACAAAATATAACTACGTTTAAACTCTCTTGGGATATCTAACATGTCACGAAACTCACTATTAGGAATCCCCTTGATTCTTTATTACGCAATTACGAAACATTTTTGTTAGAGTACATAAACACGATTAATTACCTAATCACGAAACCCACTATCAGTAATCCCCTCGACTCTTGATTACTCAATTATGATACATTTTTATTACAATGGATAAACACGTGTTATTGTTTCCATATATAAAATAATCTAGTGAATTGACACTATAGAAGATAATTACGTTGTTTACGAGTAACTAATAATTATATGTAATATTAACGATTAACGACGTCAGACGATTCAAGGTAAATATTTTTTTGCACAAAAGACAAATTCAAAAGTTAAAGCCTTAAGATAAATATAAAAAGATAATGCTTTGTTCTCTATCCCATTTTGTAGATTAACAGTTTGTGGATTAGTACATGTAGAACTATCGAGTAAAGTTTGTCTAATTCAAATTATCTTTATACAAGTAGATTTTGTATTTTGTATTTTGATTACACGCACTTTTGAATTGTCCATTATTACAATAAAAAAGCTCAGTGTAGCCAGTCCATGAGTAAGCTACCACCGGCTAGGAATTCTGCTCTGCTAAGAAGAGCCGGCCAGAAACTCAACAGTTGCTCTTTTTAAAAGAAATTTAATAATCTTATCTTAATCTTATGATTTACATTATAATATCAACCCTGAAAATGAGGCAACAACTTAAGTTCCATAAATTTAAATCCTCTAAACTCTTGAACGTTATAATAAGATTTATTTAACAATAATAAATACTCTTTTGAATTTATGATTAAAACTAAGAAAAGCAAAGTTTAAAATTTTATTATACTCGTATATCTACTCAAGTCCATGAAGGATATGAAAATTTTTTAAAGAGGAGATTTAGGCGTTATGAGTTTCTTTATGTTTATTGTATTTATCGTGTGTCTGTCACTGTTTTTTATATAACTACTTAAATTTTGGCGTATAAATAATATGTTAAATATGTATTGAGAAGCGACTGAAACAATACCTATTTTTTTATCATTTCTCAGAGAATCTTTACCTTTTAAACTATAAATAGCACAGCTCTTTTTTAATATATAATGAATATCGGCAGCACAGCCCCATAATAAAATACTATGCAAATAACTAATAGACAAGTGAAGCCGTGTTAACGTTCATTAATTGTCTAACTTTTCTAATTGAAAAGACGGCCGAACTGAGTTTGTCTGCGAGCGTAGACAAATGGGGGTCCACCGGAGCTTTTTATCTAAAGATATGCCTACGTTATACTTACGTTTTTGCACAGCAACCATTGATGATGCATGCAATCAAAGGTTTTGGACAAATCGCAATACACCCTGATTGTATTCTGGAATTCTCTCATGCGTAATAAAAGTGCTAAAGAAGCGTTTTACCTGCGTTGATTGAAGACGAAATAATATTTTTAATACAATAAAATAAAGGTTATTGATTTCATCATTGTCTTTTAAATGGACTTGTAGGAGATATATTGTGCAAATAAGCAATATTAAATATATATAAGTGAGGCGCGGTGAACGCACCACACTGAGTCTCACTGAGGTACTCAGTCACCGAGTAAGTCGCGCAATGTAATTAGGAGTGAATAAACGTATGTCAAGCAACGTCGATGTTTCACTAAATCACGATCACGTATACATGAACCCATAACTAAAGACTAAAAAAAAGCCTATCCCTAGATTTACCTGATTTACCTGTCTATTTATAAAAGTAATTTTTGTCACCAAAATCGATAATGCTTATTCTATTTGCAGTTTTAAAATTCTCTTAACTGGTTTAAAAGCATACTATAGCTCTTAATTACCAACCTTTCATGATTTTTTTTGTGCAATAAAAATTGCGTGAATCGTTTTATTAATAAATATTTCATATTAGTGAGTATTGTGCACTAAATTGAAGCACAATATACAATGTTATGATTTTAATATACATTCGAACTATAACTTCCATTGAAATCGGTATACCACTTGAACATAAAGGCATGGTGTTCAAAAATAAACTTGTATATATTAAATTTTCTTAAAGTATATATTTAATACAACAGAAGTCTGTATTGGTTTAAAGTTTACATTTACGTGGAGCTCAGTTATATACAAAGGAAATATATTTACATATCAAAGGTACGGTTATTGGCGACGAATATTACAGTTTCAGTGACTTATCTGTGTCGGTTGATATTTTTAACTATAATTTTATGTACATATTTCTACCTCGTTGAATTGTTTAACTATTATATTTGCAATATCAAATAAAGTAGTTAAATAACCCAAAGAAAAGGATCATTCCTTACCTATCAAAGAATTACTGTTTTAGTAAAGTTTATTTAAAATAATCTAAAACGTATGCTAGTACAGACATAAACGTTTCGTTGAAATTTTATTGTTCTTTTTAATATTTCAAAATGCTCGAAGGAATGAGTTTGAGAATGAGGGATCGTCTTAAGAATATTAAATAAAAATAAAATGCAGCTACCTATTTCATACCTCATACAATTGTTTTCTTATGTATACTATATTCAGTTTAAAGTAGTTCTTATAACATAAAGCGAGATGATATTAACTTCATTACATGTGTTTTTTTTGTGAACCGTTTTAATTACTTGTAGACGTTACCTGCGGGTAAAATGCTTTTGAATTTCCGTTATTAATAATATTTAATAAACGCACAATAATTACGCAAAATGTACAAGTAAATAACTAATTTAATACTCCTGTAAAAACTAACATACAATAAACGAACGCGGAACCCGGCATCCTTCCAGCAGCCAAGAGGCAATTAGCAAGATTTCAATTAAAATACATTTTCTGTAATTTAACAAAAGCAATTTATTAAAAAAGGTGATTCTTAAGGCTAATTAAAATAAAATTCATTCTTTATTTTTCAATTTTGAAAATTTATATGAAAATGAAGACGAATTAAGCATAATATTTATAATCATTTTTTAAAATTGATATTTGTAATAAAATAATATTTTATATTTATAAATTATGTTTATTTAGCCGTTTAATAATAAAAGGCGGCGTACAAAACTTACTTATGTGCAAAAATTATTTGTAAAAAGAAATTGTGACTCTTAAACCAGTTGTTATAAAAACTAAGTTTGTATATATGTGTAATAAATTTATATCAAAACCTTATCATATCATACAGAGTACAGCTGTTGTTACCACAAAGAATAATATATTAGAAACTGCATCTGGCTCAAGATTCTTTGGAATGAAACTAAACGCATTTAGATTCATCATTTTGAAATGACATCAAGATGATAGAATAAGTATTGTTATTTTTCGTTCTGTAAATATTATTCTATTTTAAACCCATGTTCATTATTCATATACCATGTTTTTTAACAACAATTGAAGATTCAAAAGTGTATGTAAAAGCTAACTTAAACAATTATAATGAATTAGAATTTGATATTAATATAATTATATATATATATATATATATATATATATATATATTCTTTTCTCGGTCAAATAACTTAAATTTTTACTATTTTAACAGCTAAAGAGTTCTACGTGTCTTAAAAGTTTTGTTACACAACTCAGTATTCTGATAACAATTTCAATGAGATAGATCTTTTCAAAATGCAAGACAAACTTCTCTGATTTGTATTCCCGCAAACTGTTAATGGCCATACTTCTAAAACCAACTTGTAACGACGCGACGCATCGATTGTAAACTGTAGACTATCGACTATTCTTTATCAGTTACACAATTATCAGTTTCGATGTCTCTTAATTTTGGTTGGAAATTTAGTACATTATTTTACATTAAAAACTTCTGTTTTTTAACTTCATAGATTTGTTTTTAATTATTATGAAAAAATTTAAAACTATACCAAAGCGAAAGATGATTGACACGGAGAAGTAAGGGCGGCTGCAACATGTTAGAAACCGTACATATTGCAGGTGAACCAAAACTGACTTAAAAAAATAAAATTATGTAAAATGTGATTTACATCTAAATAAATATATGTATTTAAACAAAGAACTTTTTTATCGCTATAGTTATCCTATTTTTTTTAAAAAGATAATTATTATGCACATAATCTTATTTGTAAAATAAGAACACTCCTAGCCAACCGAGATAATTCATCCTCCTTCATAAAGTAAACCGTTAGATCCTTAATGTAATCATCAAATCCCTCTAGTGTAATAACTGTATGGATTATTGTAATCCCTTGTTTTGTCCGTTCCGTCCGTCCGTCCGTCCGTTCTGCAAATGCGGTTTAAAGCGATCGTTGATACTAATATATAGTGTCCAATCATATAAACTATACAAATAGATGTGAAACTCCCAAGTATACAATATTTATGTATTTGGATATCATTTCTGGAATAATGTGAGAAAATTAAAACAACCTTTAAATATGATTACAACCTTAATTTCTGTCGGATGAGAACCACAGTATGCTATATATGTATGTATGTATACGGATATGCTTTCACTTCTAGGAAACGTTTTATCTTAGGAATCATGTAATTGCGTGTTAATGTTTAGACGAGTTTAGTGACGACCATGACCTTAGTGACGACCTTAGAAGGTATAAAAATATAAGGAGGAGCTTAGGAGCTAATCAATAGTTACTATTAATATTTTCTCAAACAAGTTGACTGATATTTCATTATATAATTAAAGAAATAATAAACTCGAGGTTCAAGGTAAAACATAATTCATTCAAGACACAATCTCGCTAAAGATCTAGTTTATTTTTGTATTAGAATTTTTAAATTATATGGAAATCTATCAAACTTTTCTAAAAAGAGCCACGTAGGCTGTACATATTTCAATAAGCTTCATAATTGAAGATAAGTTTTTGTGAAAGCATTTCTGAAATATTGTATAAATAGAGGGAAAGCAAAATTACATCCTGTCTAACAATAAAACTATTATTAAAGTGCTTTATCATAGAATAAATAATCGTCTATATTGACATCAACCAAAATGTTAACTAAGCCTAATAACGACCTAACTCAGTAACAATTAAGTCAAGATGTTACATGCACTTTAACATGCCGAGTCAACTATACATATATATAGTTGACTTAGCATGATAGAATAAGTATTGTTATGTTAACTATATATATATATATAGTTGACTTAGCTGTTCCAGTCCTTCGCTGTGCGAATTAAAAAAGACGAAGCAAAGCGCTTCGTTCGGACAGGGGGAATGTTCAAAACGTAAGGATGGATACCTGCCGTGCGTCGGGACGTCCTGTGATGGAAGGGGGACGGAGGAATTAAGTCGTGTAATTCCAGCGCACACTCACCAAAATGTATCCTATAGAATACTGAGAGGCTAGCAATTCTACGCCTGTGTTCAAGGCTGTGGAGGTTGGCTTCTACCAATTCGGGATCGCCTATAAGCCTCTTTGCTCGCCTCTCAATTGAGTCCAGAACCGCAAGATGAGACTTTGCGGCACCAGCGAATATGTGACCACAGTGCTCTCTACACGACCGGATCTGTGCTTTGTATAATACAAGAAGCTGTCCCGGTGTAAAGTACTGACGGACCTTCGCAAGAACGGCAAGCTTCCCTGCAGCTGCTCTTGCTCTGGACTCAATACACCGACCAAAGTTGAGGTTCGAGGAAATCTCTAAGCCTAACAACTGTAGCCGGTCACTGTATTCCAAAGATACACTCTGGAAAGTAGGAGCCAAGGTGAAAGGGCTCCTTTTGGCGGTGAACAGATACGTCTGCGTTTTGGTGGCGTTGAATTTGACAAGATTAATGCCAATCTTGTCAAATTCCCCATGCCCTTGCCCCATGCGGAGACTGCCTGAAGTTTGTCACCCAAACGTTGCACCATGGCTTCTCTTTCTGACTGTACTTGATCTCTACTAGCCCGACTACTCGGCAGGTATCTTTCTACAACTGTGCTGTCGTCTGCATACCCATAGATACCGGGCTTCAGCAGATCGTTGATGTGCAGCAGGAAAAGAGTTGCAGAAAGAACGGACCCCTACTCCGGCATTAATTGTCAAGGGTTCCGAGGAAGACCCGTAGACAACTACTCGGAGAGATCTCTGGTTGAGAAAGTCCGTTACCCAGCCGATCAGACCAGGAGATATGCCGTACGCTGAAAGCTTGCTTATAAGGCTCGCATGCCAGACCCTGTCAAATGCCTTCGAGACGTCCAGAGAGACGGCGACCGCTTCTCATTTCTTCTCGATGGCCTCGCGTAAAACCTGCGTAGCATACACTAAAAGGTCCCCAGTGGACCTATTTCGGCGAAACCCGTACTGTCAGTCACTGAGGAGATCGTTACCTTCAAGGTAAGCTAGAAGGCGCGTGTTCAATACACGCTCCATAATCTTGCAGAGTATGGAGGTGATTGAAATTGGTCTATAATTGACAGGATCAGCACGGCTACCTTTTTTGGGCACTGGTTGCACGTTTGCAAGCTTCCAGGATTTCGGCACTATTCCAGTCTTGAAAGAGAGGCGATACAGACGTGTCAATACAGGAGACAACTCAGCTGCGCAGTCTTCAGCAGAATGGCTGGTATACCATCAGGACCACTGACTTTATTCACATCAAGACGACACAATACTCTCCATACCTCTTTGTTAGTGATGCGGATTTCCGGCATCGAAATACCGCAGTGAGGAAGATGTGCTGGAGAAGCATTGCCAGTGTCTAGATGCGAATTATCAGCAAACAGAGAAGCAAATACATTCGCTTTCTCTGTCGCTGTATAGGCCAAAGATCCATCCGGCTTCAGCAGAGCAGGCAGTGAGGGTTGGCAGAAGTTCGACTCGATCGCCTTGGCAAGAGACCAGAAAGCGCGACTGCCAGTAGGTCTGACAGAGAGCTTTTCGCCATTCTTAGCGATTCGATCGCGTCGAGCCTTCCGTAATGCCTTTTTATAGGATTTGGCAGCTTGATTAAAGGCTCTCTTCTTTGAACGTACATCCGGAGCTTTGCGGCTTCGAGCATCAGCCTAAATGAGATATGCCGAATGTTTGCGTTCTTCAGCACGACCACATTCGGCATTAAACCATGGGCGAGCTTTGCCACCGATGGGTACGTTAGTAAAAGGAATGAAATACTCCATTGCCTGATGCACCACATCGGTTATAGCGCCCGCGTAACTCGACGGATCCAAAGAAGAGAAGCAGACCTGCCGCCAAGGATAAGATGCAAAAAAGTGACGCATCTCATCCCAATTTGCTGACTTGTATTTCCATACTCGCCTAACACCATGTGGTTCGAAAACAGGTGGGGAATATGTAAACACAGATTTCACCAGACAGTGATCGGAGGTTCCCAAGGGGGAGGTGACCTCAACACTATACCTGTCCAGATCAGTTGTCAGCAGAAGGTCCAGGCAATTGGCTGTATGGCCTACTATATCTGGTAGCCTTGTCGCTTGCCTCACCAGCTGAAAGAGGTCGAAAGACAACGCAAAATTCCGCGCTTCTCTTCCAGCATGGTCGGTTTTCTGGTACGGGAACAGCCAGTCCTGATGACAGGCATTAAAGTCCCCCAGAAAGACGAGCTGCGCTGAAGGATACTGATGTAGAGCCAAATCAGCAGCCTCACCGAGATGCTCAAATAATTTAGTTGTCTCCTGGTCACCGCTGTGCGAACGGTAAACACAGGAATACAGGATTTTTTCGTTTCCTGTGTCTACTAAAACCCATAGGGAAGAAAAAGTGGGGTCTTCAAGGTAACGGAGACGCAGGATACAGAGGTCGTTCCGTGCGTACACACAGACCCCGGCACGCGAGCGAAAGTTGTGCTCTAACGAGTAGCCGGGATAATCCAGGTACGCAGTGCTCAAAGGACATTGTATCTGCGTCTCCGTCAAAAAGAGCAAGTGCGGTTGCTCTGTCTCTAGGTGGTGGTGGACAGGTTGGAGATTAGAGTGCAAGCCCCTGATATTAGTGAGCTGCACTTTGAATGAGGAGGAGTGCAACCGCTGTGAAAACTTGATCTTTTTATTGGCCTTTTTCATTAAAAAAATTAAAAATAAGAGTGAATAGGATGAGAAATGGCAGTTGAACGAGGCGGTACCTATCGAACCCGACGTCAAAATTGGTGATATCATGCCACTGGGAGGCTAGTCTGGAGACTGCGGGGACGCCCGAACCCCCCCAGGGATCGCCACCGGGCCTCCTCATCTGGTCGCCAACCAGCACGATGGAGCCACTCTGGGATTTTTCGCAGCTGGCGGGGCAGCCTTTCGTGGATGGCTGGCCTACTAATTGGGCCCCCAACTATCTGCGGGCGGCCAGCGGAAAGCCGTCGCTTCGGATCCCGCTACCCTCCTCGACTAGACACCCGACACAATAAGCACCAACTCAACGCCAAACCGGTTCGCCAACGCAACGCAACTGTTCAGACCCATTTCCCATATACACGGCTTCATCGAATAACTTGCCGGAACTCAACTAGGTCGCTTTGCGACACGACTTTGTCCGATGGGTGGTAACCTTGCCGGCGACCTGATGTTATGGTCTACTACCGAAAGATATATATATATATATCTTTCGGTGGTGCTATATATATATATAGTTATATATATATATGTTAATTTTAATTATGTTATAAATTAAAAGGATCCTTCTTTTTGTAAAAAGTAACTAATTGTTGTTACAATATAATATCTTTTATAAAAATAAATACAGCGATTTATTGTTTTATTCGTATATATCGGGTGGGCCAAAAATTCGTTAACATTTAAATGTAACTTACCACGCAAACTATTTCCGCGCGGGGCGCGGGCGCGGCCGGGGGCAATAGCTCGCTTCTTGGAAATTTAGTCGCAATGGATCGCTTCACGGGGCCACAACGCGCTTACTGTCTGAAACAGTTTTATTTAAACAACTTTTCGCTCATTATTGTGAGACGCTTATTTCGCGTTGAATATGGTTTACACGACTTAAGTCAGTGTCCAAGTGCTCCTTTAATAAAGAAATGGGTGAAGAAGTTCGAAGAGACGGGATCTACACTAAATGTGAAACAAACGGGCGGCCCGCGGACTTCTCGAAGCGAAGAGAACGTGCAGCAAGTTTCCGCTTCTCTTCGACGTGATCCAGATTTATCGACGCGCAAACGTTCGGCTGAATTAGGATTATCCCGCACATCATTACGCCGTATTTTGAAATTAGATTTGAAATTACATCCATATAAGATCCAGTTAGTGCAAAAACTAAACCCTAATGATTTAAATTTGCCTAAGTCATATGCCGAAACAATGTTAACTCGATTCAGTAATTTTGACATCTTATTCTCTGACGAAGCCCATTTCCACTTAAATGGACATGTAAACAAACAGAATTGCAGGTATTGGAGCAGCGAAAATCCCAAAGCTAAACATGAAAGGCCACTTCACTCTCCTAAGGTAACTGTATGGGCTGCAATTTCAGCAAAAGGAATCATCGGACGTTACTTTTTTGAAGATTCTCGAGGCCGTTCAGTTACTGTTAATTCTGCCGAGTATGTGAAAATGTTACGGGAGTTTTTAGCACCGATGCTACTGGAATTTGCTGGCTATAATCGTAACACATGGTTTCAACAAGATGGAGCCACGTGTCACACATCGAACGAGTCCTTGCCGGTGGTCAAAGAAATGTTTCCGGAAAAGCTGATTTCCAGACGAGGTGACATCCCATGGCCGCCCAGAAGTCCAGATCTATCCCCAGTAGACTTCTTTTTATGGGGTTATTTAAAGAGTCGTGTCTACATTGATAAACCGAATACACTCCGTCAACTTAAAGAAAAAATCATCGAAGAGATGTCGGCGATCTCGCGGTCTCTTTGCAGAAGAGTATTCGAAAACTTCAGGACTCGCTTAGATGAGTGCAAAAACCGAAACGGTGGTCATTTAGACGAAATAATTTTTAAAAAGTAAATTACAACTAATTAGCTTTCTCGTAAATAAACTATTTCTAAAATCCCGAAATCTTGGACTGGAAGAACTGGAGACAAATGTCGTTGAAGACGAGAACGCTGAGGAATTTGAAATATTACAGCCATTGGAAGACGATGATAATGAAGAAGAAGAAGAAAATGAAAATTAGAACTTGTAGTTCTTATTATTATTCTATTTTTTTAACGTTGATAAATGTATGAAACGGTATTTTTCAATAAAAATATTAATTAAAACTTTAATTCTTTTCTTCTTATTTAGTTGGGAAGTAATTAGTATAAATAAAATTAGAATTAAGAATTAATTAAAGTATTTCCCTTAATAATTTTATAATTTCATGTGCAGGTAAGTGTTATTAAATGAATAAGCATTTAATTATTGAAAAAAAATGATTAATGATAATGTAATAGTTAATAAAAATGCGAATCATTTATAATTATGTATTTATTAATAATTTAAAAACTTTAAACGGCGTGTTTTAAATCGGGACTACAGGTTGACATCGAAAGATACTGTATATAGATAAACACTGCGCGCGCTCTGCCCTCTATCTCGAAAATGGTTGAAGATATAAAAAAATGTTTAAACAAAAGTTGTAGAGAATTTAATCCTCTACAGTATTTAGAAAAAATACAAATAGCATAAAACTCATAGGAAACGAGATATTTGCAATAAATGTGTAAAAAATAGATTTTTTTGACCTTTGACCTTGGAATATCTATAGTCGCGGACACCCTACGATAAGTAGGTTTTGAGACAAGTTTTAGGGTGTTGAAATAAAGGTTAATATAAGTTTATAGCCGACTATCTCTCATTCCGAGGTGAATTCCCTAATATGCCTGGACTAGTTATCATTTTTAGTTCAAGATGAAGTAATAGTAATAGCAACGGTGCTTCAAAAAAGGAAATGTTCTAAACAAAATTCCAGATTTACAGAAAATCACAGCAATTGTATTTTATTTATTGTTTTATTTGTACAGAGTTATTATTATTATTTAACTCTCTACTATTTGTGTAAAAATAACATATTATATAAAGTATATTGTTTTTATAATTTAAGACATATTTAAATAGAATAACATTTTTATGGATTTTTTATTAGAATAAGCTTAACTGTAATATCTTCATAATTTGATTATATATTCTTATTATGTTTATATATATAGATATAAATAAAAATTAGTATATCCACTTGACAGCCTTTTCAATGTTTGAGTATTCTCTTTTTTGTATTGTTACTTTAACATTATGGGTGCATAACTTTCTGCAGCTCATTCGCCTGTTTAAAGTGTGTAAACCTTAATCGAGCAAAATAGAAAGTACATTACAAATAATAAAAAACAATTTAATATAAGCTCCATTGTTCTTTTCTAATTTTTTTTACGTTTTGTTTATTAAATTTATTCAATAATCTTTATATACACATAAATATTATACATATATACTGCAATGACAAGTCTATAAAAATTACATTATCAATAAACAAAGATTCATTAAAGTCTCCAGTGCATCACAATTTTTACTATTTGATATAATATTAATAGCCACTTAAAGGCTTTTATATTGCGTTTGCATTGCGAGTATATATCAATTCATAAACCCACATTGCTCGGAAGCCACACTAGACTATATTTATTAAGATCGAACTGCCACCACGGGATTCTTACGCATATATGATTCTGATTCTTATGTATATATTAGCTGAGACTAAATCCCTTAATAGCTAAGACATCCTTGCATGCAAAATCTATCCATATTTTCTACTCACATTATCACAAGACGTTATTACTCATATATACAAGCATGGCTCATAATAAAGACCTTATAATTAAAATTGTTTTAGGCCTGACATACTGTGATTAGTTTAAGTCTATGCTTCAAAAGAAGTTTATCGAAGTAGAGACATAATTTAGTTTTAAAATATACTTTAAAAAGGAAACAATTTCATTCAGGCAAACAATACAATTGTACTCTACTGTTCTTAAAGTGTACTCTTGTAATTGAAACTTCTCCGCATTTTCCAATGTTGCTTTATTTCTATACAAATATTGAACATTGCAAAGGATATTGAAAACTAGGAAAAGTTGCCAGAGCCTTTATTTGAAAAAAGTATATAAAATATATTTATAGTGATTTTCAAATAATAGTATCATGTACTCTAAAACTTAAAAAATATTAAAACCAAATGTACATAATTGTACTGAAGGGTGATCTGTCCTTAACAAACAATATAATATATATATAAATATTTAAAAAAAAGAAAAGTGGCAGAAAGAACATAAAGAATTATTATGCGTATACACAATTATATATATATATATATATATATATATATATATATATATATATATATATAGAACTGGTACCAGCAATAAAATATACAGAGAATTTAAAGAAATAGAAGTTATAAGAGAAGATATATAATTTATTACTTAATTTCAGTTATAATATTCAAAATTACTTCCAGTCCAGTTAAATTTAAATTTGTAGTGTTGCTTTTATATTATGTCAAACTTTCAATCGAAAAAAAAATATTTATTTTATAGTTCAAATAAATTTTCATATGACTTTCACTAACACAATGTTATAAAACTTTAAATTTCACTACAATAAAGTCACATCAGTACAATAAAATATGTTTAGTTGTTAAACATCTTGCATAGGATATAAAACATTTCCATTATTTTTCAATGTGTGCTTAAAACTAACATATTTCTGTTTTCTTTGACAACAGCTGCGCTCTGAATTTAAAATATATTAGAGGTTTCAGCATGTTTGAAAATATTATCAAGTCATTCTATTCTTTTCGCTTTTTTCTCTTCATATCTACCATGAAGCTGCATAGTATAATAATTTGTTATAAAAATATATTACAAGATAAATACGGATCAAACGAGTTTCTTACTAATCAGTGTTGTTGATAAAAATAGTGCGAGAATTTAATATTTTATATACATCAATAGTATAGATAAAATGTAAGTAACATTCTTCCAGGCTTCATACGTTTTTCGTGACATGATTAATAATAGGTTCTTTATTTACTACAATCTAACATTTTGTTAAATCTAAGTATTGTACTTCCCATAGGTTATGTTATTCACCGTTTTGGACAACATTCAGAAAGCAAGATATATGTTTCAACACGTTACGTACGACAAACCGACGAAACGGAAATAGCACCTGTGACGCGGTTATTTTATAAACATATTTATTCATATTTATAGTTATTTTATAACATACATACATTATACATTTACTGAAATACTACAGATCATAACCAGCTTATGTCTTTTTGGTAGAAAACTTCAGTTTTGCCAAAATAAAATATTACTTAGTTTTATTGATATTACAATATTATTAAATTGTGTAAATTTGTAAATCACTCTTACCACTAAAGCGTCTTAATAAAGAAGAAGAAAGAAGACTATTAAAGAAAAATTCATAAAAAATCTATCTGCTAGATAAGAAATAAGTAATAAAAATCTGGATAATGTATTGGTATATATTTCATTTATATTTTGGGAGTTTGAGGCAACTATTTCATTCTTATCTAAATCTTAGCAACGTTAAAAATATTTCAGCGTGCAAAGAGGTGAGGTTTATTTAGGAATGAAGACTTTCTACTTTGTAAACAACTCATTCTGATTCCTTAAGGGTGTAAATAAGCTTTCATTATTTTCAGATGTGTATTTATAAAGAACAGCATCACTTACCAACACTTGGACTTGGCTCGTTTAACATCCAATGCCGTAAAAATGTGCAGAACTAGTAATACATAATAGACTAATCCATAAAAGAGTAATGGTTTTTACAGCCTTTTAGATATTTTAGCCGTTTATATTACAAGAATTTTGATGATCTACTCGTACAAAAGCCTTATATTTGGTGCTGCTTGCGGTGACTGGTTGTGTAGCAGGCCTAATTTTATTTTTTATTATTATTATCATTATTGTTATTTTTTTCATTATATTGCGACGGTTCTAGTTGTTCCAAAATAGCTTTTAAGATGGACATTTGTGAAACAGTGATCACAATATAAAAAAATATATATCCGGCTGAGTTTGTTGTGTGGTTCTTCTCAGACCAGGACGCGTTTGGAACCCTCATAGCTTTAACATTAAGTTGGACAGTGCTTTTACAGAAGGGCTTATTACGATAAATCTGGTATCGAAATAGGCCCTCCTGACACTTCCATTTTGACGTACACAAGTGATCACTGATAATGATTCAAAGTGGAAAAGATATAAATAAATAAATAAATAAATAAATATTTACAATAAGAAGGACTATTGTCTGAACATGCCATATCAAGTAACAAAAAACTAATTATCATTGGACAATAAGAGTAAATCGCTCGTAAATGACTGACAAATATAAAAAAAAATATGGAGGCTGTAAAAATGTTTTAAAAATTTGTAATATGGAAAAAAGGTACTGTTCTCCTTATGTTAAGAAAAGTGTTTGTTACTAATGTTACTGTAATAAAATGAAAATTATAGAGTGAATTTAATAAACAAAAATATGATCATGTCTCCGTCTGTTAAATATGATTAAATCTTAAACTTAATAAATTACGTAGTATATTAACATTAAAATTTTAATCAATTTAATTTTAATTTTAATTATTGGTCCAACCAATTTTAATTATTGGTAATCATTAACAATTTTAATTATTAAAGTGAAGTTATTTTAATTATTGAAGTGTAATAATACACTTCAAAATAAACCAATAATTAAAATTAAACAGATCAACGTTTAATTTTGACATTAATTAATTACGACAACACGTTCTGGTCATTTATAATAAAATCGGTTCTTGACTTGACAATGAGCTCTCTGTATTAAGAATAATATTTGTCTATGTCAAATTTCCTTCAGGGATAGGATAATGAATCAAAATAAAATAAATATATAAAATATTCTTATTATTTACTTCTTACTTATTACTTAATACTACTTAGTTTGCAAATACTTTCAGTTAAGTAAAAGAAAAATTTATACAGGGTGGGCCAAAAATTTTTGCACTTCTGAAACATGTCTAGATATAAAAGTACAAATGTTATTTTGTTTATGATTTATTTAACGTAATTATCATTTATTAAAATTTATTTTTTAAAAATGACCTCGTCGAGATGTGCTCCGTCTCGCCGTTGGCACTCCTGCAATCGACTACGTAAACTTTGGAAAACTCGTTGACACATGCTGCGAGGAATCGCGGCTATCTCCTCGTGGATGTTTTCTTTTAATTGGGATATGGTCGTCGGTTTATTAAGGTATACTCGACTCTCCAGATATCCCCACAAGAAAAAATCGCAAGGTCCGGGCTTCTGGGAGGCCATGGGATATCACCTCTGCGAGAAATCAATTTGTTAGGAAACATTTCTTTGACCACCGGTAAAGTCACGTTTGATGTATGGCATGTTGCTTCATCTTGTTGCATCCAAGTCTGGCTACTGTATCCTTCAAATTCATGCAACTGTGGTGTCAAAAACTCTCGCAACATTTTCACGTATTCCACTGAGTTCACAGTTACGTTATTTCCTTGATTATTTTCAAAGAAGTATGGACCGATTATGCCCTTTGCGGATATGGCAGCCCACACTGTCGTTTTTGGTGAATGAAGAGGCTTTTGGTGTTTATAGTGAGGGTTTTCCGTGCTCCAATATTGACAATTACGTTTATTTACGTGACCATTAATGTGAAAATGGGCCTCGTCCGTAAACAATACATTCTCAAGGCTAGAGAATCGCTCCAGTATAGTGTCAGTAAATAACTTGCGTTGAATGTAATCGTTTGGTTTCATCTCCTGTACAATTTGAAGCTTATATGGATGCAGCTTAAGGTCCAAATGCAAGATTCGCCGCAGACTAGTTCTTGGTATAGCAAGAGCCGCCGACCGCTTACGCGTAGATGATTCTGGATCGTCCCTTACAGAAATTTCAATCTCCCGAATGTTCTCTTCGCTTCTTCTTGAACGTGGTCGCCCAGTTTGTTTAATTAAGCGAAGCGAACGAAGTGAGCGGAGCGTTTTACTGGAGACTTTTTGCATTCTTTGTCACGAATTGGCTCAAAAACTACGGGACGGAAAATTATGAAACTTTGCAATCAAAAAGATACACTTTAGGTGATGGTTCTTATAAAAAAAATTGAAAAAAATCCTAAAAAAAAAATATTTTTTTATTATCATGTCAAAAAATTGATATCCCCTTGAAATCAATGGGAAACGACGAGTCAATACTCTGGGCTCGCTTCGCTCAATATGCAAACGGCACCCAAGATTTCACGAGCGCAGTGAGTCGAAATTGAGGGTTTGTTCGCGCCCCTAGTATTCGTTGTCGATCCCGTTTGCTCAAACTTTTTAACCCAAGCTTTAATTAAATTAACACTTGGACACTCACTTACACGTTGTAATCCGTATTCAACTCTAAAGAGGCGTCGTACAGTAACGTAGGAATCGTTGTTTTTGTAAAATTGTTTTCGCAAAAAGCACGCTGTTGTCCCGTGAAGCGCTCCATCGTGACTAAAATCGCATTAAACAACGCACAATTCCCCGCCACCCGCGCGCCCCTTGCTCTCACGGTTTTGGAGAAATCAAGTGTTGCTATTTGCAAAAATTTTTGGCCCACCCTGTATTACATAATTCGCTTAAAAGACAATAAGATATGACAGGGAGTACGTGTAGTATTAATTAATTTAATATTATTTATTATCTACTGAAGGCAAAATGACGAATGATATGAACGGTAATTAATGAAGATTATAAACTAAATGAAAGTGTGATGTTTATTTTGTATAATAATAGGTGTATTAAGATGTGTAGTATTATAAGATTGTCATTGTTTGAATGTATACAAAACTCAATTTTACCTGACGTACATCTCATTAATCCTTATCTCATAGCTTGTTATGTTAACATACATAAACCAATATCCGTTTTAATTTCAATGCAAATGTATTTTGGCTTCGGTAAACAAGAGTTGACGAAGTTGAATAAAGGGATTATTCGTTACATTTATTTGTTAAAAGAGGATCGTCTTAGTATTCTGGAGCCAAAATTGAGTAAATTGGAATACAAGGATATTATTTGGAATATATATTTCTAAAGCGAATAACTTATCTGTTAATTAAGTTTTCATTTTAATACATTTTCTAGGGTAGGTCTCTTTTACTTTATTATTTTATTTTTTTTTTTTTTAAACTGATTTTTGTCTTCCTTTAAAAATGGACTTGATTTCCTATTCTCTCCTTATACTTTAATGGAGAAATAACACATTTTCATTCAAGTACCAAATACATTAGTAACATGAATATAGGTCTAGGCTTCATATCATACATAACATAGAAAAATCAATTATTAATTAATATATAATCCATAATAAACTTTAATTGAGACCAAAAAGTAATTGAAGTATTAATACAAAAGTTGAAATCAAAGCGGGCGTTAGCTAGCTCAGAGTGACGAAAGCACCCATAGTGCTGAAAGTCTAACTCTGTATATATACGCGCAATATCGATTTTTTTATACACGAGACCTTCTGGTATGAGTGTGGTATTTTTAGAAAGCCCTTGGCCCATAGACCCAGAAAATGCATTTACACTTAGCAATTTACCTACCGCCTCACCTCTACGGCCGTTTGAAAAATGAGACTAAAATTTAGTTTTTGGCTCCGCACCAGTATAAAATCACTTATTTCCACCTTGAAAAAAATTTTTCCTAAAGGTCCTCGTCGAGACCTTTTCAACAAGCCCAAAAACGCCAAAATACGACCACCGGTTGATGAGATATGACATTTTGAAAATTTTGACTGGCGCCTCCATCGATGATTACTTTGTCTGTGTGTGGGTATATTCGTAGTTTCAACTGATTTTGTTCAAACTTTCAGGGATTGAAGTACATCAAAAACTAAGATTTTTTTGTTCTACGACATTTCGATTTGGCCGCCATGTTGGCCGTGGCCAGCCCTCGAAAGGCCAAAAATGGCCATTTTTCGTACAGGGACTGTGGCCAAACCAGTTGACGTACATTGACAAATTGGGCATCATTGGAAAGGTCTCAAGCTTATCTTTTGAATAATGTCCATTTTGATGGCAAAAACATTTGTTTGCGTGACACTTTTGGTCAAAAGGCAAAAAATGGCCAACTGGCCGGGGACAGATCGGCCATTTTCTCGAAAACGGCGCCAACGATTTTTTCGAAAATTTCCTCATTCGTAGCCCCAAATTAGAGCTAAAATTTGGTATATAGCATATATCAGGGAAAACTCGTTATTTCGAGATATGGCCGTGAGAAGTTCAAAAAATCATGAAAAATGACCAAAAATTGCCAAAAAATGACTTTTAAAGCCAGAATCGTACTCACAACACGGTTAAAATTCAATGCTAGTTGCACAGTGAATAAACTCACTAACGCATTGCCGTCTGTAACAATAAAACAAAATTTACAGTTGGTCCTTAAATATAATACTTTACCATTATTCTTGTAATAAGTTTCTATGCAATTTTATGGTAGAGCATGGCTAAACTCAATAAGCCGTAAAACATATTCACAAAAGAAAAAAGAGTAGAACGACTATCAAATATTTGCTAGCATAACAAAATATGGTCAATATTACATATTCAGAGCACATTTGTTATGGAAGAAAAAGAAACATTTTGTTGTAAGGCTCAAAAAGAATAATGATTGAAAACATGCGTATGTAATTCAAGATTTCTATAACTATATAATTAACCTGAGGCATAACTTTACAAGTCATACCCTAATGATGTCTGCTCCAATTTACTTTAATAAAATAATAACTTGTAACAATGTATTTTAATTATATGAAAATTGTTTTTATAATATAGTATAATAATTTAGGGGAGTGTGAAGAAGTAAATTACTGGAAGAACGAAGTAAACTACTAAAAATTAGAAATTTGATTTTAAATAAGTTAGGGTAGAAGGATTAAACAAAATAAAGAAACAGAGACACAAAATTCGTACACTTCTCCATTAACGAATTGGCAACCACTTAAGTTTTGACCTATAGTCGGAGACATGGTCAGAATTACGGAGTTTGAAATTTACGGGGAAATAGGTGTTTAGGAGGCGATCTAATTTATTTAAAAGTACTTAATTGGTGTCGACATACCATATATCAGCATAGTCGAGGATAGGGAGTAGTAACATTTTAACCACCTATATCTTCGCTTGATAGGGTAGAAGAATTCTAAGGAGTAATAGTGGGTAATAATAATTAATAACTAAAAAATAAAAAATAAATAAATTCTGGTTATGAAGCGATAATATAAATTGAATATTGGTTGTTAGGTTGATTTGCTATAAAATTTATATCAAACAGAAATGTGATGTTACGTTGGAGATTTGGAGTAAGTATTTTTTCTACTGATATAGTTTTCTTAGAAGTAAGCATCTATAATATCTATGTTTATATATAAAGATGATGTGTCTTATTATCTGTTATATTAACACCGAGACTAAACCGCTGTTACTACTAAGATAGTGAAATTCTGTAACCAAAAAAGTTATTTCTTAATCTTATACTTAAAAGAATAAATACTGTTAGAAATAAAGTGTTTTGAATACCGTCCTTTAAATTAAGAAGTTTGTGGTTTTTTACAATTAGAGACCGATAAATAATACAATGTTATTAAACGTAAAATGAAATTCATTCAAAAGCTATTTAGGTCGTGGTACAAGAACAAAAGACAAATTTAGGTAGAAATAAGGAAAAGTAGACCATTATTCCACAAATTGTTTTCTAAATAATTTATTGAACCGCTTATAATAAGACGAAACGCTTATAATAAATACAATTAAATTAATATTTTATATATTTTATATATTTTAAAATTTTATCTTTTTGTGTTTGTTATTTTGAATTAGTTCCAAATACTTTCATCAACACTTATTTCTATTTATGCAGCTCAATCTTGAAAGATCAACTGATTACGAAGAATTAAAAATAATGAAGGCCTGGCCTAAATCATTACAGTAATATTATGTCTTATCGAAAAAAAACTTTTTGAGCATCAGTTCAAACCTGAAATAAAATGTTGTAAAGAATGTATTTAAATTTTTAATTTTACTGCTATTATATTCGGAAGAAGAATATATAATAAAAGTATTTCTAGTCGTGACAAGGACCTAGTTTTGAACAAAGTTGAGAACACTTAACTCTATATATATACTCAAAAGTAATTTAATGTATTATAATTTTAAAAGTTTATAATTTTGAACTGTTCATTTTAGTAAAACAAAGGTTTTTAATAAAGTCGTACACGAAAAAAAAGCAGCGTAATTACCAAGTTTGAAATGAAATATTTAATAGGATTAGCAATTTTTTCGTTACAAATTATCATTAAATCGTAAAGCCAAATCTCTTAATTTTTTTGTTGTTAACAAAAACAGACGAGTAACAGACAATATTATAAAATTTCCTTCCAATAATAATGTAAAAAACAAATACATTGAGATTTATTGAAACAATTTAGATCCTCAAAAAACTAATAATTAGTAAGTATTAATTGTGTTTACATGTCCTAAAAATATATGAATTTTCCGAGAATAAGAAATTTGCAATCACATATTGTTATTTAAGATGTCAAAGGATATTATTGACAAGCAACAAAGAAATGAGAAAGGAAGCTTCAGATTCCACATTTCTGTGAAAATAATATAAAAACTTTAAGCAATTTATTTATGTTTACATTTGAATTGATACTTTTTTCAAATATAGTAACAATTAACAGAGAGTCAATTATGTTAAAGTAATTTAATATATACTATTATAATAAAATAAAATAATAAAGATACTGTTATACGGAGGCATCAAATCTATAAAAAATTGATTTGTGGTTTAATAAAAAAATGCAATTGTATCAACGGAACTTTGAGTTACTTTTAACTATCGGTGACAAATATAATATCAATGGCTAGGGACATTGAATTTCTGTTCGTAACAGAATCCAACTGGTAAAAGCGACTACTTTTGGACACTAGGAAAAATAATGCTCTTTGACTTATTGAGTTGCGAAATATTTGTGAATATTGTCGCAAGCTCTTTATAACGAGTGAGTATAAATACAATACAATATAATACTGCTAAAATAATTGAACATAAAAATCATACAGAACCGTGAATATTGGAAACTTTTTTTTTGTGGTTAGCGAAGACCTAAGTTATAGTTCTTATATCTCAAATTTATTCTAAGTTTTAACTAAGTGTTAAATACATAATTTTAATCAACACCAAATCCTACAAACGACCTCACTAATTCTGAAATGAACCATACAATCTAAACACTCAATATTATCATCTCAAGTCAGCAACAATACATGTTTATCTACTCTAGTGCAGATGTTCATAATTGCGTAATCAGGGGTTGAGGAGAATCACAATAGTGGACTTTGTAATTCATCTTCTAAGCCTGAGCAATATCGACATATTAAGTTTTCATAATTATGCTGAAATTGTTAACCGTCGTTAGAAATAATAAGAATTATGATTTTTTAAATTTGTTATTTTAAGCAGATATATTTCGACTTTTATAAATTTTCTTTAAAATACAAATAAAAAAAAGTTAATCTAATCATATTTTTAATATTCCCCATAAAACACGTTTTAGAACATATTTTTTATGGATGAAGAGGTTTAATAATTATGTATAGTATTAAATGAACAGATAAAATATACCTTAAATTTTATATTTAAAATAAGAATATAAAGCAGCAAATTAAGAAACGAGTGTAAATTAAGTAATATTTATTTATCACATTACTTTTTATTTTTAGCATCACTTCAGATATTCATCAACTAAGACATTACTATTTATTATTTTAACAATTCTTGTTACATGACATGACAACTTACAATATACCTGAGCTGTTAATACTTACCTGAAATCAGAACTTTAAACTAATCCCACTTTGAACAATACTTTCTAGCACTTTACTCTCACAAATACATATACTTAGTATAGATTTCACTGTCAATTATTACTTCTACCTGCACTTTTGAAGTCACTCCTAACTTCACTTGTACCTTGTATTTCAATCCCTTTATACTAATTCGCAAACAAAGAATTCTAAGAATGTGACATGTTACAATTGGCAGTAGAATTAAAACACTATTTAACTAATTAGGATAATATTATTAACTTCGGTTTAATGTCTATTAAAATAATCATATATAATTATAGTATTATTTTAAACATAATTCATATATTAAGTATTAATGTATCAATTCACAGTTATAACAGTATAATAGTGATTACAATAATTATATTTTAGTTATTAATTTAACATCAGGCTTATATTTATAAATTTAAGTTGTAATCTACATAATGCAAATGCAAAATTGTCAAGTGAAAAAAATATATATATCAATTTATTATTTTAAAATAACTATAAAATCTGTGTGATTTCGTACATAGCGTTATTATATAAATTTACCACTATATTTTGTTACCTTTGGTGCATGTAGAAGAATCATGATGAAGGTGTAATCAAAATGATCTCAAAATATATTACGAACAAGAAGTTAACGAGATGTGTGGTTTGCAGATGAATTTAATATATGTAGTTTCACCATTTCTTCCCGTGATGTTGTATGAGGCGATGTAGGGGTCGATTTTCCGGTGAATTGACAGCAGCGTCCTCTGCATACCGCAACACCATACTGCAATCGCCAACCAGTCCCATGTGTCGCGTTTTTGTGGTATCGGAGGTCTACTATTATAAAAAGACTATTTTGTATATTGTTATATGGTTGACGAGAAGTAGATGAAAAAGTCTCCTAAATCCATTATCCTTATCTTTATTTTAAGCATATAATTCTCATATCATACATATCGTATTTATATAATATATATTCAATCACATTCGGCATGAAGTATTAATATTTTTTACCTTACATAGGTTTCCCATGGAGAGCAAACTTAGCTTATTGCTTTCCTTATCAGGAATAAAGGATGCCGTATTTACATAATAAAAAAATAGATTCCAAGTATTTATTCTTGCAAACATTGCTTTTGCTTCAATGGGATACATAATAAATTTATAAAACATTGAGATAAAGTACATGTATTGTTTTATGTATGAATAATATAGGTGTATCGAGGACAAGTTATATGAGAGAATATCAAACAATTAAACTAAGTGCGCATAGTTGACCAAAGTGGGTCGGGACGTCATCGAACTTAAGACCTTTAATATCCAATGTTTGAGGTTTTATTAAATGCTAATAATTTAAATAATTATTAACAAGGTGTTATAATATGACGACGGTACAAATATATTGTATGGATTTCATTCTTGTTAATTCTCGTTCCAAGTGTCTTGGCTCTTTTTTAGAAACAGAATTCACGTTCTTTGTTTTTCAGTAGTCAGGGTCATAAACCTCCATAATACAACACACCAACAAGCCTTAAAATTGGAATAAAAATTTAAAGAACCATGTAAATTCAATACGTATGCTATTTGAATACTAATTATTTAGACTGCAATGAATTTTAAATGTGGTCAGTATTGTGTAATTGTATTCATTTTATCAGCATAGCGCATGTGGCGCTTATTATTAGCATAAAAATCATATTTATGTATTTATTTTGTGTTGTTCATGTTTTAATACTATATATATTATAAAGATTTCTTTTTAATTTTTTTTTATAGTAGTAGTAATAATTAAAAAAGATATCAAATTTATTTCCACGTTTTGTAAAGCAATGCATATACTGCTAAATAATTCAGATGTTATTTGATATTCACGGCATCAACAGCAGCAGCAGGATTTGAATATTTATGGTCATCATAGTTCAAATTTACTCTATCTTAAGTAAATAATATTCATTTACATTCTTAAAAATTATAAATGAAATATATTTGACATGAACTCATTTATAAAAGAAGCAAGAGACGGTTAGTACCATTTGTAGACTGGAAACACTCTTATATATACGCATATATATATACGAGTATATACGCATATGTTCCTCTTACATGAAATGTAAGTAAAAGTTATTAAAATTTTGAATGATAATAAAATATTACCACGGTATACATTTTTTAAAAATGAGCCACTGGCTGACGTTAGCATAGCTGATGGAAGATTTAGGTTTAGAAAATGTAATTTTAACAGTAGCATCTTTTTGTACCTCTTCGAAAACCTTCAATTTTTATCGCATTACACTATACGAATGAATTTACTACTTTTTATGCTTAATCTAATAATATAACAGCAATTATTAAGATTGGTTTAAAATATTGTTCTCTGAAATTTCTGAAAACAAGCGTTCCATCAATATCTTATTTGTCTAGAATATAATATACATTATATCTGTTTCTAGAAATAAGTTACATAATTATACTTATCATCCATTATTATAGGTTGTGATTGTAAAGAAACAGACTTCTATTTATCTATTGTTTTGTCGAAACAAATGACTATTGAAACCACGTATAATAGAAATTTGAATAAAAGTTTAAAAATGTTTAGTCATTGTAAAAACAAATATTTACGACTAATAATATTTCAACATTTTCTTTAGAAGCACTTACAATGTGGTATTGCATTTTTTCGTCTCTATTTACGATTATTTTATAGCATTTACAAATATATTGACATTTGTTGCTGTCATATTGCAAGAATGAATAATGAAAATGAATGAATAATACGATAAATAATTAGTGACCCTACCTCTTGAAAGAGACACTAATTAATTATCATATTTAAAAATCTAAATATTAGGGTTCCTAAAATAATGTATAGAATAATAAAAATATTATGACGAAAAGTAAACATAAGTCAGTCAGCTCAAGAATGTCGGCGGATCCCGGCGGTGTGTAGTAAGGTATCAGGTAGGTAACCAATAACTTTTTTTGCTGATAACGTGTTATAATAACTAAAATGAAAATGGAATATATTCATTTTATTTCACTTTACATTTGTATACTGTTTTCATGTGTTACAACGTGCAGTTCATTAATAATACAATATTTAGTTCAAATATTCAATATTAATAGTCAATTTCAAATTCTTATCAAATAACGACCACACGTAAATGATAAACAAATGACATTCAAATACAGGCTATCAACATTCCATTTGGTCCAAAAAAAATCATAAATGTATATTTTTAGTAGTAACAGTGTGGATTGAGGCCTTAAATAAACACAAATCGAAGATTATTTTTGCTTGCCAAGAATGGTTACATTAATAAAGAGTTTTTTACCTATGAAATCCTGAATTCTGAATTAAAACTTTAATCATCACATAATATTCATATGTTTATAGAAATGAAGTTCCATTGTGGTAATTATTGCCGTTCGAAAGTGCTAATAATTATGCTCCGCCCAGTGATAAATCTGGTGATCCACTTGCTTAAACTCTCGGGAAGCCCATAAGAACGCTTCGCAAGAAGGTAAGGCTTCGTAAGAAGTCCCTTGTGCCGAAAGTTTTTGCCATATCCAGACTAACTTCCAGACCTACTTCCTTGCTTTCAATAACCACTGATCAACGGTGAGAAAAGATACGTATATAATAGAAGATCACCAGCCGCTCGACCATGGCGACCATATTGCCGGTCATTGATAAACTGGTGATCATCGAGGTACGTTAGGAGTTGTCGGTTAATGGTGGATAATTATTTTGGAGAGGAGAGGTAATAGCGATAGGCCTGTAGTTAGCTGGGTCCGAGCTATCACCTTTTTTAGGGATCAGATGGATAAGGACTCACTTCCATGAGACCAACACCACGCCTTTTAGGTAGGAGTGTCGAAATAGAATCCTAAGCACTGGATTCAACTCAGAGGCACAAACTTAATACGCCTGCTGTTTCCCAGCTGTTGCAGCCCTGACAGACGCATCAAACCAAGACCGCCAACTGCCACCAAATGGTACCACAAATTTTGGTACAAATAATTCCATCCCCTGTTGCAATATGACTATGAATGCATAGTGACCTGGTACTTTCCGGGATGTGTAGTCAGCAGAAAATCCAACAAAGAGTGCATATGGCTGTCTGGTAGACGAGTGTGCGTCTTGACCAACTAAAACGGATCATTTTGCTAAAGCAAAGTTCCCACAAAAAACACGCACCTTCCCGCGGAATAGGTGGCATTATTATTCTTATTAATGTTAAAATATTTAAAAAGAGTCATATTCATCTAAATGTAATTCGTTAATTTTACGACATTATATTTAACGATAAAAGAACAATTTAATATTTAACCTGGTGTATAAAATATAATAATGATTTATTAAAGTTATAAAGCTGTTATCGGGTACTTATGACTTGAATAGACCTATTACTAATGATATATGGAGTAATAATGTCGCCCAAACTGCGAGTGACTCAGTCCTTGAACTAAATGTCAGTATTATAATTTATATTTGTAATTTTCCTTATAATTCACAATATACTTTTTATTAATACTTTATTATTTGTCTTCTGAAAAGGATTTAAAACATGTTTGATTAATTAAAAATAATGTCACTTGAAAATACTTAGTTTTATTATTACGAATATCATAGACATAAAGCCAGACTACGGTTTTACTATTTATATCAAAGCGGGCGTTAGCTAGCTCAGAGTGACGAAAGCACCCATAGTGCTGAAAGTTTAACTCTGTATATCTACGCGCAATATCGATTTTTTTATACAGGAGACCTTCTGGTATGAGTGTGGTATTTTTAGAAAGCCCTTGGCCCATAGACCCAGAAAATGCATTTACACTTAGCAATATACCTACCTCCTCACCTCTACGGCCGTTTGAAAAATGAGACTAAAATTTAGTTTTTGGCTCCGCACCAGTATAAAATCACTTATTTCCACCTTGAAAAAGATTTTCCTAAAGGTCCTCGTCGAGACCTTTTCAACAAGCCGCAAAACGCCAAAATCCGACCACCGGTTGATGAGATATGAAATTTTGAAAATTTTGACTGGCGCCTCCATCGATGGTTACTTTGTCTGTGTGTGGGTATATTCGTAGTTTCAACTGATTTTGTTCAAACTTTCAGGGATTGAAGTACATCAAAAACTAAGACTTTTTTGTTCTACGACATTTCGATTTGGCCGCCATGTTGGCCGTGGCCAGCCCTCGAAAGGCCAAAAATGGCCATTTTTCGTACAGGGACTGTGGCCAAACCAGTTGACGTACATTGACAAATTGGTCATCATTGGAAAGGTCTCAAGCTCATCTTTTGAATAATGTCCATTTTAATGGCAAAAACATTTGTTGGCGTGACATTTTTGGTCAAAAGGCAAAAAATGGCCAACTGGCCGGGGACAGATCGGCCATTTTCTCGATAACGGCGCCAACGATTTTTTCGAAAATTTCCTCATTCGTAGCCCCAAATTAGTAGCTAAAATTTGGTATATAGCATATATCTGGGAAAACACGTTATTTCGAGATATGGCCGTGAGAAGTTCAAAAAATCATGAAAAATGACCAAAAATGGCCAAAAAATGACTTTTAAAGACAGAATCGTACTCACAACATGGTTAAAATTCTATGCTAGTTGCACAGTGAATAAACTCACTAACGCATTGCCGTCTGTAACAATAAAACAAAATTTACAAAAAAAATCCGAATACTGAAGAAATTCTGTTTTGAAGCAATGAATTAAAAAAATAAATGGAAACTGAAAAAATCTGATGAAAAAAAAATCGGGCACCTGTGGAAATCGAACTCGAGGTCTCGTCTTTGTCATTACAACGCTCATCCTCTGAGCCAAAACACTCTCATTTTGTCAGAGGCAACTATTCCAAATAAATGAGTACATATATATTTGCATGAAAAATAATCGCACAGCATTTTGTTTCCAATCCTTTTACAAAACTATTGATAACGTTGCCAAACAAACAAACAAACAAAAAAAAATACAAACAAAAAATGTGAATGTGCTCGAAACGTTGCACAAATTGCATTTTTGATTTTATTTTATTAGATTGATCAAGGCAAGTTGGCAACGTTCCGAACACATTCACATTTTTTGTGTTTGTTTACGTTTGTGAATAAAAATGTTCGTGGTTTTTAGTCGCAAAATTCATATCAGGAGTTTTGTCAGTGGATTCGCTTTCGTCACTCGGTATTTACTTCGTTGAGAAGTTTTTGTTTTGTAAAATATACAAGCTATAAATATATAACAATAACAATAAAATATATAAAAATACAATAAATTTAATGTTTATTAATAAATCGACCATAATATTAGTTAAGCATGAAAATAATTACATTATAATGTTTACAACTATATATTTTATCATCTAGTTGTAAGAAATTTTGCAATTCTCATTTTATTAATTATTATTCAATTTGGTTATAACACATTACATAAATGTTTTTGGGTTACAACAACCGTGCTATGTATTAAACGTATTAAACGTTTTGAATTTTGTACATTGATAGGTGTATTGCTACGCATTTTATTTTTTATGTCTTATAAATTATAAGACCCAAAGTTACTTTAGGCAATTTCAGTTTACATGTAAGTTGTTAACTAGTAAATTGCTATCACAAATTGTTAAACCTGAAACCTATATATAAACATTATATTTATTATCCTGCTACACTCATGTTACGTAAAGTGTCCATTGTCCAAATTATTTTGAACCCGTTTGGGTCTTAATCAATCATGATTTTAGAGTATGGCGGAACCACAGCGTCAAAACGTGTATAAATGTTATCTGAATGGGTAGGGGATTGATTCTAATTATAATTAATGTAACTGAAATTACAAGTATAACAAATATACTATTTTTATACACATTTCGTTTTCATGTTAACATATTTCAATCTATTGAGATTTATAATAAACATACACGTTTTAATTAGCCTTAACAAAAGGCTTTTACTTGAAATATTGCTTTAATTTGATTAGAGAAAATGTACTTGAAATATAAATGACAGCATTTCACTGAAAGCTCTTTAACTCTAGGAAGAAAGCCGGACTCAGCACAATTATTGTTAAGTTAACTTTTACATTCCTATTAAATTAGTTGTTAAATTTGAGACTTCAGTCATTGTTTGAATTTGATAAATATTATTTTGTAATAGAGGACTTTATTAAGGCTGTTTAAAAGTGTAATTATTGACAATAATTTGTTTAGGAAGTGTATGTGTATTGCAGTTGAGAACAAAAATAATATTAGTGTTAAGTTGAGAGTATAATAACTAAAATTTGTTGTTTTATTTACTTTTAATATAAATGTATGAATCTTGTCCATGAAATATACAAACAAAAATATATATGAAAAATAAAGCATCTTTTAAAAGCCACAGAAGAACAGAACGACTGGGAAACCAGTAACTACCAATTTATCTAACTAAAGTTGTAAAGACGAGCTCCTGCTTAGAAATAGGAGTAACGTTTGAATGTGACTTCTTTACTGATTAAAAGATTTGTATTGAGGTTACAGGATAGAAAAAAAATGTAAATGTAAATTTCTTCTCTTGGGTTATCTCCTTTTTAAGAAATCAAATGACAGAACTCTTGAATTAGGATGAAATATGTTTATTTTATTTTGTATCAACCAGATATGTAATATGTATGCGAAGGGATAAAAGTGTATATTTAAAAAAGTCTTAAGCATGAATGTGAATGGTTTAAAGAAAACATTGATAGAGAGAAAAATGTAGGCAAAGAATCAAATCTCCACTAAGATGACGTATGATAGAAGAGCATACAAGAAATAGACATATTGCGACCACCCCAAATAATTAAGACAAGTACAGGTACGTCGTCAGAGAATGTTATACAGAATATAACAGATTATATATAATTGATGCTCTAGAGACATAGAGCATATCCTAACGAGATAGAAAGTATATACAAAACAAAAAAGTCCACCTTTTACAGAAATAAATCACTGGAAATTTCGTAACTGTAATTTTATCGCCGCTAGCCGCACGTCATCCCACGCGTTTGTTATGTAAAAATATTTACTTTGTACACTGAGCTCCCACATAAATTGTAGGAGTACATACACCGACTTTTATTTGATTAAAAATCTACTCTAAGTTAAGTAACTATAGTTTATTTTTAAGCAATGCCATGAAATTTAAGAGTAATAGCGATATCACATAAACTGTTCCGTCCCATGTGAATTTAAATAACTAAACTAAATATTAGCAAATATATATTATTCAAGCTTCACTTTTTTATACTCACTCTAATGCTTTTCACCTTAAAATTTGCTTCCAAAAAACTTTAAATCGTGGAAAATCCATTTAGGAGGACGTAAAAAATAACATATTTACTTGCGTAACACTTTTCAAACTGCTTTTTAAAACATATTTTGACACGTGACACGAGGTGATATTTCACATTCACATAGACATTTTATAACACGTTATTTACGTTTACTTTCTCAAGAACTTAATAATTTATATACTATATATGTATTCACTATGTATATACTATATATGTATTCTCTGTGCCAAGGCATAGAATAACTTTAGTCTAAAACTTAAGTTATAAAGCTAACTTTTTCTCAAATTCTCTAAATTAAAGTAACTTAATATAACCTATTATACTTTTGTATAACCGTTGTAGTACAACTATTGTACATGGAATTACCAAAAAGTAAATATGACAATATTTATGAGAGAAACATAAAATATGTTATAAGCATACGTATTAAAAATTCACCAAATCAACATAATTATTAAATTACTTATACTAATTGTATTTTGTGAGTAACAAACAGTATTTGATGTATATATTTTTTATTTTTACTAAACGCTACATAAAAATTCTTGTTACTTAAGGAGAATCTTTTATTTATCTGTATACAATAAAATACAATACAATAAAACCTCTTCAACCGTGAATGATCTCTGAACAATGAAATCAGTACGTTATTTTCACTAAATTTCATACATTTCTTTTATTAAGAAATATTATTTTAAATTATATAACGATTATTACATGGACATAAAAAAGACAAAATCGAAATTTAAATTTCCTGTTAATGCTTAGGAAAAGTTTTTGCTGCATTGTTTGCCTGTGTTTGATGAATATATTCTTAATTTTCGGTCATTTTTGTAACAACACACAAGCGACTCATTCATCACTGCAGGCTTATGAGATATTATTGAGCGCTGGCAATAGCCATTGCAGTAAACAAAGAGTTTTCGACTCTTTAGGGTCAGTTAAATAAATAATTAAATAACATATAATTATAGGCAATGAATTAATAATAAATTTAATATTACATAAGACATATTGAATAACCAGTGTAGAAACTAAAACTGTAACAGCGGTGTCATAACATAGTTAATCATAACAAATGAAAAAGAATAATTTTTCATTAAAAAAAGTTTAATACAAAATAAGTTGAAACACGTCTAAGGTTTTAAGATATGCACTACTAAAACTTTAGCAATTTAATATATTTAGAGCAAAAGAAAACCACTTAATTCATTTTAAGTTCTAGGTATATTAAATTTCAAATTGACGCAGTGCTCTGCGAATAGCTGGACTCCTTCGCATTGCGTAAAGACGTGGCTTCTCTGAGTGTTTTCTACCGCATTTAAAACGGAGAGTATTCCAAAGAGCTACTCCATCTGATGCTTGCGCCGAATTTCATCACCGCACAGCTCGTTATCGCCTGTAATACTATCTATGCCACCGGGATAACAGGCGATTTTCCAATGTGCCACTTTCTTTCACGTACCAATATAATGTGGAACGATCTCCCTTCGGAGATATTTTCAGGTCGATACCACACGAGTACCTTCAAAAAGGCCTACTCACTACCGTCAAGTCCAGCAGCACTCTTGTGAACTTCGGATGTTGCAAGAGTTCTTGAGCGGCGGTGATCACGTAACATCATTTATTCATAAGCTCGTGTGCCCTCCGCTAACATAAAAAAAATAGAGAACTCATAATGGAAATATTTATAATATCATTAATTTTTAACGCAATTACAAATATTTATACCTATACAACCATTATACTACAACCATAAAATACTACTACTATACCATACTACGTTTTCATGTTAATTATTTCATTTATACTTTTACACCTCTTAAAATGTAACAGTAAAGATAAATTCAGAACTGACAGACATGAAATCCATTGTTCCCAAAGTAATTGTAAAGTGGCGAGGGTAACGGACCGTCGTGGTATGACTAATGATCGACAACACGTAGTAAAATTGAAAAAAAATGCTAATTTTATGACAATTAAATCTATTAAAATCTCCATGACTTGCAACTCATATAATTCGTTATTCCAACCTCGGATGTACGTTTTAATAGTATTTAATTTCAAATTAACACACGCCACAGTACCATAGATTATATTATGTTTTTAAAGTCATCTTATTAATCAATTATTTATTCAATATCAATAAATTTAAATTAACACAAACATATATTTAAAAAATAAAAATTATGTGAATATTCTTTAAAGAAAACACATTACTGAAAGTGCCTTCACTTCCAACAACCAACTGAAATTTAAATCTTTCCTGCGACAAATTGTTTACTATATTTGCCGCACACTCTCAATAACAAGAGAATATTTATTTTATCTGTAGAATAATTTAACAAATTTTTATATGCATCATATTATATAAAAATAGATTTTCTTGTAGAAATTTATATAGAATATCTAGTTAACACCAAGAAAGGCTAAAAGAGAACGCTACGTCAGATATGTAGATATTGTTTTGGAACATTTATTTGAGGGCAAATATTACCAGTTTCCATTATACAAAATGGACCTCTATCAAATAGTAATAAAAAAAACGTATCTGTTATTACGTAGAATTTTCATTTCTGTAGTAATTAAAATACTTAGTCATACATTATAGTTTGTATGATGTTTGTCTGAGATTAGCTTCATTAACTATCTGTTGAGAGGATATTCAAGACTTTATACTCGTAACTTTCAAGACTATATAATATACAAGACTTTAATAGTCTATAACATTTCGTATTATTTTAGAAATTACATTTTGCCAGCTTGAGAATGCTTTGGATTCTTCGAAATATCATACTGTTTTATTTATTATTATTTAGATGATTTATTTAGATTATTCAGTGTTATTCTTACCAAGTTCATAGATCCAATAGTAACACATTGGTGGTTACTGTAGTCAATTGACAAATCATAATTGAAAGCAGCTCGATTCAAACTTTCGGGATTATTGGTTGAATCTCTCGCTCTCGCTTCCCGCGTTCGTGATATACGAATTCTTTCACGTTCTTTTCGGTCGTCACGTTCTTGTGCAGTATGATAAGATCGGTAATTAGATTCGTTTGTAGCATTTCGGGTTCTTCTACCTAAATTACTTCGTCTTATAGGAAGCATATCGAATATACTCACCTAAATTATGTCACATGCAATAATTATTAATCAGAGGTATTAAAACACTTTGCACAAAACACGATATAAAACAATCAAAATTAATTATTAAATATTATAAACGCTTTTTAACGCGGTTTGTTTGACAGATGCAATGACGTGAAAACTGATGACAATTTATGTCGCATTCGAAAACTAAAACAAAAGAAAGAATATTCCAAGGCCAATCAAATCTATAGCTCTTAAATTTTTTGACTTTTCAATTTGGTCGGGTTCACGATATTATCACTTTTGCGTGAACCTGCACACACATATATTTTTGATTGAATTCGAACTTTGTGCAGAGACAATAAAGTGCGAATTGACTCTTCGAAGTTAGCAACACACCTACATTGTTTAGACAAAAATGAGTGCTTGTAATTTAATATGAACTTTATTGTATAGTAATACAGTGTGAATCTAAATTTAGTTAGAAAATATTTGTATAAAAAAAAGAAAAGGGCTTTTTTAGGGTTTTCCTGGAAATTATTCGAATTTTTCTCGCCGTAAGAACCATCCTTGGGCTTCAAGGAATATTAAAAAAAAAAGAATTGTTAAGATTGGTCCATGCGTTGTTGAGTTGTGCGCTTACCGACACATTTTGCGATTCATTTTTATATAATAGATAAAACACTGACTGGTTCTGTTATAAATGCATGACTGGGTATTAAAATTATATTCACGAGCATATTAAAATAATATAAGAAGAATAATTTTTCGCTTATAGCCTTATTAGAAACGAGGATTCAATTAACAGAAATATATTCCAAAGTATGCAACATACACTACACAGCTACAATACGTAGCAAATCGGTACAATATTGTGTCTAAAATATATATTACTTTTGCAATTAAAAGTTATGCGTACTAAATTTTTTAATTTGTTGCAATAATATAGTTAAAATTTAATTTTATGTTTATAGTTTTCATTACTCTAATTTAACGTTTGAAAATTGGATTTGGATGAATATTCAAAAACACGAAAATGATTTGGTTCTTAATATAATATCCTATCTATGTACTACCTAGCCTTCAAAAGTATAATAGAACAAGTCTTAACACATGCTTAAGTTTAATAATAATTTAATATTATTCTTACAAATGCAAAAAATAAAAGAAAAATACAAATTTGAATTGTTATTTTTCGAAAATTTAAATAATATACTAACAATAACTAGGTATTTCTTTAATCATTCAATAATTATTAATGAAGTATAAGAAATATATTATGTCAACCTCATTAATCTAAACAGTTCAAGAACCCTGTATTACTTATGTGTAAACGAGGCACCCTGTGCTACCTGTTACCAGATAGTAGTTGGGTGATATAGATCCGTCAGCTACGCTCGTCTACAGTGCGTAATATGTGCGTGTACTAATGATAAGGAGTCACATTCACTAACTTGTACTCGAGTTTTGATAAATCGTCTATATAGAACGTTTTAGTGCGTTGCGTTGCGTTGCGTACATGTTACGATTAAGTGCAGGTTTCTTATGAGCTTACTTGGTATAGCAATTGACGTACTGTACCTTGTTATGTGGTATATCGTTATATTTAATCTGTAGACGGAAATGCGTAATTATAACGTACTTTTAACAGCACATAATTACCTACAGCAATGAATGCTTGTATCAGTTTTATAATTTATTAATTTTATAGAAACATTTAAATGAGAGATACAAATAATGCTTTTTTTTATGATAGCTTAAGTACACAAAGATATTTCATGTTTTACTCATTTGAAACATTTTTTTATCTTTCAATTAAACCATTTATTTATATATTTCTTGAATTGAATTGTCGTCACAATATTATAAAAAAAAATTAGGTAATGAGCATCACAAAATATTTATGTATATATGTAGGTTTTATATTTTTCGACATGAAACTTAATGGCAAACAATATATAACGTATGAAAATTTATGAAGACATACAGGAATCGCTTCACAGGTAAATCGATCGAACATAAATCTTTTTCAAGACATGAGAGATGAGAATGTTGCCACATACATAATATGTATTACAAAATATTTTTTTCTTTCGAACAACTGAATGAAAAACTTTAAGTAGTAAAAAACTATTTCAAAAACGTTAAATACCCTAAGACTAGTCTTACTATTACTTTAGAATAACAATAAATTTACTAAAAGTAGTTAATTCTCACGTAGCCTACGAAATTATAATAATTAGTTACTCGTTTATTCAACTTTGTATATACCATATTCTAGTAGTTGCTTCATTAATGAATGTATATGATTCAAGAATGTCGCTAAATACTGCTGACGATCTCTGTGACAAAAAACTTAAATATATATTACAAATATACATATTTTATTATTAATATTACTTGCAGTCCTGAAATATTTTTAATATTTACAATATAATTTTAGAATAAAGACAAATAAAGTGTGAATATCTTAATAATAATCGGGTTTTTAGATCTTGACGGCTAGTAAAAATCACCAGGTAAAAACTTTGTAACAACAAGATTTATATAAGTAAAAAAGTTCACCTTTAATGAACAATAACAAAAACTCTATGCCTGGTCGTGTAGTTAGGCGGCGAGTGCAATCCTCCGGTACGCATCTAGTTATATCTCAGTTTTATTTACCAGTAAAAGACTTGGGTCATATTTTTGTAATTAAATTTAAATATTCTACATGATATATATAATTTATAGTTTTAATGTAATAAATATAATAAAAACACACTTGACCGTCGGTGTAACATTTTGCATGGGAGGATAAAGATATATACGTAGTAAAGTGATATGTAGAAAGGAAGCAAAAAGATTCTCGACTGCAGCCAGCGCCAGTACAAAAATCGGTAGCAGTCGAAGTGCCCGCACTGTCCGTCCGCTATCGACACCCATCAATGCATGAGGCGCAAACGTATCACTTAACAATATAAGAGTGTCTTATTATGTGTCCGTCTCTGTATATGATTAGTAGTATTCTTAATTGACGTAATATATTAATTTTGTTTATGAGATCGTTGTTCACTTAATGTATTTTAATATAGAATGAAATATTATCACAAAAAGTTGCTAAGAAGCTCAACTGCCTTCTCAAGAATGTTATCTGGATACACTTGTACCCGAGGTTTTGATACTTTTTTCACAAAAATATAGCTCAGTCAGTTGTTCATAGCTAACACCCCAGTAAGCATCACTGAAGTAGGATAATGCCCACGTTGAACTCTGTTGATGAATTGGGAAGCTTCTTTAGAGGTTTTCAGCATAAATACGATCTTTTTGTTAGTTAAAATATTGCTCAATAGTAAATATTTTCTCATCCGTAAACAACATTCTTCTGTGACCTCCCTTTGCGTATCTCTTAATAAAATAATGAATATAAATACAAAAATAACAAGCACACATAATAATTAAATACTGATAAACAAATCAACAAAATGAACACGGAAACAATGTGTAATTGCTGCTCATATAATACGAATATTTACAAAGCGTTACATCGCCACGACCACGTGGATTGTTTGCTCAACTTAATTATAACTTTAACTCATTATTTCATATACACTGAATGTGTTATCAAATTGCATATCTCTTTTCAACAAGAGTTATGGAATTAGAATAAAATAACAGTTTTTTCTAACCTTACACAATACAAAAAATTAATTAATGAAATTCCTTCCGATGTAATAATGTTAATATGTATGTAAAACTAACCGTTATTTTATACAAAATAGCTAGTGCAAAGTGAGAACTACGGACATTCATTTGTAACAGAGCAAATACCAAAGCGGAGCTAGAAGCGCTATTAAACTTAAAACTTGTTAGCTGTTTAGCTATTTGACACGGTTTGTGGATGACTAAAGTAATAAGGATTTGATAGCACTTTCCAGTTATTATTAGCTATTTCAATAGTTAACACGAGACTATCCACAAAATTTATAAATTTGTAATTTTTATCCTTCAAATAAACGTATTTATAAAATACATTTGATTCATTCGAATTAAAATTCATTCAAGTTAAAGAAATATTCGGTACTTTGATAAAAACCTTAGCATCGACAATTTCATTTATATATATATATTTGTTTTCATTTTGTTTCTATTCTCAACATAAAGTTAGTTAATAGGAGATGAACTTATTAATAAGATGACATGATTAGTGCTACAGAAAGATAGAAATCTAAATAAAAAATTTCTTTCATTCATCATAAAAAAACAAACCTTTTGAGAGTTAGTGTCATCCACAAATCACTTCAAGGAATAAATTACTGTATCTTTCTTATTATCCTTAGATTTCAAATACTATTATCTGTAAATAAGGATGTAAAGAATACAGTAGCAGTAAATACAGCTTACTCACAAAGTTCCATATATCTCTAGAAAATCAAATAATATTTAATCGTATTTTAATTCCTTTGGTAAAAGCTATCAATTTATAATGTGTAAAGTAACACGTTGAGTGCAGGCAATTACAAAATGCAAATTATAGTTTCGATGAGAAATGCAGCAGGTGTAGCAGACGTAGTCTGTCATGAAATCGATTTTTGTAATTCTTGACCTTGTCATAGCCTTACTAAAAAGAGTTCTTTTATATTTTGATACCTATACTAATATACTAAAGTTAAAGAACTTGTATTGATATTTGTTTTAAATTTGATACATAAGTAAATATCTTTCAACAATTTCTTAAACGTTTCGCAAAAATATGCAATTTAAAAGTAACCTTTATTTAAAAGAAACTAAGTTCAAAACAAATTACACACGTTGGACTAGATTTTTGATTGTATTAGTAATTGTACGATTATTTTGTCAGTTTTACACTATATACTAATAATAAGTAAATAGAGATATTTTTAAATCGATGTTCTTTGTAAATATTAATAACGTGGTTGCAGTTTTTATAATAAACATAACAGTTTAACTAACACTGGTTCAAGTATTATTATTATATTGGGGGTCTACAGATATTGTTATTAATCAAGGTTACTGGTTCTGAATTTATAAGTTATCTTAATTAAACAACTTTATTAAAAAGTTAAACGTTCTTGGTTTTTTTTTGTTATTACGAAATGTATCTACAAAGTAAAAATGCTCTGTTTCTAAATCAATATAAAAATAAAAAATAAAAGATTACCTCCTATCTTTTCTACAAAAGGAACTATTTACTATCTTTTACCCATACCTCTTGTAACAATCACACTGATCCATACTATACAGCAGGCGGTATAACTGTTTCATAAATTTGACCTTGTAACCTAAGGGGTAAAGGGGAGTCGGTCCTTGTTAACGTGACCTGTCTTCATTTCATCCATAACGTTGATGTCGAATTTGATAATGAATTTAGTCTTCTATAGACTCTATTTTTCATATGATAAATAAAAAAACCTCTGGATCTAAAATTTTTTTAATGAACTTGGCACGTTTATAAATAGAATTTAACCAAATATTTTATTTCTTCTTACTTAATTCTGCGATAATTTTAGTTCCATACTCAATTGAAAATATTTAATTTCCTTAACAAGTTACTACGTTTACATTTAGTTATATTATAATATGCAATTAACTATGCTCATACGCGGCTTGGCCTAGGTTTATGAGTGTATGTAGCAAACAATTAAGCTGGTTAAGCAACGTTGATCAAAGTGGGTCGCAGCGACAACGAGATCGCGGCGTTGTATGTATACTTGTGATGTTATTAAACGATACTACAAATTATTAATATAGAACTTATTGCCCAATTTAAAGTAAGTTTGGTTTTTATTGAAATTATTTTCCTGAAGGAAAGGTGAAAATAATTATTCTAGTAATGATTATTAATGGCAATTTGTTCTAATATTCACATGGTGATAATAAAAATCCGTTTTTCCATAATTTTAATTTCTTTCATTCTAATTCAAGTATTTTTTTAAAACGACACCTTATTATAAGTTTATAAATAATTTTAAATTTTGCAACAATTTGTCACTAGCTTTTTAAAATGTTTTTTTTTGTTTGTTTTAATTTCATCTATTGTTTTAAAGTCTAAAAGTCTTAAAAACTTTCAATTCACTGACAGATATCCAAACAGGAAATTTTTCACAGTTCTTGTATGTACAACTATATTTTATTATTTTTGAAACAAAAATAAGATAGTACTTTTTTTTAATAAATGGTTTAAATATCATATTTATACGCTGTGAGTTTTCACAGCCTTGCTTTCATTAAGACTTCACTTCGCACATAAATGTCGATAGCAAAGCCTGCTCAGAAATAAGAAAGAATAATGTAGTCACTGATAACCTACATTGCTTTTTAATAAAAGTTTTTAAAGAATAGCTAATATTCAGCATATTATTATAATTAAAATTATTATATTAACTACATTTTAATATGTATATTATTTTTTAATAACATTGTAATTCTTGCATTTTCTTAGTCATGGTCACATCACAGTCAATGCACATTATATACATATATTTTTTGAACTAATGCAATGTTATTTGTATATATATTATTTATATACAAATAAATAAAAGTGACTCATCATATTGACATTATAACTAAATGCTTCAGTTAAAAATAAAATATTGAGTTATTGCGATATATATAGATTTTTAAATCACTGGATCTGGCAGATTCAAAAAATGTATATATTGCTATATAAGCTTAATCAAAACTTAAACAACAATTAAACTATCAACGGCAATAAGATAAAACTTGTATTATGTATAAATATATGGTACAGTTTCTGCACGGAAATGGTTTCTAATTGTCACCATTACGTACGGTAGGTACGGTAGGTAGATCTATTCCGAATTTTATCCGTTGATGCATTGTACATATAATACAGGAATTAGCAAATCGGTCTGTATTTACATTTCTATCTGCGAATATAATTTGTAACAATTAGTTCTATTATTATCTTTATTTATTACTTACGACAAGGCTCCATTAATCACAAAATTAATCACTCATAATTAAATTTATTGTGATCTCTTAAAACGTTATATATTTTTAAGTTTACTATCCTTTGTTTTAACTTCGATATAAATACATAAACCAAAAATAAAAAGTAACCACCATATATTTATATTTTATAGATTACTTTTTTCTTTTAAAACAATTTTTTTACTTGTAATGTATATTTGAAAAAAATTATTAATACATCTTAAAGTTTATCCCGAAACAAAACGTAAGAAATATTATTTATTTATTACTAAAGTCTTGCAATATTATAAAAATAAAATATTTTTTTATAAATTTTAGAATAACACATTTTTAACTAATGTTTAATAAATTTACAAAAATATTGAATACACGTCATTATTTTCATACTTCCATACACATCTTCGTTGCTTAATTTTTTTTTTCATTTTCATATCATTCAATCAATCAATCAATTCCAAAACTTCTTTCTTTCCTTGATTAACCGTTGTTAGGGTTAAATTAATTAGAAAATAATTGGTTATAATAACCAAACTATTAATAAGCTTTATTACTTTTGTGTTAATTAAATAATTAATTAAATCGAGTCCCGCGTGTGTAATTTATTTTTAAAATCACGGCCGAGTATGTTTGCTTATACTTCGATCAACGTAACTGTAGATAAAACCATTTTCTTTAAATTTAAAAGTACATTACAATTTGTCATAAAAATTTACTTACGAAGTAATTGAATACATACTAATAGATAAGTAATGGATACTTGTACGAAACGTTCAACAAAGTGTTGAGAAGATATTTACTTATGTATAAAATTAAAAAAAAACCCATACAAGCTTTTTAACTTTATTGTACTATAATAGCTATCAAAATATAAAGGAACCCTTTTTAGTAAGGCATTTGCCGCATTTCTCAATTTGTAATTGCCTGCAGTCAACGTATTGCTTAACACAAAATTATTAATTATATAATTTTCAAAGTAATGTTATGATAAACTTCTCTGCTAAATATTTGGAAAATATTTTTTTTCTGCTTTATAATTTTATTGCTTTTATAATTTTACTAGTCATATTTTGCTTTACCGATCCTTTAAGGATAACAACATTTTTGAAACATTAAATCCATTTTAATCTAATTTTATTCCATCTTAAACAGTTTTAGGCATTTTCAAAAACTTAATAACTAAGTTGCTTTGAGGTTTTTATGAATTCTATGTACAATATTAGCTATTTCCTTAAACTCTTGAAACACCATCTATTTTTGGTATAAAAATCAATTAACTTTAAATTCACTTCAATAAATTAAATAACTATCGGACTATTGTGATTTTGACCAAGAAATGAAATAAAATATGTACTGCCGATTTCTTGTTAACAATGACAATTAATTAATTATGATATTACAATATGCTGAGCTCATACCTGTGGGCATAATTTACTGATATAGCCGTCGCCATCTGTTCATCTTAGGGGTTATACACACTTACATATTAATTTAGTCTAATGGATTATTAGAATGAAGATTACTTTTAAAAAAATAAATGTGTTTATTATGAATTAAAAAAAAACATTTTATTGGTAACAATTGAAAATAAATTTGAAATGCGTTTCAATTATTCAATGATATTAGATTAATTACATTTCATATAAATTTCTTATTTTTCAATGAATTAAAGAATAATTGTTGTAAATATACTGATGATATCGAATCGACATACAATATTACAGATACGAGTAGTACGCTTATCAATAACATTACAAACTCAATATTCTCCCGACACAGTCTCAGTACATAACAACAAAAAGAAATGTATATAGAATTCATGATAACAATTATTTTATTATAATATGTTCACAAAGTTGTCGTTTTTAACATTGGCTTTCATAACTCTCCATTACAAACAATAATTCAACAATTATTAAAATGAGTTTACAAACATAACTTCCAAGAATTGCAAGCTTGTTTATGGCGTTCTTTATGGCGATCTATTACATCTTTATATCAGTTTATACATGTTATTCCTCATGCTTTTTACGTGACCTTCCTCCAGTATCATAGATACTGTGGTTTCGAAGGTCACTCGAGGCCTCCCCCTGTCTCTCTTACCACAACACAATATGTGGTACAATTCACAATATATTAGGTTTCTTGCCAAGTTGTTGCTTGTTGTGCAAGAGTTATGCTCAATGTGCGTTATATATTGATTTTGTATCTGTTATAAGATAATATTCTCGTGCATAAAATAATTGAGCTAAGCGAAGGCTCGAAATTATAGGCTTTACGGAAAATAATGAATTTTTGCAATCAATAAGACACATATTAGGTGATGGTTTTTGAAAAATGTCATGTCATTGAGTAACCGTCAAAAAAACTGATATCCCACTGAAGTCAATGGAAAATGATAAGTTATCACACTGGGCTAATGTACTACCCTTGTAGTAAATAGTTCTTAATTAAAAATCCTTTCTCGGATTTCTACGTATAATTGATTTTATTACCGATCGTCACGAACAGAAACAGTAATTAACGGGTTCAATGAAAGGTCCGACTCGATACAATGTAACTTGCTATTAACAGTTAACATTCAAAATATTAATTATCGTATATTTTAAAATAATACAGAAAAAAAAATGGTTTTGTTACTACATAATTTGTTTATTTAATTATTGTAATGTATTTTTTTTTTTTATATTTTATTTTTGTATTGTATTTTATTGTATTTTATATTTGCTTGTATTTTGTTTTACTAACATAGTTGTTAAGTAATTCTATTGTGCTAACCTGTAATTAAGCTAACCTGTAATTCTATTGTGCTGTTACAAACACATAATTTATCTGATATAATATTATAAAACGTAAAATACTACAAAATCAAAAGCTATTTATATGCTCGAGTCCACTTGCACTTGTAATTATTTATTGCAAAGATGGCAAATGAGAACACGACTCACTTTATGGTAAATAATGTTGTTACCAATGGACATCTGTATACAGGAAGGAAGGAATGCCCAAAGTTAAAAATACAAAATAAAACTTAACCTGCTTAACGACTTCGCTTAATCGCTGTAATTATAAAACAATAAATAAGATTAATTGTTAATGTAAATCTCTTTATATAAATAAAAAAATAATAATAATAAATTTGACTTTCTTAATCATTATAGAAGAATAGAATCATGTAGGATGGTACTGAATGAGAACTGCAGTCGAGCTACAAATAACTTATTATGGCCCAGAATTATTTTTTTTATGTGAGAGCAGGGCAAACGAGCTTGCGAGTCACAGATGATACGTGATCACCGCCACCAATGAACTCTTGCAACATTCGAAGGTTCAAAAGCACGCTGCCAGCCTTGGTAGGTAGAAGTAAACGCCTTTTTTTTACAAAGGTGCTCTAGTTAAACTATTTTCATTTATTGCCTGGCCTTGAAATATAAAAAAATATATAATGAAATATTATAAATTAAAAATAAATAATATATGTAAATTTTATTTCTGTAACAAAAACGTAGTTACGACACGAATATCCAATCTCGCGACCTCTTAGACGAGATTTAGGCGATTCGCTGAAAATTACATTTAGAAAATATTACCCGAGGGAACTCTAAAAATCCAACTTAATCTATCTCTCTCTTTATATTACAGATGAAAATGTCACGAACATGTTGCTTATAGTTAAATCCGTTCATCCCTTTTCCCTTTGTTATTAAACCTCAATATATAAATATTGTTGGAGAACATTCTTTCTATCTTTAACTAACAAGTATACATAATTAATACGCGTTCTTTCTTTGTAATTGTATAAGTAATCAATAACCATTGGTAAATTTAAGTCAACTGCACTACCCAATACCATATACAGTATTACGACTTATAAGGGTGTTTGTTTCATTATTTGCGATGAAAAAAGCGACAGTTGTAGTAAAATATTTCACAGTATTCTATTATAGTATCTCATTTTGACGTTCCAATATATTTATGGAAATCTTGTGCCTTCTTGTAGACAAAACTTAGTCATTTCGTATGTGTTTTTATATTACCAAGAAAAACAAGCCTTGTTTTTTGCCTATATACTTCACCAACATTGGATCTTTTAAATAAATACTTCACACATTAATATGGTTTTTTATTTCATTTAATTAAAAAATATGTTTTTGTTGTCTTAATAAGTATTTACAAACCTGAGATCTTAAAGTAAAATAACTGTAATTAAGTATTATAACATTATTACTTATGACGATACTAAGACTATTGTGGCTTTAATTTCCAAATACTCTGTTGATGTTCCAAGTATCAATTGCAAATATTTGAACAGAAATCACTATGTCCCTATAGTTTATGTTAGGCTAAAATGATCCATTATGTTAAAAATAAATATGTCATTTTTTACACAAATAGTAAAAAGGAAATAACATTAACCCTTATAAAATACAATTGACTTTTTGTTCAATTCTATAAATCAAGAATTAAAAAAAGATCAATTGAAATTTCGACTGGATCTCTTTAAAGATAATATTTTTAATGACTAATTAAAGTACTTTTTAATAATAATGTTATTTTCAACTAAAAATTATAATTACCAATTATTTTACATATACGAGTCAAAATAAAATAAATTACCTATATTTTGAACCGTAATATATAATATTAACATGAATAACATTTGATTTAATATAATTCTTTTTAAAATAAATACGAACGTAAATTATGTAAACGTGTTTGTTTTAGCGGATCAGGGAAATTCTTTTTACCGTACTTTTTTAAATATAAATCTGGTACACGTTTTAATAAAGCCCTTATGAAGGTTTGTTATAATATTATTAATATAATATTTTAACATTATTGTTTCTCTATTTGTTTATTTACATTATATGGTGATATGGAGAAATTGTTAGAATTTAATTTATATTCTGTAACAATAATGTTGTTGACGGAAAACTAACATTTTTATAACAGACCGAAAATGTAATAATAAATAATAAAGTAAATCTAATATTGTAATCTGGATTTAGTAAAATAAAATTATAATAAATTTCTTCAGTTGATAAGTTAAGTATCCAAACCAGTTATAGTTATATGTATAAGTGCTGTACTGGTATAAGTATTAAATTATTTTTAATTATGTCATAATAAATACCATTGCGTTGGGTCAAAACACTCTACACTAGAAATAACCACAAATGTTTACTGATGTGTTATATTCTTATATAATTGTGATTATAATTAAATACTTCTAATATTCTTATTTATAATAAAATTGTTAAATTCGCATTTATTATATTTTCACGAACCGGGGAAACGCTGATTAGACGCAGGTGCATTGTATCATGTCAAAATCCCAGAATGTAATATCCGAATCCTTTGTTAGTTAAATTTATTTTTCTGTATTCTTTTAATTATAATTTATATTTTATTATATTCATTCTTATCTCCAACTTTGAGCAAGGATCACGTAGTTTGTAAATTCAATTTTAAATTAATAAAATTAATTTATTAATTAAATTACAGTCAGGGAATCCATGAAGGACGCCGGATATCTCGAATCTGTTGCAGCAGCAGGCGTTTACGAAAATTGAAATACCAAAAGGTACAAATTTTTGTAAGTACTTTAGAATCTTTCTAAAGTAGCATCTTGTTATCCACGGCTTTCTGGGGCCCGTAGGTTAGATATTAATATGAGAAGTAGTATTTTAGATCTTAATAGAGATTTAAATAAAAGCAGTGTAGACAATGAAGCTGATTTGTAGAATATTTTTGATAGACGGACAGACAGAGACAATTAATTTTAACAATTTTGTAAAATAAAACAGTAAAAACATTATTATTTTAGCTACTCGGTAAAAAAAAAACACTTCGGATTTAACATACAAAGAAATACAAGATGGTCAAATAATACTTTGTGCTGTGTTTCGATATCAGTGAAAACCAGAAAATCTATAGAAAAGGCCATTCAATTTCTGTTCACGACAGAAACCAAATAGTAACAACGGCTATTATTGGCCAAATGGTTATTATATCTCTATGACTTATTTCGTTGCGTTTTAATTCCGAATGTTGTTTCCGAATCTACACTATGCGATTAATTATAAAATTTAAGACAGACATTGTTAAAGAGTAAAACAGTTTTTTTCTTTAACCTTACATTAGATCAACTCAATACAATTACATGACTATGATACTCAATCATTATTAAACAAGAAGTGGAGAAAAGTAAATTATAATGTATTCCAGTTTTTGTATGTTCATATTTCATTTTGCATAGCGGAAAATTAATTAAAAGTTCCATGAAAGAGCTCAAAATGGCTAAGAGACTCACTTATACGGCTCTCTTGACATCTCGAGGGTGCAAATTATTAAGAATCTTCAGTTAGAAATACTCACTATAAAATATGGAATTTTAAAAATATTTTACTTTAATATAATAACATTATTGTAAGATTTTTTTTCTTATTTGTCTACAGGATAATTAATCACAGATCTCCCCGCGGTCGACTCCAAAAAGGTCCCACTATAGCAATGGGGTACCCGTTGGTTCTAGAGGTTAGCATTCCGAAATAACCATTCCGGCCATAAACTTTTTGGTCAGGGAAAGCCTAAATAAACACACGAAGGACATTCTACAATGTGACAGGATTTATCTCTGTAAGTCAATACTCACACATGTAATTTTTGTAAAATATATTTTTAAAATTGGCTCCATTTATCCTCATATGTATCTTAGCTACGTTTCCACATTTTTTATTAAAACACACGCTGAAGTAAAGAGCATAATATACAGCCATTTTCTTTAATTGCTTTACATTTGGCTCGTATGGTAAGGACAGAGTAGGTAAGTTTGTATGTGATATATCAGATGGAATTATTTCGTATTTTGCATTGCTTAAAGCGAAATATTCAATCATAAAAGGAGAAAACAAACTAAGAGCAAAAATTACTATAAGCAATATCTAAACTTAAAATAAATTTTCATCCTTTATTGTTATTAAACCTCTTTGAGGTTTTAATTATGCATTTACGAAAATAATAAATATTCAATATTCCTTTACTTTAAATTTATCTGTATATTATTGTTGTATATTATTTTTATTACACTTGATTTTACATAATATATCTGTATTAGTAAATGTCTTACATTATCTTACGCTACGTAATAATTATGCTTACAATTAATTATACTATACACTTTCAGTATCATACATATCTTAAACTGTAGATTAAAAGTGAGATTTTTTTTATATCTAAATATCTATATTCAAAAGTAGATCGGAATTATACATATCTTTTATTTGTATATCTGTCTTAATGTTTAGGTTCATGGTTTTTCTTAAAACAATCTGTTGATTGAAAGTTTTCTTAATTAATTCTTATATCATAAAAAAAACAACAATTTTGTATATTAAGAAGTAAACAAAAATTGATCTAAAGTTACATATAACCTGGAAGTCTGGAATATAGATTGTATGGTCTTTCCATTGTTTATTTTGAAAGAGTTTTAATTAATTTAACACAACTTTACTGCTCAAATCTTTAAATGTTGTATTGCAAATTGTGGTTGGGGTTTTCAGTTTAAAAAATATCTACGATAATATCTAAAAACCAAATGTTCTTCATATTACTGATGATATTTAAAACGTTGTGCAACTTTAAAATTGAATTGGTTTAGATGACGTTTAATGTCGGTCCATAATAACTTTGATCGCGTCAAGTAGTTTGTAACTTCAATAACTAAATACATATCATTTGGTTGGTTCCTTTACTTTAACAAAGATTTTTTCATATTTATTTATTTATTTAGCTTCACGCCATATCCCGTGCGGGGTAGCCAGAGACGACGGAGTGCCAAACGCTACGGTTTGATATTTATTTTTTTCAGTTTTATATTAAATTAAAGTACAAAAATTAAGATTCACATATTCGTCCTGATTTTTATTAGAATAAATTTAACTAATAATAGTTAAATGTGTGATGTGTGACTTTATAGTCACAAAACTGTTTATCACAGAATCACAATCATTATTATTATACATATTCTCTGTAGTTTGCAGAAATAACTTATGTATTTGATTTATTTATTCATTTTAGTATTATGATTTGACCTTGAACAAACAACCTACACAATGCACGGTCACTTCGTCATATAATTCTCGTAGCTCTCGGCGTCGTGTCATCCGTATCTCTGGGTCGTATCGTTTACGTCTCATAGCGACAGTCGGCTCCACACTATAGTTGAGACGTATTGCTCATTAATCTTGCTCCAACTAGCAATGCTTTTATGAATAAATTTCATAGTGAAGACTGCATTGTAGTGGGTTCTAGTGTGAAATTTTCTGTGTTTTATTGTTTATTACGTATTAGTATGGATTATATTATGTGAATTTGAGAAATACTAGTCATTCCTGTTTTTAAACACTTTCCTGGGTGAAGTAAATGAGGTCGGCAAACTTTTCTGACTTGAAGATTTTTCATAATACCTGCCAAATGATAAACTTTTAAGTGGATAAATTTGCTTAATGATTGCTTTTGTATGTAAATTATACTAAGTTTTTTATTTTTCAAATTAATTTTGCTCATACTTTAACTTGTAATGTAAGTAGTTTACTGTTTATTTATTTAAACCTTATTGTCAAATGTGAAAGTACAATTCAATACCAGAGCATTTTCTAAAAGTTAACCGAAACACTAAAAACGTCACTAAATTATGAAATTATATCGAAAATAGACTTTAAGGTGTGTATACTTCTTGCGCTTCCAAGTATGACATTTAAGAATTATTTCCATGACTTAAAAAAAAACATAATTCCTTCATAAAACCGGAATCAAAGTTATTCTCAAATCAATAGTCATTCGAGGTTCATTACAGAATAGTTTAATTCTAATTAACATAACGTTAATTCATTAGAAATACATGGTTCGCTGAATATAGTATAATATATGCTGTGCAATCAAATATTGACTTTATTACATTTACGTTAATATTTAAGTACTACAAGTAAAAATTACTAGACGGATTTTTATGTTATTTAATTTGGTTGTAGGAGACAACACATCCAAGATATATGACACCTTTTATTCTGTTTTTATACATTTAATATTACATACTACAAAACTGCTTTACAGATTCTAATAAATTTTGATACAGTAGTAGCTTTTTATATAATTATGAATAACATTGGATGCTTTTAAAGACGGCAAATTGTCACTCTCAAGGAAAGACATAAAAATTAAGAAAAATATTAGATTAGATGGAATTGCACACAGATGTCTAACAAACATAAGTCTTAAAAGCAACTCTCATTTTAATATTGTAAAGTACTAGCTGTGCCCACGCCTTTAATAGCAGGAGTATGTTTATTAACATAAAAGGAACAAGCCTAAGTTATAACATACGTCCTTATAACATCAGCTATCCGACAGTTAAAGTCGGTCAGTGTTAAAATATGTACAGCCGTTTTAGCGATTAACCGAAACGTACAGACAGATAGAGAAGAAATTTAAAAGTTGATTTGCTTATGTAAGTAGCGTATGTCGTTTTATATGCATTTAGTTAAACTTATACTTCAATTTTATTTCCATGTATACACTTATTTTTCTGATCAAATAATTCTGACGTTTGATGACTATAATAAATGATATGTTGTATGTTATTTTAAGACATAATCACTAACAGTTTTATAAGAGCACTTTTATAAAAATAAATATTAACTTTGGGCCAATTTACATATAATATCCCGTTTTAACAGAATATTGTCCTTTGATATAAAAAAAATCCGTGCCCGCAGGGGGACACGCGTGGGTAGATCTCGTGTGTAACTCGTTTAAGATATAACTCACTACCTAAGAATAACACATGATGCCGTTGTTTACATCAAAAATTTTCAAGCAAAAAGCGGTTTTTATTTTTTTTCTCAAAAAAGGTATCTTTTTTGGAAATACTTTTGATACATAAATTTAGAGTAAAAAATAACCTTTCTTTTAAAAATATTTGCTAAGAGGGAATTTTTACCAGAAAAAAGTTGCCGTGGTTTTACCAACCTTAAATTTTCAGGCTAAAAGAGGTTTTTATTTTTTTTCTCCAAAACGGTACCTTTTACGGAAAAACTTTTGGTACCAAAATTTATAGTAAAAAATAACCTTTCTATTAAAAATACTTGTGACGTAAGAATGTTTACCAGAAAAAAGTTATGAATTTTTTTCCAAAAATTTTCGGTTTTTTTACCCCCACACCTAAGTTATTGAAGTTAAGTTTTCGGTTTATCTACATTAGTTATAGGTATTCATCAAAGACATCATATATTATGAATGCGATTGATCTACTTTGTATAGGGAAAAAGTTATGGTCGAAAAACTAAAGTCAGAAAAAGTGAGGCTCTAGCGCCCCCTGTGGCCGGATTACTCTGGTTAACGAACTTGACCTTCATTTTTGGATGGTTGATTTTTGTGAAAAGTTTGAAAGCGATCCGAGCGAAACTGCGGCCGCTATCGTGCTGACAAAAGTCGAATCTGGACGCACGCACGCATATATATATATATATATATATATATATAAACATTTTGACCAATGGTCATTTCGGACTCAGGGGGTCATAAGAAGACCTCCTGTGAAGAAATTTTTCCAAAATTCGAAAGTCGGGTACAAATGAATGGGCAGACCGAATTCTTCGAGGTCTACCCAAAAATAAATTAACTGCTTGGTGTCAGTTTCAAAGACTTCACTTGTTTAGTTCATATAAAGTTTGGACTGAATGCAGTATAAAATGTTCCCAACAAGTTGGACAGCAGTGTACGAGGAAAAGGAAAGTCTTTGAATTAAGTTCATCGTGTCTCTTCCACATCAAGAAATACTGAAGTGAGCTGACCTTTTATAATTATATTATCCTTATTATTTAATGCTATAACAACATTTTTGTTAAGATTTAGTAAAGTAGTATTTGAAATACATATCTCAAAGAAACAAGATAGGATGTTATTGCTTTCTTTATTTACTTACTTACTTACTTATATTCACGCCATATCCCTTGTGGGGTAGCCAGAGACGACGGAACGCCAAACGCTACGGTCCCTGCATACCTCTTTCGCCTCGACCACAGATATTAACCTCTTCATACATGCCCTCCGGGGAGTCCTCATGCTTTTTACGTGACCTTCCTCCAGTATCATAGCCACTGTGTTTTCGAAGGTCACTCGAGGCCTCCCCCTGTCTCTCTTACCGCTCACTTTTCCTTTATAAATCTTTTTTACCATTCTTTCATCACTCATTAGTTCGAGGTGCCCAAACAACCTGAGCACGTTCTTTTTCATTCTCACCGTAACATTTTCGCTAGCACCTGCCATTCTGTGGATCTCTGCATTGCGGATTCGGTCAATTAAACTGACTCCGCATATTCGACGAAGAGATTGCATCTCCACAGCATTCATCTTCCTTACATTATTCTTCTGTGCTACCCACGTTTGACTGCCGTATAACAGCGTCGGTAGCAAAACTGCATTGTGTATAGCCAAACGTGATGCTGACGTTTCGCCGTCTCAACAATGCAGCTAAAGCACCGTTAACTCTGTTACCGGCAGCAACACGCCTTTCCACATCCATTTCGTACCTTCCGTCTCTGCTAAATATACTTCCCAAACATACCGCTTCATTCACTTGTTCTATTATCTTACCATTCACGTTGATCTTACATTCTGTTCTGACTTCATTTCTTTCAAATATCAGAACCTTCATCTTATCTGCATTCAATACCTGCATGTCGCATTCTGATGATGCAATGAGCACTACATCATCTGCATATAGCAAGCAATTGATCTTAAGGTCACCTACTTTTACTCCCATGTCACTGTCTTTCATGCCTTGGAGACAACTATCCAAATACAAATTGAACAACCAAGCTGACATAGCGCAACCTTGCTTAACACCCGATTGGATGTCAAACCAGGGCGACATGTCAGCTCCTACTCGCACACAGGCTGAGTGATCTCTGTAAAGAGACTTCACAGCCTGTAGCAAGAGTCCGTTCACGTTGTATCGGGACAGTATCTCCCATAACTTCTTTCTCACAACCCTTTCAAACCCCTTTACCAAACCCACAAAAGCACAGAAAACCTTTTGGTTTAGGGCCAAAAACTTTTCCGTGATCATGCGGAGGGAAAAGATCTGATCTATTAATCCTCTTCCAGGTCTAAAACCTCCTCGGGCATCCCACAACAGCCTTTCAGATCTCTCTTGCATTCTTCTCGCTAATATTTTAGGATAAACTTTACCGCCCAAGCTAATCAAACTAATAGCCCTATAGCTTGCACAGTCTATCTGTGAACCTTTACCTTTATACAAAGGTACGATGACTGTACCTCTCCTGATTTCCAGCATAAATTGCACAAAAGCCAGAACAAGTCCAAGACGCGTGGCCCACAATATTTGATCATCTGGGCAGTAACTTCATCTGCTCCCGCAGCCTTACCATATTTCAGACTTCGAACCGCGCTTTCCACTTCTTCCATACTAATTTCACCATCAGCTACATCCGGACTCAGCATTTTGCTGGTACTCAAAGCCGAGACGTCCTCACATTCATATGTCTCCTTATAGAATTCCGTCCACCGCTGCAAAACATGTGTTTGCTCGGTTAAAATTTCACCGCTCTTCGAAAGCACCCTTTTCATTCTACAGGTTACCGAACAACCCCGGAAGCACTAACTTCTCGCCAGAAAAACTTCGTGTTTTCCCGGAAGTTGTTCGTCAACCTTTCGTCCTTTTCTCTCTCAGAATTTTCATGCTTCATCTTTATAAGTGCTTTTGTATTGTTCTTTTGCAGCTTGTACTCTCTTTTTCTTATCTCTCTCATACTTTTATCCTTACCCGAGGCTTTATAATCCAGCCATGCTTTCTTCTTTAACTCTACAGCGTCTTTCATTTCATCATCCCACCATTTATCGCGCTTTTTACTAAAACCTCTTTTCCTTTTACCACATACCTCTTTTCCTACTTTCACCATACCATTCTTAAGGTTCTGCCAGCATATTTCAACACTTTCATTTCCAGAATCACAGCTTTCAAGCTTCTTGGAAACCCTTTCTTGTTATTCCTGTCTGATCGATGGATCTTGAAGCTTCCAGCTTCTTATGCGACAATTCGTCTTCAAGCCTGGACACGTTGTGCGGCTGCGCCAACCTGCAAACTGACCTCTTATTGTAGCAACGACTAGAGAATGGTCCGTTCCCAGATCACCACCCCTAAACACTCGCGTGTCCATAACTTGGCTTTTAATACGCTGATCCACTAGGAATAAATCAATCATACTTCTTTCTTCCGCTCGCTCCCATGTGTACATGTGAATTTGTTTGTGATCAAACATCGTATTTGCCACAAACAAATTTTTCTCCTTACAAAATTCCAAAATAAGCTTTCCAACCTCATTTACTCTTTCATCACCGTACTTGCCTAGCACGCTTCCGTAACCACTTCGCGCGGTTCCAACCCATCCATTCATATCTCCACATACTATCAACTTTTCACTATCTCTGACATTACTTAGAACATCCATGACACTCTCCCAAAACTCCTCGAGCTCGCTCACTGGAGCTGAGGATACTGGCGCATACACGGCTAACAAGAATACTCTTGTTATCCCCAGCTTAAAGCGAACCCAAAGAAGCCTCGCATTGATGGCCTTGTATTCTACCATTGCATTAACCATTCGAGAGGACAACAACACGCCTACACCTTGGCAACCTCGCTCACCCTCTGGAACCCCAGCCCAGAAAGCGACCCGGTTGCCAGGCAAATCGGTCGTATCATTGCCTTTTTGCTTGGTCTCAGATACACAAATAACATCCAGATCTTTTTCATCCATCACATCTAATAATTCATTCATCTTCTGTTCCATTCCTCCTCTTACATTCCACGTAGCTATATGTAGCTTCGTCCTCCACCTCCCGCCACTCGGAACATGGCGTGTTGGTTGGCGGCCCCCAACATCGCATTTGTTCATGTTACAGTAAACTAAATATTTTTAATACATTGCACAACCATTACATTTGGTTTGGGCACGTCGAACGAATGAGTGATGAAAAAATGGTAAAAAAGATTTATGAAAGAAAAGTGAGCGGTAAGAGAGATAGAGGGTGGCCTCGAGTGACCTTCGAAAACTCAGTAGCTACGATACTAGAGGAAGGTCACGTAAAAAGCATGAGGACCCCCCGGAGGGCATGTATGAAGAGGTCAATGTCTGTGGTCGAGGCGAAAGAGGTATGCAGGGACCGTAGCGTTTGGCGCTCCGTCGTCTCTGGCTACCCCGCAAGGGATATGGCGTGAAGTTAAATAATAAATAAATAAATAATAAAACATTACAAAATTTAAATAACAATAACAAAAACAATGAATTAAATATTTTCAATAAATTAATTAATAACAATTACAAAAAATTTGCTATCTTTAGTATGCACATATTATGCAAATTTAAACTATGTGTTATTATATAAATGCTACATGTCTACTGATTTGTTATTACGTCATTTATTACTATACTACACCTTTAATTTAAAATATTATTTGTTAATATGTTTTCATTAAACAATCGGTATAGTTTAAAATAAAACTAATCTTCTCTCTAAACAAATTGAGAATACAATGTACCTGTACAATATTCTAACATAAAATATTAACAATAGAATAAAAAAATAGTACATAATAATATATTACTCGGTTCACATTTAAATGTGAATGCAATATTGATCTTTAAATAAGATACATTTAAATAAATCAATAAAAAAGTTCAAACATTACTTAGTTGCTATAAGAGCTTCTCAATCACTTACCAAATATTTTATTCGAACTCATTGAGACACGAATTGTCTTAAGCTTATTAAAAAGTATTAGATTTTTTTACATTTATTTATTAATAGAATTATTAACAGCAATATATATTTTATCCTCCAAGTACTATGTTACAAATGTGTATCATAAATGAAACACATGTAACTATCTCACACATATTTATTATTATTATATGTATTAGAATCAACCCTCTGCGACTGACGTGGCTTAATTATAACTATTGTATTGACGTGGTAGTACACGAGACACTATTTCATAGGCAAATAAATTATGCAGAAATTTTATTCACATTTATTGGATTTCTAACCTTTTTTTTATTAAATTTACCTTGAATAAAAAAAAAAACTATTTGTATTTTTAAAATGAAACAGTTTTAATTGACATCATATAAATCAGTCTAAATATTTGAACTTAAACATTAATGACATAAAAAAATCACAAAATAAACTTTTTTTTTAATTTAACATTACACGTTTTAAAATTAAACATTAATCAGTCTTGTAAATATGAAATACATTCATCGGTTAATTTAAAAATTAGGTAAGTTCAAAATCACAGCTTTTTTTGACAATTATCACATAGTGGCTTGGAGCACTGAAGGCAATTGCTTTCGAACAATCATAGCAAACATACTTATTTAGTTGTCTTTTATTTTTGCGGGACAAATTTTCTACCACTTAGTGAAACAGACCGAACTACTGGTGGTGGTGGGGAGACATCCTTGCCTAAAACCCTAGTAATAGTCATTCGCAGCTCTCTCGGCAATCTTTCATTGTATACTCTGTTTTTCATATGATTCAAAACTGTATCTCTGGCCATATTGAGTAAAAAGTGTCTGTCTTCATTTAATCCTTACTGTTCGTGCAACTTTGATACAGTACAAAGCTGCCATATCCAACAACCTTTGAAAGATTGCCATAGGCCATCGACGAGTTTTACGGCTGCTACAATATATCGAGCATTTCTTATCCACCTCGTCTACTCCACCTTTTGTATGATTATAGTCTACAATCATAATTGGTTTCCCTGTATCATTATCTATTTCTTTAATATGATGGGAGTAAGAAAGCAATAATACGGCTTTATTAGGTTTTGGCACATATGATAAAATTGTATAGTCCTTCGTAAAACCATACAACGAACTTTCTATAGATCTATTTCTGTTTGGCAAGAAACACATAAAATTATGTCTTCTTCGACATATTGGGTATCTGGCTCAAAAGTCGGATCTTCATCTTCATTGTCAATGTCGCTAAATTCATCTTCACTTTCCAATTTTATCCACTCTAATATTTGATCATCATTCCTGGCAAAAGTCCCAGCCGACGTTCTCTTGTAAGCAGAACGTCCTGGCCTAGCGTTGTCGCTTGATTCATCCATCCAAAAACAAGTATTTTTTAAAATAATGTACAGTTTACGCTGTGATTTTCTTCGCATAAACTAAAGTTTATTTTTTAATTCTATAGATACTATTTCACCGACTATAATATTATTGCAACACGTAATTTAAACAGATTATACAATCATATTCTACTCTTAACAACTTCACAATTAACATTAGTAAAAACAAATATAATAAGTAATTTAATTAAGATTAAATTCTGAAATAAAGTTAAATAATACAAACACTGTACTGAAGTGGTTGTTCAGGAGACACTATGAAAATATAACCATTTTACTGTGGTGGTAATGTAGTAGACACTTACCTTAACACTGATGTGGTAGTCTCGTGGACACCTTCCGCCGTTTACGCACACGTGTACTCATTTTGATCACCTGCCATACATTGACCGATGCGCGGCCACGTTATGGTAAGGTACTAATAGCGGCCGGACTCAAATTTGGAAATTATCGGAAATAAGTATATTTTTCTATTTCGCGGTGTCTATTGGACTACCACGTCAGTCGCAGAGGGTTAAACTTTGTTCTATGATATATTTAGATAATTGCAAGAAAATATTTTATTCAACAAACATGGCACTATTTTAAACCATCTATTATTACTTAATGTTTATTACATAAATTATATTAACGATAGGTGAAAATAGATTCTCTTCCTGATCAATTAAATATAAATTTATTTTCTCTGCAGTTTCCGAATAATCTTTATTTTTGTTAGGTTACGTCTTATTCCTTACACATTTCATTTATCTTTCTTATCAGTGCTTACTACATTTCTGTATTTAAATACATACTCTTATTTCACTTCAAATTTTGAAGTTAAGATCGTTATTTGAAAATAAAACAAAAGTTACTTGAATCGATTTCCCTGTCCTTGGACACGAAACAGCACTCTTAGAACCCTTCCAATGTTCTTTGCAAGTTGGATATTTTACAGAAATAAATCTTTGAACCAGAAAAGTTTACATCGACTCTTCTGTAGAAAAACAAAACGATAAAAACTAAAGTTTGCTGAGATCATACATTACAGGATCATCTAAATTACTTTGAAACAGCCTCACCTTTAAAAGTATATTATTTATAGATTATTTTCATGATAACTTATCACATTACATTTATTAGTTAAAATGTCGAATATTCACTACTATCTAACTGTTATTAGTTGGATAAAATTCCCGATCAATTTATATATTAGGTCTACAACTTTGCTCCCGCCGTTTTCCAAAAGATGGCGCTAGTAGCCAGTAATAGTTCAAATAAATAAATCACAGTTGTTTTCCATCAGTTTTGACATCTATAAATATAACCTTACATCGATATTAGTTAATTTTTGTTTGCGTCATATAGTTACACTTAATTAAATATGTCAACTTATAAACCGAATTCACGTCATTTGCGGGAGATTTTACTTTTTCATTTCAACATGAAAAAATCGGCGGCTGAGGCTCATCGGGTTATTTCAAGTACTTATGGTAATGACACTATTAGTGAAAGAACGTGTCGCGAGTGGTTCCAGCGCTTTAAAAGCGGTGATTTTGTTGTTGAAGATCGGCATAGCGGTGGCAGAGAAAAAACTTTTGAAGATGATGGATGATGGAACTGGAGGCTTTACTTAATGAAGACTCGTGCTAAACTCAAGAACAGCTAGCAAAAATCATTGGGAGTAACTCAGCAAGCAGTATCAAAACGCCTGGAACAGCTGGGGATGATCCAAAAACAAGGGTACTGGGTACCGTATCAGTTGAAACCAAGAGATGTTGAGCGACGTTTATTTGCTTGTGAACAGCTGCTTGAAAGACAAAAACGAAAAGGATTTCTTCATCGTATTGTTACTGGGGACGAAAAATGGGTGCACTACGACAACCCTAAGCGACGCACATCATGGGGATTGCCCGGCCACACTCCTACGGCGACACCTCGACAGAATATTCACGGATCCAAGGTCATGTTGTGTATTTGGTGGGATCAGCTTGGCGTAATTTATTATGAGCTGCTAAAACCTTCTAAAAAAATTACTGGTGCACTTTATCGAACGCAATTAATGCGTTTGAGTCGGGCATTAAAAGCAAAACGGCCGCAATACGCTGATAGACACGAAAAAGTAATTTTGCAACACGGCAATGCTCGACCTCACGTGGCGAAAGTAGTCAAGACGTACTTCGAAACACTGAAATGGGAAATTCTACCTCACCCGCCATACTCTCCAGATGTTGTTCCATCTGATTACCATTTATTTAGGTCGATGGCACACGGCCTGGCGGGCCAGTGCTTCGATTCTTTTGAAAAAGTGAAAGAATGGATCGATTCTTGGATCTTATCAAAGGATGAAGAATTTTTCCGACGCGGGATTCGTTTGTTGCCTGAAAGATGGGCCAAAGTAGTGGAAAGTGACGGACAATACTTTGAAACATAAATAAGATACCATTTTTTTATATAATTTTTAAAATTAAAAAAAAACGGCGGGAGCAAAGTTGTAGACCTAATAATTACTCCATTCTTCCATTCTTATAATTAACATTTAATTTATATTTGTTTTAATTTGATTACAAAATAAAGATACTCGTAACACTCACACAGCAATACGTTCATGTAATATCAATATTTAAATAACCAAATAAATACACAGAAATCCGTGTTCACCTCAATTTTGTTATTAATTTCGTTAACAGTAATAAAATAAAGGTAGTTTATAGTTATTTTTTTCAGTCGCCTAGTTGTTTCTGTTGATTGATTATTACACACAATATAATGCGTTATAACAATAAAAAAGGTATCACGTGATTGAAAAGCTGTCAAACTGACTAAAATAGCAACGATGACTGTAACTTTCGTGAAAAGGTTTATTAAAACCAGAATAACTTCGGAGCTTAATCAGTTTTTGATAATCGATCCACCTTCTTTAAGTTGCGGAAAAATTTTACACACACATTAGGCACATTAGGCACTTACAAATAGAAAAATATATTAACCACTACCTTACAGTAGCGAAGCCACTTTTTTCTGTTGTTAAATGATTTATTATTTATTGTTTATTTGTAAAATCAAATAAACTGGTTACTTTAAAAAGTACGAGAGAATATAAAGTAATAATAAAAACAGTGAACTTGAAATTAATATTATTCGGTCCTAGAAGGGTCAGCGTTTTATGGTATACGTTAATAGATCAGTCAATCGGATCCCTCTTAATATAACAACGGAATTTAATAAATGTCATGGTTCCTCTGTCTTTGTCAACCTCAATTCTGATTACAATTTTTAACTATACATTTATAATACTTTTTAAACTTTTATTAAGAAAGCCATGTAAATTAGCTGTCACTCGGAAATATGTTATAAGTCCGCGGTTTTTTCTGACATACATTGCTCATTAATATTAAACAGAACAGATGTGTAAAGAAAGTCTTTTATCTTGAAAATTAAACCAGACGTAAAATGTTGTGTACAATTTGTCTGAGTAAAAATGAAGTCATAAAAAATTTCAAACGATTCATAGAAGAGAAGGTATTTTCATTAATGTATCACTAGATAGAATATTCACCTTACCTTAGATATTTTAAAGTTTTAATGTTTTAATAAACTTAGTTAATTTAGAGAAGGAGTTTATCACTAAGATTGCTTCCAAAATTATAATCTATACATATAATACAATCTGTCTGTATGTAACGGAATTTTCTTTTAATGGTAATATATAAAGTGCCTCGTAAGTTTCTGAAAACTGTAATTGAAACCAGTGTATCGCAAGCTGTTTCGTAATTTATTACCCTAATACTGCAACCACATCGCATGACTACATCATGTTTACCAAATTATGATGCTACATAATAAAATGTTTATATTGTAGAATGTTGTTCGTGAGTTCATTATATTTTGATACTACTGTAAATGCATTAATATCAATCAATTAAATTCATAATGTAAACAAGGTTTAATAAAAATAAACATTTCTGTTTCAGTTTAATCAATAGAACAGCGCTTTAATTCTAATTGTTATAAAAAAAATAACAATAAAAACTAATATATTTACTTAAATCTAAACATTTTTTTAATCTTTTAATATTGAAGCCTAAATCGTAGGGATTACCAGTCAGGATATTAATAAGATACATAATTTAATTATAATATATCGGGGACCGTCACTCCCGTCTCGACCTGTTACTGTTACTGAGCAATACTTCGAGCTCAGTGGATTTCATGTTTATAACTTCTCTACTCATTGTCACTGCTACATTTTAGCCGACGGTATATGTTCAATGACAATTAACGATTTTAATTATATAATTCACAGTTGAATTATATATTATAGATAGTCGTGATAGTTAATTCCTGCGGTACAATTGTTGCATGTCATTTTGTTTTTACCAAAAAGCTTAAGCACCTTTGTCATAATTAAGTATTTTACAAAAAAATGACAATATTGATATGTAAAATATTCTTTTAAAAGAGAATATTTATTATTCTTTTATACGCGTAGGGGCAAATTTCACTGATCACATAGGACTCCGTCTTTGAGTCTGTAATACGTATAAAGTACTACTTCACAGATCACGTAATACTCATCACTTGTGATTTTATCTCTTATCACAGCCGTTTGAGGTTTAATATAGAACTTACTTTGAACTCAATAAAGTAGTTACATTTTAATCTATAAATTATTATTTGGTTTCTGAAATATATAATTTATATAACAAAATGTAAAAATTAAATATACAATATTTCTTCTTTTCCTTCAAACTGTAACGGAAGATAAAACATTTTTTTAGGTTAAGTAGACGGAGTCGCGGTAGAATTGTAGTGGAGTCTGATTACCAGATGACTGAGTGAATTATATTCTCGTGAAGTAATAAATCATTAAGATGTAATGAAACTTTATTTATTTGAGTTTGTCGAGTTTCTATATAATTAACGTAATGAATTCTAATTTTCTGTGATGCATAAGTTGCAAGTTCGGAATTCGACGCGCTTTAAGCTTTGTTTTGGTATTTATTGTTTCAAATAGATATACACTTTCTTTATTTTTGTTTTTTATTTCCATTAATTATTTGAAAAATATACATAAATCAGTTTGTTTTCATAAAATTTTGGAAAAAAAAAATTTGGAGTTTGTATTTCTCCTTATTTAAAAGAAATAATGGCAGAAATTGTAATAGTTAAAAATTTCCAAAAGAGAAAAAAACGGTGCTAAAAGTTTTACTTTGCTTCGTGGTGTATTGATAGATTTAAAACTTATGTTAGAAAAAAATATATAAAATAGTAAGTTATAATTGGGTTCACCAAACAATCCCCGTAGTCAAAGCGATGCAACGAACTGCAGATGTTATATGAGCTGCGACGAAATATTGTTTCGTGTTTCATAATAAATATATATAATATAATATATATATATTATAACGTACTTTAGTTACGTTATTTTTTATTGTACCTGAAAGTATGAACATGTTAATTATTTGTATACAATAAATTTATCATCAGTTTTATGAGGCTTTTGAATTTATTTATTTGAAATGTAAATCTATTTTTTTACAGTTCGCAATAATAGAATAATAAAATAATATATTCATTTTTATAGAATTTTCTTACCATATTGTCTTAAATTATTCTGCGTATCTTGTGAATATGTTTTTCGTATTCGTATTGTAGTAATTCGTGGAATTATTAAATATTTTTATGATGAAAAATTATATTTTAAACACTAGATTATTATAATTTTCATGCCGTTCTGGATTTTAGTCTGGTCTCTATGTATTTTTTTTTTGGTCTCTATATATCTGTATATATATGTTTATATATGGTCTCTACATATTTATATATTTATTTAGCTGGGCTAAGCCAAGTGTCCTAACTGCAATGCGCATCACCAGCGTCAGCGTCAGATAGTATCTCATAATCCTCTCAGCGTTGCGATGAATGTGTCGTTTGTTCGTTGTTACAAATAGACTGAATTATGGATTTTATATATTCTATTTAATAACTTTATTATTTATTTACATTTATTTATATTTATTATTTATTATTATTTATTTTTAGAGTCATAGAATTTAATAAAATTCTATTACTCTAAGAATCTCTTACAATATATCACACACTTTTTTTCAGGCTTTACATTTTTAATCCTCGCCTAAAATTGTATGAAATAGATAATTGAAAATCACGTTGGTATTTCAGTGTCCAGAGATCACTAACGACTGAAAAGGTTTTATTGTACTGTATAAATAATTCGAACAAAAAGGATCTCCAAAATAACGGTCTGAATTATTCAATACGTACGAGTAGCATTTTCTAGAAATAAAGAAAACTAAAAGCTAAAAATAGCGTGAACCGTTATTAAAATAGATATTTCATATTAGGTGAGCATTGTGCTCTAACTTGGATCACACACACGGCTATGATTACAATTCACATTTGAACGAACAGTTCAATTGATATCGGTATAACACTTTAACCTAAAGGGATTGTATTCAAAAATAAACTATATTCAGTTCACTTAAAGTTCATATTCGATAGAATAGAAGTCTGTATTAGTTTACAGTTTACATTTACGTTTGAGCTCTGTTATATAAAGTAAATATATTTACATATACATATTTACATAGGTGGTTGAGGACTTGCGGTGACGAAATAGTTCCTCTTATTTAAATTTTTTGTTGGTTGACTTTTTAACTATATTGTTTTATATCTCGTTTTGTTTGTTTTGTTATCTTATTTTATTTATGTTAGTGAAGAGCGACTAGTTTGTTGGAGACTGACCGATCGCTTCAAAAATATTTAAGAATGATAAAATATAGAATAAATGCAACTACATATTGTATAGCACTTTATTCAGTTTTTAATAGTTCTTTTAATATATAACGAGATGATACTAACTACATTACATGTGTTCTTTCCGCGGAACGTTTTATTAACTAACACGTTACCAATGGGATATCTCAAACTTCACCATAAAGCTTTCACCAAAACAAAAGGTTTAAAAGAAAAAAACCTTACTAAGCTTACTACAAGACTAAAAATGTTGACATATATTTTGTTAATATTATTTTTTAACATAATAAAAATAAACACTTATTACAGATATATCACTTCATCAACTGTCATAATTAAGTTTTGTAATAATATTTTTGTATTGTTTAAAGGAATTATTATGAATTTAAGTGTATTGTTTTAATATTACAACTAAAGAACTAATCTTCGTCCCAAACCAAAACTACTTACAATAAATATTCTATAAATTAAACAACGGAAAATTTTATTTATTAATCAAATGTCAAAGTAAAGAACAACAAATTGAATAGGCTTGTTTAAGATACCCTTTAACAGTTACGTTGAGTCCAGATTCCTGAAAGTATTCACGAGGGTTCCAGAGAAATCCTCTCATTTTTATTTCAAGTACATTTTCTCTAATTTAACCGAAGCAATCTATCAAGACAAGGACTTTTATTAAGGCTAATCCAAATTAAAACTACTATTATTTAATTTTTTCCTCGTGTAAAAATTTAAAAATTATACATATAAATTATACATTTTTAACATTAATATATTTAATAAAATAATATATTAATTATAACTTACTTATTTGGCACCTTAGTAACAGAAATTACTAAAATGCAAAATTAATTTCCATAAAGCTATTGTGTCTTAGGTTTCAAGTTATAAAGACTAAAATACATTGTGCATATTAGTATTAAATTTATATCAAGACTTTAATGTATTACACAGAGCACAGCTGTTGAGGCACCACAGAGAAAACTAAAACATTCTATAAATGGAGTAATAATTTACCTTTTAAAATTATATAGCCTTTACATTTTTTACAATTGACCTAAACATTATCAGACCATATAAATTTTTCGTATGATATGAATGATTCAATTTCTTGCTTTATCTTTTTTGATATCGATTAAACCCATGGAATTTATTTTTTATCTTGTTATATATATATATATATATATATATATTTATTGCTATTAAGTACCATTCATTGGTATAAATTATTAAGAAAGTATAGTAGCAGTAGCAGTAGCATTAGCAGTAGCAGTAGCAGTAGCAATAGCAGATGCAGCAGCGATAAGAACAGCCACAATAATAGCAATAGTGGCAGTAATGGAAGGAATAGTGGTAGTAGTAGTAGTTTTGTAGACTCTTTGTAGCGTAGGACTCCCACACAGCCTGTAAAAACGTTGTAGACACGACGTCTCTAGGTACATGAAAATATTTATAACATAAATAAATTACAAATGCGCACATCATATCAATATTTTCAATTAAAATAATTAATTGCTTGACTAAGTTAGTTTAAATAAAGTAATTACTCTTTATTTAACATGCCTTAAAACCTTTTTACGAGAAACAATAAAAAGAAACATGAATATAAAATACACTCAGAGAGAGAATCGATGTAAGAATATATTTATATCTATACAGAGTAATAATTAATGAAAACAGAAATAGACTTATTTTAATTTTAATTCAAATAGAAAAAAATATATGTTCGAAGCTTAGTGTCAAGAAGAATTTCTACTATCTTGATAGCAGCTTCTTTATACAAAGTCTTTGTATTAATATTTGTATGATATGTTAAATATTAGCTATATTCTATTCTATTTTTAATTCGAAAAGTTGATCTTTCATTTTGTCAATAATTAATTTACTTTATTTGCTCAATGTATGATATAAAATGGAATGGTTTGCTAATTGTTATTATTTAATTATAACAATGAATACCTTCAACAAACTATTATACAAATTGTCTTTATTGTATTTCTCTTTGCTTGAAGGCAATTTGTTCTGCGAATGTATTATAATGCGAATGAATGTAATATATTCCACGATTTTATCCGCGCATTGTGCAAATTTGCAGCGCATAATAGACTCTCTTCCCATGATTTTTAGACTCACAATTGCTTTATTATTGAAACCTACAGAAATAGTTGTGCACGTAGGTTTCTTCTATGAAGTTGCCAAATTAATTTTTTAAAAGTAATTGAGTAAAAAATCTACTGTGTCGGTAGATACTATGTATGTATCAGGTTTATATATATTATGTATATATATATATATATATATATATATATATTATATTGTAGTAATATACTAACAATTGTGTAATAAAAGAGTGGTGTATCTGTGAGATCCCCCTAAGAGAAGGTGAAAAGCTAAGTAGTCTGCCACGAAGGGCACATTTAGGTAGATGTAAATTAAAGACACTTTGGATGATTTAAATTCTAATTAAGCTTTATTATATTATACATTTGTTTATGATCCATTTAAAAATTATTATGATTCTTCGCGTTAGGAAGTTATCTTAAGATTTCTTAAATTCTGCCAACGCACATTCCCAAGGAGGATTGATGAACCGCAGGCAGCCGCTCCTTAAAACTCATACAAATCTCTTTTGCCTTACTGAGACGATGCATAGACATACATATTGCGTCGAATCCAAGTAATTGGGATAAAACCGGTAGAATGCAAACATTAACAATAATATAATAGTTAAGACTATTTAAAAAAAGGGTATAAATTAGTCCATAAACCGTACAGTTGTTATTGTGATAATGAAAATTTATAATTTACAAAAGTTTTTAGGAAGTAGTATGTTAATTTGTTAAATATGTAAAAGTAACATAAACATGTATAAAGCAATGTCGACTTAAAAAATATTTTTTATTATCTTAAATTTAAAAATATAACTGACCTCAATATAAAACAAATTTCCGTTTAATATTAAAATATCATATTGTCTATTTGAAATATTCACAAAATTCAGCGTTTTGATATTTTAAAACCTTTCATTCAACGAGTGAACGTTAATAACTATTCGCACAAAAACGGAATGTATCATAAATATATATTTTTTCAGTAGTCAAAGCGTAAAAAGAGTTTTACATTGTTCAAAGTGTAAATCATCACGTATTTCTTTGGATTGAAATACAAAAGTTGTATACATACCCTGCAATTAAAGAGTTTGTTCTATTGACAGCTTTCTATTTGATAACAAGCGAATTGTAATTAGGTCACTCTGAGACCTTAATACATTTTGAAAGATATGAGTTTTAATGAGTACGTTGTATAAGTTAAAAAGGCGATTGTCAGATATATATCTTTTTGCTGAATCAATATCAAACGCTTTATAACTTAAAATGCCTAGACAATTGATAATAAAATACTGTGTCAATTTTTTCATTTATTAGACATAACATAGACTCTGATGACACAACGTATAGATAATACTATTGATTATCAGAAATGGAAATAGTTTATTGGAACGAATTCAATGAAAGTGTAACTTTACTTGATAAAGAGGATATGTATTTAACGGATGCGTTACATTGCAATATATAATACGTTTTACAGATCATTGTTGTAGTAAATTGTAATACAGTTGTAATAATAAAGTATAAACGAGTAACACTTATTGCGTGTTTGTGGTCTGTAATGTATTTCATGATTTCACTTTATATTAAGCAAAAGGTCAAAGCAATTAATACAAGTCAAAATTAGATTACACAAAACCCTATCAGATTTAATTTTTACGAGAAATGTTAATGAAAAGTTTTAATTTAAAGGTTTTTTTTATGATAGAATTTAGTCATTTGTGAAAATTTTGTGTGAAATTCGCAGAGAGATAAATATATTTTGAATATTTAATCTATTATATAAAAATGAATCGCAAAATGTGTTGGTAAGCGCATAACTCAACAACGCATGGACCAATCTTAACAATTCTTTTTTTTAAATGTTCCTTGAAGTCCAAGGATGGCTCTAACGGCGAGAAAAATTGAATAATTTCCAGGGAAATCCTAAAAAAGCCCTTTTCTTTTTCCTATACAAATATTTTAAATGTAGAATAAATAACTAAATGTAGAGTCAATTTGAACTGTATTGCTATTCAATAAAGTTGATATTAAATTACAAGCACTCATTGTTGTCTAAACAATGTAGGTGTCTTGCTAACGTCAAAGAGTCAATTCGCGCTTTATTGTCGCTGCACAACGTTCAAATTTAATCAAATGAATGTGTACACCCGACCAAATTGAAAAGTCAAAAAAAGTAAATGTAAGATTTGATTGGCCTTGGAATATTCTTTCTTTTGTTTTAGTTTCGGAATGCGACATAAATTGTCATCAGTTTTCACGTCATTGCATCTGTCAAACAAACTGCGTTAAAAAGCGTTTATAATATTTAATAATTAATTTTGATTGTATAAATACCTGTGATTAATAATTATTTCATGTGAATAAATTTAGGTAATTATATACGATATGCCTCCTATAAGACGAAGTAATTTAAGTAGAAGAACCCGAAATGCTACAAACCAAATGAATTACCGATCTTATCATACTGCACATGAACGTGACGACCGAAATGAACGCGAAAGAATTCGTATATCACGAACGCGGGAAGCGAGAGCGAGAGATTCAACTAATAATCGCGAAAGTTTGAATCGAGCTGCTTTCAATTACGATTTGTCAATTGACTACAGTAACCACCAATGTGTTGCTATTGGATCTATGAACTTGGTTTGCTCTTATTGTAAGGCATTGAAATACAAAAATGAAGCAAATGGATTGTGTTGCGCAAATGGGAAAGTGAAATTGATACCATTGGATCCACCACCAGAGCCATTGTACTCATTGGTTTCAGGAATAGAACCAGATTCCATACACTTTTTGTCAAATATTCAACAATATAACAATTGCTTTCAAATGACATCATTTGGGGCAACAAACGTAGTTCGGGAAAATTTCATGCCAACTTTTAAGGTATGTATTATAGCAGTTAATCATTATTATTTTAATGAACAAAATTTCCTATTAACTAAGTAAATATGTGTCATTAACCTTCAGTTTCCTAAACCCCAAAACATATATTACTTAGTCATTATATTATTTGGTGATTCAGTATTAGCAACACTTTTATTATTTTGAAACACAATATAATTATTTGACGATGGATATTAGTTACAACTAATTATTACATATTGACATACCTAAGCATATCAATTATTATTTGGTGATTCAAATTAAGAGACAGATATACTTTTTACGAACAAATATTATTTCTATTTGGCAAAAATCATTTTTTTAAATTTACAGATACAAGGCCAAATATATCATAGAGCAGGTTCACTGTTACCAGTGTCAGATAGCAATTACAAATTTCTGCAAATTTATTTCATGGGCAATTCACCACGAGAAATTGATATGCGTTGTTCACATAACAATTCACTAAAGAGGTCTATTGTAGAACAATTACAAACTTTATTTCATGAGTACAATCAATTGGTTATGTTGTTTAAAACTGCACTGGATCGGATGCCATCTGATAATCACAAAATTGTAATCAGAGCTGATAAAACACCTGTTGGCCAACATGCAAGACGTTTTAATGCACCAACTATTGATGAAGTTGCCATCGTTGTAGTTGGAGAAAACTTGGAATCCCGTGATATTGTTTTACATCGTCGGAATGATCAATTACAACGTATAAAGGAAACACACCGCTCATATGACGCACTGCAATATCCCATTATATTTTGGCAAGGTGAAGATGGCTATGATTTTTCAAACAAGATGATAAATCCCATTACAGGTAATAAAAAATATTAGTTTAGCTATGGAGCTATATTATCAGTCACTATATTATTATTTTTTTAATTTTCAATATTATGAAAACAAAAATCTATTTTCAGGTTCCGAAACCAACAAAAAAGTCAGTTCAATGAACTATTATTCCTACCGCCTAATGATTCGTGAAAATGAAGACAATCACATACTCAAATGTCGGCGATTATATCACAAGTATGTTGTAGACATGTATGTTAAATTTGAAACTGAGAGATTAACTTTCATCAGGTTGAATCAGACCAAACTCAGATCTGAAGAGTATATTCACCTTCGAGATGCGATTAATACTGATGGAAATGCACAGAATGTTGGTCGGATGACTATTCTTCCAGCAACATACATCGGAAGCCCTCTACATATGCATGAATATGCTCAAGATGCCATGTCATATGTTCGTCATTATGGTACAGCAGATTTGTTCATCACATTTACATGCAATCCACACTGGATAGAAATCAAGCAGGAGTTATTCCCTGGGCAATCACCTATTGATCGTCATGATATTACAGCCAGAGTCTTTAGACAAAAGTTGAAATCTTTGATGGATTTCATTGTGAAACATTATGTGTTTGGAGAGACACGCTGCTGGATGTATTCTGTGGAGTGGCAGAAACGGGGATTGCCACATGCACACATTTTGATTTGGTTAGTTGAAAAGATAAGGCCAAATGAAGTTGATGCAGTAATATCAGCTGAAATTCCTAATGTAGAAGTAGATCCTGGATTGCATGAGGTAGTTATTAAAAACATGATACATGGTCCCTGTGGAACTCTTAATCAAAATTCACCGTGTATGGTGGATGGTAAATGTTCAAAGCGATATCCACGGACATTAATATCTGAAACAATCACTGGTAATGACGGTTATCCTTTGTATCGTCGCCGATCGACAGCAGACAATGGAAGATCAACAATTGTCAAATTAAATCAACAAGATATTGAAATAGATAATCGCTGGATTGTTCCATATTCACCCATTTTATCAAAGACCTTCAAAGCGCACATCAACGTTGAATCTTGCCATTCAGTAAAATCTATTAAATACATTTGCAAATATGTAACCAAAGGGAGTGATATGGCTGTGATTGGTATTAATGCAGAGAATTCCAATGATGATGTTACCCAATACCAAATGGGTCGCTATGTTAGTAGTAATGAAGCAGTTTGGCGAATATTTTCTTTTCCTATTCATGAAAGACACCCTACTGTTGTTCATTTAGCTGTGCATTTAGAAAATGGACAAAGAGTATATTTTACAGCAGAGAACGCAGTAGAAAGAGCTTTACAGTCACCATCTACTACATTAACCAGATTTTTTGAGATATGTCAAAACGATGATTTTGCTCAAATATTGTTATATTCTGAAATGCCAAAATATTATACTTGGAATCAATCCTCAAGAAGATTTATACGACGGAAACAAGGAAAACCAGTTACAGGATACCCAGATATATTTTCTACCGATGCGATTGGTCGAATTTATTCAGTACATCCAAGCAATGATGAATGTTTTTATTTACGACTGCTATTAGTCAATGTACGCGGCCCAACATCGTTCCAACATGTACGAACTGTTAATGGTGATTTGTGTGGATCATATAGAGAAGCTTGCCAACGTTTGCGATTGCTAGACAATGATGCTCATTGGGATCAAACTCTCAATGATGCTGTAATATCATCACAAGCTCATCAAATACGAACATTGTTTTCTATAATCATATCTACCTGCTTCCCATCAAACCCAAAGGATTTGTGGATCAAGTACAAAGATAATATGTGGGATGATATTTTGTATCAAATACGGATTAGAAGGGGAAATCCAAATATACAAATAAGCGAAAAAATTTACAATGAAGTATTGATTTCAATTGAGGACATGTGCTTGATGATGTCAAACAAACTATTATTTCAATTAGGCCTGGCCGCACCCAATCGTCCAATGCATGATGCTTTTAACCAAGAGTTGCACCGAGAAAAACGGTATGATCTCAGCACTTTGAAAGAATTAATTCAAACGAATCTTCCACTATTGAATGAACAACAGAAGTATGTATTTGATACACTTTTGAAAGTAATAAATGATAAAAGAGGAGGGATTTACTTCTTAGATGCACCTGGTGGTACAGGAAAAACTTTTTTGATTTCATTGATATTAGCAACAATTCGCTCACAAAATAAAATTGCACTTGCACTCGCTTCGTCGGGAATCGCTTGAAGGTGGTAGAACAGCTCATTCAGCACTAAAATTACCATTAAACATGCAAAGCAACGAAACTCCAACCTGCAACATTTCGAAGAACTCTGCAATGGCAAAGGTTTTGCAGCAATGTGGATTGATTGTTTGGGATGAATGCACGATGGCACATAAAAAATCTTTGGAGGCTTTAGATAGAACCTTACAAGATCTCCGGAGCAATAATAACCCATTTGGTGGTGCAATGATTTTATTAGCAGGAGATTTTCGTCAAACATTGCCAGTGATTCCACGATCAACGCCAGCTGATGAACTTAATGCCTGTTTAAAGTCCTCCAATTTGTGGAAACATGTGAAGGTATTACACTTAAGCAAGAATATGCGTATCAAGTTGCAAAATGACAAATCTGGAGACATATTCTCTAAACAACTCATTGACATTGGTAATGGCAAATTTCCTATAGACACCTTGACTGGTTGCATTAACTTTCCTCAAGGTTTTTGTCAGTTAACTAGATCAAAAGATGAACTTATTCAAAAGGTGTTTCCAGATGTTGCTCAAAATTATAGAAACCATGATTTCATTTCATTCATTCATTCATTTCATGGTTGAGCGAACGGGCTATATTGGCTGCAAAAAACATAGATGTAAGTGAATTAAATTTCAAAATTGAAGAACAAATTACAGGCGAATTGAGGATATATTAATCAGTTGATTCGGCTACTAACCAAGATGATGTCGTTAACTATCCGCCTGAATTTTTAAACTCGCTGGATTTACCAGGATTGCCACCTCACAATCTTCAATTAAAGGTTGGTTCGGTAGTAATAATGTTGAGAAATATCAACCAACCGCGTCTTTGCAACGGCACACGGTTAGCGATAAAAAAATTATTGAACAACGTGATAGAAGCAACTGTACTGAAAGGAAAGTATAAAGGAGAAGACGTTTTGATACCACGCATCCCAATGATTCCGACTGATGTACCATTTGAATTTAAACGACTACAATTTCCAGTGCGGCTTGCTTTTGCTATGACCATAAATAAGTCCCAGGGGCAATCATTAGGTGTTTGTGGTATTAATCTAGAAAACCCATGTTTCTCACATGGTCAATTGTATGTTGCCTGTTCCCGTGTTGGAAAACCATCAGATTTATTTATATATTCACCAGGTAATCAAACAAAAAACATTGTGTATCATAAAGCACTAAAATAAAAATAAAACAGATTTTTGTTAATAATTATGATTCACTGGATTTACAATAACGCGATTACTGAAAATACTTATGTACGTTTTATTTCATTATTTTTTATTTCATCGGTTATGAACCCTATGTTAATAATAATAGTAATAAATAATTAATTATCTCTATACTTTGTAATTGAAGCACCCACTTTATAAATATTTGTCACCTTTAGGTTCCCACTATCCCTTTAGATTATTTTTCAATCAGGTTTGAACCTTAAGTTCCCCTCTTGGTTTGAAGCCCTCTGGCAGACATCCCAATCGGGGTTTTTAGTGGGTCTCAAAAGGGTGACCAAAGTTCGTGGAAGCTAAGATACTTAAGTCACCCGAGCTGACCTTTTTCTTTAATTCTCCTGAACAGAACCGTCACCATGATGATAGGGCGATGTGTGAGGATCAGCAGAGTAAAAACGTCTAAAGGTCGAAATATAAACTGCCACATTCCAAATCTATTTGACAGAACGAATTCTGCCGAGTTGTATAAAAATTGTATTTATTAAAAAAAAAAAATCTTTTAAAATTTAAATGTTTCGAGTTTAACTTTCATTGTATGTATTAGTAAAAACCACCAAATACTTTTAATTATGGACATCTTAATAAAATGATAAAGTAACATATTAAAAAAAAGGAAAATTGTACGATTTATTTATTATATTATTTAAAATATTAAATGATAAAAAAAATCCACCAGAATTCTTAATATATATAAATCACGTGTCGCGTTATTTGTCCGCGATGGACTCCTAAACTACTTAACTGATTTAAATAAATTTACACACCACGTACAGTTTGACCTAACTTAAAAGATATAATAATTTTCAACTCAATTCATAGTCGCAGTATTATTTTATTGCAAATTATTAGTTTATCATTTTGCAGTTAGCTCTTAACAATTCTAAAAGATGGCGGTATCTATTGACTGGATTGAGTAATTACGAATGAGATATCTACCCTACCTACCTCATTCGTAAGTTTAGTGTTCCAAGTTATTTACTAAAAACTTTGTAATATACAAATAGTGTTATAAACTTGGATAAAATTAAAAAAATAATTATAATTATTTTGTTTTGATTTTTGCTTAATATCGACTATAAGAAAACATTATGGTTTTCATGACAGATGTACTCTGAACGTTACCCCTTAAATAGTTTAGTACAATGTAATATATCAAAAATAATAGTCACAGCAACGCGTGACCGGGTTTGCTAGTTATTCATAAAATTGATCACTTTTAAAATCACCGCTTGTTCTAGGTTTTAGAAAACTACTTAAATTAAATATAAAATTAAAATACGTCATGTTTAGGTCAAAAATTTTCGTAATTGCACAATTTACAAAGGTAACCGCTAAAAACAAAACCATGTATAGAATCAAATAGTCGATCATCAGATAGTGGTTGTTGTCTGTGTATCAGATTTTAAACAATATTCTATAAAGTTGAAATATATTTACGTCAATTGTTTTTATTTCTTTCTGTATATTTTACATTAACTATTATTACAGTGCTATTTCACTAATAACTCTATAATGTAAACTCTTTAAACTCTGTGTAGTCAATCCTCATATTATAAAACAAAAATATATTGAATCACCTTTAGACGATGACTCAGATGTTCATGATTTAACTTAATATATAATAAATATAACAAATTTGAAGTAAAACTCTTCATGAAACGATTTAATGCGAACCAACTATATCACTAATAATAAAGGCAAGTCGTGTAAGTTGAAACACTGCCACGATCTCTTTTTTCTGAGTTTTCGTGCTTTTACATAATAAAACAGTAATATAAGTGATATTCATCTTTCAGCCAACAAGATAATGGACAAATGTAGATATTTAAGTTTGCCTGCTCATGAACCGATGCCAGGTAAGTAAATACTTTCGTGAGAATAATATCTATAAAAATAAATTCCTCATGGGGTTATATAGGTACATGAATTTGTTGAACATGAACATGCATGTTAATATTTAGTATTTTTTATCACGATCTTTAAGGAATGGAAAACTATCGCTGTAAGGTTTGGAAAACTTTCGATATGTTTTGATTGATATTTGGTAGACATGGGAATATATCAAGCACATCACGCCTTAAGATTAACCAATCCAAAAAATAAATAAAAATAATTTAAAATATTATGCTACCGGTTTTAGAAGTCTTGTATTAAAACACAACATACCGAAATTCGAAGAATATTTTATTACATTCTCAAATGTTCAAAACCAATAACTATCTGAATGTCTTTCAGGCAAGAAAAGCGATGACATTTTTCAACAATACATTCTGTTGGTGCGAAGGTATGAGACGGTGGAAAGTCGTTTATCATATAATATTAGAATTGAGATGTATTTGGTCCGCACGATCTTGAAATATCTATCATCAAATTTATTTATACTGGAAGAGATATTTAATAAAAAATATACAAAGATACATACTTATAAATATTGAACTGATAAATAGTTACTACTACTAATGTTTAGAGACCCTTAACAATATTTAAAATATAATGTATATATTTTTATATTTATTTATATTAGATAAAATGATTTATAAAATTATTTTATTGTCAAGTGGTTTCCGTATTTTATATTGAATATACACAATATTTACATAATTGTATTAGTTTATTTATGGTATAAAGTAAAACATTAAACTATGCTTGCATAGTAATATCAGTCGAAGTCTGTTACAGTAGTCTAGCTTCGTGTGGCTTAGCGACTCGCCTGGGTCTATGCTTTACACGGAAAACAGAACATACTTATATGACAGCATTGGAATATTTTTAAAAGATGATTATAAGCGCGATCGGAGTTTTCGAAGATCAGTATTCAGACAGAAGACATTTTTATTACGTTTTTTATATAGAAATATGAATGTTTGAAAAACTTGAAACTAACTTTCACATTGTTCTGACGTAGTTTAGAAACGTTTATTAATTAAAATAACTATTTTACAATATACGACTAAAGACTATGTATAGTTTTTTGTTAGTTCACTGTTTTATTGGTGTGTTAGTTTTTAAATAATATAAATACACAAACATTTCCTTTCCTTCAAGCATCATGAAACATGATAACAAATAGGTAGGCTATTTGTACAAAACCCGATTTTCTTATAACACATTTATTATAACACAGTTAACAAGTTTAGTTTTAGTTTCTGTGTTTTTATAGTTCCTATAAAGTTGATATATTATGTGTTATTCCGTTATATTTGCTATGCAGCTACGGAAAACAACGCTGTGTTATTAGGTAACGGAAGGACAGGTAGAGGGGTGAGGGAGGAGGGGTGTTAGATCATTCATCATCTCTATTCTCTCCAGTGGTTTATAAAGTGCGGATTCTTTGTAAATCTAATAACTTTAATAAATAAACAATTTACATTTTAAAAGATTTTATAAAATAGTATCTCAATATGTGGTCCACTATCACACTCAACGTGTGGTGTGGTTTACTATCTAATAAATGTTTTATTAAAAAATGCAAACAAGTATTATTTATTTATCTTTTATTAAGCTGAAGCTTTATTTGAAAAGTAATAGAATTAAATTTGTGTACTGCTCTTATCACTTATCAGTGCTATTAGTGCTATTATTAATGAAAGAGATTCTTTTTTTGCTAATACTATTTACTTTATCACAAAACGGCATGTCTCTATCTAAATATAAAATAGAAATAAAACAGACTTTATTTCGGGCTTTGAATTCATCTATTCTTTAGGCTTCTTTTTACTGGCAGATGTCGATTTTCTCACAATGCAAAGAATGTACGAGTAAGTATATGTAATGTATTAAATCTGATCACGTAAATACAAAATGAATATTTCTGGCAAACAATGTCTTTCAGACGTATATTATGTTGAACAGCAGTCTCATATGTTGTTGATGTCAATAGCATGTAGAGAAAAATAAATAAAGTTTAAGTCAATTCATCAATTTATTAACTAGAGAAACAAATACCATAATATCCATACTATTTATATATTACAAAATTAAACTTGGAAATAAAAGATAAGGTCCTATGACTTTGCTACTGGTATTCTTCCAGAAGAATTAACAAATCTAGAAACTAAAATGATTTGGATATTCAAATAAGATATTGATTATTGTTCTTCTGAGGGTCAAATGGTTTTTATTTATTATTTGCAATGTTGATATATATTTGAAATGTTTACAGTCACAAAACCTTCTACAAAATAAATATTGCAGCAACATGTTCGATCACTATCAAGTTGACTCGATCGTAAAACAACACGTATCTTTAAAATCAATAATATTGAAACTTTTGAATTAATCCAGTACTGACGAAATCGCATAATAATAACGAATTATAATTATAAGAAGTTCTTAATAATTACTAATTATAGTTAGGTGACGCTTGAGTTTGTAGAGACTCGGGTTTAACTTCCAGCTGTAGTAATATGTTCAGATTATTCAATAGACGAGGAGTCAAGTAGGCACAAATAAAATTATAATGATAATCGATAAAATAACCTACTAGTAACTGACAACGGTAAAATAAAAATATATCCTAAAAGGTTTTCGTACCTTTGAAGGTTCAACGTAAAGCGATGTTTAAAGACTTGTTGTTGGAAATGGCTCCTTACAGTTAAAGTAATGTTTATTTATTTAAGTTTGAAAATAAAGAGTATTATACAAGTACATGGAATAATAAATATAAAGTATGTGATACAAAATGTGTAAACTTTAACAAAATATAATGATTTTTAAAATAGTATGTGAATGAGTTTGTGTATTAAGATAATGATTTTTACTGATGTCCATATAAATTAAGATTATTGAACAAAAAATCATCTTAACGTTTAAAATGCACCCAGAAACAAAATGTTTTAGCATTTTGAATATTTATTGAAATCATGTTTAAAAATATGGAAAATTAACATGGATCTCTTTTTTACTTAATGTAATAAACATGGGCAAAATGAATGCTGAATATATGCATAAGATGGCAGTCGTAATATAGGAATTGTACTAGTAGTAGAAATAATAGTTTTAATACAATAATAATGTTGTTTCCATGTATAATAAAGTTCGTTATTTCTGTAGCAATGTGCTACGTATCGTAGTACTGCAGTTATGGGAGATATATGAACATATACATGAAGTATATTCTTCTTTACGCTTATTGATATGATGTACATTTGAAACCGTCATGTTGCTATTTGTATGTATTATAAAAATCGAATATTTTATTTTCTCCCAACCAATATGTTAGTCATTGCAATTTTGATTGGAAACAGTCAGTTTTTTATTTAACGTATTTATAACTCTTTAATTCCAAAATATAAAAAGTTTAATATGTTTAAAAGGTATGTTTTATTCTGTTTCAATTATAAGGTATGTTTTTTTGCAAAGGATCGAAACATGATGAATGGTTGGACCCGCAGTGCCTGCAGTGAGTCACGATTCGTAAAGTAAACAATTCAGAAAAATTGCTAAATAATGAATAAAGGTAGAGTATTTTTTAAATAAAAATATAGATTGGTGTAATAAATTGCAAAATAATTGTACGTTGTTAATCTGAGACTACATACTATGTGATTTTTTCTTTAACATAACAATAGTAATAAAATTTGACTCGTAAAGGCATTGAAAAATCATAATCAACTAATTATTCCACACATATTAGTTAACAAACTTGACTGCTTGCTAAACTACGCCTCCGATAATAAACTTATCTGTCTGATTAACATATATAGTAATTCAGACAGAGAATAAAAGAAAGTGAGAGGGCATTTATTAGTACATTTACCTACAGCTCTCTGCCGCTTTTGTTTATATTCAAATAAATTAAAACAGCGTATTTGTTACAAGAAAACTTTGAAAAGTACATTTAAATTCAACAACCTTTTAAAATTGGTTCATTAACTCTTAGCGCAACTTGTTCAAGCAATATTCCCTTTGCTAACTTCATTTATTTGGAATTTTCATTTAAAAGTGTCAGTGTAAAATTGTATGTGTCTGGGTTTCAAATTCAAAACATTTCAATCAACATCTAAATTAAATTTGTTATACCTATTTTTGTATTTTATAAATACGTAAAATAATGTTTATTATTAAGTTCAACACAAATGCCGTACTTCTGTGAGGTGAGTTTCTCATATAAGTACACGTGAAGTGTCAAAGAGTCCTCCACAATCACTAGTAGGTCGTCACCTGCACTGCTTTGGGGGGAAACATCTAAGTCAATTGTCAAGTAGATTCCGTATTTTATATTGAATATACACAATATTTACATAATTATATTAGTTTATTTATGGTATAAAGTAAAACATTAAACTATGCTTGCATAGTAATATCAGTCGAAGTCTGTTACAGCAGTCTGGCTTCGTCTATGCTTTACACGGAAAACAGAACATACTTATATGACAGCATTGGAATATTTTTAAAAGACGATTATAAACGCGATCGGAGTTTTTGAAGATCAGTATTCAGACAGAAGATATTTTTATTACGTTTTTTTATATAGAAATATGAATATTTGAAAAACTTGAAACTAACTATCACATTGTTCTGACGTAGTTTGAAGACGTTTATTAATTAAAATATAATTACTTTACAATAGACGACTAAAGACTGTGTAAAGTTTATTGTTAGTTTACTGTTTTATTGATGTTAGTTTTTTTTAAATAAAGTAAATATATAAACATTTTCTTTTCTTAAAGCATCATTAAAACATGATAACAAATAGGTAGGTTATTTGTACAAAACCCGATTTTCTTATAACACATTTTTTATAACACAGTTAACAAGTTTAGTTTTAGTTTCTGTGTTTTTATAGTTCAAATAAAATTGATATATTTGTGCTATTCCATGCAGCTACAGATAACAACGCTGTGTTATTAGGTAACGGAAGGACAGGTAGAGGGGTGAGGGTGGAGGGGTGTTAGATCATTCATCATCCCTATTCTCTCCAGTGCCCTATTCTATAAAGTGCGGATATTTCTTCGTAAATTTAATAACTTTAATAAATATTAATAAGAATATTCTTATACAATTTATATTTTAAACGATTTTATAATATAGTATCTTAATATGTGGTCCAACAAATATAAGTATAATGGGATATTATACAATTTGGAATACCTATTATTAGTATAAGAGCAGTCTTTAAAGCATTTTTTATTTGATGTAGACACGAAACCGTATCTAGAAACTAAATGAAGCATTTAATTCTCGTCTCGGTGGACTCATTAGTTTGTTTATTCTGTTGCAAGTTTTAAAAAATATATCTCGCCTGCTTCACTTTTTCCATGTAAATGAGTTCCTTGGCATAATAAAACTTGCAATTTTGTATCGTTACAACGTTTTATAGGTTCCTTTAAGGTTGCTTCAATATGGTTTTTTAATAAAATGTCTGTATGTGCTATTGTAAATTTAAAAAGAAATAAGTTTTACTAATCTGTAGTATTAAGTACAGAGAATTATAGTTTCGGTATAAAAATAAGATTTCATTAATATTAAATATTTTATTCTTACATATAAAATGTATTTTTGTTAAACTTTAAAATATGTTTGAACGATATATATATATATATATATATATATATATATATATAATAATAATAATGTTTCATAATTCATAAAATAAATTAAAAGGTAAAATCTTTTGTCATTTTGCCAAGTTAGGAACATATTATGTCGACAGCCCTTCGTCGATTAATCATGTAACACACTATTGGAATTCCCTCGACCCCTGTTTAGGCAGTTATTAAACATTGTAATTTAATTGTTACAATAAATAAGCAAGTGTTGTAGCAAACCTCACATATAACAATCTAGTTAATTAATATTAGTACCTAGTAAGTGATTAGTTTGTTTATGAGTTGAGTTAATAACTATCAGTGACAAAGTGTATTTCACCTTATTTCTTAATTCGTCGTTTATCTTTGTTATATACATTGTGTCCGCAATCTCTATACAATATAATAATTATATTCATCTGTCGTTTAATAATCACTTTATTTAAAGGATTTACGGAGGTTTCCATAATCCCATCGGCCCTTATCTATGTTGAGTTAAAATTATGTATTACCGGTCTTTGTTCGCTATTTTAAGAGATATTTCAATTAATTTATTTCTACTAGATTATGCCTTTTATGTAAACATATTTTGTTAGGATGTATAATGCATTTAATTATTTTTTTTATTAACCTTAGAATACATTTTAATTGTTCATTTTCTTGTTTATAATTTTTTTTTCAAGAGTAAAGTCTAGATGGAATAATATTCTCATGTGTATGCTGCAGTATAGATAGATAGATAATAGATATCATTAATATGAGTATCTAGTAGAAGTAATTTTATTATTTTATTTATTTGACCTTATTAAGTGTTTAAATAAAATCGAAAGGAAGTCACGGTACATTTTTACAAGTATAAGGTTACTAATTAAAAAAATGGGTTATAAGTATGTACAAGATACATGGTTGTTACAAAACAGTTAAGTGAATTCAATTTATTAAACAATTTAATGCTATGCGTACGTTATTTGAATATTAATTATTTTGACTGCAATACATTTTACATGTGTTCAGTACTTATTGTATTTAATTTATCACAATTGCTGCATACGACCGCTTGGTCATATTCAGCTTCATCATATACTTTTTTGTCATTTTCAAATAGGAAAATGACTTAATTGTTATTTCTGAATTTCATATAACATTATTAAAAAAAAAAATACTTAAAAGTAAATAAATCCATAAAATAATGATCAAACTCTTTTTTATATGAACTCATCTTTACCCTGGAAGGCAATTAACTACCTAAACAAATAAAATATGTATATGCATATACATACACATACACGTACACGTACACGTACACGTACACGTACACGTACACGTACACGTACACGTACACGTACACGTACACGTACACGTACACGTACACGTACACGTACACGTACACGTACACGTACACGTACACGTACACGTACACGTACACGTACACGTACGCGTACACGTACACGTACGCGTACACGTACACGTACGCGTACGCGTACACGTACACGTACACGTACACGTACACGTACACGTACACATACACATTTTATTGAAACTGATTTTAAAGTGAATACCAATAAGAACGATAATACGGTTACGTTACGTACAACAGTACGGACGGTCACACTGATATTTAAAAATATGTTATTTGTACGAGTTATCACATAAGCTGTGATTCCCGCTGACGCATATATATAATGAGTACAACTAATATATCCTCTTAAAAATACACTACCAATAATAAGTTAACGTAAAGTTCGGTTGTGTTACAATAATTTATTCTGTAATACAAAGGAATGCATCGTATTTTGTAAAACAAAATAAAAATTATATATAAATAATTGTATAACCCCGTTATATAAATCTTTGAATCTAAAAATTCTATTTGCGACTTGATATAAAGCAATTGCAATCTTATCAAATGAACTATTTACTACGTTTCGATATCAGTGAAAAAAAAAATGTTTATCAAGGACATTGAATTTCTGTTCACAGACACCAAGTTAAAGCTTTTATTGGACAACTGGGAAAAACAATGTTCTATGGCTATGCATTGCGTATTAAATCAGAATATGGTTTAACTTTATAAAATTTTACATTTTAATAAAAATATTAAAGAGCATTTCATGCCGGGCAAATACAAGAAACCAATTGATCATTTTTGTTTGCTATCGAAACCTACTTACCTACTTCATCGTGTTTTTTTACAAAATATTATATTAATATTACAATTATTTTTTCCTTAAACAAATAACTCTTATTTCACGTCAGTAAACAAATATTCCACGCATTAAATACGAATAGAGCAATCAAAATACCTACTGTTAGCCTAATATTATATTCACTTTTTCAGTTTTCTTCGTGTATGTATGGTTCATAATACAACTTGTGTAAAACTTGTTGATATGCTGCTCTTTACATTTTATTTCAATAGATGGAAATATTTTATTTTTACGTCACATCATAAGTGTATTTCTTTTCAATATCCCTAACACATAATCAATCTGACTGAGTTCATCTTGCTCACAGTCTATTAATAAACTTTTATACTTAATTTCTAAATATTTTACAAACTAATTCATTCAATATAAGTATTTCTGTTTATCAGTTAAGGAAAAGTTTCAACTTGTCGTTTTTCAAAATCGGAGACTTTAAAATTGTTATTGCTATAGATGCTGACTCCTATTCAGTAGTTTTGTTTTTCTTCTTTGGTTTGTTTACTTATTGGCGTATTTCAAATGGACATCAGCTTAGCAAGTAATCTCTGCCTTTTGCAAAAATGAACCTTATTTAAGCTACAGCTTAAATATGTAGTTCCGAAGAAATGGGATTTTAATTTATCCTAGTTACTTATCTAATTAAAATTAAGTTTTTTACTGCTCCAAATACGCGTCCGAGTAGTAGTATAAAACGAGTATATGTAACTATTATATTATGCGGACCAATATATACAACTAATACACTATATGACGGATTCATCAGATTCATCGACTCTTATCAGTATAACTCATACTTATCAAATAAAAAGTCAAATACACTCAATTTTACATTCTTAGGAATAAGAGAATTCAGCACACTGGAAAAATAACCATTTTTATTAATTAAAACAATCACAACAACATCAGTAACAACTAATTTAAAATAATCAAAGTTCCCTAATACACACTCTTTTAATAATCACATACAATAAATGAAATATTAACCAAACTTAATATTTTATTATGAATAACACATAGAATTAATCACTAAAAGTTTCTAAGAGAATACATAAACATTTATAATTAACTAGCAGACCCGGTCACGCGTTGCTGTGACTATTATTTTTGATATATTACATTGTACTAAACTATTTAAGGGGTAACGTTCAGAGTACATCTGTCATGAAAACCATAATGTTTTCTTATAGTCGATATTAAGCAAAAATCAAAACAAAATAATTATAATTATTTTTTTAATTTTATCCAAGTTTATAACACTATTTGCATATTACAAAGTTTTTAGTAAATAGCTTGGAACACTAAACTTACGAATGAGGTAGGTAGGGCAGATACCTCATTCGTAATTACTCAATCCAGTCAATAGATACCACCATCTTTTAGAATTATTAGGAGCTAACTGCAAAATGATAAACTAATAATTTGCAATAAAATAATACTGCGACTATGAATTGAATTGAAAATTATTATATCTTTTAAGTTAGGTCAAACTGTACGTGGTGTGTAAATTTATTTAAATCAGTTAAGTAGTTTAGGAGTCCATCGCGGACAAATAACGCGACACGTGATTTATATATATTAAGAATTCTGGTGGATTTTTTTTATCATTTAATATTTTAAATAATATAATAAATAAATCGTAAAATTTTCCTTTTTTTTAATATGTTACTTTATCATTTTATTAAGACGTTCATAATTAAAAGTATTTGGTGGTTTTTACTAATACATACAATGAAAGTTAAACTCAAAACATTTAAATTTTAAAAGATTTTTTTTTTTTAATAAATACAATTTTTATACAACTCGGCAGAATTCGTTCTGTCAAATAGATTTGGAATGTGGCAGTTTATATTTCGACCTTTAGACGTTTTTACTCTGCTGATCCTCACACATCGCCCTATCATCATGGTGACGGTTCTGTTCAGGAGAATTAAAGAAAAAGGTCAGCTCGGGTGACTTAAGTATCTTAGCTTCCACGAACTTTGGTCACCCTTTTGAGACCCACTAAAAACCCCGATTGGGATGTCTGCCAGAGGGCTTCAAACCAAGAGGGGAACTTAAGGTTCAAACCTGATTGAAAAATAATCTAAAGGGATAGTGGGAACCTAAAGGTGACAAATATTTATAAAGTGGGTGCTTCAATTACAAAGTATAGAGATAATTAATTATTTATTACTATTATTATTAACATAGGGTTCATAACCGATGAAATAAAAAATAATGAAATAAAACGTACATAAGTATTTTCAGTAATCGCGTTATTGTAAATCCAGTGAATCATAATTATTAACAAAAATCTGTTTTATTTTTATTTTAGTGCTTTATGATACACAATGTTTTTTGTTTGATTACCTGGTGAATATATAAATAAATCTGATGGTTTTCCAACACGGGAACAGGCAACATACAATTGACCATGTGAGAAACATGGGTTTTCTAGATTAATACCACAAACACCTAATGATTGCCCCTGGGACTTATTTATGGTCATAGCAAAAGCAAGCCGCACTGGAAATTGTAGTCGTTTAAATTCAAATGGTACATCAGTCGGAATCATTGGGATGCGTGGTATCAAAACGTCTTCTCCTTTATACTTTCCTTTCAGTACAGTTGCTTCTATCACGTTGTTCAATAATTTTTTTATCGCTAACCGTGTGCCGTTGCAAAGACGCGGTTGGTTGATATTTCTCAACATTATTACTACCGAACCAACCTTTAATTGAAGATTGTGAGGTGGCAATCCTGGTAAATCCAGCGAGTTTAAAAATTCAGGCGGATAGTTAACGACATCATCTTATATATCCTCAATTCGAATGTAATTTGTTCTTGAATTTTGAAATTTAATTCACTTACATCTATGTTTTTTGCAGCCAATATAGCCCGTTCGCTCAACCAATCATGGTTTCTATAATTTTGAGCAACATCTGGAAACACCTTTTGAATAAGTTCATCTTTTGATCTAGTTAACTGACAAAAACCTTGAGGAAAGTTAATGCAACCAGTCAAGGTGTCTATAGGAAATTTGCCATTACCAATGTCAATGAGTTGTTTAGAGAATATGTCTCCAGATTTGTCATTTTGCAACTTGATACGCATATTCTTGCTTAAGTGTAATACCTTCACATGTTTCCACAAATTGGAGGACTTTAAACAGGCATTAAGTTCATCAGCTGGCGTTGATCGTGGAATCACTGGCAATGTTTGACGAAAATCTCCTGCTAATAAAATCATTGCACCACCAAATGGGTTATTATTGCTCCGGAGATCTTGTAAGGTTCTATCTAAAGCCTCCAAAGATTTTTTATGTGCCATCGTGCATTCATCCCAAACAATCAATCCACATTGCTGCAAAACCTTTGCCATTGCAGAGTTCTTCGAAATGTTGCAGGTTGGAGTTTCGTTGCTTTGCATGTTTAATGGTAATTTTAGTGCTGAATGAGCTGTTCTACCACCTTCAAGCAAAGTTGCTGCGATTCCCGACGAAGCGAGTGCAAGTGCAATTTTATTTTGTGAGCGAATTGTTGCTAATATCAATGAAATCAAAAAAGTTTTTCCTGTACCACCAGGTGCATCTAAGAAGTAAATCCCTCCTCTTTTATCATTTATTACTTTCAAAAGTGTATCAAATACATACTTCTGTTGTTCATTCAATAGTGGAAGATTCGTTTGAATTAATTCTTTCAAAGTGTTGAGATCATACAGTTTTTCTCGGTGCAACTCTTGGTTAAAAGCATCATGCATTGGACGATTGGGTGCGGCCAGGCCTAATTGAAATAATAGTTTGTTTGACATCATCAAGGACATGTCCTCAATTGAAATCAATACTTCATTGTAAATTTCTTCGCTTATTTGTATATTTGGATTTCCCCTTCTAATCCGTATTTGATACAAAATATCATCACACATATTATCTTTGTACTTGATCCACAAATCCTTTGGGTTTGATGGGAAGCAGGTAGACATGATTATAGAAAACATTATATTTGATGAGCTTGTGATGATATTACAGCATCATTGAGAGTTTGATCCCAATGAGCATCATTGTCTAGCAATCGCAAACGTTGGCAAGCCTCTCTATATGATCCACACAAATCACCATTAACAGTTCGTACATGTTGGAACGATGTTGGGCCACGTACATTGACTAATAGCAGTCGTAAATAAAAACATTCATCATTGCTTGGATGTACTGAATAAATTCGACCAATCGCATCGGTAGAAAATATATCTGGGTATCCTGTAACTGGTTTTCCTTGTTTCCGTCGTATAAATCTTCTTGAGGATTGATTCCAAGTATAATATTTTGGCATTTCAGAATATAACAATGTTTGAGCAAAATCATCGTTTTGACATATCTCAAAAAATCTGGTTAATGTAGTAGATGGTGGCTGTAAAGCTCTTTCTACTGCGTTCTGTGCTGTAAAATATACTCTTTGTCCATTTTCTAAATGCACAGCTAAATGAACAACAGTAGGGTGTCTTTCATGAATAGGAAAAGAAAATATTCGCCAAACTGCTTCATTACTACTAACATAGCGACCCATTTGGTATTGGGTAACTTCATCATTGGAATTCTCTGCATTAATACCAATCACAGCCATATCACTCCCTTTGGTTACATATTTGCAAATGTATTTAATAGATTTTACTGAATGGCAAGATTCAACGTTGATGTGCGCTTTGAAGGTCTTTGATAAAATGGGTGAATATGGAACAATCCAGCGATTATCTATTTCAATATCTTGTTGATTTAATTTGACAATTGTTGATCTTCCATTGTCTGCTGTCGATCGGCGACGATACAAAGGATAACCGTCATTACCAGTGATTGTTTCAGATATTAATGTCCGTGGATATCGCTTTGAACATTTACCATCCACCATACACGGTGAATTTTGATTAAGAGTTCCACAGGGACCATGTATCATGTTTTTAATAACTACCTCATGCAATCCAGGATCTACTTCTACATTAGGAATTTCAGCTGATATTACTGCATCAACTTCATTTGGCCTTATCTTTTCAACTAACCAAATCAAAATGTGTGCATGTGGCAATCCCCGTTTCTGCCACTCCACAGAATACATCCAGCAGCGTGTCTCTCCAAACACATAATGTTTCACAATGAAATCCATCAAAGATTTCAACTTTTGTCTAAAGACTCTGGCTGTAATATCATGACGATCAATAGGTGATTGCCCAGGGAATAACTCCTGCTTGATTTCTATCCAGTGTGGATTGCATGTAAATGTGATGAACAAATCTGCTGTACCATAATGACGAACATATGACATGGCATCTTGAGCATATTCATGCATATGTCGAGGGCTTCCGATATATGTTGCTGGAAGAATAGTCATCCGACCAACATTCTGTGCATTTCCATCAGTATTAATCGCATCTCGAAGGTGAATATACTCTTCAGATCTGAGTTTGGTCTGATTCAACCTGATGAATGTTAATCTCTCCGTTTCAATTTTAACATACATGTCTACAACATACTTGTGATATAATCGCCGACATTTGAGTATGTGATTGTCTTCATTTTCACGAATCATTAGGCGGTAGGAATAATAGTTCATTGAACTGACTTTTTTGTTGGTTTCGGAACCTGAAAATAGATTTTTGTTTTCATAATATTGAAAATTAAAAAATAATAATATAGTGAATGATAATATAGCTCCATAGATAAACTAATATTTTTTATTACCTGTAATGGGATTTATCATCTTGTTTGAAAAATCATAGCCATCTTCACCTTGCCAAAATATAATGGGATATTGCAGTGCGTCATATGAGCGGTGTGTTTCCTTTATACGTTGTAATTGATCATTCCGACGATGTAAAACAATATCACGGGATTCCAAGTTTTCTCCAACTACAACGATGGCAACTTCATCAATAGTTGGTGCATTAAAACGTCTTGCATGTTGGCCAACAGGTGTTTTATCAGCTCTGATTACAATTTTGTGATTATCAGATGGCATCCGATCCAGTGCAGTTTTAAACAACATAACCAATTGATTGTACTCATGAAATAAAGTTTGTAATTGTTCTACAATGGACCTCTTTAGTGAATTGTTATGTGAACAACGCATATCAATTTCTCGTGGTGAATTGCCCATGAAATAAATTTGCAGAAATTTGTAATTGCTATCTGACACTGGTAACAGTGAACCTGCTCTATGATATATTTGGCCTTGTATCTGTAAATTAAAAAAAATGATTTTTGCCAAATAGAAATAATATTTGTTCCTAAAAAGTATATCTGTCTCTTAATTTGAATCACCAAATAATAATTGATATGCTTAGGTATGTCAATATGTAATAATTAGTTGTAACTAATATCCATCGTCAAATAATTATATTGTGTTTCAAAATAATAAAAGTGTTGCTAATACGAATAATAAAAGTGTTGCTAATATGAATCACCAAATAATATAATGACTAAGTAATATATGTTTTGGGGTTTAGGAAACTGAAGGTTAATGACACATATTTACTTAGTTAACAGGAAATTTTGTTCATTAAAATAATAATGATTAACTGCTATAATACATACCTTAAAAGTTGGCATGAAATTTTCCCGAACTACGTTTGTTGCCCCAAATGATGTCATTTGAAAGCAATTGTTATATTGTTGAATATTTGACAAAAAGTTTATGGAATCTGGTTCTATTCCTGAAACCAATGAGTACAATGGCTCTGGTGGTGGATCCAATGGTATCAATTTCACTTTCCCATTTGCGCAACACAATCCATTTGCTTCATTTTTGTATTTCAATGCCTTACAATAAGAGCAAACCAAGTTCATAGATCCAATAGCAACACATTGGTGGTTACTGTAGTCAATTGACAAATCGTAATTGAAAGCAGCTCGATTCAAACTTTCGCGATTATTAGTTGAATCTCTCGCTCTCGCTTCCCGCGTTCGTGATATACGAATTCTTTCGCGTTCATTTCGGTCGTCACGTTCATGTGCAGTATGATAAGATCGGTAATTCATTTGGTTTGTAGCATTTCGGGTTCTTCTACTTAAATTACTTCGTCTTATAGGAGGCATATCGTATATAATTACCTAAATTTATTCACATGAAATAATTATTAATCACAGGTATTTATACAATCAAAATTAATTATTAAATATTATAAACGCTTTTTAACGCAGTTTGTTTGACAGATGCAATGACGTGAAAACTGATGACAATTTATGTCGCATTCCGAAACTAAAACAAAAGAAAGAATATTCCAAGGCCAATCAAATCTTACATTTACTTTTTTTGACTTTTCAATTTGGTCGGGTGTACACATTCATTTGATTAAATTTGAACGTTGTGCAGCGACAATAAAGCGCGAATTGACTCTTTGACGTTAGCAAGACACCTACATTGTTTAGACAACAATGAGTGCTTGTAATTTAATATCAACTTTATTGAATAGCAATACAGTTCAAATTGCCTCTACATTTAGTTATTTATTCTACATTTAAAATATTTGTATAGGAAAAAGAAAAGGGCTTTTTTAGGGTTTCCCTGGAAATTATTCAAATTTTTCTCGCCGTTAGAGCCATCCTTGGACTTCAAGGAACATTTAAAAAAAAGAATTGTTAAGATTGGTCCATGCGTTGTTGAGTTATGCGCTTACCAACACATTTTGCGATTCATTTTTATATAATAGATTACTCACAGCACAATACCAATATGTTCTTATCACTGTCCAACTCGAGCACCAGGCAAAAAGCAAGGTGCCGAAGTAAGTTGTTCCCTATTTATACAAGTTTTCAAAATTGATCGCTTGACTTAATTCCGGAAAACTGTCAACATCGCACGATCACGTCACACGACGACACACGACACACGACAGCTTTGACTTTACTAATAACTTTAGTCAAATCAAAGCATTAGAAATGAATGAATCTTAACTTTCATTACAGAAATTCTTAAATGTGATTGTTATTTATTTTGATCTAATTTATCTTATTTTTGCAAAGTAATTAACAAATGTTAATTACGCTACAAATTATTATTCACCCACAATATTTATCAAAACACTATTTATTTATAAAAATAAAGGATAGTGGGGTAGTCTTAAATGTACCTTATAATACTTTAGAAACAATTTATAAATACGTAACAAATAGTTAATATAATAATGAGGCCTTTAAGGCTTAGCGGCGACATATATTATGTTTGTGTTATAATTTTGAAATATATATTGTTTATAAGCAATTCTAAAATATAATAAAACCCTAAAATTGTGCCTCGCCAATATATTGTAGAAGGACTTCGGTGAGGTTCTTTATTAGCTCTACCAGAATTTCTATTAAATTAAGTTTAATAAAAAATTTAGAATATAGAAAGTAACTCTTAAATGTTATTTGCCGCAAACTTTACAGACTCTTTTACCACAGCTTGTAATTAATGTAATATCTTACCGTATATAATGTAATATTTTATCTTAACTATAGCACAGTTTTGTAATTAGAACTTCATAAATTCCTGAGAGTCGTTTAAGATAATGCTCGTTTAAGTTTCCGAGAACATCGACGTTCCATTAATATCTCATTTGCTGCCAATAGAATTTAGTTTGAATTTTGATTCAGTAAAGCTGTCACTTTATGAGTCTAGGTTGTTGTATCAACTTGAACAACTCAAATTGATAATAGATTTTTCTTAAGTGCATGAAGAGTTTACAACTTCAATTACATACAACATTTAGATCCCTTGATAGGTCGAAGTGTAGCTGTATACCAGCATTTTCTAAAAATGATAATTAAGTTTGTGATATTTGTTGAAACTTTATGTTATGAGTGCATGTTATAAATTTATTAAATATTATTGTATAAATATTTTATATATAAAATAAGTATTAAAGTATGGTTAAGTTATTCTATAACATGTAAATATGTACTTTTTATACTTTATCTGATTGGAAAATTTTTATTAAAATTGTTGCAGTAAAAGCTGCGTCATTATAAATTAAGGTTAAAAATAAAATAGTGATTACTTATATAATTTATAAACATGTACGGATGTCAAATGAGAGCAATATGAACTACTCTTCATTCTTTGTTCATCACGCGAATTGGAGTTTTGAAATAATTATAAACATAAGAACTAAGAAAAACTTTAAATCTTATATAATTATCTCAAAGTAGTCTGAATCAAACTATATAACTGGAAATATATACATTTAATATAATCTTATATATGTTATCGAAAACTCTTTGATGCTCCAAAACACTTGATTCAACTTTACTTAACCAGCCTTATTGTAATGTATTTTAACCGGTTATCAGATACGAGTAATGTACTAATATATTTCAGAAATTTGTATAACATAAACTGGTTTGTATAATACGAACTGCCTAGCTTGTATAATGAAACTATAAAGTCTTGAGAGTCATAGAGCATACTTTAGGCATATACTTTATGAAAAATATTCTCGACATTAATAAAAACCCAAATTTTAATAAATTATATCCTAAAGATTTTATCAAGACCTTGGGCAGCTTTTGAAGTAACTAAATTCAGACCTTTGTTACTGAAGTGGAGTGATTTATAACAAACTTGAACCTTTTAATATATTTTAACTTAGATTACTTATAATTTAATTCATTATCAAGTCAAATGCAATGGTTTTGCAATTGGTTTGAGTATTGGTAATATGGAGATACAAAATTTTCAGCTACACAAAAGTTAGAAGTATTTAATAGTTTCAAAAATATTTTATATTGTCTGTCAAAAATAATATGAAATGAAAATATTTCAGTCTTTAATGAAATTATATCTTGTAATGTTACTTAAATTATATTTCTTTAATAACTGTTTCAAACTCAAAGAGTCTCAGCTATAAATAATCTGCAGTTCCTGGCGATATTTACTATTCTATTAAAGGAAACTTATCTGGCAATAATATATAAAACACTATTTCAATTATTTAACACAATTTATATTTTTGAACTAATTCATAAATAACCATTGTCAACTATTTTACTTAATAAATGATATTTGACAGTTTATATTAATTAAGGTTAACAGCCGTAAAAATCACAAATCTTTTTTAATAAATCCATTATTGTTTACTAATATATTAATAATTGGATTCGGAAAAATTGTGAACATCATTTATCTTTATAGGAGAATTTAAGAAACTATAACAACCGGTAAAACATTCTCTATCTGCAGACGACTGCTGAATATGTGAAATTAAATATTTTTATTAAATTTCTTTTTACATACTGTCATTATGAAACAAATTGAAGTGGTATTACTCCGCAACCAAGTATTTGAAGTGAATTCTTTTCTTATATCAATATGATTTCCTGTCGACATTTTCTTGTGAGATGTAGACTTTTCAAAATCATAGTCAAATCAAAGGTTAGTTGCAGTATTACTCTAGAGGGATTTGTTGATTACTTACCATCTTACGGTTTACTGTATAAAGATGAGTAGTAGTGGTTGGTTAGGAGTGTGCGTATATTACCATACATTTTATTTAGCCTATTATCTTTTTCTGCACCCAAAATGTATATATTTTTATTACTAATAAATTAGATGTTAAAAGTTTTTTAGTACATTGGCACTTATCTTTTAAAGTTATTATGGGTTTTCTAAGAAAGTTTTTCTATATTAGCAATAGTTGATTTTTCCGGATTTTACTTCTCCGTGTCAAATATATATTAAGTTCACTACATTCTAATGTCTTTTTAAAATATTAAAACTAACTCTAAGGAATCCTAAAATATGGAAATTTTCAATGCAAAATGTCTGTTGTACTTAATTCGACTGCCATTTTAGGAAGTGACGTCTCAACTAATAACTTTTTTGGAGAGAAACAAATGATTGCGACAAATGCGTCGATACAACTTTTGTTTTCGAACGCTAATGGTTGCACCATTAAGGGCTTTGATGAAAATCCACAGAATATTTTTTTCTCTTATATGTTCTAATGAAAAAATAAGTATTAAGTAAAAATAAAAATACATAAATTATATTTTTAATATTGTTATGGGTCTCTCAACATTAGTAGTAGTAGTAGTAGTAACTATTTATCAGTTCAATATTTATAAGCATTCGTATCTTTATATATTTTGTATTAAATATCTCTTCCAGTATAAATAAATTTGATGATATATATTTCAAGATCATGCGGATCAAATACATCTCAATTCTAATATTATATGATAAACGACTTTCCACCGTCTCATACCTTCACACCAACAGAATGTATTGTTGAAAAATATAATCATTTTTCTTGCCTGAAAGATATTCAGATGGTTATTGGTTTTGAGCATTTGAATGTAATATAGTATTCTTCGAATTTCTGTATGTTGTATTATTTAATACAATACCTCTAAAACCAGAAGCATAATATTAACAATAATTTTTACTTATCTTTTTTTATTCTTTAATGTTATGGTACGACGTGCTTGAAATATTCCCGTGTCTACCAAATATCAATCAAAAATATATCTAAAGTTTTCCAAACCTCACATCAAAAGTTCCTCTAAAGATCGCAGTAAAAAATACTTTATATTAACATGCATGTTCATCTTCAACAGATTCATTGAACCCGTAAGGAGCGCCATCTTTTGGAAAACGGCGGGAGCAAAGTTGTAGACCTAATATTAAACTATATAGAGAGAAATAAAAACAATTAAAGTAAAATTATTTCAGCTTTATTGTATATTGCTTAAAATCCGATACACAGACTTCAAATAGCCTAAAGGTAAATTAACAATTACTATATGATGGTTGACTATTTAATACATGGTTTTGTTTTCAGCGATTTACAAACATGCAATTACTAATACTTTGGACCCAAAAATTGTCATATTTTAATTTTACCTTAAATTTATGTAGAATTGTTTAATACCTAGAACAAGAGGTGATTTAAAAATGATCTATTTCTTGTATTTAAAGGAATTAATAATTTTAAGAATAATTAATAACATAAAAATATATTTTGACTTTTTTTTTATTAATTTATTTGGTAAGAATGTAGTCTGCGAATTTCATACAAAATTTGTACTATTTTTGACTCCGATTTACTTCTATCATGAAAAAGGATTTTAATTAAAACTTTTCATTTACATTTCTCATAAAAATTAAATCTAATAGAGGGTTCTGTGTAATCTAATTATGACTTGTATTAATTGCTTTGACCTTTTCCTTAATATAAAGTAAAATCGTGAAATATATTGTAGACTACGAACACGCAATAAGTGTTACTCGTTTATACTTTATTATTACAACTGTATTACAATTTACTATAATAATGATCTGTAAAACGTATTATATATTGCAATGTAACGTATCCGTTAAATACATTTCATCCTCTTTATCAAGTAAAGTTACACTTTCATTGAATTCGTTCCAATAAACTATTTCTATTTGTGATAATTAATAATATTCTCTATACGTGATGTCATCAGAGTCTATGTCGTGTCTAATAAATGAAAATTTTGTGACAGTATTTTATTATCGATTATCTAGGCATTTTAAGTTATAGAGCGTTTGATATTGATTCAGCAAAAAGATGTATATCGGACAATCGCCTTTTTTAACTTAGTAATTATACAACGTATTCATTAAAACTATGTATTTCTAAATGTATCAAAGTCTCAGAGTGACCTAATTACAATTCGCTTGTTATCAAATACCAAGCTGTCAATAGAAGTAACTCTTTAACTGCAGGGTATGTATTCAACTATTGTATTTCAATCCAAAGAAATACGTGATGATTTACGCTTTGAAGAATTTAAAAACTCTTTTTACGCTTTGACTACTGGAATACAAAAAATATATATTCATAATACATTTCGTTTTTGTTGGAATAGTTATTAGCGTTCACTCGTTGAATGAAAAGTTTTAAAATATCAAAAAGCTGAATTTTGTGAATATTTCAAATAGACAATATCATATTTTAATATTAAATGGATAGTTTTATATTGAGGTGTTATATTTTTTAATTCAAGATAATATAAAATGTTTTAAAGCGACATTGCTATTAAGCAATGTATTAACATACTATTTCCTAAAAAAAATTATGTCCTAATATAATATTATTGTTAATTCTTAGCTTATCCCAATTACTTGGATCGACGAACCACTACCACTACCACTACCACTACCACTACCACTACCACTACCACTACCACTACCACTACCACTACCACTACCACTACCACTACCACTACCACTACCACTACCACTACCACTACCACTACCACTACATAGTTGATAAAGTTATGTGTATGTAATAAGTGTTAAAATTATTATCATCTAAAAAAAATCATAAACGATGAAATGATTTTTTGCGATATAGTAAGTTAGAAGATATCAGATTATTTTTGTTTGAGTTTGAGATATCCGGCTTGTAATGTGTAAGTTAATAAAACTATTTACGAAAAGAACACATGTAATGTATTTAGTATCACCTCCTCATATATTAGAAAAACTATGTAAAACTGAATAAAGTGCTATACAATACGTAGCTTATTTTATTCAGGATTTTATGCTTCTTAAATATTTTTGAAGCGATCGGCCACTCTCCAACTCAAATTTCAATAAAACATAATCCAATTTGTTTAAACTATTCGAACTAACACTAAAATTAAATAAGATAATAAAATAAACAAAAGGAGATATAAAACAATGTAGTTAAAAAAGTCTATCAACAAGAAAATTAAATCAGTAGTGGTGGTAAACTATTTCGTCGCCGCAAGTCCTCTACTACACATGATATGTAAATATATTTACTGTATATAACAGAGCTCCCACGTAAATGTAAACTGTAAACCAATACAGACTTCTATTCTATCAAATATGAACTTTAAGTGAACTGAATATAGTTTATTTTTGTACACAATCCCTTTAGGTTAAAGTGTTATACCGATATCATTTGAACTGTTCGTTCAAATGTGAATTGTAATCACAGCCGTGTGTGTGATCCAAGTTAGAGCACAATGCTCATCTAATATGAAATATCTATTTTAATAACGGTTCACGCTATTATTAGCTTTTAGTTTTCTTTATTTCTAGAAAATGCTACTCGTACGTATTGAATAATTCAGACCGTTATTTTGGAGATCCTTTTTGTTCGAATTATTTATACAGTACAATAAAACCCTTTCAGTCGTGAGTGATCTCAAATACCAACGTGATTTTCAGTTATCTATTTCACACATTTTTAGGTGAGATTTAAAAATTTTAAGCTTGAAAAATCCTGTGTGTGATGTACTGTTACGAATTCTTAGATAAATATAATTTTATTAAATAGCAGTTGCGCATTGCAGTTGCGACTCTTGGCTTAGCTCAGCTACATAAAAAAAATGTAGAGACCATATATAAACATATATATATATATAAATATATAGGGACCACAAAAATGTATATATACCAGACTAAAATCCAGAACGGCATGAAAATTATAATAACCTAGTGCATAATAAGAAAACAAAAATCTAGTTGTTCATCATAAAAATATTTAATAATACCACGAATTACTACAATACGAATACGAAAAACATATTCACAAAATGAACACATTGTAATTAGTTCCTCACAAGATATGTAGAATAATTTGAGATAACATGGTAAGAAAGTTCTATAAAAATGTGTACATTTATAATTTTACTATTATTCCGAACGGCAAAAATATTTTAGAGTTTCATTTCAAATAAATAAATTCAAAAGTACTCTTAGTAAAATTGGTGATAAATTTAGTTTATCCAAATAATTAACAAATTCATACTTTCAGGTACAATAAAAATAAAAAGTAAAATACGTTAAAACATACATATTATGTTATGAAACACCAAACAATATTTCATCGCAGCTCATATAATATCTGTAGTTCGTTGCATCGCTTTGACTACGGGGATTGTTTGGTGAACTTAATTATAACTTACTATTTTATATATTTTTTTCTAACATAAGTTTTAAATCTATCAATACATCATGAAGCTAATTAAAACTTTTAGTACCACTTTTTTCTCTTCAAGAAATTCAAGAAATGAAATGAAAGAAATTTATTAAAAACATTACGTTAATTATCTAGCAACTCGACTGTTTAAAAAAAAACTAATCAAATAAAGTTTCATCACATCTTAATGATTTATTACTTCACGAGAATATAATTCAGTCAGTCATCTGGTACTCAGACTACACTAGAATTTGGTCTCGACTCCGTCTACTTAACCTAAAAAATGCTTTATCTTCCGTTACAGTTTGAAGAAAAAGAAGAAATATTGATGTATATTTAATTTTTACATTTTCTTTTATAAATTATAAATTTCAGATAGCAAATATTAATTTATAGAATAAAATGTAACTACTTTATTGAGTTTCAAGTTAGTTGTAAATTAAATCTCTAATGGCCTGTGATAAGAGATAAAATCACAAGTGATGAGTATTACGTGATCTGTGAAGTAGTACTTTATACGTATTACAGACTCAAAGACGGACGGACGGAGTCGTATCTGATCAGAATTCATGAATTTTGGCACTACGAGTATAAAATAATACTAAAGATGATCTTTTCAAATAATATTTTTCAGATAAATGGTGATTTATATTGTAATTTTTTGGTCATTTCTTTAATTATAACAATGCTTAAGCTTCTAGGACAAAACTCAAAATTTGTTAATTATCATTGATATAGTTTTATTAAATGATGTATCTTAATAATGTCCTGACTGGTAATCCCTATTATATTGAGATTCAAACTTAACAGTAAAATGTACAATTAACATATTTATTTTGATTTAACTAAATATAAAATATAAATTTCTATTTTTATTTTTTCTTAAAACATTCAGTTACAGCGCTGTTTTCTATTGATTAAACTAAATCAAAAATGTTTATTATTATTAAACCTTTTTTACATTATGAATTTAATTGATTGATATTAATGCATTTACAGTAGTATCAAAATATAATGAGCTCGAACAACATTCTACAATATAAACATTTTATTATGTAGTATCATAATTTGGTAAACATGATGTAGTCATGCGATGTGGTTGCAGTGTTAGGGTAATAAATTACGAAACAGCTTGCGATACACTGGTTTCAATTAAAGTGTACACAAACTGACGAGACACTGTTTATATATTATCATTAAAAGCGTTTTGTTTTGTGAAAATCCATTACATACAGACAGATAGCTTTTGAGGACTTTGTTTTATTTTATAGATTATATTTTCGAATTTTCGGTTTTAGCGATAAATTCCTTCTCTAAACTAAATAAGTTTATCTAAACATTGAAAAGATACCACTTTAAAATATATAAGGTAATGTGAATATGCTATCGAGTGACACATTGTTAAAAATGCCTTCTCTTCCACGAATCGTCTGAAATTTTTAATGACTTCATTTTTACTCAGACAAACTGTACACAACATTTTACATCTGGTTTAATTTTCAAGATAAAAAAAAATGTGTTTAATATTGAAATACGAACGTGCTACATATCTTAAATATATTATTATTTAGACCATCAATTTATTATTTGTTACAAACTAACAGTGACTATTTCACATAATCATTTCGGAAATAACCGTTAAACAAAGAAAGGACTGAAATGATAAAGTTGTTCTTAAAGTACCGAAATTCCATTTTTTCTAAGATGATATTGACGAGATGGATTAACGGACATTGAAGAGGTGACAGATGATGCCAGTTGAGCCGTGAGCGCTTTAAGTAAAGCGAAAAAGTGATTTTTATTTTTTATTATTCAAATTATGACCATGATATATTTTAATGGCACCCTAGGAAATCAATTATAGCTGACTGACTGACTGAACATGGATCGATTATCAAAAACTGATTAACCTCCGAAGTTATTCGACTTTTAATAAAACTCTTCAGCAAAGTTACAGTCATCGTTGCTATTTTAGTTGGTTTGACAGCTTTTCAATCACGTAATACCTTTTTTATTACATATATTTACGTAAATTTTTAGCCATTGATATAACGTATTATATTATTCATAATAAGCAATTAAAAATCAACAGAAACAACTATAGATGAGTGAAGAAAATGACTATAAATTACCTTTTTTTTATTAGTCTTAACAAATTTAATTATAAAATTGAGGTAAACACGGATTTCTGTATATATATATATTGTCATTACAACAATTTATCGCTGTGTGAGTGTTATCTTTATTTTGTGATCAAATTAATATAATTCAAATTAAGTTAGTTAAAAGAATGGAAGAATGGAGTGATGATATAAATTTATCGGGAACTTTATTCAATTAATAACAGTGTATTCGATATTTTAACTAAACAGCGTGATAAGTAATCGTGATTAGGATTTATAAAAAACATACTTTTAAAGGTGAGGCTGTTTCAAAGTAATTTAGATGATCCTGTAATGTATGATTTCACTTTAGTTTTTATTGTTTTGTTTTTTCAACAGAAAAGTCGATGTAAATTTTCCTGGTTCAAAGATTTATTTCCGTAAATTATAATCCAACTTGTAAAGAACATTAAAAGGGTTCTAAGAGTGCTGTTTTGTGTCCAAGGACCCCTGTCCTTGTCCAAATGGATTGAAGCAACATTTGTTTTTATTTTCAAATAAGGATCTTTACTTTAAACTTTGCACTGAAATAAGAGAATTTGAATACAAAAATTTAGTAAACACTAACAAGAAAAAAGATAAATAAAACTATAAGGAATAAGACGCATCCTAACAAAAATAAAGATTATTCGGAAGCTTAGAGAAAATAAATGTATCTTTAATTGATCAGGAAGAGAATCTGCTTTCACCCATCGTTAAGTTAATGAAGGTAATAAAGAAAAAGTAACAACAAGTGGTTAAAAAATAGTGCAATGTTTGTCGAATTAAACATTTTCTTGAAATTATCTTAATATATCATAGAACAAAATTTAATTCTAATACATATAATAATAATAAATATGTGTGAGATAGTTACATGTGTTTTATTTATTATACACATCTGTAACATAGTATTTGATAAAACATGTGTTGCTGTTTATAATTCTATTATTAAAAAAAAATTAAAAATTCTAATACTTTATGATAAGCTTAAAACAATTCGTATCTCAGTGAAATAAAGAATGAAATGTTGGTCAGTGATTGAGAAGCTCTCATAGCAATTAAGTAATATTTGAACTTTTTTATTGATTTATTTAAATGTATCTTATTTAAAGATCAATATTGCATTCACATTTAAATGTGGACCGAGTTATATATTATTATGTACTATTTTTTTATTCTATTGTTAATATTTTATGTTAGAATATTGTTCAGGTACATTGTACTCTCAATTTGTTTAGAAAGATTAGTTTTATTTTAAACTACACCTAGTGTTTAATGAAAACATATTTACAATTATTATTTGAAATTAAAGGTGTAATATAGTAATAAACGACGTGGCAACAAATCAGTAGACATGTAGCATTTATATAATTACACGTAGTTCAAACTTGCTTAATATATGGCTTACTAAAGATAACAATAACATCACATCTTATCCTTTGAGATATATACTTCAATATTAATATTACATGCACCCTTGTCTTTATCTACTTTATTATACAATGAAAATGTTATTATAGCATTAGGTAATAAGGATTATAACATTATAAAGACCAGCTCACTTCAGTATTTCTTGATATGGAGAAGACACGATGAACTTAATTCAAACACCTTCCTTTTCCTCGTACAACGCTGTCCAACTTGTTGAGAACACTTTATACTGCAGTCCAAACTTTATATGAACTAAACAAGTGAAGTCTTTGATACTTTTTGATGCTCTGTAATTTACAAAGCAGTAGTAAAAATCGCATTAAAGGGGTAAATATTAATAATGTGAATTTAATTTATTTTATACACCAAAGCAGAATATTCTATCAAAACGTGATATTATATGTAAATCGGCCCAATGTTAATATTATATTATTAAAGTGCTCACAAATAAGTGATTATGTATTAAAATAAGATACAACGTAACAACCAAATTAAAAAACATCAAATCCGTCTAGTAATATTTACTTGTAGTAGTTAAATATTAACGTAAATGTAATAAAGTCAATATTCGAACCATGAATTTGTAATGAGATAATACACAAAAAAAAAAGTTAAAAGTTTCTTATCAGTTGACAGGTAGTCTTCGAGTCACAAAAGTTTACCACCTCCTTTACTTCACCCAAGTAAGTGTTTAAAAACAGGAATGATCAGTATTTCTCAAATTCAGACAATATAATCCATACTAATACATAATAAACAATAAAACACGCTAAGTTTCACACTAGCAATGGCTACAGTAATGTCTTCAGTCTTCATTATGAAATTTATTCATAAAAGCATTGCTAGTTGAAACAAGATTAATGAACAATACGTCTCAACTATAGTGTGGAGCCGACTGTCGCTATGAGACGTAAACGATACGACCCAGAGATATGGACGACACGACACGACACGACGCGACACGATACGACACGACACGAGAACTACGAGAATTATATGACGATGAGATCATTCATTGCGTAGGTGGTTTGTTGAAGGTCAAATCATAATACTAAAATGTATAAACAAATCAAATACATAAGTTATCTGTGCAAACTGTAGAGAATATGTAATATAATAATGATGATGATTCTGTGATAAACAGTGTTGTTACTGCAACAGTTTAATGTATTCTAATAATATGTAACTTATAAAGCAATAAAATCAGGAGGAATATATGAATCTTAATTTATGCACTTTTAATCTAATATAAAACTTTGAAGAAATCTGTTAAAGTTGAAATTTGTTAAAGTAAAGGAACCAACCAAACGATATGTATTCTATTATTGAAGTTACAAACTACTTGACGCGATAGAAGTTATTATGGATATCTAACCTAATTCAATTACAAAGTTGCAAAACGTGTTGAATATCCTCAGTATCATGAGGTAAATATGTTTTTTACTATATGATAATAAATTTTATAAAGAAAATTTGTAGAAAACATGATGCCACCTTTTTGTCACTTGTCCATAACACTTTAAAAGAGGAATAGAAATATATTCAAACTCGAATAAATACATTCGTCCATTGATCTGAACGCAAATTCGACAGACAATTGAATCGCCTAACTTTTCAATTTATAGCAATAAAAAGTCCCTGTGGCGCGTGGAGTTTCACAAATATTTATATGAAGGCCTCAAATACCCCCAAACTCTATACAACAATGTGAAAAACGGTAGTCCCGTGAGGGAATCTAACCTCAGAAATCAAGACCAATAACCATTATATTTATAGGTCATCAAAAACATGCAAAGCGAGACCCAGCCTAGTGTTTATTAAAGCATCGTATAAAATATCATGTTTCTTACATCTGTAAATAAGCCCTTGAGGATGAAAAATTATAAAACTTTAATGTCTATTAAACTCTCCCAGAAATTGTTACTCCATGAAAATATATATAATATATTATTTAACTTACTTAATTTGAATAAGTTTAAGTTTGAATATAAGTTATTCTTATAATATACTTGTATAAATTGATAAATTATTGTTAAATAAGTTTCTCCATTCCATTACATTATCTTTGACGTTTAATCTAATCCTTAATTTCTAAAATACTGCGACTTATTTAAACTATTTTGTCTGTCTGCCGTACTTTCTTTATTGTTAGGGTAGTTTGTTGGGTTGGTAAGATTGGATGTTTATATCTTTATAAATGTATCAATGGCGAATTCTTCGTATATGTATAAAGATACATACCCATATCAATGGATTACTGATAATTTATCCCATAAATGGTTTCTCTTTGTACACTTCTGAGGTGTATCGTGTCAGGAGAGTGACAGTCAGTGAGTTATATTTATGTCTATTTTAAATATAAATAGTCGTCAAATACCTTTTTGTAATTTTCTGTGGTCACTAACCTTTTATAATATAAAGAAATATATTAAGGTTATAAAAGCAAAGTTAAAAACGTTAGTAGATTACAATCTCCCTCTTTTCTTCAAACAATATATCATTCAAATGAGTTCAAATTAATAAAATAATGAACTTACTTCTACAAGATACATATCATATTAATTACAGCACATAAAAGAATACTATTCCACTTAACCTTTATTCTCATGTATTATAAACAAGAAAATGAACAATAAAAAAATATTCTAAGGTTAATCAAAAACATTAAATGCATTATATATTTACATAAAAGGCATAATCTAATAGAAGTAAATTAAATTAAAACGTCTCTTAAAATAGCAAACAAAGACAGGTAATACATAATTTCAGCACAATATAAGTCATGAGCCCACGGCCCGCGGGGTTATGGACGCCTCCGTAAATCCTTTAAACTAATTATTAAATGACAGATTGCGGACACAATGTATATAATAAGGTTAAACAACTCAACTCATAAACTTTTTAACTCAACTCATTAACAAACTAATCACTTACTAGGTACTAATGTTAATTAACTAGATTGTTATATGTGAGGTCGGCAACAACACTTACTTATTTATTGTAACAATAAAATTACAATATTTAATAACTGCCTAAACAGGGGTCGAGGGAATTCCAATAGTGTGATTCATGATTAGCCGACGAAGGGATTGAGGGCTGTCAACATAATATGTGTTAATAACGAAACTATAATTTTATGTACTTACGAGGGCCAAACTGAAAGTTTTTAGAACTGGCCACTTAAAAGCATTATATTAAAAAAAATTGTTTAAATTTTGAAAATAGAACTCTTTACCAATATTATTAAGTGTACATTTCATTCATTTGTCATTTGTTTTACGATTTGGCGGCAAATTGAAAATTGTCTGTGCACGTCAGAATGAATTTAAGCCGAGAAAATTTTCGTGCAATGATTTTTTATGACTTTCGATGTCATTTAAGTCAACAAGAAAGTTATGATAGACTTCGATTGGCTTTTCACGATGAAGACCCATCTCGTGCCACAGTTTAGAACTGGTTTAATGAATTCAAACGTGGTCGAACTAATCTCACCGATGATTTACGTGAGGGACGGCCTTCTACAGCGACGACTGAAGATAACATCAGTGTTGTGCGGCGTATGATAGAGACTGACAAAAGAGTGACCTATCAGCAGATTCGGACAAGTCTAGGCATAGGTATGAGTCAAGTGCACAAAATCCTCCATGAACATTTAGCGGTCAGGAAGCTTTGTACCCGCTGGATACCGCATAATTTGACCGAGGCTCAAAAACTCCGCCGTGTTGTTTGGTGCCGAGAAATGATCCAAAAATTTAACGGAGGTGACTCAAATGCTGTGTTCGACATAATAACGGGTGACGAAAGCTGGATTTACTGTTATGATTCGGAAACCAAAAGACGGTCTGCTCAGTGGGTGTTTCCTTCCGAAGAGTTGCCAACTAAAGTGAAGAGAGGTCGAAGTGTTGGAAAAAAGATGGTGGCCTCGTTCTTCGGAAAGACAGATCATTACGCGACAGTAGTCTTAGAGGATCAGAAAACGGTTAATGCAGAGTGATATACTAACAATTGTTTGCCACTTGTCTTGGAAAAAGTTCGAGAAACGACCTCGCAGCAGGATCCTCCTTCATCAAGACAATGCCTCGTCGCACACCGCCAGGCAAACGATCGACTATTTGGTGACCTCAGACGTGGAATTACTGGGTCACCCGCCGTATAGCCCCGACCTCGCACCCTGCGATTTTTATTTATTTCCGAAAATAAAAGAAAACTTCGAGGGAAACGTTTTATTGACGCCGAAGAAGCAGTGGCTGCATTTCAAAACGCCGTCGAAGAGACCCCTAAGGCCGAGTGGGCAAGGTGCTTTTCTCAATGGCTCCATCGAATGCAGCGATATGTTGATGTAAATGGACGCTATTTTGAAAAGTTACAATAAAACTAATAACTTGCTAGAATGCTTAGTTTTTGATTTTCTAAGAACTTTCAGTTTGACCCTCGTAATACTATAGATAAGTAAAAATGATTTCTCTTTTAATTTTTAATAAAATATACAGACATTAAAAAGTTCTATATTAAAGCAACCTTAAAGGAACCTATAGAACGTTGCAACGAGACAAAATTGCAAGTTTATTATGCCAAGGAACTCATTTACATGGAAAAAGTGAAGCAGGCATGATATATATTTTAAGACTTGCAACAGAATAAACTAACTAACGAGTCCACTGAGACGAAAATTAAATGATTCATTTAGTTTCTAGACACGGTTGCGTTTCTACATCAAATAAAAATACTTTAAAGCCTGCTTTTATACTAATAATAATTATTGCAAATTGCAGAGATGATGGATGAAACTAAAACTAAACTTTTACTGTTTACGTATTATATTATAGTATTAAATGTTTTTAAAATGGATAGAATATAATATTGATTTAAATAATAAAATCGGGTTTGGTACAAATAACCACCTACCAGTTACCATGTTTTAATGATGCTTCAAGAAAATTAAATGTTTGTGTGTTTATTTTATTTTTAAAAACTAACACACCAATAAAATAGTGAACTAACAATAAACTACATATACTCTCTAGTCGTCTATTGTAAGATACTCTTATTTTAATTCGTAAACGTTCCCAAACTGTTTAACAATAATGTGATAGCAATTTCTAAAAGCTTATAGTGCGAAGAAACAATTAATATTGTATTTTACGTACATAAAGTGTAAGTTTTACAAACATTCCTTTTACTATATTAAAATAAAGGTATTAAAAATATATTCTATATTATAAACATTAAAATGCTATTATCTAGTATGTTCTCTTTTCCGTGTAAAACTTAGACCCCGGCGAGTCACAGACTTCGCAGGATATAACTTTGCAAGCACAGTTTAATATTTTACTTTATAGCATAAATAGACTAATATCATTACGTAACTATTACCTTGTGTATATTTAATATAAAATATGGAAAATACTTAACAATTAACTTAGACGTTGTCTCCTCTTAGCGGTGCAGGTGACGACCTAGTAGTGAATGTGAAGGACTCAAACGATACTTCACGTGTACTTATACGAGAAACTCATCTCTCTGTGAGACGGAATTTGTGTTGGACCTAATAATATACATTATTTTCCAAAATAGATCTAATAAATTTAATTTCGATGTTGAATGAAATGTTTTGAAACATAGACACATTAAAATTTTTATTCACAGAGCAAACGATATTGAAACAAATTCCTTCACTATACAAAAAAGAAAAAAATAATAATTCAGACGATACTCTTTTAAATGAAAATTCCAGATAAATGAAGTTAGCAAAGAGAATTTTGCTTGGAGAATTAACGGACTATATATTTTAAGCCTACTTTGAAAGACTGTTGAATTAAACGTACTTTTCAAAGTTCTCTTGTAACAAAGACGCCGGTTTAAAGCTGTTTAATTACATGAAGTAAGTTCACCGGCATTCATGAATGGTTCAATTAAGTGAATGACTTATTCTCTATTGTCTAACAATTGAGCATATATTTACGAACTTGAACAAAGTCGATTGTGTAATTGTACTAAAGAATTACATAGTGTTAATGGTCTATCAACTTAATTGAATATAAAAAAAATTGGTAGAAAACTGTAAATATTGTACCAAGAAAATGCCTTCTCACTTTCTTGGATGCTTTGTTATTTACAACATATATTAATCAGATAGCAAAGTTTATTATCGGAGTCGTAGTTTAGCAAGCAGTCGAGTTTGTTAACTCATATTTGTGGAATCATTTGTTGATTATGTTGTTTCAATGCCTGTACGAGTGAAATTTTGTTACTATATTTATGTGAAAGAAAAATTCATATAGTCTTTAGTCTGAGATAAACAATGCACAATTATTATGCAATATTATTAACATAAGATTTAATACACCAATATATAACTAGATTTCTATTACAGATTTTTTTTTCCCAAATTTGCAGAATAAACTTAGGTTATAATTGAAACAGAATAAAACATACTTTTTAAACATTAATCTTTTTATATTTTGGAATTAAATAGTTATAAAAATACGTTGAATATTGATAATATGACATGACATGACATAATGACTGTTACCAATCAAAATGCTTGCAATGACTAACATATTGGTTGAGAGAATATAAAATATTAGATTATTATATAATAATACATACAAATAGCAACATGACGGTTTCAAATGTACACCATATCAATAAGCGTAAAGAAGAATATACTTAATATATATCTCTCTATATCTCCTCATAACCGCATTACTACGATACGTAGCACATTGCTACAGAAATAACGAGTTTTATTATACATGGAAACTACATTATTAGTGTATAAAAACTATTATTTTTACTACTACTATAATTGTTATATTATGATTGCTATCTTATAAATATATTAAGCATTAAATTTCCCCATATTTATTACATTAAGTAAAAGAGGTTCATGTTTATTTTTCATATTTTTAAACATGATTTCAATAAAACATACAAAATGTTTTACTTCTGGGTATATTTTAAACTTTAACATGATATTTCAGTGTAATGTTAATTTATATGGACATCAGTAAAAATCATTATCTTAATACACAAACTCATTCACGTACTATTTTAAAAATCATCATCTTTTGTTAAAGTTTACACGTTTTGTATTACATACTTTATATTTATTATTCCATATACATGTATAATATTATTTACTTTAAAACTTAAATAAATAAACATTACCTTTACTGTAAGAAGCCATTTAAAACATCAGGTCTTCAAACATCGCTTTACGTTGAACCTTCAAAGGTACGAAAAACTTTTAGGATATTTCTTCATTTTACCGTTGACAGTTACTAGTAGGTTATTTTATCGATTATCTTATTATTTCACTTTACATTATACTTTTATTTGTGCCTACTTGACTCCTCGTCTATTGAATAATCTGAATATATTACTACAGCCGGAAGTTAAACCCGAGTCTCTACAAACTTAAGCGTCACCTAATTCGTTATGAAGAACTTCTTATAATTATTATTCGTTATTATTATGCGACCTCGTCTATTGAATTGAGTAAAAAGTTTCAATATTATTGATTTAAAAGGAACGTGTTGTTTTAAGATTGAGTCAACTTGATAGTGTTCGAGCATGTTACTACAATATTTATTTTATACAAAGTTTTTATGACTGACAAACGTTTAACATATAAATAATAAACATCGCAAATAATAAGAAAAACCATTTGTCCCTCAGAAGCACAATAGATATACTAATCAATATCTCATTTGAATATCAAAAATATGTTTTAGTTTCCATATACTGCTATAGAATACTGTTATAAAAGTTGTGGGACCTCATTTTTTACTTCTAAGTATAACTCTGTAATATATAAACAGTATGGATATTATGGTATTTGTTATTTGGTTTAATAAATTGATAAATTGATTAAAACTTTACATATTTTTCTCTACACATCCATTATTCAACGAACATTAAAGTAAAGATAACATATAAACAACTTATCCTAACAAAACAAGATTACATTCGACGTTTCCGCCCTATAATATAAATCCTTCGATACGACATACTATTGACATCAACAACATATGAGACTGCTGTTCAACATAATATACGTCTAAGAGACGTTATTTGCCAAAAATATTCATTTTGTCTTTACGTGATCAGATTTAATACATTATATATACTTACTCGTACATTCTTTGATTTGTGAGAAAATCGACATCTGCTACTAAAAAGAAGACTAAAGAGTAGATGAATTCAAATCCTGAAATAAAGTCCGTTTAATTTCTATTTTATAGTTAGGCATGAGAGATGTCGTTTTGTGATAAAGTAAATAGTATTAGCAAAAACAGGATCTCTTTCTATTAGAAGCACTGATAAGTGACTTATCACTTATCAGTCTGCTGCTGCTCTTAAGCAGTACACAAATTTAATTTTATTATTTTTCAAATAAAGCTTTAGCCTAATAATATACTTGTTTGCATATTTTATTAAAACGTTTATTAGATAGTAAACAATAAAAATCACAAAACACAAATAATAATTAAGTCATTAATTCTATTTCATTCAATTAAATCTTCAATCACAATTCAATCATGTGAAATAAACACACTTCAATAAAATAAATAAAATATTAAAACAAATAATAATACTTACAACACCAAGTCGTCCCCGTGTTGTTCAGATCATTGAAGTGTGACAAAGACAATAAGAAGCACTCGAATAATTAAATTAAATGAGTTATCAACCTACGAGGGTCAAACTGAAAGTTCTTAGAAAATCAAAAACTAAGCATTCTAGCAAGTTATTAGTTTTATTGTAACTTTTCGAAATAGCGTCCATTTACATCAATACATCACTGCATTCGATGGAACCATTGAGAAAAGCACCTTGCCCACTCGGCCTTAGGGGTCTCTTCGACGGCGTTTTGAAACGCAGCCACTGCTTCTTCGGCGTCTATAAAACGTTTTCCTCGAAGTTTTTCTTTTATTTTCGGAAATAAATAAAAATCGCAGGGTGCGAGGTCGGGGCTAAACGGCGGGTGACCCAGTAATTCCACGTCTGAGGTCACCAAATAGTCGATCGTTTGCCTGGCGGTGTGCGACGAGGCATTGTCGTGATGAAGGAGGATCCTGCTGCGAGGTCGTTTCTCTCGAACTTTTTCCAAGACAAGTGGCAAACAATTGTTAGTATACCACTCTGCATTAACAGTTTTCTGATCCTCTAAGACTATTGTTGCGTAATGACCTGTCTTTCCGAAGAACGAGGCCACCATCTTTTTTCCAACACTTCGACCTCTCTTCACTTTAGTTGGCAACTCTTCGGAAGGAAACACCCACTGAGCAGACTGTCTTTTGGTTTCCGGATCATAACAGTAAATCCAGCTTTCGTCACCCGTTAGTATGTCGTTACAGCATTTGAGTCACCTCCGTTAAATTTTTGGATCATTTCTCGGCACCAATCAACACGGCGTAGTTTTTGAGCCTCGGTCAAATTATGCGGTATCCAGCTGGCACAAAGCTTCCTGACTGCTAAATGTTCATGGAGGATTTTGTGCACTTGACTCATACCTATGCCTAGACTTGTCCGAATCTGCTGATAGGTCACTCTTTTGTCAGTCTCTATCATACGCCGCACAACACTGATGTTATCTTCAGTCGTCGCTGTAGAAGGCCGTCCCTCACGCAAATCATCGGTGAGATTAGTTCGACCACGTTTGAATTCATTAAACCAGTTGTAAACTGTGGCACGAGATGGGGCTTCATCGTGAAAAGCCAATCGAAGTCTATCATAACTTTCTTATGGACTTAAATGACATCGAAAGTCATAAAAAATCATTGCACGAAAATTTTCTCGGCTTAAATTCATTCTGACGTGCACAGACAATTTTCAATTTGCCGCCAAATCGTAAAACAAATGACAAATGAATGAAATGTACACTCAATAATATTGGTAAAGAGTTCTATTTTCAAAATTAAAACTATTTTTTTTAATATAATGCTTTTAAGTGGCCAGTTCTAAAAACTTTCAGTTTGACCCTCGTATTACTTTTCATATGTTCAGTGACAATACATTTACTGGGTACAGTCATTGGATTTGATACTGATTGTAACATACATATACTGTTCGATAAAGTATTTTTTAAATTAATTTAATTTTATCAGTAAATGTTGTACACATACTTGATTTGGTAATAGGTTTTCAATTATTATTTCTTATGACGTTATTTCATACAAGCAGTGGATTTGATATTATTGAATACGAAACTGATAATATAAAATAAATTGACTTTAAAACTATTAGTGGTATTTACTTGAAACATTTTTATATATGAATAAATAAATATTATTTAATTATTTCAAATCCTTTCTAAACTAAATAGTGTATGAAATAAGTTGACTCGAGTCTAAAGTTCATTTTAATACCAAAAATATTCATTAGCATACTTAAGAGTTAAGCGATAGATTTAAATTATTTTCAAAAATCAAAGTCAATTTCGTTATTATTTATAATGTAAGTAAAGGTTTAATAAAACACAATATTTCATATCTTTGAAACAAACAATATATTTATAAAACCAACACTCCTCTCACAGCGCTGTTAAGTAACACGGTGTCTAAGCCTACACACACTGGATGGTAGAGGATTCCGTACATTTATCTAGTCCTTAATTAATCTGATACATCGTAAAGTAATCACAAAAACTATAAACAAAGGAACAATTACGTACTTCATTTTATTATTAATTTTTCCAACTCGTTTGTATTGGACGAATGCTACTATGATACATTTTATTTATCCGAGTCTGTATACAAGACAGACAGACAGTAATATATATTATCACGAATAATAACACATTGCAGTCGGATCGAATGTTAAGTCGTTATTAGTAACTAGTACTAACTTTTAATTCCTGATTTTTATATCAGACGGTTGGCTTTTTTTATTTTTAATTGTTTTACAATTAAATATACCCATTATCTAGGTAATACAAAAAAAAAAACATAAAAATCAAATGAGTATTTACCAAATTATCGCAATTTAGCTAATTGTCGAATCTCGCGAGAAATAACCGCTCCACGCAGTCTTGCGACGCGAAGCGCCCGCATACAATGTGTTAAATGAATTAATAAAACTTGTGTAAATTACCAAATGCTTTGACAATAATAACATGTAAAATGTTAATTATTTTACAATTATAATTAATATATATAAGAGCATACTAAAAGCACTTAAGTAATAGAATACAATAGTTATTTATATGTAGGCCGACACGTACGTATTATGTAAAAAAATATCAATGAAATAAAAAAAATCATAATAATTTGATGTGATGAGAAAAAGTAAAGAATAATAAGTTATTTCTTGATTTGTAGTTTGAAGAAATGTTTAATAAAAATTATTTTATTTTGCATTCACAAATGTAAAATAAAACATAAGAAAAGTTTCATAAAATAAGTTACAGTATCACTCGTATCACAATATTATATTAAATTATTAACCAAGCGTTATTAGGGATAAATATTGTACAGGCTTATCGAGAGTATCTGACAAATCTACAACTACAAGCTATTTACAACTTATGTATCAGTAAGTACACAATTATATTAAGATGTTTTATATTTCAACTTATATAGTCTGTACCTGATTTAATAAAATTAAATATTATTTATTATGAAAACGTTAATAAAATAAAGCTTTGAAGATCTCTGGTAACTTATTTGATGTACAATTTGTGATGTAACTTTTACATATTTGTGATTAATAGGTACATAATTTAGGCCGGAGATATTTATTAAATGATTGATTATATATTTTTTTATTTTAATCATATTTCTAATACCTAAAAGTAATTTTAAACCCATTCAAAGTCTACCTAATTGTTCATTCATATTGTCTTATTTTTTGTAAAATTTTTTTTTAATCTTTTATGTATTTTTTTATTTCTGTCACATCCGAGGAATATATAGGGAGTGTTATTTATTGTCTTACTATGTTTTGATATTTACATACAAATAAAACAAATCTAAATTAAACACAGACGAGACGAGACTAGTGTTTCTAAAACAAAAATATAAAAATAAATGATTTTTATTTTACTCTTATGATGTACATTTTATATTCTACTTTAAAGTGACACCTATCTAGTAATTATCATATAAAAGTTAACTTTCACTGAAACCCTTATGTTTTATTATAAAAAAAAATGTAATAATTTCCTAATGGCCACACCAGTATTCGATGGAATCGTGAAAAGATCTTAATTACTAAGTAACCATTATTATTTTTACAACATGGATATTACATACATACATTACATTATTTAAATGAATTACATTTAATCAACACGTGATGTATAACATGTGATGTGATGATAACTCACTGAAGTCACTTAAAAGTAAATTTATTAGAGAATTATAAATGATTTGAAACCAAAAAACTATTACTTACATAAACATTTGATTGATTTGACGTTTGGTTATTATAGACTAATAAATAAGATAGTGTAGGTTCCCACAGAGTATACAAAACAGTTTAATAAATAATTATATCGATGTCCTTCTACTGAGTATGTTCTTTTGATGTATTCAGTACTCTGTGTTATCTGTATGTATTATGATCTCTGTGTTATTTATGTGTTAATAACATAATTTCTGTGGTCTGTGTGTAAATAACGTACTGTGACACCTGTGTGAATAACGTACTTTGTGTCACCTGTGTGTATTGTGTACTCTGTGTTATCTGTGTTTGAATAACGTCCTTTATGTCACCTGTGTGTATTGTGTACTCCGTATTAGCTGTGTGTATTGTGTACTCTGTGTTACCTGCGTGTGAATAACGTACTCTGTGTTACCTGTCGCCAAACAATAGTTTGACGAAATATGTCCGTCAGCTGCGCTCGTCTATATTGACTAATATGTGCGTGTACAAGTGGTGCGGAGTCACCTTCACTAACTCGTACTCGAGTGTTGATAAACCATCCTTCTGGAATGTTTTGCTAGTTTGCGACAATAACTGATACCTGTATGAAAAAACACATGATTGATGTTACATAAGGCTAGTTTATGTTTTATTACCTAACTATTGGTTAATGATATATAATGTAATAACCGAATACTTTTCAACGTACCTCTTAGGATTAGGTGCTGATTTCTTATGATCTAACATGGCGTATCTAGCAATTGACATCTTGTACCTTGCTATGTGGTAATTCACTTTTTTTAATCTGAAATAGAAATTCATATATATTTTTTCTTCATTCTATTTATACAGCAGTCACTACACTACTTCTTGAAAGAAAAAGAACACCTAGTATTTTGTACTTGACTAAAATTAGATAATACTTAAAAAAAATGTTTTTCTTTCCTTGTTTAGCTTTTTAGCTTTATTGAATTTTAAAACTAAGGTCTTTCACCTATAAAACATATCATCGTCTTCTCCGCCCCAGCCCCAGTATTTGTTAGAGAAGCCGTTCACTCTCGAGAACTGCTCCTGCGTCATGGCCGACACGCCGCCGAAAATATCCTCATATGGTAACCTATTGACAACCATTAAAGCTTTATAGGTGTTGGAACCGTTCCGAGAAAAAAAAAATGTACATCATGTTTGTCAAAATATAAATAAATTTTTGAGCGAAGTCAGCTACCCGAATACATCAACAATCGCAATATTAACACGACCAAGATAAAAACCTGCGACTTCGGACAAAAATGTTTGTCAATTTGCGAATTTAGATACAGTAGCCACTTGTGTACAACAAATAGGAGTGGCAGCAGAGCCTATTTTGCTACCATATTTACTCAAATAAGCCCTTCTGTAAAGACACTCTTCAACATAAAATTAAGATTACGAGATTTCCAAACGTGCCCTGGTCTAAGAAGAACAACACAACAAACTAACAGCCGACGCACAGCATTTCTTTATGTGATAACTGTTTCACAAATGTCAATATTAATCACAATTACCTACCTAAAATTGAGTTTATCAATGGAGGCGGACATGTGTCTCGGCTGTCGAGGACACGAGTACAGGTTGCGCGAGTCCAGCGGCAGCAGGTCGATGTCGTGGAAGATGAAGCACTGCCACGACCTCTGCTTCTGACTCTCCACGAAACCCACGTTCATCAGCTTGGCCCGGTTGAATTCACTCGCACCTAGAAAGGTTGGTACTGTCTTATTACAATATTAGGAAAACATTTCATGTAATTACTTTTTTTTTATGACAGAGGTGATGAAACAAGCCAGCGGTCACTGATAGAGATTACTGCGTTCTACGAATTGTTGCAGCATTCGTGGAATCACAAGAGCATCGCCGGTTTTGGAGGTGGAAGTTTACGCCTTTTTTAAAGGTACCCATGTCTTATCTATCCCGAAATATCGCCGAAGGAAGTTAGTTCCCCATCTAAGAAGGTACATGGAAGAAAAGCCCATAAAAACAACACAGTAGAAGATCACCACGCATACAAGGGGTACGGATGGTGGTGATGATGGTGAAAAAAATCGGCGGCAGTAAATTCGATTAAAGACGCGCAAAGACAATTATAAATATATTACACACAAATGCCGGTTACATTTCAAAATAAAACCCTGCACACAGTATAGTACATATACATACATATCCCAATTTACAAAAATGTATTTATATCGCATCGTAAGCAAAATCAAAACTCTTAAAGACCATCTTATGAAGACCGTACTTATCACTCTCAAGTGAGAGATAAATCCCCTTCAGACACGAATACCTCTTACAACCAGAATGTTGACATACAAAAAAATATTTTAAAAGAATATTGCTCTCTTTGTATAGTCAATACTTTTTTAAAACTTTATATTGCCAAATGTTTAGGAGTAAACACTTCATAATGTGACACAAATACATATAGAATCTGAAATAAGAATGAGATTACTTAATTGTATGATTAATACTAAACTCTCACCTTCTTGTTCGACAATGTATATTCCATATTCTATTTGCTGCTTCATCAAGAACGGATGCATATGGTTTAGGAAAATTGCTAAATGCTGTTGACGATCCCTAAAGAAAATACAAATAACATGACTTAACCATTTTTATAAATATTACCCATTTTTTTAATATTTAATACATACTAATATAAAACTTTTTTTTTTACAAAAAACAACAATTTTCTTATCAGAATATTTTTTTATTATATTTTATTTCAATATACATTTAGTTCTGATATCCTGTAACTAAAACTGTTAAAAAAAGAATATAGTTAGGTTGAAAGTAAGTTACAGCTGATGTTTTTTAAAAGTGCTTACAGATACCGTAAATAATGCCTCCTCCAGCCAACAAAAGATCAAACCTACCTGTATGGTACGATAATAGCGACTCTATGCCTCGCCGTGCAGTTAGGCGGCGAGTACAGTCCTCCGTTACGCACCTCGGGGTAATGCTTCTCCACCCAATCTAGTTCTATCTCAGTCTTATTTACTGCTACGGGACCTGGATTAAGATAATACATTATTACACTTGTCTTTACATAAAATAATTCATATAAAAAAGCTGACCACGGTTTATAATGTGAAAATGATTGTAAGACTACACTCTTTAAAATACAGATAATGCTTGTGGAATTAGTAAAATTATTTATATCTACCCACTTCTCAAATAAATTCTTACCTAGATCTGGCGGCATTTTATCGCACAGAGGCATGGAAGGCTCATCTCTGAAGTCTTCTTCAGTCGTCACCAGATTTTTAATTCCTTCCATAATTTTCGTAATAAGAAGAGGAGTGCTCGTGTCCTCAGATACATTATTACGAGTCATATTTATCACATTTATTGTTTCTTTAATAGAACTTTTATCTGTACTGTTCGTGGATGAGTGAGTGGTATTTTTCACGGGGTTATCAATTGCGATAGGTATCAATATTTTTTTAGGCCAAGACTGTAGTTTTTCATTTCTGCAATAATTATTCTAATAAGATGAATAGTCTAAATGAATGCAAAACAATTGTCGAGGTCACAAAGTCGTGTACAATTGACTTAATTGAGTTTTATAATGAAAACAAAAAATACGAACTTTGTCACTAACTTGATAGTCGACGTAGCGTTGTGCATCGGAGCATACAGGTAGGTTCGTAAGGGTGAGGCGTCTAGGATGGAACCGAAGAGGTACTCGACTGCAGCCAGCGCCAGCACCAGCAGCAGCAGCAGGCGGAGCGCCCGCGCCACCCGCCCGCCGCCCGCGGTGCCCATCAACGCATGCGCATCAACACACGCACCACTTCACTAGTAGCCAATATTTTATATCTTCATTAATATATTAAAAAACAAGTTCTCATAAGCAATTTTAATCAAGTTTTTAGACCAAGAATGGAATTTATCGATGGCCGTGGTAGGTTGCTTTGAAACTGTAAATTTAAATGTGAAAATATCCATAAAAAGTATTTTAAACCCGCAAAGTGGTAATAAAAAACAAGACAAACGGGTTTAAATTATCTGTAACGTAAAATAAATGGACGTCATTATCTTGTATTTCGTACATGAATGTAAACAAAACACTAAATTAAATTGAAAGTAGTCGATCTTACGCAACGGAATTGGCTTGCGGGGAAACCTACCACGTTCAGGAAAACTTTTCACTCCTTACATATTCATTATAAAACCTTAAATTTCATTATTAAACCAAAAAAATTTGACGTCACACATAGGTCATATACTTTTATGTAAAAATGATATCATATCATTACACCATAATCTAAATTTAAATATATGAAAGAATGACTTACATAGTATGAATCTATTCTTACGCAATCCTTTTCAATACATGTTCAGGTTTTAACAATGACATAAATATTTATTGGATAATTAATAAATAAGTAAATATAAATCTAATAATATTAAAAAGTTACAACTGCATTTTTAAAACAGCTTTCGGACTTTTTCTTACCTTATACGAGATTTATGTGCAAAACTTGGTACGGATTTTCTTAAATTTCGATTTTAACTACAAATTCACTGTGCAAAACGGAAAAAAATCTCTATTTCGTCTTAGTGAACAATATGTAATCATTAACGATTCATTAATATTGTTAATTACAATGCCACGATTGCATGAACATTTAGCAAATGCAATTTAATTTTCATTACAAAACTCATAACCCAGCAACACTATTAGTTTCTATTATTATGTTATGGGTAAAATCTACAAGGGAATGCAAAGAATACATAAAAACAATTTCTATTTAAATGCCATTTTAAAATGTGTAAATATTTTTTAGGTATTTTAGTATTTATTATTCTATGCTAGTCTCTATATATATATTTATATAAGTCGGTCCGGCACTGATTTAAGTTTCTAGTTTGGATGTACTTGGTACGAGTTATTTATATAGTAGCGCTCAAAAGTATTTTGACAAGGCTTATTTTGTTATTATCTTGTTTAAGTGTTCATCGAAATACATTTTTATTGATAAATATGTTTTATAAATATATATAATTTTAACTTAATTTTAAAATAACATAAATACTTTCAATGTCAAACAAAGTGTTAAACTTTTCAAGTTGTGATAAATGTTGAGACAAGAAATAGTTGTACCGAGACAGCTGTTTCGAGAGTTTCTTGAACATTAGTCATTTGGTTGCATCAAACTGGATATTATTTATTATTTGAAAAGTTTTCAACAAAAAACATGTTAATAAAACATTTAATCTATTAAGGATTATTTAAAAAATACAGATATTTAAGTTCTAATAAAATGTGTAAAACCCAACAAGTCAAAATGTCGAGATAAAAATATGAATTTAATAATGAATACATATTTTTTCTTAGACAGGTTTGATTTATTTACCTGTGACTGAAGATTGTGTAAGGATGGAGCTCTATGGAAGTGTCCCATTGTCCTCACTGGAGATGTTCTTCACTGACTTTCATTACTGGTTCCATCATCACCTGCAAATAATATAATTATTAGAATATTGTATAAGATAAACACTATCATATATATAACATATACATAACCTTAATTATGTGTCAGAGTTTGTCAGAAATAATAATATAATATCCGGCTACAATGTGACAGTAAAATCATATATGTAATTAATATAACATCTAAAATTAAAAGAACATAGAAATACAGTTATGTAAAAATAAAAAGTCATGACCTTAGATAATTTAACCTTTGTTCCCTAAATCCCAATTATTTAATGACCGGGAAGAGAGAAATTATGGCGTCTATAACACCGTAATTAATGTTCACAAAGATTCACGGACGAACGAATCCCGGAACAGGCGAGGTGAGAGTAATTAGAATGTGTAAAAATAACTAATTAGCAATTTAAAATGTTGCTAGAAATTTAATACAATAAAATTTTTTTGGTATGTTGTACGTTTAGCACTCATTATTTTTAACTCTAATATGTTTCGAACGTAAATACTATCTTTTTAAACATCTACATTAATAAATTGACATATTTTTATCAATACAACATGTTCATATTAATTATTTCTTATCGGGTACAATGTTGTTGTTAAGATTTGGATTAGATTTGATCCTTTTTCCATAATACCGACGTTTATAAGAAACAATATTACGGATAAACCATACTGCTAAAGGGATTTTTCGTTTTTTTAAATAAACTCTGAATGGATTTGAAATTTGAATTTATTTTCTGCTTTTGACAGTATATTTATTAACATGGTGACATTTTGAAGGACGTCTCTACTATTAGTGTTTCCTTCCCTGGTTTCAGCCGTAGTTATGAACTTATTTCCATGTTCAAAGCGACACTTCATATTCTCTTCAAGCCCATTAACTAACTTCATTCCTACAAAAATTATAAGAATATTTTCTTAATATTCTTTTCTTTTTTTTTGTGTATAAATAAATATATTTTTAAAATTTCTAAACTGACGAGAAAATGCTTTTTTTTAATTGATTACGAAATCCACATTTTAAATATTTTCGTTGTTAACTTTTAGTTTGCGTAATGTTTTTCTGTAGTGTAATTTGAGATGAGAGATACCATGGACAAGTAAATGTTACTCAACAGTTTATAGACAAATCATATCCATTGAGGTGAAATTAACAAAATTAACTATATAAAATAATAATTATGTACAGAAAACAAAATATATTAAATTTTATTTATTTCTTAAAATACACACATATTTCTTATATCAAAGCAATCCCTATTATTATTCTAATAAGCTTCAATCTAATGCTATTATATTTAATACAAGGAACATTAATATTACAGGATATATAAATAACATTAAGAAGTAAACAGGTAAAAGCATGAAAGTCAAACATTTTTACATATAACTGAAACAAAACAGATTTTCAGTAGCCAGTAACGTTTGATGTGTTAATAGACCACTGAGCTCACACGTAAATGTAAATTGTAGACCAATACTAACCATTTTTTTATCAAATATGTACTTTAAGTAAAACGATTATGGTTTATTTTTGAACAAGAAACCTTGTTGTTAAGGTGACATACCGATATCTAGTGAAGTGTTGTTTTAATATGAATTAAAATTATCCCATGCTTTAAGTGAACGCAACATATATAGGTAGATAGATAGAATATACTCATAAAAACTCTCTTGATAAAGTGTGGGTAGGTAGAAAATTTCTTTATTCAAAACATTTTTAGCCAATGTAACAGATAGAAAGAATCTGTATATCTTTAACTACGTGAAGAATCATATATAAATAGATTCTATTTAAAAATATGATGATGGAAGTTCATTTATCATATTCGATTCGTATATTTTGTCGGCTACAGAATGAAGGAAACTTTTATACTAGTAGCAATTTTGTATGTATATATATGTTTAATAATTAAAATTTTGTATATTATTTTCAAATAACTCGTTTTAACTCATTCAGTGATCTTATAAGAAAAATATGAATTTAACATTTATAAAGCAATATATTTGTATCTTTTAAATGTCACACACTTTATACTTTTCTCAACAACTTGAATAGTTACTTCAAAAGTCATGTTATAAAATAATGTGAAGACATGATTTACAGAACTAACTTATCTTTAAAATCCTTACAAATTTTAAAATACGAAGGTTAGTAAGGATGTATGTATGTTTGGTTGTCACTCTTTCACAACAATTTTTGAATGGATTTTGATGCAACTTTACAATAGTATAAATTATACATTAGAATAACGTATAGATTACAATTTATAAAGAGTTTGTGTAATTACCCAAAATATAACGATAAATAACAAGTGAGTCGAAAAAGCGTAAAGCGAGGTTACTGAAAAGAAGAGAAGCACGCTGACAAAGTTGTGGGTAAAGTTGGAACCTTTGGCGAGCGAAGACGCAGGAAAAAGCTAGTATATATCATATATATAGCATTAGATATATACATGAGATTATATAGGTCGTAAAATATTAATTTTGTTGTATTTCCATCAGTTAATGGTTGTATTTAGTTCATATAGATAGTTATATCTTCGTTCCGCAATCTCCCGTTTATCAGTTAACAAAGTTATTAGTTAGACGTGTCTTCCCGAGTAGGCCGCGAAATTAGTACAACCGCCATTTTGGAAATATAACTTATGTAATACAATTAACGGCCAATGATTTTAATGTAAAACATCAAAAGTAAATTATAATCAATTATTAAATATTTATTTTATATTTGTAATATCAGTGGTTATTAAACGGCTTCACTTATATGTTCAAACTATTTTAATCTGTATGGTTTGGACTTAAGATCTAATATAGTTTATTTAATCGTGTTAAAATAAACGGGTTAGAACATGTTATTGCATTAGTACGGTTAAAGTCATTTTCTATTGTAAGACTTCACTTACATCTCTTCTAATTTGATAAAACTTTTCACATTTAGTATATTTGTCACATTTTCTCATAGATCAAGGTCATTAACCTTATAAGATTTTTTTATATCTATTAATAAACTTATATAAGTAACTTATTATAATTACTCTTGTCAATATGTATGAGACATTTATAATAACTATTGCAGTATGCAATTAGTAATTGTTATAAATAAAAAGAAAATATAACATATAGATAAACAGACAAAAGAAATGAAAACCTTTTTCACTATAACTAAGATAGAGACAAAAATAATAATATAACTAACAATATCACAAAGAACACAAAATTTTCGTCGCTGCTCGTATAACATCTGAAATGGGTTTTTTCGCTCTGAGCTCATTCAATTACAACCTTTATATATTACTTATAAAAATAAATACTGTATTAACAGTGTACATATTTAATATATAATATATTATGTTAAAAAAATTTGAAGTGGTACAAAACAGTAAAATCCAATTAAAACTTTTAAATTTTCTTTTTTCCCCTTACTTCTTCATTCATTTAACTCCGAGCCATAATTTCATATAAATTACGACATAACACGTTTTTCGATAAATCAAAATGGAATGACACTCTTTAGAAAGGTTTTTAATCTTTTTCTCTTCTAATTGAATAATATCATAGAATTAGTTAACATGTATATTATCACGTAAAATTAACTTTATAGTTCTGGAGAATTAAATCTTATTATTACGCCAAAGATACAGAAAACAAAACAGAACTATTTTTCTTTTATAGAAATATTAAACAAAAAACTGATTTTAATTTTGAATAGCTGCAATCTTTCAATAACAAGCTCAGTATTTTATGAAAGCACAAAGCGAACTAACGACGTCCACCCGAAAGAGAAAATAACAACAGAGCTAAAGCGTCAAAGTTCAAAACTCTTTGTTAGACATTTACGCTTCTATAAGAGACGAAAGGACGGATGATGAAAGTTAAAATAATTCGACAGAACTGTTAATTGTGTGAAAATTTTTGATCGGCTAACAAACCTTCGACCAATCAGAGAGGCTGAAACTTAAGTTTTTAATGTCTGTCAAATTTTGAACCAATCAGAAACGCTAAAAAAATTTGTTTACATATTTGATTTTTACATAACCGGATATAAATCATATTACATTATATTAATCTCGTCAATCAGTTCAAAATACTTGAAAGTACATTTATGAATTTTATCTCGTCTTTGTCTATTTAAGTTTCTATATACATAAAATTACGCGAAAATTATCTTTCCCTCTATATCTCCTATAATTTCTATTGAAGTCAATTTGCTAAGTAGCGGCTGGATGAATACGCCCTTCATTGATTAATTAGATGAAATCAGCACCGCACTTGTTTTTTATATTTTCATGGAAAATACAGTTTGTATTTTTGAAATTAATTAATTCTTTAATAGCAATTATTATTATTTTACATTATTTCCTTTATTATATCAATAAATACAAAATATGACAAAATATGGCGCTGACATATATAAGAAAGGAAACTGTATCCCGTAAAGTATGCAGGAGAAACATTAGACCAATCAACAAATCCCTTCATAGGGCTCACTGGATGGATTACTACAATCCCTTGTCCCTTTGCCCTTTCTGTACCGGATCGAGATACGTCAATATTAAAAATGTCGTGTCCAGCGATCATATATCACGAGGAAGGGATAAGTATCGAAATGTATCAACTACTCGTATATAAATAGGACGTAATATATACATTAGTATATGTATTATTATATGTGTGTGTGTGAGTGTGTGTATTAACACTCACATATAAATATCACACACCACTGTTTCTTTAATGATAGTAAGATGTATGTAATTAAACTAAATACTCTAAGAATCATTAAAGTCTACTATTTTTTTTCAACATTTTTGGGTTTTACATACTTTAATTTGAAGATATGTTTAGTATTGTATAAAAAATATGTTTAGAACTATGGATAAGAAAAACGGCACATTAATTAAGACCCTATATCTCTATCTATATATAAATATATATCTAAAAGATGTATTATTTATCAAATCATTTACAACGTCAAAGACATCTCAGTAACCCAATCAGTGTACGTAGTCTTCAAAGATAAATCATATACCTGTAACTATTACCACGGCGACAGACACATATTATATATTATAAATTGTAAAACGAAACACTAAACTAACACTAGCATTTTGCTTCAGCTCTGCATATTCATTTTTTCTTCATTAAACTAAGCACTGAAATACGAGTATACTTGTATATGTTTATTGAAGTAAAGACAAAATTTATCATATTTTTATCTGAAATTGATATTAATGAAAAATATAATGGTATACTTAATTACTTTAATACTTACATATTTTATTTCGACACTTATATATAAATTTGTATAATAAAGGCATGATTTAAATATCATAGTGTATAGTATAGTCTATAGTAACTTCTATCAAAGCTCGCTGTTTCAAACTTTAATATTTTCCGGAATTCCTATACTGATAGATAGATAGATTAAAGACATGTTCAAAATTATTTTGCAGGTTTTTTTACGAATTAAATTTGTAACCTTTTGCTGAATATTATTATTATACACCCTCTCTTGTCCTTATAATATGAATTTTCATTCTATTAAATAAATTTGAAGAAAAATGTTTTATGGTATCAAAAACAAAGTCAAAACATTATTACAACCTAAATATTTTATATGAAACCTCAATAAATATTATCTAAGGTTGCTTCTTCGTCCCTCCGGCGACGTGAGTTGACTAACAAAGATCAAAGGACTTAAATTACAATGAAATTTAATTAAAATACCGATATAATATTACGTTAAAGTGTTTGAGTTCTTATCAGTTAATTATAATTATTCATTGTGTATTCACGAACAAGTCTTCAAACAACACATGTAATATTATATGTTACTATAAATGATAATAATAAAAACTTAATAAAATGAGCAAATAAGATAAACCAATCACCTCACAGCTGTAAGTAGTAATTTCTTTTGTTAATAATTATTTTTGTTTTCGCAAATGGATAAGAAAAGATATTATTTCTAAATTAATTATGATTTCATTTCATTTTATTTCAATGAGACATTCCAGAGAGATCAAGCTTCATAAATTTATAAAGGCACCTATAAATATTAGAAAACCGAGTGACCATAAAGACAAGATATCATTTTTTTTACATCTATCGACATTTTGTATTTCAAAATTAAATTGTCACTTTTGGTATTTTCACATTCTATAGGCGGCATAAGAAAAATACGTTGAAACTTACATATATGACGTTTTTGCCGTCACATTCAGGCAAAACACGAAATCAACAGCAAACTTCTAAAGAATAATTAATAACTTGCATGAGATTGACAACTTTTTGTAAAATTACAATGAAATTCAATGAAGTAAGATTACTCGTCAGTATTTAGCAGGTCATGGAAATTAAACAATTACAAATTTTATGTCTATAAGTGTCAATAAACATGTTTCGGGATGTTAACCTGAGGAAACGGATTTATAAAATAAAAATAAAAAAATACGAATATCATTTTGTATGTTATTTTTAATAAATTAACAGGCTCATTAAATGACAAAAATATGTTTAAAGATTTAAACAAATTGCAATCAATAAAAAAGTGTTTAATTATTATTTCATATATATATTTAGCATTATACACATCTCAAAACTAGATCTTTGAAAGTACAATCATCATTATATTTCACTTCATACTTCTTGTTTTTCTATTTTCGTTCGTACTTCTTAAATTATTTTAACATCACTGTTGATGTGACTCGGTATCTTAATTTTTACCATCTTTAGTATTTTTTTTCTCATTCAATCCTTCTGATACTACTCAATCAAAACACAATCTAGCAGAGGTTACATCCATATTTAACTTACATATAACAAAATAATCGTCATTCACCTTGACATCAGCGTAATATGTCAGTACCTTCCACGCTTTTCTATCACACGTCATCTCTACATATTCTCTCTCACTCCATTCATAGACACAATATAAAATTAAATATCTTATAAGTATATATAACCTTTACATATATGGTTTCATTGACTATTATCTAACACTGACATCCAGTAAGTACTGAATGACGTATATGTAAATAAGTTGTTGCATTGTTAGGTATTACTACTAATTTAATAACAGAATCGGTTTAAGTATAGAAAATTTATAGAAGGTATTCGATATATAATTGATGTTATATTATTTATTTGATATTTAATTAAATATGTAAAAAAATGTTTTTACAATATCAAGATACTTACGAGTAGTCATTTCACTTGATGATACGTGATGATTCAAAATCTTGGAGTATGGAAATTTACAATTATGGTAAGAACAATGTTGTTTTATTGGAAGATCCTTTACGACTCTACCAAGATGATGATGGCTGGAACAGTTATGTCCAAATGCAAGGTGGCATAGATGAAGGCGCCTTTTTTGAGGATACCCAATAAATAGAATGACTAATCTGATGACCTTAGTGAGTAGTGACGGGTGCGTTACAAACCTTGACGGACAAATGGGGATAAAAAGGGAGTTATGGTTATTTCGTAGTATATGATGTGACTAACTAATTCACTAAATATTTGTATACTTTCTAATTTCTAAATAATTTGACAGAAATAACACAAATTGTGTTTTTCTGTCTGTCACGCGATCGACCAATCGGAAAACTAACTATCAAATCCCGAATATCAAATTAGTTACTTTTTTAATAATCTTCGAGAATGCGGTATCTACAATTTACCAGATGTTAGCAACTTTCAATATCTAAGGTTCTTAGATCTTCCGAGTTATGAAACTTCATAGTTAATGTTTCCACAACAACAAAGTTTTCCTCGTTAGTCAGTTAGTGAGTTAGTGTAGCACTCGTACCCCTTTAGTATTGCTATTTTTTTTCACTTAAGATTTACAACAAATTAAATATTAATCATTATATTGTTACATATACATATAACCTCAATACATTCTGTAAACGTATGATAGAAATATCACAATTGAATCATCTCATTATCATGAGGTTATTGTTAGAGATCAAGACTAAAATTAATGTTGTAACATTACTTGTTACAAATAAACATGTGTGTGTGTGTGTGTAAATAATGCCTTCAGTATATGGCTTCATATAACTGACGTCCGATGAACAGCTCTTATAATGTTACAATGTATGTTAAACATTTTGCAACTCTTGTCACGATTATTATTAAAGTTTAATTACATTCTGAGATGCATTTCACGCTTAAACACATGTTATAAAAAATAAGCTAGTTGTTCGCCAGCGGCTCTACCCGCCTATATATAATATTTTACAATAAACTCCCAACGTATAATTATTCAATTCAGAATCATATAAAACTTTGCTTATATAATAATTATATAAAACATTTAATTCTAATGTTATAATATACACTGGTAAAATAAATGTTTAACTCTTTTCAGTTTTGTTATAAAATCAACAAATAAAATAAAATAAATATGTTACTAGAATTATCGGCCAAAATAAACCCTCAAAATAAATATTTAACCTGTTTTGTTATAAAATTAACAAATAAAAGAAAATATATATGTTACTAGAGTTATCTGCCAAACTAATAAAGGGCAACCCTTAAGATAATATGCCCGTGAGTAACTAAAAACCTAAGGATTTTAAAATTTAAAAACTAATATAAAACCGGTGAAGATATAAATACCCAGGGTATTTCCCGAACGAACTTTGAAGAAACTATAAATGTTAATAAAAAAACAATTGATTTTTAAATAAATGATTATTATTTATTGAAGAAAAGAAAATGTTAAATATATGTTTATTTATAATTACTGATTAATAATAATAATACAAAATAGTAACATAATTAAATATGAAAATAAACTAAATCAGTAAAATATAAACAGTGCCATCTTTCGACAGTAATGAAAATTTTTCCTTGCCACAGACATCCATCTATACATCCATCCGAGAAAAGTGAAAACAATACAGAACGAACAAAGTTCGATCGTGAATATATAATTCAATCAAAAAGGGCCAGTGACGCAATAACTCCCTTTGAGACAATGGTTGCATTGAATTATTTCGTTTCATCTTTGAATCATTACTGACTTTCTTCCGTTATAATATTCATAAACAGTATAGTATAGTTGTATAATTTATACTACACAAAAAAATCTATAAATATATAATTAAATATGTATGAACACGGGCAAATTACGCACCTGAGGCCTCTGGGATACCGTCTTGTCGGTCCCAGGTCTATTAATGATATCATTTTCTATGTATATTTACATAAAACTAGCTCTGCCGGCGACTTCGTACGCGAGGAATATGTTTATAAAAATAAACATAGTCTTAAGTTAAGTTACTTCTTATAATATTAGCTATCCACCCGCGAAAGTCTCGTTAAAATCTGATCAGCCGTTTTAATTTTAATGAAAAAACGTAAGTAGTAAGTTTTAAGTAGTACGAGTACCGTACCTTATATATTTTCATATGATTTTAGTGAAAAGCTCTAAATTTGGAATTACAAACAGACAATTCAATTTTATTTATATATTAATATGACTTTACATATTTATAAACAATTTCAGACCATCCGACTACAGTTATTTCGTTCCATGAATTTCATATCATGACTCGAGACCTCCTGCTGAGAAGCTTAAAAGCTATCCGGGCTCTATGTACTCTATGATAATATCCTGCTTGCTGGATTTCTTTATCATTTACAACAGTTTAATATTAAAAACTTCGACACACGTTTAAATTGCTTTTATATATAAGAAATTAATAATAATTTATGTTTATTAGGTTATGTTCTGTTATTTTACATACATTACACGAGGCGACTTGTTATTTTCTAACTTTGTTATCTGTATCAAGATTTGAATGTTAACCAAACATCATTATTATATTATGAATACGCATTTTGAATGTTTGTTCGTCACGTGTCAAAAATACTGCATGAATTTGGATGGTATTTTAAACATGACCTGGGTGGGGACATAAGATACTTTATATCTGTTCAATATATAGTGTTTGTAAAACTGCGCAACCAATATTCGCATAGAGGAACAGGCTTTATCAGTTATTTTATTTATTAACTTGTTTTAAGTAACATGTTAGATATATTTCCAGACAAGCGAAGCCACAAGCCTACTGGTTTGTCTTCCATTAATAAAATATTAGTTTAGATTAATAATACCATTTGTTTTACAATACGTATGTGATCTTTCATAATGTCTACCAACAAATTCCGTTATCATCCAATCCGTATTGATAATTAGTATTTAAGGTTACAAGTTCACAGATTATTGGTAGAGATGAAATTGTATTTGTGTATGGTTCACAGTATTTGGAAAATATATTTTACTCATGTGTAATGTATGAAGCAGGTGCCGCTCGTAGCAGCATACACCCTTCATTTAATTAATTCACAAACCTGGAAACAAACACAACTTACAGTTAACAAGTTTAATAATCATCTTCAAAGTCGTTTACATAAAATATACATAACATAAATCAGTTCCAATAACAAGATATCACCGTTCTAGAAACATTAGGATCTATAACTTTCATGATAAAAAAATCTAAAAATTTAAATAAAATTAAAATCTACCTGTCTATCTATTTTAATAAAAATATTGTTTCTTTTGAAATAAAGCCTTTTCGTTTTAATTCAAAATGTTATATGTATGAGAAATCCCAAACTGTCAACACTCTCAACTCAAATCAAACTGTCAAACTCAACACACACAACAGTCCCTCCATCTGTTTGTTGAGGATAACGCCCAAACGTTAAATTGTTTTTATGGATGTTCCTTTACAAATTAAATTTAGTTATTTCTCCTTAAATTCAAGCAACATTTATATATTAATAAATGTAATAATTGAAGAAGAAACAAACAATGATGAAAATAATTTTTGTGATGTTATCGTAGAAAGTTTAGTGACAATGAAAAATAGGAATCACCACCACATTTGTATTAAAGTATACCCTTTTTAATATATATATAGTTTTGTATTGTAATAATATTATTATTGGACCAAGTTTGGAATATGTTAGATATTAACTGCAACTCCCCATTTTATGGAGTTTTCTTTAATTTCCATAACAGAGCAAGGCTAAGGCTTTTTTAGCCTTTTGAAAAGATCCTTAGGGCTGTTTTACAATATTCATCAAAAATAATCACTTTATGTGTTAAAAATAATAAAACATACCAGTATTAGTGAGATATAATAAAAAGTAGGTTATCTTAACAAATTCTATATATGCTTTTTTGATGAAAAAAAATCTCCTCCAATATAAAATTAATAAATCTCTCCGCAAATAATCAACAATGTTAGATTGTTAGTATACAAAAGAAAACTTAAGATCTTTAGGGACAGTGAAGAAGGATTCGTCCGGAACAAAGTGGACCATACTCTGAAAGACTGCGTGCCTTATCACGCACCGAGGTATTTTGTTTTATCATGACCTTGATATATTACTATTTATTAGATTAAAAATTTACTACATATTTGTATTAATGTCTACCATTTCTTCTAAATTATGTTCTGGTTTTACTTTGGCTGCGTTATTTATTTATGACAAATTTAGTTGATAAAAAATACATAGTTGAGTAATATACAATGGAACGATATTCTTAATATGTAATTAAAGCAAGCTATTCATATATGACACATTGCACAGTATTTCGCCTAGAACATGCTAGGTGGACAATATTCATGTTATCATTTCCAGGTAATCTTAATTACAAAACGTAAACAACATCCCTAAACTCCAATTCCGAGAATCTGTTGTTTGTCACATGTTTAACTGATGAGTCATAGGGGTCAGAAGGCAGGTAATGAGTTTAATGCAACCTTTCCAATCAATCAGTTGCAATTTAGCGACACTTTCGTGCACGTCTCATAGTGGATTATAGTAATATTGTGAGTGTTTGTGATGGATATTAATACTGAGGGTAAGTCCTATTTTATAATAAGTATTTATTTAAAACAAAATCTATTGAAATGTATTTTTAGTGTAATTTTAACATACATTACATATTTTAGCGTATATTTTAAAAAAAAAAAACTTTGACAGAGCTAAATTTACAGACATTCACCTCTTTCCGGGCTAATTCTTAGATATATCATAGGAATACCTTTATTCTATATAAAAATACACATATTATTTAGCACACTTGAGTACAACATGTTTTTTTCTTTTTTTTTCAGAACACGTTTACTCCATTTCAAGGATAGACTTTTTCGAAGAATGGTTGAAACACACGAAGAATGAAAAAAATTCGCGTGTATATGTCTACCTTTCTTCAAAATTTCACTTTGGTGATATTACTGAAAGTAGCCGAAAAGAAATAAATTTGAAAATATCCAATTTTTCAAATAAGATTGGTACCAAATGGTTGGCTTCAGGAAAGTCGAAGGAGCGTTTTTTAATTAAAAACAAGACGTGGCTGGATGAAGCAGACATACAGTTCACCGCGAGTTTTTCTGCGTCACAACCTTCGACATCGAGTGGGGCTGTGACTCCTGCAGGAAGACCTCGCAAAGATTTCGAAGAATCATCGTTTAAGACGAAGAAACGTCGCGTTGTGGATCTCGTAGAATCGCGAAGTGTCAGTGAATTAGTGACTGCTGCCGAAATTGCTGTGCGTTCAACAGGCCAAAGAAAAATTGCCAACGTGATTGGAGACATTAGTGAGAACCCAGATAATATTAAGAAGTCTAAAAATACCAGTTCTGTTATTCCTAGGCAGTTAAGTAGTGACGAAGCCTTAGCTTACTATATAGATTCTAAATCAACAACGCATGCATACAAACGAACAAGAAAGTGGTCCATGAAGGCAGGACATAATGTATTTCCGTCATATTTTAGTTTAAGAAAGTCCAAACAGGCCTGTCAACCTGCAGAGGAGCACATTGCTATAACAGAAACTCGTGCTGTAATAAATTTGCAAGCCTTATTAAATAAAACAGTGGAACGTCTAATATTAGCACAGAATGAAGTTATCAGCAGTGTCCTCCCAACAAGTTCATCGTTTACACTTGTTAGTAAATGGGGATGTGATGGAAGTTCTGGGCACAGCACATACAAACAGAGATTTGAAAACACTGAAGATACGGACGAGTTTCTTTTTGTATTTTCTTTGGTTCCCCTTAAGTTATATGATGGGTCCAAAATTATTTGGCAAAATCCTCGGCCTTCATCAACAATGTATTGTCGCCCAATCAAATTTATATTTGCTAAAGAAACGAACGACTTCACGTTAGCGGAGACAAACAGATTGTTGGAAGAAGTTAACGATCTTCTTCCAACACTTATCAAATTTGATGATTCTCAAATCTCTGTGAAACACGAACTTTTACTGACAATGACAGACGGAAAAGTATGCAACGCATTAACAGAAACTCGTTCATCTCAAAAGTGTTTCATCTGTGGCGGCACCCCCAAAACAATGAACGATGATCCCGCGAAGTTCAACAGCAATCAAGAACATTTTGGCTTTGGTTTATCTACACTTCATGCTTGGATTCGTTGCTTTGAATGCCTTTTACAAATCAGCTACAAGTTGAATATAAAGAAATGGCAGGCTAGAAGCGACGAAGACAAAGCAGATATCAAAGTTCGTCCCGAAGAAATCAAGTTGAAATTTAAGAACGAGATGGGGCTTATTGTTGATAAACCAAAGCCAGGATTTGGTTCTTCAAATGATGGAAATACAGCCCGTCGCTTTTTTAAGAATGCTGAGATGAGTGCTCACATCACAGGGTTAGATGTTACAATTATCAAACAATTTGATGTTATTTTGAGGACATTGTCTTCTGGATTCGAAATAAACTTAGCGGAATCCAATAAATTTTGTCTCGAAACCAGAAGACATTATCTTAGTCTCTATTCGTGGTACTGTATGCCTGCTACTGTACATAAAATATTAATTCACAGTACAGAGGTCATCAAAGCAGCATTGCTTCCGATTGGGCAGCTTTCCGAAGAGGCTCAGGAAGCACGTAACAAAGATTGCCGCAGATTTAGGGAGTACAACACCCGCAAGTGCTCGCGTGTTGCCACGAATAGAGACTTACTGTCTATGTTAGTTATAACATCTGATCCTTTGATCAATAGCCTTCGAGAGATTCCCCGAAAAAAACCGGAAAAAATATGTACAGAAGTTTTAAAGTTAATTGTAAGCCCTAGCATAGTAGAATCAAGGCCGGAATCGTCATCATATTGTAGCACAATGCCACAAAATGATGAAGATTACACTATAGAAGATTCATCAGAAGACTCTGATGATGATTATTAGGTTAATTTAGTATTTTTAATTTTATTTTTGTTGTTTGTATAATATTTTTGAATATATTTTCTGTTTTTATACCAATTTTTCGTTTTTTATTACAAAAACATGACTACCTATATGTAAAATAGTAAAAGCCTTGTTATATAACATAAAATAATTTTGTCCACCTAGCATGTTCTACACGAAACACTGTGCATTGGTAAGAATAGATTCAAAAATATTTCTTACAAGATTAATTATAGAATACTTTAATAATATTATTATAACGCTTTCAATTATCGCTGTTAAAGCTCACGGTTCACTTAATATAATAGAATATTGTGCAAACTAATTTAGATTTAATTAAATTTATATTAAAGTGCATATTACGTTGCTGTATTTAATATATGCACATCCAATCAACCAACAGTGGATATACTGATATACAACTTGCAATATAATACCTTTATTTAAGGTAAAATTCATATTATTATTATTAATAATAGTACAGTTACATGTATTTATAAATACTATTTTTAATGTAATACTTTATTAACTAGTTACATTACACATATAAAAGGCAAAAATACATACGGACATCTTGACTTCGTTCTTAAAATTGTATAGTTCAATACAAATAATACAATACCTAATACAATACAATAATAAATACAATACAAACCCTGTGTATTAATCGACTGCTTTTTCATGATATAATATTTTAATATCCATTACAAAAAATATGGTATTTTAACAGAATATGTTTGAGTTTTATTATGCTTTAAAAATATATAAGTAATCAAAAAAGTAAAACACATTACAGTAATATTCTATACATCTACTATATATATATATATATATATAGTAGATGTATATATAGTAGATGTATATGTAGCAGATATATATATATATCTGCTGAAATTATTTCAGGCTTAAAAGAAATATATATATTAATTATTTGTATCTATAATATTAACTATTCGATAGAAACCAACGTTTTAAAATTCCTTTAACGTTGTTGTTGTGCGAAGAAAAAACGTTTTGAACCCAGAAAGTTTGCAAATGCAGACAATATTAATATAAATATATATTTCCATGGATTGGTACCCAGAGTTTTATATTACAAATATTCTTATAGCATAAAATGTTTAATGTATGGTAACATAATGGGAGATGATAAGCATGGCACGTGAATGTGGATTTAACATATTATTATACAGGATATGTCAACGAAGAAGCATGTCTCCATTGAGATGACGTATGACATAAAAATATGGAAGAATTAACATATAAATTATTAATCTTTGTGATAAGGTTATATGACTCATAAAACAATTTACTATTGAATATCATATTATCTATTAAATCATATAACACTACTTTGACATTTATAAAGACCATTGTCTGTTAAAGTATTCAGAGATCATTTGTTATTCAGTGCATTGCATTTAAATAAATCTGAAATGTTAACTGAATGAGTATTATAAGGTTTGTGTATCGTTTGGATCAAATATAAAAGTTTAATGCAATATTGTATATACTTAAAAGATTTTTCATACATGGTCGTGAAGTGAGATACGGTCAGCACAATTACAAACGCGTAATGGACTGAAAGTAATTAGAGTAAAACTTTGTACGTCTATAACTTTTCAGCAATAAACTTTTGTAAAAGAATATTTGCATTTTATTTCATGTAAAAAAAAAAATTAAACAAAAATGTAAGTATTTGAGTTTGCAAAATTTTCTTTGATTTTATCAAAATTTCATTGAACACTAGATAACATTTCAGTATAAAGTATCAATTCCACAATTTAAAATTGTTATTAACAAAACATATACGAAGAAATTTATGTATAGAATAATCCTAACCTTTTGTAGTCCACTCGGACGGAGTGACTGCTAACAATTACCATCCTAGTTCTTTAAAAAAAATTGTATGCAACCAATTCATAGTTTCTTAAGACACAAAGATATGCTTCCAATTCAAGCTTCTTGAGCACAAAATAGCAATCTTAGAATCTTTGAAAAGTTCTTTAAAAGTTGGATGACATTGTCGGTAAAAATATTGGTCTTTTAACCAGGACTGTTTTCATTGGACCTTCTTTACATAAACAAGACAGTCAAGAACAGATTGATTTGGATTATTTAGAGTATTTTTAAACTTTTGATCATCAGTATTTTTCATTTGATCGTTAAAATTTTTAATAATATTTCATTTATATAAATTAATTCCAAAATGTAATCCAAAAAACGTTCAACTCAACTAAATAATAATAATAGGAAACACTTAATAAACATCATATTAATTTCTTTTCTCTTTCCTTTTTAGCAGTATATTTAAGTATTATTAAACGTACTTCAATAAACAATCCTAACACAATGACCTCATCGACATATATCTCTCGTAGCTCTCGGCGCCATGTTGTAACTGGGTCGTATCGTCTACGTCGCGTAGCGCCAGTCGGCTCCAGACTACAGTTCAGCGGAATTGCTCATTAAGTTTTACCAATCGACAGAACTAACAATGCTTCATATGAATAGAGTATTTCATATTAAGGATTGTATTATAGTCAATTTGAAATCAAACTAGAACATTTATGATTTATTGTTTCACTAATAAATACATTTATATAGTTCGTTTCCATATAGGTGACTATTTCAAGTGTCTTTATATATTCCAATCCTCACAATTTTTAATAATATTTGAATAATATTTCTATATTTAAAATGTCATAAACATATTTTATTTAAATTTTCACACAAGATTCGTCATACTTATTCAAACTTTTTCAAGTACTTCCGAGTCTTCCAAATATATATTTTTAAGGAAAATAATCTCCTTTTATTCTTGAGATATGATTTTTCATTCATTTGCATCTCTTGACATTTACGGTGTTTCTATGAAAAATATCAAGGTATTTTTGAAGACATTACTTTGTGTTATTTTACTAACATTTTGATATTAAAAATATTAATTATCATTAAAGATGGTTTAGATCAAAATCAAATGAAAAGGGTTCCTTTAAACAAGAGTTGATGAAGGTTCGTTTGTGTTGATTCAGGAAATAGTTTGATAGACCTTTGAAGCTGAATATCCGACCTTAACGAGGTCGCTCTACACCTTCACTGTTTTATATTCTCTTTATTCTGAGTCCATATTATTAGTATAGTACAGCTATCATTTAATGTAGTATAAACCAATCTTAGAACATAAAACCAACACAATATATCTCTTTTTCATATTTTTGATATACTTCTGGAATAATTTTCAATACAAAATATAAGTTATGTGAAGTAAACATACTCGTTAATATAATATTATACATTACATAATAACAATATCACTAAAGGTTATTATGTTTATTGTGGTTTCAATTTCCACTGCAAATGGTTTGTTTGTTGGTCGAGTATGAGTTGGCGCTATTTGCACGGAACACACAGAAATTACTAAACATTATGAGTTACGGCAGTTAATTATTCTCCTTCACCCTTTGCTCTAAATTACAATGTTCTTTCTGTTTATTCTATGATATAAACATGCTCTCAGAAGAAATATAACCTCGTATTAAAATTACAATATTAACTCTAGTAAAACATTTAACCGGTCTCTTGTGAACCCGATTGCGACGATTGTGTAAATCGTAAAGTTTCATATATTTTGTGAGTGTGTGCGAGCGTGTGTCCGTGTGTGTTAAAGAGATAGAGAGAGAGAGAGAGGAGTATAGAAAAAATAGTTTTTTTTTAAATTCTTGTTACTTCTTATAGATAGGACTGAATTAAAAACAAATCGACATAATTTTTAAACACAGTCACCGTACACTTGCATATACAATGTATGAATAACAGACGCCATCACATTACACTTTACATTGCTTTAATTTCAAATTCAGATATTATCATCATAATGGTTTTTTCCCGTTCTATTGAAAGCTCTCTATAATATTCTTCTATTTTTTATTGAGATAAGAAAGAAATAAATTTATTTTCTTTGACATGTCGTAGCAACGATTTTATTGTAAGTAGTATTTGCTCAGCGGCTTTGCTCGCGGTGTATCCCTCGGGATCAGTTAAATTTTGTATATTTATAATATATTTTGTACACACATTATCTTTTATCGTATATGTTTATTAAATCTTATTTTATATATAAACTAATTTCGAAATTAATTTGGTGTCATCATTGACTTTTATCAAGAAAAAAAATCATTAACTTTGTCTTTGTATGTTACTTTTCTAAATTGCTAATAGTTACATACATTTAATTATTTAGCTTTATTATATAAAATAAAAATGCTCTTCCTGCAAACGCATCTCATTATGATATAAATCTTTTTTATATACTTATATATTTAAAAAAAAAACAATTGCCAGATAAGCGGAGTTCATTAAGCGTCCCTCGATCTCAGTAAATCGATTTTCATGTCTTAATCGTGGTCGTGTCACGCGTAACCGATAATTAAAAACAAAAATAATTAAACTGATGTTGCGATTCAAAATACTCTTTATTATTAAATGTATTTTTAAATATCGATATTATTATCGATCTTATCATAATGTTAAAACAGAATCTTACATAAGTTTTCTAAGAGATTATTATCTAATTCTGATATTATTTTTTTTGTTGCCGAAATTGGAACTTTGACATTTTCAGTAGAGCTTCGTTTTAGAATCTAAAAAATCCTATAAGGCATTTAGAGGATAAAAGTATGTATACTACTTTTTATTTTTGTTAGAATTTAATTACAAGTACAGTGTAGGTAGCGTAGACAAAGCTTTTCAAGGATGTGCGGGTCAGCTTAATAATTGCATTGATAGCTAATTAGCGATCATCACGCACGCGGACGGGTGAAAATATATTCTTTATTCCCAAGTTTTTCTAAGCATATAATATGTATTTTATATGTGAAAAAAGTACATACAAATATTATTTTTGATACGGTCAGTCCTCCGTTTTAATTAATATTACCAAAAGAATAGTGAAGGGAAACGAAAAGACCTAAAATATGACACCTTTTTCCATACATTTGTAAGGAAGAGTTGGTGTCTTATGTTCCACCGGTGACGCTGTCATGGTCGGTAGAGCTAACAATAGAGACATAACAAAAAAAAATATAGAATACTCCTAACCTTTTGTAGTCCACTCGGAGTCACTGGTAACAATTACCATAGTAGTTTCTTTAGAAAATAAAATGCTTCCAATTCAAACTCCTTGTGCACAAAATAGCAATCTTAGAATCTTTGAAAAGTTATTTAAAAGTAAGACGGCATTGTCTGGAAAAAATAATGGTCTTTGAACCAGGAATGTTTTCATTAGACCTTCTTTTCATAAACAAGGCAATCAAGAACTATTACCGATTAATTAAGGGTATTTACAATATTTTTTTAACTTTTTTTATCAGTATTTTTTAAATTTGCTCGTTGAATTTTTTTATATTTCATTTATATATAATTAATTCTAAAATGTAATTCGTTTCTTTTTATTTCACTTCGTACTTATATTTTTTCTGAACTAAATAATAGTAGTAGCTGACAATTAATAAACATCGTATTAATTTATTTCCTCCTTCCTTAATAGCAATATATTTAAGAACTATTAAACGTATTTTTATAAACAATCCTAACACAATGACCTCATCGACATATATCTCTCGTAGTTCTCGGCGCCGTGTTGTAAGTCGTATCGTCTACGTCGCGTAGCGCCAGTCGGCTCCAGATACAGTTCAGCGGAATTGCTCATTAAGCCTGTATCAATCGACCGAACTAACAATGCTTCATATGAATAGAATATTTCATATTAATGATTGTATTATAGTCAGTTTAAGATGAAACAAGAAATGCTTATGATTAATTTTTTCACTAATACTACCCCTATCTACTCATATTATCTCTAACTAAAGGCGAAAGGCGACTATTTGAAGTATCTATACATTTTCCAATCATCAGATCTACTATAAGTGAGAATATTTTATAGTAATATTTAAATAACATTTCTATATGACAGTAACAAATTTAATTTAAATTTTCACCCAAAATTCGTCATACTTGTACTACTTACACAAAGGTTTTGAAGTACTCCCAAGTCTTTTAAATATATTTTCAAATATATATTTTTAAGAAAACTTTTCTCCTTCTCGCGGTTTGATTTTTCATTCATTTGCATCTCTTGACCTTTACGATATTTCCACGAAAAATATCAAGGTATTTTTAAGACATTATTCTACTACTATTTTTATATTAGAAATATTAATAATAATTAAAGATGGTTCAGATATCAAATAAAAAGGGTTCCTTTAAACAAGAGTTAATGAAAGTTCGTTTGTGTTGATTCAGGAAATAGTTTGGTAGACCTTTGAAGCTCAATATCCGACCTTAACGAGGTCGCTCACGTCTACACCTTCACTGCTTTATATTCTCTTTATTCTGTATCAATATTATTAGTATAATACAGCTATCGTTTGATGTAGTATAAACCAATTTTCTTAGAACATAAAACCAATACAATATATGTCTTTTTCATATTTTTGATAAAATTTGATACTTCTTATATCTCTACTTCTTATATCTTATTCTCTATTCAAAATATAAGTTATGTGAAGTAAACATACTCGTTAATATAATATTATACATTACATAATAACAATATCACTAAAGGTTATTATGTTTATTGTGGTTTCAATTTCCACTGCAAATGGTTTGTTTGTTGGTCGAGTATGAGTTGGCGCTATTTGCACGGAACACACAGAAATTACTAAACATTATGAGTTACGGCAGTTAATTATTCTCCTTCACCCTTTGCTCTAAATTACAATGTTCTTTCTGTTTATTCTATGATATAAACATGCTCTCAGAAGAAATATAACCTCGTATTAAAATTACAATATTAACTCTAGTAAAACATTTAACCGGTCTCTTGTGAACCCGATTGCGACGATTGTGTAAATCGTAAAGTTTCATATATTTTGTGAGTGTGTGCGAGCGTGTGTCCGTGTGTGTTAAAGAGATAGAGAGAGAGAGAGAGGAGTATAGAAAAAATAGTTTTTTTTTAAATTCTTGTTACTTCTTATAGATAGGACTGAATTAAAAACAAATCGACATAATTTTTAAACACAGTCACCTTACACTTGCATATACAATGTATGAATAACAGACGCCATCACATTACACTTTACATTGCTTTAATTTCAAATTCAGATATTATCATCATAATGGTTTTTTCCCGTTCTATTGAAAGCTCTCTATAATATTCTTCTATTTTTTATTGAGATAAGAAAGAAATAAATTTATTTTCTTTGACATGTCGTAGCAACGATTTTATTGTAAGTAGTATTTGCTCAGCGGCTTTGCTCGCGGTGTATCCCTCGGGATCAGTTAAATTTTGTATATTTATAATATATTTTGTACACACATTATCTTTTATCGTATATGTTTATTAAATCTTATTTTATATATAAACTAATTTCGAAATTAATTTGGTGTCATCATTGACTTTAATCAAGAATAAAAATCATTAACTTTGTCTTTGTATGTTACTTTTAAAATTGCTAATAGTTACATACATTTAATTATTTAGCTTTATTATATAAAATAAAAATGTTCTTCCTGCATACGTATCTCAATTTGATATAAATCTTTTATATACTTATATATTAAAAAAAAAAAAAAAAAACGATTGTCAGATAAGCGGAGTTCATTAAGCGACCCTCGATCCCAGTAAATCGATTTTCATGTCTTAATCGTGGTCGTGTCACGCGTAACCAATAATTAAAAACAAAAATAATTAAACTTATGTTGCGATTCAAAATACTCTTTATTATTAAATGTATTTTTAAATATCGATATTATTACCGATTATCATAATGTTAAAACAGAATCTTACATCAATTTTCTAAGAGATTATTATCTAATTCTGATATTTTTTTTTTGTTGCCGAAATTGGAACTTTGACATTTTCAATAGAGCTACGTTTTAGAATCTAAAAAATCCTATAAGGCATTTAGAGGATAAAAGTTTGTGTACTACTTTTTATTTTTTGTTAGAATTTAATTACAAGTACAGTGTAGGTAGCGTAGACAAAGCTTTTTAAGGGCGTGCGGGTCAGCTTAATAATTGCATTGATAGCTAATTAGCGATCATCACGCACGCGGACGGGTGGAAATATATTCTTATTATAAAAATTTTAATTGTCAATATTGTCTTATTTACTTGTAGTTCAACTGTTAAACAAGTGCGAACTGCCTTCATCCCCAAGTTTTTCTAAGTATATATTATGTATTTTATATGTGAAAAAAAACTTACAAATATTATTTTTGATACGGTCAGTCCTCCGTTTTAAATAATATTACCAAAAGAATAGTGACGGGTAACGAAAAGACCTAAAATATGACACCTATTTCCATACATTTGTAAGGAAGTTGCAGTTGGGGTCTTATTTTCCACCGGTGACGCTGTCATGGTCGGTAGAGCTAACAACAGAGACATTACAAAAAAAATATAGAATACTCCTAACCTTTTGTAGTCCACTCGGACGGAGTCACTGCTAACAATTACCATAGTAGTTTCTTTAGAAAATAAAATGCTTCCAATTCAAACTTCCTTGTGCACAAAATAGCAATCTTAGAATCTTTGAAAAGTTATTTAAAAGTTAGACGGCATTGTCTGGAAAAAATAATGGTCTTTGAACCAGGAATGTTTTCATTAGACCTTCTTTTCATAAACAAGGCAATCAAGAACTATTACCGATTAATTAAGGGTATTTACAATTTTTTTATATTTCATTTATATATAATTAATTCTAAAATGTAATTCGTTTCTTTTTATTTCACATCATACTTATATTTTTTCTGAACTAAATAATAGTAGTAGCTGACAATTAATAAACATCGTATTAATTTATTTCCTCCTTCCTTAATAGCAATATATTTAAGAACTATTAAACGTATTTTTATAAACAATCCTAACACAATGACCTCATCGACATATATCTCTCGTAGTTCTCGGCGCCGTGTTGTAAGTCGTATCGTCTACGTCGCGTAGCGCCAGTCGGCTCCAGATACAGTTCAGCGGAATTGCTCATTAAGCCTGTATCAATCGACCGAACTAACAATGCTTCATATGAATAGAATATTTCATATTAATGATTGTATTATAGTCAGTTTAAGATGAAACAAGAAATGCTTATGATTAATTTTTTCACTAATACTACCCCTATCTACTCATATTATCTCTAACTAAAGGCGAAAGGCGACTATTTGAAGTATCTATACATTTTCCAATCATCAGATCTACTATAAGTGAGAATATTTTATAGTAATATTTAAATAACATTTCTATATGACAGTAACAAATTTAATTTAAATTTTCACCCAAAATTCGTCATACTTATACTACTTACACAAAGGTTTTGAAGTACTCCCAAGTCTTTTAAATATATTTTCAAATATATATTTTTAAGAAAACTTTTCTCCTTCTCGCGGTTTGATTTTTCATTCATTTGCATCTCTTGACCTTTACGATATTTCCACGAAAAATATCAAGGTATTTTTAAGACATTATTCTACTACCATTTTTATATTAGAAATATTAATAATAATTAAAGATGGTTCAGATATCAAATAAAAAGGGTTCCTTTAAACAAGAGTTAATGAAAGTTCGTTTGTGTTGATTCAGGAAATAGTTCGATAGACCTTTGAAGCTCAATATCCGACCTTAACGAGGTCGCTCACGTCTACACCTTCACTGCTTTATATTCTCTTTATTCTGTATCAATATTATTAGTATAATACAGCTATCGTTTGATGTAGTATAAACCAATTTTCTTAGAACATAAAACCAATACAATATATGTCTTTTTCATATTTTTGATAAAATTTGATACTTCTTATATCTCTACTTCTTATATCTTATTCTCTATTCAAAATATAAGTTATGTGAAGTAAACATACTCGTTAATATAATATTATACATTACATAATAACAATATCACTAAAGGTTATTATGTTTATTGTGGTTTCAATTTCCACTGCAAATGGTTTGTTTGTTGGTCGAGTATGAGTTGGCGCTATTTGCACACACAGAAATTACTAAACATTATGAGTTACGGCAGTTAATTATTCTCCTTCACCCTTTGCTCTAAATTACAATGTTCTTTCTGTTTATTCTATGATATAAACATGCTCTCAGAAGAAATATAACCTCGTATTAAAATTACAATATTAACTCTAGTAAAACATTTAACCGGTCTCTTGTGAACCCGATTGCGACGATTGTGTAAATCGTAAAGTTTCATATATTTTGTGAGTGTGTGCGAGCGTGTGTCCGTGTGTGTTAAAGAGATAGAGAGAGAGAGAGAGGAGTATAGAAAAAATAGTTTTTTTTTTAAATTCTTGTTACTTCTTATAGATAGGACTGAATTAAAAACAAATCGACATAATTTTTAAACACAGTCACCGTACACTTGCATATACAATGTATGAATAACAGACGCCATCACATTACACTTTACATTGCTTTAATTTCAAATTCAGATATTATCATCATAATGGTTTTTTCCCGTTCTATTGAAAGCTCTCTATAATATTCTTCTATTTTTTATTGAGATAAGAAAGAAATAAATTTATTTTCTTTGACATGTCGTAGCAACGATTTTATTGTAAGTAGTATTTGCTCAGCGGCTTTGCTCGCGGTGTATCCCTCGGGATCAGTTAAATTTTGTATATTTATAATATATTTTGTACACACATTATCTTTTATCGTATATGTTTATTAAATCTTATTTTATATATAAACTAATTTCGAAATTAATTTGGTGTCATCATTGACTTTAATCAAGAATAAAAATCATTAACTTTGTCTTTGTATGTTACTTTTAAAATTGCTAATAGTTACATACATTTAATTATTTAGCTTTATTATATAAAATAAAAATGTTCTTCCTGCATACGTATCTCAATTTGATATAAATCTTTTATATACTTATATATTAAAAAAAAAAAAAAAAAACGATTGTCAGATAAGCGGAGTTCATTAAGCGACCCTCGATCCCAGTAAATCGATTTTCATGTCTTAATCGTGGTCGTGTCACGCGTAACCAATAATTAAAAACAAAAATAATTAAACTTATGTTGCGATTCAAAATACTCTTTATTATTAAATGTATTTTTAAATATCGATATTATTACCGATTATCATAATGTTAAAACAGAATCTTACATCAATTTTCTAAGAGATTATTATCTAATTCTGATATTTTTTTTTTGTTGCCGAAATTGGAACTTTGACATTTTCAATAGAGCTACGTTTTAGAATCTAAAAAATCCTATAAGGCATTTAGAGGATAAAAGTTTGTGTACTACTTTTTATTTTTTGTTAGAATTTAATTACAAGTACAGTGTAGGTAGCGTAGACAAAGCTTTTTAAGGGCGTGCGGGTCAGCTTAATAATTGCATTGATAGCTAATTAGCGATCATCACGCACGCGGACGGGTGGAAATATATTCTTATTATAAAAATTTTAATTGTCAATATTGTCTTATTTACTTGTAGTTCAACTGTTAAACAAGTGCGAACTGCCTTCATCCCCAAGTTTTTCTAAGTATATATTATGTATTTTATATGTGAAAAAAAACTTACAAATATTATTTTTGATACGGTCAGTCCTCCGTTTTAAATAATATTACCAAAAGAATAGTGACGGGTAACGAAAAGACCTAAAATATGACACCTATTTCCATACATTTGTAAGGAAGTTGCAGTTGGGGTCTTATTTTCCACCGGTGACGCTGTCATGGTCGGTAGAGCTAACAATAGAGACATAACAAAAAAAAATATAGAATAATCCTAACCTTTTGTAGTCCACTCGGAGTCACTGGTAACAATTACCATAGTAGTTTCTTTAGAAAATAAAATGCTTCCAATTCAAACTTCCTTGTGCACAAAATAGCAATCTTAGAATCTTTAAAAAGTTATTTAAAAGTTGGACGGCATTGTCCGAAAAAAATAATGGTCTGTGAATCAGGAATTTTTTAATTGAACCTTCTTAACATAAACAAGACAATCAAAAACTATTACAGATTGATTTGGGGTATTAAGTTTTTTTTTTTTTTTACTATTTCAATGATTTTTTCAGTATTTATTCATTTGATCGTTGAAATTTTTTATAATATTTGGTTTGTATAAATTAATTCCAAAATGTAATTCAAAAAACGTTCATTTTTATTTCACATCGTACTTATATTTTTTCTGAACTAAATAATAATAGTAGCAGACAGTTAATAAACATCGTAATAATTTCTTTCTTCTATCCTTAATACCAATATATTTAAGTATTATTAAACGAACTTCTATAAAAAATCCTAACATAATGACCTCATCGGCATATAACTCTCGTAGTTCTCGGCGCCATGTTGTAACTGGGTCGAATCGTCTACGTCGCGTAGCGCCAGTCGGCTCCAGACTACAGTTCAGCGGAATTGCTCATTAAGCCTGTACCAATCGACCGAACTAACAATGCTTCATATGAATAGAGTATTTCATATTAATGATTGTATTATAGTCTATTTGAAATCAAACTAGAACATTTATGATTTATTGTTTCACTAATACTACCCCTATCTACTAATACTATCACTAACTAAAGGCGAAAGGCGACTATTTGAAGTATCTATATATTTTCCAAATTATCAGATTTACTATAAGTAAGAAGATTTTATAGTAATATTTAAATAACATTTCTATATGACAGTAACAAATTTAATTCAAATGTTCACCCAAAATTCGTCATACTTATTCTAAGTTTTTGAAGTACTCCCGAGTCTTTTAAATATATTTTCAAATATATATTTTTAAGAAAACTTTTCTCCTTCTCGCGGTATGATTTTTCATTCATTTGCATCTCTTGACCTTTACGATATTTCCACGAAAAATATCAAGGTATTTTTGACGACATTAGTTTTGTATTATTTTACTACCATTTTGGGTAGACCTCGAAGAATTCGGTCTGCCCATTCATTTGTACCCGACTTTCGAATTTTTGAAAAATTTCGTCACAGGAGGTCTTCTTATGACCCCTTGAGTCCGAAATGACAATTGGTCAAAATGTTTATATATATATATGCGTGCGTGCGTCCAGATTCGACTTTTGTCAGCACGATAGCGGCCGCAGTTTCGTTCGGATCACTTTCAAACTTTGCACAAAAATCAACCATTTAAAAATGAAGGTTAAGTTCGTTAACCAGAGAAATCTGGCCACAAGGGGCGCTAGGGCCTCACTTTTTCTGATTTCAGTTTTACGACCATAACTTTTTCTCTATACAAAGAAGATCATTTGCGTTCATATCATATGATGTCTTTGATGAATACCTATAACTTATGTAGATAAACCGAAAACCTAACTTCAATAACTTAGGGATGGGGGTAAAAAAACCGAAAATTTTTGGAAAAAAATTCATAACTTTTTTCTGGTAAACATTCTTACATCACAAGTATTTTTAATAGAAAGGTTATTTTTTATTCTAAATTTAGGTATCAAAATTTTTTCCGTAGAAGGTACCGTTTCCGAGAAAAAAAATAAAAACCACTTTTAGCTTGAAAATTTAAGGTAGGTAAAACCACGGCAACTTTTTTCTGGTAAACATTCCCTCCTCGCAAATATTTTTAGTAGAAAGGTTATTTTTTACTCTAAATTTATGTATCAAAAGTATTTCCAAAAAAGATACCTTTTCCGAGAAAAAAAATAAAAACCGCTTTTGTGCTTGAAAATTTTTGATGTAAACAACGGCATCATGTGTTATTCTTAGGTAGTGAGTTATATTTTAAACGAGTTAAACACGAGGTCTACCCACGCGTGTCCCTCTGCGGGCACGGATTTTTTTTATATTAGAAATATTAATAATAATTAAAGATGGTTCAGAATTGATATGAAAAGGGTTCCTTTAAACAAGAGTTGATGAAAGTTTGTTTGTGTTGATTCAGGAAATAGTTTGATAGATCTTTGAAGCTCAATATCCGACCTTAACGAGGTTGCTCACATGTACACCTTCACTGCTTTATATTCTCTTTATTCTGTATCCATATTATTAGTATAGTACAGCAATCATTTAATGTAGTAGAAACCAATTTTCTTAAAACATAAAACCAATACAATATATGTCTTTTTCATATTTTTGATAAAATTTGATACTTCTCGAATAATTTAATTTTCATTTCAAAATATAATTAAGTAAAGTAAATATGCTCGTTAATATAACATTACAGAATAACAATATCACTAAAGATTATTTTATTTACTGTGGTTTCAATTTCCACTGCAAATGATGTTTGTATGAGTTGCCGCTATTTGCACGGAACACACAAACTACTAAGAGAGAGTTACGGCAGTTAACTATTCTCCTTCACCCTTTACTTTACTTTAAAATTACAATATTAACTCTAGTAAAACATTTAACCGGTCTCTTGCGAACCCGATATTACACAATCGTAAAGTTTTATATATTTTGTAAGTATGTACGAGCGTGTGTCTGTGTGTGTTAAAGAGAAAGAGAGAGACAGAGTGAGTATAGAAAAATGATTTTTTTTTATTTTTGATAATAATTCTTATAGATAGGACCTACATAATTTTGAAACAATAACACCGTACACTCTCCTATACAATGTATAAATAACAGACGCCATCACATTACACTTTACATTGCTTTAATTTCAAATTCAGATATTATCTCATAATGGTTTTTTCCCGTTCTATTGAAAGCTCTCTATAATATTAACTTATTTTTATTGGAGATAAGAAAGAAATAAATTCATTTTCTTTGACATGTCGTAGCAACGGTTTTATTGTAAGTAGCATTTGCTCAGCGGCTTTACTCGCGTTGTATCCCTCGGGATCAGTTAAATTTTGTATATTTATAATATATTTTGTACACACATTATCTTTTATCATATATGTTTATTAAATCTTATTTTATATTTAAACTAATTTCGAAATTAATTTGATGTCATCATTGATTTTAATAAAAAAAAATCGTAACTTTGTCTTTGTATGTTACGTTTACTAATTGCTACTAGTATATACATATTAATTATTTAGTTTTATTACATCAAATATAATAAATGCTTTTAATGCGTAAGTACCATATTATTTTATTTAATCTATTTGTTATAAATAGACTTATATATTAAAGAAAAACGATTGTCAGATAAGCGGAGTCCATTAAGCGACCCTCGTTCGCTCGCAGTAAATCGATTTTCATGTTTTAATCTTGGTCGTGTTACTTATACACAATAATTAAAAACAAATTTCATTAAATTAAATTAAATTGTGGTTCAAAATACTCTTTATTATTAGGTATATATTTATTTATTATCGATAATAATAATATTAAAATAGAATCTTACATAAATTTCACACGTTTTAATTTTCCAATAGATTGTTATCCAATTCTGATAATATTTTTTTTTATTACCAGAAAATTGCAATTATGAATTTTTTTTAAGGCTCGTTTTAGAATCTAAAAAATTCAATAAGGCATTTAGAGGATAAAAGTTTGTGTACTACCTTTTATTTTTGTTAGAATTAATTACAAGTACAGTGTAGGAAGAATAGAGAAAGCTTTTCAAGGGCGTGCGAGTCAGCTTGATAATTGAATTGATAGCTAATTAACGAGCATCACGCGCTTGGTGCGAAATACATTCTTGTAACAAAAGTTTTGATTATTGTCTTATTTACTTGTAGTTCAACTGTTAAACAAGTGCGAACTGTTTTTATTATCAAGTTTTACTAAGTTTAAATTATGAATTTATATCCTAAGCAACACAAACTAGACATTTTAAAAGAATACAATTTAAATTGAAATGGAGTTAATAATACCTTAATTTTACACTAAACTGCTTCTTTTTACCATCATCATCTACTCCGTAGTTTCACTCCAAACTACGTACTGTACTAAGTAGTGTGAATCGATGAACGCAGTATAATTTACCTGTAAATAAAGAAAAACGCATTATAATTATGTTATGTGTCTTCTGTTAAATTCATAAACGTGAAAATCATATTTATACTAAACATGTTGCTATATTACTCTTGCTAAGTAGTAATAAGTATGAAACAGAGAATATATAAGATGCTTCAAATTATATACATGTCCAATATTTGTTAAATATGCAAAAATACATACTAACACTATTTTTGGTAAAGCAGACCTCGGTTGTAAGTAATATTACCAAAGAATAGTGAAAACGAAACTATCTAAAACATAACACCTTTTTCAATACATTTATATGGAAGAGTTGTAGTTGGGTTCTTATTTCTAACAAGGGTCATTACAAAATAAAAAGTTCTTATAAATGAAAAAATACGTTAACAAATAACAAATATTGTTACAATAAAAGGGAATGACTTTAGAACACTTTTCAAAGATTAAGATTAAGATTTAAGTGTTAAAACCGCAGTACTTAATTATTATAGATCATTTTATGTTCTTCTAAAAACAATAAAGAAACAGGATAAAGATCTCAAAGACTTACACAAACCAAATTTAGTATTACTGAAGTGCACAAAGTGATCTTCCTAATTGCACAAAACACAAATGTATTTTGTTTGCAGACGATGTATCAATCATCGTACCGTGTATAAAAAATAATAATAATTGTATAGAAATAAACAACACTTTAAAAGATGTGCACGAATGGCTAAAAATGAACAATTTGTGTATAAACCTAAAAAAAACCAAATATATGATGCTTAGGAATAGGAAAATGTCTATTAAAGGTAACGTAATAACATGTGCCCATGAACGAATAGAACAAGTTACAGAAATAAGTTTCTTAGGTGTACGTTTAGACGAATTTTGTTCCTGGGGTCCTCATATATCAACCTTATGTCAAAAAATTAATAAATTTGTCTATGCCTTAAGAAAAATTTCAAGGATTGCTGATCAGAGCACAGCACTATTGGCATATCATGGTTACGTTGAATCAAATCTTCGTTACGGGATTTTGGTTTGGGGAAATGGCTCAGACATAAATAAAGTATTTCTCATACAAAAAAAGTGCATCAGGGCAATCTGTAATATGAATCCGATGCAATCATGTAAACCAAATTTTAGACATCTTAAAATTCTTACGTTGCCAGGCATTTATATATACGAACTTGGGTGTTTTATGAAAAGATTTGGCCATGACTACTACGAGACTCGTGGAAATGTGCTATCATTTAATACAAGGGATAAGAATAAAATCTATTACCCTCAAATTAGGACTGCTTTTGGTTCTAAAAACTGCTATCACATGATGATAGTCATCTATAACAAATTGCCTTCTGCGATTAGAAATTTGCCATACTTAAGATTTAAGGTGAAACTTCGTGACTGGTTGGTTGACAAATGCTTTTACTCCCTAAAAGAATTTTGTAATATGTGATTTTGATGTAAAAATATATATAAATAATTATTTGACATATAATTATTTGACTTAATTTAATCTTGTATAATTTATTTTATTTTATTTAGTTAATTAAATGTAATTTTATATAATACAATTTAATTTGATAATTTTAGTTAATGTTATTTTTATGAAGTTAAAATAGTCTGTAATAAAAATTTTGCATGTCACGCCTTTGACTAAACATGTACACATATATTAACGATATTGTGTTATGTATGCCATGTTTTCTGCAAATAAAAGATTATTATTATTATTATTATTATTATTATTATAGTGAAACGTCTTAGGAAGGGTTGATAATGAAGAGCTTCTGTTTTATCGAGCTTGGGATTACTTAAGTTTTATTTACTGGAAGAAATTTTTGGTGTTTATAAAAATATAGAGGTTTAAGGTCACTATGACGAGGGTATATTATTATTTTATCATCAATGTGTGTGTCCACTGTCCTTTTTAGATAGAAAAATCAATTTTCTGCACGATAACATGAGGGAACCCTTAATGGTTTTGGCTTATCAAATAAATTTTTATGTAATATATTAATATTGATTATATGGAAGGAAGAAGGTATGTATTTATAAAAGCAATAGTATATATTGAAAGACTAGGTAACGATATTCTAACCTTTGTAGGTTTACAGAGAATTTCGTTACCTAGTCTAACGTTACCTATTTTCGTAGCATCGTAGTATTATTTCTAGGATGCTACGAAAATTCGTTAATAATAATAAATAAATGTAATAACAATAAATCACGTTATGTACTTTACAAATGAAATTTTATTTGTTACTACATAAACAAAAAACAAACTTTATTATATAATTATATAATATAAGAGCTTATTCCTTTAAATCAATCACTCACTCGTGTATCCCCTGACCTCAAAAGATCAATTGCTATCACAAGTTTAGCTTCTTATCAAACGTTTATCAGCAATCTATATGGATTGCGTTCTTGAACAGCCGTTAAGGGTGATATACGGTACGTAATTTTGTGGATGAAGAGGGTTGAATGATGCTTACACAAGGAATTGACATTAAGCATATATTAGGGTTAAATTTTTTAAGAAATAAAATATATATGTACTAATAATATATACAATATGAATAAGATTTTTCATATTTTTATACAACACCAATAATGACTATGGCAAAAGGCAGGCTATTTTTTATTTAGTCACTAGAGAGTGGCGAGGATGCTGTCAGATTAGTTCATTTATAAATAGTAATTTGTAATACATTACTTACTACTCTCCGTCCGAAGGAGCACAGCCGCGACTAAAAGCTAGTATCATTTTCCTTTAAAGATATATGAATTTTCCAACAAATTGTGAATCATATTTTATTTTTAATAAACTATTCATAACAAAAATATACCACTTTAAAAATTATATTTCAGTCTTTGAACAAAGTACAAAGATACAAACCTAACATTATAATATTTTTGTTACATTATCTAAATAATCGTACAAAAACAAATATATTGGTGAGATGCATCGGTCTATATGTTTACGATGATCTTAGAGACAGACTTTAAAAAACATGAGAAACATGTAGGGTACACTACAAAAAATAATAAAATATAACACAAAAATATATTTACTTTATATACCTATTATTTATGATAAGTAATTCATATATTATTTTTTTAACAATTATGCAGTATTGGTTCCGAATACACTTTCATGAAAGCCTTTATTCAGTGAATAGTGCTTACTCTAACAAAAAGGTTTTGTCATTCAATCTTATTTGAATAACAGAGCTGCCTTCATTGAGAATAATGAACACTTAATCATCAAACAAATACTACTCTTATGTCTTATGCAATAAGGCTTCACTAGCAATGTAACAGCCTGTAATGAAATGGTTAAAGATAATCTATTGGAAGGGAATAATTCAGTAATATTAACGCTATTATGTTCAGGAAGAGAATAGATAGGAGTGTGGAGGAGAGATAACTTATTTATGTACATTATATTGAGAAATTATGCATATTTTCTATTGGTAGTGTCTGTCTACTAGTTTTAGAATTATTATTTTATTTTAAATATATAATATAATACAAGGCATCATTTTAGTTTATTCCTAATTTTTAATGTTTTTAAAGTCTAAAACAGCTAGACCAAATCGATATGGTCCAGGAATTGTGAATGACAAGTGATACAAATAATTTTTATTTTAATTATAACACTATCAGTATCTTAAAATAGTTACAGTATAGTGCTACAACTAACTTTTTATTTCTAATATTGAAAACGTGCGAATTAATGCTTAAAGAGCGTTTTGAAAGGTACGGGATTCAAAGCATCTTGAAATTGAAAAGAAAAATTTTAAAGAGTCCAAATTGAAAATAGCAGTCCAATAAATTAAAAACACTGGAAACAGTACTGAGTATTACAAAATGATTAATTATCTTACAATAAAAACTAATTAATTGGTATAATTTGAAATTTTAATAAATAAATAATTAAACATAAAGACATCAAAATACAATATTATATTAATAATATTGTATTTTGATTCCTGAGAGTCCTGGATTCGTTTTTAAAATTCACGATTCCCGATGAAGTTAGGATAATAAAACTTGCCTTCTTCCTTTTTGTAAATTTCAACAGAATGTCGGTCTATATATATATGTAATGTAATGTTTACATCGTTTCTAATTCACTTTTATTTGGGGAATATAAAAAAAACTTTAATTATAAAAATAATATAGGCCATCTCTGAAGCCAACATTTCCGTCTTATTACTCGTATGGCTGAGGACACTCATTGTGCGGGATGAGGTTTAATGAACAATACAGAGATTAACTTTACGGCTAATAATTGTAATACGTATTTTTCATTATTATGTTTATTATTACGAAGTGTTTATTTCTATTAATAATACATGGAATTTGTTTGAGATATTTAAATATTCTCAAATTTAGGTAAAAATGGGAAGAGTGGTATTGGTTTTGAGAGGTATTGTTTTCCGTTATCAGGTTTTTCTGAAATATTCCTAACACATAAATAAAATTAAGTGACTTGCTTAGAATATTATATATTAAATTATATTTGAATCTATTATTTATTTTATACACACCATACTTCAGATGCATAATATTCTACCATCTAAAAATGTTGTTTGAGAAAATTGTCATATTAATTATTATAAATGGGCATACAATTATTTATTTAAAATAAATATCTTAATAATAACATGACATATCAGAACTTGAATAAAACTGAGATCTCAGTCGTCGAGTGCTGGTTAAGCAAAGTTAATCCATGTTCTGCATCAGAGAAAGTGGATTAACTTTGCTTAACCAGCTTAACTATTTGATAAACTCTCGAGTAGCTGGACCACGTGGAGTATGAGAGGCTTATTATAATTTAATTTTATTATATATAAATCATACGACAGAGAAATGTTGAATCGAAATAAATCATTATTAATTTAATATAACACATGCAACTAAAGCAAACAATCATTCTTGGAATCGATTCAGATTTATCATATAAAGAATATACAGTTAATGTTGAAAATTATTAAAGACTAAATGTTTCCTACGGTTCCTCTTGAAGGCACTACTCAGGAGAGTTTGAAACATGAAGGCATATTTTCTTAATTGTCGTTTGAGAATCGTTCTGTTATATAACTTTCCTCAACAAATGGGCTGCCAAAGTAGTTGTAATTCCAGAGATAAATGTTTAAATAAATAAACTATCTTAGCACTACCGAGAAAACTATTAAAAAGTAAGCTCCGCATATTATTTTTTAAGCAACTTCTTAACAGATATTTCATATTGACAAACGACATTTTAATTAGCATGTTAAGTTAGAGATGATAAAAAAATGTATGAGAATAGAATATTTTGTAAATATTGCATTTTTCAGTTGATTTTTTTATATATATGAAACTTATGTAAACTAATATATTCACATATTTACTACTAACATAGTGTAAAATAAAACAAATCTTAACGTTTAATATGATATTATTTTATATAAGAGAAAATCATAATCAAAACTTGCGTCTATTGAAGCTTACTTCAAACGAAGTGAGCAATTTTTCAAACGGTCGTTATAACGAGAGTCCATTCACTTGATGCAAAGTGAAATGCGTCCTAGTCATCAATACTATCTGATAGACCGGATCCTGCTTGAAGGTTTCTTTTGATTATACATATTATAAATCGGTTCATAAAAATAAACTTTCTTATTTATAAATTAGTCTGTTTTAGTGACGTATTATTTAACAAATAAAGTGAGATAAAATATGATAAAAGACACTTATCAATTTATTAGATTCTTCTTGATCAGACTGGACTAGCTTACTGGACCATTTTAGCTAGAAACTTGTGTAGAGAAAACTTTAAGCAGATGAGAGAATAAGATATATATATATATATATATATGTCGCGTCAGAGGTGGCCGGGCGCGACATCGAATGATCTTCTTTATTATTCATAATTATTATTTTTCTTAGTTCGTGGGTAGAAAATAATACACTTTCGCAATATGAATATGGTTACAGACAAGTCCTCGATGAACGTCCGATCACCACCAAATTCAGTAATTTTCTGATCATTCTCGTTACCAACTCCATCGAGGAAATGTGTAATGAATTTTTATTTAAAGAGTCAAATCACAAAACAATTGGTCAAATAAAATACTAATTAGGTATTAACAGTCAAATGACATACCAACTAGACAATAAAATAAACAATCATTGAATTGGATTCAAATAACAACTATTCGAATCATTATAAATAAGGTAAATTGAAATAAATAAAAAAGTAACAATAATCGAAATAACAATTAGAATAAATGACGACATTCATCATTGAACTCGCCATAGCAGCGCCATCTATTGCCGAGAAATAAATTACGACACTCATTATTGAATTCACCACAGCAGCGCCATCTATTTCCGGCATATATATATCATTTCAATTATGTCCCCTTCCTGCGTTGATATTTTTGTTAAATTAAAAATAAAATCAGGCTCAGTATCTTTAGACTTTAAACCTCCAAATACTACTAATGAATAGATAAATCCGTTCTTATCCGACTTAGAATGGACAAAGGATTAACTCAAACGTTACCAACTTAGAGCACTTGTAAACTTGAACAGTATCAGTTTCTACCTTTGTGTCTAAAATACACACTAACTACGTCAAAGCACGGATAATACTCAGCTCACTAACTAGCTCTCAACTCACACTTACGATCCTATATAGGGTCTTATTTAAATTAAATCGTGTTATCTAGTTTTAATTCTTAATGTTTACTTTAAAATTATATTACAAAATAATTGTTGAATTAGATTGATTGTTGAATTATTCAGTTTCATATCCTATTAGCAGTTATATCAAAGTCAATGTTTTTGTTTCAATTACATATACATTTTACTTATAAAAAGTCTAGCTAGTACCACGGTTCTATGAAGAGTAACTGACAAGAAACTATTGATATGAGTACAAGAAAATAGAAAAACTCATTCATTAAATAATTATTTAATAATATATATTCATCTCAAAGAAATGAGCTTTAAATGTATTGAACTCATTTAGATCGAGGATTAAGTAATTAATGTTAGTTGAAGTGTAACATTTTACAATAAACTACAAACACCACATTACCAATGGTAAGGCTGCGGCGAATGACAGGCTTTTAGACCTGAATTAGAATCTTTCATTAAGTAGATTACAAGCAAACTTACTGAACCGTATGGTTAGTTCGGACTTTGTGGGTTTGATTGAATATTTATGTATTCAGGGCCTTATCACTTTGATAATTGGATGGATCCATCAGCTTAAACGTTGACACTCAAGTTATAATTAATATTTCAATATTGTGATGGTCATCGCTTGATAGATATAGTACTAGTCAAACTTAGTAACTTGTGGCGAAATTGATTCGTCATTAGAGTTGACGTTAAGGCTTGATAGCTTAAGGGAATGAGTTAATTGTTTTTTGATATACATTATACCTATTATATAGATATTACATATAACATTACGAATGGAATTTAAAATTATTTCACATTTGTTCTGCAGTTATCTGGAGATAGTTTGACACTCGTCAAACTTTGCAAAAATAAAATCTTTTATAGACCTGGATCTAACCCGGTTTTTTGCAATTATACTTTCACAGTGTATTTTTTTTATAAAAAGATAAAAACAGTTAACGGCACAAAATAACCACTACTTGAGTGTCACCTACACTCAGAATAGTCACTATTGCGAACAAGAAAAAAATCCTCAATTTTTTACCAAAATTATTATTACAAAAAGTAAATACCAACTCAAAATTGGTAATAAAAAAATATTATCAATAGGCAAACCTATACACAATGCCTGGCAAATATTTTATTCAAAGCACTGCTGACGTCATTGATACATATATAATAACCTATCTGTTACCTTGTATCGATTGACATATATTATTATGATTAATTTATGGTGTACATATAATATAAAATATATCATTTTCATACATGTGTATACATACTATTATTGTTCTCGGTCAAACAATTTTTGGTTTATAGAACATCTGTAATAATATTATATTTCCGTGTCTGTAGATGGAAATTTTAAGTACGGACAACCAGAAAATTGGGTTTAGTTGCAGGTACTGAATGTAAATTACCTATAGGAAAATTAGCCGAAAACATGTACAGACGGAGTAAACAAATTTATATAGTAGTATAGTTTTAAAATATGCCAGCACTGGGTATCACCTCAATCGTTATGTGTAATTTTGGAGGTGCTATTGACAAAGAAAACGTTATATAGACTGATACTTCTTATTCAAATTGAGACTTTTACAAATTAATGTTATTAATTGATTTGTATCATATATATTTTGTCATATTATTTATTTCCTTTTTAATTAATAATTATTTATCTAAAATCTAAATAAAAGAAATCATACAGGCGCAGTTGTCTTTGAACTATTGTATCCTCAATCCTCTTTCTATTGTATACAACTTATAAAATCTTGAAAATTAATAATAAAATAGTGAGAATAATCGTGTTAATTAATTTATTATCAATTTTATCTTTGAAATTAACAGAACAACATTATAACATTGTTACAGGTTATCGGGTAAGCGATAATTCAACTAACTCGTAACTGAACAAAGCTGCTTTTAACATAATAGATCTAACATAGACGTAAGTTTAAATAAAAAAAACTGCTAACAGACTCACTTACGACCATATAAACACTTCACCCGACTTATAAACGACTACTGAGGATAGTGAGAATGGAAACAGAATAATATATGTTTTCTAGGTATTCGATTAAGTGCTATTAGAAAAGCTTTTATAAGAATTTCTGAACCTAAAAGAATATTAAAATTTGTCATTTCAAACAATTCAGTTTTCTTCCTTTTATATTTTATGAAAATAAATAAAGCTATTTAAATATTGAGAACTCTTGTACATTATCAAATCCTATTGCAGTGGTCGATGGTTGACGTCTCTAACCAAACCGGTGGTCAATTTAACAATGATGATTGTCAATCAAATTTCCATCCCTTATCGTTATTGAAAAGATCAAATGAAGTTTCGATCGGCTTAAGTGAGGAGGCGGTTTGAAAGCTTTACATTATATAGTATTGAGGACCCGAGTCCCTCTTTTTAGACAAAATTATCCATTTCAGTGGATAAGCTCATATAATACGGCTTACCTCTGTATGAAAACTTTATTATTTATTAACATATTGTATTCTAAGCTGATTTTAATAAGATATATAATAATAACATTTTAAACAGTGTCACAGTAGAGACAACGTTAACTTTTTAAACATGTTTTTAATATCAATTTCAATGCTTTAAAATAAAATATTTTGACACTCATATGTCACCGAAACCCGTGAGGTCGTTTTTGAAACGAAAACCCGAGACCGGCCTTCGGAACAAAAATTTGGTGTAGTATCATGTGGAACGGTTTTCTACGGTAAGCAGGTTTTTTTCGATTATATTCTAGATTTTTTACAAATAATACAAAGAGAAACAACTAAAGATAAACAAATCAAACACAATCATCTGTTAAAGATTAGCTTTTATTTATTTCTATGTATACATCACACATATTTCCTTATACCAATTATTTGGGACCAGCGCAAGAACTAAATATTCTAATTCTCTTACACGTCAGGGGAGAAATACTATGGCCTATCAGTTTTCACTTTCCCTCCGGTATAACTCTTCTCCAACAAACAAACAAACGAACCAATTAATTTCTACGTATCCGTCAGAAAAAAATCGTTTTAACCCCAATTGCAAATATCTTTTGACAGGGTTGAATGGGACGGGTAGAAACTACTGAAGGATCAAGTGATCTATTTTCAAAAGCGTCATTTATACTTTTTATAAAGTTTACTTAATATAAGAGATAAAAAACTAACTAAAAAATAATGTATATGATATATGTAATAAAATAATATTAATATATAACACAACTTGTTTTAAATCCTTTGGGTGAGTGCAGTTAATAATAATTTTAATTCTCTTTCACCCAACCTAATAAATGTATATTTTATTAATATATAGTTCATTTTAATCACTGCAACACTGATTTTCCCATTCAATTGTACACAGTTCGTGAAACAGGCATTCGTAATTACAGCTTTGGTCCGATTCAATATGCGGATCAAATTACTACTCGTATATTTATTAGGTAGGGATGTAATACAAGTGAAGGTTTCATTCAATAACAAATAGTTATTACATATACGCACACTACCAAAAAACACGCACACCTTCACAGATATAGAGTATATGTGTGCGTGTATGGTATATAATGTGATATATTGTAAAATCCAAAACAAAAGTCATATTATACCTCCTACTTATGAGGTTTGGTTCATATTATCCTGGTAAGTTTATATCGTAACTTTAATTTATCAGCGGTATAATGCACAGCAATTCTCTTTGATAGTCTTACATTTGTATTGCAGTGAGGGTGGACTGTTTGTACAAATTTCATTTATCGTTCCCGAGTAAAATCATGTGGATACTAGATTATTATACCCATTAATTTATGTATTAATAATGTTATTACTTATTATCTAAGAAAATGTTACAAGTCTAGTAAAATATATAAAAAAGACTTTAAAATAAACTCCCCCCCCCCCCGTCATTACGCGTCCTGAACAAATAATAATGGACTTTAGTTGAATTAAAGTAATAATAGGGGATTGTTCATTTATCCGGTGAAACTTAAAAGGTAACCCATTCTGGGTATCGAAACGAATACGAAATATTTTTTTGACACTCCGACACAATCTACAACCTAATTAAAACAAAAGTAAATTATTTAATGAAATTACGACACTTTGTATAAAAAATACACGTAATATTCGGGGGAAAGGTCTTTTAAAAACTCACCAAATATCACCAGGATGGTTTAAAACGCTGCAAAAAAACATGATTAATCGACGATTACTAGCCATGGTAAATATGACGTCCATTGATAAACCAATTTTATTTTTATGCCATACAAATACTTTGGAATACCTTACTACACGTACATTGTAATGTATATATCAATTGCAAGCTCTTGAAGGCAATTACATTTTCTTACATAACTTATACCCTAAAATATAAAACAAAGTGTGTGTGTGTGTGTGTGTGTGTGTGTGTGTGTGTGTGTGTGTGTGTGTGTGTGTGTGTGTGTGTGTGTGTGTGTGTGTGTGTGTGTGTGTGTGTGTGTGTGTGTGTGTGTGTGTGTGTGTGTGTGTGTGTGTGTGTGTGTGTGTGTGTGTGTGTGTGTGTGTGTGTGTGTGTGTGTGTGTGTGTGTGTGTGTGTGTGTGTGTGTGTGTGTGTGTGTGTGTGTGTGTGTGTGTGTGTGTGTGTGTGTGTGTGTGTGTGTGTGTGTGTGTGTGTGTGTGTGTGTGTGTGTGTGTGTGTGTGTGTGTGTGTGTGTGTGTGTGTGTGTGTGTGTGTGTGTGTGTGTGTGTGTGTGTGTGTGTGTGTGTGTGTGTGTGTGTGTGTGTGTGTGTGTGCAATTCACACACGTCAGATGTGAAACTTCTGAAAAAGAGACTACAAGAGATTGTTATATATATATATATATATATATATATATATATATATGTATAGCGTATCAGGAGTATTAGGATAGGTAAGGTTTATTATTTTTTAAAAAGGTTAAAAATAATTGTATACTGTATTTTTGTGTTAAATATTAAAAAACTTTCTCTACTAACAATTCTACGAAAGTATCAAATATAGGCAACGTAGGTTTTAGAAAATAACAACTCTAATATATGTCTCTAATAAGGCATTAGTTTAAAGATTGAGCAATAGATGGCTCCATTACAGCAGTGAGCAAGCAATATATGTTCTTTTTCATTCTCTCCTTTTACATACATACATTTTTTCTTCTATACGTTAATTTCTTATCGTGACACATTTTTCGTTACATCGAGTTTCAAATCACAACGATTCTAAAAAAGTTTCACATCAAGAACAGTTTTTAAAATCATTCACAGCTCAAGAGAATATAATGTATTATGTTAAATATTTGACAATTTTGCTTAATAGCGTTGAAATTAAATAAATTAATTTAATAGATAGATTCATTAAATGACCACGCGTTAAAAAACATTGTAATATCTATTACAAAATTTATCGAAAGACCCCTAGTAATATGTTAAAATATACCTTACAAATATACCTTATATGTAATAATATAATAATTAATTTTATTTCATTTGTTTGTATAAATCTGTATTACGGCTGTTGCGGAACTAGAACGAATTGCTAATAGCTGTTTCACATTTACGTACATGTGTGACTAAAGGGAGTCATTGAAACTATTACAAACGAAAATAACCAAAACTAATTTCATTAAACAAGTAAATTTAATAGAAACATTTCTTAAAATAACAAACAAAGAGTACCTATAGATTAAACTCAAGATAGATTATAAGATCACGGGATTGTGAAAGCCTCCGTAAAGCCTTTAAATAAACAGATCAATAAACGACTGACTGATGAATATAATTATTATGTTGAGGAAAGACGATAAAGGGCCTTTTAGTTATCATTTAAATGGTACTGAAAATAATACGATAAAATAACTTTATCACTCCTACTAATACACTATCTGATCCGTTCTCTAAGTGGGTTTATGTAAGGTCATCAACGTGTGTATCCACTCCACTACAGATGTTTCATAATTGCCTAATAGTGGGTTCCGTGATTAATATCCTTGGGCTCGAGGGATGTCAGCATATTAAGTTGTCACGATATACATATATATCTAACCGTACTTTACAGATTAAAAGGACGAATCCTTTTTTCAAGGTATTATTTTAAACTATTGTTACTTTACTATACTAATAACATACACAAGAAAAACCTTTAAGTTAAAAAAAAATGTTTTTAAAAGTTCATTTTACGAACTACCTGTTAACTTTCCCTTGGGGTTAAATGAAAAGAGCTTAGATTACACGGGAATACAATTTACCTTAATTAATAGGATTTTGGTTGATTGATTAATTGATTGAATGACTGATTAATATTTACATCTCCCTTGTATAGAAATCGGGTCCCGAATTGGCTACATTTTCATTAACTTGTAATAGTTTCTACTTCGTAGCGCCTATTAACTACTCGTATTACTGATAGTTTACGCATTACCAGTAGTGTCAATTAAAGTATACATACATTTGTTATGTGTATACAAATTATATTTATATTTCTACTTGATTAAAAGTAAAAAACAATTGGATATTAAAAAACAAGGAGGCCAGTATTGTTTATCATTCCATGAAACTCATTAACATGAAAGGCAAAGCTGCAGCACGGCACGATATGTTCATTCAAGCTTACAACAAATAAAACTAAATAATGAGCCACTAAACTAATGAAACATTATCTTTTTCTGTCTTTAGAAACTTTTAATTAATTTTTCTATAAAACTATCGCTTTTACTCCAACAAACTCAACATTACTTCATAAAAGAATCAATTCAAAACCTATAATTAATAATGTAATATATAATAAACAGTATAAATATAACATTCTCATAGTAAAACTTTAATAAATTTATAATGGAAAGAATAGAAACCTTATAAGCCACGAGCGGATAGAGATGATGAATGACCTTCCCCCCTCCCCCCTCCACCCACTGCTTTACAATCCCTCTCTTACATTATGGAGAAGACCACATTATATACAGCTGTGTATATCTACACCAAACACACAAATTAGGTTTCAATAATCCTTTTAAAACGTGCTTCTTTTCAATTTTTTATTTTATGTTATAACTTTATATCACAAATTTAATATAAGTATTACTGTATATTAATCATGTATTCAATTTTCAGTCCTAAAGGATTTTTTCCTAATCCTGCTCTACTTCCCCCCTCTCCGTTCACTATATTCTAAAGTAGAAAATAAATTAAACTATTTTATTAAGTGCAAACCATGCCAGTTGGCAGGATTTGTGCATCGTAGTAAGTTTACTAAGATGCACAAATCCGGATCGTCGTAATCGCGACCTCGTCAGATTTCACTTCACAGCTTCATTCATATTTCAGTTACAACGCTAGATTTAAATATTCACTTCAAATTTATTGCTGACTTGAAACATAAGCTTTAAATGGTAACTAAATTCGGTTTATGCAAAGGTAGAATTCAGAAATAAAAAGATTTCTACAAAAGAGGTTGCTCAAAAATGCTAACCTCATTCCAAACTATAATAAAAAAATAGGTTAACCGGTCGGATGAAAAGGAGTGGCCAACCCTTCTTAGATCTCGAGTGCTCTTAAGTATCGAGTTCCGACTAAGGTTTGAGAATTGAAAGAGAAAAATATTCATTAATATCAAATCTTCACAAATATTAAACACTTTCAGTGCTGGAGAGACTTCGGATTTTTCATTTTCCTGGTAGAATTTTGGTATTTTTAAACAATTAAAGTTTCCAAGCATATCTTTCTTAACTATGATAAATTAATTTTAATAACTCCCTGCAGTGAAATATTTGCCAACAAAACGGAAATAATAGTTCTATTTAAATATTATCTGCTAGGCGCTGTGAAGCCGAGTCTCTTATGTTACTGAGCCGTTAAGCTTAGACAAAGCATTAATGAACCACAATGCGACCTCAATTCCAACTTTACATATGAAGGAAAATTAATATTTGAATACACATACTTTTCTTTTGAATGGACTTTTAATTCAGTGAGAATGTTCTTACGAAATCTCAAAGCGTAACTTCTAAAAATATCTATGTAACACTGGAATAACTACGGTCATACGAGTCAGATATTAAAGTTCTGTGTTGCAATTGTGAAATAATTTAAAAATGTTATTATATAAAATATAAGGATGTAAATATTTTAGTAGCAACACCGACACCACACGTGTTTCCGAGCGATTGCGCGCCATTGTTTATTTTCTCTTTTTACTGCAAGGTCACTGCAAGGTTCAGCCATGTGGGATATTTAACACGTAATATTATTAATAAGTTTTCTTATATACAGAGTATATGTATGCTAGAAAAGTTAATAATGTTAATTGTGACATTTAACGACGGAACTCAAAGTATAAAGAAGACAATTTGATCCTACGTTATTAAGGAGTGACACTTAAAAACACAATAATCTTTCATAACCCTGACATAAACAGTAATCCTAACGATTAGGGATGAGTCATTAAAAAATATGACAATATTACCGGTTAATTATGTAATACAGGTAATGGCAACCCCACGACAATCGGACTTGTATTATGGCGGTTTTATGATGTTCTTGTAATTAAAAAAAATCTGTGACAAGGGTTACTTTTCTTTTATTGTATATCAAAATTTAAGCGTATTATTAATATAAAAAATAATATTTTCTATTTGATAGTTTTTATCTATTTATACACAAACAAAATATTAAAATCATAAAACCTTCTTTGCTTCGTCGGATAAAAAAACACCTTTAAGGCCATAACAAATACTACCAACTATATATATTTATATATTATTATTTATTAAATATTATTTATAATACAATACATGTAAAGCACATTTCATGTTTAATCTGCAGCGGCTCCAATGTAGGACACCAGATGTGCTGAGATAAATATAATTTAATGTTTAACGCTCGGTACGAAAACTAGTCTTCTAGCAATTTTAATACCATTTCCTGTTAGTTACATGGAATGTAACAGATATAGGATAACAACATCTGTACTTTCATTCTATATATATATATTATTTTTTTTAACTGAAATTTCTTTTCTATTAGAAAAATTATGTATAGTGGAAAGTAATAAATTAACAAAGTACTCATTATTTTTGTTTCCAGTTCTTCACGGACCTATAGACCAAAAGCGTAATGGTATTACGTTGCTTAAATTTAATGTATTGGAAATAAAAAATCTAACTTAAATCGGAGTCTAAATTAATTAACCACCAAAATAACATTTCATTTGGAACTGTTTGCGATTTAATACCGGTTTATTTTAATAATATTATAAGTTAACTCATACTTTTACTAATGAGATAGTAGTACTTTTAGTTAGTAAGTTTAGTACAAGAGTAATACAAAATAGCTACTTGGTACACAAATAAAGTTTTTTTAGAGAATAGTTTAAAATAACCAACAACAATAATTCTTAGATGTCTCCACCTCTTAGCGGTGCAGGTGACGACCTGGTAGTGACTGGAGGACTCTTAGACGATACTTCATGTGTACTGTATATGAGAAACTCACCTCAAGTACGGCGTTTGTGGTGAACCCAATGATAAATAAAAATTGCATTATTATACTATCATGCTACGTTTAACGAATTTATATGGATTTTCATTGTCTATGACATTGAAAAAATCACTCACAGAGCAAATTTCCAACACATTTTTTTACAAACCCTCACATAAAAGAGAAATAGTAAGCAAAAAAGGTTGTTAATTCAAACAATAGACTTTTAAATGAAGAATCCGGTTAAATGAAATTGGCAAAGAAAATTTTACTTGAAAAAGTTACTTTTAAAGTTAACGAACTATAAATTTTAAGCTAACTTTCTGAAAACAAATCCTAAATCGAAATGTACTTTGAAAACTTACTTTGTAATACGAATTACTAAATTGTTAATAAATTGAACAAATGACTACCTATCTAATACTTTTTTATATTATGGAAAGACAAACAAACTTACAAGTCATCTAGCGGTAACTTATCTCCTTACAATACTAGAGAAACTACTAAAGTATTGACAGCCTTTGAAAAAGAAGTGCTTTTTTACTAAACTGTAAACACACCGCAAAGTTTACACAAAATACCTCATGTTTACATTTTTATAGTCGACAGTCTATCTATCTTATACATTAATAGAAGAATTATAACCTTTCATGTGGAGTCTGTAAAGAAAACATTACGATTATATTAGTTTATTAAGAAAATCGTTTTACTGGTCACCGATTCGAATAAGAACGGCAATAAAGACTACCAAGATACACAGACGACAAATTTAATATCGTAGTTTAGCTAAAGATAGCGGTCGAGTTTGATGAAGAATGATCGTAATATATCTTTACGAGTACAACTTTTATTATTGGTTTTGTAAAGACATTCTTATAAGAGTCGGAACGAAAATAAAACATCACATATCAAATTGTTTACTTTATGATTCATTTAATCAGTTAACTCAACAATGTGTAGAAAAGATTCTGTTTTAAAAAATTTTTTTTTTATTTTTTTGCTTTCGTATATGGATTTTTAACTGAATATAAAAGTGGAGGAAGGGAGGGAAGGAGGGAGTGGAGGAGCGACGGAGGGGCACGTAGAGGATGGCCGAAGAAAAGAAGGATGGATTGCGTGAAAGACGATATGGAGAAGAAGGGAATGTGTAAGCTAATAAAATCGATTAAAATAGGATTTACTTTAGGAAAGTTTAAATACTGGAGAAGATATTAATTCACTAACTTCACACCTAACGGGCAATTGGCGAAAAACAATTAACAATACTACACAATCGGGTCATAGAAAGCTTATCAAATCACTATGCGATCTTAGTTGCAATATAGTTCGCAAGATGGCGTTGGTATGTAGTACAATAAATCGTGCTATTTTCCAAAGTGTTCGAGACAATTGTAACCAATTTATTATTAAGTACTAGTCACTTGCTACTACAATGTATAAGTGTATCGTGAATTTGATATACATTTTTGTCATTAATGATCTTCGTTATGGGATTTGGAAAAGTAAATATTTTATAGACATTTTAACTAATTAAATTCTATTGTACTTTTTTTGCCTGGACTAGTAGCTATTACAAAATATTATTTACCTATTTCATTTTTTTTTTTACATTATAAATTAAAAGTACTTAAACAATACATTCTTACGTATCCCTCCACTTAATCAACTTTATATTTATTTGACAACCTTTCTCTATTGTTTAGTTTACGTTGAAAGCAACTCGCTGCAGGCACTCTACTGGGTCAAGGCGTTTAGTATTGTTGCCAGAATCCACTGCAAAAGAATCTTAGTCTACAAATGAAAACGAAAAACATAGCTTTACTTATGCGTTTTAAAACATGGATAGGTACTCCACGAATAACCAACCTTTTTTCAAATACTATCACAAAATAGAAAACTTAAAAAAATAATTAAAAATACATAAAAATATAAAAAGAAGAGTCCAAACAACTTTGCGTGAGTAATCTGTATCTCTCTCTCACGGTATCTCACCGATACAACACTAATCTTTGGCCCTTTTTCAAGGGTTATCAGGAAGAAGTGCTTTATTTAAGATACCCCTGTCCTATTGATCTACATACCGCCGAAGTAAATTGATTCTAAATGTTGGTGACGCGTTGCATAGGTTCCTTTGAAAACCGTGGGCTTGTAGAAGACCAAGCAAATATATATTAAGGATGATATTGACAGTGGCAGGGATTGCAACAATGCAATTAGTCCTCCCCCAGACTCGACAGACTCCGCCAAAAGATTCAACTGTTCACAGAGCACTGGGTCCTCAACAATTTATGAGCCAGAACGACTTCCTCCTACGAGATTATATAAAAAATCTAATACTAGGATAAATCAGCCACGAGATGAGCAGGAACTAAGCAGTACTCACTTGATCACTACCAATTTTATCGAAATCAGAATGTACATATATAATATATAATAAACAAAATATCTATAAGAATGAATCACGTTATATACGATGTATCAGTACACTTCTAACATATCCCATAATAAGAAACAGGTACCTCTCTTATAATTTATAAACATTTCTCAATTAGTTCCATGCTTGTATTTGTATACAAGCATGGAACTAATTGAGAAATGTTAAATTACTACAGAAGTTACGGCTGGTATTTACAACATTATTACATAAATAACTAGAAATAAATCTGTAACATAACTGTCTGTACGTAGAACATATTTAATCCCTCAGTAGAGATTTCTCTTAAGCATCAAATAGAACGAAAACAATGATTTAAGGTCAGAAAACGTGGTTGGAATTTTTGGAAAGAAAACCTGGGGATATCAAATATCATGTATTACAATATTACATATATGAAGCCTAATTTATGAAACGGGACCAATAATATTACAGCTCAGTTTGCATTTCATAAAACCTTCATAGTAAGATCATAACATAACATGTTTTTCACAAATATATATTCAGCTACCGTTGAAAAGTAAATGAATATTTATTTATGAGCTTAGGTTTAAAAAAACATTTTATATAAAAACCAAAATATAACTACATTTCCAATAACTTAAGCGAACGACCTGACCATCGGAACCGGATCATAATCAATATCCCATTTGAATATCAAAGGTATATCTGGAGAGTTGAAAATCATATTCATACAATATTTACCAATTGCATTCAACTGAATATACGGTAAGTTAAATTAGTTACTGCAACACTCAAAATTGGATTCAAGGGAAGGGCTATGAGAGTTATTTAACCTCCTTCCTACACTTGAAGATTATTATTTTCGTATAGATTTATTATTTTCATCTATAAGAATATGGTTTTGGAAAATATGAGTGTTATTTAAACTCCTTCCTTCACTTGAAGATAATTATTATTTAGATTTATTATTTTAATCTATAAGACTATTTTTTTGTAAAACTTTTTCAAAATAGCAAAAATTTAATACTATATCCCCCCATACCAAATAGTAATTCCGCGTCCGGTAATACTAAGTAATGTATGATTTTCACATAAAAACATATACCTGTATTAAGTTTTTATTTAATTATATTTACGCATCAAATCCATGTAATTACAAATGTTATTTTCCAGAAAATGAAGTCTACCTTTATTAACTTGACTGCAGCTGGTATGCGGGCCCACTGCCATCTATTGCTTAATCTTTAAACTAAAGTGAGGTATATTTTGTTATTTTTAAAACTTACGATAGATGCCTTAACCTTGGTAAGAAATAATAAACTCTATATCCATCTCAGTCTCTCCTAGGCTACTTTTCTTTGCTAATAACCGTATACACCTTCATATGCATTTAGTCAAAATGCTGTTAATTTGGATAAACAGACAGACACTTTAATTTTATTTAATTGCGTATATATTTTAAATTTAGAAGTAAGTAAAATTAGAAGTTAATATTTTGTCTCTTACCATGAAACATTTTTATCAATATGTATTAATATTTTGTAATACAATGCTCGGTATAAATACATTTTAAAGGATATTTATAATACAAAAAATGCAATGTAAGGGTGATTTCAATAAAACTCAATTTTACTCAATGTAAACACAGCTTAATAAGCATCTTTGAACATACATTGAAACAATTTAACGATAACAAACAAACAAACCAAGTTCCGGATAGATAATACAACAAGACATCCATTGTTTTAGTTAATGGAATGGTAGATACACAGATGTAGTCATTCGAAGACAAAGTTTTATATTAAGGGCTTTCATTTTACTTAAGTAAGCTTATTTATTCGTACGATTCCATAAAAAACCGATGAAATAAATATGGACACCCTTCCAATGTATTAAATAATTTATCTATTTCAATTCCCACTATATAGTGCTAGTTGATATTTGAGAACAAATTAATATAAAAATGAAGCTAAACCCAAAGGAATACCAAAATAATTAGTTATGCAGCTAGTAAGTCTACAATGCTCTCAAGGGACTCACAAAACTTAAAAAAAATCAATGAATAACTATATATTGCTTTGTTCACAGCACCTTGGAAGAGGAAGTGGTTAGAAAGAAACGTGCAGAATTGTTACTTAAAGCAATTGACGACTCACTGATAATTAATTGAAACCGAGTTATACAGACGAATTAATTCCGATAAACTGAAACTGAGATCCGCTTTGAACTGGTTTTATCTGGTATTAAAAGTATTTGTTTTATATGCAGGCTGTTGTACTTTATATAATACCCATCTTTAAAGATATAAATACCAAATCGCCAATGAAAAGTAAACTATCCTCAAAATCCTTACTTTGTAAGTTTTAATTATTCCTCACAAAGGTTAGTTTAGAAATATATTGTTGATTGAAATCATTTTAATGTACAAATAAAATTTTATTATCTATATGTTATTCGAAAACACACGTAAGATAAATACCAAAACATTGTAAAGATAGGGCAGACATGTTCGTTATCAAATCTGGTACATTTTTTTTCATAATAGAATTTTTGATTTCATTGATAAGATATGATATTTTTAGTAGATTGTCAAAATGGCAAAGTGATGTTTCTTGTTATTTGACTGTAAACATTACATTACAATATATAATAATGTCATATCGATATCTCGATATCTATTTCACATTATTTGCGAACACAACGCAATATTTACGTATATCGGTGATAGGAGAAAATAAATACACTGTGATTTTGTTATCTCTTGTAACTGTTATGTAAATACATGTTCAAAATATGCAACTGTTTATAATTATTTAATCATTTAAAAAAGGTACAGGAAGCAGGCAGATATAATGATAAAAATAATTATCTTTTTCAACCGAGACAAATTGCACAAACAATCTACTACATAGAAATGGTTGGCGACCATATAGTGAAATGTAAAGGTATCAATTCATAAACATTGATAAAATCCCAAAGATTTAACTAATAAAGATACCAGGAACTATCAAATACCCGGTATTCCATAGTGAAAAATTCCGATGAGTAATCAGCGCATGCCGGCCACGTGCGGCCATGTTGGTTCAATGTTGTTGACATTCCTGTTATCTGTGATGTTGATTGAAAGCCGACCTCACAACGTATCAGATATTAATATTACCGTTTTAATTATTACAATTTGTAGTTAATAAAAATATCATGTAAATAAATAAATAAATTTATCCATAATTCTCGTTTGATGAAAAAGAATAGGGTGCGTTTATCAGGTCTTAAGATGTGTTGACGTTTAAATATCATCAAACCTCTCATCGTGTGTAATATGAACGATCCCTGATGTCCCCCGCGTCCATATTTAACTCACCAAGTCTGTGTTACAGTAATAAGCAGTAATTGTCTTACATTTGTGGCTTCTCACGAAAAGTGGAATCCTATTTCTTAAAACACATGACACAGTTTATATAACACATTGTTTAATACAAGTAACATTCATCTTTATCTTTATAGTTAATATATATAAAATTCCGGTGACACTGTTTTTTTATTCTTCTTTTATAAACGACTTGATCTATTTTGATAAAATTTAATTAATATTCCTTTAGTCATCTAGAGTCTGACCGGGTTGCATGTGGTCAAATTAAAAAAAAAAATTTTTACAACAAAAATAAAATATTAATTCAGTACAGCGATTTGGTAATACTAAGCTGGTATTTCTTATTATATATAATTATAATGTATATAAAACAAAGTTAACACCTAAAATGAAATAAACTATAAACCTCTTACAATAATGAGTAAATATTCAAAGCAATGCTAATGAGGGGTTCAGTGTCTCCTACATATAGGTGAAGGCTTGTATTCACAGGGCTTCTTTCTATTTAACAGCGTGATTTTCTTTAGCTATTCTTAACTTAAACTAATATAAAAAGTAAATAATAATTGTGTCTATAACTTTTCATCTATTGAAAGGAAAAATATAGAAGAAGCTAATGGCTAACGTAAATTAGGAGGAATAGATTAGGGAAATTTCATTAAAAAATAGAGGGAGGGTGTGTTTAAGATAATGATTTTATTATTACTTTTTGCCGGATTTTTCTGGATGGATGTACTTTCTAACCGTGCAACCGTGCAACCGTGGCTAATTGTAATAAACAATGAAACTTTGTCTTCGATTGTGACACTTACTACATAATACTTATGTGCCTACATATTATGTTATTAATATAATCAAATACCACTGTCCATATTCAGCACCTAGAAACAGATCGATATTCGATATGATACATGGTGAATTAATAAATAATTATATATTCTGTAGTCAGTCGCCATCCAAACTTAGCATCGTAATAACGTCGCATTAATTAAATACTGTAAAACTATAATATTGTAATACATATGCAAACATACTCCATTGCCTTTCATTTCATCTACTACATAAAAGGAAAAAGGTAATCTTATATATCATTAATAATTGACTTTGTTAATTATGAACAAAATATTTCAATATAAACCATAATTTTTTGTAGAATTCTAGGATTTTTGTTATAATCTTTAGCTTTTTTGACATTAATAAACTGAAATATTTTTAATAAAATTAAATTATTTTCGCTCATTGTTTTTTGTGAGTTGTTATTGTTTGAGTTTTAGGTGGTTCTGTTTGGAAGTTTGTCATTTACTTGTAACTACTTACCGTAGTCATCTTACGTATTTCTAAACTTTAAAAATAGAGAACAGTGCTGGAAACACAAGTTTTTTTGTTTGAATTCAATTTGTTAGGATCAAAACGCAATAGACAATTTCGCAACCGAGCAACAAAAATGTTAATAAGTCCAACTTTGGTGAATCTAAAACCATTTTTAAATAACTGCTAAACGTAAAATTGAATTTAAAAAAAATATAAGAGGTTACGGACATTAAGAATATTTAAATATAAGGTCTACAACTTTGCTCCCGCCGTTTTTTTTTTTTAATTTTAAAAATTATATAAAAAAACTGGTATCTTATTTATGTTTCAAAGTATTGTCCGTCACTTTCCACTACTTTGGCCCATCTTTCAGGCAACAAACGAATCCCGCGTAGGAAAAATTCTTCATCCTTTGATAAGATCCAAGAATCGATCCATTCTTTCACTTTTTCAAAAGAATCGAAGCACTGGCCCGCCAGGCCGTGTGCCATCGACCTAAATAAATGGTAGTCAGATGGAGCAACATCTGGAGAGTATGGCGGGCGAGGTAGAATTTCCCATTTCAGTGTTTCGAGGTACGTCTTGACTACTTTCGCCACGTGCGGTCGAGCATTGTCGTGTTGCAAAATTACATTTTCGTGTCTATCAGCGTATTGCGGCCGTTTTGCTTGTAATGCCCGACTCAAACGCATTAATTACGTTCGATAAAGTGCACCAGTAATTTTTTCAGAAGGTTTTAGCAGCTCATAATAAATTACGCCAAGCTGATCCCACCAAATACACAACATGACCTTGGATCCGTGAATATTCTGTCGAGGTGTCGCCGGGCAATCCCCACGATGTGCGTCGCTTAGGGTTGTCGTAGTGTACCCATTTTTCGTCCCCAGTAACAATACGATGAAGAAATCCTTTTTGTTTTTGTCTTTCAAGCAGCTGTTCACAAGCAAATAAACGTCGCTCAACATCTCTTGGTTTCAACTGATACGGTACCCAGTATCCTTGTTTTTGGATCATCCCCAGCTGTTCCAGGCGTTTTGATACTGCTTGCTGAGTTACTCTAGTTAGCTAGTTTTGCTAGCTGTTCTTGAGTTTGGCACGAGTCTTCATTAAGTAAAGCCTCAAGTTCATCATCTTCAAAAGATTTTTCTCTGTCACCGCTATGCCGATCTTCAACAACAAAATCACTGCTTTTAAAGCGCTGGAACCACTCGCGACACGTTCTTTCACTAATAGTATCATCACCATAAGTACTTGAAATAACCCGATGAGCCTCAGCCGCCGATTTTTTCATGTTGAAATGAAAAAGTAAAATCTCCCGCAAATGACGTGAATTCGGTTTATAAGTTGACATATTTAATTGAGTGTAACTATATGACGCAAACAAAAATTAACTAACATCGATGTAAGGTTATATTTATAGATGTCAAAAATGATGGAAAACAACTGTGATTTATTTATTTGAACTATTACTGGCTACTCGCGCCATTTTTTGGAAAACGGCGGGAGCAAATTTGTAGACCTAATATTATAAATAATAATCTAATGAAAAATGCCAGTTAAATTTCAACGATATAGAGATAATATCATAGCTGGTTAAATATTAAAAATTATTCTGGTATAATAAAACATAATTATAAATTGCAAAACCATGTAACATTCTTTGAAATTAGGTCTAATCTAAAACATTAACATTTTTTTATAAATAAATTTATCGATAAAAATCTTGTACATACGTGTTCTATTTGAAATCAATACAAAGAAAACGTGTCTTTATTTAAATAGTACCACGTACCACCGGCGGCACATTGAAGACAATTATATTATTGATATACATTTGTGACGTCACACGAGGACAAAGTCAAATTAAACTTAATTTATTAGTTTTTACTAACAATCATATGTCATATATGGAATACTGCAAAGATAAAGAAATTAAGTATTTACCAACAAATGCTGTGACAATTTATTCCGTATACATGAGTTGGTATGAGCACTGAACGTCGAAGAACTGTGTGTAATCATTTGAAAAAATTGTCAATATTCACTTCAGTTGAATGATTTATATAAGGCGAGTAATGTTCTTGTACTTGTCAAATTCGAAATCGAAAGGAGAATCCATTGATTTTTTTTTACCGCCATTTATTTGCAGCATTACGTCAATCACAGCGCTGTCAAGTGTCACTGTTGTGCTATTGACATATGACATATGTCAAAGTTTATAAAGGATATTAAAAAATTGCTTATTATTTTTTATTTTATATTTTTATACACCTAACTTCAAAAAAAGTCTTTAATGGATAAAATTCGGAACCAATTTAGCAGACTGCCAAGTCAAGGGTGAAATCCTTTAGGGATAGAATTGATGAAATCCACTTTTGGGGAATGCAGTCCGTTGATTGTCTTCGTTGTAATGCGATTTGTCTTCGTCTAAAACTGACTGAAGTCTTTTATAAAGAAAGCATTTATGTAAAAAGGATCAAGTCATCAATTATAAGAAATTTATTACAATTTAAGAGTATGCTTACACTTTATAAATTATTTCAATTACTATTAATATATATATATATATATATAATATATATTATATATATATATAATATATATTATATATATATATATATATGTGTGTGTGTGTTTGTGTGTGTGTGAACTGTGACTAATAAAACTAAACGTACTTTTAAGTCTTTTCCGTATATAATAAGCGTCATTAATAGTTTTATAAAATATTTTCACACGTATATATATATATATACATTTTCAATATGTTACTAATAGTCACTACATGATTGCTCATGACCGTTGTGGTACCAACGAACACAAAGTCTTCATTATAAGATTAGATCTCAGGTCAGATTCCATTTCAATTTGTTGAAAACAATGTATACTATTACCATACTATCAACATAATAGACTGAACAATTAACGTCTTTGCAACACAACAATAAACAATAAATACAATTATTTTGATTTAACGGTCATTGTCTTGTTGATTGACTTGTCTCTACTTTATATCATTGGTTGTCATTCATGTTTATAATATATATCGAGTTAATGTTTGAAGAAGATCTCATCTTAATCACCTCGGCATATGTTAGTAACTACAGAGTTTAAAATCAAATCTTCAGAACACTTGAAATATCAGTTCAATAAACCTTCTTACATAATTTCTTTTTCTTTATATTCCTTATTTCTTTATATATCTTTTCCATTTGTAATTACTACCAGTGATCATCAAATTGATGTTTGTGTACGTCAAATAGGTATCTCAGGAGGGCTTATAAAATTAAGCCCTTCTGTAAAGACTCTCTTCAACTAAAAATAATTATGATCACTGTTTCACAAAGGTATATATTTAGTGAGCAATATACGAACAACTAGAACCATCGCAATCAGTTCGATAAGCCGATCTAATAATTAGTTAATAATAAGGAAAAGTACTGCGTTTCTAGCAAGACGACCAGTCATCAAAATGTGACATACGCAGTCCATTTTTAAACTTAAATAATAAAAAATAAACATTTTATTTATTTCATTAATATAAATCGATACAGTTTATAACAATTATTGAAAACTTTATCACAACCTATTTTTCATAATCACTGGCACAAAAAATCCCTGGTTTCACTATGATTGAGATCTTTGAGACATTTGAGGACCCACTGTAACACGCCCACAAGCGACCGGCGGTTACGGCTCACCGAGTGCATCTCTCAATTATACATTTGAAAGTGCTTAGCAGCCCAAGAAACAAATTCTTACAGTTTTTAGAGAAATGTTTAATTTTATACCAGTGGATTACATACCTATGTCTTGTACATGGAAAAGGAGGAAAAGCAACAAAAATAATATTAACACCAAAGAAGAGTAAAAATAATCATAAGTGATAAATACTATTACGACATTGATTAAAGGCGTTGACACACGACATGAGTGTTGACACTGCGCTGTATCAGGATAGAATTACACTGATAATAAACTCAAATATTAACTTATTCAATATTATACATGAAGCAAATACACTAATACAAATGCACTACCTTCAATATACGTGAGGACTGAAATTACTAAGATCATTTATTTGTAATTCCTCTTATAACAACTATATTATATACTTACTGATATCAAAAATAATAGTAAGAAATATTTTTAAAGTTTAAAACTTGTATCTTAGAAATAAATAATTGTTATATCAAATTCCAAATACATATTAAGTTTAATACTATTTGAGTTTTTTATTACTGTAATTAATAAGTATACATTCTCTATCATAATCCCAACCGTAATGACTATATGTTATATTGATACACTGTGTCCTGATAAGATATGTGTAACTAATATTGATATCTATTGACATTGTTCATTAAACCATATCATAAACCATTTAAACACTCACATAACAGGCTTACAAATTTTACAATGACAATTGATTACGATTATGATACGTAATTAGGACGTGATAAAATAATTACGAGATTTATACATGGTGAATTTAAAACAATGATTTTAATATAAAAGTAACATTTTTATACATTTATGTTAAAAACTATCACACATATTTATGACGAGTCTCTCCGGACACGGCATATTTATGACGAGTCTCTCAGGACACGGAGTATTTATGACAAGTCTGTTAGGACACAGCATATTTATGACGAGTCTCTCAGGACACAGCATATTTATGACGAGTCTCTCAGGACACGGAATATCTTTATGGATTTATTTCTCTCTATCCTCTATTCTGTATGACAAAAACGTTAGTATATTGAGTTTGAATTATTAGTAAGTACACAATACTCTTCTATACTACCAGTATACATTGCTTCCTCGTTAATTCCCAAGAGAAACTAAGACAGTTAAGTTAGTTGTTAGTTCATTACTAAATAGTCTTCTGTAATAAATAGCAAAAGGTAAATAAAATTAGTTCAAAATCAAATTACACCAGCCTCTTCCTATTCATTTAGACATCTGTCAATATACTTTTACTACTAGGGCTGTTCTATAACTTGGAGTCTGGAAAGTTTCTCCGTTCGAAGTATGTTAGACCCGTCCTCGGGTAACTTGTTACTTGTTAAAGTCACTATAGTTAATAACTTGAGCTTATGCAGTATCGAGATATATATATTGCAGTATTAATGACTAATTAAGTTAATATCTTATCACTTAATAATGTAATAGCAATGTATTGATTGATTGATTGATTAAAGATAATCTTATCTATACACTGTATCAAAGATTAATTCAAGTACTTAACCGAATAATATATGGTTTTGATAAAGAAAATAATTGTAACGTGATAACAAATATTGTTAATAGTTTTATGTTTCTTAGAAAGGAAAAAGTAGTCAATATTATCCAGTTTGAAGAATAATTGACTAATAATCTATTGATGAGATATCATTTGAAAAAGGGATAAGGATGTTTCAAATTATTTCTTTTGAATAGAGCTTAGGATAAAGCCTTTTGTATATAATTTTGAGCACTGAATCGATTGATAATCATGGTTCATTTTTTTTAAGATTACTTTAAAATAATTAAAGCAAATGACGTCTACTATTGTCTGAGTAATGTTATTTGTTGAGCTTATTTGGTATAACTTTTGTACAAATTATACTACTGATTGAGTATAAAATAATAGAATGTATTTGTTCACTTTAAGTCAGCGGTTCTGTTAGTACAGCTGTTATGTCTCTCACAACTACAGTTAAAAATAATATAAAATAAACAATAATCGGTTCCCACCGTTATCTGATTAGACGTGACTTATCTCTACTGATTACTGATACGGGTAATAGTAGATAAGACACTTATATCTTGATTATAAGTAGTAATACAATTACATAATTCGATTCGAATTAAATATATTAATAGTATTGTTTCTATTGATTAGTTAATTATGTTCTTTCAAAAACTTTAATTTTATAAAAAAAAATTCACGAGCGAAGACTAGTTAAGTTTCTTATAAAATTTGAACCTTTCTTAAATACAGATACCGAAATGTTAACTTTTGAACACCAGCTGAATACAGACGGTATGTAAGCATACCAATAATTATTATTTATTAATGATAAATGGTACACAAATATCTAACAATATTTGCACAGCGTATCTACGTGATATGAAGCGTGACCTCACCCGGCGGAAGTGAAGAGAGTCTTGATAGACACTTTATTAGTGAAGTGTCGGACACAGACGACACTCGTAAAGATGTCACTAACATTGATGGAAATATTCCGCCATCGTCCAGTCGTTTAGACTTCATAAATATTATTATTTATTTACTTATACGTCGTTACAGATTGTAATAAAAGTCTTTAACTTATGGAGATTCTTTGATGTATAAGAAGATATTCAAGTCGGATGTATTAATGGGCGGCTGTTGCCAGACTATTTGTACTAATTAGTTACAATTTATAGTTAATTATGTCATTACGTTATAAATTAGTTAACATTAAAAAAAAATATTACACAACAAACGAGGTTTTCACCAATAAATTTTATAATTAGAGCAAGCAATGACATTATTTATTTAAGTTTGACGTACAAACATCCAATCCGGCACAAATAAAATGGTTACCACGCATGCAACCGTCAAGTGTCAACTGTCATCTGTCACATTCGCCGCCATGCTGGACCGGCATCCTTTAACATGTAACACATAAATACTTAAGAGGCATTTTAAAACATTGAATTATTCTCGTAGCTATCTCTTAAAAACTGCTTTATTGAACTATCTTTAACTGTTTAATAACGCATACAGTCTATGTATACATGTAGATAAAATTGAAGTGTCTGTTTGTAGTTCTAAATTAAAGACTTTTCCTTACACTAAAGTTAGTTTTAAAATATATTGTTGATTAATATCATATTATTGTTAAAGTACAATTTTATTATTTCTTGAGTACGTTATTCGAAAACACACTTAAGATAAATTCTAAGACATTGTAAGGATAGCAACATGTTTCTCATTATCAGATCTGGTACATTTTTTATCAAAACATAATTTACACATTCTTTGATTTCATTGATAAGATGAAATTATATTTTTAGTAGATTGTCAAAATAACAAAGTGATGTTTCTTGTTATTTGACTGACATACGTTACATTACAATATATAACAACGTCATATCGATATCTCGATACCTATTTCACATTATTTGCGAACACAACGCAATCAACACGCAATACTTACGTATATCGGTGATAGGAGAAAAATAAATACACTGTGATTTTGTTATCTCTTGTAACTGTTACGTAAATACATGTTTAAAATATGCAACTGTTTATTATTATTTAATATGTTTAGAAAAGGTGCAATAAGCAGATATAATGCCACAAATGATTATCTTTTTCAACCGAGACAAATTGCACAAACAAACTGTTTCGTACAAATGGCTGGCGACCATATAGTGAAATATAAAGGTATCAATTCATAAACATTCGTGAAATGCCAAAGATTTAACTAATAAAGATACCAGGAACTATCAAATACCCGGGATTCCATAGAGAAAAATTCCGATGAGTAATCAGCGCATGCCGGCCACGTGCGGCCATGTTGGTTCAATGTTGTTGACATTCCTGTTATCTGTGATGTTGATTGAAAGCCGAGCTCACAACGTATCCGATATTAATATAACCACACAAGTATGGTGTATTAAATAAATTTTTCAATATATCTGACTAGTCTTTGAACGATAAACAACCTTTCGGAAAACTACTGCCTTGAGTATACACATAGTAGTACTACTATGAATATTTTAAGCCTGAACATTCTTCTGGTAATATATCAGTATAAATCCGAACAATTATTATATAGCGCTATTCTCATATTAGGGAAAACCGCTTCTCATTGCACAACTACAGAGTTATTTATTTACACGGCTCTAATTTATGATTTCCATTTTATAGTAGGTTACATTTAAGTTAAAATATTTTAAGGACTCATATTTATTATCACCGCTTAAGAGTGTTATTATCAGGAAAAGTTTAATATAAAAATCCACGGAAAATATGAAACCGCTGGAGGTAGATGACAAAATAACTGGTTCACAGACATCTACAATCATGTTCCCGGTAAGGCTAGATGCCGGCGAGATACCGGGAACACGATTGCTGCAGTTTGCAACGTCTGATTAAAATTAAAATGTACAAAATATACGCGAGTTAAATCCCATAAATTTAAGGTTTTAATTATTACAGTTTTTAATTAATAAAAATATCATATAAATAAATTAAAAAATAAATTTATCCATAATTTTTGTTTGATAAAAAAGAATAGGGTGCGTTTATCAGGTCTTAAAATATTTAATCCACCGCCACCGCGTCCATATTTAACTCGCCAAGCCTGTGTTAGAGTAATAAGCAGTAATTGTCTTACATTTGTGGCTTCTCAAGAAAAGTGGAATCCTATTTCTTAAAACCCACGAGACGCTTACCTGTAAAGGAAAAGTACATTTATATAACACATTGTTTAATACAAGTAACATTCATCTTTATCTTTATAGTGATATGTACAGTTAAGGTGACACTGTTTTTTTAATTTTATTTTAAAACGACTTGACCTATTGTGATAAAATTTATTTAATATTTCTTTAATAACCTACAGTCTGACCGGGTTGCAATGTGTTCAAGTTTTTTTTTATATAAAAAAATAATAACTTTCGATTCCTTTTCAGTACAGCGATTTGGTGATACTTAGCTAGCAATTCGTATTGTATATATTTATAATGTAAAGAAAACAAAGTTAAAACCAAACAAAAAAAATCTATAAACCTCTTACAACAATGACTAAATATTCAGAGCAATGCTAATGAGGGGATTAGTGTCTCGTACATGTAGGTGAAGGCTTGTATTCTAAGGCTTCTTTCTATTCAACAGTGCTATTTTCTTTAGCTTTTCTTATCTTTTATAAAATTTTAAGATTTAAGAAGTCAATTAATAATTCAATCTATAACTTTTCTTCAATTGATTGGAAGGAAAGATATGGAAGGAGCTAATGGCTAAGTAAATGTAAGCTTAGGGAAATGTCATTAAGGAACGTGGGGGAAGGTATTTTTATGATAAAAGATGTTTGATTTTTTTTATTACTTTCTCGCTGGTTTGTTTCTCGAATGACCTACTTTTTGGAACCTTGCAACTAGAGTCTGACGTTTTCATATGCATAAATACAATGTTTGCCTAATTGCAATACAAAATCAAACTTTGTTTTCGATTATAACACCTACTACATAATACTTATTGATTATTAATTATCGTCCCTTGACTGTTTTATTTAATTATAAACAAAATATTTCAAAAGTCAACAAGTCAAACAATTTTTTGTAGAATTCTAGAATAAACTTTTTGCTATAACCTATATTCATATATTTTTAATAAAATTAAATTATTTTCACTCATTGTTTTTTATGAGCTGTTATTGTTTAATTTATTGATAAAATATGTAATGATTTTTTTTATTAGTAAATTTATCGATAAAAATCTTGTACATACGTGTTCTATTTGAAATAAATACAAAGACAACGTGTCTTTATTTAAGTACTACCACGTACAATGGACGGCACATTGAAGACAATTATATTATTGATACACATTTGTGACGTCACACGAGGACGAAATCAAATTAAACTTAATTTATTAGTTTTTACTAACAATCATATGTCATATATGGAATACTGCAAAGATAAAGAAATTAAGTATTTACCAACAAATGCTGTGACAATTTATTCCGTACACCCGAATTATTGACGAGATCACTGAACGTCGAAGAACTGTGTGTAATCATTTGAAAAAATTGTCAATATTCACTTCAGTTGAATGATTTATATAAGTCGAGTAATGTTCTTGTACTTGTCAAATTCGAAATCGAAAGGAGAATCCATTGATTTTTTTTTACCGCCATTTATTTGCAGCATTACGTCAATCACAGCGCTGTCAAGTATCACTGTTGTGCTATTGACATATGACATATGTCAAAGTTTATAAAGGATATTAAAAAATTGCTTATTATTTTTTATTTTATATTTTTATACACCTAACTTCAAAAAAAGTCTTTAATGGATAAAATTCGGAACCAATTTAGCAGACTGCCAAGTCAAGGGTGAAATCCTTTAGGGATAGAATTGATGAAATCCACTTTTGGGGAATGCAGTCCGTTGATTGTCTTCGTTGTAATGCGATTTGTCTTCGTCTAAAACTGACTGAAGTCTTTTATAAAGAAAGCATTTATGTAAAAAGGATCAAGTCATCAATTATAAGAAATTTATTACAATTTAAGAGTATGCTTACACTTTATAAATTACTTCAATTACTATTAATATATATATATATATATAATATATATTATATATATATATATATATATGTGTGTGTGTGTGTTTGTGTGTGTGTGAACTGTGACTAATAAAACTAAACGTACTTTTAAGTCTTTTCCGTATATAATAAGCGTCATTAATAGTTTTATAGAATATTTTCACACGTATATATATATATACATTTTCAATATGTTACTAATAGTCACTACATGATTGCTCATGACCGTTGTGGTACCAACGAACACAAAGTCTTCATTATAAGATTAGATCTCAGGTCAGATTCCATTTCAATTTGTTGAAAACAAAGTATACTATTACCATACTATCAACATAATAGACTGAACAATTAACGTCTTTGCAACACAACAATAAACAATAAATACAATTATTTTGATTTAACGGTCATTGTCTTGTTGATTGACTTGTCTCTACTTTATATCATTGTTTGTCATTCAGATGTATAATATATATCGAGTTAATGTTTGAAGAAGATCTCATCTTAATCACCTCGGCATATGTTAGTAACTACAGAGTTTAAAATCAAATCTTCAGAACACTTGAAATATCAGTTCAATAAACCTTCTTACATAATTTCTTTTTCTTTATATTCCTTATTTCTTTATATATCTTTTCCATTTGGAATTACTACCAGTGATCATCAAATTGATGTTTGTGTACGTCAAATAGGTATCTCAGGAGGGCTTATAAAATTAAGCCCTTCTGTAAAGACTCTCTTCAACTAAAAATAATTATGATCACTGTTTCACAAAGGTATATATTTAGTGAGCAATATACGAACAACTAGAACCATCGCAATCAGTTCGATAAGCCGATCTAATAATTAGTTAATAATAAGGAAAAGTACTGCGTTTCTAGCAAGACGACCAGTCATCAAAATGTGACATACGCAGTCCATTTTTAAACTTAAATAATAAAAAATAAACATTTTATTTATTTCATTAATATAAATCGATACAGTTTATAACAATTATTGAAAACTTTATCACAACCTATTTTTCATAATCACTGGCACAAAAAATCCCTGGTTTCACTATGATTGAGATCTTTGAGACATTTGAGGACCCACTGTAACACGCCCACAAGCGACCGGCGGTTTTTTAAATTCTTACAGTTTTTAGAGAAATGTTTAATTTTATACCAGTGGATTACATACCTATGTCTTGTACATGGAAAAGGAGGAAAAGCAACAAAAATAATATTAACACCAAAGAAGAGTAAAAATAATGTTAAGTGATAAATACTATTATTATCATTGATTAAAGCCGTTGACACACGACATGAGTGTTGACACTGCGTTGTATCAGGATAGAATTACACTGATAATAAACTCAAATATACACTTATTTAATATTATACATGAAGCAAATACACTAATACAAATGCACTACCTTCAATATACGTGAGGACTGAAATTACTAAGATCATTTATTTGTAATTCCTCTTATAACAACTATATTATATACTTACTGATATCAAAAATAATAGTAAGAAATATTTTTAAAGTTTAAAACTTGTATCTTAGAAATTAATAATTGTTATATCAAATTCCAAATAAATATTAAGTTTAATACTATTTGAGTTTTTTTTTACTGTAATTAATAAGTATACATTCTTTATCATAATCCCAACCGTAATGACTATATGTTATATTGATACACTGTGTCCTGATAAGATATGTGTAACTAATATTGATATCTATTGACATTGTTCATTAAACCATATCATAAACCATTTAAACACTCACATAACAGGCTTACAAATTTTACAATGACAATTGATTACGATTATGATACGTAATTAGGACGTGATAAAATAATTACGAGATTTATACATGGTGAATTTAAAACAATGATTTTAATATAAAAGTAACATTTTTATACATTTTTTTTTAAACTATCACACTTATTTATGACGAGTCTCTCAGGACACGGAGTATTTATGACGAGTCTCTCAGGACACGGATTATCTTTTTGGATTTATTTCTCTCTATCCTCTACTCTGTATGACAAAAACGTTAGTATATTGAGTTTGTATTAGTAAGAGACACAATACTCTTCTCTACTGTATACTACTTCTCTAATGTATACTAAATACATTGCTACCTCGTTAATTCCTAAAAGAAACTAACACAGTTAAGTTAGTTGTTAGTTCATTACTAAATAGTCTTCTGTAATAAACTACAAGAGGCAAATAAATTCAGTTCAAAATCAAATTACACCAGTCTCTTCCCATTCATTTAGACATCTATCAATATACTTTTACTACCATGGCTGTCCTATAACTTGGAGTCTGGAAAGTTTCTCCGTTCGAAGTATGTTAGACCCGTCCTCGGGTAACTTGTTACTTGTTAAAGTCACTATAGTTAATTACTTGTGCTTATGCAGTATCAACATATATATATTTCATTATTAATTACTAATTAAATTAATATCTTATCACTTAATAATGTAATAGCAATGTATTGATTGATTGATTGATTAAAGATAATCTTATCTATACACTGTATCCAAGATTACTTCAAGTACTTAACCGAATAAAATAATTGTATCGTGATAACAAATATTGTTAATAGTTTTATGTTTGTTAGAAAGGAAAAACTAGTAAGGAAATTCCTGTAATCAATATTAGCAAGTTTAAAGAATAATTAGTTAAAAATCTATTAATTTGAAATAATTTGAAAAGAGGATAAGGATGTTTCAAATTATTTCTTTTGAATAGAGCTTAGGATAAAGCCTTTTGTATATAATTTTGAGCACTGAATCGATTGATAATCATGGTTCATTTTTTTTAAGATTACTTTAAAATAATTAAAGCAAATGACGTCTACTATTGTCTGAGTAATGTTATTTGCTGAGCTTATTTGGTATAACTTTTGTACAAATTATACTACTGATTGAGTATAAAATAATAGAATGCATTTGTTCACTTTAAGTCAGCGGTTCTGTTAGTACAGCTGTTATGTCTCTCACAACTACAGTTAAAAATAATATCAAATAAACAATAATCGGTTCCCACCGTTATCTGATTGAACGCGACTTATCTCTACTGATTACTGATACGGGTAATAGTAGATAAGACACTTATATCTTGATTATAAGTACTAATACAATTACATAATTCGAATTAAATATATTAATAGTATTGTTTCTATTGATTAGTTAATTATGTTCTACTCAAAATTTTAATTTTATAAAAAAAAAAAAATTGTATCTTTGTTGACAGGGAAAGCCACGAGCGGAAAATATACAAATTTTCTATTAAATTTGAGATTTTATTAAATGCTCATAACAAAATACTATCGTTTTAACACCAGCTGAATACAAACGGTATGTATAAATATCAAAATGTATATATGTATTTATATATAATTATAATAAATCGTACACAAAAACACGTTTGCAGAGCGTATCTACGTGATATGAAGCGTGACCTCAAGCGGCGGAAGTGAAGCACGTCTTGATAGACACTTTATTAGTGAAGTGTCGGACACAGACGACACTCATAAAGATGTCACTAACATTGATGGAAATATTCCGCTATCGCCCAGTCGTTTAGACTTCATAAATATTATTATTTATTTACTTATACGTCGTTACAGGTTGTTATAAAAGTCTGTAGCTTGTGGAAATTCTTTGATGTATATTAAGATATTCAAGTCGGATGTATCAACGGGCGGGTGTTGACAGATAATTTGTACTCATTAGTTATAATTTATAGTTAATTATGTCATTACGTTATAAGTTAGATACTATTAAAAATATATCACGCAACAAACGACGTCTTCACCAATAAATTTTATAATTAAAGTAAGCAATGACATTATGTATCTAAGTTTGACACAGATAAGCACAGCACAGATAAAATGGTTACCATGCATGTAACCGTCAACTGTCATCTGTCACATTCGCCGCCATGCTGGACCGGCATCCTTTAACATGTAACACATAAATACTTGGGAGCATTTTGTAACATTGAATTATTCTAGTACCTATTTCTTAAAAAATGCTTCATTGAACTGTCTTTAACTGTTTAATAACGCATACAGTCTATCTGTACATGTACTCGTAGATAAAATTGAAGTGTCTGTTTGTAGTTCTAAATTAACAACTTTTCCTTACACTAAAGTTAGTTTAAAAATATATTGTTGATTATATCATTTTATTGTTAAAGTACAATATTAATATTTCTTGAGTGCGTTATTCGAAAACACACTTAGGATAAATTCTAAAACAATATAAAGATAGAAAAATTATGTTTCTCGTTATCAGATCTGGTACATTTTTTTTCATAATAGAATTTTTGATTTCATTGATAAGATATGATATTTTTAGTAGATTGTCAAAATGACAAAGTGATGTTTCTTGTTATTGACTGACATACGTTACATACATAATAACGTCATATCGATATCTCGATATCTATTTCACATTATTTGCGAACACAACGCAATCCAACACTCAATACTTACGTATATCGGTGATAGGAGAAAAAAAATACACTGTGATTTTGTTATCTCTTGTAACTGTTAAGTAAATATATGTTTAAGATATGCAACTGTTTATCATTATTTAATCATTTTAAAAAGGTACAGGAAGCAGGCAGATATAATGGTAAAAATAATTATCTTTTCCAACCGAGACAAATTGCACAAACAAACTATTTCATACAAATGGCTGGCGACCATATAGTGAAATGAAAAGGTATCAATTCATAAACATTGATAAAATCCCAAAGATTTAACTAATAAAGATACCAGGAACTATCAAATACCCGGGATTCCATAGTGAAAAATTCCGATGAGTAATCAGCGCATGCCGGCCACGTGCGGCCATGTTGGTTCAATGTTGTTAACATTCCTGTTATCTGTGATGTTGATTGAAAGCCGACCTCAGAATGTATCCGATATTAATATAACCACACAAGTATGGTGTATTAAATAAATTTGACAATATATCTGACTAGTCTTTGAACGGTACACAACCTTCCAGAAAACTACTGCCTTGAGTATACACATAGTAGTATTACTATGAATATTTTGAGCCTGACCATTTTTCTGATAATATATCAATATAAATCCGGACAATTATTACATAGCACTATTCTTGCATTACGAAACACCGCCTCTCATTGCATAACTACAGAGTTATTTATTTACAAGGCTCTAATTTATGATTTCCATTTTATGGTAACACCGCTTACGAGTGTCATTATCAGGAAAAGTTTAATGTAAAAATATGAAACCACTGGAGGTAGATGACAAATTAGCTGACTCACAGACATCTACAAATCTCGCCTTACCGGGAACACGATTGCTGCAATTTGCAACGTCTGATTAAAATTAAAATGTACAAAATATACGCGAGTTAAATTCCATAAATTTAAAGTTTTAATTATTGCAATTTGTAGTTAATAAACATATCATATAAAAAATAAATAAATTTATCCATAATTTCTGTTTGATGAAAAAGAATAGGGTGCGTTTATCAGATCTTAAGATGTGTTGACGTTTAAATATCATCAAACCTCTCATCGTGTGTAATATGAACGATCCCTGATGTCCCCCGCGTCCATATTTAACCACCAAGCCTGTGTTAGAGTAATAAGCAGTAATTGTCTTACATTTGTGGCTTCTCAAGAAAAGTGGAATCCTATTTCTTAAAACACACGAGACGCTTACCTGTAAAGGAAAAGTACATTTATATAACACATTGTTTAATACAAGTAACATTCATCTTTATCTTTATAGTGATATATAAAGTTAAGGTGACACTGTTTTTTTAATTTTATTTTATAAACGACTTGACCTATAGTGATAAAATTTATTTAATATTTCTTTAATCACCTACAGTCTGACCAGGTTGCAATGTGTTCAAGTTATTTTTTATAAAAAAAAAATAAAAAAAAATTCGATTCCTTTTCAGTACAGCGATTTGGTGATACTTAGCTAGCAATTCGTATTATATATATTTATAATGTAAAGAAAACAAAGTTAAAATCAACCAAAAAAATCTATAAACCTCTTACAATAATGACTAAATATTCAGAGCACTGCTAATGAGGGGATTAGTGTCTCGTACATATTGGTGAAGGCTTGTATTCTAGGGCTTCTTTCTATTCAACAGTGCTATTTTCTTTAGCTTTTCTTATCTTTTATTAAATTGTAAGATGGCTAAGTTAATCAATAATTCGATCTATAACTTTTCTTCAATTGATTGGAAGGAAAGGTATGGAAGGAGCTAATGGCTAAGTAAATGTAAACTTAGGGAAATGTCATTAAGGAACGTGGGGGAGGGTATTTTTATGATAAAAGATGTTTGATTTTTTATTACTTTCTTGCTGGTTTGTTTCTCGAATGACCTACTTTTTGGAACCTTGCAACTAGAGTCTGACGTTTTCAAATGCATAAATACAATGTATGCCTAATTGCAATACAAAATCAAATGTTGTCTTCGATTATAACACCTACTAATACTTATTGATTATTAATTATCGCCCCTCACTGTTTTATTGAATTAAAAACAAAATATTTCAAAAGTCAACAAGTCCACAATTTTTTGTAGAATTCTAGAATAAACTTTTTGCTATAACCTTTAACGATTTTGACATCAATAAACTCATATATTTTTAATAAAATTAAATTATTTTCACTCATTGTTTTTTATGAGCTGTTATTGTTTAATTTATTGATAAAATATGTAATGATTTTTTTATAAATAAATTTATCGATAAAAATCTTGCACATGCGTGTTCTATTTGAAATAAATACAAAGAAAACGTGTCTTTATTTAAATAGTACCACGTACCATCGGCGGCACGTTGAAGACAATTATATTATTGATACACATTTGTGACGTCACACGAGGACGAAATCAAATTAATCTTAATTTATTAGTTTTTACTAACAATCATATGTCATATATGGAATACTGCAAAGATAAAGAAATTAAGTATTTAACAACAAATACTGTGACAATTTATTCCGTACACCCGAATTGACGAGATCACTGAACGTCGAAGAACTGTGTGTAATCATTTGAAAAACTGTCAATATTCGCTTCAGTTGACTGATTTATATAAGGCGAGTAATGTTCTTGTACTTGTCAAATTCAATATCGAAAGGAGAATCCATTGAGATTTTTTACCGCTATTTATTTGCAGCAATACGTCAATGACAGCGCTGTCAAGTGTCAGTGTTGTGCTATTGACATATGACATATGTCAAAGTTTATGAAGTATATAAACAAATGCTTATTATTGTTTAATTTTATATTGTCTATACACCTAAATTCAAAATATAAATATCCCCAATCAAATGTGAATAAGTCTTCAGTGGATTAAATTTGGAATCAATTTAGCAGACTACCAAGTCAAGGGTGAAATCCTTTCGGGATAGAATTGATGAAATCCATTTATGGGGAACGCAGTCCGTTGATTGTCTTCGTTGTAATGCGATTTGTCTTCGTCCAAACCTGACTTAAGTCTTTTATAAAGAAAGTAATTTAGGAGAAAATTGTAAAAAGTATCAAATCAATAATTCAGCTATGTTACTATTATTAAAAAAAATAATATAAACTAATACAACTAAACCGTGTATTTAAATCTCTTCCTAGATACGGAAGCGTGATTTATAAAGTTTTATAAAATATCTTCACACGTTTATATTTTTTAATAATAAAATCCTTTATTCGGCACGATGAAAATGATAATTACCGGTTGCACGCGATGAGCCTAGAATTGCAAAACGAATGGGTGACCATAGGAGATTTTTGTATTCCATTAGCTTTACGATGGCGCACCCTGCTTCATGATTGGTCCCCAGCATTATTAAAATTTTATCTTAATGCATTCCAAATGACTCTCCCAGATCAAAGTAACTTAGTAAGATGGGGCAAAGCCACCGAAAAATCTTGCAACATCTGCGGGGAGGCAGTAGGAACCGCGAAACACTTGCTAGTAGGGTGTAGGGTACTATTAAATAGAGGTAAATACTCGCGTCGCCACGATAAAGTATTAGAAATCATACGAGAAGCGGTTAGTCTTTCTGTAGCAAGAGCGCAGAGGGGTATAACAACCACCAAAAAATCAGTAGAGTTCGTAAAGGCAGGTTCGTCCAAAAAATCTAAATTAAAACCTTATTCCATCTTGGACGCGTCTCCTGATTGGACTCTCATGATGGACACGTATGAAAGGCAATACAAAATCCCCGGGGATGTTTGTGTTTCGTCATCTAGGCCGGACTTATTCCTGTATTCAAAACAACTAAGGCGCGTTATACTTGTGGAGCTTACTGTACCCTGGGAAACAAACATACCCAAAGATCATACATTTAAGCTTAACAAGTATTACGAACTGATCAGGAATAAATTTATAGTTAATTTGTACGCTGTAGAAGTAGGAGCGAGAGGTATAACAGCAAAATCTCTCTACAACTTATTTAAGGATCTCGGCCTTTCTAGAACGATCATCAGTTCATTTCTGGAACGTATTTCAAAGGCGGCTTTAGTAGGTTCTTACGATATTTGGTTAGGTAGGGAGAGGAGCGTAAACAGTGAAGGTGAGCGTGTATGCGCATAGTAAAGGGGCCCCTTAAACCTACATCTGGGTCGCAAGTCCCAGGCATTGTTTGCGCTCCTCTTCTTGCAACGCGATGGGCCCGGCACCCGCACGGTGAATCCATGGAATGCTAAGAAGCTTCGTCTCTTAATAAAGTTACTACTCATGAAAGAAATGAAGAAAGAACAGAATGTAAGAACAACGTGAATGATAAGATAATAGAACAAGTGAATGAAGTGGTATATTTGGGAAGTATGTTTAGCAGAGACGGAAGATACGAAATGGATTTGGAAAGGCGTATTGCTGCCGATAACAGAGTCAACGGTGCTTTGACTGCATTGTTAAGACGGCAAAACGTCAGCATAGCTGCACGTTTGGCTGTACACAATGTGGTTTTGCTACCGACGCTATTATTCGGCCAGCCAAATGTGGGTAACACAGAAGAAGAATGTAAGAAAGATGAATGCTGTGGAGATGCGATCTCTTCGCAGAATATGCGGAGTCAGTCTAACTGATCGAATCCGCAATGAAGAGATCCACAGAATGGCAGGTACTAGCAAAGATGTCACGGTGAGAATGAAGAAGACCGTGCTCAGGTGGTTTGGGCACGTCGAACGAATGAGTGATGAAAGAATGGTAAAAAAGATTTATATAGGAAAAGTGAGCGGTAAGAGAGACAGGGGGAGACCTCGAGTGACCTTCGAAAACACAGTATCTATGATACTGGAGGTAGGTCACGTAAAAAGCATTAGGATCCCCCGGAGGTGAATGTATGAAGAGGTTGATGTCTGTGGCCGAGGCGAAAGAGGTATGCAATGACCGTAGCGTTTGGCGCTCCGTCGTCTCTGGCTACCCCGCAAGGGATATGGCGTGAAGCAAAATCAATAAATAAATACTACTCATGGTTGATGGCACACGACCGTTGCGGTACAATCAATGAATACAAAGTTTTGATTATTTTAGATCTCAGGTTAGATTCCATTTCATTTTTCTGAAAAAGTAGCACACTACCAACATAATAGACTGAACAACTAACATCTTTGCAACACAACAATAAACAATAAATACAATTATTTTGATTTATCGGTCATTGTCTTGTTGATTGACTTGTCTTTACTTTATATTGTAGTACGTATAATATATATCGAGTTAACATTTGAGGAAGATCTCATCTTAATCAACTCACAAGATGGTAATTATAATTATAAGTTTAAAATCAAATCTTTATATCACTAAAAATATCAGTTAATAATAAAAAAGTAGGGGAGACCGGGGATGGTTGACTATAGGGGCAGGTAGACTAATTGTCAAAAACGCGAGTTAGGCAAACTTTTTGCAAAGATCGACTAGGTGAACGTATCCATTATTCCCCCGCGCACAATCATCAGAAAAACCGCGGAGCAGACCCAAACCGTTTGTCAGCTAGAGCCTATTGCTCAAAAACAAGACACTTACGTACGTTACGTAACTATTTTTGCCTTAATTCAATTTGTTATAACTCTTTTCATTTTGTTTTCATTGCTTGTCAAACTGTTTAATACGAATGTTTGATTTCCGAACTTTGTATGCTTCCTTATTATTTTTAATTACGACACCATTTTAAGGTTTTGGCACATAGTTAAAAATTACTAGGTCGTTTGGGGGTGGTTGACTCATTTATAAAGGGGTTGGTTGACTATCTAGTCAACCTGCCCCATACAATTTTGGATATACTAGATATAAATTGGTATAAAAATTATTGTTCTTAACCTAACATTTCCAGCTTAGAACGATGCGAATCTATAAACGAAAGTCAAATCGACGTAAAGACATACTGGAGAGAGTATGTCGACAAGTTATTTTCGCCGAAGTATCAATTCCCGCGAAAGAATTTGCTATACCATATAAAATATCGCCATGTAGTAAATATGAAAAAAAAAGAATGCAATCCCGGACTGTCTAGATCTCAATTAAACTTGGAAAGCGTTGGCTACATAAAAAAGAGACAAATATTCAGTGACGAGGAAGAGCATGCATCAGAAAATTGCCCAGAAGGGAGCTGATGTTTTTTATGGATTAACGCCTTACGAGTCCCGAAAATTTGCAAATAAATTTGTAAAAAAAAAAAATCTATTCCTGAATCATGGGATAAAAAACAGATTGCTGATGAACATTGGGTAGGGAGTTTGCTTAAACGTCATCCTATTCTCTCTATTCGATCTCCTCAAGCTACTATTTCGAGCCACTTCTTTCAACAAAAATAACGTGCAGTTGTTCTTTGATTACTTAAGAACCATTTACCTATGTTTAAATGTAAGCCCTGGGTATATTTAGAATGTAGATGAAACAGGACTGACAGCGGTTAACATTCCTGATAGAGTAATAGCTCATCTTGGCACCAAAAAATTGGGAAAAATGACGTCTGCTGACCCAGGTTTCGCTGGTGTGAGTCGCAGTTGCTATCTCGGCCTCGGCAATATGGTCCTTCCGTTCTTCGTTTTCCCACGTATTCACTATAAATACTATTTTGACTATTTTAGACTTAAGGACTATCAAAGACTATTTTAGCCTGGAGGTGGACCGATAGGTTCTTAACGGTGTTTAATGTTGTTGAAGATGTTCTTAAAAATGATGATTGCATTTACTTTAGTATTTAAATCTTGTTCCTTCGTAGTCTTGGTACTCATTACTTCTTAGGTCAACTTACCCCTAGTGACAAGTCAACCTGCCCCAGGCACGGGGTAGGTTGACTCGTTTTTCCCATTCTATAAAATCGAGCCTATATACTATGTTTTAATAGGTATCGAGCTTATTGTAATTTCTTTCTAGAGCTGAATAGTGTCACTATCAATGGAATTGCTTTTCACAAAAATAATCATTAAAGCAATAAAAATATTAACTTTTAAACTGAAAATTGGTCAACCAGCCCCGGTCTCCCCTACTCCGTGGCTAGCAAGAATTATTTATCAATCCTACAGTGGTCGCGTATCAAAATGTGGCATGTGCCCTCACTACATACCCAGTCCATTAATAAATTTAAATAAAAAACAATAAACATTTCTTTATTACACATATAAATAGAATCATTACAATTTTTTTTTAATAATTAAAAACTTAATCTCAACCTCTGTTTCATATTAGCTAATAAATTTATTAAAGTGGCACATAAGATCACTGTGATTGAGATGATGACAAACCTTTTTACCACCTGAAAGTTACGTAATTGGTAGCGCGGACTGCGTTTGTAGTCCAGAACCTTTGCGGACTCACTGTAACACGACCACAAGCGACCGGCGCATGGGCATCGCCGAGTGCGTCTCAATTATTCATTTGATAATATTTAGCGGCTAAGAAACAAATGCTTACAGTTCTAGAGAAATGATTCATTTTATACCAGTGGACTACATATGTCTTAAGTGACAAATATTATTATCATTGATTAAAGCCGTTGACACACTACATGAGTGTTGACACTGCGTTGTATCAGGATAGAATTACACTGATAATAAACTCAAATATATACTTATTTAATATTGGACATGAAGCAAACATTTATTTGTTAACTATTACATTTTTGTAGGACTGTAAGTATGTCCAATTATATGTATTTAAATTTTTTTATACTCAGAATTAAATGATAAGATACATAACGTCGATTGTACAATATAATTGATATATAGTGATCATATTATACTACCGTTAAAATATATCTTCAAACTATCATAAATACACTTCACACATACTCACTTAGTATTGAACTGGTGTATCATTTTGATCCGTCCGATCTTCACCGCGTGACACCGACGCGTATCTTCATTTCTTGTTTTAATGCTAATTTATAATTATAAGATACGATGTTACGATACTGTGTCTAATATTCATAATACGCGTATTATTAACGGAAAGATATAATGTAATTTTGTACATAATTTGTTAATCTCATAATCTCCTGACACTTCCATTTGACGTACACAAGTGGTCACTGGTACTTATTCAGTAGAAAATATATAAATAAATAAGTCCTAAAACTATATCATATACGTGTAATATATGTACATAACACAGAAATTAACGTACTCAATATGTTCGAAATTGGTAAATACACGATACGAGTAACCGATACGACATACGCTTATTTGATACGCCAGTATGTGGACAAGGTCTAATTAGATCGTCAATATTCCTTCAATCGTCAATCACCTTCAATATACGTGAGCATTGAAATTGCTAGGATCATTTATTTGTTATTCCTCTTATAATACCTATATTATATATTTACTGGTATCAAGAATAATACTAGAAAATACAATTCCAGTTTAAAACTTGTGTTTTAGAAATGAATAATTGTTGAATGCAAATTATAAAACTGTCTTTATATCTTACCATAATTCCGAATACATATCAAGTTACATTCTCTATCATAATCCCAACCGTAATGACTATATGGTTATATTGATAAACTGTGGCCTGATAAGATACGAATATTGATATCTATTGACATTGTTCATTAAACCATATCATAAACCATTTAAACACTCCCATAACAGGCTTACAAATTTTACAATGACAATTGATTACGATTATGACACGTAATTAGTACGTGATAAAATAATTATGAGATTTATACATGGTGAATAGAAAACAATGATTTTAATATTAAAAAGTAATATTTCTATATATTTATATTAAAAACTATAAGACATATTTTTGACGAGTCTCTGAGGACACGGCATATTTATGACGAGTCTCTCGGGACACGGAATATTTATGACGAGTCTCTTAGGACACGGCATATTTATGACGAGTCTCTCAGGACACGGAATATCTTCATGGATTTATTTCTCTCTATCCTCTACTCCTACACACAAGTATACATAGTATACATTGCTTCCTCGTAAATTCCCAAGAGAAACTAATGCATTGAAGTTACTTATTAGTTCATTACTAAATAGTCTTCTGTAATAAATTGCAAAAGATAAATAAATTCAGATCAAAATCAAATTACACCAGCCTCTTCCTACCCATTTAGACATCTATCAATATACTTTTACTACCATGGCTGTCCTTTAACTTGGAGTCTCGAAAGTTTCTCCGTTCGAAGTATGTTAGACTCACCCTCGGATAACTTGTTACTTGTTAAAGTCACTATAGTTAATTACTTGTGCTTATGCAGTGTAAAGATATATATATTGCAGTATTAATGACTAATTAAGTTAATATCTTATCATTTAATAATGTAATAACAATGTATTGATTGATTGATTGATTAAAGATAATCTTATCTATACACTGTATCCAAGATTACTTCAAGTACTTAACCGAATAATATATGGTTTTGATAAAGAAAATAATTGTAACGTGATAACAAATATTGTTAATAGTTTTATGTTTCTTAGAAAGGAAAAAGTAGTCAATATTATACAGTTTGAAGAATAATTGACTAATAATCTATTGATGAGATATCATTTGAAAAGAGGATAAGGATGTTTCAAGTTATTTATTTTGAATGACGCTTCGGATAAAGCCTTTTGTGTGTAATTTTTAGCACTGAATCGATTGACAATCATGGTTTCACATTTCTTTTTAAGATTACTTTCGAATTACAAAATAATCGGAATAACATATTAATAACGAACACAAAGTACATTTTTTAAAACAATCTGTGGATTACACAAAAATATCGCCGAGTAGGAGTAGTAAAACATTTAGTAGACGTCAAAACTAACCCATACAGGACTTAGGACTAGACCAGGGTTTATATTACACTATTACAAAGACAATTAATAAAATAATATTAAAATAATCTGAACAAATGTAATGCATTATATAGAAAACATACGGAAACGCAGCTTGAGTGTTTTTGTATTATGTATTATATATATTACATATTAATTAATGTCTAAGAGATGATTTCATTTGTTTGTTGAGCTTATTTGGTATAACTTTTGTACCAATTATACTACTGATTGAGTATAAAACAATAGAGTGTATTTGTTCACTTCAAGTCAGCGGTTCTGTTATTACCTACAGCTCTTATGGCTGTCACACTACCGTTAAAAATAACATAAAATAAACAATAATTGGTTCCCACCGTTATCTGATTAGACGCGACGTATCTCTAGTGATTACTGATACGGGTAATAGTAGATAAGACACTTATATCTTGATTATAAGTACTAATAGAATTACATAATTCGAATTAAATATATTAATAGTATTGTTTCTATTGATTAGTTAATTATGTTCTATTCAAAATTTTAATTTTATAAAAAAAAAAAAAATTGTATCTTTGTTGACAGGGAAAGCCACGAGCGGAAAATATACAAATTTTCTATTAAATTTGAGATTTTATTAAATGCTCATAACAAAATACTATCGTTTTAACACCAGCTGAATACAAACGGTATGTATAAATATCAAAATGTGTATATATATATATATATAATTATAATAAATCGTACACAAAAACACGTTTGCAGAGCGTATCTACGTGATATGAAGCGTGACCTCAAGCGGCGGAAGTGAAGCACGTCTTGATAGACACTTTATTAGTGAAGTGTCGGACACAGACGACACTCATAAAGATGTCACTAACATTGATGGAAATATTCCGCTATCGCCCAGTCGTTTAGACTTCATAAATATTATTATTTATTTACTTATACGTCGTTACAGATTGTAATAAAAGTCTGTAGCTTGTGGAGATTATTTGATGTGTATTAAGATATTCAAGTCGGATGTATCAATGGACGGGTGGTGCCAGACTATTTGTACTAATTAGTTATAATTTAGAGTTAGTTATGCCATTAGTATTAAAAAAAATTTCACACAACAAACGAGGTTTTCACCAATGAATTTTATAATTAAAGTCAGCAATGACATTATTTATTTAAGTTTGACGTACAAACAACCAATCTAGCACAGATAAAATGGTTACCATGCATGTAACCGTCAAGTGTCAAGTGTCATCTGTCACATTCGCCGCCATGCTGGACCGACATCATTTAAAATGTAACATAAATACCTAAATACTTACGAAGTATTTTATAACTTAAATTATTCTCGTAGTTATCTCTTTAAAAATGCTTCATTGAACTGTCTTTAACTGTTTAATAACGCATACAGTCTATCTGTACATGTACTCGTAGATAAAATTGAAGTGTCTGTTTGTAGTTCTAAATTAACGACTTTTCCTTACACTAAAGTTAGTTTAAAAATATATTGTTGATTAATATCATATTATTGTTAAAGTACAATTTTATTATTTCTTGAGTGCGTTATTCGAAAACACACTTAGGATAAATTCTAAAACAATATAAAGATAGGAAAGTTATGTTTCTCGTTATCAGATCTGGTACATTTTTTATCAAAACATAATTTACACATTCTTTGATTTCATTGATAAGATGAAATTATATTTTTAATAGATTGTCAAAATAACAAAGTGATGTTTCTTGTTATTTGATTGACATACGTTACATTACAATATATAACAACGTCATATCGATATCTCGATACCTATTTCACATTATTTGCGAACACAACGCAATCCAACACTCAATACTTACGTATATCGGTGATAGGAGAAAAATAAATACACTGTGATTTTGTTATCTCTTGTAACTGTTACGTAAATACATGTTTAAAATATGCAACTGTTTATTATTATTTAATATGTTTAGAAAAGGTGCAATAAGCAGATATAATGCCACAAATGATTATCTTTTTCAACCGAGACAAATTGCACAAACAAACTGTTTCGTACAAATGGCTGGCGACCATATAGTGAAATATAAAGGTATCAATTCATAAACATTCGTGAAATGCCAAAGATTTAACTAATAAAGATACCAGGAACTATCAAATACCCGGGATTCCATAGAGAAAAATTCCGATGAGTAATCAGCGCATGCCGGCCACGTGCGGCCACGTTGGTTCAATGTTGTTGACATTCCTGTTATCTGTGATGTTGATTGAAAGCCGAGCTCACAACGTATCCGATATTAATATAACCACACAAGTATGGTGTATTAAATAAATTTTTCAATATATCTGACTAGTCTTTGAACGATAAACAACCTTTCGGAAAACTACTGCCTTGAGTATACACATAGTAGTACTACTATGAATATTTTAAGCCTGAACATTCTTCCGGTAATATATCAGTATAAATCCGAACAATTATTATAAAGCGCTATTCTCATATTAGGGAAAACCGCTTCTCATTGCACAACTACAGAGTTATTTATTTACACGGCTCTAATTTATGATTTCCATTTTATAGTAGGTTACATTTAAGTTAAAATATTTTAAGGACTCATATTTATTACCACCGCTTAAGAGTGTTATTATCAGGAAAAGTTTAATATAAAAATCCACGGAAAATATGAAACCGTTGGAGGTAGATGACAAAATAACTGGTTCACAGACATCTACAATCATGTTCCCGGTAAGGCGAGATGCCGGCGAGATACCGGGAACACGATTGCTGGAGTTTGCAACGTCTGATTAAAATTAAAATGTACAAAATATACGCGAGTTAAATCCCATAAATTTAAGGTTTTAATTATAACAATTTGTAGTTGATAAAAATATCATATAAATAAATAAATAAATTTATCCATAATTTTTGTTTGATGAAAAAGAATAGGGTGCGTTTATCAGGTCTCAAGATGTGTTGACGTTTAAATATCATCAAACCTCTCATCATGTGTAATATGAACGATTCCTGATGTCCACCGCGTCCATATTTAACTCACCAAGCCTGTGTTGGAGTAATAAGCAGTAATTGTCTTACATTTGTGGCTTCTCAAGAAAAGTGGAATCCTATTTCTTAAAACACATGAGACGCTTACCTGTAAAGGAAACGTACATTTATATAACACATTGTTTAATACAAGTAACATTCATCTTTATCTTTATAGTGATATATAAAGTTAAGGTGACACTGTTTTTATTTTTATTTTATAAACGACTTGATCCATTTTGATAAAATTTAATTAATATTCCTTTAATCATCTAGAGTCTGACCGGGTTGCAATGGTATCAAATTTAAAAATATATATTTTTTTTACAACAAAAAGAAAATAATAAATTTCAGTACAGCGATTTGGTAATACTAAGCTGGTATTTCTTATTATATATAATTATAATGTATACAAAACAAACTTAAAACCTAACGTAAAAAAACTATAAACCTCTTACAATAATGAGTAAATATTCAGAGCAATGCCAATGAGGGCTTTAGTGACTCCTACATATAGGTGAAGGCTTGTATTCACAGGGCTTCTTTCTATTTAACAGCGTGATTTTCTTTAGCTATTCTCAACTTAAACTAATATAAAAAGTAAACAATAATTGTGTCTATAACTTTTCATCTATTGAAAGGAAAAATATAGAAGAAGCTAATGGCTAACGTAAATTAGGAGGAATAGATTAGGGAAATTTCATTAAGAAATAGAGGGAGGGTGTGTTTAAGATAATGATTTTATTATTACTTTTTGCCGGATTTTTCTGGATGGATGTACTTTCTAACCGTGCAACCGTGCAACCGTGGCTAATTGTAATAAACAATGAAACTTTGTCTTCGATTGTGACACTTACTACATAATACTAATGTGCTTACATATTATGTTATTAATATAATCAAATACCACTGTCCATATTCAGCACCTAGAAACAGATCGATATTCGATATGATACATGGTGAATTAATAAATAATTATATATTCTGTAGTCAGTCGCCATCCAAACTTAGCATCGTAATAACGTCGCATTAATTAAATACTGTAAAACTATAATATTGTAATACATATGCAAACATACTCCATTGCCTTTCATTTCATCTACTACATAAAAGGAAAAAGGTAATCTTATATATCATTAATAATTGACTTTGTTAATTATGAACAAAATATTTCAATATAAACCATAATTTTTTGTAGAATTCTAGGATTTTTGTTATAATCTTTAGCTTTTTTGACATTAATAAACTGAAATATTTTTAATAAAATTAAATTATTTTCGCTCATTGTTTTTTGTGAGTTGTTATTGTTTGAGTTTTAGGTGGTTCTGTTTGGAAGTTTGTCATTTACTTGTAACTACTTACCGTAGTCATCTTACGTATTTCTAAACTTTAAAAATAGAGAACAGTGCTGGAAACACAAGTTTTTTTGTTTGAATTCAATTTGTTAGGATCAAAACGCAATAGACAATTTCGCAACCGAGCAACAAAAATGTTAATAAGTCCAACTTTGGTGAATCTAAAACCATTTTTAAATAACTGCTAAACGTAAAATTGAATTTTAAAAAAATATAAGAGGTTACGGACATTAAGAATATTTAAATATAAGGTCTACAACTTTGCTCCCGCCGTTTTTTTTTTTTTAATTTTAAAAATTATATAAAAAAACTGGTATCTTATTTATGTTTCAAAGTATTGTCCGTCACTTTCCACTACTTTGGCCCATCTTTCAGGCAACAAACGAATCCCGCGTAGGAAAAATTCTTCATCCTTTGATAAGATCCAAGAATCGATCCATTCTTTCACTTTTTCAAAAGAATCGAAGCACTGGCCCGCCAGGCCGTGTGCCATCGACCTAAATAAATGGTAGTCAGATAGAGCAACATCTGGAGAGTATGGCGGGCGAGGTAGAATTTCCCATTTCAGTGTTTCGAGGTACGTCTTGACTACTTTCGCCACGTGCGGTCGAGCATTGTCGTGTTGCAAAATTACATTTTCGTGTCTATCAGCGTATTGCGGCCGTTTTGCTTGTAATGCCCGACTCAAACGCATTAATTACGTTCGATAAAGTGCACCAGTAATTTTTTCAGAAGGTTTTAGCAGCTCATAATAAATTACGCCAAGCTGATCCCACCAAATACACAACATGACCTTGGATCCGTGAATATTCTGTCGAGGTGTCGCCGGGCAATCCCCACGATGTGCGTCGCTTAGGGTTGTCGTAGTGTACCCATTTTTCGTCCCCAGTAACAATACGATGAAGAAATCCTTTTTGTTTTTGTCTTTCAAGCAGCTGTTCACAAGCAAATAAACGTCGCTCAACATCTCTTGGTTTCAACTGATACGGTACCCAGTATCCTTGTTTTTGGATCATCCCCAGCTGTTCCAGGCGTTTTGATACTGCTTGCTGAGTTACTCTAGTTAGCTAGTTTTGCTAGCTGTTCTTGAGTTTGGCACGAGTCTTCATTAAGTAAAGCCTCAAGTTCATCATCTTCAAAAGATTTTTCTCTGTCACCGCTATGCCGATCTTCAACAACAAAATCACTGCTTTTAAAGCGCTGGAACCACTCGCGACACGTTCTTTCACTAATAGTATCATCACCATAAGTACTTGAAATAACCCGATGAGCCTCAGTCGCCGATTTTTTCATGTTGAAATGAAAAAGTAAAATCTCCCGCAAATGACGTGAATTCGGTTTATAAGTTGACATATTTAATTAAGTGTAACTATATGACGCAAACAAAAATTAACTAACATCGATGTAAGGTTATATTTATAGATGTCAAAAGTGATGGAAAACAACTGTGATTTATTTATTTGAACTATTACTGGCTACTCGCGCCATCTTTTGGAAAACGGCGGGAGCAAATTTGTAGACCTAATATTATAAATAATAATCTAATGAAAAATGCCAGTTAAATTTCAACGATATAGAGATAATATCATAGCTGGTTAAATATTTAAAATTATTCTGGTATAATAAAACAATTATAAATTGCAAAACCATGTAACATTCTTTGAAATTAGGTCTAATCTAAAACATTAACATTTTTTTATAAATAAATTTATCGATAAAAATCTTGTACATACGTGTTCTATTTGAAATCAATACAAAGAAAACGTGTCTTTATTTAAATAGTACCACGTACCATCGGCGGCACATTGAAGACAATTATATTATTGATATACATTTGTGACGTCACACGAGGACGAAATCAAATTAAACTTAAATTATTAGTTTTTACTAACAATCATATGTCATATATGGAATACTGCAAAGATAAAGAAATTAAGTATTTACCAACAATTTATTCCGTACACCCGAATTGACGAGATCGCTGAACGTCGAAGAACTGTGTGTAATCATTTGAAAAAACAATATTTACTTCCAACTGAGGTGAATATTGTTTTTTCAAATGATTTATTTAAGTTGAGTTATGTTCTTGTACTTGACAAATTCAAAATCGAAAGGATTTTTTTACCGCCATTTATTTGCAGCATTACGTCAATCACAGCGCTGTCAAGTGTCACTGTTGCGCTATTGACATATGACATATGTCAAAGTTTATAAAGAATATAAAAAAAATATTATTTTTAATATACTATACACCTAATTACAAAAGGTATATAACCTCAATCAAATATGAAAAAGTCTTTAATGGATAAAATTTGGAACCAATTTATCAAGACTACCAAGTCAAGGGTGAAATCCTTTTGGGATAGAATTGATGAAATCCACTTTTGAGGAACGCAGTCCGCTGATTGTCCTCGTTGTAATGCGATTTGTCTTCGTCTAAAACTGACTTAAGTCTTTTATAAAGAAAGGCATTTATGTAAAAAGTATCAAGTAATCAATCATAAGAAAAATATATTATAGTTTAAGAGTAAACCTACATTTCAATTAATTCAGCCATGGTACTTATATTTTTTTAAAAAATCAACAAATACAAAGTATTGATTATTGTAGATTCCATTTCATTTAGATGAAAACAAACTACCACATTACTAAACACTACAATGAACTGAACAACTAACGTCTTTGCAACACAACAATAAACCATAAATACAATTATTTTGATTTAACGGTCATTGTCTTGTTGATTGACTTGTCTCCACTTTATATCATTGTTTGTTATTCATATGTATAATATATATCTGGTCAATGTTAATGAGGAAGATCAACTCATAAGATAGTAATTATAATTGTAAGTTAAAAATCAAATCTTCATATCACTAAAATATCAGCTTAACAAATTTTATTAACCTTCTTACATAATTTATTTCTTTATATTCATTATTACTTTATATACCTTTTCCATTTGGAACCAACACCAGTGATCATCAAATTGATGATTGTGTACGTTATAGAGCCTATTTTGACGACATGCTTATAAAAATAAGCCTTCTATAAAAACACTCTCCAACTAAAAATAAGGCTTCGAGAGTTGCAAACGCATGTTGCTCTGAGAAGAAACGGTGTTTTTTTTTATTATGATCAAAGTTTCACAAAGGTCAACATATTTAGTGAGCAATGTATAAACAACTAGAACAATCGCAATTAATTCGATAAACCGATCTAATTATCAGTTAATAATAAAAAAAATAATCTGTGGCTAGCAAGACGACCAGACACCACAAGCAAGTATTGAATTATATATCAACCCTACAATGTTCACGCATCAAAATGTGAGAGCACTAGTCACGTAGACTACATACGTAGTCCAGTCCAAATTTAAATTAAAAAAAGAAATTTCTTTATTTTACTAATGTAAATAGAATCCGTGAAGTTTTCTTAACTAAATATTCGAAACTTAATCACAACCTGTGTTTCATAATCACTGGCACAAAAATTGTCTGGTTTCACTGTGACTGAGATCATTACAAACCTTTTTACTGAGATAAGCACCTGAAAAAAAAAAGTGATGGCGCGGACTATGTTTGTAATCCAGGACCCACTGTAACATGACAAGCGACCGACGGTTGCGCTTCACTGGGTGCGTCTCTCAATTATTTGAAAATACTTAGCGGCCCAAGAAACAAATTCTTACACTTTTTAGAGAAATATTTGATTTAATACCAATTGGCTACATATATCGTCCATACGACCGCTGTATAGTAAAAAAATACCTTAAAAATACATGGAAGAGGAGGAAAAGCAACAAAAATAATATTAACACCAAAGAAGAGTAAAAATAATGTTAAGTGATAAATACTATTATTATCATTGATTAAAGGCGTTGACACACGACATGAGTGTTGACACTGCGCTGTATCAGGATAGAATTACACTGATAATAAACTCAAATATAAACTAATTCAATATTGGACATGAAGCAAACATTTATTTGTTAACTATTACATTTTTGTACCACTGTAAGTATGTCCAATTATAAGTATATATTTTTTTTATACTCTGAATTAAATGATTAGATACATAATGTCAATTGTACAATATAATTGATATATAGTGGTCATATAATACTACCGTTTAAATATATCTTCAAACTATCATAAATACACTTCACACATACTCGCCTAGCATTCAACACGTGTATCATTTTGATCCGTCCGATCTTTACCGCGTGACACCGTCGCGTATCTTTGTTTGATGTTTTAACGCTAAATTATAATGATAAGATACGATGTTACGATACTGTATCTAATATTCTTAATACGCGTATTATTATCAGAAAGATATAATGTAATTTTGTACAAAATATGTTAATATCATAATCTCCTGACACTCCCATTTGACGTACACAAGTGATCAAGTGTACTGATTCAGTAGAAAAGAAATAAGTAAATAAATCCAAAGCACATATATTAACATAGTCAATATGTTCGAAATTGGTAAATAGACGATACGAGTAACCGACACGACATACGCTTGTTTGATACGCCAGTATCTGGACAAGGTCTACTTAGATCGTCAATATTCCTTCAATCGTCAATCACTACCTTCAATATACGTGAGGATTGAAATTGCTAAGATCGTTTATTTGTAATTCCTCTTAAAATAGCTTTAATATACTTACTGATATCAAGAATAATACTAGAATAATATACAAATTAACTTTAAAACTTGTACCATAGAAATGAATAATTGTTGTGTAAAAAATAATAAAACTGTCTTTATACCTTATTACAATTCGGAATACATATCAAGTTGATACTATTGAGTTTTTTTTACTTTAATTAATAAGTATACATTCTTTATCATAATCCCAACCGTAATGACTATATGTTATATTGATACACTGTGTCCTGATAAGACACGAGTAACTAATATTGATATCTATTGACATTGTTCATTAAACCATATCATAAACCATTTAAACACTCCCATAACAGCCTTACAAATTTTACAATGACAATTGATTACGATTATGAGATGTAATTAGGACGTGATAAAATAATTACTAGATTTATAAGTGGTGAATATAAAACAATGATTTTAATATAAAAAGTAACATTTTTATATATTTATGTTAAAAACTATCACACATATTTATGACGAGTCTCTCAGGACACGGAATATTTATGACGAGTCCCTCAGTACACGGAATATCTATATGGATTTATTTCTCTCTATCCTCTATTTTGTATGACAAAAGCGTTAGTACATTCTAGTTTAAGTATTTAAACTGAAAAAAATACTCTTCTATACTGCTAGTATACATTGCTTCCTCGTAAATTCCAAAGAGAAACTAATACAATTAAGTTAGTTGTTAGTTCAATACTAAATAGTCTTCTGTAATAAATAGCAAAAGGTAAATAAATTCAGTTCAAAATCAAATTACACCAGCCTCTTCCTATTCATTTAGACATCTGTCAATGTACTTTCACTACTAGGGTTGTCCCATAACTTGGGAGTCTGGAAAGTTTCTCCGTTCGAAGTTTGTTAGACCCGTCCTCCGGTAACTTGTTACTTGTTAAAGTCACTATAGTTAATTACTTGTGCTTATGCAATATCAAGATATATATATTGCATTATTAATTACTAATTAAATTAATAACTTATCACTTAATAATGTAATAGCAATGTATTGATTGATTGATTGATTAAAGATAATCTTATCTATACTATGTATCCAAGATTACTTCAAGTACTTAACCGAATAAAATAATCGTAACGTGATAACAAATATTGTTAATAGTTTTATGTTTGTTAAAAGGAAAAACTAGTAAGGAAATTCCTGTAAACAATATTATCAAGTTTAAAGAATAATTTGCAAAAATTTATTAACTTGAAATAATTTGAAAAGCTGATAAGCATGTTTCAAATTATTTCTTTTGAATGGAGCTTCGGATAAAGCCTTTTGTATGTAATTTTTAGCACTGAATCGATTGACAATCATGTAAAACATTTAGTAGACGTCAAACCTGACCCATACAGGACTCAGGACTAGACCAGGGTTTATATTACACATGTTACAAAGACAATTAATAAAATAAAATTAAAATAATCTAAACAAATGATATGCATTATAAATAAAAAATATACGGAAATGCAGCTTGAGTGTTTTTGTATTATGTATTATATATATACATATTATCGTCAAAGAGATGATTTTGTTTGTTTATTGAGCATATTTGATATAACTTTTTTACCAATTATACTACTGATTGAGTATACATTATTGGAATGTATTTGTTCACTTTAAGTCAGCGGTTCTGTTAGTACAGCTCTTATGGCTCTCACAACTGCAGTTAAAAATAATATAAAATGAACAATAATTGGTTCCCACCGTTATCTGATTAGACGCGACTTATCTCTAGTGATACTGATACGGGTAATAGTAGATAACACTTATATATTGATTATAAGTAGTAATACAATTACATAATTTAAATTAAATAAATTAATAATATTGTTATAATAATATTGATTAGTTAATTATGTTGTATCTAAAGATAAAAGCTAGTTAAGTTTTATCTTAAATATGAATCTTGTACTAAATACAAATAAATACCAAAATGTTATCTTTTGATCAACAGCTGAATACAGACGGTACGTAAGCATACCTAAATGTATATATATATATATATATATATATATATATATATATATATATATATATAATTATAATAAATCGTACACAAAAACACGTTTGCAGAGCGTATTTACGTGATATGAAGCGTGACCTCAACCGGCGGAAGTGAAGCACGTCTTGATAGACACTTTATTAGTGAAGTGTCGGACACAGACGACACTCGTAAAGATGTCACTAACATTGATGGAAATATTCCGCCATCGCCCAGTCGTTTAGACTTCATAAATATTATTATTTATTTACTTATACGTCGTTACAGATTGTAATAAAAGTCTGTAGCTTGTGGAGATTCTTTGATGTATATTAAGATATTCAAGTCGGATGTATCAATGGGCGGGTGTTGCCAGATTATTTGTACTAATTAGTTATAATTTATAGTTAATTATGTCATTACGTTATAAGTTAGATACTATTAAAAATATATCACGCAACAAACGACGTTTTCACCAATAAATTTTATAATTAAAGCAGGCAATGACGTTATTAAGTTTGACGTACAAACATCCAATCCAGCACAGATAAATTGGTTACCATACATGTAACCGTCAAATGTCAAGTGTCATCTGTCACATTCGCCGCCATGCTGGACCGGCATCCTTTAACATGTAACACATAAATACTTAGGGAGCATTTTATAATATTCAATTATTCTAGTACCTATTTCTTAAAAAATGCTTCATTGAACTGTCTTTAACTGTTTAATAACGCATACAGTCTATCTGTACATGTACTCGTAGATAAAATTGAAGTGTCTGTTTGTAGTTCTAAATTAACAACTTTTCCTTACACTAAAGTTAATTTAAAAATATATTGTTGATTAAAATCATTTTATTGTTGAAGTACAATTTTATTATTTCTTGAGTGCGTTATTCGAAAACACACTTAAGATAAATTCTAAAACAATATAAAGATAGAAAAATTATGTTTCTCGTTATCAGATCTGGTACATTTTTTATCATAATAGAATTTTTGATTTCATAGATAAGATATGATATTTTTAGTAGATTGTCAAAATAACAAAGTGATGTTTGTTGTTATCTGATTGACATACGTTACATTACAATATATAATAACGTCATATCGATATCTCGATACCTATTTCACATTATTTGCGAACACAACGCAATCCAACACTCAATACTTACGTATATCGGTGATCGGAGAAAAATAAATACACTGTGATTTTGTTATCTCTTGTAACTGTTATTAAATACATGTTCAAAATATGCAACTGTTTATTATTATTTAATATGTTTAGAAAAGGTGCAATAAGCAGATATAATGCCACAAATGATTATCTTTTTCAACCGAGACAAATTGCACAAACAAACTGTTTCGTACAAATGGCTGGCGACCATATAGTGAAATTTAAAGGTATCAATTCATAAACATTCGTGAAATGCCAAAGATTTAACTAATAAAGATACCAGGAACTATCAAATACCCGGGATTCCATAGAGAAAAATTCCGATGAGTAATCAGCGCATGCCAGCCACGTGCGGCCATGTTGGTTCAATGTTGTTGACATTCCTGTTATCTGTGATGTTGATTGAAAGCCGAGCTCACAACGTATCCGATATTAATATAACTACACAAGTATGGTGTATTAAATAAATTTTTCAATATATCTGACTAGCCTTTGAACGATAAACAACCTTTCGGAAAACTACTGCCTTGAGTATACACATAGTAGTACTACTATGAATATTTTAAGCCTGAACATTCTTCCGGTAATATATCAGTATAAATCCGAACAATTATTATAAAGCGCTATTCTCATATTAGGGAAAACCGCTTCTCATTGCACAACTACAGAGTTATTTATTTACACGGCTCTAATTTATGATTTCCATTTTATAGTAGGTTACATTTAAGTTAAAATATTTTAAGGACTCATATTTATTATCACCGCTTAAGAGTGTTATTATCAGGAAAAGTTTAATATAAAAATCCACGGAAAATATGAAACCGCTGGAGGTAGATGACAAAATAACTGGTTCACAGACATCTACAATCATGTTCCCGGTAAGGCGAGATGCCGGCGAGATACCGGGAACACGATTGCTGCAGTTTGCAACGTCTGATTAAAATTAAAATGTACAAAATATACGCGAGTTAAATCCCATAAATTTAAGGTTTAAATTTTTTCAATTTGTAGTTAATAAAAATGTCATATAAATAAATTAAAAAATAAATTTATCCATAATTTTTGTTTGATAAAAAAGAATAGGGTGCGTTTATCAGGTCTTAAGATATTTAATCCACCGCCACCGCGTCCATATTTAACTCGCCAAGCCTGTGTTAGAGTAATAAGCAGTAATTGTCTTACATTTGTGGCTTCTCAAGAAAAGTGGAATCCTATTTCTTAAAACCCACGAGACGCTTACCTGTAAAGGAAAAGTACATTTATATAACACATTGTTTAATACAAGTAACATTCATCTTTATCTTTATAGTGATATATACAGTTAAGGTGACACTGTTTTTTTAATTTTATTTTAAAACGACTTGACCTATTGTGATAAAATTTATTTAATATTTCTTTAATAACCTACAGTCTGACCGGGTTGCAATGTGTTCAAGTTTTTTTTTATATAAAAAAATAATAACTTTCGATTCCTTTTCAGTACAGCGATTTGGTGATACTTAGCTAGCAATTCGTATTGTATATATTTATAATGTAAAGAAAACAAAGTTAAAACCAAACAAAAAAAATCTATAAACCTCTTACAACAATGACTAAATATTCAGAGCAATGCTAATGAGGGGATTAGGGTCTCGTACATGTAGGTGAAGGCTTGTATTCTAAGGCTTCTTTCTATTCAACAGTGCTATTTTCTTTAGCTTTTCTTATCTTTTATTAAATTTTAAGATTTAAGAAGTCAATTAATAATTCAATCTATAACTTTTCTTCAATTGATTGGAAGGAAAGATATGGAAGGAGCTAATGGCTAAGTAAATGTAAGCTTAGGGAAATGTCATTAAGGAACGTGGGGGAGGGTATTTTTATGATAAAAGATGTTTGATTTTTTTTATTACTTTCTTGCTGGTTTGTTTCTCGAATGACCTACTTTTTGGAACCTTGCAACTAGAGTCTGACTTTTTCACATGCATAAATACAACGTATGCCTAATTGCAATACAAAATCAAATTTTGTCTTCGATTATAACACCTACTAATACTTATTGATTATTAATTATCGCCCCTCACTGTTTTATTGAATTATAAACAAAATATTTCAAAAGTCAACAAGTCCACAATTTTTTGTAGAATTCTAGAATAAACTTTTTGCTATAACCTAAATTCATATATTTTTAATAAAATTAAATTATTTTCACTCATTGTTTCTTATGAGCTGTTATTGTTTAATTTATTGATAAAATATGTAATGATTTTTTTAATTAGTAAATTTATCGATAAAAATCTTGTACATACGTGTTCTATTTGAAATCAATACAAAGAAAACGTGTCTTTATTTAAATAGTACCACGTACCACCGGCGGCACATTGAAGACAATTATATTATTGATATACATTTGTGACGTCACACGAGGACGAAATCAAACTAAACTTAATTTATTAGTTTTTACTAACAATCATATGTCATATATGGAATACTGCAAAGATAAAGAAATTTAATATTTACCAACAAATACTGTGACAATTTATTCCGTACATCAGAATTGACGAGATCACTGAACGTCGAAGAACTGTGTGTAATCATTTGAAAAACTGTCAATATTCGCTTCAGTTGAATGATTTATATAAGGCGAGTAATGTTCTTATACTTGTCAAATTCAAAATCGAAAGGAGACTCAATTGGGATTTTTTTTTACCGCCATTTATATGCAGCATTACGTCAATCACAGCGCTGTCAAGTGTCACTGTTGCGCTATTGACATATGACATATGTCAAAGTTTATAAAGAATATAAAAAAATTACTTATTATTTTTTAATTTTATATTGTCTATACACCTAATTTCAAAAGGTATATAACTTCAATCAAATATGAAATAGTCTTTAATGGATATAATTCGGAACCAATTTAGCAGACTACCAAGTCAAGGGTGAAATCCTTTAGGGATAGAATTGATGAAATCCACTTTTGGGGAACACAGTCCGCTGATTGTCTTCGTTGTAATGCGATTTGTCTTCGTCCAAAACTGACTTAAGTCTTTTATAAAGAAAGGAATTTATGTAAAAAGGATCAAGTCATCAATTATAAGAAATATATTACAGTTTAAGCGTATACCTATACTATAAATTATTTCAGCTATGGTACTATTAATAATATATATGTGTGTGTGTGTGTGTGTGAACTAATAAAACTAAACGTATATTTAAGTCTTTCCCGTGTCTAATAAGCGTCATTAATAGTTTTATAAAATATTTTCACACACATATATACATTTTCAATATGTTATTAATAGTCACTATATGATTGCTCATGACCGTTGCGGTACAACCAACGAACACAAAGTCTTCATTATTAGATTAGATCTTAGGTCAGATTACATTTCAATTTGTTGTAAACAAAGTACCATACTACCAACATAATAGACTGAACAATTAACGTCTTTGCAACACAACAATAAACAATAAATACAATTATTTTGATTTAACTGTCATTGTCTTGTTGATAGACTTGTCTTTACTTTATATCATTGTTTGTTATTTATATGTATAATACATATTGAATTAATGTTTGAGGAAGATCTCATCTTAATCAACACGGCACAAGATAGTAACTATAGATCTTAATATTCCTTATTCCTTTATATATCTTTTCCATTTAAAATCAATACCAGTGATCAGTTGTATACATCAAATGGGAGTGTCAGGAGGGCCTTTGACACTCTATCGATACCATACTTTAAAAATAAACCCTTCTGCAAAGACACTCTTCAACTTAAAATAAGGCTACGAGGGTTCCAAACGCGCCCTGCTCTGAGAGACAGCCGGGTTGTTTATTATTGTGATCACTGTAAAAGTATGTGGGTCACCAATGTGGTTGTTGGTTGTTGTTGTGCCCTGCCTTAGGTTGTGAGGTAGGTGGTAATTTATACTCCAGCGAAACACAGTTACTCTCACGGCTATTTATTTATTTTTGCACAAAACATAAAACATACGATTACTGAAAATTAAATATAGAAGTGAGAGAGTGGAAGAACAATAGTGTCATACAAAAGAGATACAAAACAATTAATAAACGAATTAATGAAAAACGGAGACGCGCGAATATATGACAGTACGTGTCTCAACACCTTAGTCGCTTCGATCCTGACTGATGAACTTCAGGAACTGACAAATTAGCTGGAGAACCCTCAGCGATAACAACGGCGGTTGCGTTGCACCCAGTGCGTCTCTCAATTATACATTTGAAAGTACTTAGCGGCCCAATATACAAATACATACAGTTTTAAAGAAATCTTTGATTTTATACCAGTGGACTACATATGTCTTAAGTGACAAATATTATTATCATTGATTAAAGCTGTTGACACACTACATGAGTGTTGACACTGCGTTGTATCAGGATAGAATTACACTGATAATAAACTCAAATATATACTTATTTAATATTGGACATGAAGCAAACATATTTATTTGTTAACTATTACATTTTTGTACGACTGTAAAGTATGTCCTATTATAAGTATTTTAATTTTTTTTATACTCTGAATTAATTGATAAGATACATAATGTCAATTGTACAATATAATTGACATATAGTGCTCATATAATACTACCGTTTAAATATATCTTCAAACTATCATAAATACACTTCTCACATACTCGCCTAGTATTCAATACGTGTATCATTTTGTACCGTCCGATTTTCACCGCGTGACACCGACTCGTATCTTTGTTTCTTGTTTTAAAGCTAAATTATAATTATAAGATACGATGTTACGATACTGTCTAATATTCTTAATACGCGTATTATTATCGGAAAGATATAATGTAATTTTGTACATAATATGTTAATCTCATAATCTCCTGACACTCCCATTTGACGTACACAAGTGATCAAGTGTACTGATTCAGTAGAAAAGAAATAAGTAAATAAATCCAAAGCACATATATTAACATAGTCAATATGTTCGAAATTGGTAAATACACGATACGAGTAACCGATACGACATACGCTTATTTGATACGCCAGTATGTGGACAAGGTCTAATTAGATCGTCAATATTCCTTCAATCGTCAATCACTACCTTCAATATACGTGAGGATTGAAATTGCTAAGATCGTTTATTTGTAATTCCTCTTAAAATAGCTTTAATATACTTACTGATATCAAGAATAATACTAGAATAATATTCAAATTAACTTTAAAACTTGTACCATAGAAATGAATAATTGTTGTGTAAAAAATAATAAAACTGTCTTTATACCTTATTACAATTCGGAATACATATCAAGTTGATACTATTGAGTTTTTTTTACTTTAATTAATAAGTATACATTCTTTATCATAATCCCAACCGTAATGACTATATGTTATATTGATACACTGTGTCCTGATAAGATACGAATATTGATATCTATTGACATTGTTCATTAAACCATATCATAAACCATTTAAACACTCCCATAACAGGCTTACAAATTATACAATGACAATTGATTACGATTATTATACGTAATTAGTACGTGATAAAATAAATACGAGATTTATACATGGGGAATATAAAACTATGATTTTAATATAGAAAAGTAACATGTTTATATATTTATGTTAAAAACTATCACACATATTTATGACGAGTCTGTTAGGACATGGCATATTTATGACGAGTCTCTCAGGACAAGGCATATTTATGACGAGTCTCTCAGGACAAGGCATATTTATGACGAGTCTCTCAGGACACGGAATATTTATGGCGAGTCTCTTAGGACACGGCATATTTATGACGAGTCTCTCAGGACACCGAATATCTTTATGGATTTATTTCTCTCTATCCTCTACTCTGTATGACAAAAACGTTAGTATATTGAGTTTGAATTAATAAGAGACACAATACTCTTCTATACTACCAGTATACATTGCTTTCTCGTTAATTCCAAAGAGAAACTAATACAGTTAAGTTAGTTGTTAGTTCATCACTAAATAGTCGTCTGTAATAAATAGCCAAAGGCAAAATCAAATTACACCAGCCTCTTCATATTCATTTAGACATCTGCACAATATACTTTCACTACTAGGGATGTCCTATAACTTGGAGTCTGGAAAGTTTCTCCGTTCGAAGTATGTTAGACCCGCCCTTGAGTAACTTGTTACTTGTTAAAGTCACTATAGTTAATAACTTGAGCTTATGCAGTATCGAGATATATATATTGCAGTATTAATGACTAATTAAGTTAATATCTTATCACTTAATAATGTAATAGCAATGTATTGATTGATTGATTGATTAAAGATAATCTTATCTATACACTGTATCAAAGATTAATTCAAGTACTTAACCGGATAATATATGGTTTTGATAAAGAAAATAATTGTAACGTGATAACAAATATTGTTAATAGTTTTATGTTTCTTAGAAAGGAAAAAGTAGTCAATATTATACAGTTTGAAGAATAATTGACTAATAATCTATTAATGAGATATCATTTGAAAAGAGGATAAGGATGTTTCAAATTATTTCTTTTGAATAGAGCTTAGGATAAAGCCTTTTGTATATAATTTTGAGCACTGAATCGATTGATAATCATGGTTCATTTTTTTAAAGATTACTTTAAAATAATTAAAGCAATTGACGTCTACTATTGTCTGAGTAATGTTATTTGTTGAGCTTATTTGGTATAACTTTTGTACAAATTATATTACTGATTGAGTATAAAATAATAGAATGCATTTGTTCGCTTCAAGTCAGCGGTTCTGTTAGTACAGCTGTTATGTCTCTCACAACTACAGTTAAAAATAACATAAAATAAACAATAATCGGTTCCCACCGTTATCTGATTAGACGTGACTTGTCTCTAGTGATACTGATACGGGTAATAGTAGATAAGACACTTATATCTTGATTATAAGTAGTAATACAATTACATAATTCGATTCGAATTAAATATATTAATAGTGTTGTTTCTATTGATTAGTTAATTATGTTCTATCGAAATATATAATTTTCTAAAGAAAATTTTTAGTATCTTTGTTGACAGGGAAAGCCACGAGCGAAGACTAGTTAAGTTTCCTGTAAAATTTGAACCTTTTTAAAATATACATACATACCAAAATGTTATCTTTTGATCAACAGTTGAATACAGACGGTACATAAGCGTACGTAAATGTGTATATATATATATATATATATATATTAATAAAAAATCGTACATAAAAATCTAAGAATATTTGCACAGCGTATTTACGTGATATGAAGCGTGACCTCAACCGGCGGAAGTGAAGCACGTCTTGATAGACACTTTATTAGTGAAGTGTCGGACACAGACGACACTCATAGAGATGTCACTAACATTGATGGAAATATTCCGCTATCGCCCAGTCGTTTAGACTTCATAAATATTATTATTTATTTACTTATACGTCGTTACAGGTTGTTATAAAAGTCTGTAGCTTGTGGAAATTCTTTGATGTATATTAAGATATTCAAGTCGGATGTATCAATGGGCGGGTGTTGCCAGATTATTTGTACTAATTAGTTATAATTTATAGTTAATTATGTCATTACGTTATACATATATATTAGATACTATTAAATATATATCACACAACAAACGAGGTTTTCACCAATAAAATTTATAATTAAAGTAAGCAATGACATTATTTATTTAAGTTTGACGTACACACATCCAATCCAGCAGATACAATGACCACCATACATGTATCTGTCAAGTGTCAACTGTCATATGTCACATTCGCCGCCATGCTGGACCGGCATCCTTTAAAATGTAACACATAAATACCTAAATACTTACGAAGCATTTTATAACTTAAATTATTCTCGTAGTTATCTCTTTTAAAAACTGCTTTATTGAACTGGCTTTAACTGTTTAATAACTCATACAATTTATCTATACATATAGATAAAATAAAAGTGTCTGTTTGTATCCAAATTAACACCCTTGTACTAGATGCATTAAAAAGTATATACAACAGTAACAAAAAGAAAATATTTGAAACGCTTGAACCGATTTTGACAAAACGATCACTGGCGTATAGCAGTAACTTCGGCTACCTTTATTTAAAAAAACATTCCACGCGAGCAGAGTCGTGGGTAAAGCTAGTATACAATAAATCTATATCTAAAGAGTAGGATAGAAGAGGCTAAAAACTATTCCCCTCACGGCACATTCAGGTAAGTGAAACCACAATGGGCATTGCGACAATGTCGTTCGTTCGTGCTATTGAAAGCACAACGAAAGAAAATACAAGCGAATGAACTGTGGGATACAATTGTAATTTACTAAATTAAATTAGTATTAGAAAATGGAATCATTGCGGAGCTTTTTCCGTGCTCTAACAACTTTTAAACAATTAAGTTAGTTCTGAATTGTTATTAATATGTCTAAGTGTTTTATTGACAAATGTGTATGTTGTACTTGTTATTGTGGTCATTGGTGTTATTTTAGTTGCTTGCGTTGATAATTAATTATGGAATAACGAATAAAATACGTTGTCAATAAGTAACTAAAGCGGTAACAAAAATAAAAAGGCAACTAGGTGAGTAAGACATAAATAAATAAAAATTATAATATACTGTTACATTCGATTATTTACGATGCTACATCTTTAACTTTGTCAAAGCAATCTAAAAATCTTGGCAACATATTTGACTAACTCTTCTAATTCCACTTCTCGACTACGCTGACGTTTGCTATGCTATATAGATGCATTAGACGCTTCATAAGCTTGATCGACTTCAAAATTAGTGCATTCGCTTTATTTACGAATTGCGAATTTGACAATGACCACTTCATTTTAATATTTTATATAACGCTTTTCTCCTTTACTTACAGGAGCATTTCTAGGTAACGCCACCAAGACCGAGACTATCTCGTGAATGCGTTACTTCCAAATCCTTGGTAGTAATTTTAAAAACGATAATTAATTGATAAAACGAATCCAAGCTACAAGGATTCGATAATTGACATTGGATTAAAAATAACAAGCGATGGCAGTAATAACTTAACGTAGTTTATATTAAAACAAATATATAATAACGGGCAAAATTCGTAGTAATAATTTTATTATATACTTATTAAAACATGCCTGAAATGCCATTTTATAAGATATTTGTTAATGAATGTAACAAAATGCATATATATGTAATTCGAAGACACACTTAAGATAACTTCAAAAAAATAAAGATAGGAAGGTTATCTTTCTCGTTATCAAATCTGGAACATTTTTTGTCATATCATGATTTATACTTTCTTTTGATTTAATAAATAGGATAAAATGATATTTATAGTAGGTTATTACAGATTATATATTACAATGTATAATCATGTTATATCGATATTTCAATAGCTACTTCACATTATTTGCAGACATCACGATCCCACACCCAATACTTACGTAAATCAATGATAGGAGAAAAATACATATATTGTCATTTTGATATCTCTTGTAACTGTTGTGTAAATACATGTTCAAAATATGCAACTGTTTATTATTATTTAATCATTTTAAAAAGGTACAGGAAGCAGATATAATGATAAAAATAATTCTCTTTTTCAACCGAGACAAATTGTACAAACAAACTATTTCATACAAATGGCCGGCGACCATATAGTGAAATATAAAGGAAAGAAAATATAAACATTCATAAAATCCCAAATATTTTACTAATAACTAATAACCAGGAACTATGATAGCCCCGGATTCCATAGTGAAAAATTCCGATGAGTAATCAGCGCATGCCGACCACGTGCGGCCATGTTGGTTCAATGTTGTTGACATTCCTGTTATCTGTGATGTTGATTGAAAGCCGACCTCACAACGTATCCGATATTAATATTACCACACAAGTAAGGTGTATTAAATAAATTTGTCAATATATCTGATTAGTCTTTGAACGATAAACAACCTTCCTAAAAACTACTGCCTTAGGTATACACATATTAGTATTACTATGAATATTTTGAGCCTGACCATTTTTCCGATAATATATCAATATAAATCCGGACAATTATTACATAGCACTATTCTTGCATTACAGAACACCGCTACTCATTGCACAAGTACAGAGTTATTTATTTACACGGCTCTAATTTATGATTACCATTTTATATTAGGTTACATTAAAGTTAAAATATTTTAAGGACTCATATTTATTACCACCGCTTAAGAGTGCCATTATCAGGAAAAGTTTAATGTCAAAATGCACGGCAAATGTGAAATCGCTGGAGGTAGATGACAAAATAACTGACTCACAGACATCTACAATCGTGTTCCCGGTAAGGCGAGATGCCTTACCGGGAACACGATTGCTGCAGTTAGCAACGTCTGATTAAAATTAAAATGTACAAAATATACGCGAGTTCAATACTACAAATTTAAGGTTTTAATTATTAGAATTAGTAATATGAAAATTAACATGTCATGTAAATAAATAAATTTATCCATAATTTTTGTTTGATGAAAAAGAATAGGGTGCGTTTATTAGGTCTTAAGATGTGTTGACGTTTAAATATCATCAAACCTCTCATCGTGTGTAATATGAACGATCCCTGATGTCCCCCGCGTCCATGTTTAACTTACCAAGCCTGTGTTAGTGTAATAAGCAGTAATTGTCTTACATTTGTGGCTTCTCAAGAAAAGTGGAATCCTATTTCATAAAACACACGAGACGCTTACCTGTAAAGGAAAAGTACATTTATATAACACATTGTTTAATACAAGTAACATTCATCTTTATCTTTATAGTGATATGTAAAGTTAAGGTGACACTGTTTTTTTATTTTTATTTTATAAACGACTTGATCCATTTTGATAAAATTTATTTAATATTTCTTTAATCACCTACAGTCTGACCGGGTTGCAATGTGTTCAAGTTTTTTTTATGAAAAAAAATAATAATTTTCGATTCCTCCTTCAGTACAGCGATTTGGTGATACTTAGCTAGCAATTCGTATTGTATATATTTATAATGTAAAGAAAACAAAGTTAAAACCAAACAAAAAAAATCTATAAACCTCTTACAATAATGACTAAATATTCAGAGCACTGCTAATGAGGGGATTAGTGTCTCGTACATATAGGTGAAGGCTTGTATTCTAAGGCTTCTTTCTATTCAACAGTGCTATTTTCTTTAGCTTTTCTTATCTTTTAATACATTGTAAGATGGCTAAGTTAATTAATAATTCAATCTATAACTTTCTTCAATTGATTGGAAGGAAAGGTGTGGAAGGAGCTAATGGCTAAGTAAATGTAAGCTTAGGGAAATGTCATTAAGGAACGTGGGGGAGGGTATTTTTATGATAAAAGATGTTTGATTTTTTTTATTACTTTCTTGCTGGTTTGTTTCTCGATTGACCTACTTTTACCTACTACCTTGCAACTAGAGTCTGACTTTTTCACATGCATAAATACAACGTATGCCTAATTGCAATACAAAATCAAACCTGTCTTCGATTATAACACCTACTACATAATACTTATTTATTATTAATTATCGGCCCTTGACTGATTTATTGAATAATAAACAAAATATTTCAAAAGTCAACAAGTCCACAATTTTTTGTAAAATTCTAGAATAAACTTTTTGCTATAACCTTTAGCAATTTTGACATCAATAAACTCATATATTTTTAATAAAATTAAATTATTTTCACTCATTGTTTTTTATGAGCTGTTATTGTTTAATTTATTGATAAAATATGTAATGATTTTTTTATTAGTAAATTTATCGATAAAAATCTTGTACATACGTGTTCTATTTGAAATCAATACAAAGAAAACGTGTCTTTATTTAAATAGTACCACGTACCATCGGCGGCACGTTAAAGACAATTATATTGTTGATACACATTTGTGACGTCACACGAGGAAGAAATCAAATTAAACTTAATTTATTAGTTTTTACTAACAATCATATGTCATATATGGAATACTGCAAAGATAAAGAAATTAAGCATTTACCAACAAATGCTGTGACAATCTATTCCGTACACCAGAATTGACGAGATCACTGAACGTCGAAGAACTGTGTGTAATCATTTGAAAAACTGTCAATATTCACTTCAGTTGAGTGATTTATATAAACCGAGTAACGGTTCTTATACTTGTCAAATGCAAAATCGAAAGGAGAATCCATTGAGTTTTTTTTACCGCTATTTATTTGTAGCATTACGTCTATCACAGCGCTGTCAAGTGTCACTGTTGTGCTATTGACATATAACATATGTCAAAGTTTATAAAGGATATAAGAAAAATTGCATATTATTTTTTAATTTTATATTGTCCATACACTTAAATTCAAAATATTAATAACCCCAATCAAATGTAAATAAGTCTTCAGTGGATAAAATTTGGAACCAATTTAGAAGACTACCAAGTCAAGGGTGAAATCCTTTCGGGATAGAATTGATGAAATCCACTTTTGAGGAACGCAGTCCGCTGATTGTCTTCGATGTAATACGATTTGTCTTCGTCCAAAACTGACTTAAGTCTTTTATAAAGAAAGGCATTTATGTAAAAAGGATCAAGTCATCAATTATAAGAAATATATTACAGTTTAAGAATATGCATAGCTGAAATAATTTATAAAGTGTAGCTTTTATTACATCGAAGACAATCAGCGGACTGCGTTCCTCAAAAGTGGATTTCATCAATTCTATCCCAAAAGGATTTCACCCTTGACTTGGCAGTCTGCTAAATTGGTTCCAAATTTAATCCACTGAAGACTTATTCACATTTGATTGAGGTTATATACCATTTGAAGTTAGGTGTATAGAGAATAATAAGCATTTGTTTATATACTTTATAAACTTTGACATATGTCATATGTCAATAGCGCAACAGTGACACTTGACAGCGCTGTGATTGACGTAATGCTGCAAATAAATGCCGGTAAAAAAAATCCTTTCGATTTTGAATTTGTCAAGTACAAGAACATAACTCGACTTATATAAATCATTTGAAAAAACAATATTCACCTCAGTTGGAAGTAAATATTGTTTTTTCAAATGATTGCACACAGTTCTTCGACGTTCAGTGATCTCGTCAATTCGGGTGTACGGAATAAATTGTCACAGAATTTGTTGGTAAATACTAAATTTCTTTATCTTTGCAGTATTCCATATATGACATTTGATTGTTAGTAAAAACTAATAAATTAAGTTTAATTTGATTTCGTCCTCGTGTGACGTCACAAATGTATATCAATAATATAATTGTCTTCAATGTGCCGCCGGTGGTACGTGGTACTACTTAAATAAAGACACGTTTTCTTTGTATTTATTTCAAATAGAACACGTATGTACAAGATTTATATATATATATATATATATATTTATTGATAAAAAAAACAATTATTTGGATTAGACCTTATTTCAAAAAATATTATATGGTTTATAAACTTATAATTAATTCTGTTAGGATAATTTAAAATATTTAATCAGCTACGATTTTGTCGCTATGTCGTTAAAATTTGTGTTGGCGTTTTATTCGATTATTATTTATTTAAATATTTTTAATGCTCGGAATCTTTCATATTTTGCTTTAAATTCAATTTTACCTTTAATACGCAGTTAATTGAAAATTTTTATTAGTTAGGGACATGTTTTGAAATATTATATTGAAAATCAACAAGAGCAATGTGTCACTGGCCGATAATAAATAATCAGTAGTGTTATGTAGTAAGTGTTATAATCGAAGACAAAGTTTGATTTTTATTTCAATTAGGCCTATGGATATACTACACATACATAAACGTCTGACTCTAGTTGCAAGCCTCCAAAATGCAAGTGCATTGAAAAAAAATCCGCAAGAAAGTAAGTAAATCCACTTTTGAGGAACGCAGTCCGCTGATTGTCTTCGATGTAATACGATTTGTCTTCGTCCAAAACTGACTTAAGTCTTTTATAAAGAAAGGCATTTATGTAAAAAGGATCAAGTCATCAATTATAAGAAATATATTACAGTTTAAGAATATGCATAGCTGAAATAATTTATAAAGTGTAGCTTTATAAATTATTTCAGCTATGGTACTATTAATAATATATGTGTGTGTGAACTAATAAAACTAAACGTATATTTAAGTCTTTTCCGTATATAATAAGCGTCATTAATAGTTTTATAAAATATTTTCACACACATATATACATTTTCAACATGTTACTAATAGCTACTACATCATTGCTCATGACCGTTGTGGTACAACCAACGAACACAAAGTCTTCATTATTAGATTAAATCTCAGGTCAGATTCCATTCCAATTTGTTGAAACAAAGTACCATAATACCAACATAATAGACTGAACAATTAACGTCTTTGCAACACAACAATAAACTATAAATACATTTATATTGATTTAACGGTCATTGTCTTGTTGATAGACTTGTCTCTACTTTATATCATTGTTTGTCATTCATGTGTATAATATATATCAAGTTAATGTTTGAAGAAGATCTTATCTTAATCACCTCGGCATATGTTAGTAACTAAAAAGTTTAAAATCAAATCTACAGAACACTTACATAATTTCTTTCAATAAACCTTCTTACATAATTTCTTTTTCTTTCTTTCTGGAATTACTACCAGTGATCTTCAAATTGATGATTCTGTACGTCAAATAGGTAGGTCTCAGGAGTGCTTATAAAATTAAGCTTTTCTGTAAAGACTCTCTTAACCTAAAAAAAAAGGCTCGAGGGATTCAAACGCGCCCTGCTCTGAGAAACAGCCGGTTTTTATTATTATGATCACTGTTTCATAAAGGTATATTTAATGAACAATGTACGAACAACTAGAACCATCGCAATCAATTCGATAAGGCGATCTAATAATTAGTTAATAATAAAAAAAATACTGCGTGGCTAGCAAGACGACCAGTCATCAAAATGTGACATGTGACTACATAACGCAGTCCATTTAAAAACTTAAGTAATAAAAAATAAACATTTCTTTATTTCACTAATATAAAAAGAATTGGTACAGTTTATTACAATTATTCAAAACTTAATCACAACCTATATTTCATAATCACTGGCACAAAAGATCACCGGTTTCACTGTGATTGAGATCATCACAAACCTTTTTACTAAAATAAGCACCTGAAAAATTCTTACGTGAGTGGTCGCGCGGACTGAGTGTGTCCAGGACCTTGTCGGACCCACTGTAACACCACCACAAGCGACCGACGGTTGCGCTTCACGGGGTGCGTCTCTCAATTATCCATTTGGAAGTTACTTAGCGGCTCAAGAAACAAATTCCTACAGTTTTTAGAGAAATATTTGATTTTATACCGATTGGCTACATAATATGCTGTCCACGCGACCACTGTAGGGTAAAAAAAATACCGTATGTACATGGAAAAGGAGGAAAATCAACAAAAATAATATTAATATCAAGGAAGAGTAAAAATAATCATAAGTGATAAATATTATTATCATTGATTAAAGCTGTTGACACACTACATGAGTGTTGACACTGCGTTGTATCAAGATAGAATTACACTGATAATAAACTCAAATATTAACTTATTTAATATTGGACATGAAGCAAATACACTAATACAAATGCACTACCTTCAATATACGTGAGGATTGAAATTGCTAAGATCGTTTATATGTAATTCCTCTTAAAATAGCTATATTATACACTTACTGATATCAAGAAAAATAAAAAAATATACAATTCAACTTTAAAACTTGTGTTTTAGAAATGAATAATTGTTGTGTCAAAAATAATAAAACTGTCTTTATATTTTATCGTAATTCCAAATACATATAAAGTTCGATACTATTTGAGTTTCTTTTACTGTAATTAATAAGTATACATTCTCTATCATAATCCCAATCGTAATGACTATATGTTATATTGATAAGATACGTATAACTTATATTGATATCTATTGACATTGTTCATTAAACCGTATCATAAACCATTTAAACACTCCCATAACAGGATTACAAATTTTACAATGACAATTGATTACGATTATGATACGTAATTAGTACGTGATAAAATAATTATGAGATTTATACATGGTGAATAGAAAACAATGATTTTAATATTAAAAAGTAATATTTCTATATATTTATATTAAAAACTATCAGACATATTTTTGACGAATCTCTGAGGACACGGTATATTTATGACGAGACTCACAGGACACGTAGTATTTATGACGAGTCTCTCAGGACACGGAATATTTATGGCGAGTCTCTCAGGACACGGAAAATTTATGGCGAGTCTCTTAGGACACGGCATATTTATGACGAGTCTCTCAGGACACGGAATATCTTTATGGATTTATTTCTCTCTATCCTCTACTCTGTATGACAAAAACGTTAGTATATTGAGTTTGAATTAGTAAGAAACACAATACTCTTCTATACTGCTAGTATACATTGCTACCTCGTTAATTCCAAAGAGAAACTAATACAGTTAAGTTAGTTGTTAGTTCAATACTAAATAGTCTTCTGTAATAAATATTAAAAGGTAAATACATTCAGTTTAAAATCAAATTACACCAGCCTCTTCCTACGCATTTAGACATCTATCAATATACTTTTACTACCATGGCTGTCCTATAACTTGGAGTCTCGAAAGTTTCTCCGTTCGAAGTATGTTAGACCCGCCCTCGGGTAACTTGTTACTTGTTAAAGTCACTATAGTTAATTACTTGTGCTTATGCAGTGTAAAGATATATATATTGCAGTATTAATGACTAATTAAGTTAATATCTTATCATTTAATAATGTAATAACAATGTATTGATTGATTGATTGATTAAAGATAATCTTATCTATACACTGTATCCAAGATTACTTCAAGTACTTAACCGAATAATATATGGTTTTGATAAAGAAATTAATTGTAACGTGATAACAAATATTGTTAATAGTTTTATGTTTCTTAGAAAGGAAAAAGTAGTCAATGTTATACAGTTTGAAGAATAATTGACTAATAATCTATTGATGAGATATCATTTGAAAAGAGGATAAGGATGTTTCAAATTATTTCTTTTGAATAGAGCTTAGGATAAAGCCATTTTGTATATAATTTTGAGCACTGAATCGATTGATAATCATGGTTCATTTTTTTAAGATTACTTTAAAATAATTAAAGCAAATGACGTCTACTATTGTCTGAGTAATGTTATTTGTTGAGCTTATTTGGTATAACTTTTGTACAAATTATACTACTGATTGAGTATAAAATAATAGAATGTATTTGTTCGCTTCAAGTCAGCGGTTCTGTTAGTACAGCTGTTATGCCTCTCACAACTACAGTTAAAAATAACATAAAATAAACAATAATCGGTTCCCACCGTTATCTGATTAGACGCGACTTATCTCTAGTGATACTGATACGGGTAATAGTAGATAAGACACTTATATCTTGATTATAAGTAGTAATACAATTACATAATTTAAATCAAATATATTAATAGTGTTTTTAATATTGATTAGTTACTTATGTTCTATCTAAAATTTGAATTTTATAAAAAAAAATGTGTCTTTGTTGACACGGAAAGCCACGAGCGGAAACTAGTTAATTTCTTATAAAATTTAAAACTTTCTTGAATACATCTGTGGTGGCGCCAAAACACAATTCTAGTAACCTTCGACACGCTCACCGGGGAGCAGTAAATTGTAGAAATGTGTGACTCGCAAGGGTAATAGGAGTAAATAGGAACCATGCGTGCACCAACCTCAGAATCCAGGGCAGCTCCAGCCAGATAATCCAGGAAGGTCGACGGCGCGTGACGGTTAAAGTTCAAATACGCAGGCTAGTTCTATAGACGTCATTAACACTCGCGATCACGATTTGGCACTACCACTTAATAGCGGGAGACTATAACAATGTCTCTTCACGATCCTGAAGTGCAATACTTAAAGATCGGGCGGTAAGCTGGAGTTGAAGACGGAGTTGTAGGGCTTCGTCCTCTGCCGATGCGATTAGTGCTGTATCCAATGCTTGAATGACCGGGCGCCGCAGTTGGCGCTGGTGTGCATGGTTTAAGGAAGAGTGAAGGAAATGGATTGCGATGTCACATATAATTGACTCATTCACTATTATAATATAAAGCCACAAGGTGGCGTTACCATTTCCGCCCGCCCTTAAAGGGTCACCTTTAAAAGACTACCATTAAGCCTAATAGCCTAATTGCTTTTAATTGAGAAATTTAAATAATATTTAACTAAAATAACTTAAGCGGAATAGTAATACATTGAACTATATTAAATCGAGACTGGGTTTCTATATATAACAAAAAATACTAAATTACGGTTTAAATCTTAACCTAACCTATTAAAATATTACTTAACTATTGGCACGGTAAAGGACATAAGCGGACGACAGGACGAAGGTAAATTCCCTTAGCGGTTTTGACAGTGCAGACGCGTACAATACCGTCTTTAGAGGGATGAACTTTGTCTACGATCGCTAAAGGCCATGAAAGTGGCGGAGAATTATCATTCATTATTATTACGACCGTTCCTGGTGTAATAGGCGTGGAAGGAACGCTCCACTTATGTCTAGTCTGTAGTCCGTGAAGATATTCGATCCTCCACCGACGCCAAAAAGATTGGACTAACTTATCCAACAGCGAATGCCTATGGAGCAAACTATTTATACTGCAATTAACTTCTGGTGCGGGTAACGAGCACAGAGGTGCAGTGTGTAAAAAATGGCTTGGTGTAAGAGCTGATGGCTCTGCGGGATCTGAGCTTAAAACTGTTAAAGGTCGCGAATTAAGCAAACACTCAATTTGAGATAGAACTGTAATGAGTTCTTCGTAAGAAAGAAGCTGTTGTCCAATAACGCGAAATAAATGTGTTTTTACAACTTTAACCATACTTTCCCAGGCACCACCCTTATGAGGCGAGTTAGGACATATGAAAGACCAACGAATACGGTTTTCAGCGAGCTCTTGTTCCAATTTCGGGACTAGTTCTTTATTTAAAAATGTGTATAGTTCACGTAAGTACGCAGCAGCCCCTTTGAAATTGGTCCCATTATCGGAATGCATAACCTGAACAGGGCCGCGGCGAGCCAGGAAACGTTTCAGAGCAGCGAGAAAACTGGGAGTGCTGAGATCAGTAGCGACTTCTATATGCACTGCTCTAGTCGCTAAACACGTAAACAGGCATAGGTACGCCTTTCTACTATGTACGCCGCGTTGACGTGTAGGGGTATAGTCTATCGGACCTACGTAATCGCAGCCAGTCTGTGTAAAAGCTTTAACTACGTGGTATGTGCGACTCGCAGGCAAGTCCGACATTAGAGGATACGTTGGACGCGGTTTGAGTCTAAAACATTTATAACACAAGTGAAAGCGCTGTCTCACGATTCGACGCGCTGAAAGTATCCAAAATTTTTGTCGTAAAAGTGACATAAGTAATTCAGGGCCGGCGTGTAAATGTTTTATGTGATAATAATCTATTAAAAGATTTACGATATGATCCTTGCGAGGTAAAATAACCGGATGCATAGTATTATACTGAAGTCCAGAATTGCCGAGACGGCCGCCTACGCGGATGAGGCCGTCTTTATCTATAAAAGGACTTAATTTATTAAATGGTGGAGAAATCAATTTATTATTGCGAATATTTTGAAATTCCTTTGCAAAATATCTCTTTTGTAGGGCTAATATTAATTTGTTTTCAACAAACTGAAGTTCGTTAGCAGTCACTGCTAGTGAACTGCGGCGATTTAATAACCTAGCAAATTTAAAAACGTAAATAAGAATGCGAAGAATCTTGTTCCAAGACGATATGCGTAATGCGAGTTCATATATAATAGATTCCTTTGCGATTGTACAAACCGAATGCGATAGAATTTTTTGTTCCGGTATTACTTCTAACGACTGTCCGTCTAAGCTACGAAGAGGCCACTGAGTCGGATCAAGTATAGCCCAGGGAGGTCCTTGCATCCACAAAGGATGAGAGATAAATTTTTTCGGTGTTACACCTCGTGATAGACAGTCAGCTGGATTCTCAGTCCCTGCGACATGATAGAAATGATCGGCCGGAATATTTTCTGTCACCTGAACCACACGGTTTGCAACAAAGGTTTGCCATCTGTGAGGAGAACTTTTTATCCAATATAAAGCGACCTTAGAATCTAGAAACGCGTAAGTTTTTATTGGAAAGCGATTAACAAAATTATTATAAATCATGCGTAGCAGTTTAGATAGTAAAACTGCTCCACATAACTCCAGTCGTGCAATAGAGAGCGGTTTTGTTGGTGCGACCCTTGATTTCGCGCAGACCAACCTTATAGTGTTGCCATTATTTGAACTAACGTGAACGTAAACTACCCCACCATAAGCGTATTCGCTTGCGTCCGAAAATCCCACGAGAGTTACAACACAGTTTTTAATAACGCCCAGATGACGCGGAATGTGTAGCGTATTCAGAACTGGTAGCTCGTTACAAAACTGTCTCCATGCATTAACGATATGGGTCGGCGGTGTATCATCCCAATCTAGTTTAAGCTGCCAAAGACTTTTAATAAGCAACTTAGCATATATTACCACTGGAGCAACAAAACCCATAATATCCCACAGGCGAGCTATATAAGATAAGATGGATCGCTTAGTACACTTCCAATCAGTGTAAGGTGTAATTTTAAAATAAAAACTATCAGTATCTGTGGACCAATGCAAGCCTAATATTTTATGCTTTATGGATTTGTCGAATTCAACTTCGGAAGGAACTTTGTGAGACGGAGGTATATCCTTTAAAACGGAGACGAAATTACTTTTCCATTTAACTAAAGCCCATTGAGCCCCTGCAAATAATTGGATCAGCTGATTGGATGCAGTAGCCCCTTCTTCCTCGGTCATAACAGAGTAAACTATATCATCCATGTATAAACAGCTGTTGACTATTTCACTAGCTAGGGGGAATTTGTGGCCGTCGTCTTCGATTAATTGATGAACGGTGCGCATTGCGTGATATGGACTGGACGATAAGCCAAAGCAGACGCGATTGAAGCAGTATAATATCAGCGGATCTGTCGGCCTAAAGCGATAAAATATACATTGATATCGACGGTCACATTCTCTAACCTTAATTTGTAAAATTTGTTGGCGAAGGTCTGCAGTCATAGCAACAGCGTACAAGCGAAAATTTAATATAATTGAAAATAAATCGCCTTGCAAGTTCGGGCCATTATGTAATATATCATTCAATGATGTTCCTGTACTAGTCTTGCAACTCGCGTCCAAAACTATGCGAAGACGCGTCGACGCTTTATCCTCGCGAATAATTCCGTGGTGCGGTATTACGTACATTGGTAATAATTTATTACTGATGTCAACGGGTGCGGGTGAAATATAATCTTTCTCTATATATTCTCTAATGACGTCATCATAAGCACTCCTTAATTTAGGTGAAGCTTCAAATTTTTTTTCGAGACACATAAAACGTCGTCGAGCGGTTTCGTAAGAATTACCCAAGGAATATGCATCTCCATTAAAAGGTAGTCCCACAACATACCTACCAGTTAAGGGTTCGCGAGTCGTTGTAGACTTATAAAATTGTTCACATTCAACATCGGCGGGATGCTGTATGGGCGTTACGGAGGGGAGCTCTTCGAGTTCCCAAAACCTCTTAATTATGTTTTCTAAAGATTCCTCTTGAACCAGGCAGCAAGTCACAGACTTGCGGGCAAATAATGTAGGTACGGAACCCATTATAACATATCCCAGTATTGTTCGTATGGCTGTTGGCACTGACGGTGAAGATACGCCTGGGACGCGAATAACTTCATCTTCTGGAAGTAATAAATGAGCGAAAAGTGGTGCGCCGATCAACGCATCTATCTTATTAGGCGCTGCAAAAGACTGATCGGCCAGCGGTAAATTATTTAAATGCGAAAGAAACGAAGTATCTATAAGAGTACTAGGAAGTGATTCTGTAATCTTATCGACTACAAGCGGTGAGATTGTATGTGTAATATTTTTATCAAAGCGGGAATAAAATTGTAAGTTAACGCAACTTGAATTTACAGTTTTTTCTACTCCACCGAAACCTTTAACAATAGTTCGCTGAACACCCTGTATGGGAATACCTAATAATTCGCATGCTTCCTTAGTAATAAAGTGACTTTGCGAAGCGCTGTCGAGTAATACACGTAACAAATGTTTATTTCCTTTACTGTCGTACGTAATAACTTGAGCTGTAGCAAGAAGTACTGTGCATTGCTTGTTATGCGTCGATTTATAGGAAACCGGTTGCTGAGACGCGGCAGTGGATGTAGTACACAAGGCTATATCTGTAGACGACGTCGCGATGGGTACGTGCGCAGGAGACGCGGTAGAGGAAGCTTGCGCCGTATCTGTGGCGCGAGCGGACGCTGAGATAGGGGATTCGACACCGACGTTAAAATGGAGGAGACTATGATGTCGAGATTTACAAATACGGCAATTTAATTCCGATTTACAATTTAAAACTTTATGTTTCGTACTAAGACAATTTACACAGGCATTATTTTCTTTAATATATTTAAATCGGTCGACGGGTGTTAATTTATGAAAATCCGGACATTTAAATAAATGTTGATGTGTAATATTTTGACACAGACACTTATGACAAGAATCTACCGTATTTACATAAGCATGATATTTTGGTGCCGTTTTATTAGAAATATTGCAATCACCTTTTGAACAAACGCGACTTATATTTTTATTTGAGAAACTATTATTATTACTAGTAGATGGTATACGTTCAAATACTTTACCACGGTTATTTACGAACTGCACCAATTCATCAAATGAAGGTGTGCGAGAACCAACGTTCAGCTCAAAAGCGCGGACAGTATCTGAGTCTAATTTATTTAGCGCAATATGTAGTACCATAAAATCAGTTAAATTATCCAATTTTAAATTATTTAAAGCTCGAACTGCGCTTACAAACTGATCGGTAAAGTATTCGAGGCTACTTGCGGTTCCGTTAAACAAAGGTTTAAAGTCTAACAATTGCTTAAGATAAGCCGAGGCGAGCATACGCTTATCTTCATACTTGTCTATGAGCGTTTGTAACAACAAGTTGTAATTTTCTGCGCAAGGCGTAATACCCGCGTACACTGACTGTGCCTTTCCAGAGAGTTTACCTAAAAGGTAATATAATTTTTCGGCATCTGTGAGAGACAAATTATCATGGACCGTTGACTTAAAGCTAGCATAAAACAATGGCCAAGAGCGAATGTCACCTGAGAAAGGTATTAGCTCGATAGGAGGCAACCTAGGCTTACTTTTCTGCACAGCAAAACTATTATTATTCAATGTTGTCGAGAATTGCATTTGAAGTCGTTTAATACGGCTAAATAATTGTTCAAATGCAGCGAGACACTTGTAATCAGGTTTTGCAGCGGGATTGACAACAAATAAACGTGAGTTATAGTCATCTAACAACTTAAGGAATTCAACACGTAATGTGTCAATAGTAGCACTCTCCGCAAGGAAATTTTCCTTCGTCTCCTCGTTAATATTTATAGAAGAATCGTAAATATTCTGTATTAATTCAAATATAACTTCCCGTTTAGCTTGTAACATTAATAACTGGGAGTCTTGCTTATCTGTATCATGTAAGTTATCATCAATCCTTTTACTTTTAGAAGCCATCTCTTCTCAATATTATTATGCGAAATAGTTATAGTAAAATAAAGTGATATAATTACGTATTAAAGTAATATAAACGATTGAACGGTTGAATGAAAGCGAAAGGTGAAGCGAGCTAAACCGAAAACAGCCGAGCAATTCCGAAACAATTCTAACCGGCTACGTAATCGTACGATGTCCGTGCGATAATAAGAATTCAGAATGGGGGTAGATTTAACAATGCATGAGCGGTAAATTTATCGTTCGTTAACGATATCTTAATTGTAATTAATATGCGATTAGTTTAGTTTTATAATTAAGCAAACAATACGATATGCGGGATTACTTATTTTATTTTATTTTTTTTTTTTTTTTTAACAATACACAAGTCGTTAACATAGTTATACGTAACGTATAGGTACGTTAAAAGATTAGCGGAAGTACACTTATTAGATCCTACTGTGGGTGTCCTAATAAGGGCGGGTTGAAATATAGTTGGAATAGGCCACAAATGATGACCATCCGTCTCGATGAGGACCACAAATGGTGGCGCCAAAACACAATTCTAGTAACCTTCGACACGCTCACCGGGGAGCAGTAAATTGTAGAAATGTGTGACTCGCAAGGGTAATAGGAGTAAATAGGAACCATGCGTGCACCAACCTCAGAATCCAGGGCAGCTCCAGCCAGATAATCCAGGAAGGTCGACGGCGCGTGACGGTTAAAGTTCAAACACGCAGGCTAGTTCTATAGACGTCATTAACACTCGCGATCACGATTTGGCACTACCACTTAATAGCGGGAGACTATAACAATGTCTCTTCACGATCCTGAAGTGCAATACTTAAAGATCGGGCGGTAAGCTGGAGTTGAAGACGGAGTTGTAGGGCTTCGTCCTCTGCCGATGCGATTAGTGCTGTATCCAATGCTTGAATGACCGGGCGCCGCAGTTGGCGCTGGTGTGCATGGTTTAAGGAAGAGTGAAGGAAATGGATTGCGATGTCACATATAATTGACTCATTCACTATTATAATATAAAGCCACAAGGTGGCGTTACCAATCTGTATTGTATGTTAACTTTTGGACAGCAGCTAAATACATACGGTATGTAAACATACCAATATTTATTATTTATTATTGATAAATCGTACACAAATATCTAACACTATTTGCAAAGCGTAACTCCGTGATATGAAGCGTGACCTCAACCGGCGGAAGTGAAGAGCGTCTTGATAGACACTTTATTAGTGAAGTGTCGGACACAGACGACACTCATAAAGATGTCACTAACATTAATGGAAATATTCCGCTATCGCCCAGTCATTTTTACTTCATAAATATTATTATTTATTTACTTATACGCCGTTACAGATTGTAATAAAAGTCTCTAACTTGTGGAGATTCTTTGATGTATATTAAGATATTCAAGTCGGATGTATTAATGGGCGGGTGTTGCCAGATTATTTGTACTAATTAGTTATAATTTATAGTTAATTATGTCATTACGTTATAAATTAGTTAACATTTAAAAAAATATCACACAACAAACGAGGTTTTCACCAATACATTTTATAATTAAAGTAAGCAATGACATTATTTATTTAAGTTTGACGTACAAACATCCAATCCGGCACAGATAAAATGGTTGCCATGCATGTAACCGTCGAGTGTCAACTGTCATATGTCACATTCGCCGCCATGCTGGACCGGCATCCTTTAAAATGTAACTACATAAATACCTAAATACTTACGAAGCATTTTATAACTTAAATTATTCTCGTAGTTATCTCTTAAAAACTGCTTTATTAAACCGGCTCTAACTGTTTAAAAACTCATACAGTTTATTTATACATATAGATAAAATAAAAGTGTCTGTTTGTATCCAAATTAACACCCTTTTACTAAATGCATACTTACTTACTTTTACTTACTTACTTACTTTTACGGTATTTACAAAAAAAAAAAAAAATTATAATATTTGAAACGACTGAACCGATTTTGACAAAACGATCACTGGCGTATAGCAGTAACTTCGGCTAGTTTTATTTTAAAAAAACATATTCCACGCGAGCAGAGTCGTGGATACAGCTAGTATACAATAAATCTATATCTAAAGAGTAGGATAGAAGAGGCTAAAAACTATTTCCCTCACGGCACATTCAGGTAAGTGAAACCACAATGGGCATTGCGACAATGTCGTTCGTTCGTGCTATTGAAAGAAAATACAAGCGAATGAACTGTGGGATACAATTGTAATTTACTAAATTAAATTAGTATTAGAAAATGGTATCACTGTGGAACTTATTTCTTGCTCTAACAACTTATAGGCAATTCAGTTAATTCTGAATTGCTATTAATAAGTCTAAGGGTTTTATTGACAAATGTGTAAGCTGTATTTGTTATTGTGTTCTTTGGTTTTATTTTAGTTTGCTTGGAGTTAAATTTAATTATTATTTATGGAATTACGACTAATTAAATACGTTGTCAATAAGTAACTAAAGCAAAAAAGTTTTTTAAAAAATCGTTATATTTCTTTTCATATACGTATAAAGTTTTAAAGCCTGCATCGGTTTTGATAAGACTTTCGTATGCCTACATAAATTCAAAATATCTGCGTTAAAAATGCTTTCACCTGAAGGGTATGAGAAGGATTGCCATCTTTGATTATTGTAATTAGAGTACATTTATTATTAAAAGTAAAAAAAATACTATCAAACGAAAGAACTATTCTTATTCTACACTTTTATAAAAAATAACATTACTAATACTATTAATTAAATTTTGTATGTGTGGAGTACTTTGTTTACAAACTGCTCTTGTCCATACTTATAACTAGGATCCGTCAACTGTGCGTGGTGGGTGTTGAGTTGAGCCCCTCTCCTTTCTTCTTTTCTTGATAACTTTTGAATGGCTAAGCATTTTTTCAATCTGTTTTCGCTATAACATCCGCGTTCGGCTCAAACGAACACGAGAATTTTTTTAGTTAATTATGTCGTCACTTTCTGGAGTCAACTAAACACAGAAATGGTCGCCCAAAAAACATTTTTTTTTCAATTTAAGAAAAATTTAATTATTCGAAATAATAAAATATTTTTATTGTTCTCGTAAAGTAGGTATAAAGTACAATTGATCGAAATAACCTAATACTATATTATAAAATACGAGTGACAACACTTAGTAATAAACAAAAAAATATATAGATAAAACGAAAAAACTATATAGATAAAACGAAAAAAATATATATTAAAACGAATAAATGAACAGACAAATATATGAACACACCTTTGCTATATATATTTAAATATATAACATAGTGTTTATTTACAATAATAATAGAATTGTTATTCAAAACATAATCCCATTATATGTAACAGAGTTATTGTTTGACTATGTTATGTTTTAAAACAATGAATGAACTTACAATCATTCATATTTACACAGACACTTTAGTTACGGCTCCTTTGATATTAATGTGTTAGGTTTATTTAAATATATGTGTTTAAGGAATAATATAATAAAAAAAAAGAGTTGTTTCTTTTTTGATATCAAAGAAATATAATTGAGCGTTTCTGTAGTAGAAATTTGAATTATATATGGCTGGGTATAAATATATATATATATATATGTATTCTTAGAGACCTGAGTTGGAAAAAGAATTAATAATAATCACTATTTTATTTAAATAATAAACTTACAAAACAAAACTAAATTTAAACAATCATATAGATACGAAATGTAAATTGAGCTTTAATTAACTAAGTATTTAAGTATTCGATCAAACGGGCAGAGCTCCCGCTCGCAAGAGCATCCGATACGAATAGGTGCTTGAAATGAGCGCGCGGTCGTTTATAAGGACTTTGCCCCACCACCAGTCTTTAGAACTATTATTCAGCTAACAATATTTATATATATATATATATATATATATATATATATATATATATATATATATATATATATATATTGTTAGCTGAATAATAGCTGAATAATAGTTATATATATAAATAGTTCTGTGCTCTCTGTTCTGACAGCAAGCAACAGTATATATTCCATTATAATAGTTGTAAAAACTGAGCCAAGTCGTAGAGAACGACTAGTTTAATCATAAGTTATAAAGTTATTTTTAATTTAATTTATTCATCGAAGTGAATTAATTAATCCCCTTAGTTAATGAAACTACGCTCGTCATCAAAACTTTGGTTGCATTTAATGTTTAAGAGCCAGTTTTAAATGATTTACTTATCAATTTTTTTTGTATGTATGATTAATTTTCATTCAGTTTTAATTTAATTCAATTTTTTATGTATGTATGAACATATTAACATTAAGATTATAAATTTTTTTTTTTTTCACGAATTCAGTCCGATGGGGAAACTCATGTTACTTTTATTTTTATTTCTTTTTTTACTATAAATAATTATTAAAACTGCAAAATTTAAATATTCTTACATGGGATTACTAAAAATATTAATGCAATAATATATCTATAGAGGGATAATTACATTTCAATCAAATCATTTTAAATAAAAGTTACTCATAACATCAGCTGTCCGACAGTTCTCTTAAAATCGTACAACTAGCGCCATCTAGTTTAGTAAGATACAAATTGCAACATGTTTTAGTACTGTATTTGACACGTTGAAATGTAAGAAAATTAGTGTATAAAAGTTTTTTACATGTTTTACATATTTATTTATTATTTTTTTCAACAATAATACTAATAACTCGTATTCTTATTACACAAGCAAAGAAGTTTATTTTAAATTTAAATTAATAAATTATTAATATCGGTTAAATCAAATTATTAAAAGTGAAATATTTTCGCTTACTTTAATGTTATTATAAAATATAAAAAACAATTAATCTATATTATAGGTGCCAGGGACAGCCATGAGGCATAACGCCCGCATCTTGTACACAATAAATAAATAAATCAATTAAATAATGACAAAATGGCTGCTGCTTGTAACCTTGAATATTTTTAGTGTATTTTCGTTTAGCGAAAATAATTAACTGTGTTAAGCACCTCTTGTTATACATAATACAACTATGGCGGAGCGTCTTTTAGAAATTATCTCAAGGTCGCCTTGAACGCACACAGACACTTCCAGTATTACTTAATAATGGCTGCCATTTATCAATAATTAGTACTTTTACAGTCCATTACTCTCAATAATATGTATTGTTTTATTGTGGCGATTTATATTAATAATAATAAAAATTATTACTGTTTGTTTGTATTTTAATTCATTGCTAATATTATCTTTAAAGACTAGCTGTCCCTACGACTTTGTTCGTAAAAATATTTTTTATTTAAATAAAAGTAGCCTTAGTTACTCTTTCTAACATCATTTAGTCGGTGAAAGTCATGTTAAAAACGGTCAAGCCGTTTCAGAGATTAGCCGGACCTAACAAACGGACAGAAAAAAAAATTGTTATTAATAATATTTTTTGTAAATATATACTTTCATACGCTTTTGGTGAAAAGCTGCTAATTAGGAGTTACAAACAGACACATCAATTATTTATATATATGTATATATGTATATATATATATATATATATATATATATATATATATCACAATCATGATTCTTTAAACATATTATATTTAATATTATAAAATAATGCAAATTTTTCAATTTTATAGCTGTAATTAATAGATTAAATGAATCCAAGCGACACGGAATCGACAAAGGACATGGGATCAAAAAATTAACGAGCTATGGCAGTAATAATTTGACGTAATTTAAAAATAAATGTATTTAAACAGCATAAATACTTAATAAAGTATAATTAAATTATAATTTTATAAGATATTATTTTATAAATAGAATAAAATGATATATATATATAAGAAAAACGTGCTCAGGTGGTTTGGGCACGTCAGCGAATGAGTGATGAAAGAATGGTTAAAAAGATTTATACAGGAAAAGTGAGTGGTAAGAGAGACAGGGGGAGGCCTCCAGTGACCTTCGAAAATATAGTATCTATGATACTGGAGGAAGGTCACGTAAAAAGCATGAGGACCCCTCGGAGGGCATGTATGAAGAAGTTGATGTCTGTGGCCGAGGCAAAAGAGGTATGCAGGGACCGTAGAGTTTGGCGCTCCGCCGTCTCTGGCTACCCTACTACTGGATATGGCGTGAAGCTAAATAAATAAATATATATATATATATATATATATACATATTAACTTACCACCACCTCATAAACATATATCAAGGTTTAAGAAAGTGTTAATTCAATATTACAATAATATTACATTAAAAAAACAAAGATCGTTTTATTCCTTGCAAATAAGAGGAAGTGAGAGATCAGTTCGTATAGCTGCATCTCTTTCACACCATGCCACTAAATGTGCTCTTTAACACGCATTCAATCATGAATGACGTCATCGAAACTTATCAAAACATTATTAAATTGTAATTGTTTTTGAGGATATTATGGTATATATATATTGGGATGTAAGAATAAATGTAGTGGTAGTTAAAATAAATAATTGTCGTTATTTCAAAAACGGCAAAACGAAACCGAACAAAAGTGTTCGAAAACGTTCGAATTTCAAAATTTTTTATCTCGTTGCAAATACATTCCATTTTTAAACTCTTCATCTGAACGATTATAAATATAAAAAAGGACATAGATAAGATAAGATATAAAGATAGCAACCATGTAAAATTTAGAGTAGTAAAATTTCGATTGCAGTATTTTATTGAAACGTACACAAACAAACAGAAATATAATAGAAAATATATATATATATATATATATATATATATATATATATATATATATATATATATATATATCCTATTCGTGATAAACAAGTTTAAACTTGTTTCTTCTTGAAGGTTAAAGTCAATAAAGGAAATCTAGTGATTTTTTATTAACTATTTATCATACACGTAATATATAATAGTAATAATCATAACTCACCTCATTCTACACCGAGCGTAAGTTACAGACAGACCTACATACTTTGTTATTAAATATATGTAAGAAATAAAAAATAAAATAAATAAAATATGTATGTATTTAAAAAATATATATATATAAAATGGCAACAGCGAGGACTATTACGAGGATATTGACTTAATATAAATATATATGTATGTACAGATCGACTTGGCTCGTAATTTTTCCTGTTACAAAATGAATAGACACACACACTCACACACACACACACACACACACACACACACACACACACACACACACACACACACACACACACACACACACACACACACACACACACACACACACACACACACACACACACACACACACACACACACACACACACACACACACACACACACACACACACACACACACACACACACACACACACACACACGCACGCGCGCGCACAGTCAATAAACTTGTGACTCATAACCAACTCCTCCAGTAAAAAGGCCAGCTAAATTCTACAATAAACTTTTAAACTACTACTGATTATATGAAACCTAAATATTAAAACATTATTGTTTCCGACCTTCGAGCATTCACGTACTAGAATTACAAAAATGGTTTGAAACCGACGTACACTGCCTTGTGACGTCACATTAAGGCAAAACAATATCAATGTTGATTTCAAATGCAAACTATCCTCCCATCTCTAGTATGTAGATTCTAAAAGTTTCTGACTCAGCTCTGGAACAAACTACTTCGTCTATAGTGAAACTCATCTCAGAGTGTTTTACATCTAACTAGTTCGACGAATATCTAAGAAACTATAGAGTAATCTAAGAATATTTTGAAAATGGAATGACAGTAATTAAAAACAAAAATACTAAATTTAAATTAGTAGCTGCAAAGAATTTTAGAAATATGAAATGTCAACTCAGATATAAAGGTTATAATAATAAACTAATATATAGTACACAGATAATGAATATTTTGTTTTCCTTCTTGTCTTAACTAGCAGGCCAAGGTCGTTGATGATACTGCCTTTCCGAAAAGTTTTTATTATATAACATTAACATTTTTTGTAGTAATATATTATAATATATACCATAACGAATAAATGTCGATTTATTTTAGTATGTGTTAATGAAAACATAACAACAATCGTTGCCGCACTGCGCACAGAAGTCTTAATAATAATATATAATATAGATTATATATTATTATTAAGACTATTCTGTAAAATATAGAATAATATATAATAAATGTAAATTATAGTACGTCCCACGCCATTTATAATTAAGATTAAATCATGGAAATAATCTTATATAACCTGGTGCTATGATAAAAATGCAAAAAAAACTCACTTATAACAAAAGACAATAGATAATATGATTTCCGTCTATGAATATATAAGTGGTGTAGAAAAATTTTCCGGATTTTACAGATAATATAATCTTTACTTTAGTGTAATTATATACGTCCTGTATAATTTGAACCTTCTAACGTTAAGGTGTGCCCTCATATCGAGTTATACTTCATCTGGTGGCAGTTGTAAAACTATTAAACAGTAAAAACAGTCCAAAGGTAAAAGAAATAAGAAGATAGAACGTGTTTCGGTACACAGTTAACCGTTCATCGTAATAAAAAATGTCTTGTATAAAACGAAGAAACGGTACAAAATTATACCAGTGCTTCAAAATTTATTTACGAAAAAAAAATGTTTTACTTTATCTACAATTAGAAAATAGTATCTGTACTAAATATTCGAAAATATAAATAAAAAAATGTCAAAAGTAAGTAAGTATTTAGCCTTCAATTTTGAGCGCGAAACTGTTTTGCTCATCGACCGTTATTTATAGAATAATTATGACTGAAGATTTAACTGAAACTGACTTTAAGGAAACCATATATTATATAACCTTTAAATAAAACATTATTCTACTGGAGACGTTCAATTTATTAGACTTAATTTCAGGTTATAATAATTTTACTGAAGGCAAATACAAGGTTTAGTTTTACTTTTGCCTTGTCGTGATAAGGAATAATAAAAAAAAACATATATATCGTTAAACTAAACATTTCTCGAAGACAAATAAATTAAAGAGATTACCCAAACGCGTTGACCTCTCTGAACACGAGAGTTACCTATACAGATGTTTCAACTTATTGTGGTACATTTTAAAGGTTATCCACAGCCCCAGAAAATTACTGGCACAACAGGTAATGTAACTCACGCTTGACGCCCGTCATTTACTTTTATAAAGTTTTTAAGCAAGTCATTGCTAGATGTTACATTTATAGGTGAATGCATCCAGTATTGATTGTAAAAAAAGGCAATTTGTTTTTGAAACATTAATTTTCTACTTGACTGACAGCACCCGTTGTAACTTTAAATAACTTTATTGGTTTCTGCGAAATTTTGTGACATTTATTACATAATGTAATAATACATTGTGTGTTTTAAAATAAACACATTGAACATTTTCCTTATATGTAAATATATAAATAAGTACATAGTTTATATGACATATGACATATATGGATGTAAATATATTTAAGCAATACTAGAATTTAAAAAATGGTAGAGATAAGAATTTTCTTTGCAAGCGGGAAAGATAAGAATAACCGGACGCCCGGTAAAATACAAACTTAAAAATTGTTAAGCTATCTATTTGAATTAAATTATTTGGGAATATGTTTTATCTTTCTGAAAGATAACTACATTATTTAAACATGACAATAAACAAATAATTGTGATATTATTTTAATGTTTGTTTATTTAACAACGGTATACTGTTGACGTATGATTGCTAACCTTGCTGTTTGTAATAGTGATATGAATGCACAATGGAATTTCATTATCTCATGCCCCTATAACCTATGTCATGTATTAAATAGTGTATTAAAAAAATTATACATTTCAAACAATAGTAAAGTTTTGGGATGACATTTTTATAAACCTTATTACAATGTTTTACTTCTTACAAAAAAAATAACATACAAGATTCTTGATTCTTATCTCCAACATGTACAAATAGGATATAACCGTCTGGTGGAGGTCAATTCTATCATCAAGACATAATCATTAATAACCTTGTTTGAGAGGAGCGACAATGTGATAAAGAAAGGTCTTCCGTTGTCACACTGTTTGTTTAATATTAAGTAAATTAAGTGATTAGCTATCTGTGTTAAACATGAATGTAAACAGACAATCATGATACCAGAAACTATTTGTATATTTAATAATTTCACTACAGTTCCTAGATAAATTATAGATGCATATATTTGTATTATTACCAAATTTTGAATTATAGTTCAAAAATATCTAAGTAAGCTCAGAATACATAACATTAAATGGTAATAAAAGAAAGATAGAAATAACTGAAGTTAAAATTATGATATTGAGAATTCAAAAAGTACATTTGATAAGATATTTGTGTATGCCCTTTTTTATAAAAATAATGTGATTTCTCAACATTGTAAAATTTTACATCAAATGAATTTTAAATCTTTCTAATTTTTGATAATCAGGTAAGATTATAATTTATTAATGTTACATAATAGTGTCTCTAAAAGGTTTTATAAACAGAAATACATACATATTTTTTTATATATACAGAGTATTTATAGAGTGAATTAATGAGATGGACAATATTATTTCAATTGAAATTTAAAAAATAATTACTTTGTATAACTCAAAGAATCATATTATGCTTAGAATATTTAAGCAGTTTTCAATGACTAAATTATAGAAATAGTAAAAAATAAAATAAAATCATAGGTTTATCTATTAATTTATATGTTTCGTTTATATTAAATGAACAATATATAAGATGTTTATTAAAAGTGACTTCACAATATTCTATTGTATTAGATATGTCCTAACGTAATATTTATAGTTGGTAAAGACAAAATAAGTTGTAAGTTTAGACAACCTATTCGTTTTATATTTAAGAATTATTATTACAATTATTAATATTAACTCGGATTTATCTGCAGTGGCAAAATTCTATATTTAGATCAACGCAATCTGCGCTGTTTAATGTTTACCAATGTATAGGAGTAAATGAAATATACAGCAACTAACCTTTTGACCATTCGCTGGTAGATTCTAAACAACTTGCGCCAAAACGGGATCAAATTTTGCACATAAAAAATTGCCTACACAAATATTTCACTGCTTTTTACACTCCTTTTATATATATCACAAATAAAATATTAAATTACACTGGAACAAACGTCGTTCAAAATAAATATATAAAATAAAGAATTAGTGAAAGTGCGATAATTATTACAAAACACTGTACACAGCACTCACGACTGTTCACCTACTACCGCAAACCGCAATATTAAACTGACGTTAGTCGAAGGGTTTTTGCCGGTGCTGCCAGCGTTGACGTTTCTAAATGTTTGACGTTTCAATATAAAGTAATAAACAGAATTTTATAAAATAATTAAAATTTATTTATATTAAAGCTTAAATTTATTAAAATAAGTTACGTTAAATGATAATTTTCCGCCAATAGATTGCAGGTAAATGAAATGGCAACACTTATTTAAAGTGACAGCGGCATTTCATTTCAGGCAGCATTATCAAGAACATTTTATCTTAACTTTGATGCAAAATTTTACTGACTTTGCCAATAATCAGGAGCTATCAGCAATTTGTTTGACACAGATTTCAGAGAGGAACGACGTGAATGAAAATTTTCCAACCGGGCGCAAAATGAAAATAGACAGTGAGGGGTCTAAAAGCTTTGGAGTACATATTTTTAAATTATCGTATTTTGTATGCTATAGGTATGGTGTATTATCTAATAATTTAATATGTTTATGTGATAACTACTTGTCTGTACAGAAAAGTATTTATTTTTAGAAGAAATCAATCTTTAATTGTAATAAAAATACTCACAGGCACAATTAACCGCCCACCTTGTATTTCCTTCAATTTGCAGAAATCGACAAATTTAGACCACATTTTATGACAGGTACATTGAAAGCTACCTTTAAGGTCTTGAAAAAAAAACAAAATTCTTCAAACCAGGGGTTTTATTAAACGGTAAATTCCAAAAATCGATTTTAGGAAAATTTTCGATAAAAATTTAACAATTTCAATTTTGAAAAAAGTGGTCTGATTAAAAAGAAAATTGAAAATTAATAATGGGTGTTGCTGCTCTGGGCTCCAATGACTTCTTGGAGCTGGTTTGCCATCCCATCCATGAAATCTTGGATATCTGATTGGGGGATATTGTGCTACTCCTCTACCACAGCCGTCTTGAGCTCTCCTAGTGTCGTAGGTGCTGGTACTCTTGCTCGAATAAGTCTTTTGAGGTTGTCCCAAATGTATTGGTTAAGATCGGGACTGCGTGCCGGCCATGGTAAAACTTGAATACCGACCTTATTAAGGTACTCTATGACGGAACTTGCGGTATGGCAACGTGCATTATTATGCATTAATCAAAAGTTGTTACCAATAAATGGTGCAAAAGGTATGACATGGTCTTGTAGGACAGTTTTCACGTATCTTTGAGCATTTGCACTGCCTATATCGAACACAACAAGGTTATTACGAGCCTCATAAGAGATACCTCCTCAAACCATTACGTATCCTCCCTGGTAACCCATTGTTTCGGTTATAGCACATGGACCAAACCTTTCATTTTGGCGCTTGTAGATAAGCTGACGTCCATCTGGACCTCTTAAGGCTATTCTGCTCTCATATGAGAACAGTACGTTCTTCCATTCCCAAACAGACCAGTTAGCATATTCTTGAGCAAAAGCAAGTCTAGCTCTACAGTGTTGTGGGAGCAGTTGTGGGGCAAGAGCTGAACGAAAAGCCCTCAGATTCCTTTCTGCCAGTCTTCTCCTAATTGTTCGTTCACTCACACTGACATTTCTCACCTCAAAAAGACGCGTATGAACTTCAGTAGCCGTACAAAAGCAATTTCTCAACACGTTGCTGATAACGAAGCGATCATCTCGGGCTGAAGTGCATCAATATCGGCCTTGACCTGGCCTGCGCATTTATGAGCCTGTCTTCTGAAATCGTCTGATGGCATCCCGTACCGTAGTTCGAGGTACACTGAGTGTACGGACGATGCGACGTTGGCTCTACCTGGCGATAGACAAAGCCACTGCCCTAGCTGCACCAGTTGCATCGAGTGGTATTTTTTACAGTTACACAGAATAAGCGAACACTAGAAACTTAAATTAAACAATATTAACACACTATGGTAGAAAATAACTGGAAATGTTAACACGGGAACACAACGGCAACAATGTCAAATAACGACTAAATTCCAAAAACCTGTCGGTGGCACAAAATTAGGAAACGAATTATGAGTATAAGTGTTTAATTTATTGCTAGAGTAGCCACTTGATAAAAAACAAAACAGTTGATAAACCATAATAAACGTAAACAAACAGGGCGACGAATGATAGAGGTGGGCGGATAAATTTGCCGGTGAGTGTATAATTTTTGTGGTTTATTTTGAGATATTTAATAATTTATAAAAAAATGATTACATTATCTTTCCGATGAATCAAATCAACATCTATTACCTTTAACCAACTATGCTAGAATTATTTCGGTATTTCTCATGAAACACAAAGCGGATAAGCTTGCTTTGTTCAAAACCAAACCTGACTGTATGTACTTGTATATTAGATTACACTATTGAAATACGCGTTATTAGAATATGCGTTGTCACAAAGGTGTGTTGTTGTCTTCCACATATCTTTATACAATATTTTATTTACTTCTCTGATGTATGAAAAATCTGCTCGATGTGAATTATACTTTTCTTCATTAAATTATACCTTAAAGTACCTTTTGACTAGAAATAATAAAAAAAAAGTCAGAAACATAATTAATAGATTTATTAATATCTTTCGTATTGTTTCATCATAATTTCGGTAATGTTCTCATTATTTGTATTTATATCTATAAGTATGTGTGTGTACAGGAGATGTAATGTTACAAATTCAACAGTGTACTTCAAAGTTGACAGTCCGTCATGTTTATATCTGTCTATAGCTGTATTCAAAAGGGAATGCCTGAAATTATAATGTCATTTAGAAAAAGATACATTTTTGGAATACAGTCGCAACATTAATTATAATTTTCAGATAAGTAGTTAATGTATTCAATACGGAATTAAAGACAATCACGCTTAGGCAGTATTGTTAATTATTTTTTGAACATTTAGATTTGAAGCTCGATGTAACGAAAATGGGCCACGATAAAGAAACAAACAGAAATATGTATAATATAATAATTTTCACCTCACTTACAAAGTTCTTAATTAATCTCATAAAATAATATAAACTTGTATCAATGGTTAATAAAAAGAAAAGAAACTACAAAAAAATATTCTAATTTAATTGAAACATTTAAAATTGAACTGGAAATAAAAATATTAAGAATTACGTATTTCGGTATTCTTATTGAATTATTGTCCTTATTTGGACTTGTCAGTTATTTCATATGTTTTATTAGTATAATTTAAAATTAAGTGTAAATATGATAAGAAGGTATTAATACAATTTTTGAGACCTTACCTTAAAGTATTCTCAACTTGTTTAGAATGATTTAGCGATGTGAATTTAGCGATGTTACGGTTGTACCTCACTATTGGAATACCTTGAGCGCGGATCCTGGAAAACAAACTTAGTGTTAAATGAACAGGTAAGACTGACTTCGGTATATCAAATGCATTTATAGGTGTTGTAATGAACAGGATTTTTGAAGTGCTTTGTTATTCAAGGTGGACCAAAAGTCCGTTTATATTTAAAATAATGATTAAAAAAACTTATTACAATTAAAATTGTTTATTGCTTAAAAATCACGTCATCCATATTCAATTCTTCATTATTCTGGTATACGCTGGAATCTAGAGCGCAAATTTTCGATAAAAGCTTTACATGTTTCTGTTAAATGTTATGGATTTCTGTGAGAATACTATCCTTTAATTCAAGAGTTACTAGGTTGGTGTTATAAAACTTTAGCGTTAAGATATCCCCAAAGAACAAAATCTATTGGGTATAGATCCGGGCTACAAGGTGGCCAGTTAATTTTCCCTCTTTTCTCGTTCAAGGTCTCGAGCTGTCCTTAACGAGTCATTACATGTACGATAAGTGGCTCCATCTTGCTAAAACCATGAGCGTTGATTAAACTAGCAAAATCCTATAGCACTGGAGCGAAAAGTTTTGCAACATGGTGATATACCACTCGGCTTTCACCGTAACCACACGTCATCTTGAGTCTTCAAAAAAGTATGGAATAATAATGCCTCTTGCTAATAAAGGAGCCCATAGGGTTACTTTGGGTGAATGCAGGGGTTTTTCATGCTTTAGTTTCGGAATAGTGTCACTCCAATATATACCGCTCTACCATTTCGTTTGCAAACTGCAACCCAGTGGCATGATCCTGAGAACTTAATTCCTGCACCATTTGCATTTGAAAGCGATGTAGACGTAAATCTTTCTTGAGAATGAGGTTTAATGATGTTCTTGGCATGTTAAGGACAGCAGAACGCTTTCGAGTTGAGTCCAGGTTGGTCACGAGCAGACGATTTTACTCGCTCCACATTTTCGGGGTCGAAATTAGGCCGGCGAAATCGAAGTAAATTCATTGTTAAACCCGTCTTATTAAACTTGAGAACCGATTTTTTAATTAATACACCTGATGGAACTTAATTTTTGTATCATATCTTGTAATGATTGCAAAACTTTCGTTGGGCTAAGGTCGCAGAATCGTTGTTTTAATAGTATTCGCATACACAAACGACACCATGGTACTAAATTCCCATTGGTCGCTCCACTCCCTACCGCCGCCACTGTTAGAGGCGGCAACCGATTCAAATGTTAACGGACTTTTGGTACACCCTGTATTATTATTATAGTGTAAAAATCGAAAGATATATTAAGTTAAATAAACCTCCAAAATAAGTCTGTATCCTCTCCTCCCCAGCCCCAATACAAATTCGAGAAGCCGTTGACTTTCTGAAAATGCGCCGTGGTTATGGCGGACACTCCACCGAAAAAAGTGTGGAAACGTTTTCTAAAAGGAAGTTTTTATATTATTTAAAATGTATTAAAATAAATATATAGGTCTTATAATATTAAGTTGAATATTATAATAATAACAAATATTAGTGAATATAATTGAATATTATAATAATATCAAATATTAGTCTGCCACCAGTCTGTCGAAAATCGTTCATTTTAGCAAGAAAATCATCCTCTAATTATAATTGCTTTTTAAGGACAAAATATATGATCTCTTCAAAACAGGACGAATGGACAAAAATATGAGTTATAAGTGTGATGATCAGAATGAATACAATCACTCAAACGCACACTTGCCAGAAGGTGCACTGGGACCACCTTGGTTTGGAGAATTTACTCGAATTTACCCGAGAAAGTCGAAGGACATTCGTTCAAAAATGTCAATAAATTCAGCGTCCTCTTTTTTTCAATGAGTACGGAGATCATATTTCTCCATTCTTTATTGTGCCTTTCTCTTATTATAAAGTTCTCTTACCATAAAAGTTATTGGATATTACAAAATTTGAATAATGAAATTAAAAACTTGAATTTGGTATATTACTTGGTAATCTCTATAATTTTAGCGCACATGTGTCTTGGCCAGATTGGACACGAGTATAGGATGCGCTCGTCAGTCGGCAATAGATCCACATCATGGAACACCACACACCCCCAACTTCCATACTTCATCATTTCTTTGAAACCCGCATTGATGAGCTTTCCTCTGTTGAACAGTTCTGTACCTGATCAGATTTCGTACACTTTATTAATATACTTACGTAATAAGAATTTTTATTTAATTGATTACAATTACTCTCTACAACGAAAATAAATTATTAAACAATGGGAGTTATATAATAATAACACTATCTTTTTTGGCTCCTTAGTCTATGAAAGATTTTGTCATGGATCATTTCATTATTGATATTAAAATTGCTATTAGCGAGCGAGCGAGCTACTCGTATATATAGCGAGTTGGATATTTATTCAAGTAGGGGCTTACACGCATTTTCGAATCGTCAATTATTACAAAAAGTCAGTGTAGTCAGTCCGTGAGTAAGATAAACTAACACGACCTCAATAACAGCCCCTTCACTATGAGATTAGTGTGCTAGTTGACTTAGTGTGTGGTAAATTGGATAATAAAACGACTATATAACGGTGGTCACACGCGTAGCGATTAAATTACACAAATCCAGACTTGGAAAAGGAAATCTTAAGATGTGTTGCAAAATACATTCATACATTTCTGACTAAATTATTCAAACAGTTCCATTTTTCTGTTTCAACCTGGTGCTCTTTTGCACGTTTACTTTAGTGTGTGCATGTACGAGTATGTCACATTCGTAAATTTGTACAAGTCTAGACATGCGAAAGTAAATCGCTACGTGTGGCTGCCAGAGTTAGAGTGTAAGACTTTCTGTATTGTGATTCCATACAAGCTTTTAGACATCATATTTAAATATATACATATATACGTCAATCTAAATACATGAAAACATTTATAAGAGTCACAAATAAAAATAATTCAATAATCACGTAAATGTGACCTATTCTTATATATATTAATTATTATCTTTAAATCTACTAAATCACTATAATTTTTGATTTTATAATACATATATTGAAGATATAATAGAATTATTCTATTATATTTAAAACAATCTTATCAACATAATAAATAGAGCTATCATAAACTTTCCTATAACACATCAGTAGTTCTACATAAAAGATAATATAAGTGTTATAAAATTTAAAAGATTAAAGACATTTATTACCCTTTTGTTCGATTATAAATATCCTATATTCCAGCTTCTGTTTCATGAGGAAAGGGTGAATGTTGAGGAGAAATGTTGCTAAGTTTTCCTCGCGGTTTCTGTCAAAGATTAATCGTAAATAGTACTATAATTGGTATAATTTTATCAAATACTGCTAATAAGACGACTGTGTGTAATATGTTAATGGCGAGTAACTTTAATTAATATTTATTTTCTTTATTAAGGATTATATTAATAAATTTAATATAATTCTTAAGAAGGAAACGAACTAACATATTGTATATATAAATTACAAACATCCACAGTTACATAATTTGATATAATGTAATAAATAGGGTTTATTTGTTATCAATGTCATATATGATATGTAATAATACTACCTCACAATCTTACTGAAAGTTTTATGATACAGAAAATTAATGTGATTTTAATAATCGTAATTATTATCACATGTAAATAATTACAATTTGATAAAATTTAGGACATTTGTTTGAATGTTTATCTCTCTTTCTAGTAGATTAGTTACAAACTAAAACTCTCCACACTGATAAAAACGATCAAATATATGTGCAATAAAAAGGGAGGGTCTTAGTTTAGAGAACTCAAAACTAGGGCCCCTTTATTTCTATTCTCCTAGAACTAACTTAAGTTTTTTTTGACAGTCATGTTGATTATAAAAACTAACACACAAATACTTTAATCATTCAAAACGTACCTGTATGGAACAATTAGAGCAACTTTATTAGGGGACCTGCACTCCTCCGGGGTGTAATAACCCCCTCTTTGAACAGATGAATAATCCGTATCTGATATATCCGTAACAGATTTATTGACGGAGATGTTACCTGAGATTAATGATTGTAACAATACACAATATTATAGTATTTTGGACAAACAGTCGTTTAAATTATAGTAATTGTCATAGTTGTTATAAATAGTTTTCTATACTATTCCGTTGGGAATTATGTACCTCTAAAAGGTACTGGTTGAGAAGGCCGTATGGTATCTTATGATAACTTATAAATATCCTTTAAAAATCTTACATATTCAAAAAGAATTTGATAAATCTACCTTGTAGATCAAGAGACAAAGCATTGAATTAAAAACAAACTTTATATTATAATAAAAATTATATTAAAAAGATAAATAATACGTATCCTTACCGAATTTTTGGATATCAAAAAAGCAAACGGGCAGTGTCTTGGCTGGACCCCTTATTGGTGCTAAAAATATTGATTTCAATAATTATTATTTTATTATAAACCGTTACAGTTGATTATATTATATCTAAAAAATTATACATTTATTTTAAAACTAACCTTTGTTTTGTCATTTATTTTACTTATATATGACATAAATATGATATAAATATAAAACATAGCAAATTAAAAACATTTACTATTTAATTTATAGTAACTTTAACCAATAACTTTAAGTTTAAACGATATCAGATCTCTTAAATATAGAAACTGAAAAGAAACTGAACTAAGCAAGTTTAAAAGTACTTACAATATATATTCGCTTCCTCAGAGGACACAAATGTCGAAAAATTTCCATATTTGTTGTATATATTGTAATATAATCTAGCAGAATGAAGGATGTATAAAAGTAATAAGATGAAAATAAAAAAATATATTTGCGAATGATTTCTCTCAGACACATTTTTGTCACTCACATTCAAAGGTGTTTGCGCGCGATCCCTTTCTGGAAATAACGAGATATAATCTTATTTGTTGCGTTTATTTTGATAATAATATATAAAATACTTTGTAATATTGTATATTAAAAAAAAGACTTAAATAACTTTCAATAGATTATTCTGTATAATGTACATTTATAATAAGACATTTTGAAACTATTCCCTAATAATTGAGCGAGCATAGTGAGCGGAGAATTCTACTGGAGACTTTTTCACATTCTTTGTGACGAATTGGCTCGAAAACTACTTGACGGTAAATTATGAAATTTTGCAATCAAAAAGACACACATTAGGTGATAGTTTAAAAAAAATGGAAAAATTTCATGTCGTTGAGGAATAATCGTCAATAAACTGATATCCCATTAAAGTCAATGGGAAACGATGATTCATTACACTGGGCTCGCTTCGCTCAATATGCAAACGGCAACCGAGATTTCGCGAGCACAGCGAGTCGAAATTGAGGGTCTGTTGGCGTCCCTAGTTTAATTTTTTTTTTGTGATAACGTCTCATAATCAAATATGGCTGAAATATACTTAATATATATTTTAATAAAAAAGCTTATTTTCTATTTTAATATTTGCAATTTAATAATAAATGAACTGATAAATATTTAATATTTTACATATATTTTTACAAAGAATTTGAGTATTAAATTAAAAAGAAATGTGTAACATCTGAGTTTCATATTAAATTGGTCCAGACTGTATCGATCTCGCGACCTTTTGATCGTTTGCCAACCTTTCTACCTCCAAGCTGTGTTTGAGTTTAAAAAGATATTCTATAGTTTTTATTTAGTTTTATAAAAGAAATCATAAAATTTTGTGCTATTGCAAACATTTTGTTAAATAAACCATTTATTTTATTTTTATTTATATATTAAAAACATATTTTATATTAAATAGTAAAAATATAATAAAACCAACAAACTTACTCGCCAACCCACGCTTTTTCGTAACAACTTTAATTAATTTCCTAACTGGCAAAATGTTAAACATTTTACAGTTTAAACTTGTAACCGTAAAAACATTCCACTGCACCACTCTACGGTCAAACACTTATTAACTTTTAATAAAAATGTTAGTCATATTTTTGTTTACAACAAACAAGTGAGGGATGTTATAACATAATATCCGAGTTTATGTTTGTATAAATATTAATATTTCAATATATGTATTGTAGAATTGCGATGCTGACGCGTAATATCCGATCCGATCCAATGCCGCAAATAATTAGCGAAAGAACTATTGTCCCGCCCTGGCTATGCCTGGCTACGCTCAATGAACAAAAACAAAGACATATTTACGACACTTTCATTTCTTTTTCGCAAATAACAATTTCCAAAAATATATATTTCATATAACTTAAAGAAGTTAACTGTCGATCTGTTCATAAGTGATGACCATATCATTAATAAGTCAATCGGTTTTTAGTAATACTTAGCTAAGCCCACGAGGTCTTCCAGACAAATTTGTTTTATAAATAAAAGAAAGCCTAATTTACTCATTGTAACATTAGTTATAATCTAGTAAAAATCCTCTTAAAAACGGTCTAGCGGTTTCAAAGATAAGCCGGAATCAACGAACAGACAAGAATAAAAAAATATATTTTTTAACGCAAATACTGTATATACTTTCATATGTATTTAGTCAAAAGCTGTTAATTTGGAATAAAAAACAGACACTTATTTGTATATGTATAGAATACTTTATTTGTTAGAAATACTCGTATCTTCATCATTAGATCAACTATTTTTAAGTTACGAGTACATAGAAGAATTTTATACGGCTACCATCCATGTAATAGATCCTACAGATCTTATTTATTTTTGTTCAAAATTCGATTAATTATTTTCTCCAAAACTTACAAACGTCAAATTTCCTTGCGGAAAGTATGGATCCTTGACTATATTATTCCAGTGCTCCAATTTAATAAGCCTTTATTAGTTAATATTATAATTTACGAGATCTATATATTCAAAGATCGTAAAAACTTTAATAGCGTTATTCTGGATACCAAAATATATTATGTCGGCGCACGCGAAAATATGACTTATTACGTAACCACATACACGCGCCATTAAAATATATGATATCATATTAGAGATATGCCTATACGTCAGACAGACAGGAACATTGGAGTGAGAGAATAGAAAGACAAAAATCAATAAAAACATTATTGAGCTGAGCGTAAGCGAAGCTCTTAACCGTTTCAGAGACCTATTTTTGTGTTTAGTTGTCTCCAGAATGCGACGAGATAGTTAGCTAAATTTTTGCTTTATGCTATAGCTTAGTCCCTATCTTATAATCCAAATAAAAACAGAAATATAATTATATTACAAGATATCTCATATTTTCAAAGTACATTTCTAAACAGCACTTGGGTATGCATAACACCGCCGTCAATAAACACTTATGACAGCGCTCTACTTTCATTATTGTACAGAGCAGGCAATAATACTACCTTTATTGAAGCGAATAAGAGCTAACATCGTATAATCATTTTAAAAAGAGTTCAACTGAGACAGATCTGCTAATATAAGCTAAATCTGCATTCCTAGAACACAATATCAAGAAATATGAGGAGATTTTTACGCGCCAACCGCCCGCCAAGTGAACAGAATTGTCATATTAATTGGGTATAGATAAAAATGGTATTTCATCATCTTTGGAATTTGGATAAATATATAATAGTTTAAAAAAGCGTTGGGTGCTTTTTAGCGATCTATTGTCATTTAATATTGTATTAATCTTTTTTCTTATTAACACTATTCTTAATTTAAATTTATTTTATACTTTATGAAAGCCTGTTTTTTTTTGTTTCTTAACTAAGGCAAAAGCCTTTGTCCTTAATAAGTTCGAAGTTAAAAATTATCTTAAACGTCAAAATCGTTTAAAAAGTTTTCGTTACATACAATAATACAACCGAAGTTAATAACAGCGTATTAATTGTAATTCATTAATTATTAACAATATTATTATAAAATAGTGTTAACATAATTTTATCCTTCAATTATAAAAGGTAGAGCCTAGCTGTAGTTATCTGACTGCAGCTCGTATTGGGCTGGCTCAACCGGGGAAGGACCACCCTCTCACAGAAGACCGACGCGTAGTAACCAAATTCATTTAGTTATGTTCCGTTATGGTACCGGCTTTGATGAAGCCGGGGACCCCCTCCCCGAGCAAAATCGGGGAAATGATTCTCGGATTTTGCTCGGGCTGCCCGTCGTAGCTGGGGCGGGCAAAGTATCGCCTTTTGTGTTTATTGATGGCAAACGACGAGTCAACGCAGCGGCACCCCGAGCCACTTTAAATGTGGACTTTTGCAACATTCGGGGACTTCATTCCAACTTGAACGCCGTCCACTATCATCTAGAGACGGCGCAGCCGGCCTTGTTGTTTCTGACGGAGACGCAGATATCTCAACCTAGCGACACAGCGTACCTTTCATACCCCGGGTATAAACTAGAACACAATTTTATACCACATGCCGGGGTATCTGTGTTCGTAAGGGAGGATATCTGCTACCGTCGCCTTCAGGTTTTTGAAGGTCGGGACCTGTCTGTTCTCTGGCTTCGCGTGGACATGGACGACCATGTCAGAGTCTACGCGTGCCTCTACAGGTCCCAAGGTGGTAATGCAGAAACGGATCAACTCTTGGGCCATGTTCAGGCGAAGATTGACGATCTGCTTTCACAGACTCCCTCCGCTGAAGTCGTAGTCCTCGGGGACTTCAATGCGCACGATGCCGATTGGTTAGGGTCACGTGCCACCGACTACGCAGGGAGATCTGTGTTTGACTTTGCTCGGGCAAATGGTCTGTCCCAATTGGTCAAGACGCACACTCGTCTACCGGACGTGGACAGCCATATGTCCTCTTTGTTGGATCTTCTGCTGGCTACACATCCCGGAAGGTACCAGGTCACTGTCGAGACTCCGTTAGGGTCCTCTGATCATTGTCTGGTACGGAGTGTAGTGCCCATTCAATGTTCGGCTCGCACAACACCTGTGACTCGACGGGTTTGGCACTACAAGTCAGCGGATTTCGATGGAATGCGGTTCTTTTTTGCATCCTACCCATGGGGGCCGATTTATTTCCGTTACGATGATCCTAGTGTAGCTACAGGGCATGTAACTATTTGTACCAGGCTCTGTGGTACCAGTTGGTGGCAGATCGAAGCCTTGGTTTGATGCGTCTGTCAGGGCTGCAGCGGCTGGCAAACGGCAAGCTTATCAAGCTTGGGCCAATGCGTTAGTCACTAAGGATCCGAACTCTAGAGTCCTGAAGAGGAAATATAATCGTGCCTCCAGATTCTTCAAACGGCAAATCGCTAGAGCAAAGTTCAAGAATGACGTCCAAATTGGGGATCAGCTGGCGAAATACCCGCCTGGCACGCGCAAATTCTGGGCGCTTTCAAAGTCCATTCTGGGCAACTTTAGCCAGCCGTCCCTACCGCCGTTGCACATGGGGAATGACTCTCTGGCTCACACGGCAAAAGAGAAAGCCGATCTCTTGGGCACTCTTTTCGCCTCCAACTCGACTTTGGACGACCAGGGGAAGACACCGCCTATCATCCCCCGGTGTCAGAGCTCAATGCCGGAAATAGTTTTTCGGCAGAAAACTATTAGGGAGTCTCTATTTTCCTTGGACGTTCATAAGTCGAGTGGGCCGGATGGCATTTCTCCATTGGTGCTACGAACGTGTGCCCCTAAGTTGACTCCAGTGCTAACGCGTCTATTTCGGTACTCCTACCTTAAAGGCGTAGTCCCGGTCTCATGGAAGTGTGCCCTTGTCCATCCGATCCCTAAAAAAGGTGATAGCTCGGACCCAGCTAACTACAGACCTATCGCCATTACCTCTCTGCTCTCCAAAGTAATGGAGAACATTATCAATAAACAGCTCCTAACTTACCTCGAGGATCACCAGTTGGTCAATGACCGGCAATATGGCTTTCGCCATGGTCAATCGGCTGGTGATCTTCTGTTATATCTTACGCACCGTTGGGCAGCTGTTATTGAAAGCAAGAAAGAGGGTCTGGCAGTTAGTCTGGATATGGCGAAAGCCTTCGATCGTGTATGGCACAAGGGGCTTCTTTCAAAGCTACCTTCCTATGGGCTTCCCGAGAGTTTATGCAAGTAGATCACCAGCTTCCTCACTGGGCGGAGCATACAGGTCGTTCTCGACGGTTTTTTTTTTGCTTTTTGCTTTTTGCGGTTTGCTCGGACCCCAAGCCCGTGAAAGCTGGTGTACCCCAAGGCTGCGTGCTATCCCCAACTCTGTTCCTCCTGCACATCAATGATATGCTGGATATCTCCAACATACATTGTTATGCGGATGACAGCACTGGGGATGCGGTATATTCCGGCCGTTCAGGTCTCACTCAGGAAAACGTCTACGAGTGCCAAAAGAAACTTGTGTCTTCTATAGAGACTTCCTTGGGGATGGTCTCTGAGTGGGGTGAACTGACGCAAGACGCAAGTTTGCGCGTTTACCACTAAGAAAACCCCATTTGTCGTATCACCGCTCTTCGAGAGCACTCCCCTCATTGCCTCGCCAAGTATCAGAATACTGGGTCTCGACATTTCGAGCGGTTGTCAGTTTCGTGATCATCTGGAGAGCAAGGCCAAGTTGGCCTCGAAGAAATTGGGAGTGATTTTTTTTCTATTTCTACTATTTTTTTTTCAAACCAGCTGCGCCAACGATTTCGTTCGCACGGAATATGTTTTTTTTTAAAGTAGCCAAAGTTACTCAAATCAAGCTTTAATTTGGATAAAAATATAAATTTTGTGGTTTATTTTGAGTTAGCTTATTGATTTATAAAAAAAATGATTACATTATCTTTCCGATGAATCAAATCAACATCTATTACCTTTAACCAACTATGCTAGAATTATTTCGGTATTTCTCATGAAACACAAAGCGGATAAGCTTGCTTTGTTCAAAACCAAACCTGACCGTATATACTTGTATATTAGATTATACCATTGAAATACGCGTTAATAGAATACGCGTTGTCACAAAGGTGTGTTGTGGTCTTACACATATCTTTATACAATGTTTTATTTACTTCTCTGATGTATGAAAAATCTGCTTGATGTGAATTATACTTTTCTTCATTAAATTATACCTTAGAGTACCTTTTGATTAGAAATAATAGAAAAAAAGTCACAAATATAAATAAATAGATTTATTAATATGTTCCGGATTGTTTTATCATAATTTCGGTAATGTTCTCGTTATTTGGATTTATATCTATAAGTATGTGTGTGTACAGGAGATGTAATGTCACAAATTCAACAGTGTACTTCAAAGTTGACAGTCCGTCATGTTTATATCTGTCTATAGCTGTATTCAATAGGGAATACCTGAAAATATAATGTCATTTAGAAAAAGATAGATTTTTGGAGTAGAGTCGAAACATTAATTTTAATTTTCAGATAAGTACTTAATGTATTCAATACAGAATTAAAGACAATCACGCTGAGACAGTATTTTTAATTATTTTTTGAACATTTAGATTTGATTTGATTTAGATAAATAATATAAACTTGTACCATTGGTTAATAAAAAGAAAAGAAACTACAAAAAATATTCAAATTTAATTGAAACATTTAAAATTGAACTAGAAATAAAAATATTAAGAATTATGTATTTCGATATTCTTATTGAACTATTATCCTTATTTGGACTTGCCAGTTCTTTCAGATGTTTTATTAGTATAATTTAAAATTATATATAAATATAATAAGAAGGTATTAATACAATTTTTGATACCTTACCTTAAAGTATTCTCAACTTGTTTAGAATGATTTAGCGATGTGAATTTAGCGATATTACGGTTGTACCTCTCTATTGGAATATCTTGAGCGCGGATCCTGGAAAACAAACTTAAGTTAAACGAACAGGTAAGGCTGTTTAGTTTATTGAGTTCGGTATAGCAAGTGCATTTATAGGTGTTGTCATGAAGAACATTTCTGAAGTGCTTTGTTATTCAAGGTGGACCAAAAGTCCGCTTATATTTAAGACAATAATTTAAAAAAAAATATAATTACAATTAAAATTGTTTATTGTTTTCAACAGTAAACAAAAGGGTAATTTATTTCTTCAGAATCACGTCATTCATATGCAATTCTTCATTATTCTGGTATTGCTGGAATCTAGAGCGGAAATTTTCGATAATAGCTTTACATGTTTCTGTTGAAATGTTATGGATTTCTGTGCGAATACGATCCTTTTATTCGTCAAGAGTAACTAGGTTGGTGTCGTAAGCTTTAGGCTTATGATATCCCCAAAGAAAAAAATCTATTGGGTATAGATCCGGGCTACGAGGTGGCCAGTTAATGTTCCCTCTTTTTGATATCACTTTCTGGACAAAAAGGTCTCGAGCTGTCCTTAACGAGGTATTACATGTACGATAAGTGGCTCCATCTTCCCGAAACCATGAGCGTTGATTAAACCAGCAAAATCTTTCAGCGCTGGAGCGAAAAAGTTTTGCAATATGGTAATATACCACTCGGAATTCAACGTAACCGCACGTCCTCTTGAGTCTTCAAAAAGTATGGAATAATAATGCCTCTTGCTGATTAAGCAGCCTATACTGTTACTTTGGGTGAATACAGGGGTTTTTGATGCTTTAATTTCGGAATATTGTCACTCCTATATATAATGCTCTACCATTTATTTTGCAAACTGCAACCTAGTGGCATGATCCTGAGACCTTAATTCGTGCACCGTTTGGATTTGATAAGGAAGTATACGTAAATCTTTCTTGGGAATGCAGTTTAATGATGTTCTTATTACGTTAAGGACAGCAGAACGCTTTCGAGTTGAAAGTCCAGGTTGGTGACGAGCAGACGATTTTACTCGCTCCACATTTTCGAGGTCCCTGGTTAAATCCATTGCAAAAACCCGTCTTATTAAACTTGAGAACCGATTTTTTTATTAATTCACCTGATTAAACTTAATTTTTGTATCGTATCTTGTAATGATCGCAAAACTTTCGTTGATCTAAGGTCGCAGAATCGTTGTTTTGATAGTATTAGCGTACACATGCGACAACATGGTACTAAATTACCATTGGCCGCTCTTGTAATGCGTAATTTCTCCACTCCCTTCCGCCGCCACTGTTAGACGCGGCAACCGATTCAAATGTTAACGGACTTTTGGTTCACCTTTATTATTATAGTGTAAAAATCGAAGGATAAATGTAGTTAAATAAACCTCCAAAATATGTCTGTATCCTCTCCTCCCCAGCCCCAATACAAATTCGAGAAGCCGTTGACTCTCTGAAAATGCGCCGTGGTCATGGCGGACACTCCACCGAAAAAGGTGTAGAAACTTTTTCTAAAAGAAAGTTTTTATGTTATTTAAAATGTATTAAAATAAATATATACGTCTAATAATATTTAGTTGAAAATATCCTAATAATATCAAATAATAGTCTGCCAGAAGTCTGTCGAAAATCGTTCATTTTTAGCAAGAAAATCATCCTCTGAATATAGTTGCTTTTTCAGGACAAAATATATGATCTCTTCAGAACAGGAGGAATGGACAAAAATCTGAGTTATAAGTGTGATGATCAGAATGAATACAATCACTCAAATGCACACTTGCCAGAAGGTGCACTGGGACCACCTTGGTTTGGAGAATTTACTCGAATTTACCCGAGAAAGTCGAAGGTCATTCGTTCGAAAATGTCAATGAATTCAGCGTCCTCTATTTTTAAATGAAAGCTGAGTACGGATATCACAGTTCTCCTATCTGTATTGTGCCTTTCATATACAAAGAAGTAGATAGAAAAAAGTAAACTTTACCATAACGTTCTCTTAAATTTTTTAATATTCAATAACCTTTATGGTAAAGGTTATTGAATATTAAAAAATTTGATTAATGAAATTAAAAACCTGAATTTGGGATATTACTCGGTAATCTCTATAATTTTAGCGCACATGTGTCTTGGCCAGATTGGACACGAGTATAGGATGCGCTCGTCAGTCGGCAATAGATCCACATCATGGAACACCACACACCCCCAACTTCCATACTTCATCATTTCTTTGAACCCCGCATTGATGAGCTTTCCTCTGTTGAACAGTTCTGTACCTGACCAGATTTCGTACACTTTATTAATATACTTACTTAATAAGAATTTTTATTTAAACTGATTACATTTACTTTTTATAACGAAGGAAATTATTAAACAATGGGAAATTTGGCTATGAAATGTTTTGTCATGGATCATTTCATTATCGATAGTGCTATTTGACGATATATAGCGAGTTGGAAGTGTCCGCCAATCATCAATTTAAATTTAAAATATCTTTATTGAAGTAGGCATTTACACGCACTTTCGAATCGTCAATTCGTCGACAAAAAGTCAGTGTAGTCAGTCAGTCCGTGAGTAAGATAAACTAACACGACCTCAATAACAGCCCCTTCACTATGAGATTAGTGTGCTAGTTGACTTAGCGTGTGGTAAATTGGATAATAAAACGACTATATAACGGTGGTCACACACGTAGCGATTTAATTTAACTAATCCAGACTTGGAAAAGGAAATCTTAAGATGTGTTGTAAAATACTTTAAAAAAATTCGGACTTAATTATTAAAAAAGTTCAATTTTACAGTTTCAAACTGGTGAACTGGTGGTCTTCTGCACGTTTACTTTAGCGTGTGCATGTATGTGACCTTCGTAAATTTGTGTAAGTCTAGACATGCGCAAGTAAATGGCGACGTATGGCTAATAGACTGTAAGACTTTATTGTGATTCCAGATAAACTTTCAATCACGTAAATTTGACCCACTCTTATATATTAATAATTATTATCTTTAAATCTACTAAATCACTACTATTTTAATTCATACATTGAAGATATAACAGAAATATTATATTATATTTAAAACAATCTTATCAACATAATAAATAGTGCTGTCATAAACTTTCCTATAACACATCAGTAGTTCTACATAAAAGATAATATAAGTGTTATAAAATTTAAAAGATAAAAGATTAAACACATTTATTACCCTTTTGTTCGATTATAAATATCCTATATTCCAGCTTCTGTTTCATGAGGAAAGGGTGAATGTTGAGGAGAAATGTTGCTAAGTTTTCCTGGCGGTTTCTGTCAAAGATTAATCGTAAATAGTACTATAATTGGTATAATTTTATCAGATACTGCAAATAAGACGACTGTGTATAATATGTTAATGGCGAGTAACTTTAATTAATATTTATTTTCTTTATTAAGGAAACGAACTAACATATTGTATATATAAATTACAAACATCCACTGTTACATAATTTGATATAATGTAATAAATAGGGTTTATTTGTTATCAATGTCATATATGATAGGTAATAATACTACCTCACAATCTTACTGAAAGTTTTATGATACAGGAAATTGATGTGATTTTAATAATCGTAATAATAATGATAATAATAAATTATTAAGACGAAGGTTCTGATATTTGAAAGAAATGAAGAAAGAACAGAATGTAAGGTCAACGTGAATGGTAAGATAATAGAACAAGTGAATGAAGTGGTATATTTGGGAAGTATGTTTAGCAGAGACGGAAGATACGAAAAGGATGTGGAAAGGCGTATTGCTGCCGGTAACAGAGTCAACGGTGCTCTGGCTGCATTGTTGAGACGGCGAAGCGTCAGCATAGCTGCACGTTTGGCTGTATACAATGCGGTCTTGCTACCGACTTTGTTATACGGTAGCCAAACATGGGTAACACAGAAGACGAATGTAACAGAGATAGATGAATGCTGTGGAGATGCGATCTCTTCGCAGAATATGCGGAGTCAGCCTAGCTGACCGAATCTGCAATTAAGATGTTACGGTCAGAATGAAGAAGAACGTGCTCAGGTGGTTTCAGTACGTTGAACGAATGAGTGATGTAAGAATGGTAAAAAAGATTTATACACGAAAAGTGAGCGGTAAGAGAGAAAGGGGGAGGCCTCGAGTGACCTTCGAAAACACTGTATCCATGATACTGGAGGAAGGTCACGTAAAAAGCATGAAGACTCCCCGGATGGCATGTATGAAGAGGTTGATGTCTGTTGCCGAGGCGAAAAAGGTATGCAGGGACCGTAGCGTTTGGCGCTCCGTCGTCTCTGGCTACCCCGCAAGAGATATGGCGTGAAGGTAAATAAATAAATAAATAAATTATTATCACATGTAAATAATTATAATTCGATAAGTTTTAGCACATTTGTTTCAATGTTTATCTCTTTCTAGTATAAGGTTGGTTATAAACTGAAACTCTCCACATTGACAAAAACCACCAAATATATGTACAGTAAATAGTGGAGTCTTAGTTTTAAAAACTCAAGACTAGGGCCCCCTTCCTATTTCTATTCCCCTAGAGTTTTAAAGAAAATGTATAAGCGCTTTTGATGATAAAAACTTAAAAGACAAATACTTTAATCATTCAAAACGTACCTGTATGGAACAATTAGAGCAACTTTATTAGGGGACCTGCACTCCTCCGGGGTGTAATAACCCCCTCTTTGAACAGATGAATAATCCGTATCTGATATATCCGTAACAGATTTATTGACAGAGATGTTACCTGAGATTAATGATTGTAACAATACACAATATTATAACATTTTGGACAAACAGTCGTTTAAATTATAGTAGTTGTAATAGTTGTTATAAATAGTTTTCTATACTATTCCTTTGGGAATAATGTACGTTTAATACTGGTTGAGAAGGTCGTATGGTATCTTATGATATCTTTTAAATATCCTTAAAAAATCTTATATATTCAAAAATAATTTGATAAATCTACCTTGTAGTTCGAGAGACAAAGAATTGAATTAAAAACAAACTTTATTAAAAAAAATATATATGTTTTCTTACCGAATTTTCGGATATCAAAAAAGCAAACGGGCAGTGTCTTGGCTGGACCCCTTATTGGTGCTAAAAATATTGATTTCAATCATTATTATTTTATTATAAAGAGTTACAGTTGATTATATCTATTATATCTAATAAAATAGATTTATTCTAAAACTAACCATTGTTTTGTCATTTATTTTATTTATATATGACATAAATATGATATAAATATAAAACATAGAAATTAAAAACATTTACTATTTAATTTATCGTAACTTTAACCAATAACTTTAAGTTTAAACAATATCAGATCTCTTAAATATAGAAACTGAAAAGAAACTGAACTAAGCAAGTTTAAAAGTACTTACAATATATATTCGCTTCCTCAGAGGACACAAATGTCGGAAAATTTCCATATTTGTTGTATATATTGTAATATAATCTCGCAGAATGAATGATGTATAAAAGTAATAAGATGAAAATAAAAAAATATATTTGCGAATGACTTCTCACAGGCACATTTTTGTCAATCACATTCAAAGATGTCGGCGCGCGATCCCTTTCTAGAAATAACGAGATATAATCTTATTTGTTGCGTTTATTTTGATAATAATATATAAAATACTTTGTAATATTGTATATTAAAAAAGACTTATATTTCAATCAACAGATTATTCTATATAATGATCATTCTTAATAAACTATGGGCGCCAACAAATCCTCAATTTCGACTCGCGCTCGCGAAATCTCGGGTGCCTTTTGCATATTGAGCGAAGCGAGCCCAGTGTCTCGTCGTTTCTCATTGACTTCAATGGGATATAAATTTTTTGAAATGAAATTAAAAAAAAAAAATCTGCGGACATTTTTTTTAAATACCATCACCTAATGTGTGTCTTTTTGATTGCAAAGTTTCATAATTTTCCGTCAAGTAATTTTCGAGCCAATTCGTGACAAATAATGTAAAAAGTCTCCAGTAAAACGCCAAGCTCACTTCGTTCGCTTCGCTCAATTATTTTGAAACTTTCCAATAGCGTCTCCCGATTTAATAAGCGTATATCAAAAGACAAATAAATAATATTTAATCGTGAACAAATATGGTTGAAATATACTTAATATATATTATAATAAAAAAGTTTCCATTTTATTATAATATTCGCAATTTAATATTAAATTGACTGATCAATATTTAATATACTTTACATATATTTTTACAGAGAATTTGAGTATTAAATTAAAAAGAAATGTGTAACATCCGAGTTTGATATTAAATTGGTCCAGACTGTATCGATCTGCGACCTTTTGATCGCTTGCCAACCTTTCTACCTCCAGGCTGTGTTTGAGTTTAAAAAGATATTCTATAGTTTTATAAAAGATATCATAACATTTTGTGCCATCACAAACATTTTGTTAAAAGTTTTAATATAAATATAATATTTTATTTTTATTTATATATTAAAAACATATTATATTAAATAGTAAATATAATATAACAAACAAACTTACTCGCCAACCCACGCTTTTTGGAAACAACTTTAATTAATTTCCTAACTGGCAAAATGTTAAACATTATACAGTTTAAACTTGTAACCGTAAAAACATTCCACTGCACCACTCTACGGTCAAACACTAATTAACTTTTAATAAAAATGTTAGTCATATTTTTGTTTACAACAAACAAGTGAGGGATGTTATAACATAATATCTGAGTTTATGTTTGTATAAATATTAACATTTCAATATATGTATTGTAGTGTTGCGATGCTGACGCGTAATATCCGATCCGATCCGATGCCGCAAATAATTAGCGAAAGAACTAGTGCCCCGCCCTGGCTATGCCTGGCTACGCTCAATGAACAAAAATAAAGGCATATTTACGGCACTTTCATTTCTTTTTCACAAATAACAATTTCCAAAAATATATATTTCATATAACTTAAAGAAGTTAACTGTCGATCTGTTCAGAATTAATGACCTATCATTAATAAGACAATTGGTTTTCAGTAATAGTAAGCTGAGCCCACAACTTCTTTCACACAAATATGTCTTTTTTTTAAATAAAAGTATTCTAATTTACTCATTATAACATCAGGTATCCGCTAAAGAAGTCCTCTTACAAACGGTCTCGCGGTTTCTGAGATTAGTTGGAACGAACAGACAGACAGATTTTTTTTTATTTAACTACCGTAGTAGTGAAAAGCTGTAAATTTGGAATTACAAACAGACACTATTTGTATAGATGTATATATTATTTTATTTGTTATAAATATCGTTATCATTAGATTAACTATAATTTGGCCGTTGGGAACCGCCAACCAACACGCCATGTTCCGAACGGCGGAAGGTGGAGGACGGAGCTACAAATAGCTACGTGGAATGTAAGGGGAGGAATGGAACAGAAGATGAATGAATTATTAGATGTGATGGATGACAAAGATCTGGATGTTATTTGTGTGTCTGAGACCAAGCGAAAAGGCAATGATACGACCGATTTGCCTGGCAACCGGGTCGCTTTCTGGGCTGGGGTTCCAGAGGGTGAGCGAGGTTGCCAAGGTGTAGGCGTATTATTGTCCTCTCGAATGGTTAATGCAATGGTAGAATACAAGGCGATTAACCCGAGGCTTCTTTGGGTTCGCTTTAAGCTGGGGATAACAAGAGTATTCTTGTTAGCCATGTATGCGCCAGTATCCTCAGCTCAAATGAGCGAGCTCGAGGAGTTTTGGGAGAATGTCAGGGATGTTCTAAGTAGTGTCAGAGATAATGAAAAGTTGATAGTATGTGGAGATATGAATGGATGGGTTGGAACCGCGCGAAGCGGTTACGAAAGCGTGCTAGGCAAATATGGTGATAAGAGGGTAAATGAGGCTGGAAAGCTTATTTTGGAATTTTGTAAGGAGAAAAATTTGTTTGTGGCAAACACGATGTTTGATCACAAACAAATTCACATGTACACATGGGAGCGAGCGGAAGAAAGAAGTATGATTGATTTATTCCTAGTGGACCAGCGTATTCGAAGTCAAGTTATGGACACGCGAGTGTTCAGAGGTGCTGATCTGGGAACGGACCACTATCTAGTCGTTGCTAGAATAAGAGGTTTGTTCGCAGGTTGGCGCAGCCGCACGACGTGTCCAAGCTTGGCGTCGAATTATCGCATAAGAAGCTGGAAGCTTCAGGATCCACCGATCAGAGAGGAATATCAAGAGAGGGTTTCCAAGAAGCTTGAAAGCTATGATTCTGGAAATGAAAGTGTTGAACTATGCTGGCAGAACCTTAGGAATGGTATGGTGAAAGTAGCGACAGAAGTATGTGGTAAAAGGAAAAGAGGTTTTAGTAAAAAGCGCGATGAATGGTGGGATGATGAAGTGAAAGACGCTGTAGAGTTAAAGAAGAAAGCATGGCTGGATTATAAAGCCTCTGGTAAGGATAAAAGTATGAGAGAGATAAGAAAAAGAGCGTACAAGCTGCAAAAGCACAAAACGAAAGCACTTATAAAGATGAAGCGTGAAAATTCTGAGAGAGAAAGGGATGAATGGTTGACGAACAACTTCCGGGAAAACACGAAGCTTTTCTGGCGAGAAGTTAGTGGTTCCCGGGGTTGTTCGGTAACCTGTAGAATGAAAGGGGTGCTTTCGAAAAGCGGTGAAATTTTAACCGAGCAAGCACACGTTTTGCAGCGGTGGGCGGAATTCTATAAGGAGATGTATGAACGTGAGGACGCCTCGGTCTTGACTACCAGCGTAATGCTGAGTCAAGATGTAGCCGATGGTGAAATCAGTTTAGAAGAAGTAGAGAACGTGATTCGAAGTCTGAAATGTGGTAAGGCTGCGGGAGCAGATGAAGTTACTGCCGAGATGATCAAATATGGTGGGCCACGCGTCTGGGACTTTTTCTGGTTTTTATGCAATTTATGCTGGAAATCTGGGGAGGTCCCAGACGATTGGCGAAGTGCAGTCATCGTACCTTTGTATAAAGGCAAAGGTTCACAGATAGACTGTGCAAGCTATAGGGCCATCAGTTTGATTAGCTTGGGCGGTAAAGTTTATGCTAAAATTTTAGCGAGAAGAATGCAAGAGAGATCTGAAAGGATGTTGTGGGAGGCACAAGGAGGTTTTAGACCTGGAAGAGGGTGTATAGATCAGATCTTTTCCCTCCGCATGATCACGGAAAAGTTTTTGGCCCTAAACCAAAAGGTTTTCTGTGCTTTTGTGGATTTGGAAAAGGCGTTTGACAGGGTTGTGAGAAAGAAGTTATGGGAGATACTGCCCCGATACAATGTGAACGGACCCTTGCTACAGGCTGTAAGGTCTCTTTACCGAGATCACTCAGCCTGTGTGCGAGTAGGAGCTGGCATGTCGCCCTGGTTTGACATCCAATCGGGTGTTAAGCAAGGTTGCGCTATGTCAGCTTGGTTGTTCAATTTGTATTTGGATAGTTGTCTCCAAGGAGTGAAAGATAGTGACATGGGAGTGAAAGTAGGTGACCTTAAGGTCAATTGCTTACTATATGCAGATGATGCAGTGCTCATTGCATCATCAGAATGCAATTTGCAGGCATTGGTCACCACTCTGAAAGATGGGTGTGAAATTAATGGTCTTAACCTGAATGTAGATAAGACGAAGGTTCTGATATTTGAAAGAAATGAAGAAAGAACAGAATGTAAGATCAACGTGAATGATAAGATAATAGAACAAGTGAATGAAGTGGTATATTTGGGAAGTATGTTTAGCAGAGACGGAAGATACGAAATGGATGTGGAAAGGCGTATTGCTGCTGGTAACAGAGTCAATGGTGCTTTGACTGCATTGTTGAGACGGCAAAACGTCAGTATAGCTGCACGTTTGGCTGTACACAATGCAGTTTTGCTACCGACACTGTTATACGGCAGCCAAACGTGGGTAATACAGAAGAAGAATGTAAGAAAGATGAATGCTGTGGAGATGCGATCTCTTCGCAGAATATGCGGAGTCAGTCTAGCTGATCGAATCCGCAATGAAGAGATCCACAGAATGGCAGGTACTAGCGAAGATGTCACGGTGAGAATGAAGAAGAACGTGCTCAGGTGGTTTGGGCACGTTGAACGAATGAGTGATGAAAGAATGGTAAAAAAGATTTATATGGGAAAAGTGAGCGGTAAGAGAGACAGGGGGAGGCCTCGAGTGACCTTCGAAAATACAGTGGCTACGATACTGGAGGAAGGTCACGTAAAAAGCATGAGGACCCCCCGGAGGGCATGTATGAAGAAGTTGATGTCTGTGGCCGAGGCGAAAGAGGTATGCAGAGACCGTAGCGTTTGGCGCTCCGTCGTCTCTGGCTACCCCGCAAGGGATATGGCGTGAAGGTGAAAAAAAAAAAAAAAAAAAAAAAAAAAAAAAAAAAAAAAAAAAAAAACTATTATTTCATTTATTTATTATTATATATTTATTTAATTATTTTATTTATATTCATTAAATATAAAATCAATTACAAAATTTTTTTATACTAATTGATTCAAAACCATTTTTGGATTCATTCACTTTCGATAGCACATTTTCTGGAACCATCCATGTAAAAGATCTTACAGATCTTATTTATTTTAGTTCATAATTCGATTAATTATTTTCTCCAATACTTACATACGTCAATGGCTTTCAAGATTCCGCGCGGAAAGCATGGATATTTGACTATATTATTCCAGTGCTCCAATTTAATAAGCCTTTATTAGTTAATATTATAATTTATGAGATCCATATATTCAAAGATCGTAAAAACTTTAATAGCGTTATTCTGGATACCAAAATATATGCCGGCGCACGCGAAAATATGACTGCTGTTACGTAACCACATACACGAGCAATTAAAATATATGATATTATATTAGAGATATGCCTATACGTCAGACAGACAGACAGGAACATTGGAGTGAGAGAATAGACAAAAATCAAAACAAAAATCCATAAAAACATTATTGAGCTGAGCGTAAGCGAAGCTCTTAACCATTTCGGAGACCTATTTTTGTGTTTAGTTGTCTCCAGATTGCGACGAGATAGTTAGATAAAAATTTTCTCATGTATGTTTGCCAGCCAAACGCGGAAGTTATAGCGAAAATAGATTGAAAAAATGTTTAGCCATTCAAAAGTTATCAAGAAAGGAGAGGGGCTCAGCTCAACACCCGCCGCGCACAGTTGGCGGATCGTAGTAATAATTTGCAAATATTTTTTTGAATTATTATTTAAAATAATTTTAAATGTATGAAATATGAAATGAAACGGCGAAAGGATTACATTAACGTATGCTATAGCTATCAGTCTTATAATCCAAATATAAACAGAAATATAATTATATTACAAGATATCTCATATTTTCAAAGTACATTTCTAAACAGCACTTGGGTATGCATAACACCGCCGTCAATAAACACTTATGACAGCGCTCTACTTTCATTATTGTACAGAGCAGGCAATAATACTACCTTTATTGAAGCGAATAAGAGCTAACATCGTATAATCATTTTAAAAAGAGTTCAACTGAGACAGAACTGCTAATATAAGCTAAATCTGCATTCCTAGAACACAATATCAAGAAATATGAGGAGATTTTTACGCCCCAACCACGCGCCAAGTGAACAGAATTGTCATATTAATTGGGTATAGATAAAAATGGTATTTCATCATCTTAGAAATTTGGATAAATATATAATAAAAGTTTAAAAAAGCGTTGGGTGTTTTTTAAGCGACCCATTGACATGAACCCCACGTATTTAATATTGTAATAAACTTTTTTCTTATTTACGCTATTCTTAATTTAAATTTATTTTATACTTTATGAAAGCTTGCTCTTTTTTTAACTGTTTTTTTGCCTTTGTCCTTAATAAGTGCAAAGCTTAAAATGATTCGATATCTTAAACGTCAAAATCGTTTTCAAAGTCACTTACAATAATAAAACCGAAGTTAATGACAGCGTGTTAATTATAATTCATTAATTACACAGGCACTAAAAAAAAAAAACATGAACCAGAGGGGAGACCCCATTATTCTTCGGTTTTTGGGATCGCTGAAACCGAATATAACAATAAAAACTAATTTTAAATGCCCGTTTTCCCGCTAGCACCCTCTTACTACCTCTTAAGGGGTGAAAATTGAATTTTTTGTATAAAATCAAGATAGATGTGTATTTCTACGTTTTTTCGGATGCTGAAACCGAAAATGATAACTAAAAATAAATTCATGGCCGCTATCACCCCCTACCACCCCTTAAAGGGGGTGAAAATTTCAATTTTTCTATAAAATCAAGATAGATGTGTATTTCTACGTTTTTTAGGATGCTGGAACCGAAAATGATTACTAAAAATAAATTTAAGACCTCTATCACCCATTAACATCCCTCACCAACCCTTACGGGGGGTGAAAATTTCAATTTTTATATAAAATCAAGATGGATGTGAATTTCTATGTTTTTCAAGATGCTGAGAGAAAATATGATTATAAAGTATATGGTAACCTTATTGTATGCATATATTTGTTATTATGATGATAAGACTGAATCGTGATTTTTGTCCTATTCTTAACAAGTTTTTTCATTTTTTGTTTTTTTTGTTTTCTGTTTAATTCTACTTATACTCTTATCCATCCGGCAGTCTTGTAAAACGCTTAAAAGATGCTGAACCTAATTCTATGCCTCCGAAATAGAATTGTTACTATTTTCCTGACAATTTAGGAGACTACAAGATGCTGAACCTAATTCTATGCCTCCGAAATAGAAGGGACTATTTTCCTGACAATTTAAGAGACTACAGTGGGGAGCAAGGTGAAAGGTTAAATCAGACAGGATCTTAAGACAATGGAACAGCGCTATCAGGGTAAATGGGATGTCAATATGTTAGCAGACTACTGTTGGAATTTAAAAAGAAATTTGCCAGAACAGAAAAGAACCAATAAAAGGAAACCACTTAGAAGAACTTTTGAAAACAAGAGAGTTCGTTATCGTAGAAACAAGTAGACGCTGAATAGTGAGAGGCAAGGGGACTCACTTTAATTCAGCACCCCGGATAGTGAGAGGCAAGCGGACTCACTTTAATCCAGCACCCCAAAAGGGAACAGAAATCTACTACGTTCACGCCGTTGTTCCTGGGTTACGCTAAGAGTAGAATTAAATCATGAATATATATCAGATACTTCTGATCGATAAAGCATTTGAATTTCTAATATAAGAGCTAAGAGTAACCTCAAACTAGTTTGATAAACATGTCATTTACTGTAAATCGTTAAAATTTCTTCATACATCTTGATTTTATACAAAATTGAAACTACCCCCACCCCCCCGTTAGGGGTGGTTAGGGGGTGGTATTGAGTAATGGAGGTATCAAATTCACTTTTGGTTGTCATTTTCGGTTTCATCATACCAAAAAACATAGAAATACACATTCTTCTTTATTTTATACAAAAATGGAAAAAACTTCACCCCCCATAAGAGGTAGTAAGAAAGTGTTAATGGGTTATGGAGGTCTTGAATTAATTTTTGTTATTATTTTCGGTTTCAGCATCCCAAAAAACGTAGAAATACACATCTATCTTGATTTTATACAAAAATTTATATTTTCACCCCTTAAGAGGTAGTAAGGGGGTGCTAGCGGGAAAACGGGCATTTAAAATTAGTTTTTATTGTTATATTCGGTTTCAGCTATCCCAAAAACCTAAGAATAATGGGGTCTCCCCTCTGGTTCATGATATATTTTTTTTGTGTGCCTGTGTTATTAACAATATTATTATAAAATTGTGTTAACATAATTTTATCCTTTATTTACAAGAGGTCAATTTTCAAGATAAAAACTAAAACTAAAGAAAATAAGGTTGTAGAAAATTAAAACTAAAGAATATAGTAAAGGTAATTCTCTATATACATTAATTACTTTGAGAGGTTTCTTTAGTTCTATATAAGCTGTTAATGGTTAGTATACTCGTAATTAGATAAAGTATTAAAGAAAGTTTTAAATGAGAAAATGTCAAGTTCCTGTCCGAATTATGAAAAAAAATATATAAAAAAATTAGGTTATGATGTATTTATGTATGATGTATTTAGATTATAATTATTTTTAAGACCATTTTTTTTTTAATCTACTATTTTTTCAAACCAGCTGTGCCAACGATTTCGTTCGCAGGGAATATGTTTTTTTTTAAGTAGCCAAAGTTACTTCCTATAACATCAGGTATCCGGCAGTGAAAGTCTTGCTAATATCGGTCGAACCGTTTCAGAGATTGGCTGGAACAAACAGACAGACGGACAGACAGCGAATAATTTTGTTTTTTTTTTAATGCAAGTACCGCATATTTCATATATAATTTCATATGCATTTTGTGAAAAGTTATTCGTATGGACACAAACACACATTTTATTTATATGTATAGATTATAGAGAAACGATTACCTATCGGGTCAGAATAAGCTATTTACAACTTATTTATTTATTTATTTACCCTTTATTGTATATTACAAAAGGCGAACTTAATGCCTGTTGGCATTCTCTACCAGCTAACCTATGTGGATGGTGAGAAATTGCGGTAGGCGTAACAAAGTAAAATTCAAAACAAAACTAGTACTAAGTGAAATAAAAAAAAAAAAAAAAATAATAATAATTATTATGTAATAATAATAAAAAATAATAATAATAATAAAATAGTAATAAATAAACTATAATATATATATATATATATATATATAAAAATAATATATATATATATACATATATATATACATATATATAAATTATAAACACATATAACTTCTAATTAAATATACTTACATATAATAAATAGCATATATATCTGAATGAAATGTGTATTAGGAAAAATCTAGAAAGTAGTTGCGAATAAGATTTTTAAACGACCTTTTGGTAGGTGCCCTCCTTATATTTTCAGGTAGATTGTTCCAAAGGATAGAAGCTTGAACTCTAAAAGACTTCTGAACAAAATCAGTTTTATGGGGTAGAATAGAGATTTTAAGGTTGGAAGATGATCGAAGCACTTTGTTATGTGTTACGTGAAGATATTGGAATTCCTTCTTTAGGTATGGAGGCGCATTTGGATCATTTAAGATTGAATAGAGGAGATTAAGTATTCTAGAGCTACGCCTCTGTCGAATAGTGAGCCATTTAAGTTTAGTGCGAAATTGAGATACATGATCATACTTACGTAAGCCGAAGATGTAGCGGAGACAGTTGTTAAGGAGGCGCTCTAACTTGTTGAGAAGATCATTGTTTAGGTCTGGATAGGAGACATCTGCGTAATCAATAAGGGGCAAGATAAGAGTGTTGATTAGCATTATTTTTGTCTTAATAGGGAGGAAATGTTTAGTTCGATATAAGGACTGCAATGCGGCATTGACTTTGCGGCATATTTCGTTAATCTGCTGGCGCCAATCCATTTTACAGTCAATGCACAACCCCAGGTTTTTTACGGTCTTAGATAGTGGTATGACATTGCCATTATATGTGATGGCAGGCATGCTGTCAAAATCCGTTCTGACCAGCAATCTTGAGCTTCCAATGACTATAGCTGTACATTTTTTAGGATTAACAGAAACACCAAATCTGGAGGACCATAAACTCAATTGATTTAAGTTGCGATTAATGGTAACAATTGCATTTGAAAGTTCATTTATATCAGTTTGCACATAGAGCTGAAGGTCATCAGCGTATAAGTGATACGAACAGTCGAAGTTGGGAAGTAATGTATTAATAAATAAAGAAAATAAAATAGGAGAAAGAATTCCGCCTTGTGGCACACCAGTTTCTATGTTGGCCCATATGGAGGATGAGCCACCCATGCAAACTGACTGTTGGCGGCCACGAAGATAAGATGAGAACCATTTAACTGCAGATGGGCTGAACTTGAGTAAAGATAAAATGGCAAGGAGGATTTCGTGGTTAACTGTGTTGAAAGCATTTGAAAAGTCCACAAGCACCAACACTGTTAATAGCTTTTTGTCCATACCAAGTCGTATATCATCTGTTACCTTTATGAGAGCGGTATTGGTGCTGTGACCTGGACGAAACCCAGACTGGTAAATACTCAGTAGGTTGTACTTGAAAATATGAGAAGATATTTGCTTAAAAACACAGGCTTCTAGAACTTTTGATAGGAATGGCAATATGGAGATGGGTCTGTAGTGATTTGGGAGAGTAGGTTGAGGAATTTTTGGTAACGGACGCACCAAAGCTTTTTTCCAAATATTAGGATATTCACCAGATGTTAAGGAAAAGTTAACAATATGAGACATTAAAGGTAAAAGAGGATCCAAAATATTAAGAATCATAGATCTGTTAATATCGTCACAGCCCATTGCCTTAGATTTTATAGAGAAAACGGTTGTTTTAATTTCATCCTGTGGTACAGTTGTGAAATAAAAAGATGGGATATCAGGACTCTGCATTGATGAAATGCAAGCAAGTGTTTGAGATAGGATTGTATGATCTAATTGAGGAATAGAGACAAAATAACGATTAATTTCATCTAATGCTAGAGGGGAGCAAGGTTTAACGGAAGGTGACGTGCAAACACCAATAGAATTTAGAAACTTCCATGTATCGGAAGATGAAGAATTGCTTATATTGTCATGTATATAACGGCGTTTAGCTATTCGTATCACTTGATTGCACCGATTCCTCGCACGCTTGTAAATTGACCAATTCTGTGCATTGCGGTCTTTTTTGAATGCTCTAAATAAACGATCCCGTTTAATCATAGCAGCCCGAATAGAGGCAGTCATCCACGGCGCTGCAGGTCGCTTTAATTTAACTTCATGAACTGGTGCGTGAATGTCATACAAGGTTAAAATAGTAGTGTTAAGATAATGAATTTTGTCTTCAACTTTCGACGCTGCATTTATTACCGAGAAATCAATATTGTAAGCATCCCGCATTAAATTATCTAAGTTTATTTGTGACAAATTTCTAATTTCCAAGATTTTAGGTTTCTGTTTAGGGGGTTTTAATTTGTATGACAAGTAAATAAGGTCGTGTCGCGAAAAGCCAGGAGCAGATAACTGTCCAAATTCTTTTGATAATTCAGGGACTCCAGTAATTATGAGATCAATCCATGAATCATCACTGTCTAAATTGTGATGAGTTGCCTTCAATGGGAGAATTGAGAGATTAACTGACTCAATGATAGATCGAAGTCTAAGGGATCGCGAGGAAGATTTTAGGAGATTTGTATTAAAGTCACCCATTATTATATAATGTTTATAATTAGACGATATATTATCAAGAGCGTGTTCTAAATCTGTAAAGTAATCAGTCGAGGGAGGACAATATATAACGCCTAAGAGTGCCTTGACACCTTTAAAATCTAGCTCTAAAAACAAGTACTCACAGGAGGCCGAATATCGAGAGGGAGACATTAAAATTATTTTATGAGTAATAGACGCTTTTAAATATACAGCGACACCACCCGCCCTTCTGTCTGTGCGATCATTCCTTATTAACACAAACCCAGGTAATGGATAAAGCGCAGAGTGCAATTGTGGTTTTAACCAGCTCTCGGAGATAAGTATCGCGTGGATTGCATTATTCTTTGAAAATGTAGCCTCTAGTTCAGCATAGTGGCTCGGTATACTTTGAGTGTTTAAATGACAAATATTGAACAAGTTGCGATTATCAGAAAATATGCTTTCCAAATGTCCACTTAAAGAAGTTAAGCTATCGTTTATGGGATCGTCACAACTATCAAAGGAACCACTGGAATCGTGCAGTGAGTAAAATGTGTCATCAATACTGTGAGAAGATTCATTATCAGACATAATGTATATAATAAATAAACTATGAAATAAACTATGAAATAACTATATAAATAAACAATAAAATAAGAATATATAAAATAAAATAAAATATTAATAATTAAAAGCGCAACTAAACTTGTGCTACAAAAAAAAAAAAAAAATTATTATTATTATTAAAGTACCCTATTTATCACCAACCCAACAGTTTACTGTTTACATGATTATTAGGTTTTGATAAACAGTACATGTAATATAATAAAAAGACTTAATTATATGAAACATAAAACTAACAAAGAAAAATTAAAAAAAGTGAATTAAAATTGAATGAACTTTACTTTGGTCTGTGCGTAAACATAAACGTCACATTGACTGACAGTTAATCACTGTCACTGACAACCGGTCAGTTCAGAGAATTAATATTAAGTAATGTTAAATTAGATATATCCATATTTAATAATATTATTAGTAAATATTAACAACAACAGTTTTAAAATGAGTTTGAATTTAGAAAATATAAATTATCAAAGTATTAATATTATACAAAACGTTAATTGTGGAGAAGTATTGGGTTATATATTAATGACACAGACCAAGAAGTTATTTACATACTGTGAATGAATTATTTCTTCAGACCCATACGCCGAGACTTTTTGAAATCTTCACCTTGAACCTCTGCGATGTTCGGCTTGCGACGAGGCGCTTGGTGACGAACAACCTGCTGCTGGACACCGCTCGGAGTAGCCAATGGTTCTGTGGTGGTAATAGTGTCGGGATATTCCGAGATCAACCGATCAAGTTCCTCCTCAGTAACGATTTTCACATGGTCTCCACTGGGTACCTTGATATGTATTACTCCATCAAGAGTCCAGACATTCTTCATATTGAAATGCTGCCTGGCCCTCTTGTGAACCGCCAGGCGAACTTTAGTGAGGAACTCAGTCACCGTATATCCGGTGCCCTTTAACTTGGATTTACACCTCCATAACTCAGCCTTGGTGTTGTGATACCTAAAGTGAACAAGTACGGGTCTGATATGCTCACCACTTTGGACACCCAGTCTATGACAGCGCTTGATGCAATCTTTAGAGACGTGCGAGAGGCCTAATTTTTCATGGATTAAATTGAGGACCTCCTGTTGAATATCTGTATTTTTATCCTCAGTGATGCCATTAATTAGCAGAACCTTTTGCCGCTGTCTCATATCTAAAGTATCAACCATTTTAGCACAATCACGGGCTTGCTGATGCAGCAAATTGAGCATGTTATGCACAATCTCTCTGAAGGCCTTAAAGTCATCAGCCAATTGCTGTAGTGTTGGTTTCGATGGAGTTGTCGCAGCTTCAAGACGTTTATTAAAATCAGCCATCCGTTGTGTCCAGCATGCTTCAAGCTCAGTTATGTTAGCCATTGTGATGTGAGTGTTCGATAAAACAGAGAAAATAGTGCTTTATGTTCAAAATATACTGTTTTATGATAAGCTGTTGGGATTGATGTAAGTAAAGTTATAATTTATATTATAACATTAATATTAATATCCAGAATTATTGTAATAAACTAAATATTAAGAATCTAAACACTGTTAACTAAAAAAAATACTATTTAAATATATTAAATTAATAGAGCAACTAAAAACTGTTGTTGACTTTTTTAACACCTACCCTCGAAACTTATGATAGAATTTGTTATATTATTACTTTTATCTCAATTCTACACATACTTTATGTAGTGGAAAGTTTAACTCTCTGAAACCCCATCGCTCTGATAACTGAAGTACGATGTCTTTAGCTGCGTATGAACTTAGCATTCTATATAATCCTCTATATTGAGAGGGAGGTTACATATATTAAGTTTAAGATATTTTGTTTTAGCAACCGAAATTAAGATGTCACAGATTTTTAATGGTATTGTATAGAGTAAGAAATGTTGCTAAGAATAATCGTAAAAATATATTCTTCCAATAAGTTTAAGGAATTAATTTTAAATAAATAATACTTGATAACAGTTTCATTTTGTTTTATTACACCAAAATATCTAAATGAGGGATTCAATTCTGAAGAATTCAATCTTAGTTAACATTATAACGTAATATCTTCTACTTTTGAGAAAAAAAATAAGATAATCCAATAGAAAATAAACAAAACAAATGTTACTCACTAGTATTGTGTAAGTAAATTAAAATATATGTTAAAATATAATAAAAAGTTAAATTTAAATAGCAATTTTAAATTAAATTACTTCATTACCTTTTCAATTTGCTGGCTTAATTTTAACGCAGTAAACTTTTTGGATTTATGAATGATTTTACATATATTGGGATCTGTTACAAACTTACAAACGTATATATCTTTACTGTCTGTATCAACTTCCAGACGCTTCATCACCTCCTTCACCTGTTCAAGATATGGAGTGACTTTTTCTTCAGGAATCAACTGGAAATGCCACGGCAAACAAATGTTTAAAACATTCCATATAACATCTTGACTAACAGCGTAGGATAAGTTGACATCAACTTTTGGTTCATATTTTGGTTCTTCCTCCACTTCTTTCTCTGGTGGTTTTTCCTCAACAACTTCAGTTTCTTCTTCGCATGGAGGACATATATACGTTGTTTTGACATCGGTAGCAGACTGCGCGGTCTTACTCCGACTTGTAAGACTTTTTTGCACCTTCGGCAATCTCGCGCTTTGAGTACTCTCAATCTTTCTTGCTTTTGTACCACCCCTGCCTTTCTTACCTTTCTTATCAGATTCCGGCAGCGGCTCTGTGTATTCTAATTCAATAATAGTAGTACCTTCACATGTATTAACGACATTGACAATAATTTTATCCAAAAACTGACCAGTACACCGGAGGGCACAGGCCAGGCATTCGTCGCGGTATTTTTTTTCTTTTATCAATTTACACACCACTTCCTCACATTCATCTTTTGAGTAGCAAACTTTTTTACCAACAGCCATTGATAAACCCATAGCAAAACCTTCAACTGCATTAGAACTCTTACAAAAAGCTAATAAAAATGCTGAATAGTTCATAATATTTTCAGAAGTTTCAAAAAGTTCAAACAGAAAGTGTTTTATTAAATTAATTCTCAGCGCAGCATGTTTATCTTCCAAGTCATAATCTTGTTCAAACCAAAGTTTTAGGTTTATGAAGTCTTCCCGGTTTATAGTTTCTGTCGACTCAAGATCAATGCAACGAAATTTTTTTCGCAGCAGCAATAACTCGTCGTAAGTAGGGAATCGTATGTTAAGGTCATATATGAGGAAATCTCTCCAGTCGATATAAACAGTATCACCAAATAATAAATATACTAACTTAGGTATTTTTTCTGGGTCTACACGTTTCCAAGCTTCAGGAAACATTGGACCTTCGCACGATTCCCTGCCAAAGAATATAAAATCTTGTACCAAGTATATAAAAGCTTGTTGTAGAACTATTCCTGTCGGTGCTACAATTTTAAATTGGGTACGTAACCTGGCCAGCTGCCCGATCTGAAATTCCATGTCGCTTACAATTTCTTTTAATATTCCAGTATCTTCTTCTGCTTTCGGACCAGAGAATTGAATTAGATTTGGATCTATTATAAATCTGTCTTGTTCAAGAACAAGGCTTTCTGGGATTTTTTTACCGCCCTCAACCGCCATTTGTAAATATTTACATAAGCGATCTACAGATTTTATCTCGTTTAAGTAATAGGTGTTTATAAATTCTTGAATATCTGTAAATGTTCTGTAGATTTCGTCATTAAATAATTTCATATCCTTGTAGCATTTATACTGTAGTGCCTGAAGTCGCAAGTCTGCTCTAAACATCTCACCGTTTATTCCCATTGTCCATTCATCAATGCATTTTAAAGCATTTTCTTTGAAGATTTCCTCCGCATTTATTGATTCTTCAGATGTGTTTTCCTCCTTCTTCTTTGTAGATGGAACAATTTTAGCGACTTCACTGTATTCCCGACTTATAAGTGATCGGTAAGAATCATTAGTGTCTTTGATTATTTTAAGAGCAAACTTGACATTATTTTCTATTGTTGTATTGAACGGGTTATTAGAATAATCAATTTCTATATTTCTTAACTGTAAATCTTGAAATACTGATTTTAATTGTCTGTATACTTTATCCTCACCACCTTTTTTGCTTCCAGAAGTCTCGTCTGTCTCTTTTAAGAGTTTAGTTAATTCTTTGGATGTTAACCTATCATTTGGCGGTGACCGCTTTATCATAGCAAAATAAAAATCATGCATCGCTTGATAAGTTAGTATGGATCTGAAACAATTAGAATTTTTAATTATAGTTTATTACATAGAAAATAATTTCAATGTATCAATTATTTACCACACCTATTTAATTCAACTTGCATACAAGAAATGTAAGTATTAACCATAGTGGTTAACTCTTCCATTGCCCAATTTTCACATATGAGCGATCTTCGTTGTTGCTCTGCGTACATCTTTCTTTCATCACATATCTTATACAATTTATTCTGCAATACCTTAATTCTGCAATGCCATTCATTTTTAGTTGAATGAACATCACGCCAATCATTTTCAAAATCATTGTACTCCTGTTGAAAACAACTCACTAAATCCTGTTTTTTAGATGGGAGTGTAATTATTTGTTCCATCTTATCCTTTATAAATCTAGTATATGGAATGAGACAGTTCATTTGCAATCTCTTTCCAAAAAGCAATTGTTTTATATCATTTATATATGATTTTTCTATTACTTCCCAGCATGTAGCTAATGCAACTCCTATTATGTCAGGTATAGGTATCTCACCATAATCCCAATCTTCTTCTCCTGCTAATAATTTAGCTTCTTCAGCGCTTAGAACAACTGTTGATGTATGACTTTGAATTTCTTCTTCCTCAATCATATTTGATGGCAACTCGTCATCATGAACATCTTCTATAGACTCTGGTGCTTTTACAACTTCTAAGTCATGAACGAAAGATATTTTACTTAATTTTGAGCTTCTGCGTAATTTATCTTTTGATTTACCATTTGATGTGTCTGGTTTCACAATTTTTGATTTTGTTCTTTTATCGTCTGAGGAAGGAAAGTCCAGAACACTCAAAACGTTCTCGCCAAATAATCTATCATAAGACTTAAAAGGCATGGCCAAGTCACCGATAATGTACTTGCATATTAAGGCTAATTGATCTTTTTCTATCACTTCATAATACATACTGTAATTTATCCCTAAAATAGCATAAAATCTATCCACCAATTCGGAATTGTCTCCTGTCAACTCCCAGATTACTAACTCATGTAAAATATCTTCTGTTTCTTTCAGCTTCAGATAACATGTAAAATAACTAGTAAATGCCTTTTCAAGCCTTTTTTTATGAGGATTATTAGCTAGCGCAGAAACTCTGATTGCTTTAAACGGGTCCTTCTCTTTTTTTCTATGTTTGCTAATACTTTCTTCAAGGTAAATGTCATCTCGATCGTCAATTTCACCTTCGTCTGGTGGTGATCGGCCCGTAAATGTTTCCTCCAAAATTTGTGCTTCACGATAACTGTTAGGATAATTTATTATGACAAATCCATTAATATTTTCTTGATCCTTTATGTACTCTACTATCATTGCAGAAAGTAAATGATCGGTAAGAATATCACCGAAATTTAATGATTCACAGGCATATCTACCAAGTTCCGCAGCATCGGACAAAGATATATCTTCTTCGGGTATGGTTTTTGGTGTTTGTGTCTGCTTTGTATTTGCAATTGGAGGACCCAACATAAGCATAACATTTGCTTCGCTACTCTTATTTAGTATCTCATCTTCTGTCTTCATTGATTTTATTAAGTCCTTCGTATCCTCCTCTTGAGTAGCAGCTATAAATTTATCAAATGAGAGCTCGATATCGGTACAACCAACCATTTCACTTTTGAATTTCCTTAAACAAAAGTTTATAGCAGTTTCCAAACGCACAACGTGTATTTTTTGAGTATTAAGCAATGCTTGCATAGCCAGTGTCATGGATTTATCTGGAAGTCCACGTACAACGGCTTTCGCAAAAAAAGATGGCAATGCAGCAGGTGGTCTCTGTGGCGGATATGGATATTTTATTTCAAGTAAGGTATATATTAAATGACCTAATATCTGTGTTCCTAAATACTCATATTTTCTTTCTTCTGATTCTGGATTATAGTTTGGGATTAAAGATTCTAAATCCCATGGCGGTAAGTAATTGTGATACTCTATAAACTCACTCTCATTTAAAGCTTCTTGTCTATCTAACTCTAATCGTACGATTTCTTCTTCAGGAGGCGTATCCGTGTTCATATCTTCGTCTCTTAAAATATCTTCCATCGGGCTAAGAATATCAAAGATAGGCTGCTGTTTATAATATAGTGTTTTCCATTCGTGAATAAAGTGCTCTGGTATTTCGTCTTCCAACAATCTTGTAAAATAAGCAAACTTGGTAGCATAATCCACTATAGATAACATCGTTTCATAGCAAATATCATAGTAGTGTTGTCTCTTTCTTTTCATCTTTTCAGCATATAGTTTTTTATGCAACATATCTTGTCTTTGTTTTTCAAAATCTATTTCTACTAACCCTAAATTTATTTCCTCCTTTACATTATCAAGAAATTGATTAAATTGTTCTGTTCTTTGCTCATCAAACTCGACTTCGCCAAGTATTCTGTTTCTTACTAAATTACGAGCTTGTTGCTTGGTCTCCATAATTTGAGTGCACATTTGTTTTTCAAATTGTGACAGTTTCATAACTTTTTTAGCAAGTTCCGTATCTAACTTCGATTCTTCTTCAGCAACTGAAAGATCCCATAAGGACCCGCTTAAAACGTTTCTTAATTGCTTCTGAAACTCCTCTGAATCGGATTTGTTATGTATTCTAGAGTATAAGTTTTCCATATAGTCTTTAGCCCATTCAGTATCTACAAATGATCTTTTTCTTTCAATTGTCTTTGCTTCCAAGTCTAGCAGTTCCTCATAAGTATAATTACGGAATTCGCAAGGATATTTTTTTTCAAATTTATCCATTTCTTCTTTCTGTTTGTTAGTTTTTTTCTTAGGTGTGGGAGCTGGATGTTGCAAGGGTGTTTTAGATTCTTCTATTTTTGAGAGCATCTTTGAATATTTATACCTCATATAGTCGTATGTTTCTTGTACTTCTTTTGCTTTTTTTCTTTGCCAGTTAATAAATTGCTTTTCATCTAAAAGTGGTTTAGACAGATCATCAACAACTGATGGTTCTTCCTCCTTGACTTTAGTTACCGTAAAACGATTTTCCATTTTTTCTACTAGAGCAGAGGCTTTTTGTCTCTCTTGTTTAATAAAATTCGTCCGATCTCGTTTATCTAAATGGAGAAACAGCTGATAAAATAAACGAAGAAGTGCAGAACCTTTTCCCTCCATAATATTCGTTAGATCTGGTTCCGATAACTGTATTTCTATATCGCGTAACCATCCTTGTAAGAGTTTCCAATTATTTTTTATATCCTCTTTGATATTGCTTGACCTCATAAGATAGTGTTTCTCATCGTTGATAACGTAATAACTTCGTAATACACAGGATATAATATATCCATTTTTCATCATATCTCCAAATTCTTCCGCCTCCCACTTAATTGGACGCTGTAATCTCTGGGTTAACCATTCTTTTAAAATCTCGGCCATGTCTCATATAGAAAGAAGACTTTTGAATAAATGAGTAATTATTGATAAGTGACTTTTCAAAATGTATTTTAAAAAATATATTATTTATAAAAATGGTATTGACAGATCGGCGGCCTTTCAAATAACAAAAAATATATTTTTTAAACCATCACTAACACATAATTTTAAAATATATTTATAAAGTACCGAGTATTTATATCTTTTATTTTTGCCATATATTTTTATTTTCAATTCTAATTGTATATGAACTGAAGATATATTACTATTAATTTTAGTTGCATGTTAAGTGCTTGCTAAGAAAATAGATTTACTAATGTACAATTTCTTCCAAGTGTATTCTTTCTAAGATGTTCACGAAATAAATAAATCGAGCTTGAACTAACTGATTTAATTAACATAATATTTATAATATTTATTAACAATTTTATGTACTGGTATCTACTTCTATTTTATATTATCGAACTAGAAACTCATAAATAAGAACTTGAAACTTATAAATAAAACTTATAAATGAAATATTCTTTGTTTTTCTTTTTCTTGACTCAAATCTCAATGGTAATTAATATTTTTCTTCAGAAATTAATAAGTTTTTAGTCATTCTGGCAACATGAAAACATTTCAACATGGCAAGTTGGCAGCTACTTAATGTTAAATGTCATCAGTTATTATGACTTTTTTGTGATGTTTATTTTCGCACGATTTCTGCATATTTTATAAATTTCGTCGAGATCAACTCATGATGAAATGCAATGACTTTGAAAAAAGTGTATGTAATGTCTTAACGTGTTAAAAAGCACTCCACCATTGCGATCAGCTATCCTCATAATCCGGTATATTACGTTGTTTACAGAAAACTTGCAATCACATGAACAATTTGGACAAGGCACTACACGACTTGGGTATGTTGAGTGCAATAACCGAAGCCCGACGTGAATATCTACGAGAATCCAGATCTAATTTGGGCGTAATGCGGCTGAACACGCGGTACGTCTCCAATGTCACAGTGGGGTATTGTATGAAACGGAGCACAAACAAAAACAGACTTTGTCCGTACGTCCTACCCGTGAGACATAGAACTAAGAGTGAAAACTCCGACGCAATCGGTTGTGACTTAAGCGATAACTTTGAGTTTAAGTACAACATATTAGAACCCTCTACAAGTACCTTCATGAGAGAGGATGTCGATATCAAGAATCCCACTAAGAGATGCCAGTCTCTTGAGAACATAAACCTGACCGTCGAAACGACACCAAAGGCTGAAGTCTCGCCCGATATGGATTGTGTATCAACAAGAATTCAGAAACTACAAGTTGATGAATGACAATCATTTTAAACATCTAATTTAAATGTCACTGTGAATAATTGTGACTTGTGACTGAGGGTAGATTAGTGATGAAATGGACTAAAGAATGTATTTTTCAGTGAACGCATTTGTATGATAGTATGAATGTAGCTAATACTTATTAATGTTCCTAGATTTTCAATTAAATTAGTTTTGTATTTAACTCCTAATTCATAAACACTAATTTTGTTCAGTGATAGGACAGCTGATAGTATTTTTTATCCTTGGTGTGATGTATTAATTTGAAATCAAAAGTAGTCACAACAGTTACCCATATAACAGTAGTTTGTTAATGCAAGTATGTTTTTGTGTTCTCTAAGTCACAAAAGCATAGAAAGGCTTCCATTTGATGTATGATTGGTTATATTTAGTAATTCTAAGTTAGCGTAGAGCACATGATGGTTGTTATTAATATGATATTAATGAAGATCTCATATAATTTCACCTGGTAACAAAGTATTTTAAAGGTTACGTTTTTAAATTAATGAATTCATTTTATTTATAGCTACCATTTTGCTTTGTGACTTAGATGTAGTTAATATGTTTGTTAACATATATTTTTTTTTGTTATTTTTCTTCTTTACCAACAAATATTTTAAATAAATATTTCCTCGAAATATAAATGACATTTTTTATTTTCTTAACCTATATATACTAAAAAATTCAAACTATTCAAAATAAATTTATTAGTTGTCTTGATCTATTTCTATTTATCTTATAACCTATAGATTAATTTCGAAATCTCAAAGATTTGCACCTAGATCATATAATTACAGTGATACCAACTTTAAAAAAAAAATTCAAGCTTCAGTAACATTCTGTTTATTACTTATAAGTTCAAGACCACTTTCAGTTCAGTTAAAATCTAATACATTAAAAATAATCAGTTATTAACAATGTACTTTGCTGTTAAGTTTAATATTATTAAAACTAAGATATGCAAATGAATTTTATTAATTTAATATTATAAAGATGAAGATTTGCAAATGAATGTTTTATAGATATGAAGTCTTTCTTATAGTAATTGTTATCAATAACATTTATATAATAAAGTTTTTTAAAAAATCATTGAAAAGCTTGGTTCTAACGGCTTTTCGTTTTATTATTTTGTTTAAACAATTACATTGATGTTTAATAATAATTAACTTCAAAATATAATATTTGGTATTATTAAATAGAAAACAAGAAATCATAATTAAAAATTATTTATTCACATGACTGAAGTAACACTTAAGGGTAGGTAACAAAATCTGTTTAAATAATATTGCATTTATTTTATTTATTGCTTAAAGAGCTTTCACTTTGAGTTGTTTCATTTTAGGCGCTTTACGTTTCTGCTGACGCTTCTGCTCCTTCAGCTCCCAACGGCGCTGCTTCTCTGGATCGTCCTCCTAAAGCAAAAAGTACATTATTTTAGATAATTATGCCTATTAAACTGACAAAAGCATCACTATTCATTGCTTAGCATTCGATATGCAAACTATTAATTGAAAAAGAGCATTGGATTTAGTTGATCTTCTCATGTTGTCTCTTTCTCACCGCGAGTATCCTCTCCTTCTCTTGCTTTCTCTTCTCTTCTCTACGCAGAGCCGCGCTCTCCTGTCTGGCTGCGTGTGCTCCTCGCAACCATGCTTCTTGTGCCTTCTGACGACGCTTCTCGCATTTACTTAAAGCCTGGGAACAAAAAAATATATAATATAGGTTGTAATAGGTAAAGTTTTAAATGTTTTTTTTTAAAATTAATTCTAGTAGTAAAGTAATTCTAAAAAGACAAACGTACAAAGAGCGTTGCGTTTTTGATTGTATGCGTTTTTGATTGTATGCGTTTATTACGGCATTATTGCTAAAGTCAATTTTTATGTTCTCAGGTCAGAATAAAGAACCTTTCTTAATACAAATAAGCTATGACCAAATAAACTTTTATGACTTTTTGTGATATTTTCAAAATACTTAAAACGTCTTGACCAAAGTTATGTAACATTTTACAGTTTTTAGAGGATTTTGCCAGCCAGTGAGTTGCTACACGTGACCTAAAAACTAATGAACGAATTTTCATAGACTAGTCACTTTATTGCTCACAGTAAACATATAAACATATAAGTATATATATATGTTTTAAATTTCTTTAAAAAAACTTATTTGTACATACCTCTTTGCTGAGCCGCAGTCTCTTGATCCTGTCCAGCAAGTAGAAGATGAGAAGCAGCAGCGGCCGCACCTCCTCGCCCCCTCCCTCCGGGCCCAGTGCCAGGCTCGCCAGCAGCACGCGCTCCACCAGCGGGGGCTTCGACACTCCGCCCTCCCTGATGACGTCATGTTATTAATGAATTGTCGGTGTTTCATGTACGTTACGCCAGATGGCATTCTTCTTATTACATACAAATCGATGTTTAATTTAACACGAAAAAAAAAACTCGCAGTAGGCACACTGTAAGACGTGGGGGGCGTTAAAACTCCGCATATTTTGGTTTTAAGTCGATTTTAGCTGTCTTATGATATGAAATTAAATAATTGCCATTCATAAAATATTTTTGATTTTAACTGACACACTGATAATGTCAGAAAAGAGTGGAAAAAATTTAAGCGTTAAAGGGACTCCATACTATCAGCTAGGGCGGAGAGCATAGGAAAACGAAGGAGGAGGAGGATCACCTCAGTGATGCTTAAGAGTCAAGGTCTGAACGAATAGAATGAACGCGATAGATATATGAGAGGAATGGAATGAATACATTAAATGCTTTCTTACTGGGCGGAGCATACAAATAGTTCTCGATTGTTTTTCTCGGACACGAAGCCCGTTAACGTACCTCAAGGCTGCACGCTATCCTCAACCCTGTTGCTCATGGACATCGATGATATGTTGGATATTTCAACATACATTGATATACGGATGACCGCACTGAGGATACGGTATATTCCAGCCGTGCAGCGCTCTCTCAAGAAAAAGTCGACGAGTGCCGAAAGAAACTTGTGACTTCAATACACAACTCCTTAGAGATGGTCTCAGAGTGAAGTAAACTGAATGCCTCGACATTTCAAACAACTGACGGTTTCGTTGTCATCTGGGGAGCAAGGTCAAATTGGCCTCTTTCAATTGGCCTTTTGAGTGATCAATAAAGCGAAGCAGTATTTCAAGTCCTTCTCAAGACTTGCCCAAAGCGGCTGGACTCTCTAGCATTGTGTAGACACGTGGAGTCTTTGTGCGCCTTCTACCACCACATTTACAAAAAGGAGTATTCCGAAGAGCCATTTGATCTGATGCCTGCCGCCGAATTTCACCACCGCACAGCATCGTCATCGCCTCCAATACCATCCATACTACCTGTATGCGTAGCGATCTTCCACTGTGCGATTTTCAAGAAACTTTCGTCCATGCACCACAGAGATGTGGAACAAAATTATTCGACAGTATTTCTGGAACGATACGACATGAGTACCTTCAAAAAAACGTAAACTCAAACTCCCAACACCAGCAACGCTTTTGCGATTCCCCGAATGTGAATAGAGTTCGTGGGCGTCGATCACTTGACATCAGTGACCCGCACGCTCGTTGCACTCCTGTAGCATAAAAAAAATGAAGGAATGTAACTCACTCGGTCTGCTTGGGCCCGCAGTATCTGTCGGACACGTGTATGTACTGCACGTGCTGCGCGTACTGCGCGAGCGCGGCCGTGGCACGCGCGTCCAGCAGCGCTCCCGTCGCCTCCGCGCACTCCGACATCACCGACAGGGACGCCGGCAGCCCGTGCTTGTCCCCGGGGCGGCGCTCCGGACAGAACATGCTCTGGGATGGGATAAGGATACGCTTTAGGAATATTGACATTCGGTACTCTTTTTTTTAACTAATATTTTTCTTTCTTCATACCTTGGTTTATTTATTATTATTGTTATTTTGATTATCCATTACAGTGAGAATTACAAAGTAATATTCAACCCACCGAAGAGTTTTCTCAATATTAATGAATAATGTTTATTCACCTTTCTTCCGTTCCCACTTTACCCCTTCTTTTTGAGGGTACCGATACATTTGCTACTCTCTTATTTGAATAGACAACAATCATAAAATAAATTGTATTAACTAACCAAGTCCTGCATCTCCTTGGACAGGCGGGTGGCTATCTTCTTCTGGGCGATGCACAGTACGAAGGGGTCGTTGTCGTCTTTGCCGAGCTCCACTCTGATGAGCAACGTGTCTGGAGTAGGACGCACCACTCCCATGAGAACGTGTACTAAGTCTTGGCGCTGGAAAATAAATTCTAGTAAATGACCACTCATAAGATTATATACAAGGTGTCTCAAAAAAAAGTTCACATTTGTTTGGGATATTGCGTGAAGGCAACTATTTCGTTGGGCACGAGGGGTGTGAAAATCGGTAGCGTGGCTCCTGGCTCTTGGGAATGTAGTCGCTATGAAGCGTTTCTCGGGAGCTGACCGTGCGTTGTGCCTACTACTACTAGTTTTATAAAAACAATAATTCGGCAACTGTAGCGCGAAGAAGTTTCTGCAACAATTGACACATTCACCAGTTGAATGATGCACCAAGCACTCGACTCATTGCAAAATGGGTCAAGAAGTTTGAAAAGACCGTCTCAACACTCGACTCATTGCAAAATGGGTCTAGAAGTTTGAAAAGACCGTCTCAACACTCGACTCATTGCAAAATGGGTCTAGAAGTTTGAAAAGACCGTCTCAACACTGGAAAAAACAAAATCCGGGCATCCAAGATCTTCAAACGTAGACAGTGTCAGCCAGTTTATTCGGGACGATCCCAACCTTTCAATTCGGAAGCGTGCACAGATCGTCATTACGTCGCATTTTACATAAAGATTCAAACCTTTACCCCTAAAAAATTCAGTTGGTGCAAGAAGTAAAGCTTCAGGATGTTGGTCAGAGGCTTGACTTCGTAAACCAGATGATTGAGTTTTCCGAAGTTTATCAACATTTTGTTTTCAAATGTAGAGCATTAACATTGATTGCCGCTACTGGAGTCTAAAGTGACAGTATGAGGCACAATGTCGGCGCGAGGAATTATCGGCCCCTACTTTTTTGAAGATGGTGGGGACGCACAGTTGCGGTGAATTCAGAGCGTTATGTGGAGATGTTAGACAACTCCTTTGTGTCTGAGTTGCAAAACTTTCCTGGTTATAACCAAAGAACATGGTTCCAGTAGGATGGTGCAACTTCACACACGTCCAACAGATCTCTGCCAGAAATTAATTTTTCTGGCAAATTGATCTCGAGGAGAGGTGACATAAGTTGACCTCCACGTAGTCCCGATTTGACACATAAGGATATTTCCTGTGGGGTTATGTCAAATCCAAAGTTTATGTCAATAAACCAACTTCCCTGGCACTTTTAACTTTTTTTAAAATATGCACCTTAATCAGTTTGAGAGTGAGCAGCATCCCCTCGCAGCACTGCCGTCCCGAGCACCACATGGTGAAGCAGTGCTCCGCCTCGCGTCTCCACCCGCGCTCCTCGGGAACCATGTCCAGACCCGACTCCCCTGGGACGAAATATGATTTTCATTTGAATTTGATTATTACTAGGCCTTCGTGTGAGAAGTTTATGTAACAATCGGAAAAAAAATATATACTATTCCTAGTATTAAAATATTTATTATTGCAAACATTAAAATATTTAATATTGCATTACCATTACAAAACATCCCTCAAGCGTTGCTATTAACAATTTAAACTAAACCCAATTGTAACCAACTTACCGACTAAAGTAAAGTTATCTTCCAACAAAGGTCTATGCAGCTTAAGAAAGTTGGTAGCAATTGAGATATTCTTTGATCTACCGACAGCATATGCCATTGCATACGCAACTAGCAGACAGCAGAGAATACCCTCCAGCCAGTAAGCGTCCCAGTTTGGACGAACCATGATTGGTACCTGAAATTATTAATAAATTACTATAAAATAATATTAATTTGTTATGGGTCGACAATATCAGAATTGTGAAACTGATCTCAATAAAGAAGTACCCGGCTGAGTTTGTTGAGTGGTTCTAGAGCAGGGCGCGTTTGGAATCCTCGCAGCCTTGATTTTAAGTTGGAGAATGTCTTTACAGAAGAGCTTGTATCGATAAATTTAGTATCAAAATAATCGTGACACTCCCATTTGATACACAAATGATCACTGGTATTATATTAGCCATGAAACCTCTTGAACTGGTGCACACCATGATACCAACATTAAAAACTAAACTAACTTAATGGTTAATAATCAATTAAACTGATTATACATGCGTGTAACATAAGGGACTTTTTTAACATTATATTATCACCATTTGACACCTATTCAAGTAAATAATCTGTTGTTAATTCCAAATAATAAAGTGATTCTGCTGTTAATTCCAAATAAAAAAGTTAATCTGTTGTTAATTCCAAATAATAAAGTGATTCTGCTGTTAATTCCAAAAAAAACGGAATCTGCTGTTAATTCCAAATAAAAAAGTTAATCTGTTGTTAATTCCAAATAAAAAAGTTAATCTGTTGTTAATTCCAAATAAAAAAGTGAATCTGCTGTTAATTCCAAATAAAAAACTGAATCTGCTGTTAATTCCAAATAAAAAAATTTATCAAAAATTTGAGAGTTATTTATGTCCTAGTTATAATATTTTCAATACCTTTGAAATAGTTATTTTAGGTTGTTCGGCTGTTTTCGGTGTATTTTCCTGGAAACCCTCAAACTCCTCTGGATCTTGGAAGTGTTCGAATTCATTATCTTCATCCTAAAACCATAGTTATAATAAGTTTTAATTAATAATATTATTCATAATAACATAGTATTTATAACAGATGGCTAAACTTTTAGATCTTTGTAGCATTTTTTTATATAAAATTTAAAACATAAATATATAACTTATATATTACATAGCTATGTTTATCATTTTTATTTAGCTTCACGCCACATCCCTTGCGGGGTAGCCAGAGACGACGGAGCGACAAACGCTACGGTCCCTGCATACCTCTTTCGCCTCGGCCACAGACATCAACCTCTTCATACATGCCCTCCGGGGGGTCCTAATGCTTATTTATTATATTCTATTCATATTTCTATATTAATATTATTAATCCTTTGATTTGTATAAATTCTTTCTTATTGCTCTCCTACAGTCTTCCTCTTTCACATGTTAAGTTTGGCCAATAGAGAATGCCTTTTAGCACTAAGCCCGCCTTTTATACATTATTTTTGCATCATCCAATAAAGAATCAAATAAAATATAATAATCTGACATTACTTCCAAGCAATTGTAATAGTGGACAAAATAAATATATTACTTAATAAATGTACATGTAACAGGATGTACCTCAACAATAATGTCATCTTCGGCGTCGTGTGTATCAAATTCATCTCTACTAGGATTCAATTTCGGTTTCACGACCATCTCTTCATCGTTAAATTCTGTCGAAAATAAATAAAATTATATATAATTATACAGTATCTTAAAACTGTAACTGATTTGACGGCTATTATTATGGTAATGGTAATAGCCGAGACTAAATATTTATTAAATATTCTTTTAGCTTACAAATTGTATGTTTAATATTAATATAAAAATTTGCATCCATCGCATATGTACCTGAACTCTCTTCCTCAACTTCAAACTGCTCAAACTCAGCAAAATCATCGTCTTCCAGAGTTTGGTCTTCAAATCCTCTGGCAATACTAACACTGCATAATAGCAGTGTTAGGAAGATAACTCCACGCATTCTCTGCAAACAACATTATTTAAATTAAACAAGTATAATGAATTCAGACTTCCATAAAATATTATAAATGGTACTATATATGTATTATTTAATGAAATTAATAAATATTAATAACAGAATATCTTTAGAATAGCATGTTATATTAAAATTATATACATATTAAATAAGAACTTGTTTACAACAGTTACAGCCACAATTTAACTAAGTCATTTATTTTGCTATCTGAAGGTAGTCTTATTCTTATCTGAAATAAATCCACTTTGTAAATATAACCTGAATTGTTATTTAATGAAGGACATATAATTTAGGTATTTAATACCAATTAATATTTCTGTTACAAATTTTTAAGTGTAATTAATAGTATTTTTTTGGTTGTATTTCAATATTGTATATTTACAATACTAAAGTCAATTAATAATTTGTAACTACTAGACATATAAAACAAATTAAAAAACAATTAAATTAAAGGAATGATTAAACAAACTTTTCTGTTAAATATAAAGATCCATTGTCAGAAACTGCCAGCGACTTGTAAAATCTAATAAAAGCTTTGTGACATCTGAATAGTTATTTATTTTTATTGTTTAACAAACTAAACAGGAAATATATATGGGAAAATATTCCTAATAAATGCACGAGGTGTACAATGGTATATGAATTACAAAATTTATAGTTAAACCTATAAATATAACAATCAATCTTTAGACAGGTCACTTGCTGGCCTAATTATAAATATTATTAACATAATAAACTAACTTAAGTAATAATAATAATAATAACATTTTTAAATTATTGCGTTAAAAATACAGCTTTATGTCTTATTTATTGAAATAAAAGATTGGAAGCCCCACATTTTCGTCGCATTGCGCATTTCTTTTTTTGCAATTGAAAGCAACACACAATACCATTACGACCACTTCAGATCTTACCTGTTCTATATACACCTTATAACGTAAATTATTCTTTTATTATAATAAATTAAAATCACTTAATGTAAAGGGCAATCTATCTTCCTATTCTAATATCTACGATTTCATTACATAGCACAAAAGTCAGATGGATTATTTTCTATGACCCCTTTAAGACATTATACGATACGGTTATTGGTTTAAATAAAGTGTGATTTTCAGATTAGCCAATCAAAATCTATTAACCGTAACAACACTGAGCGTTCATTGCTTGTCTATGCCAACAATTTTTAATATTGTAATATAAAACAAACGATACTTGACATTGACATTATTTTCTGTCGTCACATGACACCTATTTATAATGTTGCAATGTTAAAAACACAAATATTATGTTAACAAAATAAAAATGTATGATCCTTAGTAATAATTTATATTTATTATATAATAACACAGCACAAATAGTGGCATTTATACTTAGTTTTATTATGTACCAATTCCTGATTACTATAATATTATAAAGAAAGTACATTGAAACAAAAATAAATTGCACTTGTGACGTCACGTTCTGGCAAGATAACAAAATGATGTGCTGTTTATAGTATATAAAATACTAATAAGTTTTAAGGAGTTTTTACCGCGATATGTTATAGTAAACTTATTTATGAAAGCATTATAAAATATTTGAATGTAATAAAATACTTTATAGGTCGCTCTTAACTAACTATAATCGATTATCGATCGGCGTGTGACGTCACACGAATCATTTGAGACTATTAGAAAGAAAGCGTAGTAGGCGCGTCTTTTAAAATTTTATCTATAATATAATTCTAACATAGTATGTGGTAACATAGTATACTTAGACGAATAATTATTAATTATATTATAATTATTATAATGAAATATATCGAATATATTTAATAAAAAATGGTTCGAGAGTGTTCAGTGTTAAATGAGGATTTGCACAATAAACTTGATCGTAATCTAAATTGTAGTATAAGGTTTATTTTCTTTCCCCCTAAATCCTCAAAATAAATTTCTCCGTAGTCATTCTCATGAAAGTCCACTCCGACCCAATGAAGACCTACTCTTAACTGTTCCTACCACAATGGTTTCATATCTGTTTCTTTTTCTGTTGTCGCTGTCCGACTGTGGAACCAATTACCTAAAAGTATGCAAAAAGCATCACCACAAAATTCTTTACGAGACAGATGAAACAGCAGCTGCGATTTCTTTTCCATCTGTTTATAAATAAAACAAATTTATTTACATTTGTAGCTTTGTATGTCAGTATTTGCGTACGTTTATGTTTAATTACATTTATGTATTGAATTGTATTTCTTTTTCTATTTTTATTTTTTGAACCTTTTTTACACGCAAGAAAATCTTTCATGTTTTGGATTGGCTGCTAGAAAATGCTAGCGTTAAAACCCTTTGTACCTTTGTTTTGCAATAAGGAATTTAAATAAAAAAATGCTGTTCAACAAGAAAATTTCAATCAAACAATACAATCATACTTAATTGAATTTCTTCTTACATATAATAGCAATTTAGAAATATTTAATAGTGAAGTGTATGTTTCCGCGAAAACTTGAGGTTTGTATTGGATTTTTAATGCACACATAAATATACAACTTAATAAAAAGGTCACAAAACCACATTCTTTCCATTATTACCCAATTTCCATTCTTTTGGACTCATGGATACATCCATAGAGGAAATATATTATGCAGAAATTACAGATCGAACAAAGAAGGGATGGAGAAGTCTCACAAGAGTTAGAACAATGACGAGTAGGTAGGTAGGTGTAGCTTTCAACTCCGTAGTAGCTTAATGATTCTTTTTTTTTTTTTTTTTTTTTTAATTTATTCATTTATTTAAAAAGATTTTACAAAAAACAATTTATTCTCGCCAAGCTGTTATGCTTAACGGCGAGACGCGCTCGTTATTACAACAAAAAAATAAGTTTTTAACAAAAATAACAATAATGCATAACATAACATAACATAACATAACACAACACAACACAACACAACACAACACAACACAACACAACACAACACAACACAACACAACACAACACAACACAACACAACACAACACAACACAACACAACACAACACAACACAACACAACACAACACAACACAACACAACACAACACAACACAACACAACACAACACAACACAACACAACACAACACAACACAACACAACACAACACAACACAACACAACACAACACAACACAACACAACACAACACAACACAACACAACACAACACAACACAACACAACACAACACAACACAACACAACACAACACAACACAACACAACACAACACAACACAACACAACACAACACAACACAACACAACACAACACAACACAACACAACACAACACAACACAACACAACACAACACAACACAACACAACACAACACAACACAACACAACACAACACAACACAACACAACACAACACAACACAACACAACACAACACAACACAACACAACACAACACAACACAACACAACACAACACAACACAACACAACACAACACAACACAACACAACACAACACAACACAACACAACACAACACAACACAACACAACACAACACAACACAACACAACACAACACAACACAACACAACACAACACAACACAACACAACACAACACAACACAACACAACACAACACAACACAACACAACACAACACAACACAACACAACACAACACAACATAACATAACATAACATGCACTTCACACAAACATTGAATTACCAATATCACCTCACTACATTACAGGTTTGTTTCTCGATGACAATCATTTTTTTTCTTCATCGAGAAACCAATCCCTTAACTTTAGCTTTAACAATTTTCTACTTATTTCATTTTTCTGTCTTAGCATTACAATTCTATTGAATAATTTTGGTACCATATATTTAAATGTTCTTTCCGCATAGTAGTTATTTACTTTTGGCTGAAATAATTTTTTGTCAGCTACTCTTCGCGTATTATATTTATTTTTTACTAATATTTTATGTTCATCCTTGTAATAATATTCTAATCCTATTAAGTATTCGACCTTTTTATCTACTGGTAATATTTTGCATACATGAAAAAGCCTATCATAATCTCTGTTGCACCTTTTCTTATCTTTTTTACTAACTAGGCACTTGATCAGTCTTATTTGTAAATTTCTTATAGATTTTAAATATGTCTTAAACGTTCGTCCGTACACTATAAGTCCGTAACTTAGAAGCGAGTCGGCGAGGGCGAAATATACTATTCTTAACGTGTGTTTATTTAGCACTGGTTTTAAATGATAAAACTTACATAACACTGATCTTAAACGATTACAAATATAATTAACATGTATCTTCCAATTGAAATGGTTATCGATATTTAAACCTAAGTACTTAAATTTATGTACATATTCTAGTTTAAGACAGTTGCAGTTTGATTTACTATTATGCAAACATTCATACGTGTGCCCTATTATATCAAGATGTTGTGTTTCAACGTGCTTAGCTCTTTGGTTGTATGGCGAGTATATATGCATACATTTTATTTTATCTGTATTTAATATAATTCCATTGTCATGTGCCCATTTACAGATACTTTCGAAGTCTTCTTGTATATATTCGTTTGTGGGCTCGCGTTAATTAATCGATTGCTGATGAATGTCATGATTTCTGAGTCGTAACCGAAAAAGCTATTATACCTACTATCTATACGGTACACACACAGAACAGACAAACAGTTCTCACCTCTGGTTCGGATCACCCCAATATCAGCTTCTACCATTTGACCGCGTACAACGGAGAGCCGTTCGGATTGTCGGGAACCCAGTGCTCTGCGAACGGCTGGACTCTTTGGCATTGGGTAGAGACGGTGCTTCTCTGTGCGTCTTCTATCGCGTTTACCACGGGGGGTTTTCCGATGAGCTATTTGATCTGATGCCTACCGCCGAATTCCATCACCTCCTACTCCTTTACCATCCCTACCACCTGGATGCGTGGTGATCCTCCACTCTTACTCTCTTCCAAAAAAAAACAGTTATAGTTTAGTTACAATTTAGTTATAACCAACAACGATCCTACCTAATTGTGTGGAGCTTTATTTACTTTAGATTGTATAAAATATTAAAGTCCTTAACTCTACAAATTATTAGTTGTATATTCTGGTTACTCAATGATAGTAAAGTGGTTATCTAAGTAGCTTATTAATTAAAATTAAATGTTTGCAATCGTAGAGTGTCGCCATTGAGATACAAACCGGTATATCTTATTGCACAAGCGCTGAGGACTGATCTTATAAGCTCAATTTTATGGTGATCAAAACCCACATTCTTTATTCCTTATTTTTCACATCCTTCGTAGCCGAAAATGCGTAAAACAGAGAAACAGCTGATTATTTGTAATTTTGCTTTTAACAACTTAAATTATTTAATGTAAAAAAATAATTTATTAAACTTTTACTTATTTATAAAGAAATGTTAATGCATTATAATTTTTCTATTTAAAATACAAATACACAATAGTTTTAAATAAAATTATTTCAATACAAAATGCAAAATACCAAACTTTTTAAATAAGTTTTTATATAATCTTATACAAAAACCTATTTAAAAAGATTGGTATTTAACTGATTGTAATTCAACTTAGTATTTGTTAAAAGAGTTATTCTTTCATGTCTTCATTACGAAATCAAAATTTACTTTATTTACTAGGATCCGCCGAAGTTGAGCTGAACCCCTTTTTGACCATCATTGCTGAACGGAATAAGATATTTTAATTCTGATTTTTTTAATTTCATTTCATTTCCAACCTCTACAGCTCTGCGAATTTTCATTCAAATCGCTTTTGTAGTTTTTATGACATGTTGCTTCAAAAAGAAGTTTCCCAAGCGGTTAAAAAGCTTCGCTTACGCTCAGCTTAATGAATGTAGCGAACATTCATAAATAAAGTAAATTTTGATATCAAAATGAAAAATACCAAAAACTAATTAAAAATTTAACAAAACTATCTTGTATTTTACAAATACTAAATATTATATAAAGTATTTCAAATAATACATTTCAAATTAAGTATTTAATATGTAAAATAAAAGTATTTTAATATTTAATACGTGTAATTCAAATAATTTACATCTCAATTTATTAATTATTTAGAATGAACTTAATAAATAAATCCAATCTAATCTAAAAATATGTTACCGTATTTTAAAATCAAAATAAAAGATTGAATTTATCTTTCGGTTAAACTGAGAAATACACTACATTAAATTATTAGCAAATAACAGTTAAACATGTTATTTAATGTAGAAGACCTTTCCTAGCAAAATAGACTCCTTTTTAAAGTTAACTGATGCAGCCGTTTGTGATCAGCATTTTGTAAGCGATTCTTAAGAATATGTAACTGATTCAACGTTGATAAAATTTGCAATCAATTTGCCTTTTCCTCCTAACAACTATGGTGTAAGAGTAGCCAAGCTAAGGACCTAAGGACCCTGCCAGATTGTTTGAATTCTGGTACACTTCAACCTTCAAGTTAAGACTACTTCATAGAGGCGGCGGCTCAGGAGGGCGACGCTCATTTTTTATATATTCTTTGTTTGTTATATTTTTAATTAACTATGTTCAGTCAATATAGTATTATGCACTCATTTTGTAAGGGTTCGCTGATTAAGAGATGCTTCAGCTAGAAGTCACCCTTGTATCAAGTCAAGTCAAGCAAAGGTAAAGAATTATTTGAAACACGTCACGTATAAAGTGAGCTTTAGACAGTTATTAAGTAATGCTGTTTAAACGTGTTTTATCAGTGATAACGGTACTTCTTTGCCTTTCCTGCGTATCAGAATGTATTTTGATTGTAACTTAATGATAAGCACGAAAAAATATGTGCAAAAGCGGATATCGATAGTTTTAACGTAATAAATACTTCAAATTTAAATTCAGAAGTTTTTAAATAGTTACATGCTATTTTAACCTTCTAAGTATTGTTTTTTTTTAATAATCCGATAAAAAAACTCTTTGAAAATTATTTTTTACATGCAAATTCAGATTTTTTTCCTTATAATTTTTAGTCCCCTAGGAATCCTTAGTTCTGTCCTGGAGCACAGAGACTTAGTGCAATTTTTTTTCTTAGGTCTAGTGCATTGTTTGTAAACAATTTACAAACCTTTGCTTGTGACGCATTTGCTCTAGGGACCTTGATGTTCATAACATCCTGATACACTTACTTGTAAATATTATATTAAAAATTATAAAATATTCTTCCTGAAAGAAATCCTGAACAATAAAATAACAGTAAAAATTAACCTTCGAACGCGGTATTTAAATGGCAACACAAACATACACCTAGGATAATTAAGAGTATTAAAAAAATGTATTCAGGATAATTATTTATTTTTTAATTCGAATTATATCCTTCACATTGGCTTTAAAAAAATAGTCAACTATGTTATAGTTTATAATACCTATAATATAATATTTTATTATTTTGATGTTGACGAGATTCCGTACAATGACCTTTAAAACCAAGATCCACTTTGTGTAATATCACCAAATTATCTTAATAATTATTTACAAATATTGTGTCACAACATCGTAATACATAACGATCCAATATATTAAATAAAAAAAAAACAATTAACCGCGAAAACTAAAACGTCAGTTTTTAATGAGGTTTGTTATTTGTATTTTAACATAAAAGAGTTTATAATAAAATTAATTATTTATTTTATGAGACCAATGCCCTCATGGATTGTTTATTGGATCATAATTTTATTTAATTAGTAACTGTTGCCAGCGACTCCATATCTGACATTAATATCATCATTTGAAATAAATCTTTTTTTAATATCATTCTAGTTGTCAATGATCTAAACAAGTCAGGTTAAAAGTTGTGTGTGACGACAAAGTTTTATTTTTATCGTACTAGATGTCGTTAGTAATACGATATAAAAAATATTTTAGTTATCTTCAAGTTCAAATAAAGTAAGAGAGCTTCTGAAGAGCTTCTGAAGCGGTGTATCCTTGTGCTCAGACAGCAACAGATCAGTATACAGTTGTGGTTACATTTCCCAACCATGTAACACAAGAAAATTAAAATATACTACTTAACACTAGTTAATAATTATTTTCATGTTATACTTTCAATAAAATATTTTATTTTGAAAATGAAATATTAATATATCAATGCGTCTATTATTGTACGATTTCTAAACAAATATAAGATTGTCAAAATCATTGTTTTTGAGTCTATCACATATATGACACGTGTCAAAGAGATTTGAAATTATTATATGGGTAAATTACACCAAAATTTATTCAGAAAAAAATCTACTAATTTATATTATATTAGTTATTAGTAATTTATATAATATAAATTATTAAGCAATTATTAGTTAGTTTAGTAGCGAAGCTGAGGATTTAGATCGTAACCGGGTGATCTTTATGCTAGTTAGAGTGCTGTTATTTGCGAAGTATCCTTAATGTCCCAACCTTTAAAAAAACAATCTTTAATAATACAGGAAAGACAAAAAACTTATAGTCCAGGCATATTAGGGGTTTAACCTCGGAATGAGAGATAGTCGGCTATAAACTTGTATAAACCTTTATTTCAACACCCTAAAACTTGTCTCAAAACCTACTTATCGTAGGGTGTCCGCGTCTACAGATATTCCAAGGTCAAAGGTCAAGAAATCGATTTTTTACACATTTATTGCAAATATCTCGTTTCCTATGAGTTTTATGCTATTTGTATGTATGTTAAATATTGTAGAGGATTAAATTCTCTACAACTTTTGTTTAAACATTTTTTTTATATCTTCAACCATTTTCGAGATAGAGGGCAGAGCGCGCGCAGTGTTTATCTATATACAGTATCTCTCGATGTCAATCTGTAGTCCCGATTAAAAACACGCCGTTAAAGTTGTTAAATTATTAATAAATACATAATTATAAATGATTGGCATTTTTTGTTAACTATTACATTATCATTAATCATTTTTTTTTTCAATAATAAAGTGCTTATTCATTTAATAATACTTACCTGCACGTGAAATTATAAAATTATTAAGTAAAAGTGTAAACTCTCTATAACGAAACTCAAAGGACTGAGCATTTTTCCTCGTTATAGAGAGTTATCGTTATATGGAGGAACAAATAAAACAACCAAAACAATAATGTTTAATAAGTCTTAGATAAAATATGCATATATGTACATATATTGTTATTTACACATGTAGTCCGTTAACTTTGTCTGACGTTTTTGCTATGCCAGTACTTGTTTTGTATTATCTTAAGTATCCTATTCATATCTAGATATGTGGTGGAATCATCTTGATTAAACAACAAAAATGTTTCTATCAACTTAGCAGCATCTAGCGCTTGTTGAATTCTTGGTGGTGATTCGGCTTCGTCCACTTGATCATCTTCTTCATTATCATTATTGGGATTTTCCTTACTTTTTGAAACTAAATCAACAATTTGTTCATCTGTAAGTGAATCGGTTTTGGCTACATCCTAGTAGTCAAGGCGTACCTCGAAACACTGAAATGGGAAATTCTACCTCACTCGCCATACTCTCCAGATGTTGCTCCATCTGATTACCATTTATTTCGGTCGATGGCACACGGCCTGGCGGGCCAGTGCTTCGATTCTTTTGAAAAAGTGAAAGAATGGATCGATTCTTGAATCTTATCAAAGGATGAAGAATTTTTCCGACGCGGGATTCGTTTGTTGCCTGAAAGATGGGCTAAAGTAGTGGAAAGTGACGGACAATACTTTGAAACATAAATAAGATACCATTTTTTTATATAATTTTTAAAATAAAAAAAAAACGGCGGGAGCAAAGTTGTAGACCTAATAATAGTTAACCAAAAATGCCAATCATTTATAATTATGTATTTATTAATAATTTCACAACTTTAAACGGCGTGTTTTTAATCGGGACTACAGGTTGACATCGAAAGATACTGTATACAGATAAACACTGCGCGCGCTCTGCCCTCTATCTCGAAAATGGTTGAAGATATAAAAAAGATGTTTAAACAAAAGTTGTAGAGAATTTAATCCCCTACAATATTTATCATACATACAAATAGCATAAAACTCATAGGAAACGAGATATTTGCAATAAATATGTAAAAAAATCGATTTTTGAACTTTGACCTTGGAATATCTGTAGACGCGGACACCCTACGATAAGTAGGTTTTGAGACAAGTTTTAGGGTGTTGAAATAAAGGTTTATACAAGTTTATAGCCGACTATCTCTCATTCCGAGATTCTTGCCCTCATATGACTAATATGCCTGGACTATTAATCGTTGCGTACAGTCGATCTTTTTTTTATTTTTTTTTTGTTACCGGTAACGCTGTTATCGCCAGTAGGGCAAACAGCAGAAATTAAAAAAAAACGCATTTTTTTTTTATTATATATATGTATATTCTCGGATTTTTTATCAGCTTTATAAAAAATACGAATAAGGGGTTCTGTATAATAATATAATAATAATGTTCTGTGTGAATTAAGAAATACTTTTATTTTATTTTGATAATTACATATATTTAATTTACAGTCACGATACAAATATGTACCAGGACATGTACTAAAGTCCAAATGATACATTGTATTTTAAAATGTCACTTCCTATAACTTGAATCATTGCGTGGTAACATTTTAATCTTTCTATGATATAATATCATTGTTATGTATTTATGGTTCCGTTCCGTTTGTCCGTCAGTCTGTTGCCCAAAATAATGTGTTATAGAATTGCATCTCAACAAAATCTACAAATAGTTTGTTAGGGAGAGGATAGATTGAAAGATAGACATAGGTATCTATCTATTTATTTATTCATGTACCTTATTATTACATAGACATTATTATTACATATACATGGGATAGCTTATCTCTTGGAAGAGATTTCTTCCACCTACCCTTATCAATCCATCTGTCCATCTATCCATCTGTCCATCTCTCCATCTCTCCATCTATCCATCTCTCCATCTATCCATCTCTCCATCTATCCATCTCTCCATCTATCTATCTTTCCATCTATCCATCTCTCCATCTCTCCATCTCTCCATCTATCCATCTCTCCATCTATCCATCTCTCCATCTATCTATCTCTCCATCTATCCATCTCTCCATCTATCCGTCTATCCATCTCTCCGTCTATCCATCTCTCCGTCTTTCCGTCTATCCATTTATACGTCTATCCATCTATCCGTCTATCCATCTATCCGTCTACCCATCTATCCGTCTACCCATCTATCCGTCTACCCATCTATCCGTCTACCCATCTATCCGTCTACCCATCTATCCGTCTACCCATCTATCCGTCTACCCATCTATCCGTCTACCCATCTATCCGTCTACCCATCTATCCGTCTACCCATCTATCCATCTATCCATGTATCTATCTATCTATCATGGCCAATTACGGAATCCTACATTGTTCTCTGTTTGGAAGAAGTAAAAAATTATCATAAGAATTTTTCTCACTTTTCGATATTACAAATGTAAATAAATAACAAATATTTATATATGTATTTGATGCCATGCAGGGGCGTAGGAACCGTGTGGGCAGAGTGGGCAGCTGCCCACCCAGAAATTTCCCAGGGTGGGCATTGCCCACCCATGCTTTTTCTTCAAAGGATTAAAAACAAAACTGTCTTTGGCAAAGTTGTATAGTAATTTAAGTTTAAGTTTAAGAAAATTATCATTTAAGAACTAATTTTAAGAAACGATTGATTTTAAGCACAAAAATGTAAAGCGTGATTGTATAAAATAATGTTAATGTATATAGTATAATAGAATAAAATACTGTTAACGTATAAAGAAAAACTTTATAAATAAAATTGACTCACAAACATTGATAATTCACAATATTGTTCAATACTCCCTGATGTGATACGTAAAAACGATATTAAACTTTAAAAAAAATATATATATTTTTTTCTGTCGAACTTTTTTTTCTTTGTCATTATTAAAAACTACGGGGGGGGGTACGATTTCAAACCTGCCCACCCAGTAAAAATTTCGTTCCTACGCCCCTGATGCCATGTGTCCATTTCTTTTGGAATGTTTGACTAAAGGGTTTGATTTTGATATCTGCACCGATCTAAAAGGTTCATTTATTTTTATGTATTATTATTATATATTTTATTTTTTATTAAGTAAAGAGAGTTTCGTACACCCAAGGCTTTACTGCTAGAGAGAGGCTAGTTATATACTTAGATACGATATTATACTTCTATCTATCTCTTTACATTTTATCCACTTTGCATCAATACGAGTTATTTTGTACGTAAAATGGGAGTGGCAGGATGCTTATTTTAATACCATACTTATTAGAATAAGCCCTTCTGTAAAGACACTCTCCAAATTGTGGTTACGAGTGTCCCAAACGGGAGCTTTAAGAGGATACTCAGGGAGCTTTGACAGGATACTCAGCTGTTTCTTTTGACGACATCTTGTATTTTTTTAGTGATACCAACATAATATATATATATATATATATATATATATATATATATATATATATATATATATATACTTGTGCACAAACTGGTTTTAAAGCAACGGTACATTATAGCAGGACTTTAATAGTAGAAGTCTTGGATATATAATTTATTAACATTAATGACAGACAAACATAAAACAGTTACTTATATTATATACACAACAAAATACTTTAAATTAAAATGTATGTTCTTAATAAAACTATTAATTAAATTGTATTTGAGATACCTTTTTTAAAGCCTTCGTGGCTTTAGAAGTTGCACGAATATACCATTTTTTTAATCTACTACTACTCCTATCTACTTTTTTAGTCTACTTCATACTATGATGTGTAGTTCTACAACTGGTTCAAATTTGGTTTTCATTATTTTAAGGGTGACATCTATTGCAGGTTATAGTAATTAATTTAAACATTACATCACTACCTTTAATTAAAAGGACAACGTTATTAAATAAACACACATACATGAAACCGAAATTATAAAACACAACGCCCTATGCATAAAAATATCATGTTTAATAGATGTCGTGTGAAAAATAGATCGCTTGCTCGAACTGTTCTAAACAAATCCATACAGACGAAGTCGCGGACTTTAGCTAGTTTCAATATACCTAAAATATGTATACAATATATCCGTGTAATAAAAAGAACCTACCGGAATTAGAACACACTGAAAAATTAAATAAATTATATTTAAATATAAAATAAGTTCCTGGATGAAACCGTTTTTCCCCATCTCCGTATATAATTATCACGATCATGATTCACGGACGATAACACGAACTAAATATTAATGAAATAGTTTCAAAGAATCATTGCATGCGGATAAGATGAAAGAAAGAACTAGTGTAAGGAATGACTGCAGAAGAAAAAACTGGTATGTCTGAGTAGAAAGTCAAAGGCTCCTATTATTAGGTTGTAAAAAAAATATATAACGAGAAATTATTGTCAAATAAGTGTTTAAGGTGGCATTCATAAAAACAAAATTAACAAACACCCAAAACTTTTAAATATCTATATATAATATATAATTGATTGAATTAAATCTAGGATTAAATATCTTTTTCTATGATTCTTTTTGTAAAATAGCAGTTAATTCGAATAAGCTTCTAAACTATGCCTACGAGATTATTTTTCTATATTCTAGCGCGAAAATATATCAAATTAATTTTTATATTAGCAAATAATAAAATAAAAGTTCAACTCTTGCAGTTTTAAAATATAATAAATAAAAATGTAAACATTTTTAAAAGGTTGTTAAATGTCACTTCATTTAATTGCTGTCCTAAATATTATTGTTTTTTTAAAACAGGAATCAACAGCCCATCAACCCGGCTCCGGTTTTGTTTTATAAACCTTTTTCAGATAAAAAAGGTTCTATATGTCTTAGTCTTAATGATATAAAAACATATATTTTAATATGTCTTGCCTATTTAATACATAGTATATTCTTTACATATAAACACATAAAATCCCTGAAAATTATATATACATAATGCTTTTCATACATAAATTTATTTATTGTTTTCCATTATGCCTTTCTTCAAGAACCGACAGCACTTGACAAAAATGAAAAAAAAAACTCAAAATGTGATTTTAGCGGGATTGAGTCAGTCAGGTACATATAAGAAGGTTTAAGGCCACGATCAATGTCAGTCGAGAGCAGATGCGCGCGCGCAACACACCAAGATATTAATTTAATTTATTATTCTTTATTTATCTACCATTATGGCGTCAGCCGTGATTAAGTTCAGTGCCATATTTATGCTGATTGGAATCTGCGTCGCAGATATCGGTAAGTGAAGAAGTTTATACAAAGACCAGTATTAAGTAAAACTAGAAGACTATTAAGGAAAATTAACAACTAAAAAAAACATCTATTGTTAAATTTTCTTAAATAGTAAAACGTACTACTGAGTTTGTAGCTATTCAGTAAAGCGACAGAGAAAAAATCAAGATTCTGATGGGTAATTCTACGATATATACACAATTTCAACCAAAACTGACGCCAAGCAACCGGCCCGGTAATAAAAATAAAGAATATCATTAATCAATATATATATATATATATATATATTAAAATAGATTTACATTGTTGAATTTAGAGTTTTAAACAGAAAAGTTCCTTACCCATTGTTGTCATAAAACCAGATATAATGAGTCGAAGATAAAAATAGATTTCAGGTTCAAAGTTTTAAGAATAAAAAGAAGACATTTACACTAAAAGTTGGTAATATTTGTACCATATCATTGTTATATAATCAAACTATCCCTAAAAATCTTCTATCTCGCTCTAACAACTCTAGAATCTATGCTTCAAATCATAGAGTAATAAATACAAAAGGATAAAAAGGTGATAGTATTTTATAAATGTATAACGTACTCGTACATATTAATATTATGTGGTAATATAATTATCATTTAATAATAGTAATTAATTAACCCATTTCCTTGTTAAACCATTTAATATAATTACCGAATTAACTTGTCACTTTACTTAGATTTATCTACACAATGTAATAGGCGAGATAATTATACGATTAGGCTTAAACTACATCATCGTATAAAGTAAATATAAACAATAGATATAGTATTCAGGAGAAGGCACAAATAGACAGTCAGATATAGTCAGACAGACAGACACACGCAACAGACATGGTCTGACAAACACACACAGACACGTATAGCCAGACAGATACACATAAACAGATATAGTCAGATACACACAAAAACAGGTATAGTCAGACAGACACAAAAAGATATAGTCAGACAGACACACACAAACAGATATACTCAGACACACAAAAACAGGTATAGTCAGACAGACACAAAAAGATATAGTCAGACAGACACACACAAACAGATATAGTCAGACACACAAAAACAGATACAGCCAGACAGATATATACAAACAAATATAGTCAGACACACACAAACAGACATAGTGAGACACACACAAACCGACATAGTCAGACACACACAAACAGCTATAGTCAGACAGACACACACAAACAGATATAGTCAGACACACACAGACTGATATTGTCAGACAGACACAAACAGACATAGTCAGACAGACACAAACAGATATAGTCAGAAACACACAGACAGACACAAACAGATATAGTCAGAAACACACAGACAGATATAGTCAGACAGACACAAACAGATATAATCAGACAGACATACACAAACACATACACACACACACAAACAGACATAGTCAAACAGATACAGTCAGACGGACTACTGTTCGTCCGCATATGGAATAATTAAAAATATTTCATATAAAATTGTATTATATAAAATAGTTCAATAAAATGGTATGCGTGTTATAAGACCATTAATACAATTATTGTATTACCGTTACGTTACTTGGAATTAAAAGTTCTTTAATACGGTATTATGAAGTAATCGTTTTATTATTAATTAATAATTCTTAAAAGCAATTTATATTATTGATACGTTCATGCAATGATAATTGGTTTACAGTTCTTTTAACTCATCCTCCATATGGAAATTATATGCTTTTGGTTCTGCTATATATATATAAATTACTGTATGTATGTTTGATTATCACTAGAAAAAGGCATTACCAATTTGGCATGTTTTTTGTATTGTTTTTTTTAGTTTGTATTTTAAAAAGTTTTTGATAATAAGAGAAATCTGAAAATGTTTGTATGAAATAAAAAAAAAATATATTATAAAATGATCATGATTTTCTAAGCACTTCTGATTTTCTTCGTTAGTTAAATGCACCCGTGTGAAAACAGGGTAAATCGATAGTCCATTTATAATTTTATTAGGAATATACATAAATACATTCATACATATTAATATGACAAATCATTACCCTTTCCTTTTATCTGTAATCGGATAAAAAGAATCACATACCTACTACCTGAAAAACTAAATTTCTATTATAATAAGGCTAACATTAAAACGCTGTTCAAGGTCAGACTTCGAGTTACATATTAGGTTATTGTGCATTTTGTCGTCATATTTGACTTGTTATTAGCAATTAGTTGCATGTAAATATATTATACATATACTCACACACACAAAGACATGTGCATAAAAAGACTATCTGTAATATCTTTTCGAGACTACAACAGATAACCAATAGACAGTGTTGCCATATTATAACTTACCTTTATAAAGTTTGAATTAGACACTAATTAAAAAAAAACTTTATACAGCCTAAGGTAGGGTACACACTGGTTGGCTGAAAAACCAATGTTTGCGACAAAATACTCTAAAGAATATAAAATGGACAAGATATTGGAATAACGGTTCAGGCATCATTTGCTCCTTATCCGTTACTTAAAACCGTTACTCTGGTGTATCTCGTCTGGATTGGCACAGGTGAGGCGCCATTACCTTTAAATCCGGTTCCATGATCTGGTCTCACGGAATGTCATCTGTTATAAATTATAATTGGATATTATAAAAACTATACCTTTTATACAGAGTTAAACAAAAAAACTGTAATTATCGCGACATTATTAATTTTATCAATAAAGTATTGTTTTACACACACATGCATGTAATGTGTATGTGTGGGTGTAATGCTAAGTAAGGTAACTCGTATCGAATAATTATACTAAGTTTAAAAATAATACATTGTAAGGAATTCATTAGTTTCAATAATAAAGGCTGTATATATTATTTGCTTAAGGTATTTAAAAATAACCACATCCTACACATGTATACAACGAATACCTGTTATGTAATCAGATCTAGTTTTATGTGTAGATATAATTTAATTATTTATTTCTTATCATTATTTGTAATTAATAAAAAAAATACAACATATATGATCTTAATCGTCCATTAATCACAGGAGGTTTTAAGGAATATTTCGAAAAAAAACTCTCTAAATCTTATAATGGGGATGGGGGTGATCAATTTATCGTTGATAGCTATATTAATAATTTATTTTATGTCAATCAGAAATAACCTCTGATCATAATCTCCGACTGAACATTTCTTCACATTGTTTAATTTATTTTATTTAAATATATACATATATGTATATATATATATTATTTTCTATGGTATATAGCATTTATTAAAGATTTTATTCTGGGAAGATATAAAGAAATACATGTTTTTTTATACTTTAATACCTTGCTACCAAGCTAAAAAATATCTTCACTTAATACACAGACGACGATCGGACGGTGGTTTTGATTCTAGATATATGTATATAATCAAAATCGCCGTCTCCTGTCTTAAAGTGGCGACACTCAATTAGTGTGATGTGTAATTTGTGAGCGCTATATTAGATTAGGTTATGAGAATATTCAGAAATACTGATTTGGATTATCGAAATAGCTTAACAGATGTCATCTTCAGATAATATTAATTAGTAGAGTGGACCGTTTTCCTAAGGGTCGCAAGTTCGAGTTCTACGCTTGTCGATTTTTGATTCTGTATTATTTAAATCTAACAAGTTAAACAAACAATATTTGTAAACAATTTGAAACATTACTAAAATGCCTATTTTTCTCTTATAATACAACAATATTGTATAAATATATATTTATTAGATTAAAATAAAATAACAATCTTTAAGTTTTCCGCGTAAAATAAACTTTACATTTTCCAAGTATAGATAAAATAACATCATAATGTATAACTTTATTATCAATAATTCATACATTATCATAAAATGGCCGCCTTACATTCTAGTGCAATGTGATCATTTCAGATCCGGCTTGCTTCCGTATTCTTAATGCCTTCTTTGTTATATATTATTAATTATTAACATCCTGAGTTACATATAATAAAAAAATCACATTCAAATTTGTTTTAAAGAAAAATGTTTGAAGAGTAAATTATAAATTCAAAAAATAGACTAAAATATGAAAAGCGTAAAATTTCAAAACAAAACAATAACAAAATAAGTGTTACAATATTACCGGATCTAGTTTAAAGTTAGACTTACGTCATGAATATCATTAAAAGAGATTCTATTGTTATTATAATTTTTATACATCAGCTGTCAAACTGGAAACAAGAATTTTGACAATCAAAACAATTGACTTAATTTACATGAAGCCATTTACGTGTATTTGACAATTAAAAAAAAAGATAGCGTCTTCGCGCTAAAAACGATGGGGTCAAAGATTTTAATAACAAGTGATTGTTAATCTAGGGTCGGGTCAAGTTATAAGGAATATGTGATTAATGTGAAATATTGTTATAGTAACAATAAAAACAATTACAAAAACAAACAATATAGAAAAATGGTACAACCTCAACGCTTCTAAACATAAATTACGTGGAAGGTCAGTCAGCCGCAATCAGATGAATATCTATAATACAATGTGGTAACCGGATCTTATTTTACAATGTGAATTTGATAAATAATTGTTATTTCCAGTATTTATCATTTTTTAAGGTCTAGATGGACGACATCGTTATTAACAATTCCGTATTTTCGACGAAATATCATTTTTTTTAATCCTCGATTGTTCTATTGATTAATTAATTAATTTTATTTAAAAAATCTTGTTATCAACTAAGGTATAAGATTTTTTACTTTAATCGCTATAACTTCTTTGTACAGTTTTTTGTAGCAAGATTGTAATATTCAAACGGATTAAGAAGGTTCTATTAACATAAATACATTTAAACTAGTGAGTGATTTGATTGAGAGCTAATTCTTCCTCTATGCCTATTCCCTCCCGCTTCGCTGGGCACACTATTAATTTGGATATGAACTTAGGTTACTATGGTAACCTTTGTCATATCCGTTGTCATCGTAACCGTTGCTATAGTAACTCTTGCCTACTCGTTAAGTGTGTAGCACCTACAGGTTTAAAACTTGGCGAAATGCAAAAAGTTGAAATTCGTTAGGACAGGAATTTCGTAACATCCGTTCTTAGTGGACATCTACGTCACAATAGAAGAAACTAAGTAAAATTTTAAGTCAATCGGACATATAGTTTCGGAGATTTCGTGATGAGTCAGTGAGTGGTAAACCGCTTATATCAGCGATATATATGTATATATATATATATATAAATTTATAAACAAAAACCTATCATTTTTTTATTAATATATCATTATTTATCTCTTAAACTGCGCGTTTTATTGTAAAAATATATATTTACGATATTAAAGTCGATTCTGTTGATTCAATCTTAAGTTATCTTTAAGGTCACAAGTTCAAAATGTTTTGTTGAATATGAGGATACATTTTGATAAAATACAATAAACAACACAATACCTTGTCCTCGGTCGTAAATATTTCTATATTAACATAAATATATTCACGTAGTCCTAAAGTGAGTCATTAAAATTATAATACAAAATACAAAAGATATAAAACACTATATCTATAATACATATATAATACTTCGAAAATACATTATCTGTGATACTGGAGGAAGGTCACGTAAAAAGCATGAGGATCCCCCGGAGGGCATGTATGAAGAGGTTGATGTCTGTGGCCGAGGCGAAAGAGGTATGTCGGGACCGTAGCGTTTAGCGCTCCGTCGTCTCTGGCTACCCCGCAAGGGATGTGGCGTGAAGCTAAATATTAATAAATATATAATACTTACTTAATTTTAGACTACTCCACTTAAGCCATTACATTATCCAATTTACAGTGTGCTAAGTCAGTTAGCACACTAATATTGTATAGTTAAAGGCAGTTAGTTGTTAGTGCTTGATTTTGGTATCAAATAGTGCGCTTACAATTGTATCCTAAAATTAGTACATAAATGAAGGGCATAGCATTAAATCAGTCTAAACAAAAATGTGGAACTATCTGAACATAGAAGATATTTGGAAGATATTACTGGTTTTAGTAGCCATAAAATAGTTTTTAGGAGTGGTTTCTAGTGTCATAATAATGGTTTTTATGATTTGTTTGTTTGTTTTGCTCACCTGTGCGAGTGCGCTTATCTCTGGAACGGCTTTTCCGATTTCAATATGGTTTTTGCGGAACTAATTACTAAAGACGCCAACAAACCCTCAGTTTCGACTCCCTAAGCTCGCGAAATCTCGGGTGACGTTTGCATATTGAGCGAAGCGAGCCCAGTGTATTGATTCATCGCTTCCCATTGACTTCAACGGGATATCAGTTTTTTGACAAAATATAAAAAAAAAAATTATTGAGGACATTTTTCAATTTTTTTTAAACCATCTCCTAATGTGTGTCTTTTGGATTGCAAACTTTCATAATTTTCCGTCTAGTAGTTTTCGACAACTCGTGACAAAAAGTGCAAAAGTCTCCAGTTAAACGCTCCGCTCACTTCGTTCGTTTCGCTCAATAAGTTTCAGTTAGGATTTAGTTTCCTTTAATTTTCAATCAAAGGAAATTAATAAATAAATAAAAAGATGTTAACCCAAAAAAATGCACTGTTGTGTTATATTACGCATTGTGTTAAAAAAATAAGAAATTATTTTTGATAAATCCCCTCAAACTTTTGAAATTGTGTATATTTTTGTATTAAACAATATTTTTGTAACAAAGTCAAGCATGGCTAGCTTATTAAACAACTCACGCACGAGTAAAAAAATATGTTATTCGTTCTATTGACTCAAGTATGGCACAATAATAATTGGAGAAAGAATTAAAGAATTATTAATAAGAAGACCAGAAACATCAATTAATTTGTCACCAGGTTTTTAAATTAATCTTTCCCTCCAGGCACACAGCCAGTCACAGAAGCATGTCTCGGCTGCATTTGCCAAGCTGTGTCTGGCTGCAAACAAGGTCTGCAGTGTGAGGGTGAGGGATGTGGACTCTTCCGTATCACCTGGGCGTACTGGGCCGACGCTGGCAAACCCACGCTCCCTGGATACTCACCTGACGCTCCTGATGGTAGATCTAAATTATTTATTGCCGTCCAAGAAAGTTGATCCAAGTTGAGTTTTTACTTCTTTCAATACTCAAACTTTACTAACGTAAATTCGTCACAAAAGCCGCATGTTCTAAAGGTCTTTGCCTTTCCCCTTGGGAAGAATTTAAAAACAACTGTAAATTCGTCGTTCATGATCCAAGAAGTTTGACCCAATGAGTTTTTGCTTCTTTCAATACTCAAACTTTACTAACGTAAATTCGTCACAGAAGCTGTATGTTCTAAAGGTCTTTGCCTTTCCCCTTGGTAAGAATTTAAAAACAACAGTGAATTAGTTGGCTATCATCCAAGAAGGTTGATGATCCAAGGAGGTTTTGCTTTATGCCACTCTGTTTATTAATATAAAGAGGTGTTGTCACGCTGAAAAAAAAAATTGTAAAATACTATATATAACAAGTTGGTTGGAAACATTAGCAATAAAGGATCGCGATAGATTATTAATTCAGTTAAAGTTTTCCGTTTCTTTTGAAAGTCACTTAAATATCAGGGTTGAGTTCCGAGTATTGATACGAAATATGAGTTAATTTTAACCTTGAACATGATCCAAGGTTTGCTGACTCGTGTACTTCAATGGAGGTCATTTTATTTTTGGGTCTACTCAGAATATTTCCTGCTAATAAAGTGGTTATTTCATCTGTTTTAAGGTGTTTTTTTTTATTTCCAGCTTACCCAAAATGCACGAACGACCCACTTTGTGCCGCGCAGGCGGTGCAAGGATATATGAGGAAATTCGGACAGGTATACATTTTTCATATATATTGAAAATAGAGTTAGTATAGATAAACGGAAAATAAGATAAAAATAACTTATAGATAACATATTTATATTATAATATTTAAGATTATATTATCATAAACAATACTTAATTAATTCACAGTAATATTATATGAACTCATACACAGATTATTATACATAATATATGTAGCGTGTGTGTGTTTGTGTGTGTGTGTGTGTGTGTGTGTGTGTGTGTGCATCAATACATTATGTAACTATTGACAAACTAAAGTAATAATTATTATTCAGCCGTATTACTTATAAATAAACTTTACCTAATACTAATTTAAAATTATAATTAAAAATATATCACATATTCCCGCCTTATGACGCTGTCAGTGCGGTAGCATAGATAATAATTGCATGTTTAAATATGTTTTTTTTAATGTAAAAAAAGACGAAGGTCAACAACGATTATTGCCATTCAAAAGAGGTTGTATATAAAAAATGAATTGTCGATCTGTGAGTGATATTACTAAGTGATTTGCATAACGCTCAACACTGTCGAATATTTATAACATGATGTCATGGAACTAGTTTGGGCGATGTCGCATGTCGTGTAGGGTTTTGGTTTAATAATGTTTCAAATTATTATTTATTCTATATTATTTTTCTAAAACAACATATAAACGTATAATTACATATTTTATGATCTCCGGTAGAGATAAATTATAGTTGAGCAAAAAAATTTGCATATAATAGAAAAATCTAAAATGTACTTATGTTTCTATTTTTTTATAGTAATTATATTGGAAATCCGTTAACATAATTACTACATTACTGTAAATAAAATAAAGTTCAATTTAATGTAATAAATTAAATTATTTTATTATCCATGAAAATATAAATAATCATCAAACTAAAAATTTAAAATGGCTGAAACAATTTCAATAATGTCTTACTTAAAATAAAAAATAAAAAATAAAAAATTGTTTCTAATATGATGATAAAATATAAATAAATCTCTTTGACAGTACAATTATTAATATGGATTATTATTTTCCAGGACTGCAATAACGATGGTCTCATCAATTGTTACGACTACATGGCGATCCACAAGAAAGGAGGTTACGGGTGTGGAGGCGATCTACCCTTCGATTACGTCAATGCGTTCAACCAATGCGTCGCTGCCTTTGCCTTGCAACAGCAACAGGGATAAAAAAAATAAACCTCCTTTCATAAACCTTTTTGACATATGTCATAACCATTACTATGGAATATTGTAGAAAGACTTTAGCCTGGAATAAAAAAAAATAATCCTCCTTTTGTAAACCTTTTTGACACATGTCAAAACCATTATTATGGAATATTGTAGAAAGACTTTAGCCTACAATAAAAAAAAATAGATCTGAATATTTATGTTATTGTCTAATGCCACTATGAATTCATGCTCAAATGTTTACGTCATAGCGGAATAGAAATAAAAAATTATTGAATTATATCGTTTATATATTTTAAGTACTTATCTATATACAAAAAACCTATTTAGTCAATATATTTTTATTATACATTTAATTGTAAATAAAAAATACGTAAAATATTTAACTTTTTTATTTTACGGATATAAACGGGAGCCATTTTATGTCAAATATTATTTTTATGATATAAATTAATTTATATAGTATATATATAAGAATACTAGCTTATTCTCTCCCGTTTCTCTGGGCATACTATTAATTTGGATGTGAACTTAGGTTGCTATAGTAACGTTTGTCATACTATCCGTTGTCATCGCAACCGTTGCTATAGTAACTTTTACCCCCGCGTAAAGTGTTTATCTCCTACAGGTTTAAAACTTGGCAAAATGCAAAAAATAGAAATCCTTTGTGATATGAATTCCGTAAAATCCGTTCTTAGTGGCCATCTACATCACAAAAGAAGTAACTACATAGTACCATTATTATTTTAATTACGCCCTCATGATCATTATATTATTGATAATTAGAAACAACCAAAAATCAGAAAAAATATTCAAGTAAATTTGTTTTTTTTTACCTACTTTAATTACCCTACTATTTCTGTAGTATTATGAAGTCAGTAAAATTAGTTGTTGGAAAACCATTTTTCTTAAATAATCATAATGTATATATATATATATATATATATATATACATTATGATATATATATACATTATGATTATTTAAGAAAAATGATTAAATAATGATTACATGAATAAATAATAAATAATTACATAAATGATTACATTATGATTTACCACTCACTGACTCATTACGAAATCTCCGAAACTATCTGTCCAATTAACTTAAAATTTTACATATGTAATTCCATTTCCCTATATCTTAAGATGCTTTAGTCCAATCAAACAACGTCATATGTATGTAAAAGCCATATCTCCTAAATTTAGTAAGGCTGATTATAAGATTTCCAAAAAAAATTAACATAAAAAATAATATTACTTCTAAATGTTTGTAACTCCTGGAACTCATTATATGACAGTAACAGTTATACTGTATGGGACCCCCACCCACTAAACCAGATGGGTGCCGTCGCCGTCATAGTGGGACATCGCGGGAACGCATACGCTACCACGGCGTCCCTGCGCACACCACGAAGAGGGCAGCCTCACCACTTATTCTTATAATCCAGGTTTCCCTCCCCCCCACGCCTGCCTCAAGATGAAGACCGAAACCCTCATCCAGCCGGAACAAATCTGAAAATTTCAACCTTTCAAACCTTTTTTTTCTTCCTTACAAAAATCATTTACGGATACCCACCGGCCAAGAGGGTGATAACCCCCCGGTTATGTGGGACTACTGGGCAATGTAGAGGCCGCTGCTATTTTTAAAGCTACCCAGCAATAAAACCAACAGTTGCTCTAAACGAGACGCCTCAATAGGACGCTCCGGGATCGCTTGCGCACTCGCCATGACGCCCCAGTGGAACCCCCCAAATGAGGGTGCCCCGAATAACTTGGCACGACGTAGGGCTATATTAGGTGAGAGAGGTGAAAGGGATCACCCTCCCCTCCTACCAAGGCTGTATAAGCTGGGGAAGGCAGCGGCAGGCGTACTCCCCCTTCCTTCCAACCTAAACCTACGGAACGTATCAGCAGTGGAAGCTTGCTTCCTGACCCGCTATAGCGATGGATACCAACTACAGGGACAGAAAAGAGGTGTTAAAGACTAAAAGGTGGACCCCTATCAACCACTCGAGGAAATCTGTTTGTTGAAATCTCCATGACTCCCTGTACAGACTTACCAGGATCTCCTCTCGAGCCAGGTCCTTCGCTTTCATCGCTTCGCATCACAGACCCATGAAAGAGTCTCGCGTATGCGGCCCATTCAACTTCTCCACGTCCGTTTCCTTGTTAGGCAGATCGGAAAAGGCCCAGCTTTGTAGGAAGATTTCCTCCGTGGCCATTTCCCGATTCAAAGGCTCTATTGCCTAGAGGAGCTACAAGATCTGGATGGCCCTAAGCCTAGTGTGTGTGGCGTGGTTACCCAGGCCGCAGATTGGCATGCAGGTCGCCGAGAACGTCTCTCTGCTAATTACCGCTCTGACGAACTCGAGGAAAAACTGGAACTTCGCCAGGATGCGATTGCAGTACGTCGTACGTACTCATCTTACGGAGCTACGACCAAACCCAGGCCAGTCTCCAGAATGCCCTGTCCCCTGCCCAGTTTTGATTGCGGGGGACGTGTTAGAGCTAGCAGGCGACCGCTATTACTGCGTCCTATTTCACCACGACTTGGATAAAAAGATTCTGGGCCCTGGCGGAGTGGTTCAGGTTTATCTGTAAGAAGCCATGACGCTGTATTAATTGCGACATGACTTCAACAGACACCTGATATATTACGTTAATATTCATGCTTTAGTATAAATTAAAGATCAAAAACTAAACCACGTTCTTACAGCTAATCAAACTAAATTGTTACTCGTATAATAAAATGATTTACGAAAATGTATGTTACTGTTTTGAAAGAAAATAGTGAACTATTACTCTTATTTTATTTCAATGAGTATTCAATAAATATTTTTATATTAAAAGTAGATCACCAGTAAAATAATCTGCTCTAGTGTTCAATAAACATAATAATAATTCATTAATACCTAAAATCCATCCATCTTTTATAACATAAATCAGTTTTTTTGAAAATAAAAATGAGTTCTCTTTCTTTTAATCTAGACCTCAAAATATATTTATTAGACGTACATTTCCACCTGTTTTGACATTGAAAAGCCAATCTACGATATGTGTGCTTATGTGCACAGTTTCCGATCCTTATTGAGCTGAGCGTAAGCGAACCTTCTTAACCGTTTGGGAAACTTCTTATTGAAACAACATCACATATAAACTACTGAACTGATTTGTATGAAAATTGGTAGAGTTGTAGAGCTTGGGAAAAAAAATAATAAAAAAAACATAATTAAAATATCTCATTCCGTTCAGAAATTATGGTCAAAAAACTGTTTCTCCCACAGACTTAACGTTATCAGAGCCTCCACGCGCTTTCCGATCATCAACCTAGAAATACGCTATAAGCAACATCACATAAAAGCTACTAAATAAAAAAAAATAAAAAGAAATATATTATTTAATTTATTTAAAAGGTAAGGCTCAGCTCAACTCCCGCAGCGCACAGCGGATCCTAGTTGTAATTTTTTTTTTTTGTAACATAACCTATATCTAAAAGGAAGAATCATTTAATTGAAGGGAATAAGAGGGCTTCGTGTTTTTTATATTAATAAATTTAGCATATTATATCAAATGGCGAAATTAACCAGTCTTTAGTTTGTGACGAAATCTTATAATTTATGTATTAAATGATTCAAATGAAATTAAAGGAATATAATCATAAAAAAAATGATTTTTGGAGTTCCGTAATTCACAAGGAACCCTGTCGTTATGTTTATTCGCTGCCAACAGACTCTTAGCACTAGAAAGCAAAAGACATAAACGTGCATATTAGCCACGCCGATGTAGTAGAATAAAATTTTGAAAATATTTGTTTTCAAAGTAGCTCCTTCACACGTAGTGTAAGTGTCCCATGTGGTATACAAAACTATGGGAGATTAGCAAAAAATATTTTTCGATTAAGGGATTTATTTCAAAAATTTCATGCTTTAACGTGCAAATTATTGTTAATAACAAGTAAAACCAGATAATTATTGATTTAAGAGTTAAAAAATTTACGATGGTAGTACAAATAACGAATTTAAAAGGAAAACTATCACGACTCAATAGGCTTCTCTAACCAGTAAGAGTAAGTAAGTTAAACCTATATATGTATATACATACATACTAGAATCCGCCAACCGTGCGCGGCGGGTGTTTAGCTGAGCCCCTCTCCTTTCTTCTTTTCTTTATAACTTTTGAATGGCTAAACTTTTTTTCAATCTGTTTTCGTTATAACATCCGCGTTCGACTCAAAGATACATGACACAATTTTTAACTAATTATCTCGTCGCATTCTGGAAACAACTAAACACAAAAAAAGGGTCTCCCAAACGGTTAAGAGCTTCACTTACGCTCAGCTCAATTAAGATACACTGATGTTAATATATGAGTAATGGTGTAAAATAATTTGTATTAAAAGAATATATAACGCAGTAAATCTTAATCTTATATGAAACGCAGGAACATTGCGGAAAATCTTTTAATATAAAAATACGGATGGTATTGTCTGATTCGGATCGGACGCAGTGCGTAAGCGTCCAGTCTTAATTATATAAATAAAAGTTACATACATTTATTAGGTGAAATAATTGCAATAACAATGTTTACTAAATGATGTAATGTTAATGTTTATACACAATTAACTTTCCCCCCGGGTCCGCTCGGAAAATTAATAAAATAAATAAAAAAAATAAATAAAATTAATACCTAGTCACATATCGGGTCAAAATTTAATATTGTTTTAACAGCATATATTTAACTAGGTTATAATAAAAACAGATAAGCAGCAATATTTACTTCAACATGATTTACAAATAACGATACATTTATTTAATATAAAATATTAATGAGGATATTTTAACCTTATTATGGTAAAGTAACAATTAAAATCAGTTAATTTGTTTCATTATTATACTAAAAACAATTAAATCTTTCCAATTAGTAATATAACCGTAAATTTAATTTATATTATACCTAATATCTTCTTTCTTCTTTTATCTTGGTATGGACAGTTGAAGATATTTCGCGATCTGAAGTAACAAATAGATACAAATCGAGACAAATGGAGAGATAGGAAATAGTTATTGTTGGCTGCATACTCAGTCATATTTATATACTAGCTTTTGCCCGCGACTTCGTCCGCGTTTCCGTCGTTTTTCGAAAAAAAATTAGCAGATGTCCTCCCTCATAGTTTTGACGTAACAGGCAGATTCACTTTCGTATTTTAGAAGGGCAATAGTAATATAATATGCCAATCCACAAAACTGTTGAAAAATATAAGTAACCGCAGAATATTATAATATACCCACGCTATACCCACGACTCGGTCAGCGTGTAACTCCTTGTTTTTTATTAAGATAATATATTGCTAATATTTTTAGATCAAATTAAAATGTTTCAGCGCAAAGCTTCTGGGTAGACTATGTTAAGAGTCGACCCGTCCGGCACGTGAACGTAAAGATTCCTAGAATTGCTAACCCGGGAAAGAGCGACGTATAATTGACCATGCGAGAAACAGCTAACACCGAGATCTACTCCAGCAACACGAAAAGTCTGCCCTTGAGCTTTATTGATAGTCATGGCATAGCACACCGATACTGGGAATTGCGTTCTTTTAAATTGGAATGGAAAATTATTTGGTATTATGGGAATTCTGGGAATAAAGACAGTTTCTCCTGCACCGCAACCTGTTAAAATTTGAGCCTCGATTACATTTTGTTGCAACTGGGTTACTTTTAGCCGAGTTCCATTGCAAAGTTGAGGTGGTCTTAAATTTCGGAGCAGAATTATCGGTATGCCAATTTTTAAACAAATTATATGAGAAGGTAGTCCAGGCATACTTAAAGAATTTAAAAATTCTATCGGGTAATTAGTGGCTTCTTGTTCATCAACCATTCTATTTATTGAACTATAAACTTTGCTTTCTCCCTGTATATTAGACAGTATTTTATTATTAATTTCAGATGCCTGGTCATTGCGAGGAGTCAAAATGGACCTTTCGCAAAGCCAAGAATTGTCCCTATTTAATATAATTGTTATGTCACCGTAAACCGAAGATATAAGATGTTGTTGGGATTGCACTATACAACATAATTCAGGTGTCAGAATAAGTTTTCCTTGGTGTAGTTGTGGATAGGTACCTTCACCAATCTTCAATAATGTATCAGAAAATTCACGATTATCTGCGTTGTCTCCAGTTCTCACTCGCATATTTATAGTCAAATGCACCGATTGTATATCACGCCACAAATAAGAGCTTTTCAGGCAAGCCCTAATCTCATCAGCTCGGGTTCCCCGTGGTATTACCGGTAAGGTTTGTCGGAAATCACCACAAAATAAAACCGTAATACCGCCCATTGGTCGATCATTTTGTCTTATGTCCCTTAGAGTTCTGTCTACTGCTTCTACTCCTTTTCGATGGGCCATCGTACATTCATCCCATACGATTAAATTACACTCACGCAATACCTTAGCTTTGTCGCTATTTCTTGAAATACTACAGATTGGACTTTCCGTGCGATCTAAATTAATTGGTATTTTAAACATAGTGTGAGCAGTCTTACCTCCTGGTAGCAATGTTGCAGCTATACCTGATGAAGCCACGGCAAGAGCGATTTTACGCTGATTTCGAACATAAGCTAATATTAATTTAGTCAAAAAAGTTTTCCCAGTTCCTCCAGGTGCATCTAAAAACCATATTGTTCCTAAATTATTCTGCACACTCTCGCACACGCGATCATAGACTAAGCGTTGTTCTGCAGTCATCATTGGGACACCGTTTTCTAATGTTACCAGCAGTTCCATTGGGTTGTAACCAATCTCTGCGGAATATTCCCTATCGGTAACCTCTCCGACTGAGGTTGGCGTTGGCAAACCATATTCACAAAGTGATTTACCGCCTACTGCTGTTAAGTCTTCCTGAAGAGCTAATAAGCACTGATTTATAGCCAGATCTCGAAAATTATCATTAGTTGCGCCTTCATTATTGTGAGATAAATTCCGAAGAAAGTCTTCTGCAAATTTTTCTTTATATTTTTCCCATAATTGGACAGGATCAGATAAATTACAAAATGTGAGTAATGTTACAAATAAATGGCGTAACCGTCGTGGATTATCACTAACACAGGATTCTGCTAAAGCGTCATCCCAATGTTGATCATTTTCAAGCAAATGACGCGCTTGGCAAGCTGCATGATAAGTTGGATAAACAACATCGTCTACTTTTCTCAAATCTATAAATGATGTTGGTCCTCGCACTGTATGTAATAATAATCTCAAATAAAAACACTCTGCGTTGTTAGGATGAACAGTATACACTCTACCAAGAACATGTTCTTTGAAAATACCTGTCTCGCCATCTACAGGCCTGCCTCGGCGTCTACGGTTAAAGACACCTCGTTGTTTATCGTAGGTATAATACGATGGAACTTCTTCATACAAAAGAGACTTTGCGAAATTATCAGTTTGGCAAAGTCGAAAGAATGCCAATAAAGTTGTTTGTCTAGGGTTCTCTAATCGTTCTGTAACATTTTCGGCGTTAAAATATATACGTTGACCGCCTTCCAGATGAACATCCAGATGGGTCACAGGTGGATATCTTTCGTGAATATTAAAACTTAAGATCCGCCACACAGCTTCTGAAGAGCTGATATATCTGCCTGACTGAAATCTAGTAACTTCATCATGTTCATTTCTTAACGCAAACGTAGCTTGGTCACTGCCCTTGTTAATGTACTTACAAATATATTTAATTGACTCTACACTATTACACATTTCTACATTTATGTGAGCTTGAAATGCTCTGGACAATACAGGCGAATACGGAACGACCCACCTATTATCTAAAGTAACCTGTTGTCCAGACATTCGCTTTTCAACAGTAAAACCACCATTGTCTCTTGAACGGCGACGATATAATGGGTATCCATCATGTCCTGTTACAGTTTCATCCACTAATGCTTTTGGATACCTTTTAGTGCAACGACCGTCTTGCATGCAAGGAGCATTTGCGTTAAATGCACCACATGGACCATGTATCATATGAGTTTTAACAATGTCGTATAACAGGGGATCTGCAGTCGGATCTGGAATTTCAGCACTGGTTAATCTGTCTACATCATTAGGTCGAACCTTATCTTTTAACCAAAGCAAGATATGTGCGTGAGGTAAGCCGCGTTTTTGCCACTCAACACTATACATATAACACAATACTTCTCCAAAAATGTTATCTTTGGTAAGAAGATCTATCATTGATTTTAATTTTAAATGAAACACTCTTGCAATAATATCATGGCGGTCATGCGATGCCTGACCCTCAAGAAGCTCCCGAGTGATTTCATCCCACTTGGGATTGGTAGTTACAGTAACAAATAAGTCGGGACGTCCATATTTTCTTACGTAACAAAAAGCGTCTTGAGTACGTTCATGCATGTAGCGTGGACCACCAGTAAAAGAAGAGGGTAAAATAACTAAACGACCCATATTCACAGTATCGTTATCTTGCTGCATGGCATCGCGAAGGTGCACGTATTCTTCAGCGCGCAGCTGCCTTTGATTAGATCGTATATAAAGTAATCTTTCGGTTTCAATTTTTGCGTACATGTCAACAATAAACTGATTAAATAAGCCACGAAAACGTTGAAAGTATACCAATCTATTCCGTCTCACTTGCAGGTGGTAACAATAAAATTGAAGGCATGACACCTTTTTATTATAATTAGGTGCGCCTGTGCGCGGATCGGTTTGGTATACAGCGAAATTATAACCATCTTCCCCTCGACAGTATATCATAGGATATTGCAAACTGTCGTAAGCCCTGTGGGTTTCGAAAATACATTGCAAACGATTGTCTCTGGAACGTATAACGATATCACGCCTATCACATTCCTGGTCGACCAGTACTACAGCAACTTCATTCGTGGATGGAACGTTATGACGCCCAGGGTGTTCCTGAGTTGGACGCTTATCGGCATTTATAACAATTTTATAATTGTTATTACCATCTTGAGAAAGGGCTTCTAATGCCGATTTAAAACTGCATACGTACGAATTAACCTGATGTAACATGTTCTGAAGTTGTGAAATGAGTTCAGTATTTAAATTCGGAAAATATTGATTTCTTATATTCGACTGTTCGTTGTAATCGGATACAAAATATATTTGAAGAAATTTAGGTTGTTCTTCAGGCAAAAGGGACCCTATCAAATGGTAAACCTGACCTTGTACCTTAAAAGTAGGCATGAAAGGGCCTTCTGAGATTTGTTTAGCACCAAAGGATGTCATTTGGAATGCACTATTATAAGTGCGAATATTATCTAAAAACTGTTTGGATTGCAAATGTTCCCCTAAAAGTAGTGATTTTAAAGGTTCCGGTGGGTCTTCGAACGAAGGCAAATTTATTTTACCTCCAGAACAACAGAAACCAGCAGACTCCTTCCTCCACTTCGAAGCATTACAAAAGGAACATACTACGTTCATATCGCCTATTTCAGAAGATGATCTGTAATCAATTGTGAGGTTATAAGCAAACCCACTTTTATATTTATCGGACCACGCCACCGAATTTGTAGATTGATCTACCACGTGTATATCTAAGTCATTAAGACCATGTCGAAATCTATCTGCAGTAAGACGGGCCTCTCGCTGTTCTTCTGTTTCAAGCGACCGAATATTTTCAATTCTTAATCTTTCATTAGATAAAGTAATCAATTGTTCTTGTCTCAAAGAATTGTAATAATCGCGTCCCGACTCTAGTCGTTGTTCATGCTCATGTTCATCTTCAAGAGATCTAATCATGTTATGGTGCGCCCTATCATTTGTCAAACGGTCTTGATATTGAGTAAAAGTTTCAGATTCTCGAGACAAAATATGACGTTCGCGATCAGCTGTAAGCCGTAATTCCCTCTCAGTGAAGGTTTCGGACTCGCGAGATAAAATATGACGTTCGTGGTCAGCTGTAAGCCGTAATTCCCTCTCAGTGAAGGTTTCGGACTCGCGAGATAAAATATGACGTTCGCGGTCAGCTGTAAGCCGTAATTCCCTCTCAGTGAAGGTTTCAGACTCGCGAGATAATGTATGCCGTTCGCGGTCAGCTGTGAGTCGCAATTCTCGTTGTAAAGCAGTTTCAGCTTCTCGGGATAACGCATGTTGTTCCCGGTCAATGGAACGCCTTAGCTCTCGTTGAGAAGAGCTTTGAGAAGCTGCTAATCGCATCTCTCTTTCTGGAGAGCTTTCATTAGCTCGAGATGTTGAGGCACTAACTCTCATAGAGTTTAACCGATGTGCTCTTTCCTCTTCCGATTCTTGAGAACGCGTCATTCTCATTCTCCTAGCTTGACTCGAAGTTCGAGATAAAGATGGTCGTTTTTTAGGTGGCATCGTTTATTTTATTTTTAATCGACGGTAACTTAAATTCTATTTAGTTACCCAACAAAAAACTTACGTCAGAGGTCCTAACTATAGCTAAGTATATAATAAATAGAATATAAATCTAAGTGCCTATTAAAACTAAAATAATATTCTAATCGAATTATAAATATGTACGTAGGTACCTACAAATTACAAAAGAATAAAAAATGAAAATAAAGCTATACTTAATGCGTGTGCAATACTATCTACACTTACCTACTTCACTTAAAAATGAATAATAAGAAATACCTACAACTACTGTAATTAATCAAAGTACCTATGCTAATACAAAAAAAACCTTAGATGTTCTAAGTACAGCTGCTATATAATAAAAAAATATAAATCTAAGTGCCTATTTAAACTTAAATACCTAATATTCTAATAGAATTAAACTAAGAAATATGTACCTACCTACCTACAACTTAGGTACAAAAAAAAAAGAAATGAAAATAAAGCTAAAACACGTGTGCAGTATAGGTAGATAGTAGGCAATATCTACCTATACCTACTTCACTTAAAAATAAATAAAAAATACCTATGAATACTATAATTAATAAAAGTACCTACCTACGCTTTTATCTACTCAATACAAAAAAAACTAAACATAAAATGCCCAAAACTAACCTATCAGTAACTAAAAATCTAACAATAATCTAATCTATCTATCTATTATCTAATCTAAAAATCGAATCTAAATCTACTTAAAAAGAAATAAAATAGGAACTATTAATAGTTAAGAATTTAAACAAAACTAAAACTAATTTAGAAAATAACAACAAAAGAAATTAAAATAAACTATTTAAAGACAAAAAGTCGCGCTGATAAGCACGGTTTATAAAATAACAATTATTGTCTGTCAATAAAGTTCAACACTCTGAACGCATCAACAGCCAAATATTGAATGACGCTTGCGCTCGCCTCCCGCCCCTTTTATACTCTGCCGCCGCGAGCCCCGTCGAGCGCGGCAACCGTTACGCAAAAATAATCCTTATAGCTTGATTCACTATTCACGCGCGATGTCTTGTTGGCGTATTTCATGTAAGTAAGTATAAGTTTGGTGTTTCTATACCGATTTCAATGATTCTTTTTTTATTGAATTGGTGCTAATGTTTATTTTTTTTTTAATTAGGAATGATGGTGAGCATTATTGGTTTTATAAACGTAAAAGTAAACAAATATAATAAGAAATCTCCGAACTGCTAAGCTATCGAGAGTTATGCGTGTTATTGTGAGTTAACTATAAAAGGTAGATATATGCTGTCTTGGAATATTTTTCGTGTATTTTTATGTAGAATATTTCCGTTATACATAGTTTCTATGTAGCTCTAACCATTAAGGCTGCACACGCGACGGAAGCTTAAAAAATCAAGCAACTTCTCCCATTTTCTCAACATTTCCTTTCACTGCTCTGCTCCTATTCATTGTAGTGTGATGAAAAGTATACTATTACCTGCCCAGGAGTATAAAGAATAATTGTACTAAGTTTCGTTAAAATCCGTCGAGTAGTTTTTTTTTCTAAAAATAACATACAAACAGACAGACAAAAATTTTTTTAACTGCATTTTTGGCATCAGTATCGAACACTAATCACCCCCTGCTACTTATTTTGTAAATATATTTCATGTACAGAATTGACCTCTCTACAGATTTATTATAAGTATAGATATATATATATATATATATAATTACAAGTAATCCGAGTTTATTAAACTTGCTTGTATATTCAAAGAAACAGTAAACCATACATACATAGGTCATCAATAATTATAGTTATTTATTAATAATTTGTAGTGTTGTATATGTATTCAATGCTGAATATAGAGAAAATTCTAGTATCTATATTACAATATAAATAATAAAACTAATTACATTAATTTCAAAATGGCGGATGAGTCTAAGGGTTTTATCTCTATTACATTCAACTTGGTTGTTTGAACTTTGATAATATAATATTGATCACAACTTCAAGCAAATAACATTATATAAAATAAAATACTTAATAAAAATATAATATTTTAATAATAAAACATCTAGATTGTTCCAATCGCAAAAAAATTAAAGTATTATATATAACCTTCTAAATGTCGCAATGTTGCCGGATGTATGAATGCATTACCGTTTTGACTTCTTAGAACGACTTGCGGAGATCGGATCGGAGTGATTTATTTTAAAGATATATCGATCTATTTCAAAGATATAACTACAACGTGACTTATAGAGATGGGTTTCTTATTGTTATTTTTTGCTAAGCCTAATATTATGTCATCATTTTGTTCTTCGATATAATTTAGTTAGATCGGTGCTTTCCATTGAAGTGGATTGAAGTGTGGGACATTGAAAATGTTGTTTATACTTTTTGTGAGTGTTTTTTTGGTTGTGAAACAAGTTGCTGGTATGTGTTTATTAAATATTCCAAGTACATGTATATAACATGTTGAAATTAAATTGGTATTGGCATATGAAATATTGGATTGATATTTGTTCTGTAAACATTTTCTTATTTGGTATTTGTTGGTCGTCTGGAATAGAGGTAAACAATAATTTTTTGTTTGTAATAAGATTGAATATATACCGGTCCCAGACGTTCCTCATTTTTAATGCCAAAATGTTTTTATTTTTTTTTGTCTGTATCTGGTGATCAAGACAAACTTTTTATTTTATTGTCTCAGTTTGTTAAAGAAAGCCTTTATCTACAATCTGATACCAGCTTTATCTATATACTAACTTCATAAATTAGAAACGAAGCTTCTTAGCATTCCATAAATTTACCGTGTGGGTGCCGGGCCCATCACGTTGCAAGAAAAGGAGCGCAAACAATGCCTGGGCCTTGCGAATCAGGTGTAGGTTTAAGGGGCCCCTTTACTATGCGCATATACCCTCACCTTCACTGTTCACGTTCCTCCCCTATCTAACCAAATTTCGTAAGAACCTACTAAAGCCGCCTTTGAAATATGTTCCAGAAATGAACTGATAATCGTTCTAGAAAGACCGAGACCCTCAATAAGTTGTAGAGAGATTTTGCTGTTATACCTCTCGCTCCTACTTCTACAACAAATTATAACTGTAATTATAGCAATATTATAACTGAGAAAGAAAAAATCTAGAAGAATAAGAAGAACCCAATAGAGATAATTATAAACTAATCCATTCTTAAGAGTTCTTTCCTCTCATTCTTTCAGGCATTCACATTTCCAACTTGAATGACACATGCTTACGGTGTTTGTGCCACGTGGCGGGGTGTGACCTTGGCCATGGCTGCACAGACGGGTACTGCGGCCCCTATTACATCTCCCGCCTGTACTGGGTGGATGCTGGGAAACCTACACTACCAGATGACAACCCAGATAGAGAAGAGGGTAAGTCTACTCGTACCACAGAGATTTTATTATATTTCAAGGGAATATTCAGTTTCTATATTTTACCAATATTTTTTTTCCGATACTTCAATATTGTAGTTTCTTGCTTTTAATATTGCAATAACTCATTCACTTATTTAAAACTACAAATTGATTTGGAATGTACAAAATATGAATTAAAATTTCTTTTGTAATGATTTACAGCGTACGAGGATTGTGCGAGAGACTTTTACTGCTCCATGAGAATAGTTGAGGGATACATGGCGAAGTTTGGCAAGGTTCCTAAATTTTAATAAAGTGATAAATGAACCAGATCTTTTGACAATAGAAAAATAATAAACTAAAATAAAATAAAGAGATTTAATGCATCCCGAAAGAATATTCGAACGAGGATATAAAATTGTCATAATTTTGACTTTATTACACCAGGACCAGGGGCGGCTCTAGCTCGTGTAGCGCCCGTGTGCAATGACACCCTGGCGCCCCCTAGGTCTGACCGCCCCCCCTCCCTCCGCGGCTATAACTATTAACTTTGCTGTCTTAACAAGAAACAAAATATTCGAAAAAGAAGCCGCCCATAGGGAGCTCGCGTTTGATAACTGTCGCCACCGCTGGCTGGCCGCTTCTATCATATCATTGTTGTACCATGATGGTCCAAGACGATGTTCTTAGCCGTATGAGGGAGCGCCGCGACGCCCCTGAGACGGCGGCGCCCGTGTGCAGTGCACATCTTGCACTAGAGGTTAAGCTGCCCCTGACCCGAACTGCAATGTTACGTCAAATTTTTGTAATAATATCGACTTTACAATTTCAGGACTGCAATGAAAATGGAGTCACTGATTGTTTTGATTACATGATGATAAATCATCACGGCTCCACGTGTTCCGAGCCCTTACACCGCACCCCCTTAGGACGGCGTCGGATAAGACTATTTCAACAATGTCGACTTAATAATTAACACTTCAAAGACACGCCTTTATTCCTTTATTACTTTCATTTGACTGAAATGAATATCGTATAATCTACTCTACATGTATTATTGCTTATTACTTAAAGCCTTAATGAAAAATAATTGTTTAAACTTTAGAATAAACGCCTTACCTAATGAATACTTATTTATTTATTTATTCATGTACCTCATTATTACATAGATACTTAAAATTATAAAATATGTACATGGGATAGCTTATCTCTTAGAAGAGATCTCTTCCAGCCACCCCTGAGTGTAAGTGCCTTGTAATTGACAAAGTAGGTGGGTACACTAAAATTTAAAATATATATATATAATAATACTTAAGTAATAATAATAATAATAATAATAATAATAAGTAATATAACATGCTTATATAATGCAAAGAAAAATATATAAACTTACATATTAATAAATAAATAATATATATATATATATATATATATATATATATATATATATATATATATATATATAAACAAACATATATAAACATATATACTTACACAAATAAATTTTTATATATACATCAAAGAAGTGAGTGAAAGTGCTGCTTTAATTTATATTTAAAAGATTTAGCGTTCGGACATTTATAGAACTCGTCAGGTAGTGAGTTCCACAGACGCACTGCTTGCACTGTAAAGGAGCGTGAATAAAATATGCTATTATAGTGAGGAATATCAAGTGGTTTTAAAGGTACACATGAACGCAATGGTCTGTGTTTTGTAGTCGACATTCTAAACCGCTCACTAAGGTAATTCGGTGCACAGTTTTTAATTATATTAAAGAGATTATTTAAGATATGCATATTCCGGCGAAGAGGAATTGGTAGCCACTTTAATTGACGTCGGTAGTCTGATATGTGATCGTATTTTCGCAATCCATATATAAATCTTATACACAAGTTTTGAAGTCGATCTAGTTTGTCAAGTAGCTCATGTGTAGCATCTAGATAGCATATGTCAGCATAATCGAGAAGAGGAAGTAATAAAGTTTGAGTTAGAAGTATTTTTGATTTTACAGGGAGTAAATTCTGAAGACGTCTCATAGAGTGAAAAGAATAATGAAATCGCTTACTTATGTCATTTACATGTGACGACCAAGACAGATTGTAGTCCATTGTTAAACCTAAGTTTTTAACCGTGTCAGTAAAAGGTATAACAGTTGTATCGTATACAATTTGTGGGATGGTATTGAAATCAACTTTGTAACGTAGTTGTCTACTTCCAATAAGTATAGCCTGAGTCTTACTTGGATTAACTGAGAGACCAAAAGAATAGGCCCATTCCTTAATCCGTTTCATATCTTCATTAATCAATTCAATCTCTGAGTTAAGTACTTCAATGTGTGCGTGTCTGTACAATTGCAAATCATCTGCATAGACATGGTAGCGAGAAGATATAACTTTAGTGACTTCATTTATGAATATAGAGAAAAGAAGTGGAGATAAAACAGCGCCTTGTGGAACACCAGCTATTAGATCAGCCCAATCCGAGGAACCCTCGTTAGAGCGAACCATTTGCCGGCGACCATGAAGATAAGATTGAAACCATTCAATCACAGGTGGAGATATGTTAAGGGAACGCAGGATGGAAAGTAAAATACCGAAATCAACTGAGTTGAAGGCATTACTAAAATCAAGTAAAACTTGGATGGTAAATGACTTGTTGTCCATAGCAAGCCTTATGTCCTCAGTGATTTTAAGTAGTGCTGTCGTGGTACTATGATGATTTCGAAAACCTGACTGGTATGGACTAATTAAATTATTTGTGGCTAAAAAATATGAAAGTTGCTTGCAAACTATATTTTCGAGAATTTTAGATAGAAACGGCAGTATAGATATGGGGCGGAAATGCATGGGAGTGGAGGGATGTTTATTTTTAGGTAAAGGTATAACATAGGCTTCCTTCCAAGCTGTAGGAAAGGAATTGGAAATAAGGGAAAAGTTTATAATGTGAGTAATTACTGCCAGTATACTATCTAAAATCGGTAAGAGCATGTCACGACTTATACCATCGCTACCAACAGCTTTTGATGTAAAAGATAGTACGCTCATCTTAACATCACACTCTGTGATCTCACGAAATATAAATGGAGTACAATCGGGCTTGGGGGCATTAAACAGTTCATGAAGCGTAGATGTTCGTGTGCCATCATGCAAAAGGACATGTGGTTTAGAAAAATATTTATTAAGAGAATTTAAATCATCATATTGATGTAAAGGTTCAGATGTTTTCCCCACACCCAAAGATTTGAAAAATCTCCACATCTGAGATGGAGTTGAGTTATTAATTGAGGAAAAAATGAAACGACGCTTTGCATCCCTACACATTCTATTGCAGAGATTACGCAATTGTTTGTAGATTATTATATTTTCATGACTGCTATTATGTTTGCACTTTTGCTTGGCTTTGTCACGTTTTTTCATAATTTTCTTTATTGTCGGGGTAAGCCAAGGTGCAGGAAGGCGTTTTGATCGAACAGGTTTATAAGGAGCATGATGGTCATATAAGTTGGTAATTAAATTATTAAGGTTTTGCACTTTATTATCAATAGTGCTAGCTGAATAGACATCGGACCAATCCATTGTTGATGCATCACTTTTAAGATCATTCCAGTTTATGCATTTAAGGTTTCGTCTCATTAAAGTTACAGTCTTTGGTTTGGGTCGAGAAAAATTATAACAAAGATATAGAAGATCGTGGTAAGAGAAAGGTGCTATAGACTGACCATGATTTAAGCAATACTCAGTCTTTAATAAACTTTATTACAATATTACATCTTTTTGTTCCTACACGTTGCTAGACGTGTTCGGTTGAATAGAAAAAGCGGGGATGACTTCATGTGCATATCTTGATTAGACTCATCGACAAAATCCGTCTTGAAAAAAATCGTTCGTAATTTTTGCGGAAATTTCAGATATAATGTACCTAAAGTTTTCCGGCCCGAGCAGAGATATTGTAGTATAATCATAAAGATTTAATAAGTAATAATATTTGCATAAACATCGTATACGGTGAAACGATTTAATGATAACATTCAGCGACGCTATGTACAGTAAAACATCGATTGATATTGAGGTTTTGGGCATTATCTTTTCCAACGTACCAGTCACTAATTTCAGTATGTTTTCACCAAATCCAAGTTCATTAGAATAAACACTCAAATGAATTGCAAACTACAATCCAATACTGAAAAAATAAATGAAGAAAAAAGAACTAAAACACACGCACGCACACACACACACACACACACACACATTCATCTACACACACACGCACACACACACACACATTCATCTACACACACACACACACACGCACGCATTCATTCATCTACACACACGCACGCATTCATTCATCTACACACACGCACGCATTCATTCATCTACACACACGCACGCATTCATTCATCTACACACACGCACGCACGCATTCATCTACACACACACGCACGCATTCATCTACACACACACGCACTCATTCATCTACACACACACGCACTCATTCATCTACACACACATTCATCTACACACACACATTCATCTACATACACACATTCATCTACACACACACACATTCATCTACACACACACACATTCATCTACACACACACACATTCATCTACACACACACACACATTCATCTACACACACACACATTCATCTACACACACACACATTCATCTACACACACACACATTCATCTACACACACACACATTCATCTACACACACACACATTCATCTACACACACACACTCATCTACACACACACACATTCATCTACACACACACACACATTCATCTACACACACACACACATTCATCTACACACACACACACACATTCATCTACACACACACACACATTCATCTACACACACACACACACATTCATCTACACACACACACACACATTCATCTACACACACACACACACACATTCATCTACACACACACATACACCTCTCCATTCCACACCTCCCCCACCATTACTTCACTCCTCATCTCTGGCATTAAGAAATAACTTTTCTACAGTCATTCACACGTGGACAAATAGGGCCTGAAGCGAAAGTTTGAAGCTGAGAGCTAAATAGCCTATTACATAAAACTGTTGTATGATCCGTGTCATAATTATAAATGTATATATGGTTATTTAATGTAAGTTTTGAAGTTAAAGCTGGAAATTTATTTGGATTTCAATTATTAATTTGTTAGGATCAACAAGGGTCAGCTATAAATGCCTAAAAATACAAACATTACATTTGAAATTAGAAAGCTAATGGTCAAACAAAATCTTTTATTTTAGTTCAAGTTAAGGTTACTTGGTAAATAAAAAACACATTGTAACAAAATTTATTCTACATCATAATTCCCATAACTTCATGTACACAAAATGAAAATGATATCAAAATTGTCCAATTAACATTTACGAGATGCAATACGTGTCTTATCATTTGAAAGAAATTAAAAATGTTATTAAAAACTACTAAACTATTAATTTATAAGGAGCATTTTCATTACTTTTAAAATGATTTTATTCTTCATTATTTGTGTAAATATAATCTGTTACATATTTCTCTTCTCTTGATATTTTCCGTCTCCTTCAATCTGAAATCAAAAATATTAATAAATTTTAAGTTAATCTGACTAAATTAAGTTTTATGAAAGGTCAATATACAAATATTTTGTAAGTTGAAAAGGTTTAATTTTATATACATTATTAAATATTAAGGGTTAAGTTTGATAGATGAAAAAGAATAAATTAAATTTTTATAATATTTATACAGGAATAGGTATGCGAGTACCGTTAGGTGGCATTGGAGGTGCTCTTGCTCATGAGCTTGGCTACCATCTCTCTTCATCTCCTCCAGCTGCGACGTCACCTGGTACAGCCTGTTCTCACGCTCCACCACAGTCTTCTCCAGCTGCTTTATCATGTGGGGATGGAATATATTATGTATTTTATGGAGTAACGAAAGTAAAAATACAAAAACTGTATACAGAAAAAAGTGTTTGATATTTAGCATAAGGTAAGAGCATGTCACGACTTATACCATCGCTACCAACAGCTTTTGATGTAAAAGATAGTACGCTCATCTTAACATCACACTCTGTGATCTCACGAAATATAAATGGAGTACAATCGGGCTTGGGGGCATTAAACAGTTCATGAAGCGTAGATGTTCGTGTGCCATCATGCAAAAGGACATGTGGTTTAGAAAAATATTTATTAAGAGAATTTAAATCATCATATTGATGTAAAGGTTCAGATGTTTTCCCCACACCCAAAGATTTGAAAAATCTCCACATCTGAGATGGAGTTGAGTTATTAATTGAGGAAAAAATGAAACGACGCTTTGCATCCCTACACATTCTATTGCAGAGATTACGCAATTGTTTGTAGATTATTATATTTTCATGACTGCTATTATGTTTGCACTTTTGCTTGGCTTTGTCACGTTTTTTCATAATTTTCTTTATTGTCGGGGTAAGCCAAGGTGCAGGAAGGCGTTTTGATCGAACAGGTTTATAAGGAGCATGATGGTCATATAAGTTGGTAATTAAATTATTAAGGTTTTGCACTTTATTATCAATAGTGCTAGCTGAATAGACATCGGACCAATCCATTGTTGATGCATCACTTTTAAGATCATTCCAGTTTATGCATTTAAGGTTTCGTCTCATTAAAGTTACAGTCTTTGGTTTGGGTCGAGAAAAATTATAACAAAGATATAGAAGATCGTGGTAAGAGAAAGGTGCTATAGACTGACCATGATTTAAGCAATACTCAGTCTTTAATAAACTTTATTACAATATTACATCTTTTTGTTCCTACACGTTGCTAGACGTGTTCGGTTGAATAGAAAAAGCGGGGATGACTTCATGTGCATATCTTGATTAGACTCATCGACAAAATCCGTCTTGAAAAAAATCGTTCGTAATTTTTGCGGAAATTTCAGATATAATGTACCTAAAGTTTTCCGGCCCGAGCAGAGATATTGTAGTATAATCATAAAGATTTAATAAGTAATAATATTTGCATAAACATCGTATACGGTGAAACGATTTAATGATAACATTCAGCGACGCTATGTACAGTAAAACATCGATTGATATTGAGGTTTTGGGCATTATCTTTTCCAACGTACCAGTCACTAATTTCAGTATGTTTTCACCAAATCCAAGTTCATTAGAATAAACACTCAAATGAATTGCAAACTACAATCCAATACTGAAAAAATAAATGAAGAAAAAAGAACTAAAACACACGCACGCACACACACACACACACACACACACATTCATCTACACACACACGCACACACACACACACATTCATCTACACACACACACACACACGCACGCATTCATTCATCTACACACACGCACGCATTCATTCATCTACACACACGCACGCATTCATTCATCTACACACACGCACGCATTCATTCATCTACACACACGCACGCACGCATTCATCTACACACACACGCACGCATTCATCTACACACACACGCACTCATTCATCTACACACACACGCACTCATTCATCTACACACACATTCATCTACACACACACATTCATCTACATACACACATTCATCTACACACACACACATTCATCTACACACACACACATTCATCTACACACACACACATTCATCTACACACACACACACATTCATCTACACACACACACATTCATCTACACACACACACATTCATCTACACACACACACATTCATCTACACACACACACATTCATCTACACACACACACTCATCTACACACACACACATTCATCTACACACACACACACATTCATCTACACACACACACACATTCATCTACACACACACACACACATTCATCTACACACACACACACATTCATCTACACACACACACACACATTCATCTACACACACACACACACATTCATCTACACACACACACACACACATTCATCTACACACACACATACACCTCTCCATTCCACACCTCCCCCACCATTACTTCACTCCTCATCTCTGGCATTAAGAAATAACTTTTCTACAGTCATTCACACGTGGACAAATAGGGCCTGAAGCGAAAGTTTGAAGCTGAGAGCTAAATAGCCTATTACATAAAACTGTTGTATGATCCGTGTCATAATTATAAATGTATATATGGTTATTTAATGTAAGTTTTGAAGTTAAAGCTGGAAATTTATTTGGATTTCAATTATTAATTTGTTAGGATCAACAAGGGTCAGCTATAAATGCCTAAAAATACAAACATTACATTTGAAATTAGAAAGCTAATGGTCAAACAAAATCTTTTATTTTAGTTCAAGTTAAGGTTACTTGGTAAATAAAAAACACATTGTAACAAAATTTATTCTACATCATAATTCCCATAACTTCATGTACACAAAATGAAAATGATATCAAAATTGTCCAATTAACATTTACGAGATGCAATACGTGTCTTATCATTTGAAAGAAATTAAAAATGTTATTAAAAACTACTAAACTATTAATTTATAAGGAGCATTTTCATTACTTTTAAAATGATTTTATTCTTCATTATTTGTGTAAATATAATCTGTTACATATTTCTCTTCTCTTGATATTTTCCGTCTCCTTCAATCTGAAATCAAAAATATTAATAAATTTTAAGTTAATCTGACTAAATTAAGTTTTATGAAAGGTCAATATACAAATATTTTGTAAGTTGAAAAGGTTTAATTTTATATACATTATTAAATATTAAGGGTTAAGTTTGATAGATGAAAAAGAATAAATTAAATTTTTATAATATTTATACAGGAATAGGTATGCGAGTACCGTTAGGTGGCATTGGAGGTGCTCTTGCTCATGAGCTTGGCTACCATCTCTCTTCATCTCCTCCAGCTGCGACGTCACCTGGTACAGCCTGTTCTCACGCTCCACCACAGTCTTCTCCAGCTGCTTTATCATGTGGGGATGGAATATATTATGTATTTTATGGAGTAACGAAAGTAAAAATACAAAAACTGTATACAGAAAAAAGTGTTTGATATTTGTTTAATAATTAGAATCCATAATGAATTTTAGACATTTGTTTTATCATATCATCTAACTTTTTATTTTTATTTAAAACGGAATACATTAAAGACCAATCTATTAAATTAAATATATTAAATACCAAAAGCGATGGCAATCAACAGTACGATACGAATCTCTAGGGTTCAGCAAGATCATGATACATTCATGATCTTGCTGAACCCTAGAGAAAAATAGTGTCATTCTCCCTCCCTTATTTATATCATTTACAGATGGATTCTAACTAGAAGAACGTTATATCATCCTATTAAGTATAAATAGTTAGTATAGCTACGCCCGCTAGCTCGCTGTTCTTGTTCGTCTATTAGAACAATTAATAGATTATATATATAAATTTCTATTTATGTTGTAAATATAATGCAATATAATATAATATACCAGTTGCAAGGTAAAAAAAAACGAAAAAAAAAATATATTCAATTAATATTGAGATTTCTAAAGTATCTGAACATCAAATTCTCTTCAACATTCTTAAAAAAAAAAGGCAAGGTTTAGTTTAGGTCAATGAGAGGACTGATATAACAGAAATAAGCGTAAAAATTATTATCAAAAGAATTGAGGAATAATCACCTGTTGCTCCAATTTCTTTTGTATTACTCTGCTATCAGCCTCTTGTTGCTTCAGTCTTTCTTCTAGTTCCTTCTCGCGTACTTTCATTTCGCTTTCTTTGTTCTGAAAATAAATTAATACAGAGAATATAGTTAAGCGCCATCTGTTCACTGTTAACGAGCACACGAACTAGGTTGCTTCATTTGTTGCTAAAGTTCGACAGATGGCGCTGAAATAAAATTTATTAAATTGTTACATTTTTTAATAAAAAACTTCCAGCCAATTGAGCTCTGAACTCTTGTTGCAAATGTTCTTTTTGATTTTCTTTGTCTAATCTCTCAGCTGCTAACTTTGCTCGAAAACCGCGCAGTGACGTTTCCACGTCATCCAGCTGCTTGTGCATTTCCTCTATTGCCTTTTAATGTCTAAAATAAAAAAAAGTATTAATTAATGTATGAAAATAATTATTGCATATACATAAGTAGTAAAAACAATTTGTATGCATAAAAAAAATATGCAAAATAGTATTGCATCGGCCGGGAATCGAACCCGGGCCGGCCGCGTGGCAGGCGAGCATTCTACCAAATTCAAAAAAAAACTTATTTATGTAATGATGTACTCATTGAAATTTCCCTAGACGACTAAAATTTCTTTTATTTAAGCATGATTACACCTTGAGGTTTTCGCTTTAATAATCGATACGGTAAGATTTAATTACATAAGCATTTAATGACAAGATTAGACAAAGTATAACAAAATTTAGTAATATTTGGAAGTTTATTATTAGTTTATTTATCTTTATTCAAGTAGGCACGCAATTTAAATCATCAATTATTATTTAAAAAATCAGAGTAGTCAATCCATGAGTAAGCTATCACAGGCTCTGAATGCTGCTCTGCTGAGAAGACCAAGCCAGAAGTTGCTCTTTTGAAAAGAAACTTGATATATACATATTTGATATATACATTAAAGTGAACAACTAATTAAGTTCCACATTTCAATCCACAAAAAAATCTTAAGATTTTAGATTTAAAACTACGAAAGAGACGGTTTAAAATATCTTGTGGAACTTTATTATATATGCATAAATATATATTTGAATTAAAGCATTTGAAAAGGGAACTTATTCAAAATTATTATACATACTTTTCATTTTGCATCTGTGTCGTGTATAAGACTTGCTGAGAAGTATTAGTCGCTTGCAGTAACGCGAGGGGGTGCTGTAGTGACGGCATGTGTTCTGTCGCACCCTGGAATGGATATTAATGTTAATCGAAACCTTAACCCATCACTCAGTACTCACTCGCGAAGTGTATTTGATATATATTTATTTATATTTAGTAATTGGTGATGTTCGATTTTGTTCCGAAAACAAGAGTTTAACAGGAGAGCATCACAGTTTAACAGTACACACCCGAGTTGCCCTTTAGTACATATGAAGCGATCTCGAGGGCAAAGGGTTAGTAACTGAATACCGTCTTTACCTGTAAGGCCAGTGAGTGAATGCAACCGTTGTTCTAAGCATGTCATCTTGTAGCCGTACAACTCCATCACGCTTGATGTTGCTATATCGTTTATCTGTAAAATTGTACATATATATTACTTTTTAAATTATATAAACCAATATAAAGTGTGTTTAAAGTAAGGTTTAACTAGGTTCTAATTTGTTACATATCATTTGCTACCGATAAATATTTTATAAATACTTTGAATTTGAGTGCAAATTATCTCATGACGATTGACTAGGACTATGATTCCCCAACGCTATGAATGTAATCATATCTAGTCCACATAACTAGGGTTGCCACCCGTACTTTATAATAAAGTAATGTAAAGTATTTCGACCAATTGTACTTTATACCTTATGGAAACAATTTGATTTCTCTGATGTTTAAAAAATCCTCCAAGCCTTTTACAGGAAACGATAACTATTGTTGCTCTACTATGTTTCTTTTTAAAAGTTTTGTATAAGCTTTAATTTAAATATAGATTAAATAGTCTGTAATTCAGGAAAAATAACGATCCTTCTAGGTCGGTGGTCTAGTGGGTAAGGGGTATTCATTTACCTTCCCTGTGTGTAGTGCCTCCCTCAGCCTAGTCAGTAGAGTCGCTCCCACACGCTCCCGCACTCCTCCCGCGGCGACGCACTCTCCACGCTCACCTCCGACGCATTCGCGAAACTGTCGCCGAATATCTATTTGACAATATAAACATTAATATAATATACACAATTATAATTATTCATTATGATATGTCCTTAATTTCTCAGGCAGTAAAAACTACAGGATCGGTTATATTATCTCCATGTTACAATATAGCTGATAACTATGGCAAAAACAATAAATATAAAAAATTACTACATAGTTATTTTACGATATACAGCTGTTTTAAAAAAAATATAATTAATAATAAAATAATTGCAATATCTCGACCCTACACCTAGTGTAGTGTTAAAGGTAATTTTTTTAACTTACAGATAAATTCATAATTGTTTTTGGTATTAAAGTGCTTTTAACAGACTTCTGAACCGATTTGAATAAAGTTTTGATTGCGTTTAAGTGGTATAATGGCTATTGTTATTTGTTACTAAAGTGTTATTTTACAGTTTCCTCGTAGACCAAGTTTGATTAGGTTTCCTATGTATTCGAGTGAATGGTCCCTGGAAGATTTATGTAAATGGTACATGACCACTTTGTCCGTCCGTAGTCCACGTATACCTGGTGGTGCGCCAGCAGTCGTCCGAGAGCGGCCTCCCAGCGCGGCTGCAGTGGCGCCAGCGCCAGCCCGCCGCGGCACGCCGTCACCACGCACTGCTGCGCCGTCTCCGCGCCCACTGGACCCGTCTGGAAACACATTTTTTAAATAATTTGGTCATCACTTCACTAAAAAAAATTGTCCAAACAAAATATTAAAATTTCATGAATAATAAATAATTTTTAATGTATACCTCGGAAGTGTACTGCAGCACGCTGTACAGGGTGTCCTCAAAGGCATCTGGAGTCTCTTCCTGCAGAACAAAGTATATAATTAGTATATATTAAATATCTGGTTTATAATTAATTTACCAATTCTCTAGATATTAGAAAATATATATACATATGACATTTGACACCCTAATTAATATTTTAAAAACCTCCGAACCTTTGATCCCTTGAGGGCCATCGGTTCCGATAATAGCCTTAACCATGATTAATAAACTTAACTAACTAAAAACTGCGCAGTGAAATGATTAAAAAAACCAAAAGAATAACTATTATAAGATTGAAATCACTAATAATTAATCGCCAGAAAATAAACACCATTGAAACAGCAAAATAAATGAACATAAAAATTATCTGTCCACCACCCACAGTATAACAAAAAATAAATAAACGATAACAAAGGCAGCCTCACCAGCCGGGAGCTTGAACAAGTGTCCAACGTTCGTTCGTTCCACATCCCGCTTTTTGACTTAGCGGGGAGCTGTTCTCGGGGCCTGGCCCCATAACAGAGTGTCTGGCGCGGGTGGCATAATATCCACCCGGTCATCGGCGTACAGTTTCTGTCTTAATTAGTTTCCAGGTGTGTTAACAAAATTTTATAATATTTACAACATGTAATAATAATTAAATTAAAAGGAAACATAATAAATAAATTTGGACAAGCAAAATTAACTTACCATACTATAAAAACAATATTCACAATAAATTTAACATAATTAATTAACCAAATACAATACAGATTAGAAATAATACAATAAAATTACATAAACGTACCGCTCCACAATATATAATTAATTTAACAATTAAGAACGCTTGTGGAGCCTATGGTATGGTTTGACGAGCACAATCAACACTTAACTTAAATACTATTTACATAAACTAAATAACTAATCAACTTAAATACTTACAACTATATAATAAAAACACTAATATAACAATATAACAATACAATATACAATAGACACTATAATAAAATACAATTAAAATAAACTAATACATATTATCTTAAACAACTATATAACTATATATTCTTTTTGTATTTTTTTTTCCCAATAAACTACTTACATACTAGACATATATACAACACACTTAAAACTAGGACGAAACTGACAGTAATCTTAAAATTAGGTAAAAGGTAAGCTTAACTAGGTAAAATAGAAAATAAAATTGGGTTAAAAAGGGACGACGAAGAGGGACGTGAGCTTCCGGGCTGCCTGGGCGGTCTGTCCAGCCGGGTGAGACCCATGTGGGAGGCCCGGCTTAGACGACCAGCGACCAAGGCAAAAAGTGCCCAACGATGCACTGGACGGTCTATTTAAACGTGTGCGCCCCTCTTTGCTTAGCAGGTTGATTGGTTGGAGTTCACTAGTTCTTCAATATGACACTAGAGGCGCTGCACACACTCTTTGCTTAGCAGTGATTGGTTGAAGTTCACTAGTTCTCCAATATGACACTAGAGGCGCTGCACACACTCTTTGCTTAGCAGTGATTGGTTGAAGTTCACTAGTTCTCCAATATGACACTAGAGGCGCTGCACACACTCTTTGCTTAGCAGTGATTGGTTGGAGTTCACTAGTTCTCCAATATGACACTAGAGGCGCTGCTATATATTGAGAGAGGCACTTCCGTTTCCTTCAGCACAACGCTTTTTTGACTCAAAAACAGCGTCCTTCCGGTATAATCTAGCGGCGGTATAATCTAATGGTAGGGATGGATGATGTGCTTGCGCAGCACCACTCACCTGTATCCCTCATTGGCGCTTCAGTTTCTGAACAGCGCAGTCGCCTTTAAATCAATCTCAAGATTCTTGTTTAATTTTGTTACAAAAGTATTATTTTATAATGAATCCATCCAGTGAAGAATGCTGATTCGTTCGTCATCCAGTGACTCTTTGGACATATCAGTAGCGGTGCTTCCAGCCCGATGCGAGGCAAAACGCATCGAAAAAGGGGACGGCGCAATGCTAAGGTAAGTAATATGGCTAGTATTGTTAAAAAAAGTAAAAAGGTCTTTTTTTATACCAGACCATATTTCCTAAAACATCAAACTTTCATGATTCCCTAGCGGCGTTCAAACGAACAAAACTTATTTAATATTAAAGGTGTGGATTGCAATATGTAAACTACCCTCAAGTCGCAGACTTTGCATACTGCTGACCTACATTTGAAATTACTTAATAATTTACAGTACTTTGATTCTCCTGACTGGTCACAAATGCATTACCTCTACCCCTCAGTTTTGTAGAACTGTAATGTAATGATTCTATAAAATCTTACGAAAAAAAATATTGTTTAGCGAATATTAAAAAATCACTTCCCGCTTAGCTTAACACAAGCTATTATTTTTCAAAACTAAGCCCTTCAGAAGGAGATTAGCTGAACTAATCCCTTGGTTATGTGAATTTCAGAATCCAATAAACATTGATAATGTATTACAAATAAAATTATTGATTTTTTTCTGAAGGTGATTGTCAAAAAATTTAATAAAATATATTGCAAATGATTTGTGGTAAACATACTGACATCTTGCAGGAGCGCCTTGGTGCCATTTTGAAGTATGTTCAAGATTATTTAAGGGAATCGTTAAGAAATTCCTCCTTCATGGGATAATATTTCTAATGTTTTACAGATTGTTACCAAGAAAGGCGTTATAAAGTGACTCTTTGGACATCAGTAACGGTGCTTCCAGCGCGATGCGAGGCAAAAAGCATCGAAAAAGGGGACGGCGCAATGCTAAGGTCAGTAATCTGGCTAGTATTGTTAAAAAAATTAAGCAACAAAGGTGTCTTCTTTATACAAGACCATATTTCATAAAACATCAAATTTTCATATGATTCACTAGCGGCGTTCAAAAGAACAAAACTTATTTAATATTGAGAAAACTACCCTCCAGTTGCAGACTTTGCATACTTGACCTACATTTGGAATTGTTTAACAATTTACTGTCCTTTAATTCTCCTGACTGGTCACAACTGCGTTATTCAGAAGTACAAAAGTTATACAATTCTACCCCCGGTTTTGTTAGATTTGGAATGTAATGACTCTATAAAATATTACGATAAAAATTGTTTAGCGAATGTTGAAAAATCACTTGCCGCTATTACATATGCCATTATGTTGCAAAATAAAGTTTTTCAGAAGGAGATTAGCTCAACTAATCTCCTGGTTATCTGAATTATCCAATATTATTATATTACAGTTAAAAATAATGTTTTTTTTTTCGGAAGGGGATTAACAAAAAAATTCAATAAAATTTATTGCAAATATCGATAATGCCATTTTGAAGTATGTTAAAGATAATAATTATTTAAGGGAATTTTAAGAAATGTGATAATTTTTTAAATATTTTACAGACTTACCAAGAAAGACGGCGTTCAAAGAAAATTCGTCAGGAAGAATGCTGACTTAGCAAAACAAAACACTACCCGCGTCCGTTCGTCATCAAGAGACTCTGTGGACATCCGGCGAAATACTAAGGTAAGTATTCTGCCAGTTTTTTTTTGAATGTTGAAAAATCACTTGCCGCTATTACACATCCTATTATTTTGCTAAATAAAGCCTTTCGAAGGAATTATATGCTCAACTAATCTCCTGGTTATTTGAATTTCAGAATCCAATAACCATTCAATTATCCGAAATCATTAGTTTACAGTTAATTAATGTTTTTTTTTTCGGAAGGTGATTTATCAAAAAATTCAATAAAATTTATTGCAAATATCGTGCAGCAGCGCCGCGTGATGCCATTTTGAATAATGTTAAAGAATTATTTAACACTTTCACTGCCAGCTCCGTAGCGTGTACGGAGACGCAAGTTTCACCCCGTGTTTCACCCCAGGGCCGTAGCATGTACGGAGCAATTAAAAGTAAATTTTTTATAGTATTTAATTGACTCAATATTTTTTTTACTATTTTTCCGTTTATTTAAATGCCTTTATGCAAACGTTTATGTGAAAAATTGAAACAGCACACAGGGCTCAATTTCTGAAAATCTGGTGGCAGCGAAAGTGTTAAGGGAATCTTTAAGAAATTCCTCCTTCATGGGCTAATTTTCTAATGTTTTACAGATTGTTACCAAGACAGGCGGCGTTCAAAAAACATTCGTCAAGAAGAAAGCTGACTTAGCAAAAAAAAACACTACCCGCATCCGTTCGGCATCAAGTGACTCTTTAGGCATCAGTAGCGGTCCTGCCAGCACGATGCGAGGCAAAAAGCATCGAAAAAGGGGACCGCGCAATACTAAGGTAAGTATTCTGGCAAGTATTATTAAAATTTTAGTATAAAAGTTTTTTTTTTTTTACAAGATCATTTTTCATAAAACAATATATTTCCGTGATTCAGAAGCGGCGTTCAAAAGAAGAAACTTTTTTAAAATTGAGAAAGGTATTGATTGCAATTTGCATAGTTGCAACTACCCTCAAGTCAGACTTTGCATACTTCTGACCTACATTTGGAATTAATTAATAATTTACAGTAATTTAATTCTGACTGGTGACAAGTGCGTTATTCAGAAGTACAAAAGTTACACAATTCTACACCCGGTTTTGTAGAACTGATTCTAGAAATGATTCTATAAAATCTTATTATAAAAATTGTTTAGCGAATGTTAAAAGATTACTCGCCGCTATTAGCTCAACTCACCCTAGTGGATTAGCTCAACTAATCTCCTGTTTATCTGAATCTCTATATCCAATAACCATTGATGATATTATAATGATCAAAAAATCAATAAAATATATTGCAAATGATTTGTGGTAAGTGTGCTGACATCGTGCAGCAGCGCAATGATGCTATTTTGAAGTCTGTTAAAGATAATTAAGGGAATCGTTAAGAAAAATTCCTCCATCAGATAACCTTTTCAATGACACCAATTTTACAGATTTTGTCGGTGTGAACCGAAAGCTGTCTTGGATCAGAGATGAAAGCACCGTGGATAAGCTTCAGAAGCGCGCCCCAAGGAGAAGACTGGAAGGAACCTTTCAAGCTGGGCAAATCAAACATCAGGTAAGTGTTTGGAGAAAGTTAGGAGCACCATTGTACATTTTAGAGATAATTACAAGTTATCGAATTTTGTTTATAAACCGATCTCCTTTGATACATCCATCTCAATTAACGACGAAATTTCAGACAAAAAATCAAAAAATATCTTATTTCAAATGAACAATCTGGCATCTTTGTATACCAAATTTTCCTAGACGCCAAAAAAGATGATACCTTTTTTTCGGACGGTCTTAAAATTAATAGTAATTAAACTAATATGTTCAAATAGACAAATTTCGTTTAGTAAATATGCACAAAGCCCCCGACTTCCTCCAACCATGAGATTGGCTTGTGAAAGTGGGTTTAAAAAACGCTTACTTTCAATCTTCTAATTGCACTAGCTCATCGTCCTTATTTAAGGATTATATCCAACCAGCCCTGGCAAATGAGTCCAAATCTGACCAATTGGATAAAGACATTATATTTGAATATTTAACAAATAATCCAATCTCTGATTCATCATTCTTTGAATTTTCTATAACTGCATCCCGTATTTTAGATTAATAACTAATAGAACGTTTTACTTCCGCAGAGGCAGTATACATAGCCTCTTCACCACACGTGGTACCCAAAAACAAGCTAGTCCAACTATAATTGGGGGGTTGGATTAAATAGTTTAAAAGAGGCATTAAACGCAGTCCAAATATAGTGTGCGATCTGTGGTGCTGCGCGCAAGCACATCATCCATCCCCACCATCTGCTAGATTATACCAGACGCTGTTTTGGAGCAAAAAAGCATTGTACTGAAGGAAGCGGAAGTGCCTCAATTTATGGCTTACAGAAAGGTAAGTACGCTTAATATTAATTTAATTTTCAGGTATTATATTAATTCAATAATTAAATTTAAATAATTATTTAATTTCAGGAGATTTCAAAGCGGGGCAAATATTCCGGTGTATAGTCAAACTGTCATTATAGACTTTTTAGTTTGAATTTAATGGAATTCAGGTGGAATGCGAAAACTGTATGCCGAGAGAAATTATATATCATGTCGAAAAATTGGTAGAGCATACGAAACGTCAAAAATCATACTAAAATAGCTACGAGTACGCACGAAAAGAGGATGTGAAGGCCGCGAATACTATCAGCAGAAAAAAAAGCTGACGCCGAGACTCAAGAAGCAAGAGTTCGTCACAGACAAGAGCAAAAGGATGCCTTGGATATTGCCACTGCAGCAGACACTTAATGTAAGTTTTTTCACCTGTTTGAATGTAAATCTTTTTAGTCGCGTCTTTTGAAAACTACATTTTTGTAATCGATTTCTCGAAAACGAATAAACCGATCTCCTCCAAATTTTACATTAATGATTTTTCATGCACCGTGAAGGGTGCAAATTATACTCAAAAAAAGGTTTGTTCTCAACGCCGCCAAAAAATTAAAATTGTTTTTTTCTCCTTCGTCCAAGCGAGCTTTAAGCATCTACTAACAGAAAATTTTGCATTTCAGATGCATATCAGTCCTGAGTTATCCTAACCACGACCACCATCACCACCAGCATCACCATCAGCACCACCATCAAACTTGTTTTGAGTCACAGATGACGACGTGTGGACAATATTCTTCGACGAAAATTTCAATAACTTATGAAATATATACCTTTTATATGATAAATTGATGTAATGAAATATTTTGTTGGTTAAATAAAAATGTACGTGTTTTGTGCCTTTGAAACCCACCTAACTTAAGTGATAAACTTAAAATATTACACTTATTTTAATAATATTGAAATATAAAAATAATTAATTATGCATTTACGTTGGCAGATTTTAAATAAAGTACACCAATTAAAAAAAAAATGACCCACCCATTGCAATCCAGCTTTACCGGGCTCTAAGGAAGGCAGTACCAGCAACGTGGGCAGGCCGTCACTGATCACAGATAGCAACTCCTTACATTATTTGGCAAGATTTATGATTTGTTTTCAATCAATCGATAAATGTTAATTTTTATGAAACAGTGAACACAGTAAAGAAATATCTGGCTGAGTTTGTGTGGTTCCTCACGGAGCTGGGCGGGTTTCGAACCCTCGTAGTTAATTTTAAATTGAAGTCTTATTTATATTTTGAAATATGATACCATAATACTGACACTTATTGAGCGGAGCGTTCTACTGGAGACTTTTTCACATTCTTTGTCACAAATAAGCTCGAAAATTACTTGACGGAAAATTTTAAACACTAAAAAACTAAAATGTTTTGTCGTTGCGGAAAATATATAGGTTATATATATAGGTTAGGTCTGATTTGTTGTCCGGTGTTGTGGAACCTTGGCTACGACTGGCTGCTTCACTGGAGGTCTCCGTTACAAAGACTGAGGCCATCCTGTTCCTCGGCCCTCGCCGATGTCCCTCTAGTCGGGCGTCTATCTGGCCAGGGTTCGGAGGCTGTGTGTGGATGAGTGTGTGTGGATGAGTGTGTGTGGATGAGTGTGTGTGGATGAGTGTGTGTGGATGAGTGTGTGTGGATGAGTGTGTGTGGATGAGTGTGTGTGCGTGCGTGCGTGCGTGCGTGCGTGCGTGCGTGCGTGTGTGTACTATAAGAATTACCAAGTTTAATAAATGCTGATAAGCAAATAAAGATATAGTTATAAGAACCTATTTTAAAATAAACAGTGTATTTTTTTTTCAAATTAAGTAGTAAGAGCTACGAGCTTACGTGTAATTATTAAGCACTGAGTTTGTAACAAGAGTTCAATTAATTATGGACTTTCTAATAACTTCTTATCTGTTTCAAAATAATTAATTAACCATATCCACCAACATTTATAACATATTTTCAGTACTAAACAGAATGAATAAGTGTAGATATCTTAATTGTAGAGAATAGACAGAAAATTGTGCACTAAACAATTATAACATTACACTAAATATAGATTTCCTGTAAGCTGATATCAAATTTTGTTATTTACAACATCATATTGCTTGTAATAATTATATTCGAGAACAAACATTAAGAAAAATATTATTGATATTCATTATATCACTTCATACCAATTGTTATTTTGTAGCTTAGTTCAGTTTAGGAATTTTGTTTAATCATAACTCAGTAGCAAGCGAACAACCCTTTATTTAAAAGGCGAAACCGCAAAGTTTATACTGAAATTCGGGATATATTCTGAAACCTTAAAGGGAAGCCACATTATTATTACTATTATTGTTCTGACCTTAACCTAAATATGCCTTTTGAATGCCTAAACATTTATTCAATCTGTTTTCTCTATAACATCCGCGTTCGGCTCAAACATACATGAGAAAATTTTTAGCTAATTATATAGTCGCATTTTGAAGACAATTAAACAAAGACAACCAAACAACCAAACAACCAAACGGTTAAGAGCTTCGCTTACGCTCAACTCAATTAACATAATATTTATGGCCAAGAGGGATCAAATCTTTAACATCTCAATTATGTATTCATATTTCAGTGAATAATGTTTAATAAATGGGCAGAAAAAATAAAAAATTGTTTAGTACAAGTCATTCAAATTTCTTTTAGTATAACTACTGTATATTGAATAATTTTATGAGACAGCTATTGAATAATTTTATGAGACAGCTTTTGAATAATTTTATGTGCCATACTTAAATGACTGTTACTAATCAAATAAGACATTTTATGCGAGGATCAGCAAGAAGTACACCTGGTGGTGAGTGGTACCGTTTCTCAAGAATATTTTCCAACAGATGCAAATCCGTAGTTTCCTTTAGAATAGTGAGAGAATGAGTAAAGTGTTATCTCTTTCTCCGTAACAGTAACAGTTACTGATTAATTTCGTGTTTAAATAATATGATCAATTTTAAAAATATAAAGAAGTAATAATATGTAGTATTATAGTAATTTCAAGACGTTTGAAAGCTGTGATTCTGGAAATGAAAGTGCTGAAGTATGCTGGCAGAACCTTAGGAATGGTATAGTTTACCGACAGAGGTATGTGGTAAAAGGAAAAGAGGTTTCAGTAAGAAGCGCGATGAATGGTGGGATGATCAAGTGAAAGACGCTGTGGAGTTAAAGAAGAAAGCATGGCTGGATTATAAAGCCTCGGGTAAGGCTAAGAGTATGAAAAAGATAAGAAAAAGACAGTACAAGTCCTCCACCAATCTAAAATGTCTTCCGAGCTGGCAGTTCTTGGTTTTCTCAGGTACTCCTCCAACTCGTCTATCACTAAGCCTTGAAGACAAGATCCAGATGACGTCGAGGGACATTCATAGAGTTTATCAAAGTCTATTACGTCTTCATCTTCATCACATACTTTATTTTCTTTTTCTGGTAATTCCAGAGATTTGTTCAGTGAGTGTAGACTTTTATATTCTTCATAAAGTTCATTGAACTTGCGCAGACTTTCTGTTTTAAGTTGCTTCCCCCACATTGTCAGGTCAAAAGTCTGAGCCTTATGCCTTGGGTCTAAAATTAAAGAAGTACAATAAATCCAGTTGCTCTTCTTGTAATGTTTAAGCATTTTGTCTCGAGCTGCTTGGAAAGCTAGAATGAGCCTGTCATCCACTTCAGATCGATTAGGTTTCTCATCTAACTGTTTTACCATAGATTCAATTTTATCTAGCAAGAGATTGAATGATACAATGACTAGCGGTAATGTAACATATTTGTCTCCACCAAGTTTTGTACTTAAAAGTTTAAAGTTTATTAGAAATTTATGTAATTTTTCGAGTACCTGCCATTCATTAGCTGTGATTTGAAAATCATTTAATTCGGTGACAGAACTGCACAATATGTCAATGCCCGCTCTCACTTTTAAACCAAATCCAATCATATCATGTGTGGAATTCCATCTCGTTGGACAGTCAAGAATGGCATTTAGATTTGATGGCACGCCAGCTGCTTCACAAGCAGACTGAAACTTCTTCTTCACTATCTCACTTCTTTTTATTTTACTGGAAATACTGCGTAACTTTGTTACAGATGTACGCGAGTCAGCAATATTTGGTGCAGATTCTTCATCTTCCTCATCCTCAGTTTCGTCTGCATAGTCTTCGTACTGCTGATCTTGCGCGTTAGTGTCAGACTCACAGTGTAATGCTAAGGTCTTTAATAAATCTTGTACACCAAGGTTTAAAATGTGAGAAAAGCACCGGAAATGTTGATTGTCTGAATCAAAGTGTGGCGGCAGCTGTTTGCCCAGTTCATACATAAATTTGGTATTTGCAGTTGCGTTGTCGACCGTGATACCTTGTATTTTATCAATTATGCCATATTCCAATAAACATTCATGGAAAATCGTTGCAATATCTTCCTCAGTATGTCGACCGCGTGATGGTATAAAATCAAGAACTACAGATTGATACTTCCATTCGTTGTCTATATAATGAATAGTAACCCCGTAGTAACTCCTACCAGCAATTGACGTCCACCCATCAATGGTAAAAGACATTTTAGATGATAATTGTTGAAGTCGTTCCTTGAGATTCAATTGGAGCTCTTCAAATCGCTCTTCGACTTTCCTTCTAAGTGTAGACCTTTTAGGAAACACCATATTAGGGCAAATACGTCGAAAATACACTTGTGTAGCTTCGTCGTCGAAAAATGAGAAGGGAAGATATTTTTTCACCACCCAATCAACTGTAGCTGTCGTGATGTTGTCACTGCTGTTTTCCGACTGAAACAAAACAATAAATCTTGTGTTATTATTTAAAACATACTAGGTTTGAGCGTATAAGAGGAGGAGGTTTGTTGTTGTTAAATCGAGAAAATCGTTAAATTGATATTAATTGTTATATTAAGGTTGCACTGTACTGTAATTTACCAAAATAAAGTACTTAGTTGTTACTGGCCGATTAAATGAGAATATGGGTGTTTATAAAAAATATTTAAGACGATAATTACATACTTAATATGTCGCACCCCTAGATGAAAACACCACTAACTCAAAAATACTTACGTAAGTTAATGGCGTTTTTGAAAGTATCGCATGAATAGCTACGCAGAGTTAAAATTCTTTTAACTGTTAAAAAAATATTCTTACCTGTCCACTTCTTCCAGCGGTTACTAAAAAGCTTGTGATATCTCCACTTAATTTTGGTTTAACAGGAAGAAATATTTCTGATTCCTTTTTGTGGAAAGATATTAGATGTTTCCTTAAGCCTGAAGTGTTTCTGTTTTTCATTTTTATTTCAATCTTTTTATGTTGGCACAATTTACAGAAGGCAGTTTGGGATGCATGAATTATTTCGAAAAACTCCTCAAATTTGCTTTTGGGTCTTTTAGATCTGTGACTCAAACTCTCGTTACTCGGACTAGAATAATTTGAATCTTCGTCACTCATATTAAATTGTACACGTGATACGTTTTTAGAAAACAACGAGAATTAGTAAAAACAATTATTAAGTTAGACTCGAAGCACAGCTCAATTGGAAATGACTGGAATTAAAATAATTCCTTTATTTATTAGTACGTTTCCTTGCTTTCTACCGCGCCGCCTCGCCACGTGCCGGCTCGTTACTATTCCTCGTGGACGAAGTCGCGAGCACAGCTAGTAAATACTTACTCTCATCATCTCTCTCAGAGATATTCGGGCTGGTAAGTAATACAAAACTCTTATCGCAGGCTTTTTATTTTATTAGTAGGTAAGTACCTACGCTTTTTATATTATTTTATTAGTTTTGTAGAATTTTTTTACACGTTTCAAGTATATTTAAAAGTGGCTACAATATTTATTAAACGGGTGCGGGGTGATATTTGAACACTTTTTTGCTATTTTTTCTTGTAAAAACTTAAGAAATATAATGACTAAATGTACAATAATAGTACCTAAGTAATTAGTTTAAAACCATATAAGTAATCAATATTATAATATATAAATACTAGAATGAATTAATATGACATCTACTACCTATCCTTACCATTTTATCCCAATCATAATACTACTTGCGTGATCAGTATAATGTATTCATTTTCATTCTAAGCACTCTGAAACTTATTTATTCTTTGGAACACCTGTAGGTACTCTTAAAATTCGAAATTATTTTGCATGAGTATACCTACGCCTACGCCCTATGGCGGCAATCAAATAGTGTCAAATGTTATGATTTCGGCGTGGCGGCAACGATTGTTTTAGATTTCAAAAGAAGCCGCCGGCGCGTGTATCATAACCATGTACTTCCGAAAAGCGGCAAATTTCTTTGAGAAGTAAGTACAAAACCTTTGATGCCGCATTATCAAAGTGCCGATGGTTAAAACATAACTATGCATGCACTCAGTTTGATTTTAATAGATAGGTCCAGTTTTTCATATTCTTTGATACAGTTTTTTGCGTCTCATAGAATTCCTAAGCGTACCTACCTATACACCGAACTGTTACACCTAACTACTCAGTGAAATAGCGCTAAGTCCTAGCTGCAAGACGCAAGAGTCTTGCAGGCTATGTCTTGTTCTTGCTCAAATCTTGCACGGTCAGTCTTGGTCTCGGTCTTGCTAAAAATACGCGGTCTTGTTCTTGGTCTTGGTCTTGCAAAAACGCAAGAACAAGACCAAGACTGCAAGACCAAGACTGAATTTGGGCAACACTAAATTTATGTCACTAGTAGACTTGCGTTTTTTTAATATAATGTTTTGTACCTGGACGCATAGTCTTTATTATCAACAAAAACAAACACAAAATATAATTCAATATTTTATTACGATTTATTTGTACTTTCAATTAAATCGTATCAATAAATTTATACGGTGGTTAGTTGAACTATTGCAATACTCTAATAAATTATGTTATAATAGGAATACATAAATGGATTTATCAAAATGTTCATGATTTTATAAGTAAGTTTGTACACACCAAATATAATGCTTTTGTTTGAAACTTTTATATTTAAATGGTTTTGACCTTAAATAAATCTGTGTTTGTTTGTGTTTTTTTCATGATAATTGTTCAAAAAAATATATTTACTTAATTAATATTTACAACAAGCGTATTTTTAATGTTTGAATATATTTTATTTAGTAAAGTAACTAACATATTTGGTTAAATTACAATTTACTAATTGGATAGTTTACATAACTGTTCAAAAATTTTCTTTAATACATTACACATAAAATATTTAAACTAAAATATAAATCCTTAACCATATTATATCTCTAAACATTTGTTAATATTTTTGCTTTTTTTTTAATTTATACTTATTTTTTACACACACATGCGTAGAAACGTGGTACATAAACCTACTGCGACCCTCCATTAACATTAATAGACAGACAGCAATGCCATTAACCAAACATATTGGTAGAATTTTTAATACCAATATATATATATAATATGAAAAGGCTTTTAATAAATTAATAACAACTTTAATAGTTTTAGTTTAAGTTGGTACATTTGTAACAATTTGTAATAATAATTTAATATTAACCGCTAGCAGTCAAGTTAACTCTTTATTTAATTGCATGTTAAACAAGTTGTATAAAGTTTGAAATACAAAAAAATCATATATTTCTATGTCATATATTCATATGTCTTCGCCGCCTCCGCTCATGATACAAATACAACAAACCATAAAATAAACTAAGACAATTCAACAGAGACTTATTTAAAATTTCATTAGAAGCTTACAGTAAGTACCTAAACTTGGATTATCATCTTAAGGTAATGTCCAATGTATTCATGTACATAATACTATTTACAGATTTATCATGAAATCTTAGAAATTGAAAAGTCTTACATTTTGCATGAGGGTATCGAACACTATCGTAGACAAAATAATAAATACTGTATAATAAAAGACCTAAACTAATGAACAAAATCATTTCAAATAAAGTAAATATTGTCTTATATTATAAGTCAGAGCCGCTGACAGACAAGTAGAAAGCAAAGCCAAAGATTGTTATTTCAATTACATAAACATTGCATTTAGGAAATGAAAGACTCAAGATCTCGTTAAACTTAAAGTAATATATGATGAAGAAGTTCATAGCCCCATATTTTAAATACTGGAATATAATATGATCTTAAAAATAAATTCCTGGGTATTATAATATTTTTATTAAAACTAAGATTATTTTTGTAAAAATTTTAATAAGTACATATAATTTGCGTTCCTTAATACGTAGTTTTTTATTATTTATAACTCATATTGAATATAAAAGTTTTAATTATTTATAATAATTATTAAGATAAAATCTTATCAACAAATTACAATATGTTATATAAAACTTTTTTATATTTATATTTTATAATAAGCCTAATATAAATTCGATACCAAAGAATTAAGAATAACATTAATTAAGCTACTTAGAGTTAGTTTTAAGTATTTGCATATCAATTAATGAGATTGCATTTGGAAAACGTAAAAAATTAAATATTATATATTTAGAATACAGTAAATAATACTGATTCTGATTATTGTATTTGTTCAACTAGCACTTGAGGACTAATATAATCGAACCTCAGTTAAGTACGAGTACAAACTAGACCGCCATTAATATCTTTAGAGGTCAAGATATTAACTCTCTTCGATAATATAAACACCGATGCACAGTGTTTCGTGTAGAACATGCTAGGTGGACAAAATTATTTTATGTTATATAACAGGGCTTTTACTATTTTACATATAGGTAGTCATGTTTTTGTAATAAAAAACGAAAAATTGGTATAAAAACAGAAAATATATTCAAAAATATTATACAAACAACAAAAATAAAATTAAAAATACTAAATTAACCTAATAATCATCATCAGAGTCTTCTGATGAATCTTTTATAGTGTAATCTTCATCATTTTGTGGCATTGTGCGACAATATGATGACGATTCCGGCCTTGATTCTACTATGCTAGGGCTTACAATTAACTTTAAAATTCTGTACATATTTTTTCCGGTTTTTTTCGGGGAATCTCTCGAAGGCTATTGATCAAAGGATCAGATGTTATAACTAACATAGACAGTAAGTCTCTATTCGTGGCAACACGCGAGCACTTGCGGGTGTTGTACTCCCTAAATCTGCGGCAATCTTTGTTACGTGCTTCCTGAGCCTCTTCGGAAAGCTGCCCAATCGGAAGCAATGCTGCTTTGATGACCTCTGTACTGTGAATTAATATTTTATGTACAGTAGCAGGCATACAGTAGCACGAATAGAGACTAAGATAATGTCTTCTGGTTTCGAGACAAAATTTATTGAATTCCGCTAAGTTTATTTCGAATCCAGAAGACAATGTCCTCAAAATAACATCAAATTGTTTGATAATTGTAACATCTAACCCTGTGATGTGAGCACTCATCTCAGCATTTTTAAAAAAGCGACGGGCTGTGTTTCCATCATTTGAAGAACCAAATCCTGGCTTTGGTTTATCAACAATAAGCCCCATCTCGTTCTTAAATTTCAACTTGATTTCTTCGGAACGAACTTTGATATCTGCTTTGTCTTCGTCGCTTCTAGCCTGCCATTTCTTTATATTCAACTTGTAGCTGATATGTAAAAGGCGTTCAAAGCAACGAATCCAAGCATGAAGTGTAGATAAACCAAAGCCAAAATGTTCTTGATTGCTGTTGAACTTCGCGGGATCATCGTTCATTGTTTTGGGGGTGGCGCCACAGATGAAACACTTTTGAGATGAACGAGTTTCTGTTTATGCGTTGCATACTTTTCCGTCTGTCATTGTCAGTAAAAGTTCGTGTTTCACAGAGATTTGAGAATCATCAAATTTGATAAGTTTTGGAAGAAGATCGTTAACTTCGTTATCGTTAACAATCTGTTTGTCTCCGCTAACGTGAAGTCGTTCGTTTCTTTAGCAAATATAACTTTGATTGGGCGACAATACATTGTTGATGAAGGCCGAGGATTTTGCCAAATAATTTTGGACCCATCATATAACTTAAGGGGAACGAAAGAAAATACAAAAAGAAACTCGTCCGTATCTTCAGTGTTTTCAAATCTCTGTTTGTATGTGCTGTGCCCAGAACTTCCATCACATCCCCATTTACTAACAAGTGTAAACAATGAACTTGTTGGGAGGACACTGCTGATAACTTCATTCTGTGCTAATATTAGACGTTCCACTGTTTTATTTAATAAGGCTTGCAAATTTATTTCAGCACGAGTTTCTGTTATAGCAATATGCTCCTCTGCAGGGTGACAGGCCTGTTTGAACTTTCTTAAACTAAAATATGACGGAAATACATTATGTCCTGCCTTCATGGACCACTTTCTTGTTTCTTTGTATGCATGCGTTGTTGATTTAGAATCTATATAGTAAGCTAAGGCTTCGTCACTACTTAACTGCCTAGGAATAACAGAACTGGTATTTTTAGACTTCTTAATATTATCTGGGTTCTCACTAATGTCTCCAATCACGTTGGCAATTTTTCTTTGGCCTGTTGAACGCACAGCAATTTCGGCAGCAGTCACTAATTCACTGACACTTCGCGATTCTACGAGATCCACAACGCGACGTTTCTTCGTCTTAAACGATGATTCTTCGAAATCTTTGCGAGGTCTTCCTGCAGGAGTCACAGCCCCACTCGATGTCGAAGGTTGTGACGCAGAAGAACTCGCGGTGAACTGTATGTCTGCTTCATCCAGCCACGTCTTGTTTTTAATTAAAAAACGCTCCTTCGACTTTCCTGAAGCCAACCATTTGGTACCAATCTTATATGAAAAGTTGGATATTTTCAAATTTATTTCTTTTCGGCTACTTTCAGTAATATCACCAAAGTGAAATTATGAAGAAAGGTAGACATATACACGCGAATTTTTTTCATTCTTCGTGTGTTTCAACCATTCTTCGAAAAAGTCTATCCTTGAAATGGAGTAAACGTGTTCTGAAAAAAAAAGAAAAAAACATGTTGTACTCAAGTGTGCTAAATAATATGTGTATTTTTATATAGAATAAAGGTATTCCTATGATATATCTAAGAATTAGCCCGGATAGAGGTGAATGTCTGTAAATTTAGCTCTGTCAAAGTTTTTTTTTTTTAAAAATATACGCTAAAATATGTAATGTATGTTAAAATTACACTAAAAATACATTTCAATAGATTTTGTTTTAAATAAATACTTATTAAAAAATAGGACTTACCCTCAGTATTAATATCCATCACAAACAGTCACAATATTACTATAATCCATTATGAGACGTGCACGAAAGTGTCGCTAAATTGCAACTGATTGATTGGAAAGGTTGCATTAAACTCATTACCTGCCTTCTGACCCCTATGACTCATCAGTTAAACATGTGACAAACAACAGATTCTCGGAATTGGAGTTTAGGGATGTTGTTTACGTTTTGTAATTAAGATTACCTGGAAATGATAACATGAATATTGTCCACCTAGCATGTTCTAGGCGAAATACTGTGCGATGCCTCGAAATAACTTCCAAATTAAGGAATAAATTTAGTTTAAAAAGAGATATTAACATACATTTACTTAATCGTTTTTCATTTAATTAGGTATTTATAATAACAAATTAAAATCAAAACCCGCAAACATTTTAAGAAATGGGGATATATTTTTATTGAATACAAAATATATTAAGATTTACGGTCGTGTTCCGAAAGAACTAAATTCTTAATAATTTGACAGAAGTGTCAAAAGTCACACCCTGAACCAAACGGAAAGGTAAAATTTTACACATCCTGCCTGTCTGCAATATAATGAATGCTTCTGCAGTTATGTCAGCATCCTGCTCTGTTATATTCCATGCATGAATATAGGTCACGTAACTTAGGAGTTTAGTTTGGTACCGGTACAAAGTTATGAGCCTTACCTTAGTTGGTCATAGATTACAGCTCAACTTAAATTGGCTCTACAAAATTTCCCAAAATGTCAATTTCTAACTTTGTTTAAACTATTAATCATAGTAATTTTAAGACCGTTATTATACAGTTAAATAAAAGTTCATGTAATTTATCTAAAAAGTAACATAATAACATTTTATTGAATATAACACAAACGCAGTACATACATAGTAAACGCATGTTTTTTAAATGGACACATTTGACTGATTTAAGTAAAACACACCAAACGGTTATAACAATAAATTTTTTCATCCATGTATGTATACATGGGTGAAAAAATATTCAAACTAGATAATATACAAATAAGAAGAGATCTCTTCTGTCCCGTGTGTGCTCGTTAGGCCGCACTCCCAATTATGAAATTAAACAATAATTACTTTGTGAACCAGAAAATATTTAGGGTTCCCACAATGTTCATAAATTGTGGTTTAATAAAATGGATACAAGGCTTTCAATATGCCATCGCAGCCTTAGAAACATATTTTTTAGTAAACTTTAATTTATCATTTAGTTTTTTTTATACTTCTTCCTCAGTACCATTAGACGAGTTGGCACCCTGCAATCATTAATGTTTTAGAACCAAAAATGAATGTCATCACGATTTTTGAATTAAGCCATTTACGTATATTAGATTTTTTTATGTAACTCTAAAATCATAACTGGCGACAAATCATGGGATTATGGTTATGACGTGGCTGATAACGCTTCTTCGATTCATTTTTTGTATCATGCCGCTCCAAGTCCCTCCAAGCCAACGAAGTAGTGTTTTATTTGTGATATTTCTGTGAAAAATCTTTACATACTTAAATGACAAAAAAGAATTAACTCATTTTATATTTAGGTAAATAAAGTAGATAGTAAAGTAGATTTTTAAATAATAATGAGAATGATATATAATGTATATGATGTACATATATGTTTTATGATTGACTTAAGGTACTGATTAAAAATACAAAAATGAAATAAGAAAAAAATCAGATATAAGCATATTTTTTATATCAGCTTTACTATTTCTATCCTAAAAATAAAGTTTATTTCTAAAGCAATCACCACACAATTTTAGTTTATTAGCGATATTATTTAACCATATCTTTGATCATAAATTCACATGCTTATTGACACAAATTTAATATAATCAACGTATGTTATAATGAATTAACAAAGCGTGGAAACGCTAAGGCTTTCAAGTAAATGAGTATCGTTCGTCACTTTGCTGGGAATAATGGATTGCCCGCAACGAGACGGGTTTAGTAATTCCCGCCTTTACTGCGAACATAACACATAATTTATTATTTTATCATTACTTATTCATATTGCTTTCATGATATTACAATACCATTTTATATATCTTCACACAATAATTTAATAATTAACTGATTAGATATTTATTGCAGACCGCTAGCACATCTTGAATCTATTTTAAACTAACTAACTAACAGTCGAGGTCGTATCAGACAGTTAGGGTATATTGTCCATCTACATAAGAAATCTTGATTCGTAGGAGAAATAATATCCAGTTCATGGCTACCCTTCATATGACGCTCTCCAATATCCACTGATGTTCTGAAAGGGACAAGACGGATTTAACAAAAACTTATTTATGAATCTTAATTTATGAAACTTAGCTTCTGAAAACTAATATTTATTAATATATTATTACAGGAACCAAAACCAACAAGAACGTTAGTTCTAAGAAATATTATTCATATCGGTTGATGATGAGACGTGGTCAGGACAAAAGTCATTCCACGATGTCGTGAGTTTTGTCATCAATTCATGGTCGACATGTGCGTAAAGGCAGACAATTGACTATGATATTTGCAATATAATGTACAACAGATGCGTGCGGAAGACTATACTCAATTGCTAGATGATATTGTCAATAATGCCGCTAAAATTGGCAACTCATTGTCATTCTGCTGTCATCGTACATAAGCGGTTCACGTCATATGCAAGAATAAATACAGGATGCTCTGACTTTCGTTCGCGAATATGAACGACCATGTTTTTTTTATTACGTTTACATGTAATCCAAAATGACCAGAGATTACGTCGTTGTTATTGACTGGACAAAATGCAATAAATCGTCATGACATTATAGCACGTGTGTTCAAACAATACTCAGTCTTTAATAAACTTTATTACAATATTACATGTTTTTGTTCCTACACGTTGCTAGACGTGTTCGGTTGAATAGAAAAAGCGGGGATGACTTCATGTGCATATCTTGATTAGACTCATCGACAAAATCCGTCTTGAAAAAAATCGTTCGTAATTTTTGCGGAAATTTCAGATATAATGTTTGATATTGTTACAACAAACATCTTGCATGGCAGATTGAAAATGTACCTAAAGTTTTCCGGCCCGAGCAGAGATATTGTAGTATAATCATAAAGATTTAATAAGTAATAATATTTGCATAAACATCGTATACGGTGAAACGATTTAATGATAACATTCAGCGACGCTATGTACAGTAAAACATCGATTTATATTGAGGTTTTGGGCATTATCTTTGCCAACGTACCAGTCACTAATTTCAGTATGTTTTCACCAAATCCAAGTTCATCTGTTTATTAGAATAAACACTCAAATGAATTGCAAACTACAATCCAATACTGAAAAAATAAATGAAGAAAAAAGAACTAAAACACACACAAGCACACGCACGCATTCATCTACACACACACACACGCACGCATTCATCTACACACACACACACGCACGCATTCATCTACACACACACACACGCACGCATTCATCTACACACACACACACGCACGCATTCTTCTACACACACACACACGCACGCATTCTTCTACACACACACACACGCACGCATTCATCTACACACACACACGCATTCATCTACACACACACACACGCACGCACGCATTCATCTATACACACACACACGCACGCACGCATTCATCTATACACACACACACGCACGCACGCATTCATCTATACACACACACGCACGCACGCATTCATCTATACACACACACACACACACGCATTCATTCATCTACACGCACGCGCACGCACACACACACACACACACGCATTCATTCATCTACACACACACACACACACGCATTCATTCATTCATCTACACACACACACGCACGCATTCATTCATTCATCTACACACACACACACACACGCACGCATTCATTCATCTACACACACACACACACGCATTCATTCATCTACACACACACACACACACATTCATCTACACACACACACACACACATTCATCTACACACACACACACGCATTCATCTACACACACACGCACGCATTCATCTACACACACACGCACGCATTCATCTACACACGCACGCATTCATCTACACACGCACGCATTCATCTACACACACACGCATTCATCTACACACACACACGCATTCATCTACACACACACACGCATTCATCTACACACACACACGCATTCATCTACACACACACTCATTCATCTACACACACTCATTCATCTACACACACTCATTCATCTACACACACTCATTCATCTACACACACTCATTCATCTACACACACACTCATTCATCTACACACACACTCATTCATCTACACACACACTCATTCATCTACACACACACTCATTCATCTACACACACACTCATTCGACTACACACACATTCATTCATCTACACACACATTCATTCATTCATCTACACACACATTCATTCATCTACACACACATTCATTCATCTACACACACACATCTCTGGCATTAAGAAATAACTTTTCTACAGTCGTTCACACGTGGACAAATAGGGCCTGAAGCGAAAGTTTGAAGCTGAGAGCTAAATAGCCTATTACATAAAACTGTTGTATGATCCGTGTCATAATTATAAATGTATATATGGTTATTATTTAATGTAAGTTTTGAAGTTAAAGCTGGAAATTTATTTGGATTTCAATTATTAATTTGTTAGGATCAACAAGGGTCAGCTATAAATGCCTAAAAATACAAACATTACATTTGAAATTAGAAAGCTAATGGTCAAACAAAATCTTTTATTTTAGTTAAGGTTACTTGGTAAATAAAAAACACATAGTAACAAAATTTATTCTACATCATAATTCCCATAACTTCATATACACAAAATGAAAATGATATCAAAATTGTCCAATTAACATTTACGAGATGCAATACGTGTCTTATCATTTGAAAGAAATTAAAAGTGTTATTAAAAACTACTGAACTATTAATTTATAAGGAGCATTTTCATTACTTTTAAAATGATTTTATTCTTCATTATTTGTGTAAATATAATCTGTTACTTATTTCTCTTCTCTTGATATTTTCCGTCTCCTTCAATCTGAAATCAAAAATATTAATAAATTTTAAGTTAATCTGACCAAATTAAGTTTTATGAAAGGTCAATATACAAATATTTTGTAAGTTGAAAAGGTTTAATTTTATATACATTATTAAATATTAAGGGTTAAGTTTGATAGATGAAAAAGAATAAATTTAATTTTTATAATATTTATACAGGAATAGGTATGCGAGTACCATTAGGTGGCATTGGAGGTGCTCTTGCTCATGAGCTTGGCTACCATCTCTCTTCATCTCCAGCTGCGACGCCACCTGGTACAGCCTGTTCTCACGCTCCACCAGTCTTCTCCAGCTGCTTTATCATGTGGGGATGGAATATATTATGTATTTTATGGAGTAACGAAAGTAAAAATACAAAAACTGTATACTGAAAAAAGTGTTTGATATTTGTTTAATAATTAGAATCCATAATGAATTTTAAATTAAGAATTAAAGACCAATCTATTAAATTAAATATATTAAATACCAAAAGCGATGGCAATCAACAGTACGATACGAATCTCTAGGGTTCAGCAAGATCATGAATATAACTTGAAAAATAGTGTCATTCTCCCTCCCTTATTTATATCATTTACAGATGGATTCTAACTAGAAGAACGTTATATCATCCTATTAAGTATAAATAGTTAGTAGCTGTTCTTGTTCGTCTATTAAAACAATTAATTGATTATATATATAAATTTCTATTTATGTTGTAAATATAATGCAATATAATATAATATACCAGTTGCAAGGTAAAAAAATCCGAAAAAAAAAATATATTCAATTAATATTGAGATTTCTAAACTATCTGAACATCAAATTCTCTTCAACATTCTTAAAAAAAAACAAGTATAAGACACCTGTTGTTCCAATTTCTTTTGTATTACTCTGCTATCAGCCTCTTGTTGCTTCAGTCTTTCTTCCAGTTCCTTCTCGCGTACTTTCATTTCGCTTTCTGTCCTGAAAATAAATTAATACAGAGAATATAGTTAAGCGCCATCTGTTGAGCACACGAACTAGGTTGCTTCATTTGTTGCTAAAGTTCGACAGATGGCGCTGAAATAAAATTTATTAAATTGTTACATTTTTTTAATAAAAAACTTACAGCCAATTGAGCTCTGAACTCTTGTTGCAAATGTTCTTTTTGATTTTCTTTGTCTAATCTCTCCCTAGACGACTGTAAAATTTATTTTATTATTATTATTAGTTTATTTATCTTTATTCAAGCAGGCACGCAATTTAAATCATCAATTATTATTTAAAAAATCAGAGTAGTCAATCCATGAGTAAGCTATCACAGGCTGTGAATGCTGCTCTGCTGAGAAGACCAAGCCAGAATTTCCACATTTCAATCCACAAAAGAGACAGTTTAAAATATCTTGTGGAACTTTATTATATATGCATAAATATATATTAGAATTAAAGCATTTGAAAAGGAAACTTATTCAAAATTATTATACATACTTTTCATTTTCCATCTGTGTCGTGTATAAGACTTGCTGAGAAGTATTAGTCGCTTGCAGTAACGCGAGGGGGTGCTGTAGTGACGGCATGTGTTCTGTCGCACCCTGGAATGGATATTAATGTTAATCGAAACCTTAACCCATCATACTCACTCGCGAAGTGTATTTGATATATATTTATTTATATTTAGTAATTGTTGATGTTCGATTTTGTTCCGAAAACAAGAGTTTAACAGGAGAGCATCACAGTTTAACAGTACACACCCGAGTTGCCCTTTAGTACATATGAAGCGATCTCGAGGGCAAAGGGTTAGTAACTGAATACTGTCTTTACCTGTAAGGCGAGTGAGTGAATGCAACCGTTGTTCCAAGCATGTCATCTTGTAGCCGTACAACTCCATCAAGCTTGATGTTGCTATATCGTTTATCTGTAAAATTGTACATACATATTACTTTTTAAATTATATAAACTAATACAAAGTGTGTTTAAAGTAAGGTTTAACTAGGTTCTAATTTGTTACATATCATTTGCTACTGATAAATATTTCATAAATACAAATACAGGTCAATATACAAATATTTATTTTTTAAGTTCAAAAGGTTACAGCATTTAATTTTATATAAATTATTAAATATTTGATAGATGAAAAAGATTAAATTAAATTTTTATAATATTTATACAGGAATAGGAGACAAAGTATTATATTGGTAGAATATGGTATGCGAGTACCGTTAGGTGGCATTGGAGGTGCTCTTGAGCTTGGCTACCATCTGAAGCACTCTCTTCATCTCCTCCAGCTGCGACGTCACCTGGTACAGCCTGTTCTCACGCTCCACCACAGTCTTCTCCAGCTGCTTTATCATCTGGGGATGGAATATATTATGTATTTTATGGAGTTACGAAAGTAAAAATACAAAAACTGTATACTGAAAAAGTGTTTGATATTTGTTTAATAATAAGAATCCATAATGAATTTTAGACATTTGTTTTACCATATCATCTAACTTTTTATTTTTATTTAAAACGGAATACATTAAATAAATACCAATCTATTAAATTAAATAGATTAAATACCAAAAGCGATGGCAATCAACAGTACGATACGAATCTCTGATAATCAGAAAAGTACGTACACTTAACATTTTTAGGGTTCATCAAGATCATGAATGTAACTTGAAAAATAGTGTCATACAATTTTTTCTCCCTTATTTATATCATTTACAGACGGATTCTAACTAGAAGAACGTTATATCATCCTATTAAGTATAAATAGTTAAGTAGTTAAGTCTCACAGTGTTCCCTCTGCTCTATCTCCCGCCGCAGGGCTCCGTCGGCGGCAGCGGCCTCCTCCAGTCACTTGTCTCGCTGCTTCACGCGCTCCTCGAACTTATCAACACGCCCCCGCTAGCTCGCTGTTCTTGTTTGTCTATTAGAACAATTAATACATTATATATATAAATTTCTATTTATGTTGTAAATATACCTATAACCAGTTAATGCAAGGTAAAAAAATCCGAAAAAAAAAATGTTCCATTAATATTGAGATTTCTAAAGTATCTGAACATCAAATTCTCTTCAACATTCTTAAAAAAAAAAGGCAAGGCTTAGTTTAGGTCAATGAGAGGACTGATATAACAGAAATAAGCGTAAAAATTATTATCAAAAGAATTGAGGAATAATCACCTGTTGCTCCAATTTCTTTTGTATTACTCTGCTATCAGCCTCTTGTTGCTTCAGTCTTTCTTCTAGTTCCTTCTCGCGTACTTTCATTTCGCTTTCTTTGTTCTGAAAATAAATTAATACAGAGAATATAGTTAAGCGCCATCTGTTCACTGTTAACGAGCACACGAACTAGGTTGCTTCATTTGTTGCTAAAGTTCGACAGATGGCGCTGAAATAAAATTTATTAAATTGTTACATTTTTTAATAAAAAACTTCCAGCCAATTGAGCTCTGAACTCTTGTTGCAAATGTTCTTTTTGATTTTCTTTGTCTAATCTCTCAGCTGCTAACTTTGCTCGAAAACCGCGCAGTGACGTTTCCGCGTCATCCAGCTACTTGTGCATTTCCTCTATTGCCTTTTAATGTCTAAAATAAAAAAAAGTATTAATTAATGTATGAAAATAATTATTGCATATACATAAGTAGTAAAAACAATTTGTATGCATAAAAAAATATGCAAAATAGTATTGCATCGGCCGGGAATCGAACCCGGGCCGAACGCGTGGCAGGCGAGCATTCTACCAAATTCAAAAAAAAACTTATTTATGTAACGATGTACTCATTGAAATTTCCCTAGACGACTAAAATTTCTTTTATTTAAGCATGATTACACCTTGAGGTTTTCGCTTTAATAATCGATACGGTAAGATTTAATTACATAAGCATTTAATGACAAGATTAGACAAAGTATAACAAAATTTAGTAATATTTGGAAGTTTATTATTAGTTTATTTATCTTTATTCAAGTAGGCACGCAATTTAAATCATCAATTATTATTTAAAAAATAAGAGTAGTCAATCCATGAGTAAGCTATCACAGGCTCTGAATGCTGCTCTGCTGAGAAGACCAAGCCAGAAGTTGCTCTTTTGAAAAGAAACTTGATATATACATATTTGATATATACATTAAAGTGAACAACTAATTAAGTTCCACATTTCAATCCACAAAAAAATCTTAAGATTTTAGATTTAAAACTACGAAAGAGACGGTTTAAAATATCTTGTGGAACTTTATTATATATGCATAAATATATATTTGAATTTGGTGATATTTGTTTGATCTTGTTCCGAAATCATCAGTTTAACTGGAGAGCATCACAGTTTAACAATACACACCCGAGTTGCCCTTTAGTACATATGAAGCGATCTCGAGGGCAAAGGGCTAGTAACTGAATACTGTCTTTACCTGTAAGGCGAGTGAGTGAATGCAACCGTTGTTCCAAGCATGTCATCTTGTAGCCGTACAACTCCATCACGCTTGATGTTGCTATATCGTTTATCTGTAAAATTGTACATACATATTACTTTTTTAATTAATTAACTAATACAAAGTGTATTTAAAGTAAGGTTTAACTAGGTTCTAATTTGTTACATATCATTTGCTACTGATAAATATTTCATAAATACTTTGAATTTGAGTGCAAATTATTAAATTATTAATCAAAAATATTAATAAATTTTAAGTTAATTTAACCAAATTTTTATAATATTTATACAGGAATAGGAGACAAAGTATTATATTGGTAGAATATGGTATGCGAGTACCGTTAGGTGGCATTGGAGGTGCTCTTGCTCATGAGCTTGGCTACCATCTCCTGCAATCTCTTCAACTCCTCCAACTGCGACGTCACCTGGTGCAGCCTGTTCTCACGCTCCACCAGTCTTCTCCAGCTGCTTTATCATCTGGGGATGGAATATATTATATATGGAGCTACGAAAGTAAAAATACAAAAACTGTACACTGAAAAAAGTGTTTGATATTTGTTTAATAATTAGAATCCATAATGAATTTTATAATATCTAACTTTTTATTTTTATTTAAAACGGAATACATTAAATACTAATCTATTAAATTAAATATATTAAATACCAAAAGCGATGGCAATCAACAGTACGATACGAATCTCTGATAATCAGAAAAGTACGTACACTTAACATTTTTAGGGTTCATCAAGATCATGAATGTAACTTGAAAAATAGTGTCATACAATTTTTTCTCCCTTATTTATATCATTTACAGACGGATTCTTACTAGAAGAACGTTATATCATCCTATTAAGTATAAATAGTTAAGTAGTGAAGTCTCACAGTGTCCCTCTGCTCTATCTCCCGCCGCAGGGCTCCGTCGGCGGCAGCGGCCTCCTCCAGTCGCTTGTCTCGCTGCTTCACGCGCTCCTCGAACACGCCCGCTAAGCTCGCTGTTCTTGTTCGTCTATTAGAACTATTAATACATTATATAGTATAAATTTCTATATATGTTGTAAATATACCTATAACCAGTTAATGCATGGTAAAAAAATCCGAAAAAAAAAAATATTCCATTAATATTGAGATTTCTAAACTATCTGAACATCAAATTCTCTTCAACATTCTTAGGCAAGGCTTAGTTTCCGTCAATGAGAGGACTGATATAACAGAAATAAGCGTAAAAATTATTATCAAAACAATTGAGGAATAATCACCTGTTGTTCCAATTTCTTTTGTATTACTCTGCTATCAGCCTCTTGTTGCTTCAGTCTTTCTTCCAGTTCCTTCTCGCGTACTTTCATTTCGCTTTCTGTCCTGAAAATAAATTAATACAGAGAATATAGTTAAGCGCCATCTGTTGAGCACACGAACTAGGTTGCTTCATTTGTTGCTAAAGTTCGACAGATGGCGCTGAAATAAAATTTATTAAATTGTTACATTTTTTTAATAAAAAACTTACAGCCAATTGAGCTCTGAACTCTTGTTGCAAATGTTCTTTTTGATTTTCTTTGTCTAATCTCTCCCTAGACGACTGTAAAATTTATTTTATTATTATTATTAGTTTATTTATCTTTATTCAAGCAGGCACGCAATTTAAATCATCAATTATTATTTAAAAAATCAGAGTAGTCAATCCATGAGTAAGCTATCACAGGCTGTGAATGCTGCTCTGCTGAGAAGACCAAGCCAGAATTTCCACATTTCAATCCACAAAAGAGACAGTTTAAAATATCTTGTGGAACTTTATTATATATGCATAAATATATATTAGAATTAAAGCATTTGAAAAGGAAACTTATTCAAAATTATTATACATACTTTTCATTTTCCATCTGTGTCGTGTATAAGACTTGCTGAGAAGTATTAGTCGCTTGCAGTAACGCGAGGGGGTGCTGTAGTGACGGCATGTGTTCTGTCGCACCCTGGAATGGTTATTAATGTTAATCGAAACCTTAACCCATCATACTCACTCGCGAAGTGTATTTGATATATATTTATTTATATTTAGTAATTGTTGATGTTCGATTTTGTTCCGAAAACAAGAGTTTAACAGGAGAGCATCACAGTTTAACAGTACACACCCGAGTTGCCCTTTAGTACATATGAAGCGATCTCGAGGGCAAAGGGTTAGTAACTGAATACTGTCTTTACCTGTAAGGCGAGTGAGTGAATGCAACCGTTGTTCCAAGCATGTCATCTTGTAGCCGTACAACTCCATCAAGCTTGATGTTGCTATATCGTTTATCTGTAAAATTGTACATACATATTACTTTTTAAATTATATAAACTAATACAAAGTGTGTTTAAAGTAAGGTTTAACTAGGTTCTAATTTGTTACATATCATTTGCTACTGATAAATATTTCATAAATACAAATACAGGTCAATATACAAATATTTATTTTTTAAGTTCAAAAGGTTACAGCATTTAATTTTATATAAATTATTAAATATTTGATAGATGAAAAAGATTAAATTAAATTTTTATAATATTTATACAGGAATAGGAGACAAAGTATTATATTGGTAGAATATGGTATGCGAGTACCGTTAGGTGGCATTGGAGGTGCTCTTGAGCTTGGCTACCATCTGAAGCACTCTCTTCATCTCCTCCAGCTGCGACGTCACCTGGTACAGCCTGTTCTCACGCTCCACCACAGTCTTCTCCAGCTGCTTTATCATCTGGGGATGGAATATATTATGTATTTTATGGAGTTACGAAAGTAAAAATACAAAAACTGTATACTGAAAAAGTGTTTGATATTTGTTTAATAATAAGAATCCATAATGAATTTTAGACATTTGTTTTATCATATCATCTAACTTTTTATTTTTATTTAAAACGGAATACATTAAATAAATACCAATCTATTAAATTAAATAGATTAAATACCAAAAGCGATGGCAATCAACAGTACGATACGAATCTCTGATAATCAGAAAAGTACGTACACTTAACATTTTTAGGGTTCATCAAGATCATGAATGTAACTTGAAAAATAGTGTCATACAATTTTTTCTCCCTTATTTATATCATTTACAGACGGATTCTAACTAGAAGAACGTTATATCATCCTATTAAGTATAAATAGTTAAGTAGTTAAGTCTCACAGTGTTCCCTCTGCTCTATCTCCCGCCGCAGGGCTCCGTCGGCGGCAGCGGCCTCCTCCAGTCACTTGTCTCGCTGCTTCACGCGCTCCTCGAACTTAACAACACGCCCGCTAGTTCGCTGTTCTTGTTTGTCTATTAGAACAATTAATACATTATATATATAAATTTCTATATATGTTGTAAATAGACCTATAACCAGTTAATGCAAGGTAAAAAAATCCGAAAAAAAAATGTTCCATTAATATTGAGATTTCTAAAGTATCTGAACATCAAATTCTCTTCAACATTCTTAAAAAAAAAAGGCAAGGCTTAGTTTAGGTCAATGAGAGGACTGATATAACAGAAATAAGCGTAAAAATTATTATCAAAAGAATTGAGGAATAATCACCTGTTGCTCCAATTTCTTTTGTATTACTCTGCTATCAGCCTCTTGTTGCTTCAGTCTTTCTTCTAGTTCCTTCTCGCGTACTTTCATTTCGCTTTCTTTGTTCTGAAAATAAATTAATACAGAGAATATAGTTAAGCGCCATCTGTTCACTGTTAACGAGCACACGAACTAGGTTGCTTCATTTGTTGCTAAAGTTCGACAGATGGCGCTGAAATAAAATTTATTAAATTTTACATTTTTTTTTAATAAAAAACTTCCAGCCAATTGAGCTCTGAACTCTTGTTGCAAATGTTCTTTTTGATTTTCTTTGTCTAATCTCTCCCTAGACGACTGTAAAATTTAATTTATTATTACTATTAGTTTATTTATCTTTATTCAAGCAGGCACGCAATTTAAATCATCAATTATTATTTAAAAAATCAGAGTAGTCAATCCATGAGTAAGCTATCACAGGCTGTGAATGCTGCTCTGCTGAGAAGACCAAGCCAGAAGTTCCACATTTCAATCCACAAAAGAGACAGTTTAAAATATCTTGTGGAACTTTATTATATATGCATAAATATATATTAGAATTAAAGCATTTGAAAAGGAAACTTATTCAAAATTATTATACATACTTTTCATTTTCCATCTGTGTCGTGTATAAGACTTGCTGAGAAGTATTAGTCGCTTGCAGTAACGCGAGGGGGTGCTGTAGTGACGGCATGTGTTCTGTCGCACCCTGGAATGGATATTAATGTTAATCGAAACCTTAACCCATCATACTCACTCGCGAAGTGTATTTGATATATATTTATTTATATTTAGTAATTGGTGATGTTCGATTTTGTTCCGAAAACAAGAGTTTAACAGGAGATCATCACAGTTTAACAGTACACACCCGAGTTGCCCTTTAGTACATATGAAGCGATCTCGAGGGCAAAGGGTTAGTAACTGAATACTGTCTTTACCTGTAAGGCGAGTGAGTGAATGCAACCGTTGTTCCAAGCATGTCATCTTGTAGCCGTACAACTCCATCACGCTTGATGTTGCTATATCGTTTATCTGTAAAATTGTACATACATATTACTTTTTTAAATAATTAACTAATACAAAGTGTGTTTAAAGTAAGGTTTAACTAGGTTCTAATTTGTTACATATCATTTGCTACTGATAAATATTTCATAAATACAAATACAGGTCAATATACAAATATTTATTTTTTAAGTTCAAAAGGTTACAGCATTTAATTTTATATAAATTATTAAATATTTGATAGATGAAAAAGATTAAATTAAATTTTTATAATATTTATACAGGAATAGGAGACAAAGTATTATATTGGTAGAATATGGTATGCGAGTACCGTTAGGTGGCATTGGAGGTGCTCTTGAGCTTGGCTACCATCTGAAGCACTCTCTTCATCTCCTCCAGCTGCGACGTCACCTGGTACAGCCTGTTCTCACGCTCCACCACAGTCTTCTCCAGCTGCTTTATCATCTGGGGATGGAATATATTATGTATTTTATGGAGTTACGAAAGTAAAAATACAAAAACTGTATACTGAAAAAGTGTTTGATATTTGTTTAATAATAAGAATCCATAATGAATTTTAGACATTTGTTTTATCATATCATCTAACTTTTTATTTTTATTTAAAACGGAATACATTAAATAAATACCAATCTATTAAATTAAATAGATTAAATACCAAAAGCGATGGCAATCAACAGTACGATACGAATCTCTGATAATCAGAAAAGTACGTACACTTAACATTTTTAGGGTTCATCAAGATCATGAATGTAACTTGAAAAATAGTGTCATACAATTTTTTCTCCCTTATTTATATCATTTACAGACGGATTCTAACTAGAAGAACGTTATATCATCCTATTAAGTATAAATAGTTAAGTAGTTAAGTCTCACAGTGTTCCCTCTGCTCTATCTCCCGCCGCAGGGCTCCGTCGGCGTCGGCGGCAGCGGCCTCCTCCAGTCACTTGTCTCGCTGCTTCACGCGCTCCTCGAACTTATCAACACGCCCGCTAGCTCGCTGTTCTTGTTCGTCTATTAGAACAATTAATACATTATATATATAAATATCTATTTATGTTGTAAATATACCTATAACCAGTTAATGCAAGGTAATAAAATCCGAAAAAAAAAAATGTTCCATTAATATTGAGATTTCTAAAGTAGCTGAACATCAAATTCTCTTCAACATTCTTAAAAAAAAAAGGCAAGGCTTAGTTTAGGTCAATGAGAGGACTGATATAACAGAAATAAGCGTAAAAATTATTATCAAAAGAATTGAGGAATAATCACCTGTTGCTCCAATTTCTTTTGTATTACTCTGCTATCAGCCTCTTGTTGCTTCAGTCTTTCTTCTAGTTCCTTCTCGCGTACTTTCATTTCGCTTTCTTTGTTCTGAAAATAAATTAATACAGAGAATATAGTTAAGCGCCATCTGTTCACTGTTAACGAGCACACGAACTAGGTTGCTTCATTTGTTGCTAAAGTTCGACAGATGGCGCTGAAATAAAATTTATTAAATTTTACATTTTTTTTAATAAAAAACTTCCAGCCAATTGAGCTCTGAACTCTTGTTGCAAATGTTCTTTTTGATTTTCTTTGTCTAATCTCTCAGCTGCTAACTTTGCTCGAAAACCGCGCAGTGACGTTTCCGCGTCATCCAGCTGCTTGTGCATTTCCTCTATTGCCTTTATATGTCTAAAATAAAAAAAAGTATTAATTAATGTACGAACATAATTATTGCATATACATAAGTAGTAAAAACAATTTGTATGCATAAAAAAATATGCAAAATGGTATTGCATCGGCCGGGAATCGAACCCGGGCCGAACGCGTGGCAGGCGAGCATTCTACCAAATTCAAAAAAAAACTTATTTATGTAATGATGTACTCATTGAAATTTCCCTAGACGACTAAAATTTCTTTTATTTAAGCATGATTACACCTTGAGGTTTTCGCTTTAATAATCGATACGGTAAGATTTAATTACATAAGCATTTAATGACAAGATTAGACAAAGTATAACAAAATTTAGTAATATTTGGAAGTTTATTATTAGTTTATTTATCTTTATTCAAGTAGGCACGCAATTTAAATCATCAATTATTATTTAAAAAATCAGAGTAGTCAATCCATGAGTAAGCTATCACAGGCTCTGAATGCTGCTCTGCTGAAAAGAAACTTGATATATACATATTTGATATATACATTAAAGTGAACAACTAATTAAGTTCCACATTTCAATCCACAAAAAAATCTTAAGATTTTAGATTTAAAACTACGAAAGAGACGGTTTAAAATATCTTGTGGAACTTTACTATATATGCATAAATATATATTTGAATTTGGTGATATTTGTTTGATCTTGTTCCGAAATCATCAGTATAACTGGAGAGCATCACAGTTTAACAATACACACCCGAGTTGTCCTTTAGTACATATGAAGCGATCTCGAGGGCAAAGGGTTAGTAACTGAATACTGTCTTTACCTGTAAGGCGAGTGAGTGAATGCAACCGTTGTTCCAAGCATGTCATCTTGTAGCCGTACAACTCCATCACGCTTGATGTTGCTATATCGTTTATCTGTAAAATTGTACATACATATTACTTTTTTAAATAATTAACTAATACAAAGTGTGTTTAAAGTAAGGTTTAACTAGGTTCTAATTTGTTACATATCATTTGCTACTGATAAATATTTCATAAATACTTTGAATTTGAGTGCAAATTATTAAATTATTAATCAAAAATATTAATAAATTTTAAGTTAATTTAACCAAATTTTTATAATATTTATACAGGAATAGGAGACAAAGTATTATATTGGTAGAATATGGTATGCGAGTACCGTTAGGTGGCATTGGAGGTGCTCTTGCTCATGAGCTTGGCTACCATCTCCTGCAATCTCTTCAACTCCTCCAACTGCGACGTCACCTGGTGCAGCCTGTTCTCACGCTCCACCAGTCTTCTCCAGCTGCTTTATCATCTGGGGATGGAATATATTATATATGGAGCTACGAAAGTAAAAATACAAAAACTGTACACTGAAAAAAGTGTTTGATATTTGTTTAATAATTAGAATCCATAATGAATTTTATAATATCTAACAGTATCGAAAAGTACGTACACTTAACATTTTTAGGGTTCATCAAGATCATGAATGTAACTTGAAAAATAGTGTCATACAATTTTTTCTCCCTTATTTATATCATTTACAGACGGATTCTAACTAGAAGAACGTTATATCATCCTATTAAGTATAAATAGTTAAGTAGTTAAGTCTCACAGTGTTCCCTCTGCTCTATCTCCCGCCGCAGGGCTCCGTCGGCGGCAGCGGCCTCCTCCAGTCACTTGTCTCGCTGCTTCACGCGCTCCTCGAACTTAACAACACGCCCGCTAGCTCGCTGATCTTGTTTGTCTATTAGAACAATTAATACATTATATATATAAATTTCTATTTATGTTGTAAATAGACCTATAACCAGTTAATGCAAGGTAAAAAAATCCGAAAAAAAAATGTTCCATTAATATTGAGATTTCTAAAGTATCTGAACATCAAATTCTCTTCAACATTCTTAAAAAAAAAAGGCAAGGCTTAGTTTAGGTCAATGAGAGGACTGATATAACAGAAATAAGCGTAAAAATTATTATCAAAAGAATTGAGGAATAATCACCTGTTGCTCCAATTTCTTTTGTATTACTCTGCTATCAGCCTCTTGTTGCTTCAGTCTTTCTTCTAGTTCCTTCTCGCGTACTTTCATTTCGCTTTCTTTGTTCTGAAAATAAATTAATACAGAGAATATAGTTAAGCGCCATCTGTTCACTGTTAACGAGCACACGAACTAGGTTGCTTCATTTGTTGCTAAAGTTCGACAGATGGCGCTGAAATAAAATTTATTAAATTTTACATTTTTTTTAATAAAAAACTTCCAGCCAATTGAGCTCTGAACTCTTGTTGCAAATGTTCTTTTTGATTTTCTTTGTCTAATCTCGCAGCTGCTAATTTTGCTCGAAAACCGCGCAGTGACGTTTCCGCGTCATCCAGCTGCTTGTGCATTTCCTCTATTGCCTTTATATGTCTAAAATAAAAAAAAGTATTAATTAATGTACGAACATAATTATTGCATATACATAAGTAGTAAAAACAATTTGTATGCATAAAAAAATATGCAAAATGGTATTGCATCGGCCGGGAATCGAACCCGGGCCGAACGCGTGGCAGGCGAGCATTCTACCAAATTCAAAAAAAAACTTATTTATGTAATGATGTACTCATTGAAATTTCCCTAGACGACTAAAATTTCTTTTATTTAAGCATGATTACACCTTGAGGTTTTCGCTTTAATAATCGATACGGTAAGATTTAATTACATAAGCATTTAATGACAAGATTAGACAAAGTATAACAAAATTTAGTAATATTTGGAAGTTTATTATTAGTTTATTTATCTTTATTCAAGTAGGCACGCAATTTAAATCATCAATTATTATTTAAAAAATCAGAGTAGTCAATCCATGAGTAAGCTATCACAGGCTCTGAATGCTGCTCTGCTGAAAAGAAACTTGATATATACATATTTGATATATACATTAAAGTGAACAACTAATTAAGTTCCACATTTCAATCCACAAAAAAATCTTAAGATTTTAGATTTAAAACTACGAAAGAGACGGTTTAAAATATCTTGTGGAACTTTACTATATATGCATAAATATATATTTGAATTTGGTGATATTTGTTTGATCTTGTTCCGAAATCATCAGTATAACTGGAGAGCATCACAGTTTAACAATACACACCCGAGTTGTCCTTTAGTACATATGAAGCGATCTCGAGGGCAAAGGGTTAGTAACTGAATACTGTCTTTACCTGTAAGGCGAGTGAGTGAATGCAACCGTTGTTCCAAGCATGTCATCTTGTAGCCGTACAACTCCATCACGCTTGATGTTGCTATATCGTTTATCTGTAAAATTGTACATACATATTACTTTTTTAAATAATTAACTAATACAAAGTGTGTTTAAAGTAAGGTTTAACTAGGTTCTAATTTGTTACATATCATTTGCTACTGATAAATATTTCATAAATACTTTGAATTTGAGTGCAAATTATTAAATTATTAATCAAAAATATTAATAAATTTTAAGTTAATTTAACCAAATTTTTATAATATTTATACAGGAATAGGAGACAAAGTATTATATTGGTAGAATATGGTATGCGAGTACCGTTAGGTGGCATTGGAGGTGCTCTTGCTCATGAGCTTGGCTACCATCTCCTGCAATCTCTTCAACTCCTCCAACTGCGACGTCACCTGGTGCAGCCTGTTCTCACGCTCCACCAGTCTTCTCCAGCTGCTTTATCATCTGGGGATGGAATATATTATATATGGAGCTACGAAAGTAAAAATACAAAAACTGTACACTGAAAAAAGTGTTTGATATTTGTTTAATAATTAGAATCCATAATGAATTTTATAATATCTAACAGTATCGAAAAGTACGTACACTTAACATTTTTAGGGTTCATCAAGATCATGAATGTAACTTGAAAAATAGTGTCATACAATTTTTTCTCCCTTATTTATATCATTTACAGACGGATTCTAACTAGAAGAACGTTATATCATCCTATTAAGTATAAATAGTTAAGTAGTTAAGTCTCACAGTGTTCCCTCTGCTCTATCTCCCGCCGCAGGGCTCCGTCGGCGGCAGCGGCCTCCTCCAGTCACTTGTCTCGCTGCTTCACGCGCTCCTCGAACTTAACAACACGCCCGCTAGCTCGCTGATCTTGTTTGTCTATTAGAACAATTAATACATTATATATATAAATTTCTATTTATGTTGTAAATAGACCTATAACCAGTTAATGCAAGGTAAAAAAATCCGAAAAAAAAATGTTCCATTAATATTGAGATTTCTAAAGTATCTGAACATCAAATTCTCTTCAACATTCTTAAAAAAAAAGGCAAGGCTTAGTTTAGGTCAATGAGAGGACTGATATAACAGAAATAAGCGTAAAAATTATTATCAAAAGAATTGAGGAATAATCACCTGTTGCTCCAATTTCTTTTGTATTACTCTGCTATCAGCCTCTTGTTGCTTCAGTCTTTCTTCTAGTTCCTTCTCGCGTACTTTCATTTCGCTTTCTTTGTTCTGAAAATAAATTAATACAGAGAATATAGTTAAGCGCCATCTGTTCACTGTTAACGAGCACACGAACTAGGTTGCTTCATTTGTTGCTAAAGTTCGACAGATGGCGCTGAAATAAAATTTATTAAATTTTACATTTTTTTTTAATAAAAAACTTCCAGCCAATTGAGCTCTGAACTCTTGTTGCAAATGTTCTTTTTGATTTTCTTTGTCTAATCTCTCCCTAGACGACTGTAAAATTTAATTTATTATTACTATTAGTTTATTTATCTTTATTCAAGCAGGCACGCAATTTAAATCATCAATTATTATTTAAAAAATCAGAGTAGTCAATCCATGAGTAAGCTATCACAGGCTGTGAATGCTGCTCTGCTGAGAAGACCAAGCCAGAAGTTCCACATTTCAATCCACAAAAGAGACAGTTTAAAATATCTTGTGGAACTTTATTATATATGCATAAATATATATTAGAATTAAAGCATTTGAAAAGGAAACTTATTCAAAATTATTATACATACTTTTCATTTTCCATCTGTGTCGTGTATAAGACTTGCTGAGAAGTATTAGTCGCTTGCAGTAACGCGAGGGGGTGCTGTAGTGACGGCATGTGTTCTGTCGCACCCTGGAATGGATATTAATGTTAATCGAAACCTTAACCCATCATACTCACTCGCAAAGTGTATTTGATATATATTTATTTATATTTAGTAATTGGTGATGTTCGATTTTGTTCCGAAAACAAGAGTTTAACAGGAGATCATCACAGTTTAACAGTACACACCCGAGTTGCCCTTTAGTACATATGAAGCGATCTCGAGGGCAAAGGGTTAGTAACTGAATACTGTCTTTACCTGTAAGGCGAGTGAGTGAATGCAACCGTTGTTCCAAGCATGTCATCTTGTAGCCGTACAACTCCATCACGCTTGATGTTGCTATATCGTTTATCTGTAAAATTGTACATACATATTACTTTTTTAATTATATAAACTAATATAAAGTGTGTTTAAAGTAAGGTTTTTAAATAGGTTCTAATTTGTTACATATCATTTGCTACTGATAAATATTTCATAAATACGAGTACAAATACAGGTCAATATACAAATATTTATTTTTTAAGTTCAAAAGGTTACAGCATTTAATTTTATATAAATTATTAAATATTTGATAGATGAAAAAGATTAAATTAAATTTTTATAATATTTATACAGGAATAGGAGACAAAGTATTATATTGGTAGAATATGGTATGCGAGTACCGTTAGGTGGCATTGGAGGTGCTCTTGAGCTTGGCTACCATCTGAAGCACTCTCTTCATCTCCTCCAGCTGCGACGTCACCTGGTACAGCCTGTTCTCACGCTCCACCACAGTCTTCTCCAGCTGCTTTATCATCTGGGGATGGAATATATTATGTATTTTATGGAGTTACGAAAGTAAAAATACAAAAACTGTATACTGAAAAAGTGTTTGATATTTGTTTAATAATAAGAATCCATAATGAATTTTAGACATTTGTTTTATCATATCATCTAACTTTTTATTTTTATTTAAAACGGAATACATTAAATAAATACCAATCTATTAAATTAAATAGATTAAATACCAAAAGCGATGGCAATCAACAGTACGATACGAATCTCTGATAATCAGAAAAGTACGTACACTTAACATTTTTAGGGTTCATCAAGATCATGAATGTAACTTGAAAAATAGTGTCATACAATTTTTTCTCCCTTATTTATATCATTTACAGACGGATTCTAACTAGAAGAACGTTATATCATCCTATTAAGTATAAATAGTTAAGTAGTTAAGTCTCACAGTGTTCCCTCTGCTCTATCTCCCGCCGCAGGGCTCCGTCGGCGTCGGCGGCAGCGGCCTCCTCCAGTCACTTGTCTCGCTGCTTCACGCGCTCCTCGAACTTATCAACACGCCCGCTAGCTCGCTGTTCTTGTTCGTCTATTAGAACAATTAATACATTATATATATAAATATCTATTTATGTTGTAAATATACCTATAACCAGTTAATGCAAGGTAATAAAATCCGAAAAAAAAAAATGTTCCATTAATATTGAGATTTCTAAAGTAGCTGAACATCAAATTCTCTTCAACATTCTTAAAAAAAAAAGGCAAGGCTTAGTTTAGGTCAATGAGAGGACTGATATAACAGAAATAAGCGTAAAAATTATTATCAAAAGAATTGAGGAATAATCACCTGTTGCTCCAATTTCTTTTGTATTACTCTGCTATCAGCCTCTTGTTGCTTCAGTCTTTCTTCTAGTTCCTTCTCGCGTACTTTCATTTCGCTTTCTTTGTTCTGAAAATAAATTAATACAGAGAATATAGTTAAGCGCCATCTGTTCACTGTTAACGAGCACACGAACTAGGTTGCTTCATTTGTTGCTAAAGTTCGACAGATGGCGCTGAAATAAAATTTATTAAATTTTACATTTTTTTTTAATAAAAAACTTCCAGCCAATTGAGCTCTGAACTCTTGTTGCAAATGTTCTTTTTGATTTTCTTTGTCTAATCTCTCAGCTGCTAACTTTGCTCGAAAACCGCGCAGTGACGTTTCCGCGTCATCCAGCTGCTTGTGCATTTCCTCTATTGCCTTTATATGTCTAAAATAAAAAAAAGTATTAATTAATGTACGAACATAATTATTGCATATACATAAGTAGTAAAAACAATTTGTATGCATAAAAAAATATGCAAAATGGTATTGCATCGGCCGGGAATCGAACCCGGGCCGAACGCGTGGCAGGCGAGCATTCTACCAAATTCAAAAAAAAACTTATTTATGTAATGATGTACTCATTGAAATTTCCCTAGACGACTAAAATTTCTTTTATTTAAGCATGATTACACCTTGAGGTTTTCGCTTTAATAATCGATACGGTAAGATTTAATTACATAAGCATTTAATGACAAGATTAGACAAAGTATAACAAAATTTAGTAATATTTGGAAGTTTATTATTAGTTTATTTATCTTTATTCAAGTAGGCACGCAATTTAAATCATCAATTATTATTTAAAAAATCAGAGTAGTCAATCCATGAGTAAGCTATCACAGGCTCTGAATGCTGCTCTGCTGAAAAGAAACTTGATATATACATATTTGATATATACATTAAAGTGAACAACTAATTAAGTTCCACATTTCAATCCACAAAAAAATCTTAAGATTTTAGATTTAAAACTACGAAAGAGACGGTTTAAAATATCTTGTGGAACTTTACTATATATGCATAAATATATATTTGAATTTGGTGATATTTGTTTGATCTTGTTCCGAAATCATCAGTATAACTGGAGAGCATCACAGTTTAACAATACACACCCGAGTTGTCCTTTAGTACATATGAAGCGATCTCGAGGGCAAAGGGTTAGTAACTGAATACTGTCTTTACCTGTAAGGCGAGTGAGTGAATGCAACCGTTGTTCCAAGCATGTCATCTTGTAGCCGTACAACTCCATCACGCTTGATGTTGCTATATCGTTTATCTGTAAAATTGTACATACATATTACTTTTTTAAATAATTAACTAATACAAAGTGTGTTTAAAGTAAGGTTTAACTAGGTTCTAATTTGTTACATATCATTTGCTACTGATAAATATTTCATAAATACTTTGAATTTGAGTGCAAATTATTAAATTATTAATCAAAAATATTAATAAATTTTAAGTTAATTTAACCAAATTTTTATAATATTTATACAGGAATAGGAGACAAAGTATTATATTGGTAGAATATGGTATGCGAGTACCGTTAGGTGGCATTGGAGGTGCTCTTGCTCATGAGCTTGGCTACCATCTCCTGCAATCTCTTCAACTCCTCCAACTGCGACGTCACCTGGTGCAGCCTGTTCTCACGCTCCACCAGTCTTCTCCAGCTGCTTTATCATCTGGGGATGGAATATATTATATATGGAGCTACGAAAGTAAAAATACAAAAACTGTACACTGAAAAAAGTGTTTGATATTTGTTTAATAATTAGAATCCATAATGAATTTTATAATATCTAACAGTATCGAAAAGTACGTACACTTAACATTTTTAGGGTTCATCAAGATCATGAATGTAACTTGAAAAATAGTGTCATACAATTTTTTCTCCCTTATTTATATCATTTACAGACGGATTCTAACTAGAAGAACGTTATATCATCCTATTAAGTATAAATAGTTAAGTAGTTAAGTCTCACAGTGTTCCCTCTGCTCTATCTCCCGCCGCAGGGCTCCGTCGGCGGCAGCGGCCTCCTCCAGTCACTTGTCTCGCTGCTTCACGCGCTCCTCGAACTTAACAACACGCCCGCTAGCTCGCTGATCTCGTTTGTCTATTAGAACAATTAATACATTATATATATAAATTTCTATTTATGTTGTAAATAGACCTATAACCAGTTAATGCAAGGTAAAAAAATCCGAAAAAAAAATGTTCCATTAATATTGAGATTTCTAAAGTATCTGAACATCAAATTCTCTTCAACATTCTTAAAAAAAAAAGGCAAGGCTTAGTTTAGGTCAATGAGAGGACTGATATAACAGAAATAAGCGTAAAAATTATTATCAAAAGAATTGAGGAATAATCACCTGTTGCTCCAATTTCTTTTGTATTACTCTGCTATCAGCCTCTTGTTGCTTCAGTCTTTCTTCTAGTTCCTTCTCGCGTACTTTCATTTCGCTTTCTTTGTTCTGAAAATAAATTAATACAGAGAATATAGTTAAGCGCCATCTGTTCACTGTTAACGAGCACACGAACTAGGTTGCTTCATTTGTTGCTAAAGTTCGACAGATGGCGCTGAAATAAAATTTATTAAATTTTACATTTTTTTTAATAAAAAACTTCCAGCCAATTGAGCTCTGAACTCTTGTTGCAAATGTTCTTTTTGATTTTCTTTGTCTAATCTCGCAGCTGCTAATTTTGCTCGAAAACCGCGCAGTGACGTTTCCGCGTCATCCAGCTGCTTGTGCATTTCCTCTATTGCCTTTATATGTCTAAAATAAAAAAAAGTATTAATTAATGTACGAACATAATTATTGCATATACATAAGTAGTAAAAACAATTTGTATGCATAAAAAAATATGCAAAATGGTATTGCATCGGCCGGGAATCGAACCCGGGCCGAACGCGTGGCAGGCGAGCATTCTACCAAATTCAAAAAAAAACTTATGTATGTAATGATGTACTCATTGAAATTTCCCTAGACGACTAAAATTTCTTTTATTTAAGCATGATTACACCTTGAGGTTTTCGCTTTAATAATCGATACGGTAAGATTTAATTACATAAGCATTTAATGACAAGATTAGACAAAGTATAACAAAATTTAGTAATATTTGGAAGTTTATTATTAGTTTATTTATCTTTATTCAAGTAGGCACGCAATTTAAATCATCAATTATTATTTAAAAAATCAGAGTAGTCAATCCATGAGTAAGCTATCACAGGCTCTGAATGCTGCTCTGCTGAAAAGAAACTTGATATATACATATTTGATATATACATTAAAGTGAACAACTAATTAAGTTCCACATTTCAATCCACAAAAAAATCTTAAGATTTTAGATTTAAAACTACGAAAGAGACGGTTTAAAATATCTTGTGGAACTTTACTATATATGCATAAATATATATTTGAATTTGGTGATATTTGTTTGATCTTGTTCCGAAATCATCAGTATAACTGGAGAGCATCACAGTTTAACAATACACACCCGAGTTGTCCTTTAGTACATATGAAGCGATCTCGAGGGCAAAGGGTTAGTAACTGAATACTGTCTTTACCTGTAAGGCGAGTGAGTGAATGCAACCGTTGTTCCAAGCATGTCATCTTGTAGCCGTACAACTCCATCACGCTTGATGTTGCTATATCGTTTATCTGTAAAATTGTACATACATATTACTTTTTTAAATAATTAACTAATACAAAGTGTGTTTAAAGTAAGGTTTAACTAGGTTCTAATTTGTTACATATCATTTGCTACTGATAAATATTTCATAAATACTTTGAATTTGAGTGCAAATTATTAAATTATTAATCAAAAATATTAATAAATTTTAAGTTAATTTAACCAAATTTTTATAATATTTATACAGGAATAGGAGACAAAGTATTATATTGGTAGAATATGGTATGCGAGTACCGTTAGGTGGCATTGGAGGTGCTCTTGCTCATGAGCTTGGCTACCATCTCCTGCAATCTCTTCAACTCCTCCAACTGCGACGTCACCTGGTGCAGCCTGTTCTCACGCTCCACCAGTCTTCTCCAGCTGCTTTATCATCTGGGGATGGAATATATTATATATGGAGCTACGAAAGTAAAAATACAAAAACTGTACACTGAAAAAAGTGTTTGATATTTGTTTAATAATTAGAATCCATAATGAATTTTATAATATCTAACAGTATCGAAAAGTACGTACACTTAACATTTTTAGGGTTCATCAAGATCATGAATGTAACTTGAAAAATAGTGTCATACAATTTTTTCTCCCTTATTTATATCATTTACAGACGGATTCTAACTAGAAGAACGTTATATCATCCTATTAAGTATAAATAGTTAAGTAGTTAAGTCTCACAGTGTTCCCTCTGCTCTATCTCCCGCCGCAGGGCTCCGTCGGCGGCAGCGGCCTCCTCCAGTCACTTGTCTCGCTGCTTCACGCGCTCCTCGAACTTAACAACACGCCCGCTAGCTCGCTGTTCTTGTTTGTCTATTAGAACAATTAATACATTATATATATAAATTTCTATTTATGTTGTAAATAGACCTATAACCAGTTAATGCAAGGTAAAAAAATCCGAAAAAAAAATGTTTCATTAATATTGAGATTTCTAAAGTATCTGAACATCAAATTCTCTTCAACATTCTTAAAAAAAAAAGGCAAGGCTTAGTTTAGGTCAATGAGAGGACTGATATAACAGAAATAAGCGTAAAAATTATTATCAAAAGAATTGAGGAATAATCACCTGTTGCTCCAATTTCTTTTGTATTACTCTGCTATCAGCCTCTTGTTGCTTCAGTCTTTCTTCCAGTTCCTTCTCGCGGACTTTCATTTCGCTTTCTGTCCTGAAAATAAATTAATACAGAGAATATAGTTAAGCGCCATCTGTTGAGCACACGAACTAGGTTGCTTCATTTGTTGCTAAAGTTCGACAGATGGCGCTGAAATAAAATTTATTAAATTGTTACATTTTTTTAATAAAAAACTTACAGCCAATTGAGCTCTGAACTCTTGTTGCAAATGTTCTTTTTGATTTTCTTTGTCTAATCTCTCCCTAGACGACTGTAAAATTTAATTTATTATTACTATTAGTTTATTTATCTTTATTCAAGCAGGCACGCAATTTAAATCATCAATTATTATTTAAAAAATCAGAGTAGTCAATCCATGAGTAAGCTATCACAGGCTGTGAATGCTGCTCTGCTGAGAAGACCAAGCCAGAAGTTCCACATTTCAATCCACAAAAGAGACAGTTTAAAATATCTTGTGGAACTTTATTATGTATGCATAAATATATATTAGAATTAAAGCATTTGAAAAGGAAACTTATTCAAAATTATTATACATACTTTTCATTTTCCATCTGTGTCGTGTATAAGACTTGCTGAGAAGTATTAGTCGCTTGCAGTAACGCGAGGGGGTGCTGTAGTGACGGCATGTGTTCTGTCGCACCCTGGAATGGATATTAATGTTAATCGAAACCTTAACCCATCATACTCACTCGCGAAGTGTATTTGATATATATTTATTTATATTTAGTAATTGGTGATGTTCGATTTTGTTCCGAAAACAAGAGTTTAACAGGAGAGCATCACAGTTTAACAGTACACACCCGAGTTGCCCTTTAGTACATATGAAGCGATCTCGAGGGCAAAGGGTTAGTAACTGAATACTGTCTTTACCTGTAAGGCGAGTGAGTGAATGCAACCGTTGTTCCAAGCATGTCATCTTGTAGCCGTACAACTCCATCACGCTTGATGTTGCTATATCGTTTATCTGTAAAATTGTACATACATATTACTTTTTTAAATAATTAACTAATACAAAGTGTGTTTAAAGTAAGGTTTAACTAGGTTCTAATTTGTTACATATCATTTGCTACTGATAAATATTTCATAAATACTTTGAATTTGAGTGCAAATTATTAAATTATTAATCAAAAATATTAATAAATTTTAAGTTAATTTAACCAAATTTTTATAATATTTATACAGGAATAGGAGACAAAGTATTATATTGGTAGATTATGGTATGCGAGTACCGTTAGGTGGCATTGGAGGTGCTCTTGCTCATGAGCTTGGCTACCATCTCCTGCAATCTCTTCAACTCCTCCAACTGCGACGTCACCTGGTGCAGCCTGTTCTCACGCTCCACCAGTCTTCTCCAGCTGCTTTATCATCTGGGGATGGAATATATTATATATGGAGCTACGAAAGTAAAAATACAAAAACTGTACACTGAAAAAAGTGTTTGATATTTGTTTAATAATTAGAATCCATAATGAATTTTATAATATCTAACAGTATCGAAAAGTACGTACACTTAACATTTTTAGGGTTCATCAAGATCATGAATGTAACTTGAAAAATAGTGTCATACAATTTTTTCTCCCTTATTTATATCATTTACAGACGGATTCTAACTAGAAGAACGTTATATCATCCTATTAAGTATAAATAGTTAAGTAGTTAAGTCTCACAGTGTTCCCTCTGCTCTATCTCCCGCCGCAGGGCTCCGTCGGCGGCAGCGGCCTCCTCCAGTCACTTGTCTCGCTGCTTCACGCGCTCCTCGAACTTAACAACACGCCCGCTAGCTCGCTGTTCTTGTTTGTCTATTAGAACAATTAATACATTATATATATAAATTTCTATTTATGTTGTAAATAGACCTATAACCAGTTAATGCAAGGTAAAAAAATCCGAAAAAAAAAATGTTTCATTAATATTGAGATTTCTAAAGTATCTGAACATCAAATTCTCTTCAACATTCTTAAAAAAAAAAGGCAAGGCTTAGTTTAGGTCAATGAGAGGACTGATATAACAGAAATAAGCGTAAAAATTATTATCAAAAGAATTGAGGAATAATCACCTGTTGCTCCAATTTCTTTTGTATTACTCTGCTATCAGCCTCTTGTTGCTTCAGTCTTTCTTCCAGTTCCTTCTCGCGTACTTTCATTTCGCTTTCTGTCCTGAAAATAAATTAATACAGAGAATATAGTTAAGCGCCATCTGTTGAGCACACGAACTAGGTTGCTTCATTTGTTGCTAAAGTTCGACAGATGGCGCTGAAATAAAATTTATTAAATTGTTACATTTTTTTAATAAAAAACTTACAGCCAATTGAGCTCTGAACTCTTGTTGCAAATGTTCTTTTTGATTTTCTTTGTCTAATCTCTCCCTAGACGACTGTAAAATTTAATTTATTATTACTATTAGTTTATTTATCTTTATTCAAGCAGGCACGCAATTTAAATCATCAATTATTATTTAAAAAATCAGAGTAGTCAATCCATGAGTAAGCTATCACAGGCTGTGAATGCTGCTCTGCTGAGAAGACCAAGCCAGAAGTTCCACATTTCAATCCACAAAAGAGACAGTTTAAAATATCTTGTGGAACTTTATTATATATGCATAAATATATATTAGAATTAAAGCATTTAAAAAGGAAACTTATTCAAAATTATTATACATACTTTTCATTTTCCATCTGTGTCGTGTATAAGACTTGCTGAGAAGTATTAGTCGCTTGCAGTAACGCGAGGGGGTGCTGTAGTGACGGCATGTGTTCTGTCGCACCCTGGAATGGATATTAATGTTAATCGAAACCTTAACCCATCATACTCACTCGCGAAGTGTATTTGATATATATTTATTTATATTTAGTAATTGGTGATGTTCGATTTTGTTCCGAAAACAAGAGTTTAACAGGAGAGCATCACAGTTTAACAGTACACACCCGAGTTGCCCTTTAGTACATATGAAGCGATCTCGAGGGCAAAGGGTTAGTAACTGAATACTGTCTTTACCTGTAAGGCGAGTGAGTGAATGCAACCGTTGTTCCAAGCATGTCATCTTGTAGCCGTACAACTCCATCACGCTTGATGTTGCTATATCGTTTATCTGTAAAATTGTACATACATATTACTTTTTTAAATAATTAACTAATACAAAGTGTGTTTAAAGTAAGGTTTAACTAGGTTCTAATTTGTTACATATCATTTGCTACTGATAAATATTTCATAAATACTTTGAATTTGAGTGCAAATTATTAAATTATTAATCAAAAATATTAATAAATTTTAAGTTAATTTAACCAAATTTTTATAATATTTATACAGGAATAGGAGACAAAGTATTATATTGGTAGAATATGGTATGCGAGTACCGTTAGGTGGCATTGGAGGTGCTCTTGCTCATGAGCTTGGCTACCATCTCCTGCAATCTCTTCAACTCCTCCAACTGCGACGTCACCTGGTGCAGCCTGTTCTCACGCTCCACCAGTCTTCTCCAGCTGCTTTATCATCTGGGGATGGAATATATTATATATGGAGCTACGAAAGTAAAAATACAAAAACTGTACACTGAAAAAAGTGTTTGATATTTGTTTAATAATTAGAATCCATAATGAATTTTATAATATCTAACTTTTTATTTTTATTTAAAACGGAATACATTAAATACTAATCTATTAAATTAAATATATTAAATACCAAAAGCGATGACAATCAACAGTACGATACGAATCTCTGATAATCAGAAAAGTACGTACACATAACATTTTTAGGGTTCATCAAGATCATGAATGTAACTTGAAAAATAGTGTCATACAATTTTTTCTCCCTTATATCATTTACAGATGGATTCTAACTAGAAGAACGTTATATCATCCTATTAAGTATAAATAGTTAAGTAGTTAAGTCTCACAGTGTCCCTCTGCTCTATCTCCCGCCGCAGGGCTCCGTCGGCGGCAGCGGCCTCCTCCAGTCGCTTGTCTCGCTGCTTCACGCGCTCCTCGAACACGCCCGCTAAGCTCGCTGTTCTTGTTCGTCTATTAGAACTATTAATACATTATATATATAAATTTCTATATATGTTGTAAATATACCTATAACCAGTTAATGCATGGTAAAAAAATCCGAAAAAAAAAAATATTCCATTAATATTGAGATTTCTAAAATATCTGAACATCAAATTCTCTTCAACATTCTTAAAAAAAAGGCAAGGCTTAGTTTCCGTCAATGAGAGGACTGATATAACAGAAATAAGCGTAAAAATTATTATCAAAACAATTGAGGAATAATCACCTGTTGTTCCAATTTCTTTTGTATTACTCTGCTATCAGCTTCTTGTTGCTTCAGTCTTTCTTCCAGTTCCTTCTCGCGTACTTTCATTTCGCCTTCTGTCCTGAAAATAAATTAATACAGAGAATTTAGTTAAGCGCCATCTGTTGAGCACACGAACTAGGTTGCTTCATTTGTTGCTAAAGTTAGACGACTGTAAAATTTAATTTATTATTACTATTAGTTTATTTATCTTTATTCAAGCAGGCACGCAATTTAAATCATCAATTATTATTTAAAAAATCAGAGTAGTCAATCCATGAGTAAGCTATCACAGGCTGTGAATGCTGCTCTGCTGAGAAGACCAAGCCAGAAGTTCCACATTTCAATCCACAAAAGAGACAGTTTAAAATATCTTGTGGAACTTTATTATATATGCATAAATATATATTAGAATTAAAGCATTTGAAAAGGAAACTTATTCCAAATTATTATACATACTTTTCATTTTCCATCTGTGTCGTGTATAAGACTTGCTGAGAAGTATTAGTCGCTTGCAGTAACGCGAGGGGGTGCTGTAGTGACGGCATGTGTTCTGTCGCACCCTGGAATGGATATTAATGTTAATCGAAACCTTAACCCATCATACTCACTCGCGAAGTGTATTTGATATATATTTATTTATATTTAGTAATTGGTGATGTTCGATTTTGTTCCGAAAACAAGAGTTTAACAGGAGATCATCACAGTTTAACAGTACACACCCGAGTTGCCCTTTAGTACATATGAAGCGATCTCGAGGGCAAAGGGTTAGTAACTGAATACTGTCTTTACCTGTAAGGCGAGTGAATGAATGCAACCGTTGTTCCAAGCATGTCATCTTGTAGCCGTACAACTCCATCACGCTTGATGTTGCTATATCGTTTATCTGTAAAATTGTACATACATATTACTTTTTTAATTATATAAACTAATATAAAGTGTGTTTAAAGTAAGGCTCACAGAAGACCGACGTGTAGTAACCAAATTAATTTGGTTATGTTTCGTCGGTGAGTGAGAGAATCCGGAAGCCCAACCCCCCCCCCCCCCCCCACGCCTAACATGAAAGCGATGCCGACAAGAAAAATACCCCAGGAGGGTACCGGCTTTGATGAAGCCGGGGACCCCCTCCCCGAGCAAAATCGGGGAAATGATTCTCGGATTTTGCTCGGGCTGCCCGTCGTATCTGGGGCGGGCAACGTATCGCCTTTTGTGTTTTATGAGGGCAAACGACGAGTCAACGCAGCGGCACCCCGACCCACTCTAAATGTGGACTTTTGCAACATCCGGGGACTTCATTCCAACTTGAACGCCGTCCATTATCATCTAGAGACGGCGCAGCCGGCCTTGTTGTTTCTGACGGAAACGCAGATATCTCGACCTAGCGACACAGCGTACCTGTCATACCCCGGGTATAAACTAGAACACCATTTTATACCACACGCCGGGGTATCTGTGTTCGTAAGGGAGGATATCTGCTACCGTCGCCTTCAGGTTTTTGAAGGTCGGGACCTGTCTATACTCTGGCTACGCGTGGACATGGACGACCATGTCAGAGTCTACGCGTGCCTCTACAGGTCCCATAGTGGTAATGCAGAAACGGATCAACTCTTGGGCCATGTTCAGGCGAAGATTGACGATCTGCTTTCACAGACTCCCTCCGCCGAAGTCGTAGTCCTAGGGGACTTTAATGCGCACCATGCCGATTGGCTAGGGTCACGTGCCACCGACTGCGCGGGGAGATCTGTGTTTGACTTTGCTCTGGCAAATGGTCTGTCCCAGCTGGTAAAGACGCACACTCGTCTACCGGACGTGGACAGCCACACGCCCTCTTTGTTGGATCTTCTGCTGACTACACATCCAGAAAAGTACCAGATCACTGTCGAGGCTCCCTTAGGTTCCTCTGATCACTGTCTGGTACGGAGTGTAGTGCCCATTCAACGGTTGGCTCGCACAACACCTGCGACTCGACGCGTTTGGCACTACAAGTCAGCGGATTGGGATGGAATGCGGTCCTTTTTTGCATCCTACCCATGGGGGCCGATTTGTTTCCCTTCCGATGATCCTAGTGACTGCGCTGCGGCTGTAGCTGATGTGATACTTCAGGGCATGGAACTTTTTGTACCAAGCTCTGTGGTACCACTTGGTGGCAGATCGCGGCCTTGGTTTGATGCGTCTGTCAGGGCTGCAGCAGCTGGCAAACGGCAGGCTTATCAAGCTTGGGTCAATGCGTTAGTCACTAAGGATCCGAACTCTAGAGTTCTGAAGAGGAAATATAATCGTGCCTCCAGATTCTTCAAACGGCAAATCGCTAGAGCAAAGTTCAAGCATGTCGTCAAAATTGGGGATCAGCTGGCAAAGTACCCGCCTGGCACGCGCAAATTTTGGGCGCTTTCAAAGGCCACTCTGGGAAACTTTAGCCAGCCGTCCCTACCGCCGTTGCACATGGGGAATTACTCTCTGGCCCACACGGCAAAAGAGAAAGCCGATCTCTTGGGCACTCTTTTCGCCTCCAACTCGACTTTGGACGACCAGGGGAAGACACCGCCTATCATCCCGCGGTGTCAGAGCTCAATGCCGGAAATAGTTTTTCGGCAGAAAACTATTAGGCAGTCTCTATTTTCCTTGGACGTTCATAAGTCGAGTGGGCCGGATGGCATTTCTCCATTGGTGCTACGAACGTGTGCCCCTGAGTTGACTCCAGTGCTAACGCGTCTATTTCGGTACTCCTACCTTAAAAGCGTAGTCCCGGCCACATGGAAGCGTGCCCTTGTCCATCCGATCCCTAAAAAAGGTGATAGCTCGGAACCAGCTAACTACAGACCTATCGCCATTACCTCTCTGCTCTCCAAAGTAATGGAGAGCATTATCAATAAACAGCTCCTAACCTACCTCGAGGATCACCAGTTGGTCAATGACCGGCAATATGGCTTTCGCCATGGTCGATCGGCTGGTGATCTTCTATTGTATCTTACACACCGTTGGGCAGCTGTTATTGAAAGCAAGGGAGAGGGTCTGGCAGTTAGTCTGGATATGGCGAAAGCCTTCGATCGTGTATGGCACAAGGGGCTTCTTTCGAAGCTACCTTCCTATGGGCTTCCCGAGAGTTTATGCAAGTGGATCACCAGCTTCCTCACTGGGCGGAGCATACAGGTCGTTCTCGACGGTTTTTGCTCGGACCCCAAGCCCGTGAACGCTGGTGTACCCCAAGGCTGCGTGCTATCCCCAACTCTGTTCCTCCTGCACATTAATGATATGTTGGATATCTCCAACATACATTGTTATGCGGATGACAGCACTGGGGATGCGGTGTATTCCGGCCGAGCAGGTCTCTCTCGGGAAAACGTCGACGAGTGCCGAAAGAAACTTGTGTCTTCTATAGAGACTTCCTTGGGGATGGTCTCTGAGTGGGGTGAACTGAACCACGTTCAGTTCAATCCCCTAAAGACACAAGTTTGCGCGTTTACCACTAAGAAAACCCCATTTGTCGTATCACCGCTCTTCGAGAGCACCCCCCTCATTGCCTCGCCAAGTATCAGAATACTGGGTCTCGACATTTCGAGCGATTGTCAGTTTCGTGGTCATCTGGAGAGCAAGGCCAAGTTGGCCTCGAAGAAATTGGGAGTGATTAATAGAGCGAGGCAGTATTTCAAACCTGGCCAAAGACTTGCGCTCTATAAGGCGCAGGTCCGGCCACACATGGAGTACTGTTCTCATCTCTGGTCCGGATCACCCCAATATCAGCTTCTACCATTTGACCGCGTACAACGGAGAGCCGCTCGGATTGTCGGGGACCCGGTGCTCTGCGAACGGCTGGACTCTTTGGCATTGCGTAGAGACGTGGCTTCTTTGTGCGTCTTCTACCGCATTTACAACGGGGAGTGTTCCGAAGAACTATTCGATCTGATGCCTGCCGCCGAATTTCATCACCGCACAGCGCGCCATCGACTTCTTTACCATCCCTACCACCTGGATGCGTGGCGATCTTCCACTGTGCGGTTCTCAAGGACCTTTTTTCCACGTTCCACTCGCTTGTGGAACGAACTCCCTTCGGCGGTATTTCCAGATCGGTACGACATGGGTACCTTCAAAAAAGGCGTCTACTTCTACCTACAAGGCCGGCAACACTCTTGTAAATCCTCGGATGTTGCAAGAGTTCATGGGCGGCGGTGATCACAAGTCATCTGTGACCCGCCAGCTCGTTTGCCCTCCTCTTCCATAAAAAAAAAAAAAAAAAAAAAAAAAAAAAAAGGTTTTTAAATAGGTTCTAATTTGTTACATATCATTTGCTACTGATAAATATTTCATAAATACGAGTACAAATACAGGTCAATATACAAATATTTATTTTTTAAGTTCAAAAGGTTACAGCATTTAATTTTATATAAATTATTAAATATTTGATAGATGAAAAAGATTAAATTAAATTTTTATAATATTTATACAGGAATAGGAGACAAAGTATTATATTGGTAGAATATGGTATGCGAGTACCGTTAGGTGGCATTGGAGGTGCTCTTGAGCTTGGCTACCATCTGAAGCAATCTCTTCATCTCCTCCAGCTGCGACGTCACCTGGTACAGCCTGTTCTCACGCTCCACCACAGTCTTCTCCAGCTGCTTTATCATCTGGGGATGGAATATATTATGTATTTTATGGAGTTACGAAAGTAAAAATACAAAAACTGTATACTGAAAAAGTGTTTGATATTTGTTTAATAATAAGAATCCATAATGAATTTTAGACATTTGTTTTATCATATCATCTAACTTTTTATTTTTATTTAAAACGGAATACATTAAATAAATACCAATCTATTAAATTAAATAGATTAAATACCAAAAGCGATGGCAATCAACAGTACGATACGAATCTCTGATAATCAGAAAAGTACGTACACTTAACATTTTTAGGGTTCATCAAGATCATGAATGTAACTTGAAAAATAGTGTCATACAATTTTTTCTCCCTTATTTATATCATTTACAGACGGATTCTAACTAGAAGAACGTTATATCATCCTATTAAGTATAAATAGTTAAGTAGTTAAGTCTCACAGTGTTCCCTCTGCTCTATCTCCCGCCGCAGGGCTCCGTCGGCGGCAGCGGCCTCCTCCAGTCACTTGTCTCGCTGCTTCACGCGCTCCTCGAACTTAACAACACGCCCGCTAGCTCGCTGTTCTTGTTTGTCTATTAGAACAATTAATACATTATATATATAAATTTCTATTTATGTTGTAAATAGACCTATAACCAGTTAATGCAAGGTAAAAAAATCCGAAAAAAAAATGTTCCATTAATATTGAGATTTCTAAAGTATCTGAACATCAAATTCTCTTCAACATTCTTAAAAAAAAAAGGCAAGGCTTAGTTTAGGTCAATGAGAGGACTGATATAACAGAAATAAGCGTAAAAATTATTATCAAAAGAATTGAGGAATAATCACCTGTTGCTCCAATTTCTTTTGTATTACTCTGCTATCAGCCTCTTGTTGCTTCAGTCTTTCTTCTAGTTCCTTCTCGCGTACTTTCATTTCGCTTTCTTTGTTCTGAAAATAAATTAATACAGAGAATATAGTTAAGCGCCATCTGTTCACTGTTAACGAGCACACGAACTAGGTTGCTTCATTTGTTGCCAAAGTTCGACAGATGGCGCTGAAATAAAATTTATTAAATTTTACATTTTTTTTTAATAAAAAACTTCCAGCCAATTGAGCTCTGAACTCTTGTTGCAAATGTTCTTTTTGATTTTCTTTGTCTAATCTCTCCCTAGACGACTGTAAAATTTAATTTATTATGACTATTAGTTTATTTATCTTTATTCAAGCAGGCACGCAATTTAAATCATCAATTATTATTTAAAAAATCAGAGTAGTCAATCCATGAGTAAGCTATCACAGGCTGTGAATGCTGCTCTGCTGAGAAGACCAAGCCAGAAGTTCCACATTTCAATCCACAAAAGAGACAGTTTAAAATATCTTGTGGAACTTTATTATATATGCATAAATATATATTAGAATTAAAGCATTTGAAAAGGAAACTTATTCAAAATTATTATACATACTTTTCATTTTCCATCTGTGTCGTGTATAAGACTTGCTGAGAAGTATTAGTCGCTTGCAGTAACGCGAGGGGGTGCTGTAGTGACGGCATGTGTTCTGTCGCACCCTGGAATGGATATTAATGTTAATCGAAACCTTAACCCATCATACTCACTCGCGAAGTGTATTTGATATATATTTATTTATATTTAGTAATTGGTGATGTTCGATTTTGTTCCGAAAACAAGAGTTTAACAGGAGATCATCACAGTTTAACAGTACACACCCGAGTTGCCCTTTAGTACATATGAAGCGATCTCGAGGGCAAAGGGTTAGTAACTGAATACTGTCTTTACCTGTAAGGCGAGTGAGTGAATGCAACCGTTGTTCCAAGCATGTCATCTTGTAGCCGTACAACTCCATCACGCTTGATGTTGCTATATCGTTTATCTGTAAAATTGTACATACATATTACTTTTTAAATTATATAAACTAATACAAAGTGTGTTTAAAGTAAGGTTTAACTAGGTTCTAATTTGTTACATATCATTTGCTACTGATAAATATTTCATAAATACAAATACAGGTCAATATACAAATATTTATTTTTTAAGTTCAAAAGGTTACAGCATTTAATTTTATATAAATTATTAAATATTTGATAGATGAAAAAGATTAAATTAAATTTTTATAATATTTATACAGGAATAGGAGACAAAGTATTATATTGGTAGAATATGGTATGCGAGTACCGTTAGGTGGCATTGGAGGTGCTCTTGAGCTTGGCTACCATCTGAAGCACTCTCTTCATCTCCTCCAGCTGCGACGTCACCTGGTACAGCCTGTTCTCACGCTCCACCACAGTCTTCTCCAGCTGCTTTATCATCTGGGGATGGAATATATTATGTATTTTATGGAGTTACGAAAGTAAAAATACAAAAACTGTATACTGAAAAAGTGTTTGATATTTGTTTAATAATAAGAATCCATAATGAATTTTAGACATTTGTTTTATCATATCATCTAACTTTTTATTTTTATTTAAAACGGAATACATTAAATAAATACCAATCTATTAAATTAAATAGATTAAATACCAAAAGCGATGGCAATCAACAGTACGATACGAATCTCTGATAATCAGAAAAGTACGTACACTTAACATTTTTAGGGTTCATCAAGATCATGAATGTAACTTGAAAAATAGTGTCATACAATTTTTTCTCCCTTATTTATATCATTTACAGACGGATTCTAACTAGAAGAACGTTATATCATCCTATTAAGTATAAATAGTTAAGTAGTTAAGTCTCACAGTGTTCCCTCTGCTCTATCTCCCGCCGCAGGGCTCCGTCGGCGTCGGCGGCAGCGGCCTCCTCCAGTCACTTGTCTCGCTGCTTCACGCGCTCCTCGAACTTATCAACACGCCCGCTAGCTCGCTGTTCTTGTTCGTCTATTAGAACAATTAATACATTATATATATAAATATCTATTTATGTTGTAAATATACCTATAACCAGTTAATGCAAGGTAATAAAATCCGAAAAAAAAAAATGTTCCATTAATATTGAGATTTCTAAAGTAGCTGAACATCAAATTCTCTTCAACATTCTTAAAAAAAAAGGCAAGGCTTAGTTTAGGTCAATGAGAGGACTGATATAACAGAAATAAGCGTAAAAATTATTATCAAAAGAATTGAGGAATAATCACCTGTTGCTCCAATTTCTTTTGTATTACTCTGCTATCAGCCTCTTGTTGCTTCAGTCTTTCTTCTAGTTCCTTCTCGCGTACTTTCATTTCGCTTTCTTTGTTCTGAAAATAAATTAATACAGAGAATATAGTTAAGCGCCATCTGTTCACTGTTAACGAGCACACGAACTAGGTTGCTTCATTTGTTGCTAAAGTTCGACAGATGGCGCTGAAATAAAATTTATTAAATTTTACATTTTTTTTAATAAAAAACTTCCAGCCAATTGAGCTCTGAACTCTTGTTGCAAATGTTCTTTTTGATTTTCTTTGTCTAATCTCGCAGCTGCTAATTTTGCTCGAAAACCGCGCAGTGACGTTTCCGCGTCATCCAGCTGCTTGTGCATTTCCTCTATTGCCTTTATATGTCTAAAATAAAAAAAAGTATTAATTAATGTACGAACATAATTATTGCATATACATAAGTAGTAAAAACAATTTGTATGCATAAAAAAATATGCAAAATGGTATTGCATCGGCCGGGAATCGAACCCGGGCCGAACGCGTGGCAGGCGAGCATTCTACCAAATTCAAAAAAAAACTTATTTATGTAATGATGTACTCATTGAAATTTCCCTAGACGACTAAAATTTCTTTTATTTAAGCATGATTACACCTTGAGGTTTTCGCTTTAATAATCGATACGGTAAGATTTAATTACATAAGCATTTAATGACAAGATTAGACAAAGTATAACAAAATTTAGTAATATTTGGAAGTTTATTATTAGTTTATTTATCTTTATTCAAGTAGGCACGCAATTTAAATCATCAATTATTATTTAAAAAATCAGAGTAGTCAATCCATGAGTAAGCTATCACAGGCTCTGAATGCTGCTCTGCTGAAAAGAAACTTGATATATACATATTTGATATATACATTAAAGTGAACAACTAATTAAGTTCCACATTTCAATCCACAAAAAAATCTTAAGATTTTAGATTTAAAACTACGAAAGAGACGGTTTAAAATATCTTGTGGAACTTTACTATATATGCATAAATATATATTTGAATTTGGTGATATTTGTTTGATCTTGTTCCGAAATCATCAGTATAACTGGAGAGCATCACAGTTTAACAATACACACCCGAGTTGTCCTTTAGTACATATGAAGCGATCTCGAGGGCAAAGGGTTAGTAACTGAATACTGTCTTTACCTGTAAGGCGAGTGAGTGAATGCAACCGTTGTTCCAAGCATGTCATCTTGTAGCCGTACAACTCCATCACGCTTGATGTTGCTATATCGTTTATCTGTAAAATTGTACATACATATTACTTTTTTAAATAATTAACTAATACAAAGTGTGTTTAAAGTAAGGTTTAACTAGGTTCTAATTTGTTACATATCATTTGCTACTGATAAATATTTCATAAATACTTTGAATTTGAGTGCAAATTATTAAATTATTAATCAAAAATATTAATAAATTTTAAGTTAATTTAACCAAATTTTTATAATATTTATACAGGAATAGGAGACAAAGTATTATATTGGTAGAATATGGTATGCGAGTACCGTTAGGTGGCATTGGAGGTGCTCTTGCTCATGAGCTTGGCTACCATCTCTCTTCATCTCCAGCTGCGACGCCACCTGGTACAGCCTGTTCTCACGCTCCACCACAGTCTTCTCCAGCTGCTTTATCATCTGGGGATGGAATATATTATGTATTTTATGGAGTTACGAAAGTAAAAATACAAAAACTGTATACTGAAAAAGTGTTTGATATTTGTTTAATAATAAGAATCCATAATGAATTTTAGACATTTGTTTTATCATATCATCTAACTTTTTATTTTTATTTAAAACGGAATACATTAAATAAATACCAATCTATTAAATTAAATAGATTAAATACCAAAAGCGATGGCAATCAACAGTACGATACGAATCTCTGATAATCAGAAAAGTACGTACACTTAACATTTTTAGGGTTCATCAAGATCATGAATGTAACTTGAAAAATAGTGTCATACAATTTTTTCTCCCTTATTTATATCATTTACAGACGGATTCTAACTAGAAGAACGTTATATCATCCTATTAAGTATAAATAGTTAAGTAGTTAAGTCTCACAGTGTTCCCTCTGCTCTATCTCCCGCCGCAGGGCTCCGTCGGCGGCAGCGGCCTCCTCCAGTAACTTGTCTCGCTGCTTCACGCGCTCCTCGAACTTATCAACACGCCCGCTAGCTCGCTGTTCTTGTTTGTCTATTAGAACAATTAATACATTATATATATAAATTTCTATTTATGTTGTAAATATACCTATAACCAGTTAATGCATGGTAAAAAAATCCGAAAAAAAAAATGTTCCATTAATATTGAGATTTCTAAAGTATCTGAACATCAAATTCTCTTTAACATTCTTAAAAAAAAAAGGCAAGGCTTAGTTTAGGTCAATGAGAGGACTGATATAACAGAAATAAGCGTAAAAATTATTATCAAAAGAATTGAGGAATAATCACCTGTTGCTCCAATTTCTTTTGTATTACTCTGCTATCAGCCTCTTGTTGCTTCAGTCTTTCTTCTAGTTCCTTCTCGCGTACTTTCATTTCGCTTTCTTTGTTCTGAAAATAAATTAATACAGAGAATATAGTTAAGCGCCATCTGTTCACTGTTAACGAGCACACGAACTAGGTTGCTTCATTTGTTGCTAAAGTTCGACAGATGGCGCTGAAATAAAATTTATTAAATTTTACATTTTTTTTTAATAAAAAACTTCCAGCCAATTGAGCTCTGAACTCTTGTTGCAAATGTTCTTTTTGATTTTCTTTGTCTAATCTCTCAGCTGCTAATTTTGCTCGAAAACCGCGCAGTGACGTTTCCGCGTCATCCAGCTGCTTGTGCATTTCCTCTATTGCCTTTATATGTCTAAAATAAAAAAAAGTATTAATTAATGTACGAACATAATTATTGCATATACATAAGTAGTAAAAACAATTTGTATGCATAAAAAAATATGCAAAATGGTATTGCATCGGCCGGGAATCGAACCCGGGCCGAACGCGTGGCAGGCGAGCATTCTACCAAATTCAAAAAAAAACTTATTTATGTAATGATGTACTCATTGAAATTTCCCTAGACGACTAAAATTTCTTTTATTTAAGCATGATTACACCTTGAGGTTTTCGCTTTAATAATCGATACGGTAAGATTTAATTACATAAGCATTTAATGACAAGATTAGACAAAGTATAACAAAATTTAGTAATATTTGGAAGTTTATTATTAGTTTATTTATCTTTATTCAAGTAGGCACGCAATTTAAATCATCAATTATTATTTAAAAAATCAGAGTAGTCAATCCATGAGTAAGCTATCACAGGCTCTGAATGCTGCTCTGCTGAAAAGAAACTTGATATATACATATTTGATATATACATTAAAGTGAACAACTAATTAAGTTCCACATTTCAATCCACAAAAATTCTTAAGATTTTAGATTTAAAACTACGAAAGAGACGGTTTAAAATATCTTGTGGAACTTTACTATATATGCATAAATATATATTTGAATTTGGTGATATTTGTTTGATCTTGTTCCGAAATCATCAGTATAACTGGAGAGCATCACAGTTTAACAATACACACCCGAGTTGCCCTTTAGTACATATGAAGCGATCTCGAGGGCAAAGGGTTAGTAACTGAATACTGTCTTTACCTGTAAGGTGAGTGAATGCAACCGTTGTTCCAAGCATGTCATCTTGTAGCCGTACAACTCCATCACGCTTGATGTTGCTATATCGTTTATCTGTAAAATTGTACATACATATTACTTTTTTAAATAATTAACTAATACAAAGTGTGTTTAAAGTAAGGTTTAACTAGGTTCTAATTTGTTACATATCATTTGCTACTGATAAATATTTCATAAATACTTTGAATTTATTAAATTATTAATCAAATTATTAAATTATTAAATTATTAATCAAAAATATTAATAAATTTTAAGTTAATTTGACCAAATTTTTATAATATTTATACAGGAATAGGAGACAAAGTATTATATTGGTAGAATATGGTATGCGAGTACCGTTAGGTGGCATTGGAGGTGCTCTTGCTCATGAGCTTGGCTACCATCTCCTGCAATCTCTTCAACTCCTCCAACTGCGACGTCACCTGGTGCAGCCTGTTCTCACGCTCCACCAGTCTTCTCCAGCTGCTTTATCATCTGGGGATGGAATATATTATATATGGAGCTACGAAAGTAAAAATACAAAACTGTACACTGAAAAAAGTGTTTGATATTTGTTTAATAATTAGAATCCATAATGAATTTTATAATATCTAACTTTTTATTTTTATTTAAAACGGAATACATTAAATACCAATCTATTAAATTAAATATATTAAATACCAAAAGCGATGACAATCAACAGTACGATACGAATCTCTGATAATCAGAAAAGTACGTACAAATAACATTTTTAGGGTTCATCAAGATCATGAATGTAACTTGAAAAATAGTGTCATACAATTTTTTCTCCCTTATATCATTTACAGATGGATTCTAACTAGAAGAACGTTATATCATCCTATTAAGTCTCACAGTGTCCCTCTGCTCTATCTCCCGCCGCAGGGCTCCGTCGGCGGCAGCGGCCTCCTCCAGTCGCTTGTCTCGCTGCTTCACGCGCTCCTCGAACACGCCCGCTAAGCTCGCTGTTCTTGTTCGTCTATTAGAACTATTAATACATTATATATATAAATTTCTATATATGTTGTAAATATACCTATAACCAGTTAATGCATGGTAAAAAAATCCGAAAAAAAAAAATATTCCATTAATATTGAGATTTCTAAACTATCTGAACATCAAATTCTCTTCAACATTCTTAGGCAAGGCTTAGTTTCCGTCAATGAGAGGACTGATATAACAGAAATAAGCGTAAAAATTATTATCAAAACAATTGAGGAATAATCACCTGTTGTTCCAATTTCTTTTGTATTACTCTGCTATCAGCCTCTTGTTGCTTCAGTCTTTCTTCCAGTTCCTTCTCGCGTACTTTCATTTCGCCTTCTGTCCTGAAAATAAATTAATACAGAGAATATAGTTAAGCGCCATCTGTTGAGCACACGAACTAGGTTGCTTCATTTGTTGCTAAAGTTCGACAGATGGCGCTGAAATAAAATTTATTAAATTGTTACATTTTTTTAATAAAAAACTTACAGCCAATTGAGCTCTGAACTCTTGTTGCAAATGTTCTTTTTGATTTTCTTTGTCTAACCTCTCCCTAGACGACTGTAAAATTTCTTTTATTATTACTATTAGTTTATTTATCTTTATTCAAGCAGACACGCAATTTAAATCATCAATTATTATTTAAAAAATCAGAGTAGTCAATCCATGAGTAAGCTATCACAGGCTGTGAATGCTGCTCTGCTGAGAAGACCAAGCCAGAAGTTCCACATTTCAATCCACAAAAGAGACAGTTTAAAATATCTTGTGGAACTTTATTATATATGCATAAATATATATTAGAATTAAAGCATTTAAAAAGGAAACTTATTCAAAATTATTATACATACTTTTCATTTTCCATCTGTGTCGTGTATAAGACTTGCTGAGAAGTATTAGTCGCTTGCAGTAACGCGAGGGGGTGCTGTAGTGACGGCATGTGTTCTGTCGCACCCTGGAATGGATATTAATGTTAATCGAAACCTTAACCCATCATACTCACTCGCGAAGTGTATTTGATATATATTTATTTATATTTAGTAATTGGTGATGTTCGATTTTGTTCCGAAAACAAGAGTTTAACAGGAGAGCATCACAGTTTAACAGTACACACCCGAGTTGCCCTTTAGTACATATGAAGCGATCTCGAGGGCAAAGGGTTAGTAACTGAATACCGTCTTTACCTGTAAGGCCAGTGAGTGAATGCAACCGTTGTTCCAAGCATGTCATCTTGTAGCCGTACAACTCCATCACGCTTGATGTTGCTATATCGTTTATCTGTAAAATTGTACATATATATTACTTTTTAAATTATATAAACCAATATAAAGTGTGTTTAAAGTAAGGTTTAACTAGGTTCTAATTTGTTACATATCATTTGCTACCGATAAATATTTTATAAATACTTTGAATTTGAGTGCAAATTATCTCATGACGATTGACTAGGACTATGATTCCCCAACGCTATGAATGTAATCATATCTAGTCCACATAACTAGGGTTGCCACCCGTACTTTATAATAAAGTAATGTAAAGTATTTCGACCAATTGTACTTTATACCTTATGGAAACAATTTGATTTCTCTGATGTTTAAAAAATCCTCCAAGCCTTTTACAGGAAACGATAACTATTGTTGCTCTACTATGTTTCTTTTTAAAAGTTTTGTATAAGCTTTAATTTAAATATAGATTAAATAGTCTGTAATTCAGGAAAAATAACGATCCTTCTAGGTCGGTGGTCTAGTGGGTAAGGGGTATTCATTTACCTTCCCTGTGTGTAGTGCCTCCCTCAGCCTAGTCAGTAGAGTCGCTCCCACACGCTCCCGCACTCCTCCCGCGGCGACGCGCTCTCCACGCTCACCTCCGACGCATTCGCGAAACTGTCGCCGAATATCTATTTGACAATATAAACATTAATATAATATACACAATTATAATTATTCATTATGATATGTCCTTAATTTCTCAGGCAGTAAAAACTACAGGATCGGTTATATTATCTCCATGTTACAATATAGCTGATAACTATGGCAAAAACAATAAATATAAAAAATTACTACATGCTGCAGGATCTGTCGTCTGCGTGCTCCGCTACCGCCCGTCAGGCCGGCGCACAGCAACTTGCGGACCTGATATATAAAACAATTGTTTGTTTAATGAATTTGACATTGTTATAATTTATAATAAACATAGAAATACATAAAGACGATTTTAATTATTTTTTTAACTTACAGATAAATTCATAATTGTTTTTGGTATTAAAGTGCTTTTAAGAGACTTCTGAACCGATTTTAATAAAGTTTTGATTGCGTTTAAGTGGTATAATGGCTATTGTTATTTGTTACTAAAGTGTTATTTTACAGTTTCCTCGTAGACCAAGTTTGATTAGGTTTCCTATGTATTCGAGTGAATGGTCCCTGGAAGATTTATGTAAATGGTACACGACCACTTTGTCCGTCCGTAGTCCACGTATGGTGGTGCCTGGTGGTGCGCCAGCAGTCGTCCGAGAGCGGCCTCCCAGCGCGGCTGCAGCGGCGCCAGCGCCAGCCCGCCGCGGCACGCCGTCACCACGCACTGCTGCGCCGTCTCCACGCCCACTGGACCCGTCTGGAAACACATTATATTTAAATAATTTGGTCATCACTTTACTGAAAAAAAATTGTCTAAACAAAATATTAAAATTTCATGAATAATAATTTTTAATGTATACCTCTGAAGTGTACTGCAGCACGCTGTACAGGGTGTCCTCAAAGGCATCTGGAGTCTCTTCCTGCAGAACAAAGTATATAATTAGTATATATTAAATATCTGGTTTATAATTAATTTACCAATTCTCTAGATATTAGGAAATATATATACATATGACATTTGACACCCTAATTAATATTTTAAAAATCTCCGAACCTTTGATCCCTTGAGGGCCATCGGTTCCGATAATAGCCTTAACCATGATTAATAAACTTAACTAACTAAAAACTGCGCAGTGAAATGATTAAAAAAACCAAAAGAATAATTATTATAAGATTGAAATCACTAATAATTAATCGCCAGAAAATAAACACCATTGAAACAGCAAAATAAATGAACATAAAAATTATCTGTCCACCACCCACAGTATAACAAAAAATAAATAAACGCTAACAAAGGCAGCCTCACCAGCCGGGAGCTTGAACAAAAGTGTCCAACGTTCGTTCGTTCCACATCCCGCTTTTTGACTTAGCGGGGAGCTGTTCTCGGGGCCTGGCCCCATAACAGAGTGTCTGGCGCGGGTGGCATAATATCCACCCGGTCATCGGCGTACAGTTACAACATGTAATAATAATTAAAAGGAAACATAATAAATAAATTTGGACAAGCAAAATTAACTTACCATACTATAAAAACAATATTCACAATAAATTTAACATAATTAATTAACCAAATACAATACAGATTAGAAATAATACAATAAAATTACATAAACGTACCGCTCCACAATATATAATTAATTTAACAATTAAGAACGCTTGTGGAGCCTATGGTATGGTTTGACGAGCACAATCAACACTTAACTTAAATACTATTTACATAAACTAAATAACTAGTCAACTTAAATACTTACAACTATATAATAAAAACACTATAATATAACAATATAACAATACAATATACAATAGACACTATAATAAAATTACAATTAAAATAAACTAATACATATTATCTTAAACAACTATATAACTATATATTCTTTTTGTATTTTTTCCCCCAATAAACTACTTACATACTAGACATATATACAACACACTTAAAACTAGGACGAAACTGACAGTAATCTTAAAATTAGGTAAAAGGTAAGCTTAACTAGGTAAAATAGAAAATAAAATTGGGTTAAAAAGGGACGACGAAGAGGGACGTGAGCTTCCGGGCTGCCTGGGCGGTCTGTCCAGCCGGGTGAGACCCATGTGGGAGGCCCGGCTTAGACGACCAGCGACCAAGGCAAAAAGTGCCGAACGATGCACTGGACGGTCTATTTAAACGTGTGCGCCCCTCTTTGCTTAGCAGGTTGATTGGTTGGAGTTCACTAGTTCTTCAATATGACACTAGAGGCGCTGCACACACTCTTTGCTTAGCAGTGATTGGTTGAAGTTCACTAGTTCTCCAATATGACACTAGAGGCGCTGCACACACTCTTTGCTTAGCAGTGATTGGTTGAAGTTCACTAGTTCTCCAATATGACACTAGAGGCGCTGCACACACTCTTTGCTTAGCAGTGATTGGTTGGAGTTCACTAGTTCTCCAATATGACACTAGAGGCGCTGCTATATATTGAGAGAGGCACTTCCGTTTCCTTCAGCACAACGCTTTTTTGACTCAAAAACAGCGTCCTTCCGGTATAATCTAGCGGCGGTATAATCTAATGGTAGGGATGGATGATGTGCTTGCGCAGCACCACTCACCTGTATCCCTCATTGGCGCTTCAGTTTCTGAACAGCGCAGTCGCCTTTAAATCAATCTCAAGATTCTTGTTTAATTTTGTTACAAAAGTATTATTTTATAATGAATCCATCCAGTGAAGAATGCTGATTCGTTCGTCATCCAGTGACTCTTTGGACATCAGTAGCGGTGCTTCCAGCCCGATGCGAGGCAAAACGCGTCGAAAAAGGGGACGGCGCAATGCTCTAAGGTAAGTAATATGGCTAGTATTGTTAAAAAAAGTAAAAAGGTCTTTTTTTATACCAGACCATATTTCCTAAAACATCAAACTTTCATGATTCCCTAGCGGCGTTCAAACGAACAAAACTTATTTAATATTAAAGGTGTGGATTGCAATATGTAAACTACCCTCAAGTCGCAGACTTTGCATACTGCTGACCTACATTTGAAATTACTTCATAATTTACAGTACTTTGATTCTCCTGACTGGTCACAAATGCATTACCTCTACCCCTCAGTTTTGTAGAACTGTAATGTAATGATTCTATAAAATCTTACGAAAAAAAATATTGTTTAGCGAATATTAAAAAACCACTTCCCGCTTAGCTTAACACAAGCTATTATTTTTCAAAACTAAGCCCTTCAGAAGGAGATTAGCTGAACTAATCTCTTGGTTATGTGAATTTCAGAATCCAATAAACATTGATAATGTATTACAATTAAAATTATTGATTTTTTTCGTAAGGTGATTGTCAAAAAATTTAATAAAATATATTGCAAATGATTTGTGGTAAACATACTGACATCTTGCAAGGAGCGCCTTGGTGCCATTTTGAAGTATGTTCAAGATTATTTAAGGGAATCGTTAAGAAATTCCTCCTTCATGGTATAATCTTTTTAATGTTTTACAGATTGTTACCAAGAAAGGCGTTATAAAGTGACTCTTTGGACATCGGTAACGGTGCTTCCAGCGCGATGCGAGGCAAAAAGCATCGAAAAAGGGGACGGCGCAATGCTAAGGTCAGTAATCTGGCTAGTATTGTTAAAAAAATTAAGCAACAAAGGTGTCTTCTTTATACAAGACCATATTTCATAAAACATCAAATTTTCATATGATTCACTAGCGGCGTTCAAAAGAACAAAACTTATTTAATATTGAGAAAACTACCCTCCAGTTGCAGACTTTGCATACTTGACCTACATTTGGAATTGTTTAACAATTTACTGTCCTTTAATTCTCCTGACTGGTCACAACTGCGTTATTCAGAAGTACAAAAGTTATACAATTCTACCCCCGGTTTTGTTACATTTGGAATGTAATGACTCTATAAAATATTACGATAAAAATTGTTTAGCGAATGTTGAAAAATCACTTGCCGCTATTACACATGCCATGTTGCAAAATAATTTTTTTCAGAAGGGATTAGCTCAACTAATCTCCTGGTTATCTGAATAATCCAATATTATTATATTACAGTTAAAAAATTTTTTTTTTTTTTTCGAAATGGGATTAACCAAAAATTCAATAAAATTTATTGCAAATATCGATAATGCCATTTTGAAGTATGTTAAAGATAATAATTATTTAAGGGAATTTTAAGAAATGTGATAATTTTTTTAATATTTTACAGACTTACCAAGAAAGACGGCGTTCAAAGAACATTCGTCAGGAAGAATGCTGATTTATCAAAAAAAGAAAACTACCCGCGTCCGTTTGTCATCAAGAGACAATGTGGACATCCGTAGCGGTGCTTCCAGCCGGATACGACGCAAAAAACATCCAAAAAAGGGGACGGCGAAATACTAAGGTAAGTATTCTGCCAGTTTTTTTTTCACAAGACCATATATCATAAAACAACAACTTTTTATGATTCAGAAGCGACGTTCAAAAGAAGAAACTTTTTTAATATTGAGAAAGGTATTGATTGCAATTTGCAAACTACCCTCAAGTCAGACTTTGCATACTTCTGACCTACATTTGGAATTACTTTATAATTTACTCCCGGTTTCTACCCCCGGTTTTGTTAGATTTGGAATGTAATGACTCTATAAAATCTTGCGATAACAATTGTTTAGCGAATGTTGAAAAATCACTTGCCGCTATTACACATCCTATTATTTAGCTAAATAAAGCCTTTCAGAAGGAATTATATGCTCAACTAATCTCCTGGTTATCTGAATTTCAGAATCCAATAACCATTCAATTATCCGAAATCATTAGTTTACAGTTAATTAATGTTTTTTTTTTTCGGAAGGTGATTTATCAAAAAATTCAATAGTATTTATTGCAAATATCGTGCAGCAGCGCCGTGATGCTATTTTGAATAATGTTAAAGAATTATTTAACACTTTCACTGCCAGCTCCGTAGCGTGTACGGGAGACGCAAGTTTCACCCCGTGTTTCACCCCAGGGCCGTAGCATGTACGGAGCAATTAAAAGTCAATTTTTTATACTATTTAATTGGCTCAACATTTTTTTTACTATTTTTCCGTTTATTTAAATGCCTTTATGCAAACGTTAATGTGAAAAATTGAAACAGCACACAGGGCTCAATTTCTGAAAATCTGGTGGCAGCGAAAGTGTTAAGGGAATCTTTAAGAAATTCCTCCTTCATGGGCTAATTTTCTAATGTTTTACAGATTGTTACCAAGACAGGCGGCGTTCAAAAAACATTCGTCAAGAAGAAAGCTGACTTAGCAAAAAAAAAACACTACCCGCGTCCGTTCGTCATCAAGAGACTCTGTGGACATCCGTAGCGGTGCTTCCAGCCGGATACGACGCAAAAAACATCCAAAAAAGGGGACGGCGAAATACTAAGGTAAGTATTCTGACAGTTTTTTTTTGAATGTTGAAAAATCACTTGCCGCTATTACACATCCTATTATTTAAAAATATATTGCAAATGATTTGTGGTAAGTGTGCTGACATCGTGCAGCAGCGCAATGATGCTATTTTGAAGTCTGTTAAAGATAATTAAGGGAATCGTTAAGAAAAATTCCTCCTTCAGATAACCTTTTCAATGACACCAATTTTACAGATTTTGTCGGTGTGAACCGAAAGCTGTCTTGGATCAGAGATGAAAGCACCGTGGATAAGCTTCAGAAGCGCGCCCCAAGGAGAAGACTGGAAGGAACCTTTCAAGCTGGGCAAATCAAACATCAGGTAAGTGTTTGGAGAAAGTTAGGAGCACCATTGTACATTTTAGAGACAATTACAAGTTATCGAATTTTGTTTATAAACCGATCTCCTTTAACACTTTCACTGCCAGCTCCGTAGCGTGTACGGAGACGCAAGTTTCACCCCGTGTTTCACCCCAGGGCCGTAGCATGTACGGAGCAATTAAGTCAATTTTTTATAGTATTTAATTGGCTCAACATTTTTTTTACTATTTTTCCGTTTATTTAAATGCCTTTATGCAAACGTTAATGTGAAAAATTGAAACAGCACACAGGGCTCAATTTCTGAAAATCTGGTGGCAGCGAAAGTTAGGAGCACCATTGTACATTTTAGAGATAATTACAAGTTATCGAATTTTGTTTATAAACCGACCTCCTTTGATACATCCATCTCAATTAACGACGAAATTTCAGACAAAAAATCAAAAAATATCTTATTTCAAATGAACAATCTGGCATCTTTGTATACCAAATTTTCCTAGACGCCAAAAAAGATGATACCTTTTTTTCGGACGGTCTTAAAATTAATAGTAATTAAACTAATATGTTCAAATAGACAAATTTCGTTTAGTAAATATGCACAAAGCCCCCGACTTCCTCCAACCATGAGATTGGCTTGTGAAAGTGGGTTTAAAAAACGCTTACTTTCAATCTTCTAATTGCACTAGCTCATCGTCCTTATTTAAGGATTATATCCAACCAGCTCTGGCAAATGAGTCCAAATCTGACCAATTGGATAAAGACATTATATTTGAATATTTAACAAATAATCCAATCTCTGATTCGTCATTCTTTGAATTTTCTATAACTGCATTCCGTATTTTAGATTAATAACTAATAGAACGTTTTACTTCCGCAGAGGCAGTATACATAGCCTCTTCACCACACGTGGTACCCAAAAACAAGCTAGTCCAACTATAATTGGGGGGTTGGATTAAATAGTTTAAAAGAGGCATTAAACGCAGTCCAAATATAGTGTGCGATCTGTGGTGCTGCGCGCAAGCACATCATCCATCCCCACCATCTGCTAGATTATACCAGACGCTGTTTTGGAGTTAAAAAGCATTGTACTGAAGGAAGCGGAAGTGCCTCAATTTATGGCTTACAGAAAGGTAAGTACGCTTAATATTAATTTAATTTTCAGGTATTATATTAATTCAATAATTAAATTTAAATAATTATTTAATTTCAGGAGATTTCAAAGCGGATCAAATATTCCGGTGTATAGTCAAACTGTCATTATAGACTTTTTAGTTTGAATTTAATGGAATTCAGGTGGAATGCGAAAACTAAAAAACGTCAAAAATCAAACTAAAACGAAGAACTAAGAAGCAAGAGTTCGTCACAGACAAGATCAAAAGGATGCCTTGGATATTGAAACTGCAGCAGACACTTAATGTAAGTTTTTTCACCTGTTTGAATGTAAATCTTTTTAGTCGCGTCTTTTGAAAACTACATTTTTGTAATCGATTTCTCGAAAACGAATGAACCGATCTCCTCCAAATTTTACATTAATGATTTTTCATGCACCGTGAAGGGTGCAAATTATACTCAAAAAAAGGTTTGTTCTCAACGCCGCCAAAAAATTAAAATTGTTTTTTTCTCCTTAGTCCAAGCGAGCTTTAAGCATCTACTAACAGAAAATTTTGTATTTCAGATGCATATCAGTCCTGAGTTATCCTAACCACGACCACCATCACCACGAGCATCACCATCAGCACCACCATCAAACTTGTTTTGAGTCACAGATGACGACGTGTGGACAATATTCTTCGACGAAAATTTCAATAACTTATGAAATATATACCTTTTATATGATAAATTGATGTAATGAAATATTTTGTTGGTTAAATAAAAATATACGTGTTTTGTGCCTTTGAAACCCACCTAACTTAAGTGATAAACTTAAAATATTACACTTATTTTAATAATATTGAAATATAAAAATAATTAATTATGCATTTACGTTGGCATATTTTAAATAAAGTACACCAATTAAAAAAAAATGACCCACCCATTGCAATCCAGCTTTACCGGGCTCTAAGGAAGGCAGTACCAGCAACGTGGGCAGGCCGTCACTGATCACAGATAGCAACTCCTGAGGTAGGACATCCTCGTCTGAAATTAATAATTACATTATTTGGCAAGATTTATGATTTGTTTTCAATCAATCGATAAATGTTAATTTTTATGAAACAGTGAACACAGTAAAGAAATATCTGGCTGAGTTTGTGTGGTTCCTCACGGAGCTGGGCGGGTTTCGAACCCTCGTAGTTAATTTTAAATTGAAGTCTTATTTATATTTTGAAATATGATACCATAATACTGACACTTATTGAGCGGAGCGTTCTACTGGAGACTTTTTCACATTCTTTGTCACAAATAAGCTCGAAACTTACTTGACGGAAAATTTTAAACACTAAAAAACTAAAATGTTTTGTCGTTGCGGAAAATATATAGGTTATATATATAGGTTAGGTCTGATTTGTTGTCCGGTGTTATGGAATCTTGGCTACGACTGGCTGCTTCACTGGAGGTCTCCGTTACAAAGACTGAGGCCATCCTGTTCCTCGGCCCTCGCCGATGTCCCTCTAGTCGGGCGTCTATCTCTGGCCAGGGTTCGGAGGCTGTGCGTGTGCGTGTGAGTGTGTGTGTGTGTGTGGATGCGCGCGCGCGTGTGTGTGTGGATGCGCGCGCGCGCGTGTGTGTGTGTGTGTGGATGCGCGCGCGCGCGTGTGTGTGTGTGTGTGTATGGATGCGCGCGCGCGCGTGTGTGTGTGTGGATGCGCGCGCGCGTGTGTGTGTGTGTGTGGATGCGCGCGCGCGTGTGTGTGTGTGTGTGTGGATGCGCGCGCGCGTGTGTGTATGTGGATGCGCGCGCGCGTGTGTGTGTGGATGCGTGCGCGCGCGCGCGTGTGTGGATGCGTGCGCGCGCGCGCGTGTGTGTGTGTGTGGATGCGCGCGCGTGTGTGTGTGTGTGGATGCGCGCGCGCGCGCGTGTGTGTGTGTGTGTGGATGCGCGCGCGTGTGTGTGTGTGTGGATGCGCGCGCGCGCGCGTGTGTGTGTGTGTGTGTGTGTGTGGACGTGCGCGTGTGTGTGTGGACGTGCGCGTGTGTGTGTGTGTGTGTGTGTGTGGATGCGCGCGCGCGTGTGTGTGTGTGGATGCGCGCGCGCGCGTGTGTGTGTGTGTGTGTGTATATTTTGAAATATGATACCATAATACTGACACTTATTGAGCGGAGCGTTCTACTGGAGACTTCACATTCTTTGTCACAAATAAGCTCGAAAATTACTTGACGGAAAATTTTTGCAATCAAAAAGACGCACATTTGGAAACGAAACACTAAAAAACTAAAATGTTTTGACATCAACAACAGACAAACAACAACAGTCAGAATCAAGCATTATTTGTGGCGTGACAGAGGAAAAGTTAATATTTCTCGCCGGTTCCTTTTCATGGTTCTGCTCTTTTGAACCGTAAAAGTTTGAAATAAGTATACTTTAGTTAAGTATATAACTCCTACAGGTTTAAAACTTTAGCGAAATGCAAAAAGTTGAAATCCGTTGGGATAAGAATTCCGAAAAATCCGTTCTTAGTGGACGTCTACGTCACAAAATAAGTAACTATGTAAAATTTAAAATTTAAAATAAAAGTTAATCGGACATATAGTTTCGAAGATTTCGTGATGAGTCAGTGAGTGATATATATTATATATATATTTATATATATAGATAATTATAAAAATCGATTAAATAAAAAAATGATCTTAAAAATACTTTATTTGCTTAAAAGATATATAAAAAAGATATATCTTAAAAGATAACAATATCATACCTTCATTAAAATCTAATACAGTCCAAATAACAGAATAATATTATATATGTATTCTAGTAATATAATATATATTTTTTATAAAAATATAAAACTTCTCATAACCATAATATTTTAAAAGCCTCGTTCCGGTGATATCCGCTATTTACATAATACATTTAAAATAATATTTTATTTAAAATAATTCTTAATAAACTTAAATAAGTCTTAAAGTATGTAATTATACATTTAATAGTGCGTTCATAGTATCTTTGTAAGGGCTAGGCGAATGTGACGAGCGGAGCGGGAGCGTCCCACTGATCTTCAATTTCCTCGTCGGATTCATCCGGAAAGTTTACCTGAAATTTAAAATAAATTGTTCCATAAAAAAGCCAAATCTTTAATAATAATGTTTTCGGGGCAATGAAAATAATAAATAATATATAAATAATAATTATTAAAAAAAATAATAACCCAAGGCGTTATAAGTCTTTTGCCACCCAATTTTATAGACGCGGCTTCATTGGCTTGCCATGCCTGGAATAAACAAAAATATAATTCAATCGTAATAACAGTCGATAATTAAAAAAAATCTATTTACACTTATTCTAAATAAACATTTAATTTCTAATATCTGAAATAAATATATATTTTAATAAACGTACCTGATAAGCGTCATTAAACGCGTGGGCGAGTGATAGAGCGAGAGAGCGTGCGTGTCTGCGTCTCGCGCACACAAACACATGCACCGCGTGCTCGTCCGCTCCCGCTCCCGCCTCCGCCCCTTCTACCACTGCGAACACACGCGCGTTGGCCGCATCCGCCGAGCAGTATGAGATCCTATGATAACACTATCTCTCACCCTCGAGCCAAATCAGAGAAAATACAATAGGCAGATGCCGTAATATTTTCTAGGATTGCCACAAGTAATATACATTTAAAAATGTCACAACTTTTTCCTATACACATTGTAATATTATACAAAGCATTAAAACGCCGAAATTAAATTAATAAAATCAAATAAACGTAGTTTAAATGTATGAAAGAATTGTATTTAACTTTGTTTGTAAGAATGACGTGAGAATACTTAAGGGACTTGCTAAAGCAGATTTTAGGCTCTGAATTTGAATACGATCTGAATCGGACGCGGTGGTTAAGTGCCTTTAACTTTTGTAGTATACGTATTTATCAACATAAAATCCACATCAATTATTATTTTATTATTAACACCGAAATCTATTTAAAACTTATAGAACTTTGAAATGAATTAAAATATAAAATATAAAAAACCTTAAATTCGCAATCAAACATATATTATTAATCGAGATCTTCTAAGTTGGACCAAACAAAAGATATCTGCAAAATTTTGTTTAAAATTGGTTCAGTTTTTAAAGATTAACGCAAATAAACATGACACGGAATGTATATATATAAAGATATCAACAAAAAAAGAATGTCAAGGACACCACGCAAAAATAAACCACCAAAACAAAATGGATGTCAATATATTTACAAACAACGCACAATGACGTCACTGTTTAATTTTATAAACAAACAGTATTTTGCTAACTTTATCTGTATATATAAACTTTTCGCTAACAATATTTCGACAACCATTACAGGTTTAAATCCAATAAAAAAAATTTAATACTAAATGCACAGTTTAATGGCTTATATTTCGTTACTAAAGGATAAAAAAATTTCACTCCTTGAATAATAAATTTGAAATCCATTCAAAGAAATTCAAACATAATTCTTCTAACTCCATAAGCTCATCTGTAATATATCTATCAAACTACATCCATATAAGTATAGATAAATAAATATAATTAATTAGAATTAATTATAAACGCGTTTCAAGTGTATTGACTTCAACGATTTATTGACATATTTTTTTATCTGTAAGAAGTTATTACAAGATGGCCGGTCGTGACAGATAAGCTAGCACTAGACATTATATAAACTATAGTGCAAAGGTCTTTATACTTTACATATGTTAAAATGATTTGTTAAAAAATATCATTTTTGAATTAATTTGACTATAATATAAATATTTATTTACCTATAAATGGAAAGGCTGAGAACGTTTTCTTGTGATTCCGCATCAGACACGAGTATGCCCCGCGGACTGATGTCTAAGTTTACTCTTGGTAATTTTTTGTTTACCGCTGAAATATACATAATATATTTTAAATGTGCGTACACATATGATTAAATTAATATAAACATACATTTACAACAATGGACATACAATATTATTATACGTTTTAATTAGGGATTTGTGGTATTCAATAAATCTTAATAAAACCACAACAATTTTAATTTATTGTCACTATTAACGCAGCGAGTATTTGTTTATGGCGATCACTGTTTCCTAAACGTCAATATCGCATTCATTAAGCCTACTTATAAATAATTTCGTACAAACTTTAAACACATGTAGTTTGTTTATTGAAGAAATAAGTATACTAACTTTTGGCGGTGTGTAAGGCAGAGCGCACGGCGAGAGCAGTAGCGGGTGCGGATGCGGCTCTTCCCACGGGCGCCACTCCCGCGTACCGCACCTCTATGTGACCTCTCCCCTCCCGCGCCTCCCTCCACCAACCCTCCCCCTCGCACTCCGCGAGAGCCCACTCTTCACAGAGCTCTGGAAATAACAAATATATATATATATATATATGATACAAATATTACATATACTTAGTAAGAAAGATTTTTGCTCGGTTTTATCTATATTTTCTTAAGGCTAATTTAAATTAAGAGGCCTGTAATTGACCATGATATTATTTAATAACAATTATTAAAGCTAAGTACCATCGTATATCAATGCTGTCAAAGGATTAATCATATTAGGGTAATATATGTCAACTATATAGACATTTTTGTTAACTCTTAACCGTTCGGGAAACCTTTTTTGTGTTTAGTTGTCTCCAGAATGGGACGAGATAATTAGCTAAAAATTTTCATATGTTTGAGCCGAACGCGGATGTTATAGCGAAAAAAGATTGAAAAAAAGTTTAGCCATTTAAATGTTATCAAGAAAAGAAGAAAGCAGAGGGGCTCAGCTCAGCACCCGCCGCGCACGGTTGGCGAATCCTAGTATATATATATATATATATATATATTATCAATTATATATATTTTTTTTGTCTCAATAAACATTTACTAAAAACGATAACACTCTTAAAATATTCTAATTATAAATAATATATAGTATCTCAAGTATTTAAAAACATTCATAAAACTACATCTGAATACATAGTAGAAAGTGTAATGACAGTAAAGATAAGATCACAGCTGCAGTGATTTCCTCTGACGCGTAATAACTGACAACATTAATAACCTATCTATATTATATAACATCTAGTAAGTTCAAAAGTTCATTTGTCTGGCTGAACTAACTAAGAATCCAAAAATATTTCTTTTATTTGTTAACCCAAAGTTAGAATAAAGGTTATATATGTATATATATACATGAATAGTAAAATAATAGCCAAGTTGAAAGAAGTTAGAAGTTGCAGTTGTGGTTGAAGATTGAAGTTTCGGAATAATGTTCAAAAAGAACATCTTTCTTATTGAATCATTTCTTTATCTTTATCTAATATACCAGGCACTACGACAATTAGTTCAATAATTTCACAAAGTGAAGAGGCTTATTGAGCTAGCTTTCAGCTAATTAGCTTTGAGTGGAACTTCAATCGTTATTTTTGGGTTCCAGTGATCTTAAAAGGGACAATGAAAGGACGTGGGATAGACAGACTGAGTATAATATAATTGTGTATTATTATTATTATACTATTATACTAATACTTACTAATAATAATAGATGTAAAAAGTATTATTTTTTTGCAAATATACAAACCTACATAATAGTATACATTGCAACAAGACATATCTTTTTTGATTATATAACATTTCTAAAAACTAATTATTATCTTCTTTTAAAATCAATCTTCAGTAAGAGTGGTTATAACGAATACCAATCCAAGTTTCAACATCCAAGTCTGTTATATCCTTAATTTTAAAATCATTTGCAGCAATATTTTGTTGCAATCTCGTTATAATTATTATTGATGTAATATCACCGCCTTTTAAATTGATCTAATTTATTTAAATTGCTCACCTGATCCAAACGTAATATCACCAATATTATTATATAGGAAGCTGGGCTATTCTATCCATATGGAATAAGGAACATCTAGGAGTTACAGCAAATTAAAATGGCGAAGGAAATGTTTTTCCTTCGCATTACTTTATCAGATGATAAATTACAACTTATGCAATTTCAATTTGCATTAATAATTCATGCTTCCAACATCTCTTACTGTTTCTCGATAACCAAATGCTGTCTGTTCTTCGTTTTAGTGGGCCCTAAATAGGTTGCCTATTTAGGGCCCACTAAAACGAAGTATTTACTTTAAAAAATCTCTATAACTTTAATTTTGTATCCTGACTGTTCTTGACCTTTGTTCTTTACTTTATATCATAATAACAGGAAAATAAAGTAGGTTATCTATTTATAAACCTTACTGCCCCAAAATACTTGTCTGGGGTCAGTCATTCGCTAATAACCCAATTATCAAGTTCCTAGGTCAGACGGATGATAACGGAAATGGATCATATTAAAATATTCATGTCTGCCTTTGTCTCAACTGTTATTATTATAGTTAGTTAAATTATTATCCCTATCCCAATTATATGGGATAGCACAAAATGTCAATTCCCTTTCTAATATACGCCCATCTTGGAATATGCTTGTTTGAAATACTATTTTCACACCCCATCCATATTTTCTTCGGTTATCCTCTTCCCTTAAATGAAATTTTGATATAAAGGTATATCTTTTCCATCCTATCCCATGATGGCATAAACTCCAGACATTCTAAATCAGATACGATATATTGATTACACACATTTTTTTTATATTCTTTCTTTCTCTCTTCTTTTCTGCAAAAGTTCACTGTTCTGACATGAAGTTCTAAACAACGGAATGAAATAGCCAAGTCAAATGAAATACGTTATATAAATTAAATTATTATAAACATTAGATTATCTAGAAAGTTATTGGTTTAACGGGTTCTTATAAAGAAAGTGGAGTAATTGAGTCAAAGCTTATATGATTTTTTGTTTAGTTCTAACGGTGTAAGCAAGATGTCCGGTGATGCTTTTTTGTTACAACCATAATTGTTTTATATTAATAATTGTTTTTAGATTATGTTTACGATATTATATACTACCAACATTTAAAACACTAATTGAGCGTAGCGAGCGGAGCGCTCTACTGGAGACTTTTTCACATTATTTTTCATGAATAGGCTCGAAAACTACTTGACAGAAAATTATGAGATTTTGAAATCAAAAACACAAACATAAGGTGTTAGTTCAAAAAAAGTTTGAAAAATTTCATGTCGTTGAGGAATAATCGTCAAAAAACTGATATCCCATTGAAGTCGATGGGAAACGATGAGTTATTACACTGGGCTCGCTTCGCTCAATATGCAAACGGCACCCAAGATTTCGCGAGCGCAGCGAGTCGAAATTGAGGGTCTGTTGGCGCTCCTAGTAAACATTGTTTTTGTTTCAAAAATAGACAATCATATACCTACCTATATACAACTATTATAATTGTTATCTATTTGGAACCAGCCTTGGGAAGGATGTTAGTTATATAATAAGCGTAATTATGTCACATTATCATAATATATATTATGCAATAAGGAACCAAAAGTAAAAAATTATAGAAAAAAAAACTAAAAAATATAAAAAAATCCGATTGATTCATATTTATTCAATATTAATTATATTTTTTGTATATATTCTACGATAATTACGATATAGTTATTTTATTACAGTATCATTATTATGCAATAAGGAACCAACCTAAAAAAACTTTTTTTATATGACAATTTGTTTTTTTTTTTGTATTTTCGTTTAATGGTTTTTTTTAATATTTCGATTATATCCCCTAATCGTGTTTACGAAACCTAAAATACAATATATAATAATAAATAAATAAAAAAGATATAATAATAATAATAATTTGTAGATATTAAATTATTATTAACGGAAGAAATTAATAATAGATTTACAATCTGATAATGAAATGAATCTAAAATGTCTTCCTACATTCTAAATCCACAGATCGTTTATTGGCTCTGATGAAACAAAAAACGGATTATAATTTAAATGTTTTTTGAGATTAATAATTAATTTAAGTCATCAATGAAAATTTGTTTCAAATTAATTTAAGTTTAATTATGATTAAATTGTTAAATAATTATATATATATATATATTGAAGAAGTGTATATTCGTTAGAAAGCTTGTAATATGCCCAATTCTTTATAACCTAATGATACAGACACACGCACAGACAGGAATAGTGGGTAATAAAAACTTTATAACATCTAAAACTTACATATTATATTATAACTTAGTATTTCGCAATAAACTGCCTTAAACACGGATTTTGTATTTTATTACAGGCAATTTCACTCGCATCTAATAACCATTTAAATTGATTCACATCATTGGTTGGATTAAATTAACAGAAAGCTGTCAATTTAATCCAAATCCAGCTGTCAGTTAATTTAAAAAGTTAAAACAAAAAGTTTTACAAAAAAAAAAAACAAAACCAAAAAATGGTAAATACTTTTTATAATTTCGATTATGTCAAAAAAACCTGTCATAATTATCTAGTACGTATTTTTAAGCTACATTTTCGAACTGATTAAAAAATTAATTCTCTCTATAATTATCCGGGATACCTATTTCTTAAACTTCATTTCTGATGTGATTTTTTCCATCACGTGGTAAAAGCCACTTCAGAAATCTAATACAACTAGTTTTTCCAATCCCTAGAACACGGTAATGGTGTAGATCCAATTCCTAGTTAAAAAGAAACTTGTACTGACTTTATGAGAATAAAGAAAGTATTATATATAAGGAATAAACTAATAATTAAGTAAAAAATATATATAAATATATCTTATGTCTGTTTCCTTTAATAATAACATATAAAGTAATATTTAATTATTTATAATTTATCTTCAAAAATAAACGTAAAAAAAATACACTCACTTTTATGTTTCGAATTATTCCTCCACATTTTTCTTAACAATGTTGTCATTTTTTTTATTTTTATTTTTTTAAATGTCAGGACGCAACTTTTCCCGCCCGCGGTTTGCAGATAACTGCAACTAGCTGTCACCCTTTGATATGGTCATACCAGACCGTCCTCTTTACTCTTCGTGTACAGTTCTTATCATCTATGCAATTAATTACTTGTTCCAATAAATCGCTGTATTAGCCACAAATAGTAACAATATTCAATTATATTACAATACAAACCAGATTTCTATATATTTATATAATTAAAATCATTTATTCTTATGTTATTTCTTCGTCGAACTAAACATACAAAATTTAATAGTTACTTAAATAATATTTAATATTCAAATTTGTCCCGTCACATAAACAGTAAAACGATATTTATGGTAAATCTCTAAAAATCTAATTCAACAGGTTATAAGACATATAACATAAATAAACTTCCGTTATTAACAAAATTAATCCACAAAACTTATTTATATTAAAAACGTTTTTCGCATACTAAATAAATAAATTAATAGAAAAATCATACTACTTAATCTTAGATCTTTTTGTGTCTATTCCTTCCTTCCACTCAATCATACATCATTTCACTCCTTCCATGTCTTCGGTCGCTCACTTCTCTTATAACAATCCACATCCATACCTAAAACTCGTCTCGTATCTCTCCTCTCATCTCTCTTCATTACGTGACTTATCAAACAATTACTTATGATAATTCCTACTAATATTTAATCTGTTACAAATATATCTAGACATGTTTTATCAGACATATTCTAAAATATTCCTGGAGTTCCCATCAATCAAACCGTCAGTTTTGTTATAGTTTTGTTTTGTTTCTGATACTTAAATTTTTGCGAAAGGGGAAACAAAATTAAGTTTAAAATTACCGACCTCAGCAGGTTTACGAACTCGGATAATGCGTAACGTAATTATTTTAGCGCAAAAAATGCGTAGCGGTTTCGTTAAAACACGAATGGACGCAAAGCTCAGAAATGAAGAGTTGCGTCAGAAATGATCGTCGAGAAAAGTCACTTGCTTCAGGCACTTTAGTATTTTTTTTAATATACAGAAAAATACAATAAGAACTTAACACATACATCTTTATTATAAAGAATATATTATCTATCACAATTGAATTGATTTTATTCAAATCATTATTTTCCATATAATAAACCTTCACAGCTTTGGTCATGATGAAAGAGTAACAAATACTTTTATCAAGGCCAAGGGAAGATGTTAAAACGAATATATTATAAATATACTGTAAACAATGTGTCTATAAACAAACAAAGTTAATCGGTAAATATTGTTTTGTGAGATAAAACCACAAAACAGAGAAAACAACGAAATACGTCTGTATTTTGTTGTTCTATATATCTATACGGGATGGGAAACGTTACAAAGATAAGCTTGTTATGTATTATTATTTATAAACTTCAGTCGATATTTTTTTTATTTTTGTATACATTTTAATTTATTATACTTAGAGGAAATACAATAGAAATAAAATTATTACAAATCTTCAATATCATAAACACTTCGGCCATTGACACTTACAACATACATAATATCAATACAATAAAATAAAAAAGTAATAATTATGACAATAATAATATAATAGATAATATGAATATATAATTATTGTTTATTTTAAAAATTACTAAGAAATATACTATTTTTATTTCTTATAATAAAAGTTTTTTTATCAGTATAATATTATATGTTACATTATTCTAAAAGTTGCCATTTTCATCATATTACTATAATCCGCCAATCGTGCGCGGTGGATGTTGAGCTGAGCCCCTCTCCTTTCTTCTTTTCTTGATAACTTTTGAATGGCTAAACATTTTTTCAATCTGTTTTCGCTATAACAACCGCGGTTGGCTCAAACATACATAAGAAAATTTTTAGCTAATTATCTCGTCGCATTCTGGAGATAACTAAACACAAAAAAAGGTCTCCCAAACGGTTAAGAGCTTCGCTTACGCTCAGCTCAATTAAAAATAATGAATACTGGTAAAATTAATAAAGTTAATTATTTATTTATGAAATAATTTTAGGATTGCTTGGTTTTAAAATAAATTTTATTTAAAAAAAAAAGCTGACGAGATAGACCATATGAACTGTCAATGTCAAAACCCTCAAATATAGACTACAACTACTACGCTACTACAAGATACTAAGTGCTTTGATAATAAAACTGAATATAAGCTTATACTGAGCACGTATAAGCTAGAAAGTTAATAAATTTAAGTGTGTCTATACATTATTATTATTAAATTAGAAAATATAACTCTATCCATCTTTAATTATTTTAATCAAATACCTTATAAATTAGATTAAAGGATAGGTCATTTTAAAGTTTATGAATTAATCTGGAAACTTAGAACTAAATTGCTCTTGCAATTACAGTAGGCGCCCTTATTTTTGTGATTATTTTATTGACAGCAATATGAATATATGAGATATATGTCCATTTAAAAAAAAAATACACCAGTTGGGTGTGATAATAATTGTTCGCTGAATTAATTAGTAGTCGGTCTTTGAGGGTGTTAACCCTTTTTATTCAGTTACCCCTATTGTATCGATCTGCAAACCCCTCCGCACAAATTAAAATCATAATATACTTGTGTGACGATCGTTTTTCTACCTTTAACAAAATCAAATTAAAATATATTATTTCATCGTCGTATAACAAGATGCCGTCATGTTATAAAAAAAATATTTACAGAGAAAACAAAAATGGATTTGCTTGCAAAATAATAAACTACTGAATAAAATTTGATAAAATGCTTATCTGTGTACAGTCGCAGAGTGAATAATTATTAATTAATTAATAAACGGTGAATAATTGGTTTGGGCATATTTGCATAAAATTATAAATGTATTGATTCATCTAAAATTATTATCGAGTCAAGGAAGATCGCAAAAAACAATCGTAGGTCACAACAGAGCTCACAAGTTATGATATATGTCATAATGTATCATTTTCCAAAGTTGTCATGATATATGTAATGACACTTTTGGTCCGTCTACTCCTTGGTGAAGACAACAAAATTTTAGTTTACATTTGGTAACAAGAAAAGTTCAGACACAAATCTGAACTTTGAAAAATTCAGACAAATCTGACTTTTGAAATGTTCAGACAAATCTGAACTTTTCCAGCAAAAACTATTCAAATAAACCGATTATCAAACTCACTACAAATAAACACTTATTTTTCATTTTCAGTTTATCCCATGATTAATTTGAATATTTTAAAATTAACGACTGATTATGCCTTAATTCTAATTTCATGAAATTTATCGCTTTTGTTTCATTAACTTAAAAATAATAATTAAAATAGAAAAATATGACGAATCGTATTCCTGTATTTTTTGCTGACAGCGCCATCTTGTATCACACAATGTAAATTTAGGAGAAATTAAAATACTGAAAGATGTAAAAATGACATTCACAGCTAGTGATAAATTAAAATACATGAATCTTAAAAAAAATTGGTAATTTTTTTTAATGTTTCTTAAATATTTCCATCTCTAAAGCATGTGTTTGGTTAGGAATCTGTATTTATCAGTATTTTTAATTAAAGGTTTTTAAATTAAACAACAAATTAATCTTATTTATGTGTAATAAAATATTCAACATATTATAGCTATTGGCATTTTAAACATATAATGCTGTAACATTAATTGGTACCTAATTTTTATATAAGTGCAAAATAATATCACACTATTCAACTTAGTTAAGTTACACTATCTGTATAAGAGAAGTCTGATTGATATAAACATATTTTAGATATAGCAAATCTCAAAATGTATTCCGAGCAATCCGGTTTATTCAACCCACTTCGCTGCGTCAATGGTGTAGACTAGTTCAAACCAATTTGCTATAATGTCATTTTATTAATAATTATTCTCAAAAACTTTGCATGGAGCTTCATAAGTACATTCACCGTGTCTTATGATTACATTAAATTACTTTAATTTTATGAAAATGTCAACATTCCCAAGATTTAACCACAAATTGGTTTGATGAATAGTGTCTTAATGTAAATATTAAATTTATCAATATGACCATTATTGCTTTTGATTTAAAACACAACAATCTTACCGAGAACATCTCAGCACATAACTATTACTCATTAAGTCAGACAAATACATAAATTTATTAAGTTTTTCATCGTGAATTTCTTTCTAACATCTCATATTATATATCAAAAAGGAAGCAATACAAAAAGGTTACTATAAATAGTTATAATATGAACTATATTTTTTAATTTTATTTAAATAAGATTTTTAATTTACATATTTTGAAATGTTACTAATTAATATTTTGAATCAGTAGTTATTATTGATTAGATTGAAAACAAAATAGTACAGTGTAAAAAATCTCTATAACAAAAAATTGAACTTTTATTATTGAGCGAAGCGAGCGGAGCGCTCCAGTGGAGCCTTTTTTACATTCTTTGTCACGAAAACTACTCAACAGAAAATTATGAAATTTTGAAATCAAAAAGACCTATTAGGTGATGGTTTAAAAAAAAAATTAAAATGTCATGTTTTTGAGGTGTTATCGTCAAAAAACTTATATCCCATTGAATTCAATGATTGAATTAAGGGTCTGTTGGCTCCCCTAGTTAAGTTAAATTAGAATTAACACAAAATATAATTGTAATAAGATTGCTTAGTTGGTATGCCTTTCTAAATTTTATTCAATAATAATTATATATATAAAAAATATGAAAAGAAAGTAGGTTAATAATAACCTATGCTTAATACATAACAATGTATCAGTACAATCATATAATTACATTTGAACCGTGAAAGTAAACTAAATAGTTCATGATTGAACCTATTACATCCAAGTATTTTGTGATAGAAATCTAAAACAAAATATCTTACATATCATTATAAAGAATTTACACTGTAATAATTTAATACCATTCAAATTATAAAGAAATTTCTCATAGCAGCCTCATTGAACCAATTATTTAAATTATATAATAAATTTAATTAAAATTATATTCTATTAGACAGACTCATTCAGTGCAGAAGCCATCCAGTATCAGATATAACCATTGATTATTAAATAAAAAAAAAACAATTTTAATGTTATTTTTAAATGAAAACTTTACTACATCTTTTATTTATACCAGTTGTATAAAGACTTTAATATTTAACACATTCCCTTAAAAACTTTTAGTATAAAAAGTTTAGAAAATATTCGTGCAAATGACAATCTCAACTCAACTCATGTATATACACAATATTGTAATAAATTTAGATTGTAAATGTCAATGAAATATTTGTGGAAGCACTAAGTATGGGCATTCTGATTTATTTTAACTACGGAATATATAAAATTGTGAATAATTAAAACATATTAGATTTGTTGACTTGTCATGATTCTCTAATACTAAATGACAATTACATTAAGGAACACATGTTGATTAACACATTTTGATCTTATTATAAAATAGAGGCATTTAAAGTTTCAATTAATCTTATAATTATTGTATTTGATCAATTAATTTATGCTAATAATAATAAATTAATTCTATTATCAATCCATATATATATTTTAATAGAAAACAATATGTTATATTAGATACTATTCTTAAAACCTAATATAATCACTTTGTTTCTTTCTTTACGACAACAGTCTTTTCTGCGGTTTTTATTGGTGATTTTATTGTGGATCATTTCTTTTTTCGATCCTGAGTACATTTGGGACAGTACCATTTACCTTTGGGTTTAATTTTAAGATCTACACAGGCAAAGTGGAACCACTCAATGGGACAATCTGGGTTATCACAACCTATCATCTCTCCGTAAGAAACTTGATGACACAGACAATAGGTAGGTTCATTTGGATCAACTGGCATATCAAGAACATCACTAGGGTGTGTCATGGCAGCCACTGAATCCAAATCTGCATTTTCCTCCTGTTCCTTAGTTGAAGCAGTAGCTGTGGTTGCGGTGCCCTTTCTTGGTGCCTTTTTCTTTGCGGCAGATCTACCACTGGCGACGGCGTCCTCTTCACTCGAAGCACCTGTCCGTTTTTTCTTGCCTGTTGTAGCAGCTGCCTTTTCACTACCCTTAATTTTCTTCCTACCTTTCTTAACGGTGGTCGGATTACTCTCCTGATCTGTAGCAGCATGTTGAGCTGCCCGCGAATTCATTACTTTCTCTTGAATTTCGGATTCAAATCGTGCGAGGTCAGAATCAAGGCGACGTATGTGCTTATCAACTAACTCATATGTTTGGATTGCGAGCTGTACTTTATCATCTCCGTATTCTTTAGCTTTATTAAATAGCCCTTGAATTGTGTTTACCTTTTCTTTTTTTGTTTCTTCGTCCATTTTTGGAATATTTGGTAATAATTCATCGGCCATAAGATCAATTGTCCTCATTAAGCCGTGAGCTCTATCGTCGAGGTCTCTCATTAGCTTAAAATTTCTTTGAAGTTCTATAGGTAAATGCTGCAAGCTATCCAGATAATGTTCCAGGTAAAGGGCTGAAGTCATTTTGTAATATTTTGTAACGACTCCACTAAATAAAAATGTTTGGCAACGGCGCCAAAATGAAAGAAAACACTAACTTAGTTGACACTAACTTAATTTTCATTTAATCGACAGCACAATACACAATGGAAAGTATGTAAAATTATTTAAAACCGAAGAAATAAAATTAAAAAATATGCTATAAAATTCTTTACATTACAACAAGCAACTTCAAGCAAACCAAATTGAGCGGAGTAACGTTCCTTTCTACTACTTTTTGCAAATTGATTTTATTTTGATCCTTGTTCAACAAATTATGTATATTTGTTTTAAGCTGTTCATAATAATATTAAAACTATTATTTTGTATGAAACATTGTTTATAATATTCAAATACATTTAAAAATTTTGATTATGATTGAAAATTTTTAAGTTTATTTAAGCGTCGAACGGAACATAGAGAATTACGCTCCCTGCATAATACGCACGTCCAATAACAGATAATAAAATAATTACAACTTTTACTATTTCGTTTTTTATTATTGGATACAAAGCTATGTATCCAATAATAAAAAAACTAAATAATTGTTCTAACTATAATAGGCAACGTAGACAAGTCGTGTAGAGTTCAAGAATTTTACATTAATATTTATGATTCAGCAGTTTGAAAACAATGTTGCATAACGTCAAAATGTTTTAAAATATCTTTGCTTTCTAAAAGATAATAACAGGACAACAGCCATTAATTGGTAGTTAAAGTTAGGTTAAGCTTGTCATTTGTTGGTACTAATTATTATTATTTTACTTATTTTAGTACAAGATCATACCAACCTCGTAATTTTGGATATATTTAATAACTATCCCGATATAGAAAGCAACTGTCCTTATAATTTAATTCAAATTTCTTTGCTACATTAAAATATTGTTATTATATTGTTTTCTGGGACAAAATAAAAAAATAATAGATATGCATCCTCTTTAAAAGTTTCTTGCTAGTAACTAGTGTAAAATATTTTCTTCAGTTATAGCCGCTCAGTGATTTATCGAATATTTTACTTATATACATAGGTACTTTGTACAGAATTTTTGTAGATCCATTAACAACTCACTTTTTTTTTATGATTTTAATCCAAATATTAATTAAAACAATGATTATTCAAAACTATGCTTATTAATTATTGATAGACTGTAATATCAGATAAGTTCGTTTCAAATCATTTATAAATGTTTTCAAATGCGAATATTGTTGAATTATAAATAAAATTCCATATATTTTTTATTATTTTATTGTATTAGCAAATAAACAAGTTATAAAATATTTTTAATAGAAGTGACACTAGTCCAGGGTACAAAGCACTTCAGCTCGGCTTATATCAAATGTTATATGGGTTCCTGATTGGCGTTTATCAAATGCTTTTATTATATTGACGTTTGTTTATAATTAATTAATTTTAAATACACATTACATACATACATAGCACAAAACCCATACAACAATCAATTGCAACACGGAGTACTTAGTATTAAATTTTAGCGAATATAACAACTTGCTTCATATCCATAACATTTAAAATTATAAACTTTAAAAGTTAAAAAAAAAAAAATTAAAAATGCAAATAAATAATTAGCGTCCGACGAATTACCGACGAAATAGGAGCGTACATAATCTACAAAATATAAAAAACATGATTTATTGTTTTCTTATACTACAATTTACATTCCTTATACATAATCGTGATCGTGGAGTAATTTATACTATCATTGTTCGGAGTACATTGAATATTTCTCATTGGATATTATGGTTAATCAATTTTTAATATAACAAACATCGAAAACTAAATAAAACATACGCCGCTAATAAATCTCTTAACATGCTTCTTTAAACGCTAGTTAATTAAAATCTAATAAATCATAAGGTACTCAAATAGACAAATAATGTTTTAACTTAAGCCTATCATACAATACTAAATATTACGAAAAATTTGGTACATATTCGTTGCTCATTTTATCATTAAATTATTAGTTGCTAAGATGTTGCGAGCAACTCAATATTGTGGAATGCATAAATCATTTAAACCGTTACTTAACATGCTATAAACAAAAGAAAAAAAAAATTAATAAATCTCATCCGATATAAGAAATTATTCATAATAATTTCCATTATTATAATGAATACAATAATTTATATGGAAGTTACCAATTTTACAGATAAATATTGTGATTATTGGCACTACATACGCAGGTCACAATATAATATTACAAAATCTATTAGTGTTACTGTATATGTATCTAAATAATACAATTATTCAATCTAGTAAACATGTCAATATAAAATGTCTATTACTAAAATTGCAAAACAATACTTAATCGGTAGATAATGAAGTATTGCGGTTGCATTATCGTAATCGCTCATCAAATCGAAACTTGATATTGACTAGCTAAGTCATCATAGTCAACATATTTTTAAAGCGTTCTATTACATAAATTAAAAACATTAAAATCTCAAACATGTTTTCACAACCGCTAAAGAAGATTTTACGAATGTCACACAAGCGAGCACCGTTATATGATTGTGCTGAGGTGGGATAGGCGCTGTATGAAATTAACTTTTCTTAAAACTTAAACACCAAGACTTATACACAAGTAACAACACAAGCGCCACATAAAATACAAAATCTGCCAACATTAAAACTTTACAATAGTACGTATAGTACGGAATAAACTCACAATATGGCTACGTACTAACCGTTCCTCCAACTAGTTTTAATCAATATCCATATATTTGGTTTACAATAGAACGTTTCGGTAGCTAACGCCCCTACAATGATAACTAAAGCCTAGCACAAACTCTCCAATATATAAATATATTGCCAACTCAAACGGATTATGTGAATACTTTAATACAAACATCTCCAGACACTACAAGTTCACAGCTCGCAGCCCGGACAGTCTCAACTCACTTATCACTATCACTTACAACTCACTAACACTATACAAGTGTTTCGTACTTGTCTAGAACGTGACCTTGATTATTTTCATCTCCGTGGGAGCGGGATCGCGGGCGGGGGGTGGTGTCTGGGCCGGCGCTTTTGGCTCGTGTTTTTTTATCGTGACCGCACGTGCAGGCGACCGAGGACTGACGCTTCAAAGTTTGTGCTCTCGCTCCGGCCCATTGCGGATCCAGAGACTCGCTCCGGGCGTACATTTGCCGCTTCGTCCGACCCATGGTCGCGTGAGTGAAGGCCGTCCCCTGACCGCTGTCCGAGGACGGACGCATCGATTCGCTCCGCATGCACACGTTACCTCCGGCCCTTCTGAACGAATCTAGTACTCTCTCCTCTATCTCTTCGATGTCCTTCTTTTTCACGAGCCATATTTCCTCCGAGCCTCTCGTAAAGTAGCTGGAACCTTTGCTCACTGAATATTTTTCCTTATTTTTTTTTAATATGCAGGTTTTAAAATTATTTTGAGTATTGACATCGTCGGTAATTTTGGCAGCGGGACGAGGGTCGGGAGAAGCGACGTTGCGAAAAGCTGTACCTTGAGATGGGAATTGATCTGGTAACTTAGTACCCAAACTCGGAGATCGGATGGTTACATCGACGGGCGACGGCATCGGTCTGAACTCTGGCTTTATAATCTTTTGGGATTCAGGTTTTTTTTCGTCAACTGATGTGCTCTCGCTATGTTGCCATTTTGCAGCTACACTATTAACTGAGCCTCTCGGTAGACTCAGCTGTCTCTCGAAGACTGGTTCCGTATTGGAGTGGAGTTCGTTGTTACCTTTGTCTGTACCGCCCAGGTCGAAGAATACGTGATCTTTGAAGGGCGTGGCCGGTGGGGGCAGGTCGTCTTTGCTGTCTGAGCCGAGTCTCTCGGAGCGGGAGCGCCCTCTTACGGAACCCGGGCGAGAAAGTTTTCCAGCGCTTAAACTTGCATCCTCGGCCGCTTTTTCAAACTTCCTTATTTTATCCCCAACACCGTTCGACTCTGCTACCTTATCACCATTCGCAACATCGGTGGACTTTGGTGAATTTGAATCACAGTCAATATTTTTATCGGAAAGCTCATAGCTATTCATTGTTATCAGCGAGAGTTTGTCTATTTTTATGGGAGCGTCCTTGATTAAAACGGACTCTTTCTTCAATTTTGTTGCGCAAGAACTCTCTTCGGACTTGGAATCTGATTTATTAAATTTAAATACATTTACGGGGGGTGACGTCACTTTTGTCGACGGTGGTGACATCACTTCACTCTTATCTCTATTCATGGGTGGAGATAATATAGTTTTGATTGGAGGGGGGGAAGTCACTTTATTTGCGGGGGGCGAGCCGACTTCTTTATTGATTGCCTGTAAAATGGCTTCCTTGTTAACTGGCGGCGACGTGAGTACATTTCTCTGCGGTACTACATTACTCTTAAATGAAGGCAGGTGCGTTTCCTTGTTAGGTATGGGTGAGATTACATTTTTATTAGGTGGGGATGAAATTTTTTGTGTTTCCGGCGGCGGCGTCGCTTCCTTCTGAGCGGGCAAGCTTGGGGGCGACATATTCTTCAGCGGGGAGTCTTTGATGAGACTACTCTTCCTAGGCGGAGCGGATACTACTTTCGGCGGACTATTTTTTGGCGGCGACTCCGTTTTCATAGTCTTCTGCGCCTCGATATCTCTGCTGAGGAATGACGAATTCCTGACGTACTGGTCGTCCTCGAGCGGCGGGGGGTCAGCGGGCGGCGTGGCGGGAGGGGAGGCGGGAGGGTCGCGCGAGTGGCGCGGCGAGGCGCGACGTCACGCGCGGGGCTCCGGCCACTGGTCGGAGTCGTCCGAGTCCGACTCGTTGTCGGAATCGGTGTCGCTCTGCTCGACGGCGACCCGCCGCGCCAGAATGGACGCCACATCCAGTAGCGGCGGCGCGCCCCTCAGGGTGTTGTACTTGCCCGTGTTCTCTTCGCAGCGTTTCTCCACTTTTCGTAACTTGATACCTGAGATTTATTTTCCAATTATAATTTTTGTATGGGTCACAATAGATGAAAGGCAAATGCATGCTGCTGAAATTCAAATGCTGTGATGATACAGTAAGGGTTAGTTTGACAGTATCACAAATGATGAAAAAGATAACAATGTTTATGGTCTGAAATACGAAAAGATTAAAAGCATGTAACAAGAATAGTTTAAATATATAACACAATCAGATACATGATCAATTTCATACCTTCCCGTATTGCCTTGAGCAGATCCGACCGCGGATCCGGCGCGGGATCCGCGGAGGGCCGGGGCGGCTTGAGGGCGGAGGCGCCTCGTAGGAGGGACGCCGGGGACGGGGGCCGCGGGCGATCCTCCTCCGGTGGGGGAGGCGCAGGGGGCGCCAGGGGAACCGGCGGGGCCATAGGGGGAGTGGGCGCGCGGGGCGGCAGCTCCTCCGAGGACATCATACCTGCAAAACACAATCATATTATGGATGCATAATTGCAAGTAAAACATAAGGACAAAATATAGCGTATGAATGTTACCAATAACGGCGTGCATCTGATCGAGGTGTTTGTCGAGCGCGGTCCGGTGCGGCGGCGAGGCTCCGTTGAGCGCGTGCGGGGGCGAGGCGTCGGGCGGCGGCGGGGGGGGCGGGAGTGACGACCTGATAACCGTTTCGTAATCGGTGAACCCAAAGCCATTCGTGGACTGCACTCTGAATTAAAGTTAAAGGAAGAAAGGTTAAGACAGATCATAGGCATAGAAGAGTAGGAAGTTTGCGACAGCCATAGCCACAGTCAGAGAGGTGCTCACTTAAATATGTTTTAAAACTAATTATTATTATTATTATTATTATTTAATACTGCAATGTTAGAAATGGTTAGCATTTTTAGGGCAATTTTAGCATATATAATATTAAACACTTTATTATTATTATTTTTTTATTTATGTGCCATAAACTTACAGAAGAATTGAAACATATAGAATGAAAAAAAAGGATTTCAGATTTAACTTGTCTATTTAAGATGTCTTACTGTTTCCCTTTGGCGAAAAATAAAAAATGATTATGCGGACTGGTACGTTAAAAAACGTAAAAAAAAAGCATGCAAACAGAAATTTATATAAAACAATTCATCAAGACGAGGTAGGATAACATGGCTCACTCGAACGGATGAATTTGTAATTCTACATCTATAATGGGATATAAACTGTACCTGGTGGGTGTGTTAGCGGGCGAATCTGCGAGAGGCGCCGGGGGCGCGGGCGGCGGCACGGAGGGCCGGGCGCGCCGTGGGGTACCCGCCGCGCTGCCGTAGATTCCCTCCGCCGGGCCGTACGGACTCTCGTCTGACATCACTGCTGGATAGATCACATAAAGTCATATAAAATCAGAATATGCCAAATCCAAGTAAAATTTTTGTTGATATAATTTGAATAATAAACCACAAACACTGTCTTATGAAAATAGTACTTTTGCGTGCGGCGCATAGAACACACATAAAGAACTTAGGTTCATAATTTTTTTATATATAGATATACTTTTTAAAAAACAGTTAACCAAAGTACATAAAGTGACGACTACAGTATATTATATTATATTACATAATTTATTCAAGATTTTAGTTGTTTTAAATAAAATACTAATATCTTATACTTCAAAACTACTTAGTTCTTAAACAAGTATATAAAGTGATAATAACAAATCACGTCAGTTGTTTTATCCGTATTACACTGCAGTATCCTCACCGTGTCCGTTCCCGGTGAGTCTGGAGGTCCTGTTGTGCTGGTTGTCTATCTCGATGGAGTTGGGTCTGGCGGGCTGGACGGACCCCGCTCTGCTCTGCGGGGCACGGTACCCGCCGTCCGTCACTGTGGTCGCTGAGGAGATTTTAAATACAATTATATAATATAAAGTTATAGAAAATGATAATCATTTTGCTTGATGATAGTCCATTTATTCTGATTATATAACAATGATAGAATTAATAGAGGGAAAGTATGTCGATTAATATTTGAAGCGAAACAATTAAAAAGATGATTTGGCGAAATGTGCGGTATTATTAATATATATATATATTATTCCACTCACTTGGATACACCTGTTCGGGCTTAGTGTCTCTGTAGTCGACGTTGTATCTCCTGAGCTGGCTGGGAGCCATGATGTGTTCCCCGCGCGTCACCGCGTCCGCCTTCTGTCTGTCGCGGGTGGAGTGGGGGACGCGCACGCGACGCGCCGCGCGACCCTCCGCGTTGCTGTTGCGGGGTTGACGCACCTGAGGGGAAGGGGGGTTAGAGTTTAGAGTTGGGCCAAGTTTGGTCCAAATTGGTTCAAATCGATCAGACTTGGTTTGCTCTGTTGCGTAATGATTCGAGTCCGTGGTGGGTTACAATTGGGCAAAGTTTGTCAGAGGAGAGCAAAAGTTTGTTCAAATTGGTTTAAAATGATCAGACCTGGTTTTGCATTCGTGCGTAATGATCCGAGTACTTATTGGATTAAGCAAAGTTTGTTATAGCTAGAATTAAGCAAAGTTGGTCCAAATTAGTTTAAATTAATTAGACTTGGTATGTGGTGGTGCGGATTGTTTTTCCTCTCTATTTCTATAATAATTATAAATTATTATAATATTAATTTTTTTTATCAGAATTTATATGCTCGAAATCAGTAGATTTGATTAAGACAAAGATGATATCAAATTACTTTACAAAAAGTACTGTAATCAGATGATTTCTATAACAACATATTAATCACGTAATGTCTTTTGAAGGTTACATTACCTTCTTCCCCCTATCGTGCTGGATCCTCTCGGTGTCCTGCAACATCTCCCTGCGCCACAGCTCGAAGAAGTAATCCGGATCCGTGTAGAACTTCCTAGCGTCCCTGCCGTCGTCCCTGAACTCGTTTAGTTTTTCGAGAGGGGGGGGACGGTCGCAGCGCGCGTAGGTGGACAGCATGGCGGAGGGCATACTCGTGCGCGAGAACAACTGCTGCTGGAAGCTCCTAGCAGACCGGAAGGCCTTCCTCATTTGTATGTCTTGGAGGGTTACTGGAAATATAATCAGTAATCGATTTAATTAAATCCGTATAAAAACATAATTACTTAATTGCTTGATGATTGTTTTACCTTCTTCTACCCCAGAGTCCAGTTGGGTGACCTTGATGGCCAGGCGGTCTATCCTGGCCTGGAGCACGTTGGTCCGCTCGGCCAGGCCTGTCGCCTCGCGGGTCAGCTCGCCGAACATGTCCTCTGCATGTTTGGAGAGGGATGACAGCTGTCTGTAATATGGATGACGTGTGTCTTAAAAAAACATATATCAGATATTCTTTACAGGACTAACCTAAAAAAACTCTTAAATTTCAATACTTTATTGTCAAATTCTTAGACATTATACATTTGGTTGTAAAATAAGGTACAGATTGATTGATTGAGGTGGAAGACCCCAGTTGTGGTCATTTGACATGACCTTACTACCCCACTGACTACTTTTATTAAGTGTCTGTTATAGGAACATTTACCAGATTAAATCGGAAACCCAAACCCTTCTCCTCCCTGTCCAAGCCTCCTTCATTCATCTCCATCTTCCAATGATTCCAATGCACAAATCCTTTTACAATCTACATGGACGACAGCACCACTGGCTATCATTTGGATCTATTGGTTTGCAAGGGTCCAAATAAAAATAATCATTTCTCAATATATCTGTATCGGGGTGCTCACCTGACGGTATTGGCGAGGGTGCCGTTGGTGACCGCCTCCAGTTCCGAGGGCACGGCGAGGCGCTCCGGCACGGTGCCGCGAGACACGTGCACCGGCTCCACGCAGCGCTTCGGCAACGGCATGGCGCTACCTGTACATCACTGGAGAAATATATATTATAAGTATGTGTTCATATGTCACTATTATTGATAATAAAGTTCAACTAACACTAGCCCGAGGCTTCGCCCGCATAGTATATAGTTTTAAGATATTATATATATAAAGTCTCTAAGTCTCTGCTCTACTCTATACCACCACCAGATAGGTCTAGTAGTTTTTGAGATATAGATGGACATAGGTCAGTGATAAAACGAATACTTATTACAAACAAAAATACAAATAAAATAATTTAAGGCATTAAAACCTAGATTTATACAGTGGTAGAGATAAAATAAGTTTCGCGTAGAAAAAGATTATTTAAAATAAAAATAGCCTGAGTAACTCCTTATAACATCAGCTGGTATCCGTCAGTGAAGGTTCTGTTAAAACCCTTCCAGCCGTTTCGGCGACCAAAGAGACAGTCAGAGAGACAGAGAAAATATGTATTAGGTAATATTTAAATTTGATATTACAAACGTACAATTCAATTTTATTTATATATATATATATATATATATATATATATAGATAATAATACACATGTTAAACTAAACTAAATATAAATATCCTACATGTCTAGATAAAAAAATAAACTAAATTAAGCACGCAGCACTTAAATTGAGAGTGATCCCTCCCTCATTAGGAGATGAGTTCTTTGCCCTACTTCCCAGCTTGAATAGTCGGTCCTTGAGCGGTGAAAATCTTGCAACACGGGCGTATTTTGTCCTAACTTTGTTTTCCATCCAACCGGAGGAAAATAATAAAAATATTTTAAATAAAAAAATTATTATCAAATTAAATTAAACGGTCGGGTGATAAGGATATTTTTTTATCATATCAGCGTATCTGAGTATGTGTTATCGTTGAGTTTGTACGTTCGTTGAAACTATTTAACAAATACGTTCTGAACTGTTTGTTACTTGATGTACAAAAGTAAGTATAGATGCGGTAAAAAGTTAGTTTATTCGCCGTCCGTTGATACCACCGCGTTGAAAATGTAACAGGAATGTAAGTTTTTGCGTCGATCCATTTATTTTTTAAATACTAAACGATATCAAAGAGCATTATACTATCTGGGAGTAGCGTTATCTACAAACTTTGTTTACGTATAACAGTTTTGTAGATAATTGAAAACAAAAAAAACATATACATTTAATTGAGCTGAGCTTAAGCGAAGGTCGTAACCGTTTGGGCGACCGTTTTTTGTGTTTAGCTGTCTCCAGAATGCGATGAGATAATTAGCTAAAAATTTTCTCATGTATGTTTGAGTAGAACGCGGATGTTATAGCGAAAACAGATTGAAAAAAATGTTTAACCATTGAAAAGTTATGAAGAAAAGAAGAAAGGAGAGGGGCTCAGCTCAACACCCGCCGCGCACGGTTGGCGGATCCTAGTTAGTGTAATACTGATTAAAACCACATGAAAATCGGGAGAGCAGTTAATAAAATCGCGTTGAAACAGACAGACGCAGCGGGAGGTATTCTAATTATCTGGTAACACTTTAATGAAATTATTACTAGTCTAAATGAAGACTACATACGGTATCGTATAGCATATTCATTAAGATATAGTCCCAAGCCGGTCTTCGCAACTTATATATGAATATTAAATGAACCACGGTATATATGTAAAATGTTAGAATATCATATCCATCATTTGATAAAAACCGAATATCCATTCCAATTAAATCCAACCCAACTCGTAGTTAAATATAAAGAAGGAGGAAAAATCTACGTAACGCCTTATAAAATATATTAACAAAGACAGACAAACATGTTTCGTTTTTATATATAGAAATAGAGACAAAATTTGTACGAAAGAAATCACCATACATTAATTAATTAACAAAACATAAGAAAAAAGTTTTCAAAGTTCTATATGTCATGTTTAAATGTTAAATAATTATTTGTAAATGATTGAATTTGTGTTGAATTTTATTATATGGATGTTTTTATTTATTTTTTTTTTTTTTTTATTATTAAAATTTTTTAAACGTGGAATAATTATATACTTTTATTATTGTATTTAGTTTTGTATAATTTATGTCAGAATTGTTGTATTTACTGTTTTATGTCAACTTGTCTAACGAATTGGTTATAACTGTAATGTTAGATTTAAGTTTTAAGGTTAAATAAATAAATAAATAAATATTCTAAGTTTATTATTATTTTATTTGCAATCAGATACTATGACAGTAGCTACGATGCTTACGTAAGCAATTTTATATCAATTCCTATAGAGATCGATGCGATAAGTAAATTACTTCCCAGTGTAAAATTAATTCAATAAACCACCTCACTTCCCGGCCTGACGCCTGACCATTTACCGTCATAGTTCCTAGCAATTTATGAAATTAGTCGTTGGTAGCTAGCTGGGTAAGTACTTCTCGGGCACGTACCAATGTTCGAGAACCGTGAAATATGCTCGTGGAAGTAATATTTCTTATCAAATTTCACTCTTTACATATCAATACTCGCTTTGCCCGCGGCATCGCTTGCGCGGAATCTTTTTTTTATTCAAAGTATGCCATAGCCCGCTGCTATACCTACGCCTGTGACGGTCCTGTTAAAATCGATTCACCTGTTTTAGATATTAGCCGGGCCAAACAGACAAAAAGACAGAAAAAGATAAAAATTTGTTAATTTGGAATTACAGAGGGACACTTAAATTTTATTGTTAACCGTTTGGGAGACCTTTTTTGTGTTTAGTTGTCTCCAGAATGCGACGAGATAATTAGCTAACAGTTTTCTCATGTATGTTTGAGTCGAACGCGGATGTTATAGCGAAAACATATTGAAAAAATATTTAGCCATTCAAAAGTTCAAAAGAAAAGAAGAAAGGAGAGAGGCTCAGTTCAACACCCGCCGCGCACGGTTGGCAAATCCTAGTTTATATGTATAGATAATTTTTAACTATCAGAAAAGATGTTAGATATGTATCTAAATACTTACATGAATAAATATTTATAATCTGTATAAAATAAATCTATTTTCGTTACAATACGACGGTAATGGAGAGGTGAGAGATCGCGACACTAATCTCAGATCTACCTTAGACACAATACACTTATTTCATACAAATGTATTAGACTGATATGAATGAATGATAACTTAATACACGTGGATGACATACAGTGTAACTTTAATATAACGAATTTATCTAAAAAAAACCCTTAGAACCACTTAAGGGATTATGCAAAATATACATATTATATATATATATATACATTAGGGCGTTTCAAAAAAAAAAAAAAAAATTTTTTTTTCTTTTGATTTTTATAACTAATGAACGATATATTGTATTGCAATACCCATTCATTATTTTTGTAGAGAATTTAACGCTCTACAAAACAGGTTTGAAGTCAATTTTTGATAAATCAACTCAGTCAAAAGTTATTCAAGATCAAAGTTTAAGTTACTCTCAATTCAGCTGTTTTTTAGTAGATTTCATAGAAATCTAACTATTGCATTGGTCCTCATGCATTGCATTGGTCCTCATATATAGAATAATATAGAATATATATATATATATATACATACATATATAAACTTTTGAACCATATATATTTTCTTAATCAGCTCGCCGAGCTGAGTAAGGAAATGACAATTTTTTTCAAAAGTTCCGTCATGAGGACCAATGCAATAGTTAGATTTCTATGAAATCTACTAAAAAACAGCTGAATTGAGAGTAACTTAAACTTTGATCTTGAATAACTTTTGACTGAGTTGATTTATCAAAAATTGACTTCAAACCTGTTTTGTAGAGCGTTAAATTCTCTACAAAAATAATGAATGGGTATTGCAATACAATATATCGTTCATTAGTTATAAAAATCAAAAGAAAAAAAAATTTTTTTCCTGTGTTATTCTTATGGGAAATCGAAAAGTGCGATGCGGACTACCTTAATATTAATATTAAGGGCTCATATTTTCACAGGCCTATTTTGGCATCTAAACGAAACTTTTGAGCCTGGTTCCGAGAAAAAAAAAATTTTTTTTTTTTTTTTTGAGACGCCCTAATATATATTATACATTAAGATTTTTTATAATAAATTAGCAATAATTTCAAAATATTAATATAAATTATTATTTACGTCTAACGAATTTCGTCAACTTATAACCTTTATATAACGTATACGTACATACATACATACATACATATTATAATTTTGGACAAATTTAGACTTATTTTACGACAGACACTATATGTACATACTATTTATTAAAAAAAAAAATAATAATTAATTAAAATTTATTATTAGATAAAATTAGTACAAACGTAAAAAAAAAGATGAAATGGATAGTCATTTTTTTACCCTGTTAAAACTAATCATATACAAATTGAATCATGCAAAAACGTTAGCTGGTTTGTAATGGGCATTGCGGTTTGTGGGGTGACCCGAATCGGTTGCGAAACTACACGTAAACCTAAAGTCAAATGCATTTCGGGATAAAACGGGAATTTGTAATGTTAAATGTAATAAATGCATTTTATTTAGGCATTGCTCAAAAATGTTATATATTTATATATATATGTTATATAACATTATATAATAGTTCACGTTCTGTGCTCATAAATAGCGAACTATCTAAATAAAACTGAATGATTCATTAAGGAAATTGAAACGCTCCATATATTATTAACCCAGTTTTGTGTTATTGTGGAATAAATTTGACGTAATATTCATATTTTTATATTTATAATAAAATTATACAAAACAATATTTAATTTATAGTAAAAAACAATTTATTTATCAGTTTCGATTTTTTCTCACAGAATAACACCTCCCAAGATTCAGAGTTATCAGATATCTTAATTAAATCTCAGATTGCAATACAGAAGCATTTTATTCGCAGGTGCAACACTGCGGGTTTGAATAAAAAAAGTACAACAACAACATGGCGGATGACAAACAATTATATTACTATTTTAATATCATTAATGTTTAATTCAATTATTATAATTATAATTTTAAACCTACGCAATAATGTATCATCCTTGATACGATTATCAATGTATTAACATTGTTTAATATATAAATTAAATATATATATATATATATATATATATATATATATATATATATATATGTCATATATGTTAGAAATGTTATTTGGCAGAGCGCCATCAGGTATGAGAGCTCCCCTTGACTTGTAAGTAACGGATAATCCTTGGATGGTGTTGCAGATGTTATTTCTGCGGTATACAGGTCTGTATAGGTCTGTATAGATCTGTATATATGTATAGTCTATAAATTACGTTCGCAATTCATAATCCAATTCAGAGAACACTATTTAAACGCAATAATATCTAATTAAGGGAGTCGACCAATCACGAGTTAAACAGTCTTTACAATCCGTTGTTAGTGTGCTAAGTGACTTAGCGCACTAACTGCACTGTATAGTATAACAGCTTCATTAGTAAACATCACCTATAATGCACGTTCTAGTAATTATTGTGTTTCTCATTTCATTCGACCAACCGTTACCTACTATATAAATATATGTACATGTACAGTTTTTATAAATGTATTATGTATTAAAATGCCTAGGTCTGTATGTCCTCGTTACTCAACAAACGTGAGTTGCCAAAAGCCGGTATGGTCTAATGCGATAAGTCAAGGCTCCCAGTCTCTACTTTCAACATAATGTAATATATTTACTTCGTATCTTAACTTAACCGTATGCGTAATAAAAAACGAAAAAATATACAAAAATAATATATATATATATATATATATATATATATATATATATATAAGTAAATAGTCTGTATATTATACATATAAATGGTTACTGATAAAGCTTGTTAACTATGGAAATAAAATTCATACAATAAATTTCAACTTATCAGTCAAATAAACTACCAAAAAAATCGCTACAATTATTCCATAAACCCAATTACGTCTTAGAAGATACATTTAGCATTACGTCATAATCCCGGTCATCTCGTGATAACAATAATCTACAACCACACAAAATTAATTATATATATTCAATGGAAACTTTTAACTCTAATTAAGATATAGAATAGCTTCTTTATCTGTTCAAAAAAAATAAACTACTACTTAAAGTAAATAAATTATTCATTCGACATTAGTTCATTCAAAAGAGAGTTGAGATTTCATGATAAGTTTTCAATAATGTGTTTATTTAATATATGGTATAAAGTGTGGATAAATACTTTAATTGGGGTTGGTATCAGTCGTCATGCCGATACGAGTGGGCGGAATAAATTTGACACATCCGTCGTATCAACATTTTAGTTCAATGTACAAATATGAAGTCATACCTTACTTGAAAGTGTTACATTATATATAAATATATATATTAGAGAATTATTGTCAGTTAGTTGTGTGTGTGTACCACCGGTGACGCTGTCATATAGCTGGCCAGTAGGGCTAACAGCAGAAAGAAAAAAAAAAAGTTAGTTGTATATTACGGCAGAGAATCTAGAGAAAATCTCGTCGCCACATATAACCAACTTGATATCCGACACAGCTGCAAGTAATGTGTTTTTGAAATTCGAACACATGTTTCAAATATTTAAAAAAGTTAAATAAGAATTAGACCATTCGAATGTAATAACAGATTAAAAAAAAATGTTAATAATTATTTTATTAGTTTATTACTAATATAACATTCGAATCGATTCAATCGTAATTCCTGTTGTATAAAACAATTTTATTATACAAGTTTTCTCTTCCACGCACGATATCACCGAATACGTCAGAGCGACTCGTTTCTTTAACACCTTTGTAAAGTTGCATTTAATTTTCTAATATACTTTATAAAATCGATTTTTTTAAAATTACGTAATACTCCTCTTCCTATCAATTATAATTGTTGTATCATTAATAATAATAGCAATGACATCATCGCTATGATGTAAACTAATTGTAACCAACAGATATCAATTTGTTTTTTATTATTTATAATTATTATATAGGGTTGTCTTATCTTATTCATTTAAACCAGATAAAATTATTTATTTATTAACTCCACGCTATATCCCTTGAGGGGTAGCCAGGGACGACGGAGCACCAAATGCTACGGTCCCTGCATACCTCTTTCACCTCGGCCACAGACATCAACCTCTTCATACATGCCCTCCGGAGGGGTCCTGGTCCTTTTAAAATTATTTATTATAGATATTTTGGTAAAATGATCAATCATTGTTTTCCTGAATATTAGAATCCCTTTACCAATCTAATATATTACATCCCATCAAACACAACTAATTTAACTTTAATAGCTATAATTATGTAATAATTTATTTAAAACTGATTCCATACAAATTATTTTATTTCCAAACTATTCAATTCCAATCTATTAAATTCATATTAATCCATTAAACGCTCTCATAATTGACGCAGAACAATAAGCAACCTGCATTCAACACTGTCAATAAAAAGAAAAAATAAAACATTTGAATCTCACAAAGGTTCTCAGGTTGTTAAATAAGAGGGGACAATCAATACAACCCTTTGAAAAGCATTAAATTAATTTAAATAAAACTTATATAAAGGGCTCAATGAGTCATAACAAGTGACAGATATTATTATTAAATTATTTTTATAATACTATCTGTGTTTTTAATTGTAAGAGAGACAGAGGGAGGCCTCGAGTGACCTTTGAAAACACAATATCTATGATACTGGAGGAAGGTCGCGTAAAAAGCATGAGGACCCCCCGGAGAGCATATATGAAGAGGTTGATGTCTGTGGCCGAGGCGAAAGAGGTATGCAGGGACCGTAGCGTTTGGCGCTCCGTCGTCTCTGGCTTCCCGCAAGGGATATGGCGTGAAGATAAATAAATAAATAATAATAATTGTGTAAAGACTGTTAGTTTAAATACAGTATCGCATTTAAGTATTTAATCATTTATCTTCCTGATAAATAAATATATAAAATTTAATAATTGTTTTTTAATTTTGTAGATAGTCGTGAATATATTTTAAGATATAAGAAGGTTGTTTGTGTTCCTTTAGATATCAGTTGCCAAGTGGATGTGTGTTAAATATTCATCAAAAACCGCCTATAAAATAGAATGGGGTATTGTTTATTAAAAATCTTCATTTGTTTGTCAAAATTCTTACAGTATTTGACAATTTCAAACATATACTAATTAACTAATTTAACATTCTCTAATTTATATATAAATAAACAATTTTTTTTTTCATTCCAAAGGAACAAAAGTTATCAACAAAAGTGACCTCTATAGAAACTCAATTGTTTTTAATATTTTTAATTTTAGTCTATTACAATATTGTAAAATCAGAGTAGTGTTTCCAATACTACATTATTAAAGTAGTTTACATGACACTAAATACTCATAAAAACTGTAATTTTTTCATTTTAGGGTATTTTTTTTTAAATATACTCTATAATCTATTAAAAGTATACTTAATTCTTGTATCATAATCATAAAATACTAATATTATACTGTTACAGAAAATTAAAGGTAAGAACGTTTAACACGAGGCTGATAGTTAAAAAGTTTACAATTTCTCTATTAACAAATTTGACAAACTGTGTTTAGGACTATTCTAGAGACCGTTAATTTAATACTTTACTATATTTATTACACAATAAACAACATTAAGGTAATGTGGAACTGTGGAACATTCAATGCAGCTTTTAAATATCATACATACAGTACTTATATTTTGATTGATTTCATTCATCCATAGTGTGTTTGTTTAAAATTTTAAGGCTAGCACACATGATGCTACCCAATACCAGCAAAATGAGTGCATTGAAAATTTTGATTTGCCGAAACCCACCCAAAGACAAGTGGTTGTTTGAAAAGGGTTTAAAAAACTTATAATATTTGAATAAATAATTGTTTTATATTCAATAATTGTCTATTCATATCAAAGAAGGCTGTTTTATTTTTAATCGAAAATCCAAAAAATATATCTTAGTTCTCAAAATACAATGAAAGGAAATGTATTGTTCTTATTGGATAGTTGTATTTATTTTTGTTTTAGATATATTATGTTATAATGTAACAATATCTTAAATGAATAACAAATATCTAACACAATGGTAATAATAGAATGTCAAACTTTTATAAATATGATTCTTAAAACTAATACTAAAAAATTATACAATTTTATGTAACCAAATTCCACATAAAAATGTCTATATAAAATATGTATAATTTAACAATATTGTTTAAGTATTTTAATTAATCTCCTAATTGTACGTACCAACTAAACCAAATGACGATACTGAAAACTTCTCAAATCACAACGCCCATTTCTTTAATGACCGTAAGAAACACTTTTATTAAATATATCCGTGGCTTAAAATCTCTTATAACCTGCTTTATACTTTTCCTTACAATATTTAAACTCAGAGAACTAATAGAAATGAATCATTCGGTAGAGAATTAGGGAAGTATTGATAGAAGATGTACTTGCCCGTTCCACCCAAGGAAGTCAACAATTATTCGATAGAAAAGTCCACTGACGAAGATGAACTTTGTAATTTTCACTGGCAAACGTACACTTTATTCTTTGAATCAAACACTAGGTTTCCTCAAACACAATTGTTATATTTTAAAGAATATTTCACTCTGACTGCCGCTATAACCGTGCCACAAAACGAAAATGGCAGCGTTCTAAATCTGTGTTTCATGTAGGAAAAAAATTAAATCAAACTTATAGTATATGACAACACTGAGACTAAAAATATAAAATAGAGTAAAAATATAAAATATTATGTTGTTAAAAAAAAAAATCATCTTAAAATAATTCATTCAAAGAGCATTCTCTAAGATGAAAAAATATTAAAATGTTTGTAATAAAGGTGATTAAAAGAAGTGCAAAATAGAAGGCAGAGATGAGAATAAAATTAAAAATGAGAAATATTTTAAATTAAGTTATTTTATTTTTATAATTCAAAACAATAATATTTATGTGTGAAAATTATATAAAAATCTATACAATCAAGGAAATATATGGCTCCTTATTCATAACTTGAGTTTGACTTTAGGTAATTTTTTTTATATACTTCTTGAAGTTTAAAAAGCTAAGCGGAAAAAGGTTGTTAGATAATAAAAAATAAAAAATTTATGAAATTGGGTCTGGGTGTTATTCCATTATTTGTCAATATTAAGGTGCATTTTACTCTAGAATATTTCATGTAAAACTCGAAAGGATTTTTCTATTGGCTAGATAACATCGTATCATATTTCTTCATGATTTATTACGTCTTCAGCATCTATAACAGTGCCGAAAGAGATAAAGAAAAACTCGAGTTTATCGATGTTCAATTTCGATAGAAATGAGACTAAACATAAGTAGAAATTGCAAGCTTTATCATAGCATATAATATGTTGCATACAATATGTTACACGATATGACTGTAAACATATTTCGATTTTGATGTCAGAAACGAATCCTAAAAGGAGATAGAATTTTCTGAATACATCTTTTTACGTCGAAATATATTATAAGTAGTTAGTATTAGTATGTTACTACAAAACATTTCAATTTTAATTAAATCATCTGCAATTTTTGATTTATATCTTAAATATAATTTTTTTAGGTTGACTACACTGTTTTTGAGTTATCTGACTCTTTGGTAAAATGTCATTTGTCTACTGCTAACGGCATATAAAAGAAACAGTACTCAGTTGACACAACGATTCAGGTTTGTCGTGTGTCTCGTTTCGTTGTCGAGTGTCGTCAGTCTTAGCTTATTCAAATTAAAGAGCGCGATAATATTTATTACTTAAAATTCCTTTTTTTTTTGGTAGATATGAGTGCTATAATTACAGTGAAGGCGTCGATTAACATGGCAGTAATAAAATATTGGGGCAAACGGGATGAGGAATTAATATTACCGTTAAATGACTCAATCAGCGCGACTTTAGACACGAATGTTATGTGTGCTACAACTTCTGTTTGCGCTCGACCGGACATAAAAGAAAATGAGATATTTTTGAATGGTATTAAAGCTACATTTCAAAATAAACGGCTTCAAGTTTGTTTGGCTAAAATCAAAGCTCTTGCTTCTGCACAGCAAAGCGTAGATACAGAATTTTTGTCTTGGAATATCCGAATTTGTTCAGAAAATAATTTTCCAACAGCTGCCGGTTTAGCATCATCGGCAGCAGGATATGCATGCTTGGTTACAGCTCTAGCAAAATTATATAAAGTTCAAACAGATACCAGTTTAATAGCTAGATTGGGATCTGGGAGTGCATGCAGGAGTGTTTATGGCGGTTTCGTGTGGTGGCATGCTGGAGTTAAAAATGATGGAAGCGACTGTGTTGCCACTCAAATAGTTGACTCTCACCACTGGCCTGAAATGAGAATTCTAATACTTGTTGCGGCAGACACTAAAAAACATACAAGCTCCACTAATGGTATGAGATGTTCTACGGAAACATCAGATCTGCTTAAACACAGAATACAACACATTGTTCCTGAAAGAGTTAAATCAGTGCATAAATCAATAATTGAAAAAGATTTTCCCACATTTGCGGAGTTAACTATGAAAGAGAGCAATCAGTTACATGCTGTGTGCTTAGATGCATATCCCCCTTGCATTTATTTGACTAATGTCTCTCACAAGGTAATGGAAGTTATTCATAAATATAATGAAATTAAGAAAGAAGTTAAAGTTGCGTATACATTTGACGCAGGACCAAATGCCTGCTTATATTTATTAGAGAAAGATGTACCAGAAGTTGTTGATTTAATAAAATATATATTCCCATCTACAAACTCATATAACATCAAAGGTTTAACATTACCAGTTGGCAAAAAGGAACACACATTTAATGAATTTCCAATACAACCATTAGAAAATGATATGTTACAATATTTAATATACTCAAAAGTTGGGAATGGACCGGAAATTTTCGAAAATGGTCCTCACCTATTAAATGAAGACGGACAACCCATAAACCTCATCAAATTATAATCTTAATTATATAATTATTTATGATTATTGGTAATGGTTAAGGTCTTGTTAAAAATATTTATTTTATGTGTAAGTCAATCAATTTTGGAAAGATTTATGTAATCATATTTTATAATGGGTATATCAATAAATGGTGACTGTACAGTATATATTATTTTTATAAATACCTCTTTGTCTCCGTCTATACATACAATATTTTTCTACTGGATATGTGAATATATTAAGTACAGGCTCTGCCCATGAGTTTGTGATGATGCTGCCTTTTCAGAGATTAGCCCAAACAAACAGACAGGCTGAGACATAAAAAAATTATGTTTTTTTTATGGAAGTGTATAGTATATATGCATTTAGTAAAAACTGTTTATTTGGAATTACAAACAGGCACTTTAATTTTATTTATATATATAGATTAGAATTATGATATTTAAATAGTCACAGACTGCAGAATTAAAATAATTAAATTTGTATGTCCCTTTAGAGATTGGCCTCAATTGGCAATTTAGTATTATTTTTATTATATTAGTAAAACGGTGTATATTTAATAACATTTTAATTAAAATAAATATAAGTTACTTTCTACACTTAGATAGTTATTACAAATTTAAAAAAAATGCTTAAGTGTTTCTTCACATCTACCCTTAAACTTAATCCTTAAAGTCAAGTAAAAAAAAATTAAACGTAACATTAAATACACCGATAGTTTACAGAACGAGTAAATACTATTTATTATTGCATAACTCTACTTATAAAAGCAAAAAAGTTGATTAAAAAGGAAAACGTTCAATTATAATAGAATTCGCATATTATTTTCTAATCGCTTATAATAATTACATAAATTAAAATAACGTGTAACAACTGTATGGTCTGATTTATTTACTAGCTGTTGTACTTTATCTGTTCTTTGATTTAGTTTTTTTTTATTGAAATTGACAAGGATTCTATATTATAAGTCAGAAAATAATTTAATACTAAACTGAACTTCATTAAAATCTCCTCCTCTAGATAATTGAATGAACTGAATGAATTGCAATCAAATTATAATCCCAGTAGTTTTCGGAGTTTCTAATCTATTTTCATAAAAACAAAGCGCTAAAAATATAGCAAAAATGAAAGAATGAAAACATTAGTTTTCATTTTGGAATCGATTTAAGCTAGATATAATTATATTCACGGTAGTATTCGCAAGCGTTCCGATGAGGGTAACAGTTGGGTTTTAGTAGGTATCCTGGCGCTTTCTATGCCGGCGAGTTCCACATATTCGTCCTAACTCTCACCTAAGGATGGTATCCGTAATGAATTTCCCAAACAAAAAAAATATTTATATTAATTATAAACAAGAAAACGCAATTTATATTGTTTTATTAGGCTGTTATTTTTTTTCCATTCGTACTCTGCAGACAGATCATGAATATTTTTTTTCGTGAAAATTATATATTTTTTCGGAATGAAAAACATTCTGAATGTTAAATTAAAATTTAAATAATTTGCCTATATCATAACAAATATCTTAAAACTCCGTGGAGTCATTTTTTATAGTAATTATAACCCATACTATTTTTTTTGCTTGCCCATGAAAAGGAGCGAAATTTTAAGTCAAAAAGTACTTTTTATGTAACTTTAATAAGTTAACAGAATTTCACTTAAAACCATACAGCAGTTTTTTTTAGTAAGTATACTTCAAATTGCTTATCGTTTTTTCCTTTCAAAAGCCATCGTATTATTATAGTAAGTGGTGTTTTTATTTGAATATATAAAAATAAGATATCTCTATGATCGGAAATCATTTACATTTAGAATCATAACAATGGATTGCGGACATCCCTAGATTATAAAAATGTAATGTAATACTAACGTATTCCTTATTTCATTTGACGCACTCGTTTCCTTTTAAAGAAGTAACCGAATAGCGAATTCGCGGTTTTCTCTAGTTGCTACTTTGCAGTCTTTTTCAGATTTTTGTATTTTCCAAAAAAAAAACGTACACATAAATCAAAACTTAAACGATATTTGAATTTAACATAGTTTAAAATGTACCCTAATGATCTGCGTTGGAGGAATGACAAATGCTTTCTTTATTGAGGTGAGCGTAAGCGAAGCTCTTAACAGTTTGGGAGACCTTTTTAGTGTTTAGTTGTCTCCAGAACGCGACGAGATAATAGGCAAAAAATTTTCTCATACAGTATGTTTGAGTCGAACGCGGATGTTATAGCGAAAACAGATTGAAAAAATGTTTAGTCATTAGTTAGGAGGAGGGCTCAGCTCAACACCCGCCACGCACGGTTGGCGGATCCTAGTATATAATATTTATTATTATTTCTGAATATCTGTTTGTTTACATTTTGCAAACATTTATTAAATAGTTCGTTTTGTTTTAGTAGGTACGTACGTATTCTAACGGATTCTATTGTCTAATTTAAATAAGTGGCAGAAGGAAGTACCTAATACTAACTTTACATATTACAAAGTTTCTATCAAAATTGGTAACATGATGAGCCCTATTGTGGAATGAAAGTACAAAAAATAAACGCAGAAACATATTTTTTTGAATAAAAAAAAATAATGCTTTAATAATATAACAAATCAACCTTATTTAACTGACTGTCGCCCGCGACTCAGTCGCCATAGACAAAAGAACTGCTTTATAAAATACATGTTTTGAATATTAAACTACTGATGGCATTATGCACGTTCACAGATGACATATACTTGCCTATATTTTACTAAAACGTTTTGAAATCTAATTAGCCTGAACCAATCTAAACAGATCTGTATCTGTTCTAGATTATCGCGTTTAATCGAAATTTAGGGTTTGTTACATACTATATGTATAAAATATATTAATAAGGTAATTACGAAATACATATAATCCATTTAATGTGATTATTGATCAATTCAGAGTTAATTTTTAAGCAACTGAGAAATTTTTAAGAATTGTATCAGAATCCCTCTTCACTTTGTTAATTTCATTATAAATTTACTATTTAGGACTGCGGATTATTTAAGCGAGTTATGATTATTAGTTTTTCAATTCATTCTTCCATTTTTAATTTTATACTGTCACACCAGATAGATAAAATTAAAATACTTCAGTTTTCTTTATCTTCAAACTATTTTTGTATTGTTATATCTAAAATCATTTTACTTCATTATTGTATTTTTTGTACTTATTACAGATAAGTATCACTAAATCTTCATACTTCATTATTTATGCGTAAAAAACTGTTCATGAATGTTTCAAACATGGCAACATAAGAAAGATTTTTTGTCATCTGAATATATTCAATGGGTATGTAAAATAAATGTAGATAAATTTAACACTAAATTTATTTACATAATAAAAATATATACAAAGATTATGCAGATACATAACTGCATGTAAATCAGCTTATCTAACATGGAGATCATTAAAAAAACGGCCTTGTATGTCAATTCCATTTATTTTTATACTTCATAATAGGACAAAAATAAATGAAACTTCTTTTGTAGCAGTTTATCTCGCCGACACTGACACCTGCCAGACTCTGATGATGTTATCAGAGTAACCGGCAAACAGGGTTTGACCATCCGTAGACCACGCCAGGGAGAGACAGTTGGGGGGATTTGGGTTCTGGTTCTGGTTGATGATATCGGGTTTCAGTTCTTCAACCATCTCCTTGCTTTCCAGATCCTATTAAAAAATTTATTAATTAGAAAAATGTTTTATTATATGAATTTCATGATGTAGAGACAAATTGTTGATAACTTACCCAAATTCTGATGGCAGGTCCAAATGCAGCACACAGCCAGTATCTGTTGGGTGAGAAGCAGAGAGCCGTGATGATGTCGTTGTGGTCCAATGTGTGCAAGTGTTTGCCGTCATTCAGATCCCACAGCATAGCCTTCATGTCCTTGCCACCGGATGCACAGAGGGAACCGTCGGGAGAGACAGTGACTGTGTTCAAGTAGCCAGAGTGCCCACGGTGATTGATTTTCAACTTGCAGTTAGTCAAATGCCAAACCTAAAATAATAATAATTAATATATGCTAAAATAGAAAAATGGCTTTATGTTAAGTGATCTTGTCTATACCTTAACAGCACGATCCCATCCAGCAGATACAATGATTGGGTTGGCATGATTGGGGGAGAAACGAACACACGACACCCAGTCGCTGTGACCATCATCTTGAATAGTGTACTTGCACTCAGCAAGGGTGTTCCACAGTTTAATTGTCTTGTCCCGAGAGCCAGATACAATCTGACGGTTATCTACAGAGAAAGCCACTGACAGCACATCCTGTTAAAAATGAAATAAAATTTTAATGTTTCTCTCTAATACAAATTAATACATATTTAGTGAATTACCTACTGCTTAGATAACAAACATACCAAACTTTAAGTCTTGAGTGCAGACAAAATCTACTTACAGCAATGATTGTTTAATGCAGATCATTCTTCTGCCTCGCAAAGGCACAAGTCACTCATTAAACACCCTCTCACGACCACAACTCTTCCGCCTCGCAAAGGCACTTAAAAACTACATCTTCTGCCGCGTATCGGCTCTAATCCTAAACAAATTAAAGACCCTTGTCACACCTTAGTATGATCTTCAAAACGCCTAGTTGTTTTTCCTGCAGCAAGATCCCACAAACGAAGGGTTTTGTCCCAAGAACCAGACAGAGCATAGTTTCCATCGCTAGACAGTACGACGTCAGAGATGAAATGTGAGTGACCATACAGACGCTTCTGAGGTACACCGTAGTTGGTCTCGTCACGAGTCAATTTCCATACTATTAAAGTTTTGTCTGAAATTAAGGAAACCGGTTTCAATTTACGGTTTTAAATATTGTTATAATAGTTTTGAATAAAGGTATCATCAGCCCCATATCCGCTTGCCGCTCAGAAATCGCGTGGCAAAAATGTTGTTCATCATGATATATAGAAATAAAATGTTAGCATAAAGTTTAAAATAATACTGCTACAATGTGATTTGTATCTAGAAATATACATTTGAGTAGATAATTATAATGATGTTATTGGATTAAAACTATGAGGCCAAAGTTTGCGGTTGGCGCAATGATATCGGATTTACGTACCTCGGGAAGAAGACAATATCACATCCGGATATTTCGGATTGGTTGCAATTTGGGTAACCCATCCATTATGCCCACAGAGGGTACCCCTTAGTTTTAAAGTTTCAGTCATTTTAAAAACTGTTCTATCAACAGCACACTTGCGCTCGGACCCAGCCGACGTAAAAGAAAGTGACAGTTCAAATTGCCGTCGCTTGTAAAAGAATGAATGAGTGAGTTATTAAGTGTTGCCAATTCTTAAAATTGTTATGGAACTGAATGAACTGTTCCATTCATCAGTAAACAATAAATTAAAATCCTTGTACAATAATCATAAAATTTTCAATTTATTTTGAACATAACGAAAATCTAACCTTTGTTTCGTTAATCGTTGTTTTTTACAGCACTTTTATACTATGTTCTACATGACAGCCCTATCGTTTATTCAATTACACTAATTATATCAAAATTTACGTTAACCTAAAAGATTTTAATTAAATAAAAATTAATAAAACGAAATCACCTTTCTACGATATAAAAAAATCTTTTGAAATTAGATTACATTATTGAAACTAAAGGTAACATTTCAACTTTAATTGACAACTTGGCAAGAACATCAACTGATTCATTTCCTTAATAATAAAAATTAATTGCTACGACATTAACTACTAAAGTATATTTTTTTTCCAAAACACAATTATAAAAAAAAAACAATTTCTAACATTTTTATTAATATGTAAGGAATATGCTCAAATAAATTTAAAAAAAATGTTTTGATATCATACATTGTAATGTGATAGTGAGCCAAAAGCCTTTTGGAAAAGTTGTAACTTATTGATACTTACATTTATTTTACAATGAATGCAATTAAAAAAAAACATTTTTCTTTATTAATATCACTCATAACTTCATAAAAATTCAGCCAGCTAATTGCGTCTATTAAAGATTAGTTAAAATTGCTTATTTCATTCTCAATTGTAAATAGGGGAAGTTAATATGTATTTTTTTTATCGACGTATCAAAAAGCACGTATATAAATCTTTCTTCATCCATTAATATCTATTTACGATCATTTGTATTTGATAATGATTTTTCTCTGCTTTTGTAATTAAACTTCAATGTCTTGGGGTTTCAATTACTTACAATGAGGTATTTTTAAAAAGATATTGTCTGACGTTATCATTGTTCCTGACTCATGATCTCAAAACCTACAAGCGGCACGTTTTGATATTGATAATCTAAATTTATAATATCGTTGAGTCTATATGAAATATTTCTTTTCGGTGTTACTCGTTGCATGGCTTAAAAGCCCCTTTAAAAGTGCCAACGTTCAGGGAGATTATACGGTTTGTATTATATATAATATGTTATCTCTTTTGCAGTAGATTAACAATAAAAAAACTATTAACACTGACATCATATACGAAAAATAATATTTCTTATAATTTTGTTTCATTTTGCGACTCTTCAAATTTTAATTTGGAATAATATTTTTTGAAACCTTTCACTTGTAATATTGTTTCAAACTATTTGTTCCAAACCGAATAGTTTTATCAAAAATTAATAGTATTTAGTATAGTTATACAGGTCATACCAATGGATAGAATAGCTGCTGTATCTTAAATATGATAAAATGCACCTACAAATTCGTTATAGAATATTGGAGATAGTAGAATATAAAACAATACATACCTACCTTTTTATAATCATAGGTACTAGCCTACCAACCATCAACGGCAGAGACATATAATTAAAAAAACTATTTCTGTCATACTGTTCTATGAAAATTAGAAGTTACACTTTTTAATCTTGACGTTAATGAATAGTATTTTCACATTTTATAAAATTGTTATATTTCTGGACCACTAATAAAAATGGATTTCAATGTGGAAACGACTCAATCAATAGTGAAAGCCAAAATAGTTCCATCTGATATATTAAAAGTTAGTAATTTATATATGATTACAGCATGCATAATATTTTTTAACAATACCATTATTTTATTATAAAGTAATGTTCGAAAAAGCCGGAACAGCTTCATTATAAAAATATTATTGTTAATTTTCTCAAAGTTGCCATCGCAAAAACAAAAAATCGTTATATAAAATAAGTTACTATAAAATAAAAACTCAGTAAATATGATTAATATATTATCAATTGGGAAAAGGTTTTTATCATAATGGATTAAAATAATTGTACAAAAGTAAGAGATTTTGTTAAGTAAAGACAGAAAACAATACTGAATGCATCAATATTTGGCATCATGTCGTAGTTTCTTTGTATTCCGCTTGGGGGACATCATCGCTCTTTTGAACCAAATTGACGTCACGCAAGTGGTACCTACGCCATTTTGTAAGTGTCTGCCATAGTCAGTAATCAGTATTTCTAGGCACAGTGTAAAATACGAAATTCGCATGGTTTTGTGTACATTAAAACGATAAAGATATCTTAAAATCAAGTTAACGTCTAGTGCGTTAATTTCACAGACACAAAGTATGGAGGACAAGGCGTCACTAAAGGAACTGGATCAATGGATAGAACAGCTAAATGAATGCAAGCAACTTACAGAGAACCAAGTGAAAACGTTATGCGATAAGGTAATAATACAATATAAATATTATTTTGAACATCAAATCATATTGGTAATGTTTATTTTCATAAAGTTCGTTGTAAGTTAGGTTGGTACGAAGTTGTATCTATGTTGAATGATTCATATAGGTACATAGTCAAGAATGAGAATGCGTATAAGTGTGGTAGTCGTAGAATTTAGCAGCTAGATAATCGGTTTGTTGTTTTTATGGTAAACCGGGTGTTATATGTTTGCTACACCTGAATACCACTACCACACCCCGTAGCTGAAGCCTATATCGTAGAAGTTATAGGCCGATATGAATGAGATATTTATAGACCAGGTGCGGAAATGCTAACAATTACTCGTCTGCTCTAAACTTGTTTTTTAGACGTACACTAATCCAACAACTCTAAATTAATAACAACTATATGATTACTAGTTTATCATTTATATATAATCACTATATAATGTAGTATGTAAAGTGTTGATAAGATCAGTATATTTATTTATGTATGACTGTCGGTAATCTTTCTATTACCCTCAATAGTTCTTATAAGAGTATATTTTTCAGTGTTTATATATATTTATATATTTCAACTGCCATATTTTTGTAAAATAAAAAAAATATTTAAAAAACTTTCATAATAAGAGTAAAAGACATTTGTTGGAATTTGTGATACCAGATTATACATATATATATATATTTAAAGGTAGTATTTTGTTAAAATTGTTTATTATAAAAACTAACTAAATAGCCAATGTGTCCTCACTTTAAAGTGTGAAATGGTCGGAAAAGGTGGGGTGCCTTAATTGATTGGTAACCCCTACTATTGCAACATCTAACCACAGGATTACCATGGAAATATTTATTTGAAAAATCACTTCAACTCTAAATTATATGGAGCTAATAATTACCATTTGTTCAATGATAAAAGAGGCACCATTCAGAATATCGTATCGTATCGTAGTATCTTACAATTTTAATTTAATTTTACTTTTCTTTATTATAAATTGTATTTATGGCAAAGAATACTTTTATAGATTTATTAATTTAATTTTTGTTTGTGAATTTATTGTTATTATATCTCAATACTTTTCTTATTAGTATTAAACTACACTGTTAACAATCCCGTTTTCTTAATTCGGCTTCACTTCTACTTGATATTTCTTCATTGGGCAGTTTGTTTTAGTATGGAACTAGGTATGAATGTATTGTAGAGCAGAATGCTGGGGTATGTAATTGCCATTTCCTTGTAGTCATTGAATGATTGTAATTATAACATCCTCACTCGCTCAGTTTTATTAAAATATAACAGTAATAATATTAATAAAAAAATATAATCTCGTTTTAGTATTGCAAGGTTATATATGTATATATATATATGTATGTATAATATGACCTCTGTATAATTTTTTTACATGAGTGTAGTCATCAACAACTCTAGTTCATTATGTGTTTAAATTTATTATATTATAATATCAATTAATAAAGTTATTTAAGAACTACTTTTCTATAATACATTTTCAATTGACAGGGTTCAGAATACACATATATATATATATAACTTGCAATCTGTGGAATGAATATTCATACCTAAAATATTCTCTTGGTTTCTAAGTTTGTCTTGTAATGTTTAGAGAGACCCGTATTAAAAATATCATTAATAAAAGAAACAGGTTTCCCTTACTTTTATTTGTCTTTTATCTTATTAAAAACTTGCAATTTGTTTAATGACTTGAAGTGATTAATATATATATATATATAAAATTCACTTAATACATACTGTCATCACCAAGAACGTAATTTTAAACGAAATATTCAACTAACTTTTTTATAATACTAGTCGGCCATTTTTAAATATCGTTCAGGAAGTAGTGTAAGTCGGTCAAAGTAATTTTTATATATACATATAAATAAATGTATTTTTACTACCCGCTATACATTACTGTTGTTTTCCTAATATTTCGTAAATATTCGCCTTCTCATGGTCGTACGTTTACTTTTATACAATGTAAGTTGTAATTTTTAACGGACAAGGCGTCTTTAAAAAGTATATTAATGTTTATTTTTATTATCATTTTTAACATCATGTTTCATTTAAATTTTAAAGTTATTCTCACTTCTAGATATATATATATATATTTCAATACAGACATTTTATGCAAATACGTTACGTTTTTTTTATCTGTTACTTTTGTTCATTACGTTTGAAAAAAATAAATGCTATCATTTAATATTTTTTGTTCTTCTCGAACGTTCTATTCCTATTTCAAAATGTACTAATACTTATTAGTTGTAGTGTTTGTGTTTGTAATTCGATGTCGCGTTTCAAGTTTCAATCAAAACCTTATATAAAATAGACGTTGGCTCTATTTCCAATCAATGTTAGTTCGCAAATGCATTTATCGTCCGAAGGTCCCCGATTCAATAACGCCCTCTCGCTCCAGCAACCCCCAAGTGCACTTCTTAGGTTAAGGATATACTCTGGATACCTAACCAGGTCACAGTTTTAAAATTACAACATATTTTTATAAGTAGATTTTTATTTTAAGGTTTTATATACTTTTAAATGAACAATAATAAAAGTCCTTGTCTATTTTTACAGGATTTGAAAATAGAAAAAAAAAAACATTGCGATTTTGTTATACCGTTTCATGTTTACGTTACTTTTGACTTTTTAAATTTCGAATTGGCAATAATTGTCGTAATAAAAAAAAACATTTAATTTAATACGTTCTTTAATTATTATCAAAAAGGATGTTGCGAAATAGTTTATTTCATACACACTGATTACATTCGTTTGATTTAAAATTAAGATGCCCTACTTATTACTGTTATAGATATTATTATTTAATACGGGAAAAAAATCCCTTTTCCTAACTTATATACGTAAGTAAACTAAAAATTCCTTTAAAAAAATTACATTATTAACAAAAGTTGTCTATAATATTATTTACATTATCGATATGTTTATAGATTTTTAATACTTAATAGTACTTAATGTTTCTTTAAATATAAGTTGGGATATTTAAGTATTGTAACATATTGATAGATGAAAAGAAATATATTTTTGAGTATGAATGTGGATTGTTATAAAAGTTACTGAAGAAGACAGGATTGAGTGGGGTGACTTATGTAGAGTGTGGAAGTATGTTGGCATTTAAGGGCAGGTGGATGAAAAAAGCCGAGCTTGGTTTCAAGTCCCTCGTGAATAGAGGCAGTTCTATCAACCAACATTTTTACAGTTCTATAAAAAAGTTGTTTAAACAAGATACTACGGTATTGTCTGAATGCCACAGTCACAGTAGTTGTTTTTTTTTTATCTATTCCAAGAAGTACAATGTATATAAATTAAAAATAGTATGAATTTTATTTTTGTTATATATTACACTACAAGACTACTAGCACTTTTGTTTTCAGTTTGAATAACTATTACAGTTTGAATAACTAATTTATAAATTATCTAACAGAATAAAATTTCATAGTTTTCATCTCACATACTATCATTAAGGGGGAAGGGGGGATATTATATATATATATATATATATATATATATATATATATATATATATATATATATATATATATATATATATATATATATATATATATATATATATATATATCTACGTATAATTACAAGCTGTCTGTCTATCCATGAGGAGGAAATTGATTATACCTAAATACAATCATAATGAAATAAAGCATCCCGATCATGCTGAAATAACAAACAGTATCTCAAAACTAACATCTGGTCGGATCCGATACTACCACCGTGCGGTTGCCGCTGACTTTAATAGTTGACGGTGAAATTTATATGTCTCTTTTTATTTTTATGGTGTTTTCTTTTTAGGTGCATATGTCTTTGAGGTTATTGATCCTGAATTGTTATGATTTTCTATTAAATGGAATATTTTTCTTAAAATAATATATAGATAATGTTGTATATGTATAAGGAATGTTTTTCTTAAAATAATAATTAGATAATCCTATACATGGATATTTTTCTTAAAATATTAATTAGGTATCTTTTATATGCAATATTTTTCTTAAAATAATATCTAGATATTGCTATATATGGAACATTTTTCTTAAAATAATATTTATTCTATATAAAACTGTTCCTAAGTCTTCTATTACTAGCTCACTGGCGTATTTGACATTTCTTTAATGTCAAAGTTTTTTTTTAAATTTCAAATAATATGCTTATGCACCGCATTCCATTTGTATAATGCCAGTCTAATTGAATAGAACAATGAAAACTCCATGGATTCTCTTATTCATTTTAATTCATATATACTATTTAGTGTTACAATTGATGTGTAAAAAGAAATTAGATTACAAGTAAAGCTTGGTACCTACTACTAGTTGTATGATTTCAAATATATATTTAAATATTCAAAATAATAATTATACAATTTTAGAACTAAGTACGCTATTAGAGGAGACCTTGTCACAGTGAAGCAACATATCACTTGTAATTAGGGTTGCCACCTTTTTGTTTTTGTAATTATTTTTTTTTAATGATGTTAATAAATGATTTTTTATTGCTCTCAGTAAAATGCATAGCATCTTTACAATATCTATTTAATTAAAGATATTATTAAAAAAATATTATAAATGTTATAAGGTAACAATAGACATCCGTTTCTTGCAAAATGCTTAAGCTTAAACCTTTTTAATCTCAGTGAAATTATTCGTGCAAAATGTAATATTTTCGCGCACCCTATTGTTCTCATAAAGTATAAAATACATTTAGTCGAAATGAAGAACAATAGTTTGTTATGAAGTGCTGGTGGCAACCCTACTTGTAATGTGGTACTCACCTCTGGTATTCAAAATAGTCTATGGTACAACCATAACATGTATCTTCCAGCAAGAAATTAATACAAAAATCTTATGAAACGTTATGAAATGTTGTATGCTATATAGTTTGTTTTATTTTCTCTTACAATGATTAACAAAAAATATGTAGATTTATAAATGACAATAAAAACCTATTAAAGAATTATTACTTATACAAGTAGTCTGTGTATAATATATATTATACATTACAATTATTAATATATATATAAATATATTTCAGGCAAAAGAGATTCTGACCAAAGAGTCCAACGTCCAGGAGGTGAAATGTCCCGTGACTGTGTGCGGGGACGTCCACGGACAGTTCCACGACCTCATGGAGCTGTTCCGCATAGGGGGTCGATCCCCGGACACCAACTACCTCTTCATGGGTGACTACGTTGACCGCGGGTACTACAGCGTTGAGACTGTCACATTGCTCGTTGCACTAAAGGTAAGTTTATATATATATATATATACTACCCCCACTACCCATATTTATATGTGTTATATATTTTTGGATGGTGGTACTCGGTAATATTTTGTGGGATTGCATCTCTTATAAGGGATGAATCTCTTATAAGAGATGAATCTTTGGTATGTCAAAAATATGGAGTTTTATGTTTATTTTTGATTAAAATAATTTAATAAAATCAGCCCCTTATGGAGTTTGCAGTAAATATTATTTTTATAAGCTGAGAAGAAGCTATCAGATATTATTATAATAGTAGATCAAAAGTTATATAGAGCGTGACTTTTTTATTTAAAAAAATAAAAATCCTTATAATAATATATACAATTTTTATCATATTTGATACATCTTTTATTATAATATTATAAAAAGATATGTCTCTCTCACTCAGGACAGACCTATACAAGTAACTATTTAAAATGACTATAGAATTTTTTTTTTTATTGTCTGATGTTTTTTTTTTAATTACACACAGGTAATGGTAGTAATTATATTTTAAATGAGTTTTTAATGTTTGGTTATTTTTACTCTATTTCATTAAGAGACACGTGTGATAGAAATATATATATATATATATAAAGTTTGTATGTTTGTTTAAAAAAATATATTTTTTTTATATTCTCCAAAAACTACTATGTACTAAATTAGGAATGTTTTAAAAAAAAATAATTCTCACATTTTGTTTTGTAATTGTAAATACTAATGTATGGAAAGCGAGCGGCCAATTATAAGCATACACACACACATATATATATATGTATGTGTGTATACATCAGTAGATATCATCAATATTATTATCAATTGGTAGTTGATTACATGTGATGCATCGCTTCAATGATACACGAATCATATATTAGAATCTGTATTGATTTTTATTTTATTATTATTATATATATGATTTTATTTGTCCTTGATCTCTAATTAGGGATTATTTTTCAAAAAAAAAAAATTCTGTGTTTTGAATCTTTGAAAAAGGTTTTGTCAGTAAATTAAATTATTTCAACTAAGATTTGTAAAATATAATCTATTGAAAAGTAGTGGAACTCTGCTAGCTAAATGGAAACTTGCAATCGGGGATTTCTGATATGTAGATAACAATATTATTATGTTTGTGCAAGGGTTCTCAGTAAAAATGAGGAAACAACATTAAAATTGCTGACTCGACGATTTTTTTTTAATGTGGGGGGTGGGGCTTGTATATTAGTTGTCGCACCCGACATCGTCTGCTGCTTTTAAAACTTCCAAATGAATGGTAAAAGTGAAAAAAATATTATTATATTATTAATCGTTATAAAAACTATCCCATCTTTTGAGTCGGTCCAAACGATACGTAACTAGAAAATTTAATTGAAATCGGTTCAGTCGGTGGTTTTAGAGATTAGCGCAAACGATCATTGTGACATTTATTGAGCGAAGCGAACGAAGTGAGCGGAGCGTTTTACTGGAGACTTTTTACATTCTTTGTCACGAATTGGCTCGAAAACTACTTGAGGGAAAATTATGAAACTTTGCAATCAAAAAGACACATATTAGGTGAGGGTTTAAAAAAAAAAAATTAAAAATGTCCTCAAAAAAAAAACAACTAATATCCCATTGAAGTCAATGGGGAACGATGAGTCAATACACTGGGCTCGCTTCGCTCAATATGCAAATGGCACCCGAGATTTCACGAGCGCAACGAGTCGAAATTGAGGGTTTGTTGGCGTCCCTAGTATATATATATATATATAACAAGAGCGGTGAATAAAATATTTTTCCATATATACAATTACTCTTTTCTGAACGTAAGTTCCCTTATCACTGATAAAGTCGGGTCAACGTTTGTATTATCTGATGAGATCAACGAAATTTACTTTTCGGTCATGTTCTATTTTTGAATTCTTTTTAACATCCTACTAGCTATTATAATTAGCTCTAGCTCTACCCGTGACTCCGCCTGCGGTTATGAATGGTTACTGTTAATATTTCGCATACAACATAGATAAGATTAAATAACTCTGATAAAATGGCAAAATACTTTTTTGCCATGTAAAAAAATATATATCGTAGTGATTTTTCTTAAAAAAATTTTTTTTCTATTTTGATTTTTTTTAGATTCGATTGTCGTTGTTTTCTTTTATGTGTATATATTTTTATTCATATCTCTCGATATATCCATCTCTTTGTTTCGTATTCGTCTATAAAAATTTGCTTTGTTTGAATTAATTATTTACAATGAAATAGTTTTTTTTTAATATTAATTACAACAATAAATCGTTTGCATATTGTTTGTTGTTACGACGTTGTGAATGATTAATTTTAAAACAAAAAATGTCTGCTTGGCCATTGGATAATAAAAATGTTAATTGATAATAACTTGCGCTATAAGAAGAGCAAAGTTATATTATATTACCCTTGTATTAATGAGTTATCGTATCTCAAACACTTGAAGAGTGGAGTACTTGAGGAGTGGGGTGTGTCTGGTGACATTTGGTGACATTTGAAATTGTAAAGTCTCGGGTTTGATGTCCGGGTGTAAATAATAATAATAATAATTTTAAACCTATAACCCAGAGGGGGTTCCCTCCCGTTCGCTCTATAATAAGTGTCCAGAAACGGAAAACAAAAATACTTTTTGATGTATAATCAATACAAAAGCTTTGTTGTTTTAATAATATTAAAAAAAACATATCGTCAGTGTTGAAATATGAGTGATCGATGCTAGTTATAAATATTAATAGTTAACGAATACTAGGATCCGCCAACCGTGCGCGGCGGGTGTTGAGCTGAGCCCGTCTACTTTCTTTTCTTGATAACTTTTGAATGGCTAAACATTTTTTCAATCTGTTTTCGCTATGACAACCGCGTTCGGCTCAAACATACATGAGAAAATTTTTAGCTAATTATCTCGTCGCACTCTGGAGACAACTAAACACAGAAAAGAGGTCTCCCAAACGGTTAAGAGCTTCGCTTACTTACGATCAGCTCAATTATATTCAATGGCATTCATTATAAAGATTCAGTTAAATTAATGTTAAATCTTAACACTAAACCTACCGACAATTCTTGTGTACCTGTTCCTACCGCACGCCGTCAAATTGACCGGTAATTAAAAGTTATTTTATTATATATCGCAGGTAATAATGGAAATAACTAAAAGTAAAGAAAGAGTGTTGAAAATATTATATGCATATTCCAAGAGTTGTTATGCAGTTTGATAACGATATTATAACGTTTAAGAATGTGTAAGTTTTACAAAAGTTTAAGAACGGTCAATTTGACCGGTACTTGGTAGGTTTAGTGTTAATAAAGTTCACATATACTATGTTTCACCTACGTCCCTTGTCTAAATATACTTTCGCAAGTCCATACATACTTGCACGAGTTAATCGCTACTTGTGTTGCAAGAATATTTGCGCAAATTTTTAAAAGTATTAAAAGAGTTTTAATTATCTTTTCTGTGCATCCGCAAGTTTACTTTAATGCGTACACTTGTATGTCTAGACTTGAAATGGCTACGTTTGATAAAACACAAAGACACTCACTCACTGACTCATTCATCGCTCTACAGACCAAACCGTAATACTTAGAAAGCTGAAATTTGGACACAAGACTCCTGATATATTGAATAGGTGCAATAAGAAAGATTTTTGCAAAGGTCGAAACCGTTCCAAAGTTACAGATAAAAAACTGCAAAAAATATAACGGGCCTGTTTGATACCTCCTAGGTGGTGTGGAAATTCAAACAAAATGTTTGATCACTTTCGTCGTCAGTCACGAAGCACGAGGAACCTACTAGTAGTGCTTCATTAAATCATTAAAATTTTGAAAAAATATAGTTTTGACCGTACTCTGAAGGACGTTATTAAATCCCTAATCCTCGAAATCCTCTGACGCGTGCACGAGCCAATTAAGACTCGACCCATCATTACAGCATTAGTAAATTAAATTATAATTAACAAAATATAACACTGAATACGTTATATAGTTTAATATTCAGTAGTAGAAAGTTATGTTAGATAAATTGTATAGATAACTCGGCCGAGGACGGGGTTCAATCATCTGATGAGAAACTTTAGTTTATTATAACAGTAATTTAGTATATATACTAGTTGTATCTCGTGGTTTCTTCTGTATACGCAAGTTACTTGAACGATTTTTGATGTAACTATTGCTATATTTTATGATATTTTAAGTATGCCTGTAAATGTTTTTGTCATTTTTAATACATAGGTTATCAATCAAATATGTTATGAAAACCCTCTGGTAGTTTGTGATTAAGGGTTTTTCAAATCAAATCTTTGCTATTATTATGTCAGTATAGATTTCATTAAATGTACACATTTGATTTATCTGTATTATATCTTAAATTTACAATTTAATTTAACCGTATTATAATACTAAATGTAACAATTACTCCCAAACCCTTCCAGGTCAGATATCGAGAGAGAATAACAATCCTCCGCGGTAACCACGAGTCCCGTCAAATCACTCAAGTTTACGGTTTCTACGACGAGTGTCTCCGCAAGTACGGGAACGCCTCCGTGTGGAAACACTTCACGGACCTCTTCGACTTTTTGCCCTTAACCGCGCTCGTTGACGGCCAGATCTTCTGTCTCCACGGTGGCCTCAGTCCCTCCATAGACACTTTGGATCACATCCGCGCCCTGGACCGCGTACAGGAGGTGCCGCACGAGGGACCCATGTGCGATCTGCTATGGAGTGACCCCGATGATAGGTGAGTTATATACAAACTTTTTCCTAAAACATATACGACCTTTAACAAAATTTATATTAAAAAAAAACTAATTTATTTTCATTAATGACGAGGTTATTCAAAATGGCCGTCGAGCAGTTCACTATCGATGAAAAAAAATATATATTTAAATTATTATAGTAGGTAATTAGTATGGTACAAACGAATAAAATACTGTTGAATAATAACATTTTACATGAGATTACATTGTATTTTTTCTAGTCTTAACAATAGTGCAACCAATTAAATATTTGCTTATGTCATTTTCTTTGAAACAATACCAGTGATTACTTGTGTATAAAATGGGAGTGTCAGGACTATATAATAATAATAAGGACGAAATAAGCCCTTCCGTAAAGACACTCCAACTTAAAATGAAGGTTACGAGGGTTCCAAAGGCACTGCTCTGTTAGAACCACACAACAAACTCAGTCGGGTACTCCTTCACTGTGATCACTGTTTCACAAACGTCAATATCTAGCGAGCAATCTACAAAGAACTGGAATCATTGCAATGAATACTATAATAAACATAATAATAAATGTACTATATTATTCATAACTTTGTTTATAGATAAAATGTAGGTCATATAAAATCAATATAGCGAATTGTGAATCTATAGAATAGTTTAGATTAAACTGACGAGGTTAGTTCGAGCGGAATATGTTTTTAAAATAAAAGTAGACTAAATTAGTCCTTAACATCATCTATCCGCCAGTGAAAGTCTTATTAAAGTCGGTCCAGCCCTTTCAGATATTAGCTTGACCAAAAAGCCAGACAGACAAATTTTTAAAATAGTTTTTTTATTTAATACCGTACATACTTTTATTTGTATTTATTTACAAACAGACATTTCAATTTTATTTATATGTATACACTTTGTATATATTATAATATCTATTACATGTGGTATTTTCAGATAATTTTTTGTCGCTATTTATAAACACGTAGCGACGTATGAAAATATATATATGTTTTATTTGAATGATAAATGTAAAATTCTTATTAATGTTTAAAGAACAGTTGAATCATTTCCACTACGAGTCATTTATAAGATAATTGCAAAGGTTACGAAATAAAGTTGCAATTAATTTTCCCCGTAGTCATCTCTAATAGATAATCAAGATAAGTAAATATATATATGTATATATGTGTGTGTTTGTTAATTCCATCAGAGGCGGCTGGGGTATATCACCTCGCGGGGCGGGTTACACCTTCGGCCAGGACATCTCTGAGACGTTCAACCACAGCAACGGCCTGACCCTGGTGTCGCGGGCGCACCAGCTCGTCATGGAGGGGTACAACTGGTGTCACGACCGCAACGTAGTCACCATCTTCTCCGCGCCCAACTACTGCTACAGGTGAGGATGATAATACACACACAGAGGTATATACTCACATATATGTATATATACATACACACATACAGCCGCACACACACATACACACCTACAGGCGCATATGTACATGTATAGACGCATATATATACGCAGTCCATATGGACACGTATACGCACACACGGACGCGTATACGCACACACGCACGCACGCGAGATGAAACTATGTATCTTTTAATAACTTTACCACGCCTGTTACAGATGTGGTAACCAAGCAGCCATAATGGAATTGGATGATGCCCTTAAGTACTCATTGTAAGTTACATTTAAATAAATAAGGTACAACTAAATATTGTCATTATATTATATATTATTGATGTCTGTCTGTGAGTTTTATAATGACCGTTATATAGTTTCAATATAATTGTTTAAATCGGAATGATTAGAAGCGCAAAGTGATGACGAGAGATTTATTTTTATTGTATAAAAATAAATCGAGAAAGGTGACAGTCTGTCTCCTCCTTAATGGATACTTAAGTTTTATGACCCAATCATATAACATGATTACGTAGTTATGTATGTGTGTGTGCGTGTGTGTAACTTGCGCGTGTGTGCCGCAGCCTGCAGTTCGACCCGGCCCCCCGGCGCGGAGAGCCGCACGTGACGAGACGGACGCCGGATTACTTCATGTAGGCACGTGAGTATTGACAATTTTTTAAAAATTTATCCGAATACAAGCTGTGCCTGCGGCTTTGGTCGCAATAATTTTTTTTTAATATAAAAGTTGTCTATGTTACTCCTTTAAACATCGGTTATCCACCAGTGATGTGTGTGAAATGGGTTCAGCCGTTTCAGAGATTAGCCCGACCAAACCGATGGACAGACATACAAAAATTAAAAAAAGTTAAATAGTTTCATATGGATTTAGCGAAAAGCTGTTAAGTTGAAATTACACACAGACACTTAAATTTTATTTATGTATATATTAGACGTGTGACGGAAAAGTATATAAAATTTTTATATAAATACAATCAAACGAATTTTTAATTTTCAATTGATATGAATTTTCAATAAAAAATTATACGTACTGACTTTTTTTGAGAATTACGAACAGTTTTGTAGATAGGTAGATATATACAAACTATTTCTTGGCCTATATTTTTTTAAAAGAATCCTCAGTGTGATAATCGATAATTTTATTTGTAATGTAATGAAATGTATTAACGTAATGTGTTTATATTGTGATCAGACGAGGAGCACAAGGAGCCGGAGCGGCGAGCGCATCGGCAGCGCCGGAGTCCAAGCCCCGCCCACTCACCCGCCCCGCCCCTCGCCCCGCCCACACACACCGCCCACCGCGAGTGGCGCCACCACCGCCTACACACCGTACATTACACATTACCCGTACATACATACATGTTATGTGAATGTATGACCCCCCTTTTACACTTTGAATTCGTCTTATTTGAAAATACCCCTTTTAATTGTTTAAGAATTTTTAATTTGCCTGCGGGTGTGGTTTGCGACGCACGCGATTTTACTAAATCGCTTTGAGTTTTCTAAAAATGTCTCTGCCATTGAGTATTTTAATTTGATCACCTCACGGGTCACCGAGCTAGCTGTATGTAACTTGATGATGTAAATAAATAGATCTGTTGAGTCGCTTTTAGATTATAAACGTAATTAGTGATGCTTTTTTTTAAAAAGTGTTAGAATGAAATAATATGTCCGCTTGTGTGATACGCGACGTGTAAGTTAAAATAACTGACCGACTTGATCGATCTATTTGTGTTTTAAACTCCGTGGTTCATCGTAAGGATGGGACGTGTCTTAAAATTGTCAAAAGTCCATCGTAAGGATGGGAAATTGTCCCAAAATTGTATAAAACTGTGGGCGGTGGTAAATTTCAGCGACATACATAAAATTCATTTTGCTTTCGAGAGCGGGGTTGCATTATTATTGTATTTGTGGCGTTTGTGACGTCATCGCAATGGCGGGCGGCGGTTCACACTAGGTTCTTGCCCCGACACGGTCCAGCTGATGTAAATTGTACCTTACGTATATGTTGTAAGGTCCAATTTAGTTCGGCTGCGCTTTATGCTGGTATGTTCATAATTGTATGTAACTTAATGTATCAAAGACACTTAATTAAACAGCGTACATTTGCTAAGGGTAGTTTTATTTTGAAAGTCCCCATCGAATCATGGACATACCACCATAACATGGTGGAACAGCGAACCAACTGTAAAGTTTTTGTAGATGAAAATGTTTAAATTCCCATTATATTATTTTTGTTTATAGTTTTTAAAAGGCAGATGATTATTAAAAAGAAAAAAAGTTTTAGATTTATTTTAGTGTGATTTTACTTGATCAAATGCACGAGCCGAGACGAGGAATTATGTTTTTGTGAGCATTTATTAACTTGTATGACGGAGCGGTGATTTGATAATTCATTAATTAATACCTGATTATCCCGTCATAAATGTCTGATTATGCATTTTGAGGTTATTTTTTTTTTATCGAAATTCTCCTGTTCTTGTGCCGCTGTGCCTGTCTGTGCCTGTGCGACATGGAATAAAGTGATTCACAAGTGTGGAGCTTTAATAGTTTTATTGTCACTTCTATTAATTTAGATTTTATTTTACTATTCAATGATTCCCTTTACTGTTCAACTTTTTTTTTTCAACTAGCAATATTTTTTTTTCCCGTGTAGCAACACTTGACATTAATTGTCATTATTAATAATTCCATGTTTATATTTATTCTGTTTATTTTTTTCTTTATGCGACGGCTTTAAAAGCTACGATTCATTGCACCAAGAATACGCGTGAACAAATAACAACCCACCAATGACACCAGAAGCCACACGTTAAGTATTAAGTAAGTTAGGTAAATAAATGATAAAAAAATGCAAAAAAAATGTGTATAAAGCGAGCTTCATCTGCGTGAAATGATGAATTTGTTTTGAGGTTAAAATTTGCTATTTCATTCAAACGAAGCTCGGATAATTAATTAAGGCTTTCCGCATAGTATGATGCAACAAGGATTCATGAAACAGAACTTTTATATGAGGTGTTGTGAAGTTACAGCAAATACTTGCGTTATAACTTATATACATATATATTGATATATATCAAAAGTTTAAAACATTGCAATATTGATAAATTAAAAGGGAATAAAATAGTTTATTCTTTAAACTCTGTACTGTGCCCGTTGATAGGAATTAGTTAATAAATAAAATTAATTATAAAAAACTGTTTCATTGATAATGTTTTGATACCTTTTCTAAATTTGTGTCTTATAATAAAATGAAATTAAGTGTACATCTAAAATATATTATTGAATACAAAACTTGTTGGTTTTGAGTTTTTATTCAAAATATTCAACAATTAATTAAATTTGTGCAAGAGCAAGATCTATGAGAGTTGTTACTAATATATTAACTGACCAATTTCCTTTGGCCGTTTATCCATTGGAAAAGTCCATAATGGATACCAGCTGCTCAAGAAGAGGAGAGTTATGTGGACTACCCAGCAGGATAGAAGACGCAGCCATTATTAAGGAAAACTACAAAAAAATCAACGGTTACCCTTATCGCCCTAATCGGACGCCTCAGGGTCGCTTATGCACCATCACGCCCCGATGGAAGCTCTTGGACCTACACTAGTAAAATTTTTTGTTGAGATTCTATCCCTTATGGCTTAACTTAATCTTATATAATAACATATATCAAAACTTTAAGCTTAACGATAGGTCTGTAATAGAATTGATTGTTTACTTCTGCGTAATACATTAAGCATCTGGATAAATAGCAACAGAATTAACATCATAGTTTATATGACAATACGTGCATAAAAGAAGTTAGTGATGAAAATATATTCCTAAAAACAGCAAACCGGCAGCGATTGTTTAAAAAAGTCCAGGAAGTATCCTTCATTAAACGTAAAACCCGTCTCCTTAAACGAGGAAACTTCCAGCATCAGTAGAGTATAAATATTGCCCAAGTACTGAAAAAATGAATCAGCTGAAATATTAGGTATTATCTAAATATTTGCTGTCGTGCCACAGCAAATCTATTTTCGTCGAGTTTCTATACAGGTGACTTCATTCTCGAGGTAGTAAAAAATATTCATGTTTTAGTTGATTGCATATTCATATATTTAGATAAAATATTGGTATCGTGCATAGTAATCTTGTTTGTATGCATTTTTAACCCCTCCCACTTTTTATCCAAAGTAACTTATTATAATTAATTTTTTATTCAAATTAATTTACCATTTTTTATTGAATCATAAAAATATATATATACCAATTTAATTCTGATTTATTGTAACTGACATAAAATAATAATAAAGTAGAAGAAAAAGTTATTATATGATATGTCACCTTCATTTTGGTTTTCGAAGAATAAAAAAATATATATTTTATTCAAATATTTGTTGAATATCTTTTATTTTTAAAAAAATCATCTTGATAATTTATTTATATAACTAATTATTAAAAAAAGATAAGTGGAATTAAGAGAACATATAGTAAAACGAAAAATTGAACATTCAGTTTGGATCATTTTGACCTAAAATCTTCAATACTCCTGACTTCTTCAATTAAAAAACTTTAATATACAGTCTGTATAATATAAAATTAGTCACAATATATTGTTTAGAAATTAGAAACAAATATGAGAAAATAGTTGAATGGACGGACTCCTTTTAATACTTTTTACAATCTTAACTATTACATGAGAAAATAATTGAGCGAAGCGCACGTAGTGAGCGGAGCGTTTTACTGGAGACTTTTTACATTCTTTGTCACGAATTGGCTCGAAAACTACTTGACGGAATATTATGAAACTTTGCAATCAAAAAGACACACATCAGGTGATGGTTTAAAAAAAATTGAAAAATGTCCTCACAAAAAATTTTTTTGTGTCATTTAAAAAAACTGATATCCCATTGAAGTCAATGGGAAACGATAAGTCAACACACTGGGCTCGCTTCGCTCAATATGCAAACGGTACCCGAGATTTCGCAAGCGCAGCGAGTCGAAATTGAGGGTTTGTTGGCGCCCCTAGTATATATTAATATAACGAATCAAACAACTTTATAAATTAAAGGATCTAAAAATAAAATAAAAGAAAAATACTTGTCAATATTTATTATGTAATAGAAAAATAAATACACCTCTTTAATATTAACAGTTATAGTTATCAATTTCTACTTTATTTTAATACATTAATACATCAAGGTATAGTTATACTGAACGGTGACAACTAAATATATTAACAAACATGTGTAATAAATAAATATTACAAATTATTAACATTCCACCATTTAATACTATTTATAAAAAATATAGTAATGAAATAAACCGTACAGAAAACTACATAAATACTAAGAAAATATAAATAAAACTAATATTTTCACAAAATATCAGATAATGTCTTATTTGTCTCATTTCTGGTCCATTTAATCTAAACTTTGACTAAACAGAATTATATACATGGGCTTACAAGTATTTCAATATCAAGTAATTTTCAGTATTTATTATTAATACATTAATAACATATATATTTGTTATGGAGTTTGTTATAACATATATATATATTTAAAGATTTAACCTTTTTATGGAATATAGTTTTTGTAAATACATTTCTAATTCACACCTTTAAGGCTTAATAAAACTAAAAGTCCTAAACATGAATTGTGTTTTAAAGTCATAGAGATTTGTAACTAATTATTAAAATAACTGATCTTTGGAAGAAATATTAGATATTATAGAATATCTCTGTTTTTATAAACATTGTCATATATAAGAGAGAGATAAATATATATTCAAAGCTACATCATGTGTCTCAAAGTACAAAGTCAGTGATAGTAGTGATGGTATCATATCAAGTGGTGATGAAGTGCCAGTGGTGGTGATGTCGGTGATGGTTACACCTTCATCCCGGTGTCTAGGTGCAGCAGCTGCTTCATCAGCTCGTAGGTGGAGAAGGAGGTGGCCACCATGGGGATGGCGCGGATATAGTTGACTGTCATCCCCCGGTACAGTCCCTTCACTATCCCGTTGTCCCGGTATATGAGGGTAAGTGTCTTTATCATCCCCGTCCTGGATAGGGATGAGTTATTATCAGATTATACAATCTGTGTTAGCTTATAACATAGTTATAACAAAACAAACATAGTAATACCTTCTGTTAGTGTAGCCAGCGCCAGTGATATATATATGCAATAGAAAGTTTATATTAACATATATTTACATTAGATACTGAAGAGTTAGTTGTGACTTCAATAAGAAAGATATTGTTCATATATTTAATAGAGACTATTAACTCAGATATTAATGAATATTTTGAACATAAAATAAATTACAATTATATATAAATTTAGCTGCAAATTTTTATATTTTTGGTCCAATTGACTATTTTAGTAATTTACTGTATTAAAATAGTTTCTCAATAATTGTCATAATTGTACTTAATATTATGTATTATTATTTAATTATAATAATTTATGAAAATATAGTATTTTCTTGGATTTTTAGGACTAGTATTTTGATCAATCTGGTTCTATTTAAGACAATAGTATATATACATTTTATTTACAATTTAATATTCTGTCAATGTGAAGGAAAATTGCCTTCAAACACAATACTAATTAATATCTGATAAACTATTCAATTCGTTTGAGACTTTAAAGAGAAGATATGTTAGTAAAATTAAGAAGTGGAACCATTTAAACCAAAGAACCAATAAAGAATAATATATATAATACAACTATGTGCATTGTGCATGTGTGAGTGATTATGTGCAGCATCACTTGTATGTGAATATGTTAATACTGTTTGGTGTTTACTTAATTATGTGCAAATTAAATAAATAGAGCGCGTGAGTATATAATAGTTCTCGTGCGTGCGTGCGTGCTTGTGTGTGTGTGTGTGTGTGTGTGTGTGTGTGTGTGTGTGTGTGTGTAATCGTCCATATCGCATGTGTTTGTAATCGTGTTGAACCGTGATTTGTGCATGTAACAGTAAATTATATATGTGTGCGTGTACAGCGAGCGTGTGTGCGTGCGTTCCTGTGTGTGTAACCGTCTATAACGCATGTGTTTGTAGCCGTGTGTAACCGTGGTTTGTGCATGTGTGTATGTAGTATGTGTGCGTGTCTCACCCAAACTTGGCGGTCTCTGGTGTCATGCAGGCGAGCTGCATCCGTCTGCGCGTGACGTCCAGCGGGTAGGACACGGACTGGGCCACCGCCCCCGCCAGCCCCCCGCACACCAGCTTACCGGGCACCGTCAGGACTAGACCACCTGAGGGAGTACGGGGAATTTGGGCACGATTAACATCTGCGGGAGTATAGGAAGTATGGGGAGTGTGGGGAGTGTGGGGAGTATGGGGAGTGTGGGGAGTATGGGGAGTATGGGGAGTGTGGGGAGTATGGGGAGTGTGGGGAGTATGGGGAGTGTGGGGAGTATGGGGAGTGTGGGGAGTATGGGGAGTGTGGGCAGTATGGAAAGTGTGGGGAGTGTGGGGAGTGTGGAGGGTGTCGGAAGTGTGGGAAGTATGGGGAGTGTAGGGAGTATGGGGAGTGTGGGGAGTATGGGGAGTGTGGGTAATATGGGTAATGTGGAGATGATTATCATCTGGAGGTCATGGTTTTATATGCAAACGAGCAGATTTATTTTAAATGGCTCACACCATTTTCAAAATAGCTCGGCATTGATGAGAAATGGTGAGGGATGCTAAAGAGAAGTAAAAATTGAGTGAAACGATATTTAGAGATTCGGTTCTCTCACTTATCGTATTTTTTTTAACTGAAGATGTCAGCTTATTGGGAATCTTTTGTTTGAGTATCGAAGCATTACACAGTGTTTGATGGTGAAGCTTTTTAAAAGCTATTTTTATCGTTACAGTTTTTGAAATTAAAAATTAAAGTTTTATGAGAGTTTGAAAATAGGAAAAAACTACAACATACCGGTATTCCTATCGCATTTCCTGCACAGTGTGCTGGGCACGTACTTCATACAGAGGAACTTAAGGGACTCGAAGCAGTAGAAACTAAAGCCCGCGTATGGGACCATGCCCACCATGGTGGGGACGAAGCCACGGTACAGAGCACGTATACCACCCTCCTGGTATTAACACGCATTTTTCAATCAATTATTACATTAAAAAGGTCAGTGTAGTCAGTCCGTAAGCTAACAGCTCGGAATGCTCTGCTGGAGAATTGGCAAGAAACTCAAATGGTGCTCTTTTTAAATGAAATAGTATTTTTTTTGGTTTGGACTCCATTCACAATTATGCTTGGAATTAAACTTAATGTTTGATGTATAGTATATAAAATAAATTACGTTGGTAGAACTGTCTACAAGATGTCTGAAAATGAATTGAATAGCTTTTCCAGCATATTGTCTCACCGTTTTAAATATGGTGGTGGCGGCGTTGACGATGCCGGTGTACCTGTGCTGGCCGGTGACCTGGAAGGCGAGTCTGGCGCGGATGGTGTCCAGGGGGTAGGTGAGGGTCACTGAGGTGACCCCGGCCCCCGCCCCCGCCAAGAATTTGTCACCGTGCTGAACGAGCGGTATGCTTATACCGTCCAGGTACTGGAACATTCCAGGTTCAAGGGTCACTTTTGGGGTAAAAGATGCCATTCCTTCTATAACATTGCTAAAACCCTAATAGTATATATTATTTTTTATTTTTATATATATTTTTTAAGCATGAGGACCCCCCGGAGGGCATGTATAAAGAGGTTGATGTCTGTGGCCGAGGCGAAAGAGGTATGCAGGGACCGTAGCGTTTGGCGCTCCGTCGTCTCTGGCTACCCCGCAAGGGATATGGCGTGAAGCTAATTTTTATTATAATATTATTCATTCTTTTCTATTACTAGTGTTTTTTATATGAGACAGTCACACCGAAAAACTGGAAGATATCTCTAGAAGGGATAAGTAACTCTTTATACTCCATTGTTTTTTGTACTTTTCTGGAGTACTTGCATACATAGTCGTTTATATAACGTGAAATATTACGTTATTTGATAAAATAATAGCTAAAAGTTAATTATAAGGTTATTCCTATTATCTTGTGGCGGTACTAATCTTTCGCTGAGATAGTACAGCGGTGTTTGACCTTGGAATAAATTTAGCTTCACCCGTTTTAATATAATCTTATTAATTAGAAGACGGGTCGATTTTATTTAGTTTTTTACTAACAAACATTACATGGCGAATTGAGTTAAAAATTCCACTAGTTTTCATGACTAAGTTGTTTTAATATGTACACACACACACACACACACACACACACACACACACGTTTATGTTTTCTTAATAGTATATTTTTTTACTAAATATATGTACATAACACGATGCTTATTTATGTACTTTTTATAAGTATATAAATAAGAGATGTATTTTCATATTATATATGTATATAATAATTTGTTAAATAGAAAAAAAAATATTTTTTTATTTCCACGTCTGTATAACCATGTGTTGAGGATATATGATAAAAAGAGAGGAGGGGAGGGGGAGGGGGAGGGGGAGAGGGAGAGAGAGAGAGAGGGAGGGGGGGGAGAGAGAGGGAGGGGGGAGAGAGAGAGAGGGAGGCGGGGGAGAGACTTTTTTATTTTTATTTTCACTTCTGTATAACCATGTGTTGAGGATATATGATAAAAAGAGATGGGGGAGGGGGATAGGGGGAGAGGGAGAGAGAGAGAGAGGGGGAGGAGAGAGAGATACACGCTCAAATGCATATGCATTTCGATACGTCATTTCTACTAAATCGAACTACCCGTAAGCGATAAGGAACTTCCTTTAAAATCAATCATTTTATTATCAATAGTTTCGTTTTAATGATTCCTCTTAGAGATTAAAATAGTTTATAAAAGATTAATACAACATTATAATAATAATTGATCATCTTTTCATAACGTAATAATTTTAAAACTGAATCACACCACAGGTAGTTTTTAAGGTCAACGACCCGAGAATTTAATTTGACTAAGATATACTAGAATCTTAGAATATATATTATATTTCGATTGTTTAACACTAAACCTACCAAGTACCGGTCAATTTGACCGTTCTTAAACTTTTGAAAAACTTACACATTTTTGAACGTTATAATATCGTTATCAAACTACATGACAATTCTTAGAATATGCATGTAATATTTTCTTCACTCTTTACTTTTAGTTATTTCCATTATTACCTGCGTTATATAATAAAATAACTTTTTATTACCGATCAATTTGACCGCGTGCGGTAGGAACAGGTATACAAGAATTGTCGGTAGGTTTAGTGTTAAGACTAGCTGTTGTTACCGACTTCGTCTGCAGTTCATGTAATAAATGCACATATTATCCTAAATAGGCAAATTTCGTATATTTATATTATTACTGTAATTTAGTCCTAACATAGTTTTGACAGGTAAAAGAATTTTTTTATAGGTTCAGTAGATATTGAGTAGTTACAAATACACACACATACAGAGGTTTCCTCATTATATTATAATATGTATAGAATATATTATATTTTATTACTTATTTCCGTGTACGTAATAAAATTATAATAAGATATAAAAAATATATAAATTAATGTATGTTGGTGCGTTTTTCAGTTACGTAACAAAAAATTATGTACATATATAAGGATATATTAAAAATATATATATTTTAAAATATTAATTAAAGATAACATTAAAAATCTAAATAAAATTGACAAAATAATTTCCTTTAAAGATTAATAGATGACGGGGTCAATGACCTCTGATAACTGTAATGCTATTCTCAAATCGATCGATAACAAATCGAACGACTTTAAATCAAACATTGCCAAAAAATACTTCAGATATAAACATGACTTCGACCTATTAATAAATATTTGTAAAGTAATCGAAGCTCTTAATGCAAATATTGATAAAATAAATCACGACTCGTTCCTCAAAGATTCAAGGTATTCTGAAACCAGGTCAGTTTGAAACGTTTAGAAAATTACGAGTTCTGTAACATACTTGCAGGATTTATATTATAATGTACATCACCTAAGATTGTTATATTTCTTTTAAAAAGAGCAACTGTTGAGTTTCTGGCCGGCTCCTCTTCTCAACAGAGCAGCATTCCGAGCCGGTGGTAGCTTACTTACGGACTGACTACACTGACCTTTTTTTGCATTGTAATAATTGACGATTCAAAAGTGCATTTAAATGCCTACTTGAATAAAGATATTTTTTGAATTTTACTACATGTTACCTGTGACTCCGTCCGCGACTGATTTTTTTAAATATTTGTTTACGAGTTTACTAATAGAATTAAGGAAGTGTAGATTTGGTTCAAACATAAACAAACAAAGCAAACAGCTTCATAATAATAGTAATAATATTATTAAAAATACGTATTTTTGCAATATTTTATTATATTTATATATTAATATTATTAAATTATTTCTTTTTATAGGTAAGGGCTCATGACTTAGTACGCGCGTAATAATCTCTATATATTCTGTTCCGACAACATCCCTCTCTTTGCATCAAATTGACATCGACAATTGACATTGACATAATGAATTTATTTGTCAATTGTCAAACGTATAGTAGTGTGAGTGATGTTTTTTTTTTAATTTGATATATTTCTAATTCATTACCAAGTAAAATATTAGCCTGCCAGCCTGCACCGCTTCTCCATATCTAAAAAGGGGGTTTTTGCTTCGCTTATTAATGTTATGATAAAACTAGAACTTTTATTTTGTAGATTTATTAGTCTATAGGTACTGAGATAGTTTTGCTTGTGACCTGATACACAGACGATGCAACAAATGTTTTTAGGGGAATACATTTATTATATATATATTACTAGATTATTCCTTCCCGCTTCGCTGGGCACATTATTAACTTGGATGTGAACTTAGGTTGCTGGGGTAACCTTTGTCATATTACCCGTTGTCATCGCAACCGTTACTATAGTAAATCTTAACCCCGCGTTAAGTGTTTAGCTCCTACAGGTTTAAAACTTGGCAAAATGCAAAAAGTTGAAATCCGTTGGGATAGGAATTCCGTAATATCCGTTATTAGTGGACGTCTACGTCACAAAAGAGGTAACTATGTAAAATTTTAAGTTAAGACAGATAGTTTCGGCGATTTCGTGATGAGTCAGTTGTAAATCGCTTAGGTAAATAAATTTGACAGCCGCTAATCTCTGAAACCATTTAATCATATGAATGTAATTTTGTTGGTACATAAAAAAAATATCACGATTAATAATGTTAATTTTTTTAATTGCGATTTTAGTTTTTTTATAAAGTGTTTAATTCACTCATTCATTTTTAATTAATAACTGTGTTAATAAAACCTTATTTGATATAAAATTGGTTGTAAAGCAGCAGACGAAGTCGTTAATAATAGCTAGTATATATTCCTTACAATCTGATTAATACCATAATAAGAAATATAAAAAATAAACATTCTTGTTATTGTATAAATTATATTTACATATCATATTATTATCATAACTATAAGTTATATAACTTAGCTATTTTTTTTACACCTCACAATGTAGCGTAAGTAAAATATTATGAGGTAAACTATTTGGTATAATTCATAGGAAATGCGTTTATGTTAGAACTAATAAGTTTTTTTTAACTAAATTAGAAATGACGTAATAAAAAAAATCGCTTGATCGGACGCGATAGTTGCGTTAGTTTTTTCAACATAAAAAAAAATAATTTGCCGTTCATTAATTTAATCGAATAATTTTAATACGAATATAATATGTATATATTCAAATTTCATATTAACTTCCACATCCATATCCATAAAAACGGCGGTAATTATGTTAATAATTGTACCTATTCCGGTTTTCATCGGCCGCGCCTTTGAAAATCGTGTCAATGTGCCAGTATCCAACTCAGCTATGCAATTTGTCAACAGAGGAATTCTTATACCATTTGAATTTGGAATACATTAAGACCTGTCTTATACTAAATATAAGACAATATAAGTAATTATTACTCACTCTTTCGGCAGTATGAATGAAAGACTTTTGCCTGCCCGTTTAATAAATACAAAAAAAAAATACTTGTAATTGTCAATTTGACAGTTAATTAATATATTGATTTTGTTTCTTATATAAAAGTTTTCTGTAAAATATATTGTTATAATTACAAAATTGTACAAAGTTTCACTTATTGTACAATACTTACAATCTAGTATTCTAATTTCTAGTACATATAAATAAAAACTTGCTCTCAGCCCCGTGACTCCTACAACAGTATCCGTTATAAATACCGTACGAACAGATTTACGACGTGATGTTGTGAATCCAAAATTTATACATCATACTGAATATAGTATTATATTTATAAGATTTCTGTTATGTATTTTTATAGCTTATTTTTGGTATGATTAAGTTTTTATTGTATATAAAAATATTTTAGCTATTTAATTCATATTATAATTTTATAAAAAAAAAATAAAAACATTTTTTCTTCAGTTATATAAAACATATATTATCAAAATGACTTTTAATATTTATAGAAATTAGACTAATATAACAAATAAGTTTTTATTTGGTCTGATGGAATTATTTTTTTATTACATACATTTATTATAATTCAAAATATTATTAGAATTCAATATTTTAACAATTTTTATCTAATAAATTACTAGTAGTAAGTAGTAAGAGTAATTTACTAGACAATAGTTGTTATTCTTTTAGTAAGTAACAAAGCCAAAATGTGAAAATAAATCTTTTGAAAACAGTAATTTATTTGTAATTGTAATTGTCATAACAAAAAAAAATACAAAAGCAAAAAAAAGTCAAGTTCAATTAGTCAAGGTTCTATTGCTACAAATTAAAAATATTATTTTACATTTAATTAAAATAAAATATAAATAAACTTACCCGTTTATATATTTCAAAGCTTGTAAACTGTGTTGCGGCGTACGGGAATATCCGTACCATCTGGGCACCATTGCCTTTGTACAACGCAAGGAGGGACTCCTGTTTGACGATAGCTACAAGACCACCAAACACTCCATGCTGTCTGTAGTGTGATGATTGTGCTTGGAGTAGGATTTTGATACGATCCAGCGGTGCTACGGTTGTCTTTGAGCACATTCCCGCCACTCCTATATCAAGAATGTTATTTTAATTAGTTGAAAATAAGTTGTTTTTGTTTAGTAGTAATAATAAAGCTATTTTTAAACATTTTTTTTAAATTTTATATGTAAGTTTTCTGTATAGTTATCATTTTATTTCCTCTATTTGGCCTCTGAACTCACCACTTAGGTGATTATACAGAATAATTAACTTTATAAAGATAATTTTTCAAACAAACTTGATATTTTAACAATTTTATAATCTAGAACTTAAGTAAAATAATTTTCGTTAAGTTCTACAATAAAAACTTCATATTATGTAAAGGATAAGACACAAGTGTGATATTATTTACAAAATTTTGCCTCATGTGGTCTAACTTATTATCTACCCATGACATATTATTATTAATATAACATTTAAGATATAATTGAGTAGTTAGTAAACAGGCAAGATCTAAAATTACTTATTTATAAATGAAGTCACTTACCACCGGCTAATAAATTTTTTAATATAAAATCAAGGTTGTTTTTAGGCTCCATCGTTAGTGCCATCTTCTGGGATCCAGTTGAGGACGCTTTTCACTTTTGACCCAAAGGCCTCGTAGAAACCGTGCTATGAATCACCTAAATAATTTCCACTAATTATGGGCGAGAGACATTTCCTTACGCTTTAGAATGCCACATTTTAAACGTACTTTCACCGACTACTGCAAACAAAACTTTCTTCGAAAATTCAATGCAATATTGACAATAATATGTTTATATTATTCATTTAAAGTACTAAATTTGTTTCAGATAAATCTTATAGATTGTTTTAACATTTTTTATGTTATCAATATATATTTTCGATATAAAACGCTTTATCCACTGGATAGCGATTAGCTATTACCGAAGATAAAAACCCATTATTCAACTCAGAAGTATAAACCAACTACCTACGAAAGTACAAAAGAAGTTTTCATTTGTCAATTGTCAGTCAACTGACAGATGACATTTGTGATTAAAGATTTCCTCAATTTGACATTTGACAAATCACAAGTTAAAACTTCAAAATAATATCACAGAGTACATTATAAAAAATATGTCATGATTTGAAGGTACACGGAACATATTGTTGTTTTTAATTTGTTCTAGGGACCAAGAATTATAATGGAAATAAATTTAAAATGAATTGTCATTTTTCATTTTTATTTATGCGATGAAATTAATAATAAGGTGTATCATTCGAAATTAACAATAATATGAAATTAAATAATGTTATTAGTAATCTTTATTGGCGATTGCGAAGAGGAGGTAATAAGAGCGGCAAGGAATACTATAATTCCTTCAAAAGATTTTTGAAGCTAGGTTTGTACATTACATGTTTTTGATATTTCAAACTATACTCGAGGTAACGTGTTGGTGTGGCCATTAGTAAAATATATAATATAGTATTAAAAGTAATTGATCACGGTTTCGAGGTGGCAATATATATTTGTTTACACAACACTGCTTAAATACCATGAAGTAAAACGTAGTGACTAAACAAATAGATTTGGTTTTGTAATTTGTTAGTAACTTAATTATCAAGAAGTCACTTTTGTAGCAATAGTAATCGAATGATGACACTTTAATACTATAAAACTTAAAAAATATATAAAATATATGCAGTTAAAAATATAAATTACTTAATAATTTTTTTCTAAACCTAACTAATAGTTATCCATATTAATGTATAAAAGATTTTTGTTTGTTTGTTATTAATGAATAGGCTCAATAGCTATTGAATCAATTTTAAAAATAAATTTATTCATTTTAGAAAAAAATAGTATTATTTTGTTTTTAAATAAAATTGCGTTTCCACTGTTATGAACAGCATACACCTATTTTATTTTAAATATGGTAATGCTAAATAATTCATTTTTTTTAATGTAAAGGAAAAAGCATTTTCATAATAATATACTATATCCTATCATATCATATCCTTAGCTTTGAAGGTCACCTTCAATGAGCGCGAAAGCTCAAAAGTCACGAATCCCTATATTTCGATGCATGTCCAGTTGCACGTTGCAATTGTCAGATATAAACGATAGCGCGCCAAAATTATTTCATAATGTTTTGTGAATTGAGTATTGTAGGAAAGTCTCCACACGTTTTATTATTGTTGCATACTTACTAAGGTGTGCGTGTTAAATTGTTTAATAATTACTTATAATAAATAATATTAAGTTACAAATTATTATTTTTATACAAAATGGATGTACCAGCTAAAGGAAATATTTTAGGGCGTAAGTAATTATTTTTTTGTTTTTTTTTTTTAATTTATTTGCGATTTTTTTTTGGCATATAATTTTATTATACAGATATATTATTCTGGAATAATAAAAAACATTATTAAACAAATTACCATTATATATAATTAGTATAATAATATATTTTTTTTTTTTTATAATAATATATACAACTAATTTTTTTTTTATAAAAATATCTGAAAAATAAATAAAAAATTCAGCACGAATAACACACGTATCTGCGATCGGAAATAATTAATATGAATAATTTTTTCAAATCTTAAAATCTTAAAAGGTGCAACGACCATAAAACAGTTAAATTTTTGTTTAAAGATATTTAACTAACAAAATTTTATTAACATTGAGAAAACTATTAAACTGCAAATTTACATCATATTTGTTTATTTAGAAGATTACACACTGACATACACAAATATTATACTATACATTATTTTATATACTCCCTTTGGTCCGCGGCTTTGCCCGAGGACACAATGTGTAACAAAAACGTAACGTGAAAATTTGCACATTTCTAAACTAATTCTATACTTAACTCCTTAGTGATAAATAAATAAGAAAGGTGCATATAGTAAAAATTTTATTATATTTTTATCTTAATGCAAGCAATTAATACATAATATATTAAGATATAATTAAATTATTGTTTACATTTACTCATATACGATTTTCTCAATTATATATAGAGTATATTAATAATACTTTATCTTGTATAACATATGTACTAGGAAATATTTAAAAGTTTTATAAAACGTCTTTCTTTTAATATAAAAAGATATAAAATTGCTGTTCGTTTATATATTATTATCGTATTTCCGTCCCTGTTTTGTGTCTATTAAAGACAGAAAACCTTTAAAATGTATACTTAGTTCTTCCTTTTAAGATATAAAAGATAAACAAAATTCAAATTTGTTCGTACCTTGCTGTCGTATTTTTATACCTTAAAAGGAACATATCTTTCAGGTTTTGTGCCAGCTAGATACATCCTCGCCATACTGGGTTCACTCGGCATGGCGATAGTGTATGGCTTGAAGGTGAATCTCTCTGTGGCTATGGTGGCCATGTTAAACCACACAGCCATCAAGCTAAAGGAAAATGGCCCAGACACCAACAACCTTTCGGTCCCTGTGGAATATCAGACCTCAGAGAATTCGACTCATGAAGAGGTAAGTTTATAATAAGGATGTGGACTCCATAATTGAATTATTTAATTAATTTAATTTAGTATAAATATTTTTATCTTGCTGAGAATAGAGATTGAATTAGAGTGGTTTAGATTAGATAGGAATAAAAAGATGAATTAAAATATAAAAGGAAAATATTAATGGATTTCCTTTCTTATACTTGATTTGATGGTCAATCTATGACGAGATTTCCATTGATTTTCTTTAAGTGAATTTAATATCATATCAGATCATCTGAACTTACAATTTTTTTACAGAAACAAGGATCGTAAATGTAATATTTAGGTTTCATAGGAAATAATATAGATTTTAAAATAAACGTGATATGAATTGATATTATCCAGAGTTTTTAACAAAGGTTTAGATTATTTTTTAAATGTTTTTTATATTAAAACTCTGTAAAAAATAACGGGCCCTATGCGAGTCGGTTTCCCAGTGATGGTTCCCTACAAATTTATAGTTTATAAATAGTCTTGTATTGAGTCTCATGCTATTACTGAAATTTCATTACAACATATAATAATAATTTTCTATATCAATATATTAATTCATTTCATTCAACATTATTTAAATACTTACTCTAATAATAATACTACAGTTTGAACAGGTGTTCAATATAGTTCAATGAAAACAAAGATATTTCAAGGCTAGAGATAACTCTAACTTCATAAGAACACCGTTGTCATGCAGCAGATATTTCAAAATTTATATGTATATATATATATATATATATATATATATATATATATATATATATATATATATATATATATATATATATATATATAGCGGTTTACCACTCACAGACACGTCACGAAATCTCCGAAACTTTCTGTCCAATTAAATTAAAATTTTACATAGTTACTCCTTTTGTGACGTCCTACGGAATTCCTATCCCAACGGATTATAACTTTTTTAATTACGCCAAGTTTTTAACCTGTAGGAGCTATACACTTAACGCGGGGGTAAGAGTTACTATAGCAACGGTTACGATGACAACGGATAATATGACAAAGGTTACCATAGCAACCTAAGCTTACATCCAAATTAATAGTGTGCCCAGCGAGGCGGCAGGGAATAAGCTAGTATATTAATATATACTATAATTTACTGAAAGCATTACATTTTGACGGGAACCCTAATTTTCTTACTAGATTCATAAATATTTGTGATCAGGTTGTAACACAATAACTCGCCCCGTAACGAATTATCTAATCGGTGCCTTGAAAATGTTATTTTATTAAAAAAAATGGTATATTAAATAAAATAACCGGAACTGCTGCTGCTACAATTAATTCAAATGGTATTGGTTGGTTAGGTATTAGAACATCTCTAATAAATATTTTTTTGGATCAACGTGACAGCCTCATCTCATCTCATCTCTCACATCAGACAGCCTCATTAGCCGTATGACAAGGATCTCTCATTAGCCGTACAAGGTAATAAGACACCTTAGGAATTTTATAGCCATTATCAAACGCTATTCAGTACGATAATAACTTACGTTACACATGACGACTGGGTTAAAGCTGGTGACCCACCACCAAGTAATTACTATTACAACAAAGTATCGCGAGATGAATATTAATGAGTGTTTTTAATTATTCAGAGTACTTCTTCGAATCTGACTATAATTATTGTAGAACAAAATGACTTTGACACTTTCAGTCCGTACTTTTATAATAGTGACTACAAAATTAATAATGATGAAATTTTAAAGAAAGTTAATCCCCATCGGTTCCTAGTAGTTTTAATCAGGATGTTTGATTACACCTAAAATCACATAAACCAAAAATTTAATTAAATTTATAAACACAAAGATAGCTTTCGTATATTCAAAATTAAAAATCCTCCAATCCTTCAATCCTCCACCGGTATCTTTTAAAACTCTTAATAGATACCGGTGCAAACTAATCCATTATTAGTCCTTCTCCTGTTAAAAAGTATTTTTATTAATTACTTTTAAACTGTGACCCCTGTGATACTAATGTATATACAACTAGGAACGAATATTAGATAAAGCTACCATGCTCTGAGGGATTTATGGTCACAGAAAATATTAAACAATTTATCGATAAATTTCATAATTAGTTCAACGGATTTTTAGGCCTAGATTTAGTAACTAAATGGGACAATCTGCAATCAAAAAGATACACATTAGGTGAAGGTTTAAAAAAAAAAATTGAAAAATGTCCTAAAAATTTTTTTTTTTTTAATATCATGTCAAAAAACTGATATCCCATTGAAGTCAATGATGAAACGATGAGTCAATACACTGGGCTCACTTCGCTCAATGTGCAAACGGCACCCGAGATTTCGCGAGCGCAGCGAGTTGAAATTGAGGGTTTGTTGGCGCCCCTAGTTTATATTGGACATTTAACATTCACTAATAAAATTAAACTTGGACGGATCAGACTTACAAATTAAATTAAACATGACTGTGTAGAGGAGAATATATAACTTTTAATGACTCAATTAAAAAGCCTCTAAACACTTTTTAGTAATGACACATACTATTCGAATAACAAATAAATTATCTTACTGAAAAGCTTGGTAAAATGTGTATTACTCGCTACAAATTACAAAAATGGTAAAAAACCAAACAAAATTACTATTTCACCAATTGCTTTATACACATCTATGGATAACGTCGGACAATTGGAAGAAAGAACTTCAGTACCCCGCAGGAAAATGTTTGCAACATTTTATCTCAACGTTCTAAAACAGTTGCTGATCTGAGCATGGAGGAGTTACGCACACATCATCATGAAGGCTGCTGATCTTCAAGTTCCTTCGATAGAAACAAATTGTTTATTGTGTCATCGCGACGGAATGCATAGCTGCATTTTTATTCTTAACCGTATGGGAGACTTTAGACGTTTTGGGATTCTTAGACGTATGGGAGAGTTTGTTTAGTTGTCTCCAGAATGCGACGAGATAATTAGCTAATAATTATCTCATGTATGTTTGAGCCGAACGCGGATGTTATATCGAAAACAGATTGAAAAAATGTTTAGCCATTCAAAAGTTATCAAGAAAATAAGAAAGGAGAGGGGCTCAGCTCAACATCCGCCGCGCACGGTTGGCGGCTCCTAGTTATTGTATAAGTTTTAAATAATATTTTAATTAATAATTGTTTGAACTTACATCGACTAGTCATTTTTGTAGTAGTTAATAAGTTTATAATTGTAATTCTTTTTTATTAAAACTACTTCAAGTACGTACGTAAGTAGGTCTGTACTTCATTGTTTTGTATTTTACTAAAATTTGTTCTTAAAAGACACGTAAGGATGAGGCTCAGGGGAATTAAACAATATGTTTTTATGTATCGATAATGACGTCACAGTTAGCTCAAAAACTAAGGTAAAGTTGTATTGACAAACCTACATTTACTATTTAGCTTTCCAGCGTTTCAGTAATTTTAAGATTGCTTCTACGAAAAACAAACATTTCTCATTTATATAAGAGGAATTGCTATCATTTCTCTTCCTACAAGTTATTATTTTGACAGCGAAGATATTTTCAGGAAGCAGACGGACCGTTCACTTGGTCTTCTGAAATGCAGGGAATTATCCTCAGTTGTTATTTCTGGGGTTACTTCATCTCACAGATTCCTGGTAATTGCATAACAACTTTTTCTTCCATTTTATATTTAGCGAGAAATATATGAATGAAATTGAAGTCAGAACAAGAGAAAGGAGGTAATATATTATTTAAAATTCGTCAATGAAGGTGGTCGAATAGCAGAACTGTTCTCCGCAAAATGGGTGATGTTCTTCAGTGTCGCCATCAACGTGGTGTGCACTCTGCTGACTCCTGTGAGTGCGGAGCTGCACTATTCAGTCGTGGTGCTGATGAGGGTTGGAGAAGGAATCGGGGGGGTGAGTCAGCCTAAAATAATTAGACTAATATTTTTGTCATTTTTGCCATGGATTCCATCGATCCACAATACATGTTATATTAACAGATCCACGGCCTAACCACTTACCATCAATCGTGGACCTTTTGCTTGTCTGCTTCGAGTTTATAAAAAATAAATCTAGATATTGATTTTTAAAACTATCAATTAAAATAAAACTGTTTTAAGGATTTCACTCTAGTATACGTGTGATTTTTCATATTAATAAATTTTAACCCGACTGTAATAATCGCGTTCACGGAAGAGATTAGCGTATGTAGAAAGAAACCTTGGTTTGAAAAGAGAAAAATATCCAATATACGATAGTCGAATCCGTAAAACATTATTGTCATAGAGTGACCCCCCCAGGGTGTGACGTTCCCCGCCATGCACGTGTTGTTGTCTCGTTGGTCGCCGCCAGCGGAGCGCTCGTTGTTGTCAGCGTTAGTGTACGCCGGGGTCTCGCTGGGGACGGTCGCCTCCATGCTACTGGCGGGGGGACTAGCTGCCACCACAGGTAGGGTTTAGCGTTGTTTATGATAGGTAACGGATGACTAATATTAATCTACATTTAAGAGTCACAGGTATTTGTACCGGTAAGTCTAGAATATAAAAAAAAAATCAGAAGAAGGTAGTTCCTCGGAAACAACACCGAGAGACTATGGTTATTATTTTATAATATTTGTGTAAGTCATATTAGAGTGGCAGGAGATAGATATCTTTATTATGTGCTCAAGATAGGCTCTTCTGTAAAGACACTCTAACTTAAAATAAGGTTCCAGACGCGCCCTGGTCTGAGAAGAACCACACAGTAAATTTATCCGGGTATTTCTTTGTTGTGATCGCTGTTTCACAAACGTCAAGTGAACGCCCAGAACCATCGCAATCGTTTCGATATACAAATACAATTTTTTTTTTTTTTTTTTTTTTTTTTTTTTTTTTTTTTTTTTTTTTTTTTTTTTTTTTTCTCTGCTGTTAGCCCTACTGGCCATGACAGCGTCACCGGGTGGATCCTACAAATACAATACAAATACTGGCCTAATACAAATATTTCCAGGGTGGGAGAGCGTGTTCTACGTGATGGGTGGTGTGTCGTGTGTGTGGTGTGTTCTGTGGGTGGTGTTGGTGGCCGACGAGCCGAGCACACAGACACTCATCAGCATGGAGGAGAGGGAGATGATTGTGAGCTCGTTGGGGGGGAGAGGCGGGAAGGGAGGGCGGAAGGTAGTAATTGTTCTAAATAAGAATACAATTAAAAATGCACCCACCAGTCATGAACCTAACTTGCCACCTCAGAAGGCCGTGCACTTTGATAACTAAACTGTCGTGCTAATTTATTTTCTGAGGTGTCATAAACTTAAAATTATGTAATAGAGGCTGCCGGTGCCCTGGAAGTCGGTGATGACGTCACGTCCGTTCTTGGCTATAATGGTGGCACACTCCTGCTCCAACTGGGGCTGGTACATGCTGCTCATAGAACTACCCTTCTATATGAAGCAAGTGCTGAAGTTTAATATGACGGAGGTTCTCATTGTTTTATCTTCACTATTAAATTGTGTTCAGACTTACAGTTAGTAATTTTATCTAAAAAGTAAAATAGTAAAAGTTCTTACAGCAGCATATCTTGTACTAAATTGTAGCGGACTGCCTTTCTCTTGACTTTTTCAAATGTCTGATTTAAAGTTTGTGGATTCACTTCCCAACCGAAAAAGGTTTATTGTGGTCATCACATTATTGTCCCGTTATTTGTATGTAGAGGGATGAGGGGAGTCGCCTCTAGAGATTTTTTTATAAAAACAACAAAAAAAACCTTCAACAGAACGCAGTAATGACCGCTCTGCCCTATCTGACGATGTGGTTTTTCGGTATGGCGATGAGTCGTTCCCTGGACTGGCTGCGGGTTAAGGGAAAAATCACCACAACCACCGCCAGGAAGATAGGCACTTTGTGTGGTAGGTGCAATCATTTACGGCATTAAACTTTCAGCCTATATGTAGTATGTCCTGTTCCCGTTAAATGATGTTGTCAGTAATTTTATGCAATCAGCTCTTAAAAGCCATGATTTAACCTCCTCGAGCTATGACTCCTTTGCAAGCACTTGTTACAGGCTAACTTCCCACCAAAATATAATCCTGTTACAAATTATCCAGAAAACATGAATCAGTTACAAGCTAACATTCCCTCAAAATGACATCTATACAAGCTAACTTCTCCCTAAAATATAATCACGTTACAACTTACTTATATAAACATGAATCGGTTACAAGCTAACTTCCCCCCAAAACATGGCACTGAGACAAGCTAACTGCCCCCTCAAAACATGATTCTGTCCCCATGTGTCCCAGCGTCCGTGGTCCCGTCTCTGTGTCTCCTGTGTCTGTGCTTCGTGCGTTGTTCCCGGACGGTCGCGGTGTTATTGACGGCGACCAGTGTGACGTCTATGGGAGGCATCTTCAGCGGCTTCGTCTCCAACCACATTGACATCGCGCCTAATTTTGCCGGTTAGTTATATAAGTATTATATTTAGTATCGAGTAAAAAAATACTATTTGTTTAAAATGGCGGCTTCGAGACCTATTCATAAGTAATTTGAAAGATTATTGTTATTTTCTAGGCACATTGATGGCTTTGACGAATACTGTGGCGACCATACCCGGCATCGTCGTTCCCATATTCGTCGGTGTGTTGACTCACGGGAACGTATGTATCTTGAACCTTGAAATATTGGTCTTTCGAGTCACTTTCAAAAACATTAATTTATATTTTCTAGCAAACGATGTCAGCGTGGCGCGTTATATTCTTGGTGACTATAGCGTTGTATGTAGTTGATGTTATAGTTTATACGTTATTCGGATCAGGAGAGCAGCAGCCCTGGAACGACGGGGAGGAGAAAGATATCCCGGAGATGAAACCATTGAACGATCTTCATAAGACACATGTTTAGGACAAAAATCTATAAAAAATATCTTTAAGATTGAACAATAATTAATTAATATTTATTTTATTTATTTGTAGTTAAGATGTAGTTGTCTCTGTATAGCCTTTGTGTATATGTTAATTGTTTTAAGAACTATTATTATGTACAGAATATCTATATATTATAAAATATTACGTATGGAGTGGTTCAAGGTATTAATATTTTTAATAATTCATTAGTTTATTTTATTCAAAAATAATATATATATAGAATATTCAAAATATATTTTAACTTTTTATTGTAGTATGAATTAAGTACTTCAATATTTTTGTAGATATGTGTGTGTTAGTCTAAAATATTTTTAATCATAGTTTTTTATTGCATTAAAATTTTTTATAAAACAATATAGGATTTAATACGATTATATTAACTACCAAAGACTTGTAATATGGTAATAATAAAAAAAACTATATAATATATATATACATATATATATATACATATATATATATATATATATATATATATATATATATATATATATATATACATTATAATTATTTAACCCTTACAAGTTTAGCTATGTACGCGGGTCCGTAGTTGGCTGATACGTGCGGGATCACCAGCTGCCCGTACTTGGGTCTGGCCGCTCCCTCTCCAAGGCAGAGCGTGCTGCTTAGAGATCTGAACGGAGCTGACAGGTCTCTGGAATTTGATAATGATTATTTTAGTATTTTTCAGGACTGCCTACTTATTTCACTACTATTGCTACTGCTACTCGGAAATTTTACATATTTTTTGTATGGCAATCTTGCTGTCAGATTTAATCAGATAGGGTTAGGGATTCATAAATTAGATAAGATATTTTGGGGGCTAATTTATCCCTCTCCCCCCTTATTATAAGAATACATGATGATTGAATAATTAATACACCCCCTTAACACATTTTCGTTAAAAATTTACAAATCTATAAAAAAAAAACTTTTTTTTTAAATATGATTTTTTAAGAATCGATTTTTTTTTCAATTTATTTTAAAAAATGGCTCCTAAGACTTTTAAACCAAATCACTAAACATTAAACATTGGAAGTAATTAACAAAACTGGTATTCATGGACAAACACAGGCATACAGAGTATGTTTTCCAGGTCACTATTCACTCTCAAGCGATCCGCAGACGAATAAGTACACACCAAAAGTGACTACCAACCACCAATGTCCGAACTTATAAAGAAAGATCCCCACCACAATTTTATATTACCCCAACAACCATTTTATATTTAACCTTGACCCCTAACACTTTATTTATAAAGAATTGTTAATTTTTCACTATAAATCCTATTAATTTTCTGCGATTCAGAACTAGTTAGTTTAGTATCCTAAGGTATCGAAATTTTTACAATACTACAATATACAAATTTATTAATATGTAAGATGAGATGTTCTCAAACCCTCTTCCTGTAGTAAGAATCGGTGAGATTTTATCTACACCCCCGCCTCTAAACACCTTAATTAGAGATTTATCCCCTTCTCACCTTTTAAATAATTCTCTGTGGGGTATTACTATCTTTGACAAAACAATGACCACATTGATCTTGGAGTACATAACGACCATATTAAGCTGAGTAAATAATGACCACATTGATTTGAGTAAATAATGACCACATTGATCTTGGAGTAAATAATGACTACACTGATCTGAGTAAATAATGACCACACTGATCTGAGTAAATAATGACTACACTGATCTGAGTAAATAATGACCACATTGATCTTGGAGTACATAACGACCACATTAAGCTTAGTAAATAATGACCACATTGATCTTGGAGTACATAACGACCACATTAAGCTGAGTAAATAATGACCACATTGATTTGAGTAAATAATGACCACATTGATCTGAGTAAATAATGACCACACTAATCTTGGAGTAAATAATGACTACACTGATCTGAGTAAATAATGACCACATTGATCTTGGACTGAATAAGGACCACATTGATTTTGGATTAAATAATGACCACATTAATCTTGCGAGTAAATAATGACCACATTGATCTTGGAGAGAATAATGACCACATTGATCTTGGAGTAAATAATGACTACACTGATCTGAGTAAATAATGACCACACTGGTCTGAGTAAATAATGACCACATTGATCTTGGAGAGAATAATGACCCCATTGATTTGAGTAAATAATGACCACATTGATCTTGGAGTAAATAATGACTACACTGATCTGAGTAAATAATGACCACACTGATCTTGGAATAAATAATGACTACACTGATCTGAGTAAATAATGACCACATTGATCTTGGAGTAAATACGGACCGCATTGGTCTTGGAATAAGTAATGACTTAATTGATTTTTGAGTAAATAATGATACACCTTGTGGTATACCAGATGTAGTAATTTTTTAATCATTATTTAAAATGCAATACATGGTACCTGATGGTGGCTACAATGCCGTAGTTCCTGAAGGCATGTGTGAGCGCGGCGCGCACCACCCCGTCGTTCTGCGCCGGGCTCAGCGAGCACGTGCAGTACACCACGGCCCCGCCCACCCGCACCACTCGCAGCGCGTTACTACACGGACGGTTTAATTATTATATAATATATATTTTGAACTTTGACATTTTAAGGGTCAGTAAGTTAAGTTAGAGCAGTTAAGAGCAAAACAAAACAAAAAAAATCTACTGAATCACTTAATGGACGTTACTTTACATTTTTACTGGGAAAATATTTTGGTTACTGTACACCTTACATTAGTAATTGTGACTGTAGCTCGGGTATTCTCAATCTCTCTTTAACTCTATCTGGTCTGAATATATTGTTGTCGTCTTCCATCACTGAATGTCTGTCTGTGGTGCATGGAACATCTACTAAAACCTGGAAAAATGATTTATTTTGCATTACAATGTGTTTAGGTAGTAAGTTTTGATAGACATTTAGACAAATTCACTACTATTAAGTGACTAACAAAGATAATAAAAACAAAATAGTAGTAGTTATTTAAAAAATATAAATACCTTATCGAAACCTAAGTCATCTGTGAAAACCCGTCCGTCTGTACGCACTATGCGTACACGCTCACCCCACGCACTATCTGTCTCGTAGTCTTGCAAGTAGTCGCGGAAAATGCGTTGAATTCTGTAAAAAAAAAACAAATATAAATTACCACGTGGTATATTTAAGTAACACCAATATAAATTATATAAAAATATGTATTGTACATGTTTCTAAAAAATTAAAAAAATATATTTACACTGAAGACCTTGTTGTATATAGGCAATACACAGTATTATATTGGTAATCTGTTACAGATAGAAAAAAAAAAAAAGGATATATAGATGATGCCTGATAAAATACTTGTATAATATTTTTTTATATTTCTCTTGATCAACTCGGTTATAGCAACACAAAATCTTAACTGACATGTTACAAGAAATCCAATAATATATACATAATGGATTTTTAAGACCACATAACTTTTACTCCACATGAATGTACCTGTTAGCCCTGGAGCCAGAGGCGTCATTGGCCACCAGCTGTCTGGGCAGCAGGGTCTGGAGAGCAACCAGGGCTTTGCCACCCGGACCTGAACACAGATCCAACACTCGCTCCCCCCCACGGATCCCCAGCGCCACCACACATATCACGCTGCTGCAGTCCAGCGGGTAATAGTTGAACACCCCTGGAAGTTATTACATTATTTACTATAAATTTGTTTACTATTGAGAATTTTTTGAGACTATATTTAAACATACTATGATCCTGACAATTAAATAATGTTGCCTATTAATAAAATAGAATAAAATATTGCCTGTGCCATATGGTATCTTTTGTTTAAGTTTAAGTTAATGTTCTGAATCTAAAACATCCTTAAGTCTACTTCCAAGAGGGAGATCAAAGAGAGATTAGGTAAGGTAACAAAAAATATGAATCTATCCGTCTATTTCCATCTTGTTGGGTAAAAAATATAATTATTAGTTGGGCTTCTCAAATGTGATCTTGATCTTATAATATTTTTTAAATTAAACTATCTCAAGTAGTATATGAATAAATAATACCTGTTTTACATCTCTTCGGTTCTGGAAATTTATATGCTTCACTCTCCATTTCATATGCCATTACTTTTAAATGTTCAGGGAACACAAATTCTGTCTCTGGTTCTATTACTTGTGGAAAATCTACATCTTCTGTAAATAACATTTTAACACTAAGTTATTTAAAGTAAAAGTAGACTAAGTTACTACAAACATCAGGTATACACCAGTGACAGTCCTGTTCAAATAGGTTCAGGTTTTTCAGAGATTAACCAAAGCAAAAAAACCCACTGGATTTTTTTTTATGTAAGTACCTTATGTACTCTCATATATAAAAAAAAGCTTTTTAATTTGGAATTACAAACAGACACTTCTATTTTATTTATATGTATTAAAATTAGTTATCTTTATTTATATAGCAGTTTAAAAGTAAAATTCTTCTTGTACATACTATTTGCATAAAATGAATAATGCAAGGATTCTGGTACCCAATCATCAAGTCCCTTTATCTTGGTAGCCGGCACATAATGGTATAGAGCCTCTGTAGTTAGGCCCATGGACGGCAAGACTATCCGAGTGTCATCCATTTCCAACTGATTTGTATCTTCATTTAGATTAGGGGTTGAATCTCTGAATTAGATTATTTTAAAATTGTACATTTTTTTATGATATAATTTTAGTATTTTATTTATGTATTATTAAGTGTGATGTTTAACCCTTTGCGCTCGAGGCACTTTTCTGTCGGGTGAACCAGCAACTCGAGAGTAATCTCACGAGCTCCCGCTTATTTCATGAGATTGTTATTTTTAACTTAAATTAATTTTAGACACAATAAGACACTTTAAACTCGTATATTTTAACATTATACATAGTTTTTTAGCTTAATGAAATACAATTATTAAAAATAATTTAATACAATTATTAAAGATAAGATATTTAGACACATCAATCTGAATGGTGCCTCCCAGGCATAGTTTGAGTTATTGCATCACATGCAGTGGTGCCTCCCAGGCACTGCTCGAGCGCAAAGTGTTAAAACAAACTAATTGTGTACTTACAGTTCTTGTTCAGTTACTTTCTCTTCATTGGAATTGTTTAATATTTTGTCTTCACTTAATTCTAATCTATCTGGTACATGTTCTCCTAGGGGATAAACTCCTGCTATTTCCTCACTCTGCAGTTTATTAACATATCTTTCTAAATTACTATTTTCTGTTTGATTAATTGGTTCGGGTATTTTTTGTGGTGAGTATTGATTATTGAATTCTTTTTGAACATTCATAAGGGTTTTTAAACAATGTGCACCTAAAATATGTTCTTTAAATATTATACTTATTTCAATAATAAATCTGATACAAATAATAATATAACAATTACCTCTACTAGCCAGATACTCCATGGTTTCCTCAGCGTCACCGTAGTTATTCACAACCGCTACATATTTTGATCTACGCTGTAAAGCCTCTCTCATCGGTTCCCATTTATCACCAAACACTGATCCATAGAATTCATCGAAATGGTTCATGGCCTTGTATTTTGGCCCACTTTTCTTTTTTAACTTAGCCTGTTGACCATTACAACCAACGAAAAAAATAAATAATTAATACATAAACTTTTCTACAATAATATAAAGTGTGGTTTATGTTATAATGTAAAATATGTTACCCAGTGTACTTTAGATTTTGAACGGGCTAGTAAAACTAAATATGTATTTAATGGAGCATTCCTTAAAACGTTGGAAACAGTAAACATGTTTAATATTTTTTTAAAATATTTGAATCAATTCTTTAAAACAAACATTTGTTGTTTAATGTTTAGATATTAGTTAGGTTATGCGGTAAAAAGTGACAATAGAATTTGACAACGACATTTGTCAATGTTTATCATAGTCGCTTTTGAAAACCTGTAGCTGTTTTTGAACGTATTCATTTTTGATTTGTTTAATGTGGCTTTGTTGAACTTTTTAACTTTTTTAATAAAAAAGACGTTATGGGTTGAATATTGACAATATATTTATTTTACACATCACATAGGCATTATCATCCTAATTTATAATGGAAGTTGTCATGGTGACAGTTTAAGATAGAAAAGGAGAGATATATATCGCTTATTTATTTATTCTCACGCCCGCGAACAGCAAACTGTGGAGTATTGATTTGTTTACAAGGAGTGAATTGGGAGATTTTTCGCGTGTAGCTTATACTGTGTTATAGGTAGGTGCTACAACCTTGTCAAACGATCGAGATAATGGTCGGACTTAATTACTTCTTTACGTGCCGTTTTGTTTATCAGTAAATCGTGCCAGTAGAACTAAGCTCCAGGCAAAGTTTTGAGGGCCTTAAAAGCTTAATTACCTAGGAGCGACCCGCTTTATCGATTACATCCCTTTCGTGTCCCAATACGTGAAGACCACGAGTTGGTAATTCGATAGGGATAAAAAATGCAAGGCGGTATATGTGTTAGTAGTTCAAATGATTCGTCGGGTAGGTAAGGTTTTTGATTATATTTTTAGCACTAATTGTTACCGTGTATTTATGTTATAGTCACATTCTTGTTTTAAAGGTTGATTTTTTCGTGCACATTGAAATATGCCGTGATTGAGAATTAAACGATATTCGAAAGTGCAACAGTCATGTATGGGATGTTGAATGTCAGATGGAATGAAGGTATCCAGGTGGAATGGAAAACAGTAGGCTGGATAGAGTCCCTCCTGGGACTGTTAACCTGGACACAGTGAGGTCCCTCCATCAAACAGTGGTGTCGCTGAGAACAGCGCTCGAATCTTCGAAAAACGAACTCCAGGAGCTCAAACAAAAATACCAGCAACATTCACACTGTATAGAGTATGCGGATATTATTGAAAAACTGACCTTAGAAAATCACATATTAAGGCGTAAAATTATTGACTCTGAGGGTGTCCAGGACCAGAATATATTGGAAGAACCATATGGACCGAGAATAGATAATCTTGAAGAATATGATAAAAGTGAGGTGGTTATAAAATCTGCTTCTACTGATAAATACATTACCGAAACTGGAGAATACAATATTGCAGATCGAAGACTATCAACGGAAAATTTAAACGACATTGTCGAAGAACCCCAAACGGAATCAATTGCTTCAGATACTATAAGTACACCCAACGCAACTAGTAGTCTTCTAGAGGATCCAAATACTCTTGTCTCTATCCCTAAAGGGGATAGCGATGTGAATGCACCAGCCTTCAAAACTAAAGTTGAATTGCTATCAAAATTCGATGTTAGAATAAAGGTAAAGACATTGAAAGAAGGAACTGTAATTTCTAGCACCACTTCTGATAGCGAGTCTACTACAGAGGAGAACAGAGAGAAGAAACCTGAGAAGAAGCCTGGTACAGGCATTGAACATCAATTTAAGGAGCACCGAGAGCACTTCGAAGATTTTAAGAATAACAAAGGAGATACAGTGAATCTAAAGTCAGTTTCGACTGAGAATATAAAAATGGCGGTACCAAACGAAGCAGAGGTGAAATCCAAAACGGACAAGTTTGACGTACAAGTAAGAATCACGTCGGAAGACAGTGTCGTGGTCCAGGAGAGCATTGACAAAGAAAGGAGAAAAGATACCATGAATTTAGATGTTGATAACTTAAGTCTTCGGTAAGTAATTTCTGCTAATATTTATAATATATATGCAACAAATATATTTATGTTCTACTTGTCCCCGTGGCATCGCACGCGCGGATTTTTTTTTTTAAATAAATTTTCTATAAATGACTCTTTATAACATTAGCTATCAGCTATTAAAAGTCCTGTTAAAATCGGTCCAGCTATTTCTCGAGATTGGCCGGTTGGTCCAACAGACGGATTGTTGGTCCAAAGGACGGACAGTGAGAGAAAAAAATATAAAATAGTTTTTTTTCATGTCCCTTTTTTACTTACTATTGAATGTACTTAGTGAAAAGTTGTTAATTTGGAATTACAAACAGACAGTTTAATTTTATTTATATGTATTGATGTTAAATTACAGTTATATTACATGTTTGTGTAATATATATATATATATACTAATGTATTTAAGATTACGATAAACGCAGTAAAGGCGTGTTACAAGTTGCATTTTATGTAAGCTAATTGCAATGTTTTTTGTTTAGTTAAAATGAGTGCATGAAACCGGTGACTTAGTTAAATAAGAAATATATGTAATACCTATTAACTTTTTAAATTTATGTCAAAATATTTCTAATAAGTATGAAATAAAAAAATCTCAACACGAACGTTTACAATTTGTGGATAATGCACATTAATTATTATATATATTTAACAATACTTTATTATACATATTTAATAGATTATTATCACGTTAAATAACTAGTAAAACTACTAATGTTAAATAACTAGTAGTCACTAATTAAACTAATGATATTTAAGTTTACCTAACGTAGGTATATCTGTTTAAACATACTTATTAGTAATCACGAAACTTAAAAAAAAGTTGAACATGTAACTATAAGTAGGAATATTAGAAATTATAATAATGCGAGTATAAAATATTATAGGTCAATGTCAGAAGGCGACAATTCAGTGTTTTATGAAGGTGGCACCACACCGCAGGAACACAATCCAGCGCCGGATAAACAGGAACAGGAAAACGCAAGCGGCAATGAGTCAGAAGAAGTTGACGATATAGAACTTATATTTACAACGGATGAGTCGAAGGATATAAGCAATTTGCAGGTGAGGAGAGAAATGAAATATTTCAGATAAACTACTAAAAATATTTAAATATATAATAATTTAACGATATTTACTTGTATCAGTTCTATTTAGCACTTTGCAATTTTGCTTCCCACTTGCCAATAAGTATAGAATTACAGAAGGTAGCAATTCGCAGCCAGGTAATAGATTTCGCGAGTCGTTCAAGTTGATTGCGTGCGATGTTCCCATCAGTTTTCATTCGAGTACCATGTATCGCCCTCATTTATTCACATCGTAAATTCGAAACTTGGAATGCCTAAATTGTTTTGGCGGAGTCGGGTCAATAGGATTACGTGAAGCATTCAACGTTTGTCTGGAAATAGTTCGAACATTTTGTAGAACGTCGCTCACAAAGTCTTTTGTTTCAAATTGTGCATTGTTTTGTTTTAATATGTTTTATAATCAATAATTACAGGAAGATCTAGTGTCTATACAAGAAACTGATAATTGGACACCAGCTTTGGTCTCGCCGGCTCATTCTACGCCAGTTCTGATCAAATTCCACACTTTAGATCCTGATTTTCAACCTGGTAGCAACTCTCGTCCAGAAATTCGCGATCATTCTTTTCAAAGAACCGCAACAGAAACATCGCTAAGGACGAAGAGGGTGTCTCTCCCAAACGACAAAGATATAAGACACGTGGGTTTTAAAGAGAAAGGAACACTCGAACTACCCGGTCGTGGTATTCTCAAGAGCTGCGACAATAGATCTGATAACATGTTGTACAGACGGAGTCCGAACACGAGCACGAGAAGATTGGACAGCGTGGACAGTCTGACTTGTGAGTATCGAGGACTCAGCTTTGACAATACCAAGTCCTCGAGTTTCGAGCTCGGTTCCAGTTTGGACGTCCTGCACAGAGACGACAGCACGACTAACTTTAACAGGAACAGAATGGGTCACAGGTATTCGGTGTTCGCGGCTACTGATATTTCCAAGTGTGGAACCTCACAGGACGAACTCGCCAGTAACCTGAACGTGAGACGGAACACATGCCCCAATCCTTTCCAGTATGGGTGAGTCATACTTTGACTTATATTAAAAAAGTTAATGTTATGAAATCTTTATACGAATATTTAAAACGAACAAAACTAACCCACAATCTCAGTCTCTCCCGCGCCGTCCGTGGTCGCAAACCTGGGCCGCGAACACGAGTCCTACAGCAGGGCTTCGCCCCGCGACGTGAGAGTTCAGCGCAGACAGATGTGTCAGCCCTACCGCCGAGGTGGACGTCCGATGGGTACCTGGCTTATAAGGTAGGTTTTCTTAAACTGTCTCATTTGATTAGATTTCGAAGACAGCTATTTGTACTCAGTGTATTCTCAGTCGGTGTTGTCTCCATCCCGTGTCCCCACTCTGCCGCAGCGCGCCGCACCCCGACGACCACTACTCAGCGACCTCGGTGAGGCATTTACTTATCCGACTGCTAAGATGATAGTAAAGTAATAATATAAACTTTATGACTCCTATTCAGGATTTACATCTATGGTCCCCGAGCTATCTCGCTCTGCGGAACCACTGTGGGTACGTCGCGTGCCACCCTCCCCGTCTCCGTGCATGCCCCCCGCCGGGGTACCCCCCGGGGCACACCACCATGGAATTGAACCCCCTCGCTCACCATTGTCTCGGTAAGAAAGATCTTATATTTGAAGATTTTATAATAGATCTATACCCGGATTGAAATTGACAATTACAACTATGATTAATTTATTATAGGTATCGTTATCGTTCACCTAACATCAGCGTGGAACGCGCCAGTGAGTGGACTCCACCAACGTATCCTACTCCTAAGGGTAGGTCTTATTATTTTTCCATTTTTATCTCGGTTGAAATGTTAAAATGGTCCGTGAGAAAGAAATTATAAATAAATATATAATTCTCCAAATGTCTTCATGTATTGTGGTAGGAGCGTGGCGCGGCTCCCTCCCCGATGTGCGTCACGATGACACTGACGAACTGCTGAGAGACACCGAGACCTTCCTGCGACGATCCATCGATAACTTAAAATCCACTTCTCTGGAAGGTACTATCTACTATAAATAATGGTTCAGAGCGCAAATAATATTTCATTCTAAATTTAAATTAATCGCTCGAACCGTTTGAATTTAGAACATATACCCTAGACGTCCAGGTAGATTCAAATTAATTTTGGAACACTAGTCCGTTGTGATTTTAAATGAACTATCAATAACGAATATTTTGTCGAAATGGTAACATTTATTAAAAATTAAAGTTATTGAATTTAAATAAATATTTTTTATCCGCTTTTTGCATTAAGGATAAGGATTGTGGTAATTCTAAGAAGTATATAAGTAAGCTCTTTATAAATATGGAACAAAGTAGGGAATTCAACAAAAGAATGATATTAATAACTTCCGGTCGTCGGTAAGATTTAGTCACACAAGAGGTATAAGTGTCAAGTGTCCCGTGTCCCCAGCGGTGTCCCCGGAGTGTCCCGGGTCTCCGTACATCCCGGGCGAGGCGCGGCGGCTGCGGCTGGGACATGCCGTCAAGATCATCACGCCGCACGGGAGACTCGCCGTCGGGAGAGTCAGGTTTATATAAACAGTCAAATAAACGAATTAAAACAACAATATTTAAAAGTTAGAATAAAAGCTAAATTCTAACAAGATGTGATACTGTAATTAATAGCCATAAGTGATTCTCAAAATTCAATTTTTCTTCCTAGATATGTAGGCCTGGCCGGCGGAACAGCCGCTAACAGTAATATAGTGGTGGGTTCCGAGTTTCCTCTCTCACAATACCCGGGAATTCCCCTCAACGATGGCACGTATAATGGACGAAAATACTTTGTACCACGAGCGCACCACACTGCGCTATTTGTACCATTCTCGAAAGTGGTCATGGCTTGGGCAAACTAAGAGGCTCGAAGGACCAGAAAACAAAGTACAGACTGGCTCGACGGACCAAAACTCAAGGTCATTATTGGATTTGAACAAAAATGTCGGTTTATACGTCTTTAATGGCCTAAAATGTGTTTTAATATTGTGAATTGAAAAATGGAATTGACGATAACTTTGAATACCTTCTGGCTCTAACGTTATACTGTCTCAATACTAAAGTTTATTTTTGATAAGGTAGCTGGCTTTTTATAATTTACCTATATACTATTTTCCGATCAAAAACTATTAAAATCTATAAATTAAAAAAAAAAACAAAATATATTTCAGTATTAAAAATAAAAGTTAAAGGTTATTTTTCCTCTTCTAGAAGTATAATAAATGTGTGTTCACTGTTTATATTATAGGCTAATTATATACATATATGTGTGTATAAAGATATGCCTAAGTAAATTCTGAGGGTAGACATGAAATCTTTGATCTCTTTCCTTCATATTTGCCTAATATAAAGGTAGTAAGAGATAGAAGGTATACATTTATTAATGTTAGTGTGTATTTATGTAATAACAGTCTACAGTGTTTTAATTGCTCATTTCTAAATTATGGTGCTCTTTTTCTGGTACATTTTGGAGGTTATATTTTTTTTATATTTTGCTATATATGTTTTTCTATCGCTTACAGTTATCTTGAAATCAAGAAAAAAAATCGTATATATCAATGTATTTTCGTATATCACGTTCTTAATTATAAATGTTCGTTTAAAAATTATGGAACTAGATTACTTAAAGTGGCTACCTTGTAATGGAAATTTTCCAAGTGTTGATAACGGATTTTGTTTAAAATCGTGTACCTTTAAGAATTTGTCTATAATACTAAAAGTTGTATATTTAGTGTGTAGTTTCAATGTATAGTGTATAAATATCGCTTTGTATAATAACAGACACGTATTTAACCTCTAATTAGTTTTTTGACGTGTCAGTTTTTGAAACTCTGAGACAGATGGCGCTTTAGTAAAAAAAGGCGGGTTTTTAAATATCTGACATTTGACGTCTAAGTAAATATTTTGTAATTGTTATTTTGTTAAATATTATATTATTTAGTGAAAGGCGGTTAGGGAATTGAATCGGTAAATGAAAGTGTCTTACTAGTTCTATATAATGGCTTGTATACGAGTGTTTATGTGCGAGTGCAAAATGACATCTGGTACTTTCCAATATTGCTATTTAAAGTAGCAATTTCACTACAATTACTATATTTAACAGATTTTTTAAGATACTCAATATTTTTTTTATTTTTTATTGTACGGGAAAATGATTTTGTCATAGAAAAGACAAAACTGTATCCAGTTTCTCACTATACTACAGTTGGTGGGCGAATTTTTTCTCAGTTCAAAGTTAATAACATTTTAGCCCAGTATCTTACCATAATTATTAGTTTATGAAGCATTTTTTTCCCATTTGGGGATGTTTTCAGTTATCAGTAATAATATAAGAATGTATTTTGTACTTGCATATAATAAATAGCGTCTGTAACACGGACGGAGTGAGATAGGTCGGACCTATCATGTGGAATATATATTTATTTATTTCAGATAATTTGCATACATATCTAATCGCGCAAACCCCAATAGTATTTTTTTAATTGAATGGTGTAAGGAATGAACGATGTCTGTTTGTTTATAATAGGAGATAACTTTTGGATTGTGTCATGCAATAATATTTACACCCAACAAGGTTTTTTTAATACATTAAAATCTAAACTATGTTAATATGTTTAATTACTGATGTTAATGTAAACTATAAAAATAGACAACGGGTTAAATTTTTTGGGGTTGATTATTGCATAACACATTCTATAAAGTATTGTATGACTATCATTTTTATTGAATTTCATATATATATCATAACGTTCATAGAATTAGAGTAGTGTGTGTAAATTAATGTTTTAGTGTTTGTTAATGAAAATAAATTTAAAATCATTCAAGTAGATATTGTTTGTAGTATACAAATTTAAAAACTCTTGTACAAATGTATACATTCAAATTAACCGCTATTATACATTTACAAAACGTGTTCAGATTAAGGTGCCAAAGTATTGGCTTTTAAAAAAAAAATGTGCGTTTATCTATCTGTGAGTATTGGAGTTTTTAATCTGTGACATTTGATGTTTGACAGCTGTCAAATTTGTATTGTCAAAGTCGATAAATTGATTGGTTTTAATAAAACGAATATAAAATAAATGTAACTGAAATGTTTCATGAAAACTTGTGTAGTGTTCTTTTAATATATCTTAAGTCTGACCTCAGACTTATTCCTTCAGTATGTTAACAATATGGAGATATATATTTTAAATATTAATATATAAGATTATATGTTAACTGTACCATAATAAACATATAAAATGTATTATTGATATTTAATTTGTGTATTATATTATATTTATTTTATTGTAAAGAAAAAAAAATTATAAAGAACAATTATTTAATAACAAGTATATAACAAAAATAACAACAATTGTGCGTCTTAACAGTTCTAAATATCACCTGGTAGTTCGTTTTCATAAGAAAAGATACAAGAAATAACACAGAATAAAATAGAAACAATGTGTAGCTGTAGTTGGTGAAGCAGGAGTGAAAGATGTCAGCGATAGAAAGAGATAGGATAAAGATAATAAAAGAAATTAAAGAAAAGTTAAGCAATACAGAAAGAAGCAAGAAGAAATAACAAGAAAATAAAAGAGCCAAGGTAGACGAGGTAAGTTAAGGTATAGGTAAGTTAGGAAAATAAATAAAATATTGAACATTAATACAAAAGATAGAAATAAATGAAATATATAAAGCGATAAAGAATAAGAGCATAAGAAAGCAGAATAAAAGTTTAAAGAACAAAAAGATAAGGAAGGAAAGGAAGCGTAAATATAAAATTAAATGAAGAAAGCTAGAAAAAAAAGATGTATATATATAAAAAGAAAAAAAAAGAAAATAATGAAGAATAAAACAGAAAACAAAAGTTACGAAAAAGATACAACATATAGAAATGACACTATAAATACTTATTATGTTTTTACTAATACATAAATAATACAAGAAAGACAAGAAATAAAGACAAAGAAAGAAAAACATAAAGGTATAGTAATAATAATACATAAAAGATAAGTAAGGATGAGAAATAAAGAAAAATTGTAATATACAATAGATATGACAATATATGTATGCATATGATATGACAATATATGGTATATATTGAATAGAATACAAAAAAGAAAAAATGAAAAGTTAAATGAAAAAATGTCAAGAACGAAATGATATGAAGTAACAACACGATAACGAGAAAGGAAATTGTAGAAATGTAATATGATTTACAGATGAAAATAAAATAGAGAGAGGCAAGGCAATAAATGATTAAAGTCAAGTGTACAAAATGGAGTCATAAACTAAATAAACACTGAAGTAAACTTGTAAGAGAAATGGTTATAGATAAAGAAATATAAAGAACCAAAGAAAGATGAAGTAGACAAAAAATCTGAAAAAGTAGACATAAAATAATTAAGTTCGAAAAAAAAAATATATATAAATAAACAATGAAAAATAGAATCACAAAGTGAAATAAGACAAGAGATACAAAATAAAAATATTTAAGCACGAAGTGTAAAAAAAATCCAGAAATAAAAAAGAAGAGAAAGAATGAAAAAAAGTCAAATACAAAGTATATGAAAAAAGACAAGAAAAAGAAGAGATTAAGTAAAAAAAGACAGTAAGAAAAAGTACATGTCAGAATAAAATTACTACAGACTTGAAACATGTATGATTTATATATATATATATATATATATATATATATATATATATATATATATATATATATATATATATGAAAAACAGCAATAAATAAGTAGAATATAGTAAATAAAGAAAAATAGTATAGAGAATGCAAGTAGAATGATACACAAATTATGAATAAGAATACGAAATAGTAAAATACATCTTAAATAAAGATAAATATATATTTAGATAAGAAAATATGGAAATAGCAAAGAATGTTGTGATGAAAATAGCATCTGATGAAAATAAATAGGACATTTATTCATAATTTATAAGATGAAAATGCATAGAAAAGTGTGAATGAAATGCGAAGAAGAAATAAAGATGAAGACGAAAAATGTAATATGGAAATGAGAAATTGTGTGAAAGAAAACAGTCGTAAAGAAAGAATAGACTCAGATAACAAAAGATAAAAAGTACACATATCTTGGTAACGTTGCTCATTCGATTTAATGCTTTAAAGGTAAGATTCTGACGGTCATTACCATTTGGCAGGATTGGAGAACCTTCAATATTATTATGAACCCAGAGGTCTCAGTTATTGATTAAATATATCACTTCAATCTTTATTAAATTATTAAATGATTAAATATATCACTTCAATACTTTAATCGTTTCAATATAAAGTGTTCATAACAAAAGTAAGTTAGATATACAAGTAGATTATAAAAGAATGTTGTATACCAATACACTAGAAATACAATAGTTTTCATGTAATCATAAAGAAATGAATATTTTGAGATATAGAAAAAAGTAGATAATTATAAATATGAAAGAGAAATTATAAGAGTAATAAAGATATCAAAGCAAAAAGAGCAATAAAAGTAGGAAAATAGAATAAAGATAAGTACTAAAAGTATAAAAAAGAAGAAAAAAGATAAAATAGTGAAGTACACAATATAAAATAGAAAGCAAAGAAGAATTGTAAGAAGCAGCGCAAAACATAATAGTGAAGAAATTGATATAGGCAATAGTCTGAATTTCAATATTATTTATATATTTTGACAATATATATATGTGTGCAAAAAAATGCTCGTGATATATAGATATAAAGGAATGAACTGAATTTTGCATTCAGAAAGGCTAAGAATGCTAAGAAAATTAAAATATAAAATAGATTTGAAACTAAGATAGATAAGAAAGCGTAATTAAAGTGAGCATAGAGAAATAAAAGCAGCGGAAAAAAGGTAGATACATAAAAGAAAAGTACAGAAAAGTTTAGCAATGAAAAAAAGAAAATAAAAAGTAAAGTTTAACAATAGTTTGAACCACCACGGTGCGATATCACAGTATACTTTGTCAACTTAAACCCTTTTTTAGGAACTTATATAAAGTGCAGCGGAATTAACCGTCTTAAACAAATGTGCGGTAATTCGGCTTATAACTATAAATTTGAATACTGTCTTTGGTAGCTTATTTAACTAACGGCAAGGTTGGAACCTCACAAGTAAGGTGGTATCAAAAGAAATATAACGATACCAGTAAAATCAAATCTACTTCCTAAACCCGGAGTGGTCTTGGTTATTATTGATGGGATAGTCCGCGTACCACCCAAACGCCCCATTATCCCCAGTATGAGCCCCAAAGTCTACGTATTCTCCGAAGTCTGGCGGCCTCTCGGCGTACTGGGAGAGAACTCCCACGTTGGTTGAAGCCTCATTCTGTGGTTGGATTTTTACTGGTGCGGGAGGAGGCGCCAGGGCTACAGCTGTGACAAAAAATAGAAACAATTAAAAACATGGTAAAGATGATTATTAAATTAAGATCTAAGTAAATGAAGCTAATAATTCTCTTGTATAATCACAGCTAACGAGATGGGATTCTATAACTTCCACTCATATATTCCTAAAAATAAATTCTCAAAAACTTTCGTTATTTCGGGAATCAAACTCAGGATTACTTTATTAAAGGGAAGCATATTTCCCGCATAGTGAACCAGACAACATTGCAACCACATTAATTTAAAATTAAATATATATTAAGCTTAATAACTTTAGTGGCAATCGAATCAAAATTACAACAATCCGTACCACCATGAATAAATTGAAAGTGGTTTACCAAACAGACTGCGTAACCATCAATATTCAAGCGAGGGCTGGTTACGTAATACACAATAGAAGAAAGTTGTTACAGAGTAAGTAAATATGTACTAGAAAGTAAATCCTTTGTGTCGGTGAAAGTGAGAGCGATTGATAACTGGAGGTCATTACTTTCTTTGACATTTCGCGCTTTATGCTTCAGTACTTCAATGGCGTTTCCGTTTTAGTATTACAATAAATAAATACACTTACTGCCTTGTTGGTAGTTCTGCAGCGGTATTGGCTGGTAATTGCTCTCATATAATGCTTCGGGCAGAGGCGGCTGTAAGGTTTCTCTGGAGACACGCCTCGCTCTTAGCGTGCTGAGATCCACGAAGGCTATCTGATCAGCCGGGACCGCTATGTACGATGGCATCGCGCTTACTAGAGCCAGGCATGCTATGAAGATGATAGGGTACTGTTCAAACAAAATAAAGAATTAAAATTGGATTTGAATACTATCAAAGAGGCACTCACTGTACTATGTAATAAAAATGTAATATTGGGCCGGTGCACCATTTTTATATATCGCGACCCTAATTTACTGCGACATAAGACATGTCTTATCGTGTCCGAGTTATGGCGTACTCATAGAAAGCACGACGTGATCGAAGTATGTATGTCAGTTAGATGTGGTAAGGCTGGTCACGGGCCGCTGCGCTTGCGCAACTATAGTAATTGGAGCTTGCGCTCACGAGTCTAGACTCCATTGTTGTACCTTGATTTAGTTCATGCATATTAAGTTTTATTTTCATTAATCACATTTAATTTTGTATTTTTTAAAAGTTATGATTACATTAATATCCTTTTTGTAAAACGACCCTTAATATAAATAGGAAAAACAAAAAATATTTAGCTTGAAAAACATGTAAAATTATTCATTTTATTCTACTATCATGTGAAATACTATACATTACGTATATGAACGGATGAGTTGCGCAAACGATAGTACGTTTCTATCCTACCATCATTAATAACTTGAAACGGCATAAATTAATGTTTAGGAAAAGGCTAATCGGTAGCTGTTTTGAAATATTAGTCCTACGAGCCGATTTAAACTGAATACTTGAATAATAAGTAAGACTATACAAATACGTATGTACTTTAAATTATTTATACTTATTGTGGGTTGTATTAATGTAATACTCTGTTAATACACCTATTAACATTTTGTAATATCGCCCACTCTGCCTTTCAAAGACATTTAATTACCTAATAGACAAAGAAACAAAAATAGAATTACAAATAAGTTTTGCGAAACTAATTACGAAATTACGTTACATTATCTCGTATAAAATAAAAAGATCCAGTTTAAAACTTTTATTACATGCAGAATTACAAGTAAATTGAGAAAAGTCGAAATTGCAATTGCATAACTTTATCGAAAGATCACTTTGGCGCCAAACCACTTTTTAACTGTCATTGCGCGTTACAACTTTTTAAAGTAGAAAGTTTTTTTTTAAATTTAATTGACATAAGTAACGCAAAAGATTTAAATATTGGGTTATACTATGGAATATGTTTGCAGAATTTTTATTTTGAAATTCAATTTATTAAATAATAATTCAAATTAAAGTCTTGTTCGCTTCAATCATAACAATATAATAAATTATAAAAATAATGTTTCTTTTCCTCGCTACTGTAAGAAAGAAATGTTTGAATAGGAAGTCTGACATATATAATTTTTTAATTCTGCCCGAACGGAAAGGCGAAGATAATGACATATTTAAAAAAAAAAATGAAAACGAGCTTAAATCCTCTGTGGTCTATAACTTGTTATATATATTCCCGTTAACCTTCACAAAGTTCCGTGACGAGTGAAAGGCTCCGTGCTAGTGCTTTGTGACCAATTGTAGTCTCACAAAGACTTCCGTTGTAACAAAATCAAGGTTTCGTTGCCAAATCACTTTTACTTGGTCTCTAAATACAACCACGTGGACGGGGATTTTTTATTGACTATAGCGACTTTTTATGTATTTACTTTAAATTAATGCTAAACGCTTACAGTTACTTTTTCTGTAACTAATATTATAAATGCGAAAATATTTGATTGTTTTTTTATCGTAATTTGGTGTCAAAAAAACTATTAATAAAAAAAATGTGTTTCATAGAAATAATGACAAAGGAAAAAATATTAGTATTAAACCGAAAACCAATATATGAGTTTCAAACTATAAAAATAAAAATATGAACAATTTACATGTAATAAAAACACCATCAAAATCTCTACCGGATAAAAATATGACAATTTAGTCACCACTCGTTCTGGGTGAAACAATACTTAAAATACCACCGCCATTAAAGTTCGATCAGAAAGTAAAATTGTAGGTAAAGTAGTTTAAAATTCACCGGCGTTGTTATCGAAGGTCATTACGAAATAATTTATACAAAGGAGTCAATATTGGTATATATACATATATGTATATATACATATATGTATATATATATATACATGTATATATGTATATTTTACGAAATACTGACAACTGTTTCATTATTAAAGAAGTATCTTTCATTATACTAATAAATTAATAATTTCAAACGACGATTTTACAGATATAGTCTAGGGTATTGAGAATTAATATATATATATATATATATTTTTGTCAATTTGTTTCCACTTTTTTAAGAAGTTAATTAAACAGAACAGAAAAAAACAAGGATACATAAAAAAGGGATCCCATTGCAGAAATTCTTGATAATTCTATTTTTAAGAAAGAACAATAAATTCGTATTTCAATTTATTAACAAATTAATACAATGTTTAATGAAATTATGAAATTAAACCTTGTAATGTTTTTTACGGTCTAAAAATTTTATTAACCGACTAAAATTGAGAAGCAATAGTTAATTAAATTCCTTTAATAAACCGTGAATTCTATTTTGTTAAAAAATAAATTATTAAAAAAAAAATAACATAAAAGTAATAAATAATAAAAATAAATAAAAATAAATTTATCGAATAAATAAATAAATAAACAATACATAAATAACACGGATAAATTAAATTAGACTTACAAATCATAAATAATAATATATAATCCGTAAAATAAATACACAAAATTCCACTGACCATGTTACTTCACTAGAGCGACCGCTATCTCACTGAGTTCGCTTCAATGCTGCTACAATTTTTATAGCTCTCTCAGTTTCACTTTCTACTCGGTCCAGTAAAACTTGATCTGTCTTAAAAGCCTTTGAAGGTACGAGAGCCCTGTCGAAACCAATACATCTTAAAGTATACCAAAATTATGTTTTAATCAGTTTTTCTTGTTTTAATTTATTGTTCAATTTTATTAGGACATACAACAATATTCTAATAAATCAATTAAAGTTTAAAAAATAATATTTTAATCTGTTCTTTGATTTCTTCTTTTGTTCTTTATATAATGATATGCAAGATGTCAAAAAATATTCTTCTAGAACAAACGTCAAAAATACTCTAATAAGTCTGATAAAGTTTGACAAAATAATGTTACAATTTGTTACTTTCTACATGAAATATAATTAATGTTAAAATACATTCTTCTCGAAAATATAACAAAAATGTTGCAATAAGTCTATATTGTATCAAGATAATAGAAGATATTATTTATTCTAGAACATTTATCAAAAAGTTTATTGATATCAATGAAGTATCGATGTTTCACTACTTTCTTGACAACCGCAAATACACACCATATTGTATTCGTTACGATGGTTTCATATTCAATAGTTTTCATATTATTAAATGTAATTTGATTAAATGTAAGTTCATACCTTTTTTACCGTGAAATATAGTACTATATTTGGAATACTTTTGAATAAACAATGTTGTTTTTTTAATTTAAAAATAATTTTTAAAACAAGTACCCGGGATTTTCAATTCTGAAAAGTTTTTAATGTCCGTTTGATCCCCTACATCTGACTTTTAGGTAAAACTACGTATATAAATAAAAAATCTGTATAAGTACAAAAGTACAAAATAGTAACATGTAGAATATTCTTGGAATATGGAAAATTAACCTATAATTACAATAAACTATTAAATATTAATGTACACACTTGATTCTGTTACTTATGGTTTGATTCTGTAGGGAGGGAGGAGGGAGGAGGGAGGGGTCGCTGGCAACTGTTACTTTGTTTATAAACTAAATGAAGCATTAAGATTTGAAAGTACTTTATTGAACTTTCACTTAACACGTAAATAGGATATAAGGTAAGTTAATACACAATAAAATGTATTATATAATGTATATATGTCAAAAAACAAAATGGCTGCTCCGATTTTGATTTACCATATTATATGTATTGTATGTGTTTTTTTTTCTCTGTTGTTTTATTTCTGTATAATAAAGAGTATTATTATTACTTTAAAAAGGTTGTGAAAAACCACCCGACTCTTGTTTTAAAATACTTATTTTCCGCAACATCAAAGATTTGTTTTATCAACTTACCTATAAGTAACATTATTAAAAAACCCAGCATGATATGACATTTGTCCTTAATTCCTTAAAGACAACCTTGACTGAGTAACAATAATTATATTTTACTTTATCGACTTCCTTGTACATAAGACTAGTTTCGTGTTATAAATTATCATTATTATGTTTAATATATCTTCTGTAGTTATGATGCGATTAAAAATGTATACAGATTTATTACTTGATTTATTGAAAAATATTTTTTATTATTGTTTGAATTTAAGAGTATTCCGTAGATTGAACAGATGGTAGGTATATTTTATAGTGAAAGTTTGATACAGTACAAATACTGGCTAGTGACGTCACCAAACAACAGCTGACAGCTGACAGTTATCCTTGGTGCACTAAGTACTAACCTGAATACGTGGAGAATTAAGTTTTTGCGTCACTTTTCTATACGCAAATAATACACAAAATCTCCACAATAGTAATGCTAAGGATAAAAACAAGTTTGAATAACTGGGTATTTTTTTTATCTGTTGGTACATATATTATACTTACGGTTTTTCAAGCCATTTTATGCAACATATATTTAAAAGACTTATATGCATAATGTTAAAAAGAGATTGGCCCAACTACGAATATACGCCAGACAAAGCCGGACGGAATGCCAGTATAAATTAAAATACCTCATCAATTTCAATGATTCTATGCACTATTATAAAATAATATTTATTTTCGTGCTATTAACAAGACACCTCAACACTTCACCTACTCGAGGCCTCGTGACAGTTTTTCCGACGTGGGAGTTATTGACGCCTATGTTAAAAACAACATTTGAGATTGAATAATTCATATAAATGCATAAGTGGCTTTCAATATTTACTATCAAAACCTTAGTGACATACTTAAATTTAATAAAATTTGAAGATGAAAAATAAATGAAAAAAAATATCAATTTATACACACGTTGTTTTGCTAGGCATTATGGTCGAAAACTTGTGCCTGCCTGACCTTTGAAATAAAAAGAGGTTTATATGTAACATGTGTTTTTTTTGTCATATGAAGAGGCTGTATGACTTAAAGGTCTTCGCATTTAACCTTGGGAAGAATTTAAAGACAACAACAATATTTTTTATCAGTAAATTTGTTCTGTCAAATGGATACTAAAAATCCTTGACGACTCTACAATAACAAGTTACTGCCCAAGTTCTAGTTCTGAAGGTCTTGTCTTTTGTTTTATTCAGTGCTTTAAATTGCAAAGATTCTAATCTAGATTCAAGTATGAAATAACGAATGAGATTTCATTATAAAATATATCAACAGATTAAATTATAATAAAATTAAACAATTTTACGATCCATTCTCTAATCTGGTATGAATATTGCCTCGTAAAATTTTACACATATCGTTTGCGAACTTTAAACAAAATATCGTAAACGCTAAACGCTTTAACCTTCTCAATAAAATTTACAGCTGAAATTTAATGGCGCTAAACTTATTGTTTTATATTTCTATTATCTTATTCTTGACCTTCCTAAAACGTGCTCTAAATATAGTATAGTTGTTTGTGTTTTAATATTTTTAATTCAATGTTTAATAACATTTCTTATTATTCAATGACACATTATTTATACAATGGCCTTGGACCAATAAATATGAAAAGAACTGTCAGTTATAAATATAATTTAAATGCTGCAGGAGCGATTTTATATTTAAATGACAGTTAATTTACAATATTCAATTCAAAGTTCCCAGAAATGTATTCGATAATTTTTGATACCATTCTCAATATATTTATGTTTCATGCAAGTCTGTAATGAAATAATGCGGTGTATATAATAATAAATATAAAAGTATTTAATTTATGAAGAACAGGTAAACCAAAGGTCACAGTAATCTCGTTCCACAAATACCGTATTTGGTATAGTCATTGCGAGTACCCATTAAATTTAACCTTAACATATTTTTTTATAATGCATTACTATATTTTCGTATTAAGTAAAGTTTTGTGACAAAAATTTCCGTTACGGAATAATGACTGTTACATAACGTTATTTGAAAAGCGAACTGAATATAAACAATGCTTTTTGTAACACTCTTTACCAAGATATATATATATATATATATATATATATACATGGGGTACATTGTTCAGCTTAATCCAATTGGGATTAAATATGAACAATATATTGAATATTAAGATATAATATATTTCCACCTCAATATCAAATGATATAAAATAATATAAAGACTGGAATTAATTCATAGAGGATGTCATATTTAATATATAATTAATTATTCGAATAAAAAATCAGTTTATTCAATGTTTATTGAAAGTTAAGAACATGAATTTATTTTTTTAATGACAAGTTTTACTTTCTGTATTTCCTTGTCTACTAGGAAACCAACCTTAACAACCTTTAACCTCAACAGAACATTTCTTATATAAACCGTATCTTTCTCCACGAGTTTCCTATATTCTTAGATGTAATCAACACTACTAATACTTACTAATAAATTAACAAAGAAATCACTTATATATTTAGATGTATTAGTATCTGTTCTAATTATTATAATAATATTGTCAACTATTATATATTAAACAACATAACATACGAAATCAAATGTGAAATTGTTTTTGACTTTCTGACCCTAAAAACTTACGTTTATTTTATTATTATTTAGTTTAATTACATTTGTTGTTTGTTATAACAATAGCTTGATTAATTCTGGATTCCATAATGATTATAAAACCAGGAGGTCGGCTCAGTTATATTAGATAACCCCCATAAGAAATAATAATTGACAGTTATGTTGTAAGTCGCAACGTCACGCGATTCGTCACAGAGTCATAATACGTTAGTTCAACGTTTACATCTAACCGCCAAAGTTGGAAAACTTTTTAATTGCATTATGTCATCGCAATTTGTAGTTTATTTATATATTTTTTTTTCCATTTTGAATCAATACCAGGCCCTATTTTGATATAATAACTATCGAAAGAAATAACTCTATAAATACATTTTCCCACTTCAAATAAAGCTACGAGGGTTTCAAACGTGCCCTGCTCTAAGAAGAAACACACAACAAACTCAGCCGGGTTTCACAAACGTCAATATAGTGAAAGTTTAACAAGTATTTGGCATTTTTTTTTTACTTTTTGCGATTACCTGCTAGTTGTATAAGATTTTCGTCGCAGCTACTATATCAATATATAAATAAATATAATATAACTTAGTAAAAAGTTTTCGTTTATTACCTAATCATTATTACTCTTTGGTAAGAATTATAATTGTTTAGATTATCTTAAAATAAACAAGATGGCGGTTCTCGAACAACAATGCCTGTCATTGCATAAATGTAACCAAATAAAATTAAAGTTATTTATCACATTGAAAATCTTGGATTACCACAGTATTGTTCACGCTTCACAGGATGTGTGGACACAATAATGTAACTGGACTATAATTACAAGGGTGTGAATAACTAGTTTAAATTATGCAATATTACAATATGAATACAGAATATAATGTTTCATATTATATTCTGAATATGTTATTGAATTATTACCATATAATATTACAGGTAGTATATTTATATAGATGACATATTTGTATTGACATATAAATGTATAAAGATGATTATTCTTGGTTATATTAGAGTAGAATGTGGTAGAGTTTTTATTAAATATATTTTATATTTTGATTGGATTATTAATATAATTTGCTCATGAACGGTGACACAAGCAAAATGTAGTCTAATAAAGCATTAATTTAATTATTTTAATTCCTTCCTGTACCAGTATGTTGTTTGTATAAAATATTTTATATTAACTATTTTATAAGCAGAACTTAATTGAGTTATGACTCTTAATTTCATATCATAAAAACTACTTGGTAATATGTGTGTCAGTAAGCGGTATTCTGTCCTATATTATGTTATTTCAGATGATACTATATGTATTAAAGAATACATAATTAGATTGCTTTCGTAAGTTAATAGGTTTCATGCCCCGAGCAAGGTGTATATCGTGACTGGTAAGGTCTTGTGAAAGTTTGATTTTACATACATATACACATATCATATACTTCAAATTAATATTAAATCCTCTTTATAATTGATAATATATTTGATTACTGTAGTATAAAGTATGTACTTTCCTCTTTTCTTGTATTTCCTCAGTTAATTTCAAGCAAGCATAAATAAAGATCAATCAATTGTTGATTTAATCGATTTGTAAGTCGATCGATAACTATTTAGTAATCAGTTCTAGTACGAAAGTGAAAATTGTTAATGGTAATGCTCAGTTGGACGTCACGGTTGATTCGAGTTTAGATTAGGAAGCGCTTTTTACGCGTTTTGCATAACACTTTCGTTTGGTCTTCTAAACTATGACAAAACTGTAGTTATGCTTAACTACATCGAGTAACTAGGATCCCCTGCTGTGCGCTGCGGGAGTTGAGCTGAACTCCCTCCCCTTTTTGAATGCTCTGGGAGAAACAGTTTTTTGACTATGATATCTAAACGGAATGAGATATTTTAAGCCTTTTTTTTTATAAACATTTACAGATCTGCCAATTTTTATTCAAATCGGTTCAGGAGTTTTTATGTGATGTTGCTTCAAAAAGACGTTTCCCAAACGGTTAAGAGGTTACTTACGCTCAGCTCAATTAACAGATTAACTATAAATCAACCATCAATGGACGACATTTGTTTGTCCGTGTTTATCTGTCACATATTCTCTATAAATATTAACTTGACTGTTAGTTATGCAAAAATAGGTATATTAATTTATTAACACACTTTAAATGAAGGTATCAATATTGTTTTGTTGTAGTTTATTATTAACATTTTGTAATTTAATCTTGTACCACACTCGTCGCGGGTCGCTAACATCCAAATAACAATTTGCGGTGAGAGCTGCTTTCTGTGACGCTTTGTTTGATCCGCCATTGTTTATTCAAATATCACGGTCATTATCTAACAACTGTCTGCCTGAAAGTTTATTGCTTTAAAGTAATATCAAATTAATAAACAAAGCGTGGGATGTTTTTTAAATTGCAATTTTTTTTTCTTATTTACATTATTCTTAATTTAAATGCATTTTTTAGTTTGGATTTTATAAAAGCTTGTTTTTTAGTTTTTTGTTAACTATTATTTTTTTTATGTTTTAGTATTTTCATTTTATTGCATTTTTATCGGTCTTTATAAGTGGAAAGTTTCGAATTAATTTGACATTGATGTCAAAATGGCGTTCAGTTTCCTTTAATAAACATTTAATTAATTGCGAAAACTATAGAGAAATGTCTATATTTATTTATTTATTTATTTATCTTCACGCTATTTCCCTGGGGAGGAGGGGAACCAGAGACGACGGAGCGCCAAACGCTACGGTCCCTGCATACCTTTTTCGCCTCGACCACAGACATCAACCTCTTCATACATGCCCTCCGGGGTGTCCTCATGCTTTTTACACAACCTTCCTCCAGTATCATATATGTCAATAAAACAACATAATACATAGAACGGTTTATTTGAAAATAACAATGAGATTACAACAAATGTCTTAAATATTAGTAAGAGGAAAATAAAAAACTTTGTACTGTCAGTATGGCACCACCATTACGTAAGTACGGAAAAAATATCAAAATTACCTTTTAAGTACTTATTCATAACAACCGCTACTTAGCACCATCGAGTTACCTAATTCACCGATCTCATTCAAGCTCATCCCTTCCTCTCATTCTCAGATCAAAATAGATTGTTACATTTTCATTTTAATAATCTTCGTTTGAAATACAAGTGACAGATTTAAAAAATGAGAAAATTTGATAATTTGATTTTTTTTTTAATATGTTACTCATTATAAAGATAGAACAAATATTTTTTATACATTTATGGAAGTTTGACATTTGACAATTTTTTAAAATTAACATTTCCAAAATTTTGAAATTTTACAATTCCGTCAACATTTTTTTTAAACAACACGAAAAAAAAGTCACTAACCTTCGTAATTATCATAAAAAACTCAAAGTTATCAAAAAAAAAATTTCGTATCTCAGCTTATATACTTATATTATTTAAGGCAAATTTTTCAGGCCCAATATCACAATCCATAATTTTTTTATCCAAAAACACTATATTATTTAAAAATGGGGTTCCGTGTTGCCACACTGCGAATATTACGTAAATACCTAATTTTTTTCTACTTTATCCTGAAATTGATAATTACTACACTTATAATTTACGAGATTGAGTTAAAAAATTTAAATTTTGTATAAAAAAGTTTTATTCTATCGGCCATTTTGGAATCTTTTCGAATAAATCAAGTTCTGAAATCGCACATAAACAAAAATACTACACTTCTAAATAATACAAGTTCCTACACATTCAATATTAATTAAGTTTGTTTCACACTGTTTTACAGATCTACGTCTAAATGTAGCTTAAATCTATAATTAATAAATATAATTATTAATACACAACATTTAATTCGGTACATTCAATCAAATTTATCGTACTTTTACTGTTTCTAGGGATTTGGAACGAAGTTTTTTAACACGGCTTACGAGTAGCGCTGTATGTGTGTGTGTGTGTGTGTGCGTGTGTGCGTGCGTGTATCTCTCTCCCTCTCTCATTATCTGTCTCTTTTCATCATACAACCTCAACACATGTTGTAAATTGATAAAATTATACAAGTATTTACTGTTTACTTTCGTTTATCGTATGTGAATTGAGTGTTTACTATTTTCATAAAGTAAAAACTAAGGAAATTCGTTCCGACTACGTTATTATATATATATATATATATATATATATATATATATATATATATATATATATATATATATATATATATCTTTTTTATATGTATACATGTATAGTTACATACAGACATCCACTAACACTATGTATTAGTACTAACATTGACTCACGACAATCACAGATTATAATATCTACTAACAGTAATAAATGAGAAATAATCTCACACACAATAGTGTTAAAACACAAGGGAAAATGAACTCTGTTTACTAATGAATAGAGTTCAAATTAAGTTGTATATAATTAGGGATAGAATATATAAATTTAAAGCGAAGTAGGAACAGATCTGTGTTTGGAGATAATAACAAATTATTGTAAAGAAAATACTTATTACTTACGTTTTATACTGTCTTAATTGGGGGGAGATTGGGGAGAAAGGGGGAATAGGGGAGTAAAAGGGGAGGGGGGGTGGATTTGTCTTGTTTTTATTCTTAAATAAACAATATAAATTATGAACCTTGACATGTTAATTAAGGTTTAAAGTCGTAATGACCTAGACTATCAAGATTACTGTGATGCGAGTCGATCCTATTGATATTCGCCTTTAATTCCTCCTTGTCGGTAACTGAGAGTGACTTCGGCGTGACTTCGTTCCGCTCTGAGGCGATCAAGTCATGGGAACCGTTGACTTTCGGTTCGCTCGTCTCGGAGTATGATAGATCGAAGTTAGATATAGATTTAATTTTGTCTGCGGTTTCCAGACCGGCGGATAGAGATTTAGACGACATTAGATTATCTGTGAGAAAAAAAATAAATCTGTAGTAAAATTCTTAAAAACTGACAAATGTTAATATAATAAAAAAGAAAAAAAATATATAATAAAAAATACAGTGCATACTAACAAAAAAATTTTTTAAAAAAGTTGTAAATGTACAAAAAAAAATCAGAGTATATACAGAAAACCTGACAGACCTTGTTTTTATTAATTCCATTTAGCGCAGCCCTGGATGTAATGATAAGAAATTATTGATTTTTTCTTTATTTTTTTTGTTTTTTTTTTTTGTGCGCCTTAATATATGAGATATAGTTTTATAAGTAACTAGCATTTTGAAACCCCGATTTTTTATGTACAATAGTCCCCCCTATAACGCGGTAGGACGGTTCCGCGTTATAGGGAATACTTCCGTATAACGGGTTTTTACGACCTCGTATAACGCTTGACGTATCAATTAAATTAACAATTTTATTACTTATTTATTCATTATAAATTTCACAATACAGAATGTATGTGGGGAAATCTCCGCCTTATATGGGGGAACGCCCATATTATACGGGATATTGAAATCGCGTAATATGAAAATTCGTTATAAGGGTGCCGCGTTATAGGGGGAACTCATTATTTTTTCTCCGAAACAAAAATTATTATTATTAGATAGATAGATAGATAGATAAGCTCTTTATTGCACACAAAATTAATACAAGGAAACAAAAATAATATAAAAAAAAACAAAATATGCAAAGGCGGTCTTATTGCTAAAAGCAATCTCTGACAGACAACCTTCAGGTGAAAGAATTTCAGTAATAAGTACGGGACTGGCTAATACGAGAAATATTACTTAAAATAGATGCATAGAATAAAGCATTAATTATTTCCACATATGGCTTATAGACATTTAACTAATTAAATAACTTATTACATATAAAACCACTATGACTAAAGATTTTGTTCAAAGTCAATGATTTGAAGTTACGTACAGACGGGCATAACCATATAATACTTTTATATATGTGTTAGTTGAGTATTACCTTTACTAGTATCCGCGCCCGGGGTATGTCTGTCGTCCTTCCTCTCGGACGGCATTGAGGACGCTCTCATTGAGGTCACCATGCCCAATACCCTGATAATATATTTATATATATATATAACAATTAATTAAACATAATATATATATAACAACCTGATAATATATATATAACAATTAAATAAACTATTATATATAAAAAATACAAAAAAATCTACATAATCTGTATATATAAATAAAATTAATACAACTTTTTTTTTGTAAATTGTTTATCTCAATCTGTTTGTTTGTTCCGGCTAATCTCAGAAACGGCTGGACCGATTTTAACAGGACTTTCACTGGCGGATAGCAGACGTTAAGAGCAACTTAGGCTACTTTTATTTAGCTAGTTAAATAAACTTAGATCCTGTAGCCAAAAGATTCAAATAAAAAAAAAAAATTTGGCTAAAAAAAAAAACTGGTCACAGCAACTACAACGTGTTCACTTTAATGTGGATTATTTAATGAATAGATATTACAGAATGGAGTGTTCTCTCACCTGGAGTGTCCGAGGTCCCCGTAGGGCAGTGCCCCGTGCGTGTGCGAGACTCCGCCCCCCGCTGCCCGGACCGCCCAGCCCTCGGACACCAGCGCCTCGCACACGTCCACTGAACCACCTGGGGGGAGTGGTGAAAGTGGTATAAATTATGTTTATAGGTTATTGTTAATAAGCCTTTATCTCCCGGTTTTGTTTGAGAATGACTTAGTGAGACAAGATTTTGTCATTTTCTCATTTATCATTGATAACGACAGTTAAATGTTTTAGGGATGCTGATATGGCGAATTATATTAATTAATTAATTTAATTATTATTAATTTACAATAATGTCTACCTCTGGGTTAAAGCCACTCAAACGTAATAAAATATTTATTAGAGCAAATGTTAACTTTTATATTTTTCAACAATAATTTGATTACTTGAACTAATATCTTAATATAACTATACCTTAAAACCGTATTATTTTGTATGAAATCAGAAAACAATACCAAAAATACATTTTCAACAAATGATTATTATCAATATTACATACAAAAAATATATATTAAATGCTGTCAACAACAGGGTACACTCACCCTCGGTGACCTCATACAGCTTGATCCCGGGTACCTCCTTCTCGCTCCCTCCCGCACCCGCACTCTTCTTGTACGTACACGTACGGGATACTAGCGGCTTCCATTTCGCAACCTTTAAACGATTATACAACATTTTAATTTTATACGAGTATTTGTTTTATAATTTTGATAATTATATTATTTAAAGGGGTAGTGGATTCGAATCTGTATTTTTTATGATATGCTTTTGCACCTAATTTGTTTTTGCTTGAGAATTTGGTAAACATGTGTGTGTGTGTGCATGTGTGCGCGTGTGTCTGTGTATGCCAGCGTGTTTATGCGCGAGTGTTCGTGCTTGCGTGCGTGCGGGCGAGTGCATGTACGTTCGTGTGTATACCTGCGTGAGGTCCTCGAAACGTTCCACGGCGTTCGGATGCCACCGCGGCGTGCTGTGAGTGTCCCCGGGCTGCGGCGCGGGCTCCACACCCGCTAAGAAACACTCCATCGCCTGCGGAGCACGTGTAACAGTTGATTGACGTATTAAATGATAATAAACAATAATATTAATACGTTATTACGTTATGTACCTGAAACCGTAGTCGTAGTAGATCGGCTCGTAGTTCGCATAGTTCGTGTGTCGCTACGTATTCGCTGTCGCCGTAGTCCAGGAAGAACACGTCGGCTACCTGATGATATACAGGAGTTATGAGGTATTCATAGTAATAACTTTCCTAAAGCAATTTAGGATAAAATATTTTCTATAAGATTACAATGTTACTGCGTATATGTGTGCGTGAGTATATCAGTGTGTATGCATGTGTGTGTATTGTTGGTAGTGTGTGTACTCGCCTGCTGCGTGTGGTCGAACTCGTTGGGTCTGATGTCGTTGACCCTGGCGCGGTACCACCGCCCGTCGTGTCTGAACACCGCCGCCACCACCTGACCCACGCACACCTGCGACAACTGATACCACCGGGGTGGTGAGATATACACATAGCGTAAGGGGTGTGGCTTCCCGGGGTGGTGAGATACACACATGGGATAAGGGGCGTGGCCTCCAGAGTGGTGAGAAAGACACATGGCTTAATGTGCGTGGCCTCCCGAGGTTGTGGAATATACACAAGGCACAAGAGAAAAAGGGCGTGGTCTTTGGTAGATCACTTCAAGCATTGGATATTTTTAAGCGAATTGTTGTTATGTACCAACAAAGATGCTAGAAGTGTTTTTGTCCTTTTCCAACTCTTTTATCTCAGACGAATGGTATATAAATATTAAATTATTAAAACAAAAAGAAGTTTTCTTTTTCACGCAATTTATTATATATCTTTTTCACTTCAAATTAATACCAGTGATCAGTTGGAGAATATTTTCTTAAACTTAAAATAAGGCTACGAGGGTTCCAAACGCGCTCAGATCAGAAGAACCACACAACAAACTCAGCCGGGTACTTCTTTACTGTGATCACTGTTTCCCAAACATCAATATCTAGCGAGCAATTTACTAACAAATGGAACCGTCACAATTAATTCGATCGGTTATTATTAACAAAGATCACTCACGGCGTGGTTTGCTCTGTTCTCTCTATTGCTGTAGTATTCAGTCATGTGAGAGACGAGGTCATCCAGCTGTGACACCTGCGTACCCACGAACTGGACCCAGAAACGAGACGGCGATGACACAGCCGACACGTACACCTCTATTGACGACGACGTCTCTGAGGGTAGAACACAATAATTACACTTTACATTTAATATAAACACATTTATATGTATTAAAAATCAAACACACGTCACTAAGAACAACAAACAACACAAAGCCACAACGGACAACACAAAAACACACAAAAACAGAGACACTTTGTCTTGTTATATATTTTGACATACCTTGATAAAACTATTAATAACCGAAAAGTTGCTTACATTAAAAAGAAATTATACATTCGAATTTTAAAAATATATATTATCTATCCTCCTGAAAGGTCTGTGCTAAAACGTCACAAATATTATATAAATAATTTTTTTATATAAATATAACAAGACAACATGTAGGTGCATGCATCTTACCGCGCCTGTATTTCACATGCTTGGTGTCACCTGGCGTGTCCGGTCGGTCTGGTTGCGCTGCCGGCAGCTCTGCCGGTGGCCCGGTGTGCGCGGCCGGTGGGGTCGACACGCGAGGCGTGCGGGACTGATCTATCTCACGGCGACACCTCTCTGATTCCACCTGGGTATATTATAGTAACTATTTCATTATACATTATATATATTATAATTTTATTTAAAGTCATATTGGAGTTGTAATTAAGATTTTTAATATTCATGTAAATTATACATTTTTAAACGACTAGAAAAAATTGATTTATCTCAAACATTCTCAGACTTTCTTTAAAACACTTTCAAAATTTAGTGCGTTCCGGTGGTCCCATATCGGCTACATTTCTACCATATTCCCGAATCTGGGCAAAAATGTGAAGATTAGATCCTACTATGGTCCTAGATTCTAGACTTTGGACAAAAAGTTTCGGCTGAGATCCAATCGCGAATTTATTGTTTTTTTTTAAAGTTAGAATTGATAGGTTGATTACTTAATGGCTTGCGCTATGTGTGGATGTCAAAAAGTAAAGTTGGTGTATCAAAAACGTGATTCATCCAAATTTACTTTTTGACATCTACCCACAGTACAAGGGACTAATCAATTCTCACTTATCTAATTTAGAAAACCCACCATTACGAATTATTACAAAGATAAAATACGAACATTATAAATACTAACAAACTCGCTTAAATTTCTATACACCTTGTTATAAATAATTGTATTGAAATTAAAAATATGCCTTTATAGATCGCCTTAAGAGGAATTGTACATGGAATCACATTCTAAAGATTTTAAAGACTATTCAATTAAATGAAATTAGTTTTCATGTCAAAATACTTTTTAAAACACAAACTGAATATTTCTATGAATGTCGACAATGAACATACCATTTAATATTTTTTACAGTTACAAATTTAGTTAAATATTATTCAAATAGTTAATAAAAGCGATTAAAGAAATAGTTTTTGCTGATTATTCAAACTTACCTTATTTTTTTATATTTAGGGATAAAATAACTTGCGTTCGATTTTTAACCTTATTACAATGAGAATATAATTTCAATCCTTTCTATTCGCAAACACAAAGACAGAAAAAAAATATTGGTAATGTATGTACTCACACATTCGGCGATCAACTTTTTGGCCATTTCTATCTGTTCTGTGGTACCGCGCAGACTTATCTGCCGCTGAGCGCTCAAGTCTCCTCTCTGGCCTTCCACCTTCACTCGAGCACCGCTGCGGTGACTTATCAGGTTTATTGATTCTCCACCACTACCTGAGAATATATGCTTCATTTTATCTATATATATAAGCGATTTACCACTCACTGACTCATCACGAAATCTCCGAAACTATCTGTCCGATTAACTTACAATTTTACATAGTTACTTCTTTTGTGACGCAGACGTCCATTAAGAACGGATTTTACGGAATTCCTATCCCAACTAATTTCAACTTTTTGCATTTCGCCAAGTTTTAAACCTGTAGGAGCTATACACTTAAAGCGGTTACCATAGCAACAGTTACGATGACAACGGTTAGCATAGCAAACTAAGTTCGCATCCAAATTAATAGTGTGCCCAGCGAAGCGGGCGGGAATCAGCTAGTTAATATCTTAGTTTGATTCTTGGGTAATGACCATATATAATATAAGTATAGATACATATTAACAATTTCATGGGTACGGTAGACCAGAATAATAAAACAAAAAAGAAAATAGTTTGGAATCGACAACATATATCAAAATTCGGATTGTCGAATATTTTGTTAAATTCTTATGGTGTTGTCAAATCGCAGTCGCCATATTGGACACTCTAGCGAAACGTCACTGACACGCCATCTTGGGTTCGTTAAGGCTGATTCACACATGTTACTGTCATTTATTATTTGAACTGTGACTTCAAAGTCACACTTCAAATAATAAAATATTTACCTACATTTTGTAATTATGTAGTAGTAGTGTAAAGGCAGATTTAATGCGAGCAAAGCCGGATTTTAATGTAGTACACACCAATAATCCTGCCGCAAGCCCACCCGGGTACCGGCATGTAGTCGTCTGCTATAAGCGGTTGCTGGTTTATAAAGTCGTGTACTAATGTCTCGGCGATCTGCGTCGCGTGTGATCTCCCCCTTATTATGCATACGTCATAGTTCTTCTCGCTGAACTTCTTGAAGTGTATTGTTGCCCCCGTCTTCTCTTCTATTTGCTTTATGTTGGAACCAGCACGACCTGGACAATACATTTGATTTTTATTGTGAATGAGTAAATTTTAAACTATTTTTTGCCCCCTCTTCACCTGGAGAAGGAAAAGAAAAGGTAGAAAAAAGTAGTCAAATGTTGGTCGAATACTTATCTACCCCTATCTATTCTAAACCCGATCTTAGAATGAAAGATAGAGAGATATATATATATCTGCATCCTTTTATTTGTATGTCTGTCTGATTAATCGATTTTTCTAAATTATGTGAAAATACACATAGTCGTCTCCCAAATATTAAGCCTTAATTGGAACGTCACAGGATCTCGGGACATATTAAGGGAGTTTTCATTTTGTTTATATATGTTTAATTACGGTAGCATTATCTATACAGGGATTTTAAATTTAATTCAATATTCATATCAACGTCATCATAGTAAAATTTATTAGTTTTCTCGTATTTTCAATTACATAAAGGCCATTTGGCTCTTGGCAGTGCGTGTTGCTCTTCCCATTACCCGAAAGTGCTGTGATGGTATTTCGCCAAGTTTACAACTTCAAGTATTAAATTTAGATGAAATATATTTATAATATATAAGATGCTATAGGTATTTCCAAATCAAATTCAAATTCAAGTAAACATTTACACGCACTTTTGAATCGTCAATTACTACAATACAAAAAAAGGTCAGTGTAGTCAAGTAAGTAAGCCACCACCGGCTCGGAATGCTGCTCTGAGAAGAGCCGGCCAGAACCTCAACGGTTGCTCTTTTGAAAAGAAATATAACAATCTTAGATGATGTATATTATAATATAAATCCTGCGAATGATTCAACAACTTAAGTTCCATATATTTCAATCCACTAAAAACTTTTGAACGTTATAATAAAATTTATTTAATAACAATATGACATGAATATGACAACAATAACATTGTCAGTTAGTTGAATGTTTTTTATGTGGTTCAAAAATCAGACAGACAAGATATAGAAATATATATACATAATATAACTGAATATTATTTAAATTATTTTGTATGGAGAAGTTTTTTTAGAGATCAACATAATATGTTCATTCAATAAATACAAATATTACATATAAAGTAATTATTATTTTAATTAATGACTAGGGCGGTTTATAGAATTCATTGACTCCAGTTCTTTGTACATTGGTCAATATATTGACGTTTGTGAAACAGTGATCACAGTGAAGGAGTACCCGGCTGAGTTTGTTGTGTGGTTCTTACAGAACAGTGCGTTAGGATCACTCGTAGGCTTATTTTAAGTCGGAGAATGTCTATAGAAGGGCTTATTTCGATAAGTGTGGTATCGTTATTCCTGACACTCCCATTTGATACACAAGTGATCATTGGTATTGATTTAAAGTGGATAAAAAAATATATATATTTTACCGGATTTTATCAGAATTCACTTAGACAGAGCTTTTCAACTCTTGGGCACGTCGAACGAATGAGTGATTAAAGAATGGTAAAAAAGATTTATACAGGAAAAGTGAGAGAGAGAGAGAGAGAAAGGGGGAGGCCTAGAGTGACCTTCGAAAACACTGTATCTATATGATACTGGAGGAAGGTCACGTAAAAAGCATGAGGACTCCCCGGAGGGTACGTATGAAGAGGTTGATGTCTGTGGCCGAGGCGAAAGAGGTATGCAGAGACCGTAGCGTTTGGCGCTCCGTCGTCTCTGGCTACCCCGTAAGGGATATGGCGTGAAGCTAAATAATAATAATAATAATATAAATAAATAATAAATAGAGCTTTCAACAATCTCAAACAATAATGAATAATTTATAAAATAATAGATATGTATATAAAGCAGCAATAAAATTGTTCACATTTATACTAACTACTAACCGCAACTATGTATGAATTCACGTCATTTCATATTCTATTCCTGACAAGAAGATTACGATTTCTCGTAAAATAAATAAGATAAACCATAAAACCACTATGATGTTATATTATCTATTGCCCAATGAAATTGACTGAACTATTGGAATACTAGACACGAGAGTTGGAGATACATCACTTTGCTACCCCTCATATACAAATTTGAAATCAGGAATCTTTAAGAATAGTAATAAAAAAGATTCAATAACATGAAAAAATTATTAACATACAACCATACTACACCTACCTACTCATACTCATACACACACGTAAACACGTACACGCACGCACACAAACACACGCACACGTACACTCGCACACGCACGCAGTCACATACATACATACACATATTTTTCACATCCTTTTTGCCTCCTAACATTTATATATTTCGGTTCGGTTTCGGTTTAACATTTTTGTTATGTATTCATATCACTTTTCATATATGTAATTCCTAAATGTAACCCTATTGATCTTAGTTATAAGCAAATATAGTATTTATCTTTAATTTTATAACAATAAACAAATAAATTAATAAGGCAGTGTCTATATGGAATGTTTTTATTTATTTATCTCCATTATGTATATTAAAATAAAAAAGGCATAAATAAATTATTCTTACGTAATATTCTATATTATAAATAATGAAGATTATCCTTTATAATTATTTAATACATATAATTACTTATATTATTTATAATTATAGTATTACTATTATATGACGATGTTATGACTGTGTTGCAATGTATTACTTATTTATTAATTTATTTATTTAATTCTTCATTGCACAATACATAAAATAATGCACAAAAGGCGGGCTTAATGCCATGAAAACATTCTCTACCAGCCAACCTTAGGAAGTACATGAGAGAACTTAATTACTCAATAATAAAAAAACAATACATTGGAAAATTTTAATTTGTTAGTTTTTTATACATATAATGTGATCTTACTCTTGGATGTGGCTATTGGATATGGATGTCCTATTCCTATAATTTAGTTAGAATCTGTCTTCTTTAAAAATTTTATTTTCTGTATAATAGTAAATTAATTCTAATAGGTATATAGGCAAAGAAGTATAACTCTAACCCTAATTAGTGTACAACTTAATTTTTATTTATAAACCCAAAAAGTTTGGAAACAATAATATTGTAATTGTAATTTGGTTTATTGTAACTCGCATAACAACTAATTTTCAGTCACTCGTTATACTGGTAATTGTGATTATATTAAAATAAAACAATATATAGAGTTTGCAACTTATGGAAGACTTCGACTTAGGTGGACTTTGATTTGAAGATTTGACATTCTTATAAATTTTGAGTTAGAAAGGTAAAATAAATAAAAATTAAATTTGCAGAGGTGACAAACATATTTTTAATTTTTGAAACTATAAAGTTGTAATAAATAAATGGTTTAAAATAATCGAATTATAAAAGTTGCAAGATAAAGCAATGTTTGAGATAGCGTTCAATAGATTTTTTCGAGTTACATAAAACTAATATGTACCAAGTGGCTTTCTTACTGATTATTTTGACTATTAGAAGTTACTATTATTTGAAAGAAAGGGAACCACTCATTTGTTGTAACTGCAGTTTAACTTTGAAATTATTTATCAGAGCCTAATTAATATTAAAGCGTGACTTTTTCTAACGTTAATTAAAAGAGCTTTCCTTAATAAATACAACCATTAAATCTACACACCCGTTTTATATATTTGTATGTATATATCTATTTTCTCTAATAATTTATTATTGACTAGCTGATTCCCTACCACTTTGCTGGGCAAATAATAGCAAAGAATCACAAATTGTATGTGGGTAAATTGAAAATAATCACAAACTATGTGGGTAAATAGAAAATAATCACAAATAATCACCAAATGTTTGTGGGTAAATTGAAAATAATCACAAATAATCTTAAACTATATGTGGGTAAATTGAAAATAATCACAAACTATGTGGGTAAATAGAAAATAATCACCAAATGTTTGTGGGTAAATTGAAAATAATCACAAATAATCACCAAATGTTTGTAGGTAAATTGAAAATAATCACAAATAATCTTAAACTATATGTAGGTAAACTGAAAATAATCACAAACTGTATGTGGGTAAATTGAAAATAATCACAAATAATAACCAAAAGTTTGTAGGTAAATTGAAAATAATCACAAACTGTATGTGGGTAAATTGAAAATAATAACAAATAATCACATACTGTATGTAGGTAAAAAGAAAATATTCACAAATAATCACAAACTGTATGTGAGTTACGAAACCCTAATCCTATGAATAAACATAGTGAGAGGCCAAATAATTTTAATTTCTACTGCAATGCAATGGCAGAAGAGAGGGAGCGGGGGGGTAAATTTTGCAGTTTTTTAGCTGTAACTATGGAACGTTTGGACCTTTGCAAAATCCTTTCTTATTGCACCTATTCAATATGTGAGGAGTCTTGTGTCCAAATTTCAGCTTTGTAGGTATTACGGTTTGGGCTGTAGAGCGATGAATGAGTCAGTGAGTCAGTGAGTGTCTTTGTGTTTTATACATTAAGATATATATTAAATTATTAATAAAAATATATATATAGCGTGTATATATATATATATATATATATATATATATATATATATACATAATAAAATAAATATTTTATTATATATTTGTCTTACACACCTACATTCGCTCTATTCCATCCTAAGGATGGCTGGAGAATTCCTTTTTAGCATTAAGCCTGCCTTTTGTACATTTTTATTATTTGTTGTTAATTTGTGCAGTAGTCTTAAAATAAATAAACAAATAATAATTTTTTTTGAGATTTGGATGTTTTCCACTTATCGAGGTTAACTTTATTATATATGACTGAAGGTCATAATAATTGTATATTAGTTTGAATACACAATATCTAGCATGTCACAAACAGACCTTGAAAAGTAAAATGTCTAAATTTGAGACATTAGCTCATGTTACATGAAATGTGATCTTTTCAAAATATATTCAGTATTATTCATTTAATTTATAGAAAATTAATAATAATATATTTTTAATAGGAACTTTATTTCTCCTTTTCTTTATATAATTACGAAATATAATATATCTTTTAACTTACCAATAAGAGCTGGGACAATACTCTTTGGAACTTTAACTTCAATCATATTAACTTTTGTAGACCTGATAGGTTTATCGTCTGCTTCCTCCTCCTTTTTGAATACATAATACACTACAAATGCTGTAACGGTCACCAGGGAGAAGCCTAGAGCAGCAGGTACCAAGAGCTTGGTGTTAAAAGCCATTTTCTGTAACAAAATACATAAATATAAATAAACAAAACAAGATACAATAATTTAAATAAGAATAACATTATTTTCAACAATAAAAATAATATTGTAATAAATATTAATAATTAAATTTTATATTATAAATTCAATTGGATTCTAAGTATATGTGCAATTTAAAAATACATCAGCCCTACATACTATATAAATTTCGTATTGTTGAATTAATAAAACTTACTGATATAAAGGCTCTTTAGATATTTACTAACCACTTATCTTTTGACACTTATGGAAAAAAGATAAATGATATAATAATCTATTAGCAGCTATGACATAAGAGTAATTATTACACATGTAATTTGACACCTGTTACGCACGAAATAGCAATGTACATTACCTTCGTATTTACTAAAATATTTAATAAGTTAAATGTTAAATTTCTTTACATTGACGGTAGCTAATTTCTTGCGATGAAACATTTATTTGAACACATTTCGTACGGTAAATTCATTATAGTTAAAGTATAATGTCAATTTTGAATATTAATTGTCATATTGACATTATTAATTGACAAATGACAGTTGTTTGTTTGACTTAAATATCAGAAAAAGAACGTTCGATTTATGAGACTCGGTATATATATTTTTTTTCAGTTATAATTATAACATTATAAAAAAAAATATAAAAATGACACTGACGTTTTGTACTTATTGTTTTGTATAAATTTATACACAGAAACAAATATTAGAAAAAGTACAACTAAGAGAGGCTTATGCACCATGGAAGGTAGTAAATAAGTGTTTAAAATATTTACATTCTTTATACACTATTATAACAAAGTTCAAGAGTTGTTTTTTTTTGTTATTATCAAATCTCTGGAAGTACCAGTTGAATAGTGTTGACTCTTTTTATAACAAGTTTTCGAATGCAACGTTAATAATAATGTGTCTCGGAATCTAAAATTAGTTCTGAACTAATATTAAGGATATGTAATGTGAACACATGTGGGCGGAGTCATAGAATTTATTGAAAAAATATTAATTGAAATATCGTATTTTTTATTAAGTGATCCATAGTCATTAAATTTAGCTTGATGAGCTCTTACCAAACGATTTTTGTTTATATTCAATTATTTATTTAAATAATTGTTACTTGGTAGTTCCAGAGATTTAAAAATTATCATACAAAAACAACTACAGCTTAATTATATTAGTTATATACCTCTTTTTTTATTGTTTTATTTATTTATAATTAAGGTTTTTAATTGCGCAATATTTGGGGTCAAGGAACAAGCCGAGAAAGGAGTAAAATTAAAAAGATTAATACATATAGAATAGATGTTGTAGTGTTATATTAAAATCAATATTTTTATCAACGTTTTTAAAGACCAATTTTTGAAACAACATACAGAAAACCTTTCCTTCCAGTTATAATGTTTCATTATTTATTTTATTTTTTCGTTTTCAGCATAATAAAGTTATCAAAAGGAATATTTTTTTATGTAATTAAAAAGTCACCATGACCTGGGACGTTACTTTAGGTAAGAAGTTTTATTATGATCGCCAATTTTATATTTGTTGTCATGACCTTTGTAGGTTTCTTTCCATCCAATTTCATGTCATAGGAAAAATATTATCATTCATATACACGATATTATGCTAACCAAGCTTATTCAAAAACTAGGATATTATAAAAATACTCTACACATTAATAGAATAATGTACTTAATCTAGAATAATATTATAACTATAATATTAAATGTAATATTTTAAAACAATTACAGTTCTAACGATTGATTTTAATAAAATTATGTTATAAGACATTCAGTATATATTACGAATTTTGAGCTTATAAAAATAAAAAAATATAAATATATTTGATTATAATATAACATCTTGTCACCCTACTCACGTGAGCGTGCGCCCCAATAAAACGTAATCGTTTTATTGTTATTTTTTTGTTGTCCCTAACATCACGAAAGCCTTCATCCTCATCCGCCTGCCAGTAACTCGCAAACTTACAACCATGCAACGTCCTTACAAACGTCAGTTTTTGCGCCCAAATAATATGCATGAGGCATTTTATGGCGGTAAAAAATACATTGTTAAAATAATTATTTTTCGCTGTAAATAACAGTTACTTTATAGTCATTTACTTACAAAATATTAATAATTTATTTTTAATAGATTTCGAATACGTGGTTACTAAGAAAATACCCCCACGGATATGCTTCGGCACAGGTCTTGATCGTGAAGTGTTGCCAATGAAGGGGCCTGCACTTAGTCCCTTCATGAGGCGAAATGCCCCAGAAATTAAGCCGAACTTGGGACCCGGTTGTTATGATGATAATCGGGACGCCTTTTATGATCTTACACATAGAGTACGAAGTTCTATTATTTATAAATTATTTTTAACGTAGTAATCCTTAAAAAGTTATTTATTTTAACAAAAACTTTTTTATATACAAAAAAAAACTTGATACAGTCTTAAAATACATCAACTATGACAAGTGTTACAGATGTTCGTCCAAATTCAACTAACATAAAATGATATGATTTTAGATAATTAAACACAAAGTTTTAAAATATAATGCTGTATATGTAGTAAATAATGTATTTATAGATTTATAGCAAATGCTACTATGGACCAAAATCACCAAGATGGAAAGTAAAGCACGAGTACCAGCCTCCGCCACAGGAGCCTCCGCGGAAGAAACCGATCCCCAAGAACTGCGCTCCCTTTAACTCTACATCCAAGAGAAAGGGACTATTCAAGGCTAACGACTATCCCGCGTAAGTGTGCAAATGTAACAGCTTATTAGCAAAATAGAATTTGATGATTTTTACTACGTTTTTTTTTAATTTACTTGAATTCTAGTATGTACAAAAATTTCAGACCCTGCGACTACGTTCCCCAATTCAAAAAACGGCAACTAAATTTCGCTTATAGCTTCTCTGGAAAAAAAGTCTTAAGATGTGCCGTTGCGGTAATACTTTTTATTATTTAAAGTAGTAACTTATCAATTTGTATACAAATATTAAATTTAAGCTAAAGCATACAAGTGCATTCTAGTATTTTTTGGTCTGTGGCAGAAGACCAGGTAGATTTTGCTGTCTTCTTTTTGTAAGAGATTTATTTATTGGCTTATTAACTTTATTTTTTATGAACGTGAAGATAAAATGTGTCCCATATAATCTGGACGCATGTGGATTTTGCGGCTGTTCCTGTTCTGAGCAAGGAGACTACTGGCAATTCGAAAATAGAATTTTCCTATGTAGAAGACACTACACGGCATTATTTAAACACTGTTTAGCGAAATTCCAGGGTGCAAAATTATCAGAATTTAAGGTATATCATATAATTTTAACAATCAAATTACCTCAAGAACATTTTCCATCCATCGTCCATCCAGATCATTTAGTATCATTCAGATTTCCATCAAGATTTTAACCAAATAATATATTTTTTGTTACAGTCGGTGAGGGATTGTTTCTTTGCGCATTCACATAATAGCTGCAAAGCTGCTCTCAAAATTATGAAAAGCGAAGAAATAGAAAAAAAACTCAGGAAAGAAGCTTATTTGGATTTATATTTTCCACAACGTAGATTTTGTAACATTTGATAGATGTTTTTTAATTAGTTTCAATAAAAATCATATCTGTAACCATAATTAAAATTTTTCATTTAGTTGACACTAAAAAAAAATAGACCCAATAAATTTAAATTATCTTACACAAATTATTATCATTATGAAAATCCTTTTAATTTCTTTTTTGTTTTTAAAATTCATAAAACGAAGGTAGCAACACTACGTTCATCAATCATCTGACTGCGACAACAAGTGCTCTCATATATTTATTATTTATTTTGATAACGAGTCGATAATTTCGTCTTTTAAAACAAAATCATGAAGCTAGATTCTAATAATAAGATGATAAATGGTGACAGCGGCGACACTCCAGACGATGTTGTTGACCCGCGACAGAACGCAGAAGATATTATTGACGAAATCTTAGCCGAGTTCACCGAGTCTCGATCCCCTGACTCTTTAAGGAATGGCAATGGGATTCCAGAGAATCTGTTTAACATTATACAGCCTCCGAGGACAAGAACACCGGCTAACTCATTTTCTGAAAACGCTACAGTAGATGATATTGACCCCACATCAGATCTTGGTACTTCGATCCGTAATAAATGTTTGGAATTAGAAGAAATCCTTCAAAGCCTTAAATCTCGACTCAATCACGTTGTGCTCGATGAAAACATTGTTCTCAGTCCTGATGCTAACTCCATGGAAGCAGAACTTGAGCATGATTTAGACACTGATTGCCAAGAGGATCTTTCTCTGCAAGAATTCCTTGAAATACTTCAATCTCAAAACAAAGTAACCCCTAGTGGAGTGCAGTGATACCACCAATCACAACATTAATAAAATATAAAGAATTTATTGTGCAAAATTGAGATTAGATGATATTATCGTAACAAATATTAAAAGAATTTAGACATGTATAATTAGTTTTAATTATAATAAAACTCAAATCAGAAAAATAACATGTTTATTATATATTCTTTGCTTATTTAGTTATAAATACTTTTTAAAATTATTTTTATAATCTGTTAACAAATAAAGTTAGAAAACGAAATATATATTTTAAATGTTTTATCAATATGTTATAATGATTTACATGTCATCGAATAAATCATTTACTTCTGAACTAATACTGATTTCAGTTAATGTGGGGACCGTATCATTTTCATATAATTGGCTTTCATTGCTCATGTCTGATGTGATGGTACTCGAGCTGTTTTCATTCTGTAAAATGTAGCTCAACTTCTTTTCACTTATCAATTCTAAGACCTCATTTCTTTTTCTATCCATTAGATCCAGCTTGAATTTCTTTAGCCAATTATTGTAGTGATCTGGTTCAGAATTACATGATTCATTTCTAAAATGCATCATGACATCCAAAGCTTTGGTGAAATTACCGTCTATGTTTCCATAAATCATACTTTCAATGACACCAGTCATTGGTTCTGCCAAATCAGATATAGTTTTGCCTTCATTCTTATGTCTTTCATAATCACTTATAGGATTTAAAGTACCAATTTTAACAGTGGTGTCGGTCTTGACAATATTCAGGTCAACTTTGGGCATGACATCTGGTATGTCTGTAAATACAGAAGTGCTTGGTTGCTGATCAATATCCATTGCTGAGTTATTCTTCTTTACTCGCTTTTTAGGTTCAATTTTATTTAATACAAATAACTCCTTTAACTTGTCCATTGGATCGTAAGCCCTCTTTTCAATCAGAGGAGGAATTTTAAATAACACCATTATATCATCTCTTGGCGGTGGTAATGGTTCCTTTGGATTCATAGCTCGAAATGCTATACAATCCAACACATATTGGGCTAATGGGCTTACAACTTTAGCAACAGGAAAAGCTTCTGTATCATCAAACTCTGATTCTTCATAAGCGTTTGTAAGATCCATGGCTTCAATCAGTGCCTTAAAAGCACCAACCTGTTCTTCGGTACATGTATATTTTTTAAGATTAGTTGCAGGAAAAGCCATGTTTTTAATTTCTTCTTTATAGCACAAACCGGCCATTGAGAGACAAACATAATTATTTGTATCAATTACTGGCATGAGGACAAACATTCTTGGTGCATTTCCATTATTGTAAACCCGTCTGACGATAGCCACTAAATCTAATTCCAAAAGACATTCTACCAAGCATCTGATTGCATACTGTGCTTTTTGATCACCTTTCCGGCCAAAGATATAATGCAATCCTTCACCATTTAAATTCTGCCAGCTAACATTACTTGCTTTTGTAAAACCATATACATTGAATGACTTTGGTCCAGCATCATACAGCATACTTTTATCACTCTCCGATAATGGAATAACCTGTTCACCATACTGATAGCCTTTAATCACTTCAGAAGATTTCACTGCACTCTGGTCTTCTGTGTTGAAAAAAACTTTCTTTCTTTCAATAAACTCTTTGGTACTTGATTTGTCAGTGACAGGATTTTTGACTGATTTATTCCATTTCTTCACAACCGGCTCGTCCCTTATTCGTATATAAGCTGTAATTGGTATTTTTATATTGGGACCAATACTTAAATCTACATTCCAAGGACTTCCATTGACCATTTTGGTTTGGTGGAACAGTAAGTACCTCATAGCATAGTCAAATGATGCTGTATCTCCATTTGTGTCTGTTACAAATTGTTTTGCTAGTTCAATATCAGAATTTATGTTATCTTCTAAATATAATTCTGGACCAATCACATCTAGTTCCAGACCTTCATGTTGAAAACCACTTATTGCCTGCAAATTATAATGAACTTAGTTACATTGAAAGAAATAAATATATAAAATCATTATTTTAGTTGAATATATGTGATTTTTATATTATTTACCAATGTGATGTCACTTTCTTCTAAATCGGAGGGTGCTTCAAAGTTTGTCATTAGGATAATTTTTTTATTGGAGATCTTAAACCCAGGTACTCCATTCTTAAAATGATCGGCTGCTACAATGAGTGCGTCCAGCCAATTTCCTCTAGCTTTGGTAGGCTGAAATTAGAAAAAAAAGAGATTAAATTATATAGAATAAAAAGATGAGTAATTAAAAATATTGGCAATTATTGCTGGCATAGTTATGATTGTACTAATAATGCACACATAATAATTCCTTACTTGTTCCGGTATATCGCGTATCATTTTCCAAGTTGGAGACTGTAATTCCGATAGTATTTCAATGTGCCGACAACAACCCGGAGTCTGTTTCGCAAGCTCATTACTAGTTTTTCGTGATCCCAACAGTATTATACCCAGCAAGTGTTTACTTTGACTTAATATTTTGCGTTCTATAATTCGTACAACGCATTCCCTTGCGTTATCAAAAAAACTTCTCTTCTTCTCATCTGATGCCACATTTCTACCGATGTCTAAGATTATAAGAGTACCTTGATCTATTTTTGTTGGAGCCATTAGAATTTGTATAATTCTCACAAGAGAAAAACTGTAATATAAAATTTACTTATCTATTTCCACTTTCCTTTACAAACGATTCAAGTTTAAACAAGTTTTTAGTTTGACAACAGACAAGTGTCATATTCCAATGTAATGTTTATTGTTTTTATGAGTTAATGATCAGGAATATTAAAATTATTATAATTAATTAATTTCAATGTATTACATAAATTTAAAAAAGTAATATCAAATTGTAGATCTAAAAATGTATGAATCTTCTTAATATTATCTCATATTTATTATTTTATACGACATTACTTACCTTCCTCAATAAAAGTGAAATTTTAGAAGTTTCCAGATCCGACTATTAGTTCCGCATAAGTTAGTTTACAAAAAAACGAAGTCGTTTTTTTATATTATGACCTACATTCTGATTATTTGGTTAATTAAAATATTATTCATATTATTTATTTTTCCAATTAATACAAATCCAGTTTCAATTCTGATTTTATCATGATGATTTGAAAATAGTGCATTCAATTGAATGAGTAATTGAAAAATTCCTACAATTCTTAGTTTTTCTCTGTTTATCTTTATATTTTATTCTTGTTTTTTTTTAACCTTAATTTCTCATATAGATAGAAAGACTACAAACTTGGTGGAACTGGCAAGTTGCAACACCTATTATAACGTCAAATGACATTTATTTGTTGATCAATAGTGCCGACTTTTGAGATTGATAAAAAAATATTGTAATGTATAATCTAAATTGGTTGTGTACACTGTTTATCACTAAAGTTATTTTAATATCATTATGAATCTTAAGCACATACTTCATATCACATAATGAAGCATTTCGTTGCGTAAATGTGCAGTGCGGTTATTAGAAATGATGAAATTTTCATTTCAGCACAGAGCATTTTATTGCTATCTTGGTATGAGTATTTGGATATGTTTTCTTATTACTGGTGAGTTAAAAGTATTATGTTTTTCATTTTTTTTACATCCTAGATGAAGTGTGCTAATAAAAAACGATATATTATTTGATGCACATCAAAACAAATATATGAAGCAAATAATCATCATAGAAATAGAACGTTATTATTTTAAGAAATATAGTAATTATCCTCAGAAAAATAAAGACTCATAAACTATAATTTCTTGCAGTAGTATACAAATATATGTCCGTAGCAGAGGACACTGTTGCATTAAAGGTATCTCATAATGAACATGTGTCTAAAACGGATTCAAAATATCGCAAGCTGTTTCTGCGTGCGTGTAACCCACCTGATAGTATTGTAAGAGGATCTGAAGGTAAATATTTATAAAAAAGTAAATAATATTGTTACCTGATTAATAAAAGAATGTTAACTATTGTATTATTATATATTTATATATTTATAATCAAACATTCAGAAATAATTAATCAAAACATTAACACTAAACCTACCAAGAACCGGTTAAATTGACCGTTCTTAAACTTTTGTAAAACTTACACATTTTTAAACGTTATAATATCGTTATCAAACTACATGACAATTCTTAGAAAATGCATATAATATTTTCTCCACTCTTTACTTTTAGTTATTTCCATTATTACCTGCGTTATATAATAAAATAACTTTTAACTACCAATCAATATGACAGCGTGCGGTAGGAACAGGTATACAAGAATTGTCGGTAGGTTTAGTGTTAAATATCTATATACATACTGATAAATACCCATCAAAATTCAACCTAGTTTCTCTGTTACACAGCATTTTCATAATGTTAGAACTGTCACATATTTGTCTCAAGTGAAAATCCTCTTTTTCAAGCCGCTGTTGATACCGATGCATGGTTACTGCAAGGTATCCTGGTGGTGACTAGGCACGGTGATCGAGGACCTCTCACTCATCTCAAAGGTGGAGATAAGCTGCCCTGTGATGTTGTTCCGGTATCACCATTGCTTAAAAGGTAAACAATGACAGCTGTTCTCAGTGACTAGGTCCAAATTTACCATAACCATTTATGTTTTGGAATCTATTTAGGATGGAAAATACATTAAATTACCATAAGTAGCTTGTTCAAATTCTACACATGTTGATTAAATTATTATTTAAAAATGTAATAATATTAATTCAAAATGAACCATTTTGTATTCCAGAGATAAGATTGTTTAAAAACAAACAATATCTATTTTTTATTGTAAAGCTTAAATTTAATATGACAATAATTTTATGTTATTTTATGAAGCTAGTAAAAACTATGTCTATTTACTTTCATAGGTTTCAGATCAAATTTTGTATGCTTGTTTTCATTGTAGCTTATTTCTCTATTACTTTGATGACCAAAATCTGTAAAGCACTTTTGTAATCAAGTATTTCTATATGTATATTACTATAAATATATGTTTATTTTATTGATAATGTATTGTAGATTACAATATGTTTATTGAGCGAAGCGAGCATAGCGAGCGGAGCGTCCTACTGGAGACTTTTTCACATTCTTTGTGTCACGAATAGGCTCGAAAAATTTTGCAATCAAAAAGACACACATTAGGTGATGGTTTTTGAAAAATTATTGAAAAATTTCATGTTGTTGAGGAAAAATGGTCAAAAAACTGATATCCCATTGAAGTCAATGGGAAACGATGAGTCATTACACTGAGCTCGCTTCGCTCAATATGCAAACGGCAACCGAGATTTCGCGAGTGCAGCTGATTCTAAATCGTATATGATTATAAGGTAGATTGATTCTTTAATTGTCATCATTCATCAAAGGTTATCTGTAAGAGATTGCTGTAGCAATAAGACCGTCTTTGCACAAAAATTTACTGCATTTATATAAACATTGTAACATTTTTGTATAACATTTATTATTATTTATTTAACACTTTATTGCACTGTATAATAAAATAACAAGAATAAACAAAACAAAAACAAAAATATAAGGCGGTCTTATCGCTTAAAGCCATCTCTTACAGACTACCTTTGGACGTAAGTAACAATAAGAGATCAAGTGGGATAGTACAAATGATAATACATATTAATATTCATAGATGATAAACATACTTATACTAGAAATAATATATACTTATATGTACTTAATATAATATATATTATATTATGTTGTAAGTAATAAAGTTTTAAAAAATAAACCATGTTTTGTCCTCAGTTACGAAGAGTTCGTATTGAACGCGAGCGCGTCAGGTCGGGCGTGGTGGGTGTCGGGCCCGGGGCCGTTCCACAATTTCCCCTCCCTCCCCCGGGCATCCGCCACCCACTGCGCCCTCGGACAGCTCACACCCACCGGGGTGCTGCAGATGATTACTGTTGGTGAGTGTCGATACTTTTTTGTGTTGTGAAATCATTTATCAATTCTTTCATCAATAAACAAATTGAGCACTAAATACTGACGTTTTTGAAACATTGATCAATATCTTCATCAATAAGCAAATAGCTCGTAATTTTAAAGATATTCATTAAAATCCAACGCTCACAGTTGGTGGAAAGTCATAATCGATCCTGATCCAATTTTATAGAGTAGTAAAAATCTCAGGTAGTTAATATCGATTTTTAAATCGAATCAAGATCAGAATGATGAATTTAGTTTTCAATTTATTGGTTTGGTTTAATCGGCTAATAGATAGTGTATCAGTTTTTTTTATAATACTCTGATGTATGGGGTTTCCAAACTTTGTTAAGATGATATTTATTCTGCTCGATAGTTGATAGTTGATTTATTTTGGATATATATTAATGATAGAAATGCTATCATTTCTGATGATGATGAGTATTGAATTGATAGAGATGAATTAAAAAGATGATTTGGTGAAATGTGCGGTGTTGTACAATACATCTAATACGAGGGCCAAACTGAAAGTTTTTAGAACTGGCCACTTAAAAGCATTATATTAAAAAAAATAGTTTAAATTTTGAAAATAGAACTCTACCAATATTATTGACTGTACATTTCATTCATTTGTCATTTGTTTTACGATTTGGCGGCAAATTGAAAATTGTCTGTGCACGTCAGAATGAATTTAAGCCGAGAAAATTTTCGTGCAATGATTTTTTATGACTTTCGATGTCATTTAAGTCAACAAGAAAGTTATGATAGACTTCGATTGGCTTTTCACGATGAAGCCCCATCTTGTGCCACAGTTTACAACTGGTTTAATGAATTCAAACGTGGTCGAACTAATTTCACCGATGATTTGTGTGAGGGACGGCCTTCTACAGCGACGACTGAAGATAACATCAGTGTTGTGCGGCGTATGATAGAGACTGACAAAAGAGTGACCTATCAGCAGATTCGGACAAGGCCTCGAGTGACCTTCGAAAACACAGTATCTATGATACTGGAGGAAGGTCACGTAAAAAGCATGAGGACTCCTTGGAGGGCATGTATGAAGAGATTGATGTTTGTGGCCGAGGCGAAAGAGGTATACAGGGACCGTAGCGTTTGGCGCTCCGTCGTCTCTGGCTACCCCGCAAGGGATATGGCGTGAAGCTAAATAAATAAATAAATAAATATAAGTATGTACGTCTTATTTGCATAACTGAACATTTTTATCTCTTTATAACCAACTGTAAGCCTCCTTTGGGGGGCATTTTTTCTCAATGCTTATCTATAGTGTATAGAAGTACCAGGTTGTATTACTGAGTTTAACTTTTAGATCTATATAACTTTTAATACTATGAGTATAATGTATAAATATAACGGATACCTGAGAAAAGTTTTCTGTATAAGAATGATATAATAAAAACTTTACCATTAAAATTTATAGTTTGTCGCACCTCATTAATGAAATAGTATTAACATAGCTTAGAGTCTTATAAAGAGACAAAAGAGAGAGAGAGAGGGAGAGAAAGAGATAGAAGTATCTGTGTTGCATTCCATATTGTGATGATATAAGAATATTAGTTTTACAGGATAGTACCAATGCTTTACCAAATTTAAAATAATTAAAAGATTCATAGAGTTGTTGCCAAATTTTTTCCATAGACAAACTCTTTGAAATTCTAGAATTAGTGTGACATTTCATTTGTGCAATTTTTATTTGAAATAGAAAGTTTCTCTCCTCTCCGAATAAAAAATAAGAATTTTTCCTTATAATTTTGTTTGTTTGTTTTAATAATGAGTTTTATATCTTATTGCAGGCAACATCATTCGAGAAGCATATAGTGATAAATTGGGCACAGAATATCTAGATTTAACTGGAAAAACTGAAACGAGTGAGTTCAAACCTTATTAACTCTTCTCTATAATAAGAATGTAATCTTTTAACGTTAGTACCTTTTTATTGTACTATATAAATTTTCCCACCAAAAGTAATACTGTAAAATTAGTCATCCATAGAAAATAATATCGTTCCAAATTAAAAACTAATTTATATATAATTGTAGTAAAACTAATCACCCTTACAAAAAAGTACCAGTTACAAATTAAAAAAATAATTTAAATAAAATTAAATAAACTTTAAGTAAAATTTACAAGAAAATAACAGTTCCAAATTTAAAAATTATTTCAAAATAAAAACGGACACATTTGTGTTGTTATAGGCGGCGTGTCGTACAGCACTCGATACCGCCGCACGTTCCAGTCGCTGCAGGCGGCGTCCTGGGGCGCGGGGCGCGGGGCGGCGGCGGCGCGGGAGGCCCACAGCGTGGCCTTCTGCTACAGACATTGCGCCTGCCACGCTCACCACCTGCTCGACAAGTGAGTGACAACTGACATCTGCTGTCACGTGATATTCTTTATTTGAAATTTATTGTGATAAGTTGCACACGTGTTGCGGGAGGTGTCTATGTTTCTTTTTAGTCATGCTTCTGTCATTAGCGAGACGATTCTTTATTTAAATTTTTAAACAATTCTTGATAGGTGCTCAAACAAATAAAGCAGGGCTAAGATCAAGTAGGAATGAACAAGACAGAAATAATAAAATCCGTTATTCGGCAAGATGAAAACGATAATTACCGGTTGCACGGGATAAGCCTAGAATTGCAAAATGAATGGATGACCATAGGAGATTTTTGTATTCCACTAGCTTTAAGATCGCGCACCCTGCTTCATGATTGGTCCCCAGCGTTATTTAAAATTTTATCTTAGTGCATTCCAAATGACTCTCCCAGATCAAAGTTACTTAGTAAGATGGGGCACAGCCACTGAAAAATCTTGCAACATCTGAACCGCGAAACACTTGCTAGTAGGGTGTAGGGTACTTAAAATAGAGGTAAATACTCGCGTCGCCACGATAAAGTATTAGAAATTGTACGAGAATCGGTTAGTCTTTCTGTAGCAAGAGCGCTGAAGGGTATAACAACCACCAAAATATCAGTAAAGAGTTCGTAAAGGCAGGTTCGTTCAAAAAATCTAAACTAAAACCTTGTTCCATCTTGGACGCATCTCCTGATTAGACTCTCATGATGGACACCTATGAAAGGCAATACAAAATCCCCGGGGATGTTTGTGTTTCGTCATCTAGGCCGGACTTATTCCTGTACTCAAAACAACTAAGGCGCGTTATACTTGTGGAGCTTACTGTACCCTGGGAAACAAACATACCCAAAGATACATTTAAGCTTAACAAGTATTACGAACTATGTAACGAACTGATCAGGAATAAATTTATAGTTAATTTGTACGCTGTAGAAGTAGGAGCGAGAGGTATAACAGCAAAATCTCTCTACAATTTATTTAAGGATCTCAGCCTTTCTAAAACAATCATGAGTTCATTTCTAGAACGTATTTCAAATGCGGCTTTAGTAGGTTTATATGATATTTGGTTAGGTAGGGAGAGGAGCGTGAACAGTGAAGGTAAGCGTGTATGCGCATACTAAAGGGGACCCTTAAACCTACACCTGGGTCGCAAGGCCCAGGCATTGTTTGCGTTACTCTTCTTGCAACGCGATGGACCCGGCACCCGCACGGTGAATCCATGGAGTGCTAAGAAGCTTCGTCTCTCGTTTTTTTTAATTGTGCACGAGAAGTGAGTGACATTTGCTTTCACGTTCTTTATTTGAAATGTATGATTGATGTCACATGTGTAGCAAGAGGCGGCCATGTTGGTTTCGGTCACAATGTTGTCATTAGCGACACGATTCTTTAGTTATTTTTCTTTGTCACTATCACTAAAGCGATCGGTTTTCTTTTACTGTGTGAACAAATCATAAATTGAATGAATATCACATTATTATTGTATTGATGGTAGGAGAGTCATGTTTTTGTATTTGCTCTTCATAAAGTATTATTCTTTACTTAAAATTTTATTTCTATTTGCTTTTAAGCATTATATTCTCCATATTTTACTAGTAAATCTAAAACTGTAAATTGATATAAAAATATATTTTCCGTTACAGAAAGATAAGTTCAGAAACAAAAAAGCGTTTAGAATCTCATCCGGCAATAAAGGAATTGATAAACAAATTATCCAAAATATTATTCGAATCTCAGGAATACACGGATGCGGATGTAGTTAGAGACGCATTACTGGCTTACATATGTCACGAGGCACCCCTGCCGTGCTCGGACAGACCAAGGAAACAGAAGCTAGCAATAAATAAAAATAAAAGAAAATTTCGTTCAGACACCATCCCGCAAAGAAATCTCCTAGACATAGACACTCTTAATTTAGAATTGGAATATATCAACCAGTTGGATTTTAACAATGATTTCGGAAGGAAAGCGAGAGATATTATAGGGAACGATAAGAAGGCTCCCCTGGATTTTGATGCACAGATGGAGAGGGAGAAGCTTTTGTACTACCAACAGAGATACATGGATAACGCGTACGACGATGTTGTTATAGTTAAGAAGAATCTGGATTCGGATTTCAATTTTCCGAACGACGGGAGAATGGACTTCGATGAAGATTATAGGGAACCGACACCGGATGATACGGAATTTTGTATCAGGAAGGAGCATATAATGTCGGTATTCGCGTATCTGGAGTGGAGTTATCGTCAGGATGTTAAAAATATAAACAATAGACGACGCGGTCTCCTAATAGCGTATGGTCTTATCCATAACGTGGTCCAAAACATGATAAGGATAATATCGGAGAATAAGCCAAAATTTGTCCTATACTCCGGTCATGATAAAACTTTGCAAGCCCTTATTCTCGCGTTGGGTCTCAAGAGCTACCAACATTACAATATACAGTACGCATCCAGGATTATCTTCGAGGTTTACAGGCGGAAGGATCTTCGGGATGAATTCAAGTTCGTCAAAAGGAAGGCGGTCGCTCAGGATTTTTATTTCCGAGTAGTTTATAACGGCGAGGATGTTACGGATAAACTGAGTTTTTGTTCTAATAAACAGATAGTCGTGATGAAGGTCGTTGACCCCATAGATGATGTAAAGACATACAATACATATTTGTGTCCAATAGAGAATATAGTTAGGTTTATTCACGACGATTATTTCGCCGGTTTCAATGTTAGTAATTTCAAGGACGCGTGCGCTACGTACGGCAGCTCCAAAAATATTTTTTAATTTTTAATTTTTAATTTTTTTAATTTTTTCTCATCATCACACAAAGAGTACTTAATCATAGACTGACATAATTTTTACTTTATTAATTTTTTTTTTTTTTTTTTTTTTTTTTTTTTTTTTTTTTTTTTTAATGTAGCTTTTGGTTCCTGATTATTAACTAATAATGGTAACTGGATCTCAGTTTTAATGATTATATATGAGTATTATTTATTTTTTAATTCAGTTGTTCTTTAACGCACAAGGGAATCTATTGCTAATTATTATCTAGATCTCAATTAATACCACCTAATATTTTACTAATTTTTATATGAAATTATTTTTTTCTATGTATTGACTAAATGCATCGAAAAATATGCTTAAGCTTAGTTTAAGTTTAATTTATCAAATTTCTAAAATACAAACCAAAATAAGTATCACAATCTCTGCCTTATTTTAAAAGTGAAATGAAATTGAATAATTCATGTCTTTCGATTCGAATTTAATATTAAAAAAAAACTTCCCGCCAACGTCAATGTCAGAATTTATAGATTTGACATTACAATAATATTAACTACATATAACTTAGGCGTTTTGTTTTTTTAATTTATTTTTAATTATAAGAGTAGGTTTGTATGCGTTGTGAAATCATAAGAATATTTTGCACAAATTTTTGGTGTACTTTTAAATATTTTTTTTATTTATACAAAGTCGCGAAACGCACAAATACGACTACTTGAATCTAAAATTAAAAAATGTATAAAAAAGTAATAGAAAAATATACTTATTACATTATTACTATTAGATAAGTTAAACATTAAAACATTTGTCTGTCCTATCCGTCACACATCTAACCATATCATTTTGTTATATAATATTTTTTATTTATTAAAGAATTGACATATCAATACTGCATGTAATAAAATCGTTGACCCCTAACCTTCTTTTATTTAAAAAAAGTTAAACAAACATTTATAAATTTTATTAATATGAAGAGGCTGTAATGATCTAAAGGTCTTTGTGTTTCCCCTTGGAAAGACTAAAAAACAACATTCATAAATAATTGAGTCCAGCGAGCGGAGCGCTCTACTGGAGACTTCTTCACATTCTTTGTCACGAATAGGCTCGAAAACTACTTGACGTAAAATTAGGACATTTTGCAATAAAAAAGACACACATAAGGTGATAGTTTTAAGAAAAAAAATGTGAAAAATGACATGTTGAGGAATAATCGTCAAAAAATTTATATCCCATTGAAGTCAGTAGGAAACGATGAGTCATTACACTGGGCTCGCTTCGCTCAATATGCAAACGGCACAAGCGTAGCGAGTCGAAATTGAGGGTCTGTTGGCGTCTCTAATGACATTTATGACAAGTTAAAAAAAAATTGAAAAATTATCTATATATCATTTTAGATATATGTAATCCTGATATGAATATACAATAATATAATAAAGCGTAAAGCGTAATCCTTTTAATCATATACGGATCATATACGAATTTGAATGGTTTTCATTGCATTAAATAATAAACATAAAAAAATATGAGAAACTAATAAATCTCGTTCAAAGTAAATATTTTTAATCGTTCAAAATAGGTTAGTTACACCTAAACTTATAGTAGACCTAGTATATTATTAAAGCATTAATCTATGATTGAGTTCGATTAAAATAAACATATTTCGTAAATTCTACCAAAATAATAACAAGTTACAATATAATAAATGATATTGAAATTCAAGTTAAATGTATATAATTAAGTTATGTAATACAAAATGATGTTATAGTTCAATTTATCCTATATTTTATCATTTAAGCGTCACAGATAATATAATAATAACTTGTCAATTATCAATATCTATTGTCAATATTAGGAAATGCAGATTATCAATTTATAAAATATACAATGTCTGTGGTCGAGGCGAAAGAGGTATGCAGGGACCGTAGCGTTTGGCGCTCCGTCATCTCTGGCTACCCCGTAAGGGATATGGCGTGAAGCTAAAAAATAAATAAATATATAATTATTATCCAATCTACCAAGCGCTAACTCAACTAGCACACTAACATCAAATAGTGTAAGGTGCAGTGAGCTGTTAGCGGACTTGTGGTTTGCTATCTTCTTGTGTTGGTTTTAAACAGTGCGCTTAAAATTGGATAATGTAATGGGCCCGGTGCTGATATATCAAATCTTTTAATATAAAAATAAAGCATATTGTAGTTAAACCATTAAATCTTGATCCTCGTCATGAATGTGATGAGAACGTGGTTTCAGACCACGTGTAGTTGTAACCTTGGCAGTGACCAAGATTGGTGCCGCATTGCTAATAAGTCATGCTCACTGAAACGAGGATTGATAACAGGTGATTTGTTATGCACATATGTTTGATAATTTTATAAATTTAGGTAAAAATTTTCACCTAATTATTTATCTGTATTATACGAATTATTGATAAACTCAATTAAAAATATTTATTTTTATATTCTTTTTCCTTCCCTGTTTGGGAATAATATATAATTGTAGATAACTAGATAATAATAGTTAAAAGTCATAAATAAAGCAATCTAGATTCCAATGTCCGTATATAATCTAAAACAAGTAAATTAGTTTTAAGCAAGACATCTAAATTGTACTGCATTCTGTAGAGTCTTGTCACGTGGGAGTAAGTCTGTGGGTCATAAAACAGACAATAACACTTTATTTTATGTTGTAATCAATTTTATGTTTTGTTTATGTCATGAAAATGTAAAAAGAACATACATGACTGTAAGCATCTAAGACATTATTGATCTGAGCGTAAGCGAAGCTCTTAACCGTTTGGGAGACCTTTTTTTGTGTTTAGCTGTCTCCAGAATGCGACGAGATAATTAGCTAAAAGTTTTCTCATGTACGTTTGAGCCGAACGCGGATGTTATGGCGAAAGCAGATTGAAAAAATGTTTAGCCATTCAAAAGTTATCAAGAAAAGGAGAAAGGAGAGGGGCTCAGCTCAACACCCGCCGCGCACGGTTGGCGTATCCTAGTTAATATGAGTCCTGGTATTCGTTATATAACTCGTTTTAAAAACATATAAAGATATGTTTACGTTATATTAATACTAACCGTACTACAGATTAGAATAATGAATTGATTGATCGCCTTGTTTACGTTAGAGGTGTGACTTGAGCTGCGCTGGCGCAGTATAATACATATTAATAGATAGAGAACGTAAACAAATACATCACGCCACTATCTGCATCTCTTTTTAGATATTTTATCTCTCTCTAATACTTATCGAGCATGGGAAGAAAAAAACTAATTTTGTATGCAATGTATTACAAAATAAAGTGATTAAAACGCTTTGGAATAACAGTTTTAATGAATGCGATACGTAATTAAATTACAATATAATGTTCTTCATTACTAATTTGTCGCCGACTTACCTTAGATACTTACTTTAAATTCTATACTCAGACTATAGCCACATCAAATGTCATATATAGTTATTTTAGCGTGCAACAAATAAACAAACAAATTAATAACTTTTCCGAGCTACAGAATAACTTAAATTGTATAAATTACTTTAAAAATAGATTTTATGTAATAGATTTGGTCTTATCACTATTTAGTTATAATATTCCATCAATATTCAATATAATATATCAATATATAATATTCAATAATTGTAACTTCTGATAAACGGTTTTTTGTTTAACCAAATTAGTACAAGAGAACAGTGAAATTATCACAAGTCTGAATCATGGATACAGTCAGAAAAGCTAATGTTTTTCGATATATTAATATATATATATTAAAGAGTATCAGATAATATGAATAAGTTAAGAAATTGTTTTTTTTATTTCTTTATCGGTGACGCAAAGGTCAATATTTGACGTGATTTGACGTTTGATAAATTAAAAAATATATATTCTATTCCAAATATAAGTCTTAAATGCATAAAAAAAATTAGTAATCTGTGTATTTAAAATAAAAAATATACTATTTTTAAAAGTTTTTTAATTATATTAAATATTGAAGCGAGTTTTAATTATTATTACTTATAAACATGTTTTGTCTGGAGGTGTGTCCGCTGCGTATGTCACTGAGTCACGGCGTAAGTAAAAGTCAACACGTTCAAGGTTTTGTATAATATGTACTGGTATTTTATGTATAAACGATTAATGTTTTTCTCTTTAGCTTCTTTTTATTAACCGTTAAATGTTTTACGTATTAATATTTAAAAAAAAAAATTAATGGGCACTTATTATTATTATTCCGGTGAACATGAATTATTAATACACAAAAATATATAGTGTAGTATATTAAAAAAATCAATATATAAACAATAATAATTATATATACCTATATACCTAATTATAAAATATCAATAACGGATGAATTATTTTTTGTTTTTACTATTTTTGAATGCCATTTTGACGTTTAGTGATATAAAAGTTTGTTGGCAAGCTTCGTATTATGTCAAACAAAACAAGTCTTCATATATAAATCACTTATTATAATTCAAAGGAAACCTGATTATAATTCAACCTAACTAAATACGTTGAACAATTGACATATTGTATCATGAATAACAAGTGGGACCAGTCGGTCGCCATTTTGAAATTTCTTCGAATCGTCTACATTATGCTTAAATGTATTTTTTTCTGTTTTATTTTTACCACGAATTGTTTTGTAGACTGTATCATATTAAAATATATATTTTTGTAATAGGTGAATGCTAAAGGGTTGTCTACTAAAGAGATGTACGTGTCTAGGGCGTGGATAGTCGATACTTGGTAAGGACCCTTCAAAGGGGAGCTGATTAAATTACACTCTAGTAAGGGTTAAAATAAGGTTGTGAAGTTGTCTGGTCTGGAAGTATGTAAAGGATTGAATATTGGATTTTACATTCTTATTGTCATTGTCTCTGTTAATAATTTCCCTCCAAAAATTGTACATTTTCTTTTCTATATTTTTGGCTTACAAACAAAATAAGATGCCTAATTGTTAGTGTCTCAACACTCTTCTATATTCTTTATATATTTAATGATTAACCTTTCATTTCCGCCTATTTAAAAGAAGACTCGAAGAAGAAGAATTGAAATCGCTAAAAGAAGTATCGGTTAAAAGTAAATACTCTGTAAAAAGTCAGTACTCAGTAGACTAGAATGCATTCATAGTACTAAATATATTTAAAATGTTAACGATTTAAGATTTGTAAGCAATAAATTTTAATTGCATGAGACCTTCGTGGTTGAAACCTATAACCGCGATTTTAAACTAAATATAATGGTTATTTTAACATGTGTAACACGTGTGTGTGTGCGTGTGTGTGTATCTCTTTCTGTGTGTATTTGTGTGTGTGATGTTCTTCACTGAAGCATACCTTGTTATCAATATAAATCACTGATTAGGTCTGGGTAGTCTAGTGAATGAGTTGTTACTTCACATTTGAGTTAAGAATATAATAATTATTGTCTTAAAAGAACTTAAAATGAACAAATAAAAAAAATAAAATCTTGTACAAATTGATAGGGAAAATCACAAAATTAAAATATGGTAATTTAGGAAAATAAAGAAAAATAACAATCTTTATAAAAAGTAGATCAGCAATATAGATGGCTGATGAATCTTTTGAATGTTAATTGAGGAGATTCTTTAATCGGATGATATAAAAAAATATGTTGCAACACAATAAGTATATAGTTTTATTCACTTGTTAACTATTTGAACTAGCCAGTATCTGTGCGTAATAAAATAATTAATATTATATTATGTTGATTGCTAGACAGTTGTTATTTTATTTGCATAGATAGAACTCTATTATAGAAAAACTTGGAGTATCCACGTATTAGAGAAACCCTTGAAACCAACATTGACTTTGTGTTGCCTGAACGTGACGTCACAGCGCAAACCAAAATCGGAATACTACGTATACACATATTACGTTATAGGAAACTGTTCTATTAATATAAATGGTATATTCAATTGCGGTAAATAAATTAATAAATAAACACGGAAATATCTAATTATTATTATTTGCCTGAACTTGACGTCACAAACGTAAGGTAAGGTGGTTTCAATGTATTTTAGTTATACCGTCTCTTGATGCATCAAGAATGCATGCTTCAGGGATAAAAATGACTTTTAATCTAAATTTCTATCACAAAAAGATAATTTCATTAATTAACCGAACTTTTAAGTTCTTTAAAAAACAAAAAAAACGATATTTTTTATATATAATAATTTCTCTAGGGATGGGATTATAGAAATATTGCGATAAAATCTCAGTCAAATTTTATTTTCAAAACACGGAGCTTATATAATAATATAAAACCGGTTTTACACCGAAAAATAAACATTTCAACAATGCTAATGAATATTAAACTTAAAAACAAGGTTTTAAGGATCATTTTACATTATTTTTTAAAATTTCATACTTTTTAAAATTCATAGCAAATAATTAAGAACAGACGGGAATATAAATTATCGTTTTTAATAGTTTTTACATACATTTATAAATATATTAGAATTTTAATCATGCATAATATAATATAGTGAAAAAAACAATACTATAATTGGGAATGTTTATGTGGGTGTTTGTATTGGAACAAACGAATGAACGGATTTAGATGAAACTTTACAATAATACAGATTTTGTTTAATACTTTATAATATAATAATAGATATCAAGTCTAAAATCTTGCCTTCAGATAATCTTAGAGCTGAGAGAAAACCGACATGAAAAGAGACATGAGCCGATAGACGGTAAAGGATCTTACAAACCTAAATCGAATATATATATAACATAGTGCGTGGAAACCCGGATTAAAAGGTAGTATAAATAAAAAACATATCTCTCTGAGATTAGTACTAAATATGTAAATAATGTCATTAATTATCACAAGTTAAAATCACCTACAATAATAATAATATAAATATTATTAAATCTTTATCTAACTTCACGTGCTCACATCAACTGCGCAGTACACAAATATAAAAACAATAAAATATAGCGCGAAATTACATACGATAAAACATTGGACATGAACGAATAGACTCGATTATTTTCAAATTATTATTAGTAAAATATGCAAATTATTATTAGTAAAATAGTGGACGTCTTTCAATATTTAATCTATTAGTTATTAAGTGTTATATTACATCGAAAAGTTGACAGCTGTCCGCCATTATTATCCAGTTATGTCAAAAATCAGATAAATTAATGCTTTTAGCGCTTCTTTATCCGGCCATATTAAAAACTATACCGCTTAAAATAATGCTTTAAGCGCCATTTTATCCGGTTATATTATAAATAATTACTCCTGAATTAAAACTTTAAGCGCTTTCTTATTCGGTTATATTAAAACAATCCCTCTTAAAGCTTTAAGCGCTGTTTTAAGCGCTTTCTTATCTAGTTATATTATAACATTCCCGCTTAAATTAATGCTATAAACGCTTTCTTATCCAATTATTATAACAATCCCGCTTAAATTAATGCTTTAAGCGCTTCCTTTAAGGTTATATTAAAACAATCCCGCTTAAATTAAAGCTTTAAGCGCTTATCGCTTCCAAATTAATTCAGTGTTACCTAACATGTTCGTAATACGTGACTTTAGATAAAAATATTTTAACCGCCATGACATACGGCACGTACTCAACAAAATGTTTGAAAATAATAGTTTTGTAAATAGTTCAAGGATAGAAATGATTTTAAAAACAGATTTTATGTATAATGTAGTCTATTTTAATACAGAAAGTTGAAGGTTTTTGTAATTTTTTTTCTATAAATGCTTTTAAAGAACTGATCATTATATGTATAGCACTGGTTATTACAAACCTCACACAACCAGGTTATATTAGTCAGGTTACAGTGGTCGGGTCAAGTGGGTGAGGAAGTTTTTGTCGTTAGACATAAAAAGATGCAGGGATCTCTTGGCTGGATGCGAAAACCTTTCGCAGTGGACTCTGATGCGGCCATGTTAAGATCGTTCCATTTACTGTTCAGTTTTGTAGGAGTCGCTGGACAAAGTCAGGCTTCAAGTAGTCTGTTAGAGCTCAAAAAGTCTTAGTCTGGCTTCTATAACCTGGACAGCTAGGAAGCTGAAACGCGGCATTAAATATATTTCATAAAAAAATCTTTTATAGGGGTAAAAGTATTCCATATGAAGATTTAAATGATAGTTCCACAGTAAATTTCACCAAAATCCGTCCAGTAGCCTTCCAATTACAATATTTTCATTTTCACGAGGTATTTTTTTCCGAAATAAAAAGTATCCTATATGTTGACCGGGGAAATTTCCTTTAATTATAAACCAAATTACGTCATAATCAGTCCAGTCTGTTTTGCGTCGTGAATAAACGTTCAGAAAAACAACAAAAACTAAAAAAAAAAATTGTCACGTGCATGACATGCGAGAAAGAACATTTCAAAGTACTTTGTTTATTTTATATTTTGTTTACTTTATTATATTATGTACGTAGATTATTTTGGACATATTACAGGTAATAATACGAAGAAAACCAGACAGATTTATCATTTTTTGGGAAATGTCATGTCATATCTTACGATAAAACCTTGTTTACATTATTATCAAGAAATACGCAATATTGGGAATCAATGATTCATTATATTGTTGTAATGTTGTTTTGGTAAACATTACATCACCCACTTATGTAATATTACAACAAGGAATCTCTTGTTTTCTTCTAATCTTAGAAATTATAACTTGTATAGTAAATGTAATAAATGGTCGTATTTATGTTATAAATAAACAAGTAAGTAAATCGAGTTACCAAAGGTTATCAAGGATATAAGTATCAAATTGTCTTCTATTTATCTTATCTTTTATCTTATTGGGATAACATCTGGTATGTATTGAATTTATATATTTATAGACGAATTATTTGTCAATTTATATAACTAAATGTCAAAGCGAAGAATATGTCATTATATTATAGTTGAAGTATTCTCATTTTTTAATTGTCAAGGTCAAAGAAATAAAAAGTTGAGGAAATATTACAATGCCACAAAACATAACTGGACTGTAATTATTGAGAGAAATCTCTATAAAACATGAAGTAGGAATTTAAATTGAAAAATATATAAGTATAATGTTCAATTCCAAAAGATTAAAGTTTAATTACAAACATGTTATACAAAGGAGGTAGTATTTAACAATAATTTATAGATGTTTTTTAATAAACTGACAGATATAAGTTTTTTTTTTGTTTTATTCCAAAGGAGGTTTCAAGGTCAATTATGACATGTTTTTAATTTTACTTTATTGTTTATGGTTCTCATGATCACGACGTAACATTTGTGAATCATATGAATACATTATGGACTACCTTTGTTAAATGATATCTTCGTCCTCAAAATGCACCAAATATTTGGTACCAATACTAAAATTAAATGTTATTTTAAATGGGGTTTTAAAAATATATTCACAATTTTTTTACTATACAGTAATAAGAAATTAAATTATATTGCTGTCTCGATCGGTATTTGACATACGAGTTGAAAGGTTATCTGTAGTCACATAATCCATAAGTTTAAAAAAATACAATGACGTCTACTGTCAGATTGGTTAATGACATTTCATTAAACTGCGTGTCTTGACGCAAAAAAAGTCATAAATTAGGTAAAATAACATATACATGATAAATAATTTAATTTATATATAATGTTTATTAATTTCCGAGTTTATATGTATAATATGACATTAACAACAAAGAGCTACAAGACGCGTTCTCGTAAATATTAAACATACTAGAATAACAATTTAATATTTACCTTTCAAAGATCTAGGTATTTATAATAATACATTATATAAATGTACCGGTTTATATAATTTGATAATGGGCTTAGCAACAAGTAGCTTCCGCAATGTGTGTGTGTGTGTGTGTGTGTGTAATGTGTACAGTTATAATGCGTCTGTGTGTCAGTTATGTCATTTTGTTGAGTTGGATTCTAAATTGATTTATTTAAATGCTTATAAGATATATATATTTTGTTATTATTTAATAATATCTATCAATAGATTTCGATTTGATAATTGATACTATATTGAATTATTTATTATCCATTATGTTTTTTTTTATGCACAGATTATTTAAATCATATAATTATAATATACAAATTCATCTGCTACTTATAAAATATTAAATGATTTTAATAACAAATGTGGTATTTAAAAAATGGCGTGTTTTCTGTCAATACCAAAATAACGGACGAAATATTTTTGTAAATTTTCATATTTCAAATAAATCTGGAATTAAGTTTTAATTGATTGTGTTTGAGGGTCACGAGGCACGTCGTATGAAATAGCTAGTATTATATAACTGTCAGTGCGACGCCATGATATATATTAGTTGTACAGTAAAGCTATTATGGCTGCGAATGCTGCATTTTAAATTCATTTTATTTCATTCATTGTATTTATATTTAAAAAACTGAGTTTTTAATGTTTGTTATATATAACTAGATTAAAATTAGAATAATATCCTTATCTTGAAAATAATCTTAGTTTTACTTAATTTAATAATTTAAAAACGATATGATATTATGTTATTGTGTGGAATTTCTGTTAATTCTATCATCTAGATGATTTCCGGGTCTCTATCGGTAAACAATACTTTGTATGATGAAATTTGTTTAAATATTATGTATTTCAAATAAATAATAAAAAAGATTTTAATACCTTTTTATTCTAATACTTGTATGTTAAATTAAATAAAATTTATTCATGTCAATGGTTAATTTATTATTTTTAAGGCTCAAAAAGTCCTTGTAACTTTATCGTTGTAGGTATATTAGGATATCGCCATAACAACACTGCTTCATAAAAAAACTACGCACATATTATGTTCTCGTGTGCGTTTATTAGATAACGTATATAAGTGGCGGCAAAGAATAAATAAATCATATATATTTTGACATTGACAATATTTTTTTTAAACTGCAGGCTAAAGTCCTTTAACTATTCTGCCTAATTTTAATTATTTTCAGTACAGATTTAAAAAAATATATATTTTGTTTTTTTTTTCTCAACCCTTCGAGCACACATACTTGAGACGGCTTAATGAAAATATAGCCAAAGGACTGTTGGTTTCAAAATTTGTAAGTTTTTTTTTTTTAATTATTGTTTGTTTATTTATTTATGTAGTGATAATCATTTGACGTGTCATCAACATTATTCATTCATTCATTCATATTTTTACGGTTACCTTTTCGATTTATTTCACTCTCATTCACTCCAACTTTCAATATTTCTGACATATTTGAGACTTACTATAAATGATCCATGAATAAAGATAAATTGATATTAATTCCGTAAAGGTAAAGGTAATGATAAGTTATATTTAACCGGCAGCACTTTAAAATGGAATGTCATTTATACTGGTTCGTGAATTTGTGATTTCGCAGTTGCTCGTTTGTCTATTATAAATAAATATGTAGATTAACCTCAATTGACCTATTTACAATATAGCACTGGTATTTCAATATATTATTATGTACTTAAAGCGAAGTGATGCATACTTAAATTATATTATTGATAAACTTGGTTCTGATGGTGAGTAGAAATTTTCATCCTTTTTAAATGGAAACCGGAAATGGATGGGAAGCATTTTGATCTTTCATTACAGGCGTAATTTACCAATTTATTTATTACATGTGTTAATTATCATTTTAAAAAGAAAGAAGCTATCTTATACGTCTCTCAGATGTCAAGTACCATATGGTATAAACAACAGACAAACGGTTCGTTCTCCAACATTAGTCTATGTTTGTTTTGATGTTGGACACCGCTATGTGTGTCATGTTTACATTGAGGCGTGCGTGTGTGCGTTGAGCGGCAACGTATTTATTTTAGACACCGGCGAGACACGGCTCAGTTCTCAGTCCTCCGATCAGCTAGCTGTGTGTGTTGTGATTATTTACTCTATATCAAGGGGATAAAGTTCAAAATGTCCGCTTCACCGATCGCAAGGCAAGCCACCTCCAGCCAAGCCATACCTTCGAGGAGGGTCCTCATCTCTGACCCGGCGCAGATGCCCGATGTATACTCCAGTACCCCTGGAGGCACTATCTACTCTACCACCCCCGGAGGTAATTTGAACCTTACACCACTTAAAATATGATTCATTATAGCTTATAATAATTTGAAGAGTATTTATTAAGCAGAAATTATATTATCTTATATATACATTTGTATAAATCGATTCAGTTTTATTATTCTTCAAGGTTACATTTACATGAACATTTAGTCTAATAATAAATACACACACATGCGAATGATTTCAACTACACGCAAACACAAATACACACACACACACATGTACAGCCGAATAATTTGATTTGAACGCACGACTGTCAATAAATATTACATAAGACCGCATGTTTTACGAAAACTGGGTTAATAATATTGATACGATAAGGTTATTGACCGACAGTTAACTTTTTTGATTGTAATATAAAACGTCTTTTACAATAATTATAATTAAATCGTTTAAAATTAGATGTGACAACGACCGGCTGTCGATTTTTGACCTTGACTATAATCTACTGCGCAGTTCAGAAACACGTGTTCGCGGTTATTTTTTAAATAGGTTAGGATTTACTGTGTTGTTTTTTAACGATTTTAATTATCATTTTCAGGTCATTTAGAAATTTGTAAATTTAATAAAATTCGATAAGATTATATAATACGTATACATAATAGGTATTTAATTTAAATCTAAATAATATAAAAAATAAGATTTCTTGTATCTAAAAAACACACGTGATTTTGGAGCAGTTTGAATATTTGTAAAAAATAAATTTCAAATTTATTTAAATCATAATTTCTGAACATTATATAACTTGGTTGATAAAAAGCTTATCACGATATTAGACCTTGACACAAATATTTTAATTGCCTTTATTCTATTACACCTTTGTAAATTAAAAAAATAATATATTTGAATGTGGAATGCAAAATATATATAAATGTTTTTTTTTCAGGCACTCGTATCGTCTATGACAGGTCTTTTATGATGTCGCTTCGTCAATCGCCAATATCACAAACGCCACCGAAGTGTTCACTGCCAACTGCACTGTTAAAGAACCCACCGATCTCTTCAAACAAACCCACCACTCGCCAAGTGCAGAAGCCACGTTCCAATTCCATTTCTTTCGACGAATCGCAAGAAACATTCAGTATGGATCTCTAAATTAGTATATTGTATAAGATTTTTTTCTTTTTTTATTATAAGATCTTAAGTCCTTGGACTTTGGTGATTTGAGCAAGTATGTGCTAAACGCCATATTCGAAGGTCAAAAAATATAAAACTCTTGGCCAATTCAAATTTACTTCTAGTCATACGTATATGTAATGATGGCAGATTCCAGAAGCCTTACAAGGTGCGGGGATGCGTATTACTTCACAAAAGAAATCATACAGGCTTGTTTATTTGGCTTTGGCACGTTACTGTTTGAATAATTATATAGTATTTAGTGGTAGATTACGCGCGACTGAAACCTTTTTTGTTTTCGGCGTTTTAAACGCGATCCTTTGCCTTAAAAATAAGGTCACAATTTTTTATGGAATGGTTGCTTATTTTTTATCTGTGCTATAAGATCATTCACGTGTCTATCATATTTAAATTTGGAATGTTTTTATAAATTTAAACGGCAAAGGATTTACTGTAAATATTAGATGTAAGATGCGTTTGACGCACAAATATTTGAAGAGTATTTTTCTGTATTTAAGCAAATGCCATTATAAAAATAGAGGTTAATTATATTATTATTTACTTCTGACTATGGTGTTGCAAAACGCAATCTCAGTGTGATGAGACTTTATAGTTAAGTACATATTTTTTAAATATTATTGTTAAAAATAATATGATATTATTTTAAGAATATATTGGTATTGTCTGTGTGAGGGATCCTTTAGGGTGCATATATAAAAATTATGTATCAAATAATGCCTTTATATTTAATACAAATATGACAATTGAAATGTTTAATTAGTATTTTGAAAATTGTTGATATTCTATATGTAATGGTTAAATTTGTTTATTATTTGTAGTTTCAAAGCATTTACTGTTAAGGGCCGAAATATTCTAAGGCTTGAATATAAAAAAAATATGAATTAATTATAAATATCTTATTATTATTCCAAAGTTGTTAATGTTTTGATATTATTATCAATGGACTGCCAATTATTCAAATAAATTGATTATAACTAAGATTTGTTACTTTTATTTCCCACTTTATATGAATGAAAATTATTAACACGAACAGGACTCGAACTTGTGACCGCTAGAGTCCGTAGCTTTCTTCCTTGATATATTTATTTATAGACAACTTTCAAATACCAATGATACAGTGATTCCTTTGTAAAAAAATGGAGGAAATGTTCAAAATGAATAGATTTTACATTTTTTAACGAAATAATAATTACGTTAAGTACCAATAGATGGCGCTATTAACAATATGTTAACAAGTTCAGTTTACGAGCGAGAAAGCTTGTATTAAATAATATTTCACTTTATAAAATAGTAAAGAAGTGAAATCTGTAAGTTTTTAATTAATTTTATATTTTTTTTAATTAATAGCTACATGATTTGGTTATTTTATGTCTGTCTAATAGTACCTAATTTCACGTAAAATATGTTATCAGTCCTTACGCATAAAAATCTTAGAAGGGTAAAGGGTTGCATTACGCAGTCCAAGGGACTGAGTCCCAATGAATGGGGAGTGTAGAAAACGGGTATTTTGTTTAAGGATGGAAAAAGGGGTTGAAAATAATTAATCGTTAGCTCTTTGTGGTTTATGAAGTGATTTTTATATAAGGTAATAGCTTGTGCCAGTAGTAAGAAGAAAAAAATTAATAAGAATCTTTGAATATTTCGCGGTAATGAAAATTCTAATTTGATTTCATTTATATGTATAATATTTGGAAGACACATTTTATATAGTAAAACATTTTTTTAATAGATGCATTTGTATAGATATTACACAAACTTAAAAAAATACGCTCTTTTTATTAAAGACTAATACCACAACAATATAATATATATATATATATATATATATATATATATATATATATATATATATATATATATATATATATATATATATATATATATATTTTTTTTTTTTTAATTTATTCTTCTTTTTGCACAACAATATTTTTAATATTTGAATTTAGAACTATTTCTATGATTTGATGAAATTGATGTCTAGAATGGTAATGAAATTTTAAATTAGGAATATGAGACGAATGTCATTTTATAACATGATTTCGAGGTCATTGCCCCCTTGCGTGGTAGACCGATAATCATTGGAGCATAACTTTGTTATTTTAAACTTTACATACATAGTAATAAAGTGCTTTTTAGAATGACACCCCACCCCCATTCACCCTCACCCTTAGTCTGAGACTAATCGCTCTTGATATTTGCTACTGTTTAGTTTATTATGGGATTAGAATTGAAATGTTACGTATTTGTTAATATTTGTATATCATTTGAATATCTGTTTTATTGTAACAGTCTTAGTATTTTTTGTCTTTTACGATACATTTTAAATATTTTACTCTATACTAATATTATATAAAGAAATGTTTTGATTGTACGTGTGTATATTTGTATGTATGTAATTTCAAACTGGAAGGATTTTAATGATTCTTTTACGGGTTGAAATTTGCATTATTATAGTAACAGACTGGTTTTATCATGATAATACAACTGATAAAGACCTACGGTAAAATCTAATAAAAAAGTACATTCAACAAATAATAAATAAATAAAATTAAACTTCAAAATGTTTGACGATCAATGAAGCAGGTGTGGTACTAAATTAAAAATCTATACAAACTATTTGTTAAATACAATTTACATTTTAATAGCTGAGATAAATTGTAGACCATAGACAATAGACTATTATATACTCTATAAGTGTACAATTGTGTATAGTCTATAGTATGTACTAAACCGTAATACTGCTTCAAACTTCAAAGAGGTTTTAATCTCAGCCCATCCTAGATAAGATCATTAAGTCACCTCTCTTTGTATGGAGATTTAAGATGGCGGTACTTGTTATTATGTTCATAAAAGTACAGTGTTCTTGAATAGGTGTTATAAATAGACAAACTAGCTCGCTTTTGTAAGCGGTTTATGGTTCATGCAAAATATTACCATAGAGAAACTGAATGGGATTGGTAATTTGGACTCAATACATTACTGTCATATTTAATTCATGTGTATATTTGTTGTGATATTTCCGGTCGAGGCAGACCGTATTCGAGCTGCACACGAGTTGGTTTTAAATTACTTTCCAACAACCACGTGCATTTTTAATATAAACTTTTTTAAACATTTTGGATTTTGATATCGTTTTACGGGATCTTAAAATCGATTTACGGGATTTCGAAATCGGGTAATTGTAATAATAGTTTAATTTTAATTAATAATATAAAACATTTTTATACTTTTTTATAGTTATATCTATTATAGTGTGTCCATAGCCTTTATTTTTTTATTGATCTTTCAAACTGTTTGACTTTTCATGTGCTATTTATGCTTCAAATAAAACCAATAAATTTAAATTGCTTTATGCAAATCCTTTTTTATTTGTGAAAAGAAATAATTCATTTGTTATGAATTTTATTTGAAAAGTTTTCCTTTTTCTATTTTATTTTCTTATTATTTTATCTGTAAAACTAATAAACTCGAAATTAAGTTCGTATTCTGCTAATACCAAATAATAATTATAAGTTATGAAATGTTAGTCGCTAAAAAAGGTAATTTTCCAAACCTTAACACAAATGTGTGTCATATTTTTGTTATTTTTTTTATTTTTTTTATTTAAGAGGAGTTCAGACGAGCTGGCGGGTCACAAATGGACATCACCGCCGCCCATGAACTACTGCAACATCTGAACATTTATAAGTGTTGCCGGCCTTGAAGGTAGGAGTAAACGCCTTTCTTGAAGGTACCCATGTCGTACCGATCTATAAATACCGCCGAAGGGAGTTTGTTCCACAAGCGAGTTGAACATGGAAAGAAGGTCCTTGAGAACCGCACAGTGGAGGATCGCCACGCATCCAGGTGGTAGGGATGGTAAAGGAGTCGATGGCGCGCTGTGCGGTGATGAAATTCGGTGGCAGGCATCAGATCGAATAGTTCTTCGGAATACCCCCCGTTGTAAATGCGGTAGAAGACGCATAAAGAAGTTACGTCGCTACGCAATGCCAAAGAGTCCAGCCGTTCGCAGAGCACCGGGTCCCCGACAATCCGAACGGCTCTCCGTTGTACGCGGTCAAATGGTAGCTGATATTGGGGTGATCCGGACCAGAGATGAGAACAGAGAACTTTATGTGTGGCCGGACCTGCGCCTTATAGAGCGCAAGTCTTTGACCAGGTTTGATATACTGCCTCGCTCTATTGATCACTCCCAACTTTTTCGTAGCCAACTTGGCCTTGCCCTCCAGATGGCCACGAAACTGATAATCGCTCGAAATGTCGAGTCCCAGTATTCTGATACTTGGCGAGGCAATGAGGGGAGTGCTCTCGAAGAGCGGTTATACGACAAATGGGGTTTTCTTAGTGGTAAACGCGCAAACCTGTGTCTTTAGGGGATTGAACTGAACGTGGTTCAGTTCACCCCACTCTGAGATCATCCCCAAGGATGTCTCTATAGAAGACACAAGTTTCTTTCGACACTCGTCGACGTTTTCCCGAGAGAGACCTGCACGACCGGAATATACCGCATCCCCAGTGCTGTCATCCGCATAACAATGTATGTTGGAAATATCCAACATATTGATGTGCAGGAGGAACAGAGTTGGGGATAGCAAGTAGCCTTGAAGTACACCAGCTTTCCCGGGCTTTGGGTCCGAGCAAAAATCGTCGAGAGCGACCTGAATGCTCCGTCCAGTGAGAAATCTGGTGATCCACTTACATAAAATTTCGGGAAGCCCATAGGAAGATACCTTTGAAATAAGCCCCTTGCGCCATACACGATCGAAGGCTTTCGCCATATCCAGACTAACTGCCGGACCCTCTCCCTTTGCATTCAATAACAGCTGCCCAACGGTGCGTAAGATATACCAGACGTAACAGAAGATCACCAGCCGATCGACCATGGCGAAAGCCATATTGCCGGTCATTGACCAACTGGTGATCCTCGAGGTAGGTTAGGAGCTGTTTATTGATAAAGCTCTCCATTACTTTGGAGAGAAGAGAAGTAATGGCGATAGGTTTGTAGTTAGCTGGGTCCAAGCTATCACCTTTTTTAGGGATCGGATGGACAAGGGCACGCTTCCATGAGACCGAGACTACGCCTTTAAGGTAAGAGTACCGAAATAGACGCGTTAGCACTGGAGTCAACTCAGGGGCACACGTTCGTAGCACTAATGGAGAAATGCCATCCGGCCCACTCGACTTATGAACGTCCAAGGAAAATAGAGACTGCCTGATAGTTTTTTGCCGAAAAACTATTTCCGGCATTGAACTCTGACACCGCGGGATGATAGGCGGTGTCTTCCCCTGGTCGTCCAAAGTCGAGTTGGAGGCGATAAGAGTGCCCGAGAGATCGGCTTTCTCTTTTGCCGTGTGGGCAATGGCAGTAGGGATGGCTGACAAAAGTTTCCCAGAGCGGCTTCAGAAGAAGGCTTTGGTTAAGGAAATATCAAAATTAATTATACATCTAAATATATAATATTATTTATATATATTTATATTTATATGTAATAATATTACTTTTACTATGTGATAGTCTTGTAACTCGAGAATCAAAAAACATTATTAGGAAGCCGTTGTTTTCTTTGAAAGATATGTTTCCCAGTATTTAAACCAAAATTAACAGTACATTAATGACACAAATTTATTACCTTATACAGAAATCGAACCGAAACCCTCTTAACTAATCGTGGCTCACTGAACTGAACCTAGTAACATCATACAAGAAAAAGATACATAATTACATCTTTTCTTTTCTTTAATCTTATCTTTTCTTAGCTAAGTTACAAAAGAATCGGGGTTGCACTTAATAAAGATATCACGTCACTTCTTTTCACAGCTTAATTGGTGTTTTATCTTTATCAGAACAGACACGGTCTAGTTATACGTGCTTCTATACGTAAGTGGGTCACAAACATTACGTTCCAGTTAACCCTTCACTGTTGGTTTAAAATAGTTTATTATTTTCAAACAAATATAAATAAATATACATTTCCATGCCATTGCTATTTGACAGGGCATTATATAAATGAATATCTTTTAAGATTTTGTTGTATTTCTGAATATCTGGCTTTTAAATATTTGTATTTCTGAATATGTGGCTTTTGAGAATTTTGTTTTTCTGAATATCTGGCTTTAAGATATTTGTTGTCTTTCTGAATATCAGTCTTTTTAAAAGAAGGGCCTGAGATACCTTATTCAAAGATTCAATAGATTCAGAATCATAAAAAAGTAATGAAAAAAACTTCAGCCTATATTTTTAGGTTTCATATGTATATATATATATATATATATATATATATATATATATATTCATATTAATTATATAGATAATATTGGAAGAATTAAATTGCGGTTTGTCTTTTTAATGTATTTGGTGTAAATAGATCTAATCTAAATGTATAATTAATGTGTGATAACATGACTATTATTGGTTGACAATTGATCAAATCCTGAAGGGTGAAGCATTTAATCTATAGATGATTTTTTATTTTAAATTATCTAGATTTAGACTGATCTAAGTATGCTTTTAGTTATCATTATGATAAATACAAAGAAAAATTGTAAAGAATGGCTTCCAACAGACAAATCAAAACTGCAACAACGTGTTTGTAATATATATATTATATTTTTAAAGAAATTATTATTATTTTATTTCATTATTACTAAAAATATTATTCGTAACGAATTATTCAAACACTATACTCCAATTCGATCCATATTTGACATGCCAGAGATTAAAATATGATACGCTGAAGTAACAGTAATATTATATATTCAATACTATAAAATAAATTTCATTAAAATAAGTGAAAAGAGTACGCCCTTAACCATGGACATTGGACATAAACCGTGCAATTGAAATGTGACGTAAATGAAATAAATGAATAATAATATAATTAATTAAATTAATAAATCTTTAGCTGGAGGTGTGTATTTACATACCGACAGACGGACAGTGGACAAAGGATTTCATCCCTTTTAAGGAACCCTAAAAACAATAAATATACAAATTAGGTCTATGATATCCGTATTCCGTGAATAATTACGATTATTTACTGTATGTTATATCAAAATACTAAAATGTAAATATGATGCATATATTTTTATTTCATTTAATTAGTGACAAATGTAGTTTATTGATTTTATTTTAATAGATTAGTCTTATTAATATTTTAACCGACACAAAAGAGCAACGTTATGAGTTGAACATGTTTATATATATATATATATATATATATATATATATATATATATATATATTTGTCTAACTATTTAGTATATCATAATATGATGAGAGAAAGAGAGAGATGAAAGAGAGATAGCAAGAGCGACGAGAGATTGCGCGAGAGACAGATGTCGAACACAAAACTAATGTTTGAGATCAACTTGTTGTCCGAAGCCTTCACTTACAGAGGCTTACTATATTAATAATTTCGATTAAAACTTCGTGTCAATAATAAAACATAAAAAATACAAATTTCGAATCGCCAACGTGTATCCGCAAAATATGGATTGTCGACTATTTTGTTAAATTCTAATGACGATCACAGACGAATCACAGTCGCCATTTTGGACGCTACCGAAACGTCACTGACACCGGAGGCCATCTTGATATCGTTAATCAAAGCTATAACTACAATAATCTACCAACATTATTTAAAATATTGATGAGAAAAATCACATTTAACCCGAGCGAAGCCAGGTTACCATCTAGAATTAGAATAGAATTTAAAAGATGAAATTTAGTTTCAAACCGTCCTCTGCTCCAAATTCTCTTCTTCCAGGTGTGCGAAGCCACGGGCATAAGCTAGTTGCTTACAAGTTTAAAAACAATTATCAAGGCGGTACACGGTAGCTCAATTTGTACAGTGACGAAACTATCTTAGAGTTTTCAAGTTCGAATCCAGTTCGTGTTGACGATATCCTATACTCATTCATGTTTATAAACAAATATTAAAAATATATTTCAGTCATAAAAGTATTCCCAAATGAAGGTCCTTAAGTTTTAACAAAGTTCCAAAACAATCTAAGAATAAATTGTGAAAAGGCCGCACAAAGGTCAAAGGGCTGGATCGATGTAATGTCGTTTTCGGATTGAAAAAAGAAACTAACAAAATTCTCTTATTCAATAAACCTTTCGTTTTATTTCACCCGCTTTTATATAGGAATAGTATTCTACTCCAACATACCGTTGAAATACTAAGAAAAAATTAATTAAAAAATATATATATTAAATAGTTTTTTAAAAATTCAATTAACTGTCATACATACATATATACATACATACATACATACATACATACATACATACGTACATACTTTCACACGCTTCCTCACATTGCACATTGAGTCAAATCTTAGTAGATTTTTATTATTTTGTATAATAACTATGTGTAGTATAAGATACAAAATTGTAAGTATCATAAATATAAAACTTGTCACGTACCTAACGTAAGCACACACTTTATGGGCAGCACAGTGACGATCAGACGTACATTTAATTATATATAAAGATCATTTAATATTATTAATAATTAAGTTCGCACCGCGGTTCCGGCACGCAAATAAATTATAAGGATTTTTGGATAAAAAAAAATATATATATATATATATATATATATATATATATGCTACAGTTTTGAAGGGTCATGTTAAAAATCTATGGCTAAAAAAGGTAAAAGTTATGTCAGAAAACCTTTAGAAATTTTCATTTTTGCCGACCGTTTTGTTTTGTTTTGTTTTTTGATGTTTTTGAACAGACGTAATATTATATACCGACAACTATTTCTCACACATGCATTCAGAATGTGTCACTGGCAGGGTATAGCTAGCATTATATAATACAAAAATCAAACAAACCCAAAAATATAGGCAAATGTAGTTAGTTTAATTTCGGAGTTACTTAAAACTATTGTTCTTGCTAGGGCGAGTTTGACGAATTCAAACACGGTAAACCAGCAGTTTTGTTGGAATTCATAGAAGATATACGAGATTGGTAGAAAAAGACAGACAATTTGACTGTTCCCTTCTCACTCACTCACTTTAACGCTGTCATGGCTTCTTTATGACGATTTTCTAAAAGAATGTTGCTATCTCTTCTGAGTCAGTGCTAAAGTTATTTATCTAACACTAGTTTTTTTATATTTATTATTATTATTTTTATTTTATCTTAGCATGTATTAGTTTCTTAAAATTATTATTTTATATCTGCTATACGAACTCGCGTTTTTTTCATTTTCAATTTTCCCGCCTAAATACCTTTATAATATAAAACCTTCTTAAACGTATTAAATATTAGAATTTTACATTTAAAATGTAAAATGCACATTAAAAAATAAATGTTCGTAACACAATATCTTGACCTCGTACAGAAAAGTGTGGTTTAGGGAGAAAATTGCTAAAATGAGACTTTAAGATAAGTCAAGGACTTGTATGAAGTGTTGTCGCCATTTTTATTTTATTTCTTATTTTAAAAAGTTGCAAGACTGCTTCAAATTAAGTACAAATAAAGAAATATGCAGAATTAGGTATTTTGTTGTGTAGAAAGGTATATTTGTGAAAAAAGTTATATGAGAATTCTTTTGTGTTTGTTTGGTTATAATTTTGTTGACGATTGACTTGACAGACGTGACCTGACGAGGAAAGCCACCGTCCTTAATGTGTATACAGTTACTACTATCGTAGATCTTACAAATTTTAAGTCCTTTAAAATTAAGTTTTAATTCTACATTTTTTGCATCTTCCTTCATACGAGACCGTATAGGGTAAGAATAGTTTTAGTATAGTAGGTATTATGTAGTATATAGTAGGTATTGTGGGTAGTTAGTAGGTAGTGGTACTCAGATTAGATTAGTGAGAGAAACAATTTTTTGATCATCATTTCTGAACGAAATGAGATATTTTAATTCTGTTTTTTTTAAACATGCCCATTCCCGAGCTCTACAGCTCTGTCAATTTCATTCAAATCGGTAAAATAGTTTTTATGCGATGTTGCTTCAAAAAGAAGTTTCCCAAACGGTTAAGAGATTCGCTTACGCTCAACTCAACATGAAAAATATATACATTATATATTTTGAAAATAATAATTGCTACCTTTCTTTGGGTGCCTAAACGTAAATCAGCCTTTAAAGTTTTTGTCTATTAGTCTTTGTTTGCACAACACAAAATCTACTGAACAGATTTCGATAATTGATTTGATATAATTATAATCGTAGGTTATTGCGCCGGTGAAAACATAATTCTTATGGATTCTAAAAAAAATTTTACGTATTCATTCATTCCTAAAATACATACCTTAAAACTATTTGACGGATTTATTATTTTTATGATACACTCAGATAAAACATTAACACGATAAAATACAAGATTTTAGAATATTACAAGGGCTGATAATATATGGTTTAGGTTTTGAGTCGGTAAAGGGGAGCCGAAGGGGGAAATTCAAGATGGCGGGCAACTAGCCACTGTAGCCATAGCCCAAATACATTACTTGATATATATTTATTGATATAATTTTCACTTTAGAATGATAATACGATACAGGACGTTCAGAATATATTACAGTAATCCTTGAGTGTGAATATCTTTAAAGTATATACATATTTTGAGACACAATTGTCTTTTAAAATAATAATATCCTATCCATTTTTATGACATATCTAGAACAAGAATTAAAACGTTACAATAAATTCTTAACATATAATAACAATAGCTACATTCTTCAAAGTACGCATAAATCAAGCACGAAATAAATGTAACGTAAAAATTATAATAAAAAAGTAATCACATACATGTCAGACATTCTCAGTTACTAACACATACATGTTTCACACACACTAACACAAACCAACCAATAAGTTTTGTTCTGTTTTTAAAAACATTCGCCTTGTATTCTATTTTTTCAACAATAATAAATGCGATGAATAATATGAAACATATCTTTCATACATTCATTTATTTATTTTATTTGTAAAATAAAATAAAAGTGAATATTTATTTTCATAAATTGTTTATTACAAATAATAATAAGATTTTGTTGTTTATATATTTAGTTTGCGTTTAAATACAAGCATGTACTTTAATCATAAAACTCCAGACACGAACGCTAAAGGACTTTATTTCCATATATTAAACAGTTATTAAACTGACGTCCCTCGGCTGTAATGTAATCTGACGCGACGGCGCGATGAGATATCCATGAGTAATATTGGCGGCAAATGTATGGAATATTTATTGACAATTTGACATAAGTCAACATTGTGAAGGAATTTATATTAAATACTGATTTAGTATATTATTATTTGTGTGAATTGAGTGTTTGTTGACTATAATATAAATGTATTCACACTGCAATTTCATGTAGTTTTTGTTTTTGTTGTGTTTTTTTTAGGTTATTTATTTTTGTATAAAATATATGTAAGTAATTTCTAAACTATTAATAAAGTATTTTTCGTGACTGTAATAATTTAATTCGTATATTAAAAAGGATTTATACTAACGTCATGAAAGGATATAATTATATATTTAATTTTGAAACTTGGAATTGATATGAGGAAATTATAGCAATTGTAACTGGTTCACTACGAATTCAAATATTATCCTCTTGAGTTTTAATATCGAATAACATGATGTTCGCTATGTAAAATGTTTTTCAGATGATACTCAAACCATTTTAATCTGTATCATAATACCTCCGTGGAGTTTAATATGTGAGCTCGCAAAATGTTAATATTGAATTTATTATGCCGAAAAGGTTGAATTTTTCAGGCTGTGTGACATTTATGTGTCATTAGATATTTTTATAATAAAAAGTCTTGTGCCGCTCGGAAACGAGGCAGCGAAAGCTTTGAAATAACGGTGGTATTTAAAATGAAAATTGTATTCAGGTCAGGCGTTGCGGATGTAGGTTGAATTTTGACGACGGAAATACTACTGAGACTATTGAGGAGATTCGATTATAGGAAGCGTCATTGTGCGCCCACGATGCCGCATTATTATATAACTATTGCGGATTAAAATCCAAATATGATACAGACGTTTGACATAGTATGTTGCATGTACTGTCAAATTAGTTACAGCCGGCCGACGGACGGACTTAATTAGAATCTAGTGGATCGGTAATTCAGTGATTAGCGCGTTGTTTACCGGAGGGCGGCGGGCGTGGGGCGTCGGCTCGTCAGCTGGGTGCGCGCGCCGCGGTCGATATCCTCATCAGGGCGCAGGCGCGACGCTATCGAGCCCGCAAAAGGTTCGCCGCCATCGCTCGCCGCACACGCGATGCATGCGGGCACCTAGCGGAACCACGCGCGCGGGCCTCATGGGCACCGTGCTGAGCTTCAGCCCGCGCGAGCGGCGTCCGCCCGTCGCCGCGCCGCCCGACCGAGCCGCGCTCGCGTACTCCTACGAACGACTCAACAACGCCAAGAACAGGGAGAACCGTGACGCGCCCCGGGACGAGCGACGCGCCACCCTCGACGATGCCGCCAAGATCATATCCGAGAAGACGGCCCTAGAGAAGAACCTCAAGAAGCACTCGCTGTTCATAAACGCGCTATCATGGAAAAGGTTTTCGACCGCAAACAATAACAAGAAGAAGTTAGAATGCAAGAGCAAGAGCGTCTCGACGTTCCGGGCTCCGTTGACGGACAATGCGCCGTTGGATAGGAACAAGAATGTTAGCGTGGGGGGCGCGATATACGCGCGGGCGGTGGCTCCTTTGCCCCCGGCCGCCGAGGTCGCTCGGACCAACGCGCTCAACAACAATGTGTGCTACGAGAAGCTGCCGACGGCAGCGCCGGTGCCGGCTCCACGGAAGACCGTGATCCAGGCGTCCACTTCGGAACTACTGAAGTGCTTGGGCATGTTCCTGCACACGCGCTGCCATCGCCTGCGCGACTTTCAAGCCGGGGACGCCGTGATGTGGCTGAGGACGGTGGACCGCTCGCTCCTCCTGCAAGGCTGGCAGGTATATATCATATAACAATAACATCAACATTGCCTATGTTATGAAAACATCGATATACTACGCACTGTTTTTATTTTTAATTAAATTATGTTTTTTCACTTAATTAAGTTAATAATATCTAAACAAATTTTTCATGCTGAAATCATTATAACAAATGATTACATACATAAAAACGAATTTATGAAAACAATAATTTTGTCTATGCCCACACTAAGATGTGCATAGTGCATAGTGTCCGTGACACGTATAGTCTATGGTTGGTGCCGGAGTGTCGCAAATGTTCTGTTATTATAATGCGTGTTAAACCAATTGTTGGGCGACCTTGTTTCAATTTCATATTTTGCTCCATATTAAAATACGTTAAACACAATTAATTAACAAACTAGATTGAATAAGTACCAAGCTGTTGTTTTGTTTTGTTTTCAGTCATACGTGTGCACAGAGTAAAAATACATGTAGGAACTCGTTAGGGAAAGTGGATATTATTTATGTATACAGCCATTTCTCTTATAGACTATTACATATTCCTGAGGGAACGTCGGAGCGATAAAGTATCATGAAGGTGTGATTTTTATACTGTCTACTTGTATTTTCCTTATATTTTTGTTTGCTGCTTCGTAAACTATTTTATGTCAATTGAAATTTTATTGTGAACATCGCCATCTATTGATAATTTATAGCAATTAATTAAACCTTCTATGTATAAAAATCTGACTAAAAAAAAACTATCCTATCTAAGTTGAAATAAAAGGTATCTAAAAATTTTAATGAAATCAGTTTTTTGATTTCAAAGATTAGCGCAAACGAACATCCACACGGGATTATTATATATATTTAATTTAATACATATATATATATATATATATATATATAGATGAATTAATTACTTAAACCTATAAACCGTTCTATTAAAATGAGATTCAGATGATATTAGACTACCTTTTAATTTCACCGTATAAAATCTGTTATATAATACTTATATACAAAAGATTACGATCTTTCTGTCGTCTTATTTACCTGACAATTTTATCTCTTTCCATTTCTATTCATCTCTTTCTTTGAAGTGTTTTGGTTATGTACGTGGTTTATCTGCATTGTGTATGTGAGAGGTGATGCCACCTAGTGATAGTTGATGTCAACAAACTGAGGGCGATGGTCTTTAGTTGCGTCACGGGAATATGACCTATATATGTATGAAATACGTATTATATTGCCAAAGCTGTGGTTGGTCGCTTAATTGAGATTATTCTTGTTTATTTTATTGAAACCTTTTTTGAATTATTAAAAAATATTTACAGTCAAAATAAGATTTTTAATTTAACAATTATTCATTTTTAATTATTTTGAATAAAAGCTAAAAAAAGGACTATACTTACAAGGCAATGAATGAACCTAAAGAGTGTAAGGAAAAGCTCTTCATTCGCTCGAGTTGTTTTAAGTGCTTTTTATTTCACTGAACTTAATCCATGTCCTACTTCACTTGATTTAAATACAGCTATATATATAGTTACGAAAACTAAGATATATATATATATATTATTCTAACCTAATGAGTACTTAGTAACGGTTGGGTTTTTTTTTAGTTTTCTCTACAAATTTCTTATTGTACAAATAGGCATTCAAGACATTTAAATTATTGGTCATATATAAAATACGATATATTTTTAAGAATTAAATCTATTAAACGAGGACACTGTCTATGGATTAGTGCAGTCTGTCTATGGTAAGTGGTTCCCAGTTCCAAGGTTTACAGGATAAAAATCTCTTCATATTTAATGTCACAATGTTCGAACAAAATTAAGGGATATTACAAACAAAGACAAGAGGGTATGTACAATTGTAGGATAGCCATCATTTGGATATTCAGCCTGGATTCAACCTGGTTATCCACCTGCAATAGAAAAGTGAAGTGAACTTCTGCATTATTTAGTAAAAGCTAGGCAATGTTGGCTACATTGCCTTGGCGATATAAGGCTCTAGTAGTATGAGTAAAATTGTCGGCGAAATTATTTTATATAAAATTAAGATACAGCTGGAAAGTAGTGCAGGTGTTATTAGATAACAGATGGAGAATCAGTTTCTGAGAGTGAATCTGAGTTTTGTTAATCTTTAAAGTATATTTTTTTTAGTTTTATACTTCAGCCTTCTGAGGATTTAATTGATATGCTGCCTGTTAGAAACCCTATATGGTCTTAAATTCAGATAGTTCATACTGAACTTGGATAACCATGCTTTAACATGTTTTAACCGTCTCCTAAACCATATAGTTTGTGATGTACATATGATATTTTATTATTGTTGTTTAAGAGCATTTTATTAATAATTTGATGATATTTTTATACGCGTTTGTTATTTTTTAATAATTTAAACCTATATCTAATTTAGGAGCGAATCATATATTTATTTTGGAAGAACGGACGGTAGTAATTATAACAATATGAATCTAAATCTAACTTGATATTTGGTGGTCGTTCAAAATAAATATTGATCTAATCTATCTAAAAATATTTGATTTGATTTTTATTAATAGCATTGTTGCTAATGTATTTGATGTCTGTATTAACCACTTTGGTTATTATGTTGCGTTGCAGTCACTTTTAATTGTTTCTGTCCTTATATTTCTTTTGTATATGAAAGAGATAGAGTGCTACCTTGCCTATATCCTTCCTTTTCTCTTTAATTTTTTATGGTGGCAACGCAACTGTAACTCCTTTATGGTGCAGCTGTTCTACGGAGATCGGTAGATATGAGTAATAATAATTTGTGGAGGTTTGACACCTTGCATATGTCCTGTCTTTTCTTATTTATTTCTTTATAGTGGCAACACAACTAACTTTTTATATCTAGTAGCTATTTTCGGCGGTGGTCGCCACCAACCATCAAATGTACCATCGAATTCCATATATATATATATATATATATATATAATATAATTGTATTTAAAATTACAATCTTGGTTTAGAATTTGAATTTAGTAAAAAAAATAGTTTTAATATTTTAAATTCTCTGAAAAGAATAAATAGCTGCATATGATTGCGGTTGGTATGATTTCGACGTGAAGGTGAAGAGTTGGGTCGCTTTCATAGCAATTCAGAATAGAAAATAATTTGTAGATGAAAACTATTTTTATATTTTATGTTATTCAACTACAAAAAAAATATTATTCAATCGAAAATAGAGCGTTTTTAGCAATCAATCTTAATAACGTATAAAAAATCACTGTAATGAAGAGGAGAAATATAACTTCACTACAATGTCTACATTTGTAATTATCTTGCTTGGTACTTAATTAATACATGATATAGGTAGTGTACTATAGATAATTCAAAATATACAAGAAAATAGTGCCATCTAATAGATTTCAGCATACCTGCAAGAAGCTGTAAAATAAATGTATTTTAAAGAACCGCAATCGGATAAAATGCTTCCATTTTCAAGTTAAACGTACACCATTTATTAAAAAGTTACATTAATAAAAGTCAGTATTCTAGTTTCAAGAAAGGAGAGCGATCAAGAAAATATAATTAACTGTCAAAACTAAAGCAATAGTCCACCTTAAAGATGACTGAGAAAGTAGAACTGGTGCATTTCAATCTCCATTTTAATTTCGTCAATAGAGTTCATTTAAATAGATTGAATTTTAAAGCATCTGCCAAAAAATCTAAATGAATGCACAATTTATACAGCAATTTGGAGATGCAATCGGAATATTCAAAATGTCCGATGTTTAATTTGACAGATTATTTTTTTTTTATTTATAAATTTTTATAGCAAAGGAATTTTGAAATATGCCACTCTTAATGTAAACTTTTTATATATTGTATCAAACATTAAAAAAATAGTTTTTATATAAGAACTGAGTGTTAACGTAACTTTTTCTAGTAGGTAGTAAGTCTGATGGATTCATTCAATATGTATGCGCCACCCTGAATCGATAGCCTTCACGTAAAGCTTGTTTAGAGCGAGACGGCGATATTGCGTGTAAGCCATGGGGTTGGAAGCCATTAAAGAAATGCGCCAATCAATAGGATGGTGAAAATACTGGATTAACTTTATATGGAGTTTAGTTGAGACAATTACTGATTATCGCTTAGATTAGATACGACTGGGGATGGTGTTTTGAGTTTGTTTGGTTGAAGTCTACCTTTACTTTTGGGATTATAGTTAGATTTCTTATTAATGCCTATTTTCCAAGCTTCAGAATAACCAGACAAATATAATGAAAGATTTTTTATGGTGTATCAAAAAATAATGACGTTTCAAAACAAGTTATATAAATGGAGATATCTTTAATTTATATAATTTATTTTCTAGAAAGTCTTGAATATTATTTTTGTAATATAATCTCTGTAAACAGTTTACGCTGTTTGTCCTCAGATTTGCAAAATTCGAGTGAACGAAGGGTTTCTTATCGACCCGCTCGAGTTTTGTAAATATTTGCTGTGTGCTGAAACATTATATTTTGTGGACGGAGGCATTTTTAATATTAAAGTTTGACGAAATTTATAAATATAAGGCTTTATTATAATTAATTTTTAAGATTTAAGTAGTTTTTTTTATTAGTAAATGTAGATGATATATATTTTTTTACTTTTTATAGTTCAGGGTAAATATGATAAAGGTGTTTTTAATTAGTTTTCATTACAAAAAAAGAGAAAAATAGTTTGTTTATTACCAATTTTTTTATAAGTAAATTTAGATTAAACATATTTTTATGGTTTTGGGTTCGGTCGCTTATAACTTTAACAGAATATCAAATTAAGTGAGTTCTACGGAGGTCAGATCGATGAAGGTATTTTTGTCCACAGGTCAAATATTTAATAGCAGGTGATAAATATTATTGATTTTGTTAACAAAGTAGACTCGAATGGATGTCTGTTGTAACATATTTCATTAAAACAAGTTATAAATAGTTTTTTTACTTTAAGATTAAACTTCGCAAACCTTTAATATTTATTATTATAAATTAGTGTTAACTTTATATTAAATAACTAATCTATAATGAATTAATCTGTGTTTAAATATTACAAATTAAATTAAGTACTAATGGTGATATTTTATAGATTTAATTTTTAAAAATAATAACGAATACAAATAAATATACGATAAAAAATGGAAATCTGAAAGTTTGAGAGAAGCACAGTTGGTTTAAAAAAGTTATTAAATAAAAAAATGTATCTACATAAAATAAAAAATAAGTCTACATGAAGTACCAAATCCTACCTCATATTATTGTATATGCAAATGTGAGTTCGTTTGTTTGTTACACTTTCGAGCCCTAACGACTTTATCATAATTAAATTCTACACGTGCACCAGGGGTCTGAGTACGTCAGGGATACAGAATAAAAATGAGATAGAAGATACCTTTCATTTAAAAAAATCTTCCCCCAGGATAGCAAATTAACTCTTAAATGGCTCTCCGACTTAATTAGAATGTTTTTCATATATACATTGCGAGGGAAGCCGCTGGCAAAAGTTAGTTATACAGCAAAACATTCTATTGTAGTTAAAACAAAAAAAAACATGGTGGCACAGTCAAATCAAGCACGTGTAAGCTAATACAATTATTATGTACGATCAATATCAACGAATGGGTCGACTCAAGGTTACCAATAAATAGTCTTGAAGACAGGTGAAGTTTTTAATATTATTATCTTGTTATGACAATAACATGGCTAACATATTAAATATTTTATTCTGCAAAGCATTGGTTGTTGGTTTATAGAATACCAATTCATCAATGCAACTAAAGAAGCGATAGTTCAGTTGGTAGAGATGGAGTTTGCCTACAAGTTGTGTCAGGTTCGAATCAAATTCGTGTTGATATTTTTTAATACTATATTTATAAAAAAAAGTTCTAACAGTTATTTTTATGGTACAGTGTGGTACAACTAGCGGAAAATCGTCTGGTGAGTCACCCATACATTTGAAACTAAATGCAAATGCGTTTTCACCCTTAATATGTAGGGAGAGATATAACCAGGAAATTATGGTAAAGGTGGTAGTTTGAACTTCCAGATCTCTCTCATCGTATAAAACGTATAAAAATACAAATTTAAACCTATATTTATATAACGACTGTCTCCCGTAAGAAGGTTCTACCCCGGTTCAGACAGCGCTTACGACTACTGCTTGACTCTGTTATAATTGTAGTTATATTATAGAAGGAGTGGGAGGAGAAGTAAATTAAAAGAAGTTATATATTTTTTACTAACCCAGCGTCTTCACCTGGTCGTCCCAAACCCCTCAAACAATTTGATAACCATAACATAAAATCTGTTTTATTTTAATAGAATTATACGCCAAATATTTTATGATTAATTTAGTACAATGGAGCAAATTTTTATCGTAATCCATTCAGAAATATTTAATGTTTTCCAAATAAGTTTGTGATTATTCGTTGATGTGAGAGATTAACAAGTATCTTATTTATGAACTGAAATAATAAGTTACAATCGTATACAAATAAAATTTATTCAATGTTATTCTTTACTTACCCATTGCGTAACGCAATGAGTAAAGAATTAACTTAACGCACGACAATTGACACAAATAGACAAAGAAAAAATATAAACAATTGCTTACAGATTTGCGTCAATTTTACTTGCTTTACCCATAATACGAGTAAATACTTTAAAAAATATAATTAATGTACACATCTGATCCCGTTACTATTATTTTATATGTACAGATAACAATCTTAATAGAATTCAATATTAGTTTTTAATAATTATATTAATACCGTAATACTGTTCTTTCCAGGATGTGGCTTTCATCAACCCAGCAAACGTTGTCTTCGTGTACATGCTGGTGAGAGAGCTGGTGGACGGAGAGCGAATAGGGCGTCCTCAAGAGCTGCAAGCGGTGGTGCTCACCTGCCTCTACCTCTCCTACTCCTACATGGGCAACGAGATCTCCTACCCCCTGAAGCCTTTCCTGGTTGAGGACTCAAAGGACAAATTCTGGGATCGGTGCCTTCTCATCGTCGAGAGACTGTCCTTCAATATGTTAAGGATCAACTCCGAACCGGGGTTCTTCACTGAGGTGTTCACGGAGTTGAAGGCGTGCGGGACGGTGGACACCCCGCCCGCTCCCCCCCACCCGGCGCCCGCTCCCCCCCACGCCCTCAGCGCCGCCTGACACACGGAGGTCGCCGTGCTCAGGCTAGCTCTGACCGATCGCCCGAGTCGTGTTTGATGTCGGCTTTTGACGACAGAAGCGCTCGGTCAATCGTCGGTCATTAGATGGACGACCAATCACACGTATAGATAAATTGAAACGATATACATAAATCTAAAAAAAATACGATTGATTGAGTATCTTAAGAATTTAAATACGTATAATCAATTAAATTCGCCTTCTAAGATTTAAATAATAACTACCGAATTCTTTACAAAGATACTCAGTTGTCCAATTTAATGAACGAATTTTGTTTACATTTATTTACATTTATTCTGCTCAATGAATCATATTACGTAAGGTTGACCGAGACTTCTTCTTGACCGGAAACAAGACTGGTGCGAACAAATAAATGTTTGACGAAGAGCATATTAAGATTAGTCCAAAATATGTTAAAATGTGATAATTCCCGAAGAGACCCAGCTCTCCAGTTCCAATACTTGTAAACGGTATGCATAAAGACGAACATTTTATATGTATACGGTATTTCGATTTTAATTCGAAATTAACAAATAGATATTTCATATTATCTTAATAATCCCACGATAAGAATAGGATTTAAAGATTAATCTCTGATATTAAACGACTTCTAACTGATCCTCTGAATAGTCAATATTGTATTTTATGTATGTCTGTATGTAGGTAATTGTCTGGTAATCTTAATTTTTCATAGTCCATGCGTGAACTGCGCCGTTCTCATCGGCGTTCTAGTCCAGTGGTTCAGCAATTAGTTGCTAAGTTAAGAATTTCGTAAATGTAGTGAATTGTATTGCCATATAGTGAAATGATATTAGAAAATGTCTGTCAGGCGGGAGGATGCAATAATGCGGCAACACCGACGTATTATACACCGGTTAACCCTTCTCTATTGTGTACGTAATAATGGCCGGCTCGAGGCGGATGAGTTTGCAGTGTTATTATTAACGGATAAAGTTTAGGTAAAATTTTGCGAATGAATAAGCGTTTTGTACAGTAATAACGGTTAAATATAGTAAGTCCTAAATTTTAGTCTAGTTTAGACGAATGATAGGTATTCAAAACGCCCGGGGGGCACTCGGTCTGTTATAATCTTAAAGCGGATTGAAGTGAAGCTTAAAAGCGATATAAATAAATAATTCAAAAGTATTGTTAATAATTTCAAAATTTTTAAGCTGATTTATAACAAATATTCACATTGAAATCAATATCAAAAAGTCTTATTACATTTGACGTCTAAGACACATCTATTACAAGATTGCGATACGCAGTATTTAATCTTTACGATTTAAAAACGAATATTTTAATGTCGAAAATTAATGGAAATTTTTATTTTAATGCACCGAGTGTCGTAGGATAAGAAAATTGTTTAGATAAATGTCATAAGAATAGAAATTGATATAGAATCTCGAAAAAAAAAACACTCATTGTCGTTTTGAGAAAGTAGGTGTCTGTGATGTTATTTATATAATTTATATGATTTTGTGTTTTTGTTATTATTGTTTTGTTATTATTTTATGTGTTAATATATAAATCGAGGAAGTTTATACGTTTTTAAAGTGTTGATAGTTTGCAATAATCTGTTTTTTTTATCTTTGACTCATTTGACATTTCACGTCACATGTGACGTTTAATAATGAAACTGACAATGTCTACTTACCAATAAATATAAAATAATATAACAGCGTAAGTTAATGTTGAAATTCAAATAGGATAGTGTACATTCCAAATACAATGATTATAAAGTAAGTTTTACTTCACGGTCTCTTGCTATTTCAGTGTGGTTGCGGTAAAACATCGATGATAAATACAGTTACCTCCATAATTCATGTAACTCACGTTTGTTATTAACCCAATGTAAATATACCTTATTATTAAAAAAGTTTCGTATATACAATATTTTGTGTTTTATTTGTGTCTGTTATTTATTGTGTCCCCAAATGGCTCAATATATTTTATAACTTAGGTTTTAAATGTTCTTGTTCTATGATTTATCTTTCTAATGAATCTAATAAACTAGTTATGTTGTGAAAGTTTTTAATATTTTTTTTATTGAAAAAACCTACATCTAATTATTGACATGTGAGATATTATTAGAATGATATTCAAATATGTATAATCCTTAATGTTTCTGTAAAATAATTTGTAGGCATATAGTCATTAAAAGTAGTTTTTCAGATAACATTACTTACCCTTAAAGTAGAATATATTGCAATACATTTTAATCATATTTCGCGATATAATTTTGAGGTTGGATACCTTTTTAATTTTTATTTTCTAATATTCAGGCAGAATTTTACGAGTCACGGGATGACTGATGTCAACTTCGCGTAGTCTTCATGAGACGCGACTTTGGCAACTATCCTCGCTTTGTCTTCATTATTTTTATGTTTTCTTTTGTTAGATCGGAATTCAGGGTATTTCGAAACAACACTAACGACATAGTCTCGTTGAGTGTGGCACTTATTTAAAATGGGATTCCGTGATGATGACAGATGATATCCATTCGCGGTTCGTTTATATTTCTTAATTTCAATTGTTTCTCGTAGTATTTGAGGGTAATAGCGACGTTCCGCGTAGAGGACATTTAGTTGGTGTTATTCAATCCTGTAGTTGGGTCCTGATTCCAGCAAGTATTCAGTTCATTAATCTGTCAGTTCTTGATAGCTGTACTTCCTGTTTATTTCTGTTGATTATCAGTATACAATATTGATTCACCTTTTCTATAATTTGACATGATAAGCCTGCAAGTCTATGGATTCTCCAAAATAATCCATTCTAAGGCTGAACATCTCTGGTGCTACAGAGTCAATAGCACTCCATGAATATATATTCCGTCTTCCAAAGTAACGCGACAGTGGATACCATAAAAGTTATGATACCATTCCAAACACTTGATGACTACAATATGACTTGATAGCTTAAAAGCTTTAGAACCTATTGTTCCATGTGTAGTGCAGTGTTTTCCAACGTCCCACAAGGGGGCAATCAAAAATGGACTCGACACGATTTTAATCATTTCGCTCTGGGCCATGCTAAAGATTCCAAATTTTACTAAAGAATCAAATTCTTAAATAATTATTATGTATAATTTCGTTTGACGACACAAAAATATCAAGTCACCACTTAGGGTGCCATCCGCCGCGAGGATCTGTTATATTCCTATATACTTGTGTTTATTAATTAAATATTTCTTATAATCTTATTTGCTATAAAATTGTTAAATTCGCATTTATTATATTCTCACGAATCGTGAAAACGGTGATTAGACACAGGTGCATTGTATCATGTTAAAATCCCAGAATGTAATATCTGAAACCTTTGTTTGTTACATTTATTTCTCTGTATTATTTTAATCATAATTTCATTTTATTATATTCATTCTTGTCTCCAACTTTGAGCGGGTATCACGTAATTTGTAATTTAATTATAATTATTAAATATTAAGTCAATAAATTTGTATATTCTTTTGGATTCTCCGGTTGTGACCGACGTAATTAACTTAATTGGCTTATCGCAACTTCTGTAGTGTTTCACATCATTCTGTTGGTGTTAATTTGAATTTTGAAATAAGTGTCTATCAAAACTGTTGCATAATATACAGGTAGGTATTTGATTTGATTTTTTTAGAAGCATAACTTTCCAGTAAATTTTCTTAAGTGGAAAAAATATAGATACATGTAGCGGTCGCAGTGTAGTTATTAGTAATATCAGTTTTAATTGATGTTATGTTTTTTTCTTATAGCCATAGTAAACTGAGTGGTGCAAGCAAGGAAAAACTGATCAATATTTGTAGGAATATTTACAATTTGTGTTGATACCCGCTGTTCACGATGATCATTTTTCTTTTTTTTATCAACAATGTTTGACCAACGAATCAATGAAACGAGGTGTTTAGAGGCGCATTTGAAGGAGAAAATAGTGCTCATACTAATTCAGATTTGAGTTACTACAAAACTTTAAAGAATTTTAAAAAAACAGAACAAACTTTAAAGTCTCTGCTTACTGCTCATACTTTGTTTAATAATAGTATTCTTGAGGCTAGTTATCAATTTTCTTTATTCATCGCTAATACTGGAAAAAATCAAAATACAGGAGAGAATTTAATAAAACAATCAATATCAAAATTTCTTAAAACGGTTCTTGAAAAATGTCACATAAACATTTTAGAATGGTTAAGGTGGGGCATGAATGCGTGTAAATGCCTACTTGAATAAAGATATTTTAAATTTGAATAAATATCGAATAGAAAATCATGGACACGGTCAAACCAAACGTACCTACCTACCCTCCATTAAACCATCTCGTCACAATGTCAATGAAGCTACCGCTACAAACCTCCCGAATCGATGAATTCACATTCTAACTCACTTTAATTAAGACGAATGTGACATCCTTTTACTCGAATATCCTAACAAAGATTTTTAAATTTGCAATATATAAATTTGTTTATAAACACGTTAAATTTATATAATTAAAAAAAAAAAAAAAAATTAATCGAAACCTCCTGCGATTCGCCAATTACTTTTAATTAGAAATTATATTCACTTAGAATTGATCGATCCGATATTTCAATAAAATTAACAAAAAAATAATCTTCGTTCTACATCATTTTTATACTTTTGACATCCAGTTTCTTTAGTGTTGCATGATTATAAAATTCCATGAAACAATGACGATTATTAGTTTTAAACAGTTAGTTGGTCATTATTACAGCATTGTTCTGTTTATTTTGTTTGAGTTTTTTCTTATTACTTCACTATTATTCTAATATTATAAGTTTACTTAAATAAATATAAAATATTGTGAGCAATAGTGGACCAACAAACATTGTTAATGTTAGACTCAATACAAATAATTACTTTCTTTGTGTTCTTCAAATTCAATAAGCTATCACGTAAGAACTTATCGAAAATACGATATGTAATTGATTGGTAATTAGAAACCCTTTGATGTTTATAATATTATATTTCACAATATTCTGGTTTGCAATAAGATATTGTGATACATATAAACTACACACAAAATTTACTTATCTAAAAAAAACGGAGTTAATAGTAGACATTTTATGTCATTATTTATAATTAAAGTTATTATTGTATACTACGCTAAAACCACCGTAAAACTAGGTGCATATGTTTATATATACTATGAACACTACATCGTTTTATTTTTTGACTGAATGCGACATCACAAACGTTATGTATAATGGTTTCAATGTATTTTCGTTAGGCCGTCTCTAGCATGTGGATGCTCCTAGTAAGGAACTTTAGAAAATTGAAACTAGAGTCTGAAAAATAGATATAAAAAACTTTCACTTTGAATAAGACATATATTGAAATTTATAAGCTCGGATTGAAAAATAATCTAACGTCTACATTATTACGATGCTAAAGTAAGCTTATGATAAAGCAATAGTTTGGTTGGTGGGTTACATACCATAAATATTTCTTATAAGAGATTTCACGTTATAAATTGTTTTTATTTTTCTTTCTTCATTAGAAATATTAATAAAGATGTTTTAATTTATTCAAACGTTGTTAAGCAAGTTTAAAATTTAAATCACATTGTATAGTCTATTCACTTTTCAATTTATGATTTTGCAAAAGTCTGTCAAACGGTGGACGTCAATTTAAATTGGCGGTTTTTTTATTCTCAAGTTCCTTGTTTATTTAGTTTTTTTATTTTGATTATTTAAATAAAAATAAAGATAATAATATCAAATATAAGTCGTTGCTTATTTAAGTTTCAGAAATATTATATTGCCTTAGGTTTATGTAATAAAATAAATTTTATAAATCAAATTTGAAACGCATTTTGCACTGTATTTGTAAACTATTAATTAAAAAGCTAAAAATGGGTGATTATCCAGATCCCGATGAAGAATATGAGCTTATGCATTCAGATGATTTTGAACTAATTCGTGAGATGGACGATGGCTCGGGTAATATATTTATATTTTAAAAATAATATTGTAGTAAACCAAAGGTTATCAACTAATACAACAAATGCATGGCTTGCTATTATAGTAGGGATTTTTTTTTAAATATTAAAGAAAATCCTTATGGTAAGATTTTATATACCATTCATAGCCTTGATAGTTAAACATATTTATAAATGTTTACGCTTCATGACAAAGCCGTCAGATTATCTAAAACAAAATTAATTTTTATTTGTTTTCTAGATTCAAAAGTGGTAAAAAATAAAGTTATGCCAGCAAAGAGAAGTCTTGATTTCTCTAGTCCTATCCAAAAGCGACCCATTTTGAATGCCGAACAAAATAATCAGACTGATTTAAGCATATCACAAAACTCACAACCCACAGAGGATATTCTTACCACATTTGCCCACAAGAGAACAGCTGAAGATCTATTTGGTGATATAAATGATATAGACTTTGATAATATAGAGGTCCCTAGTAAGCGACAGAAAACTGAAGAAGATAATGACTTGGAATTAATCAATAAAATTATTGAGGGAAGGAGGCTGAAACAATTGCTAGCAGAACCTTGTAGGCACATTGATAATAAGCCTAATTATAATGCAAATAAAAATATGTCATTAAAAATACCTAAGTAAGTAATTTCTTATAGTCCCTATATCTTTTAGATGTATTGAATTTTAAATTTATAAATATTTTTGGTTAGAAAAACATAATGGCTAGTCCATTATGTATAAATCAGCTAGCAAAGGACAAAATCTTGAGGTTTTGTTAAAATAAGTGATGGTTTATTGTAATAATTATTTATTGTTTATTAATTATATAAAGAATTATGACAGAATTATGGACATTATTAATAATAAAAAAAAAGTTATGACTAATATTAATATTTTGTAACAAATTTATCAATTTACCAACGTCATAATTCTTGTTTAATCATGAAATTTAAATACTTTTATTAATTCTATTTAATAATTCTCAATTCCAGATGGGACTTCATGTCAATCACAAACTCTGACGGCAGACGAGTGTATGTACACATGGAGTCTGAGGAGAACTGGGAAAAGTCACTTGATATAGCACCAGACCAGCTCTCTCTTAAGTCATTGTTTGCTCCGGTTTGGGAAGAGGCTCGTAAAATTGTATGTTGAATTTTAATATATTTAATTTAGTTACTGTTTGGTGACAACCTTATATGGTACCATATACCAATGATAAATTAGAGTATTAGAAAATAATTAGTATTCAAAGGCATAAAAAACAAGAAAGTAAAAAAAAAACAATCAATTTAATTTATTTTTCTTATTAAAAGTTGTCTTAAAATTAAAATAATATTACTATTTTATATGTTAAAATATTTGTAACGATGATGTAGCATTTTTTTTTGCTCAGTATTTTAAACCTTGGTAATAATAATACCAAATGTAAGCATTTTCTGATTAATAAAGATTATTAGTGAATAAGTTTCAAGTTCGTCAGTAATATATAACTAAAATATAAAAAGATGAATCAATAGTATAAAAAATTCTATAAATTTTGTACTTTACTTCAGTATTTATTTTCTTTCCGGAAACCAAATTTTTTTAGTTCATTGCGATAACTGACATGATTTGACTACTAGTGCACAGTTTGCCTTTTTTATTTCTCCACTTGCTTTAAATCATTCAACTTTCTCTTTTTTGCATATTATTTTCAATCCACATCTGAATCATTGATGTTTTTCTATTTTCCCATGTTTTATTTTTGTTCTGGGTAGCATCTTTATTAGATTTTTTTCTTATTCTAAATTTTGTTCAAATATTTCAAGTTGTCTCCATACTTTGGATGAAGTTAAGTTCATATCATACATAGTATGTGGTTTCACCACAATATATTAAATGGTTGTCATCATGAGGGTCTACCATTTACTTTCTTGCTTTCTAGAATTCTATTAAACAGATATTATAATAGAGTTCTCAGGTAACTTAACTCTCTGATTCTTTTAGCTGGAGGTGACTGTGTACTGGAACATGCCTTAACAATAGAAACCCAGTAACCCTAAATAATTTACTTGTAGTATTATGTATTATTAATAGATTATAAACTATAAATTATTCATATTAATACTAAACAAAGTTATATACAAATGTTTTTCTCTGCCAACATTAATTGCAAAATTTAGTCTCGTCTACTAAATCAAAATAAACTTAAATTACTGTCCCTCGCATCTTCAATCCACAATCAGTATCCCAGAAGACCAATGACAAATCATAGCACAGATTAAAACATTGTCTTTGGATAATATTCTTTATAGTGCTATCTCTTTACACTTTATCCTATAAAGACTGGCTTTTGGTGCTATTACCTTTGTTTCTTGTCTTTATGGTTAAACTCTAGCCCATTGCTATATATACTAAAAATAATAGCTTTACCTAGAGATAGGACAATATGTATTATAATTTTATATATGTTTAAACTTAAATGAATTGTTTGTTTAATACATTTTATTTCTAGTTAGAAGTCAAACAACAGAAATTTGAAACGGAACTGGTTGAAGAAAGCAACTCTACATCCAAACCCGATCTCAGTGACCTGTGGGTGGAGAAGTATAAACCAAAATCATACATCGATTTGTTGTCTGAGGAGCCGGTGAACAGATGTCTGTTGCATTGGCTGCACTTATGGGATAAGGTAAGGTATTGTTTATGTATATGTATGTTTGTGTCTATTTTGTGTGTATATTAGATTAGTTTTTGTCAAAACAAATTTATCTAATTAATACGTACTTTTACTATACAATTTCTAATAATAATGTGAATTAATTTCCAGATAGTCTTTAACAAGGAAATCAAAACGGCCGAGCCTCAGCAACGGAACTCCTTCAGCAAGAGGACCGGCCAGTTCCAGATGAGTAATAATTGGCGAGGCAAGAAGGAGCCCGAGATGGACGAGGACGGGCGTCCCCACCACAGGGTGGCGCTGCTGTGCGGGCCGCCGGGCGCCGGCAAGACCACGCTCGCACACATGTTGGCCAGACTAGCCGGTAATACTTTATCTACAACAGTTGCACGGGGAATACACATTGTTATTAGTAGATCATTGTAACTGGCTGGCCGTCTACTGCTCTCGTTGGAGGGGGGCGCAGAGGTGTCGACCAGCTGGTCGTCTATTGCTATCACTGGACGCGGGCGCACATCTGTCGACCGGCTGGCTATCTATTGCGCCGCCGGTCTTCCCACATGCTACGATTCTCCTACGAGTTCCTACCGAACGTGAGTCAGGATCGAATATCGTGCCCAGCTATCAACTATTATTCTCACGTATTCGCGTGTTACACGCCACGATAGTTAAAAAAAAATTGTAACAACGAATTTCTTATGAATATTTCCAGGTTACAGGCCGGTGGAGCTGAACGCGTCAGATGAGAGAAGCACGGAGCAGTTCCAGACGGCGCTACAGAATGCAACACTCATGAGATCCGTACTGGACGCAGAGAAACGACCTAACTGTCTTATATTAGGTGAGGATCGTACTACGTTTTTTTTTATCATTATTTCAATAAATTGCAGAATAAATTGGATTCATGTTATAAAATAAATATAAATATATAAATTGCTATACACTTTTATTTCTCCTGTCAGATGAGATAGACGGAGCTCCCATACAAACTGTGGAATTGCTAGTGAGGTGGTGTACGGCCAGCAATAAAGAGGACGGGAAGAAGAAGAGCAAGGTACGAGCACTGAAGAGACCGGTCATAGCCATCTGCAATGATTTATATGCTACATCTCTCAGACCCTTGAGGTTTGTAGTTTTAGAGAAATGTTTGTTTTGGGATTATAGCTTTTAAGACCAAATTTTACTAATGAATAATTTTTCTCTGAAATATAGATAAGTTAGCTTTTAAATGTCAAGAATTTCCAACTTAAATGAAACTCGGTAAAGTGGGGGTACTTGTTCCATATTACTGTGAGGATTCATTTATTCCGTTCAGTAGTTTTTGCGTTAAATAGTAGTACCCGTTCAGCTGTAACAACTTACACGCACTCATATACATGTCTATACACAAAAACTTTCACGTTTGTAAATAGTAGGATAGTTTAAAATTAATATAGGAAGAAAAATTCCTTTTGCTGTTCTATTGCTCTTCAAAGATGGTACATCGAAGGTAAGAATATCCTAGAGGTCGTAGGTTTGAGTCCTGTCTATTAAGATAATTCAACATCCTCATTTCCAGGCCTGTATCTCTGATAGTGTCAGTGGGTGGCGTGAGTGCGTCTCGTCTGTGCACTCGCTTGTCGGCGGTGGCGCGTCGTGAGCGTCTCTCTATGGCGGCGCGGGCGGTTGCAGCGCTAGCGGCGCGCGCGGGTGGTGACGTGCGTGCAGCGCTGCACGCGCTGGGTTTCCTTACAGCGGGAGGCGGAAGGCGGGTAAGTGCGTGTGTATATATGTGTGTGTGCGTGTGTGTTTGTAAAAATAATAGTTTAACGTTAAATATTTCTTACTTTGATTTTGTAATAATCAAAGTTAATATTGTCCTTTACAGATTACCTTAGAAGATGTTGAGAACGTAGCAATCGGTACTAAGGACTGCACTCAAAGTGTGATGCAGGCGCTGCAGGCTATATTTACTCTAAATGATAAAGACCATAGCGCTGTACTGAAAACAATACAAGCTGCAGGAGAATACGAAAGGTATATCATGATTTACTTAATTAATTCAATACATTAACTAGGGGCGCCAACAAACCCTCAATTTCGACTCGCTGCGCTCGCGAAATCTTGGTTGCCGTTTGCATATTGAGCGAAGCGAGCCCAGTGTATTGACTCATCGTTTCCCATTGACTGCAATGGGATATCAGTTTTTTTGACATAAAATTAAAATTATTTTTTTTTTGAGGTCATTTTTCAATTTTTTTTATAAGAACCATCACCTAATGTGTGTCTTTTTGATTGCAAAGTTTCATAATTTTCCGTTAAGTAGTTTTCGAGCCAATTCGTGACAAAGAATGTAAAAAGTCTCCAGTAAAACGCTCCGCTCACTTCGTTCGCTTCGCTCAATAAATGTGGAACTAAAACAAATTTTATTCTCTCCCTATGCTACTTAGGATAAAGGAGGTATAAAATTTAATCATACTAGAAATTAATCATTTTTTTAAGTTCTTTCAAAATCTGTTATTGGTTGATAATTATTTAAATGTTTATTATAATAAAATATTTCCTAGAAATATATTTACCAAAAAATAAAAGAAATCCATCTTTATGATCAATGAAGGTAAATTAAAGAGTCGACATATTTAAATTATTAAAAACACTATACTTTTTTAATGTTACTATTTTATTATTAAATTTAATTTCTACAAAATATATCTTTTGTGGATAAAATATTATAAACATATATCTACAAAATATATCTTTTGTGGATTAAATATTATAAACAGCGTGGACATTACAAATTACCAAGTAATTACGACACGCAAAATCAGTCATAAAATTTTATTATGGCCTTTAAGGTTCAGTTTCGTTATCTATTTCCACAATAATAGGATTAACAAATAGATCAATCTTTACAGATTAGCGGATGGAATCTTCGAGAATTATCTATCAGCTCGATCAGATGGTCGTATGACTGTGTCGTGTGCGACCAGCGGGGTCCTGGCCGAGTTCGAGTGTCTCCAGTCCTGGTTACAGAGGACATCCAGCTACAGTGTGTATGGGACCCTGCCGGTGTGTCTCTCCCAGTGCCACAGCCTGCTGGCTACGAGACAACCACCCAAGCTCAAGTTCCCACTGGTCGCCCAGGAGGTATGCACAAGTCTTTCTTTCTATATCTTTACTATATAAGATAACTGCTGGCTACGAGACAACCACCCAAGATCTATCTTTATTAACATTATATACAAAGTTTAATGGAATTTGTAATAATTTATTATAAAAGCTATAATTAAAATTTTCCTGCATTTTGTGTTTGTGTTTGGTGTTATGAGAATTTTACTGATAAAAAATGACCTATAAAAATGAAGCGTTAGTTACTGTTTAGTTTTGTAATTGTTATTATTCCTTACTCTTGTTTTTGTTTTTGTTCAAGAGTCGCAAATACGGTTTTGTCTGTATGTTTTATTATTTATACAGCGTCAGCGTCACTACTAGCGTTAAGAACATTTTTCACCTGTCACCTATATTGAACAACTTAAATGGTTATGATAACTGTATTTTTTTTTAGTGTTTTTGTTTATTTACTTATTTTTTTTTTTGCACTCTATAGCTTTTAATAATATTTTTAAGATTGAAACAATGATTTTTTTTAATTTCCTGTTTTTTCAGTTTCTTATGTGTTGTTCAAATAAAGTTATCTAGATATTGTTTTTCTCAGATGTACCGTAAGAAAGTAGAGCTGGATAGTATCCTGTGGTCTATATGGAGAGGGTCCACGGTGTACAACACCAAGAAGGCCCTCAAGTTGGATATTATACCGCTGTTGCCGTATGTGCTGTCTCCTGTGCTGAGGTCTGCTAATATACAGGTATGAGTCCATACTATTATTATAAAGATTTGATTGTATGTGTATATGTATGGTTAATCTCAAAAACGATTGGACCGATTAAAAACATATTTCACATTTAAATTATGAATGAATAACATATATACTTTTTATTCTGATGTTTTCACGGGATCTACGAGAATGAAAACGGTATATGTCGGAGAAAATAGCGGTGCATATTAATTCGATAAAGTGAAAATTTTATAAGACCAATTATCGAACACTCCTATAGATTAACGCAGACAGAATCGCGGGCAACATTTCGTATATATTAAATCAATCAAAATATCTTACCTCTTCATATATATTGTAGCTGTGCAGCGAGAGCGAGCGTGAGTCTGTGTGCGTGTGCGCGCGTGTGCAGTGCGACTACGGGCTGACGTACACGCAACGGAGGGGGGAGGGGGGGTACACGCATGCACTGGAGCCAGACCTCTACAGGCTAGCCTTCTACGGTAAGAGGGTAACTTAACCGATTCATTGTATGGTGACATATAATAATCATTTAGTTGTCTATCTGTCTGTGACTATTTCATACTATTGAATTTTGTATTTATTTTAATGCATTTTCAGGGTCAGACGAACGTATGGCTCCTCCTCCAGCGATCCGTCAGGCGATAGCCAGAGAACAACAGCTGGAGATTATTAGGAGGAATGAGGAAATGGTTAGATTTTTTTTTTATTTAAACTAAACTTGCAAATATAATTAATAATAAGTAGCTTTTTGTCGGCCGCCGTGGATTACCGAATTTTAAAACATACAAATTAATTGATAATATGGACTATAGGAATATTTCGGCTTAGCCGGGAATCGAACTCGGTACCCATCACTCGAACAGCAATCACTGAGTCATATGTTTTTGTCTACATACTACAATTGCTCCATGGTTCCTTCTTCTGACTTAGTATATTTTCACAGATGAACAGAATGAGTCGCCCTGATGAGACGAAGTCTCGTGACCCCAAAGTGACACCGAAGCCTCGTGACCCCAAAATGACCCCAACGCCTAGTGACCCGAAAGCGAGGCCAACGGAGGCTTTGAAGGAGAGGTTGCCCAACCACTTACAGCGGTTGCAGCCAAAAGTCATTGAACGTGTGCCTCTAGTGAGTATTTTTTTTTATACAAGCTTTTGCCCGTCGTCACTCGCTGTCAGATATTAATTGGTAAGTCACATTTCCCGCGCATTGATCGGTGTGTTTACTTTTCCTCGCACCAACTCTGCTACTCTATAGACATACAGAATAACATATATATTAAATATATATACTAAAAGGTTTACCAATTTCTTATATGTCGTAATATATGCGACACCACATTTTATTAGTATATATAAATTTTTATCAGACAGTTTGACTGAAAAAGAAAAAGAAACGTGAAATTCGAATCACTGCATCATTGATATTATCACAAAAGTTAGATAAAAATCAAATATACAGACAGAACCGACACACAAAATAGATGTATATAATATTATATATGAAGTCCTTAAAACCAAATTGTTTGAAGTCTATTATAACTACAATATAAAATAGCAAAAGCATAAATAAAATATGTAAAAGAAAATTTAAAAACGGTTGAATATTAAAACGTGAAAGACATAAACTACATTTTGTAGTTATATTTGATAAATGTTACTTTTATATACATAATAGAAATGTATGTGTTGTTGGTTGGTTCATTACTTAAGATCTTATCCCTTGAAGTATTAAATATATATTTGGAGATAATAGAGAAATTTAGATTATCAATAGAGTTTTTTTTAAGAATAATAAGTTATATTTGTTAATTTGAGACCATAATAGAGTTTGATCTAGTTTCATAAAAGTATGTAAATTAATTTTCTTAAGTGTTATTCAATCTGATTGGTTGATGATGTAAAAACCGATGTTATCTTTCGTCATTGCGTTCAAAATATGATTACATTCGTTTTGGTACAATTAAATATACCAGTTCTAGTAAAACTTCTTGTAAAGTCTATTAATTTTTTTCCAATTATAGACTGATATCCGTTTTACCTTAACTCAGTAAAAAAATTGAAAAAGTCATGTTTAATAAATTATTAGATCATTTTAATAATAACAATTTGATTCATGACAAACAATTCGGTGTTTTATGGTATCTTTCTTATATATTCTTATATTACTTACTTACTTTTGAGGCCTGGTGTAATCATAGAATGCTCTTGGAGTATTCTGTGATTTATATAAGGCATTTGATTGTGTTCATCATGAAAGTCATCATGGGTTAGGAAATTGAACTTATATGGCATTAAACGCAGTGATCTCAAACTATTGATTTCTTACTTATCTAATAGAATTCAGGTAGGTGAAGTGTATGGATAGAAATCGCCTGGAGTTCCGATTGATATGGGTGTTCCTCAAGGTTCAATCTTAGTGCCATTTTTCTTCTTTCTTTATACAAATGACCTGCGTACATACGAGGGGAGGTCCAAAAGTTCGTGGAATGAAAGGGATCTAAATAAAATAAAACAACAAAACTATTTTTCCTTTTCAATATAATCACCCTTAAGCTCAATACATTTATTAGACCTATGAATTATTTTTTCTAAACCACTATAAAAAAAATGTTTTATCTTTTCCGTCAAAATGAGCCGAAATTGCCTCCCTTACCTCATTGTCGTCGGAAAATTTCCTTCCCTTTAAGTCTTTTTTAAAATCTGGGAATAAAAAAAGTCACTTGGGGCCAGGTCTGGACTGTAGGGTGGGTGAACTAAGGATTCGAACCCATGCGTGTGCAGAGCAGCCATTGCAATTCTGCTCTTGTGAACCGGCGCGTTGTCTTACAAGAGCAACACACCCTTTGTCAATTTTTCTCGCCGCTTTTCCTTGATGGCATCCTTTAATTTTTCTAATATCGTTGCGTAGTATTCTCCGGTTAGAGTCCTTCCCTTTTCTTTGTAATTAATCAAGATTATCTCCTTACAATCCCAAAAAAACAGTAGCCATCGTCTTTCCAGCCGACTCCGTCACCTTGAATTTCTTTAGCGGTTGTGTCCCCTTTTTATGCCATTGCATGGACTCTTGTTTGGACTCAGGCTCAAAGTGATGAACCCATGTTTCATCTCCCGTAACAATTCGGTCCAAAATCTGTGCAGGTTTATCTCCACACAACTCCAAAAATGCTTTGACGCATCGACTCGCTGCTCTTTCTGAAACGGCGTGAGCATTCTCGGTACCCATCTTGCATTGACTTTTGTCATACCCAGGTGATCATGTAGGATTCGCAAAATGGTGGTATCTGATACTCCAACTAATGCAGATAATTGTTTTTTCTTCAAACGGGCATCCTCTAGTACAATTTTCTCCACTTTTCACACGCTCCATCCTCTCCATTCCACGACCTTTTGGACCTCCCCCCGTAGATAGTATGGTGTGCTGATGATACTTTTTTCATATTAAAGTGTAACGTATCGTGAATCAGAATGTAAACAAAGAGCTGTCTAAGCATTGGTTTATTATAGTTATTTTTAAAGTATGTCGTATGGTATTTCACTCTTGGGTAACACTGGTAAATACAAAATAAAATCATAGCATAAATATGAGGTACAAACACAGGCTCGCTTTACCTGTTACTCGACTCAAAAAAGTGAGTAATTCTTGTATCGAGCAATGTATACTTTTTCAACAAGCTCCCACAAAACGTTAAAATTTTACCCTTTATTAAATTTATAATACGTTTGTGTTTCCGAATATCTAGAACATGATGTACCCTGGATATGCATTGTATCCATTGTTAGGTTACTTCAAGATTTAGGTCTTAAGTATGACTTTAAAAAGGAACAAGTCAACTCCACTGAGTTACTGTCGCCAGATATTTTTAGTTCAGTGGTGAATAACTTTCCGAGATGGTGGTAGCTTTGATAATGAAATGTTTTTGATTGGATTGAATTTCTGACCTACTTCAATAAAAAAAATATCTTTTTTTTTTGCTATATTATCTGCATTTAATTAAATGACAATCAAAACTTCATTAAAATAAGAAACACGTAATTGTATATATAGAAATTAAAAACAATTAACGTTTGAGTTGGCAACGGCTAGTCATATAAATTGTTATCATGAATCAATTAAGTATTTAAATTTCATAATATAAACATAACGTCTCATAACGATATGAATTTATAACACATTAAACATCATTTCAAAATCCCATCAGCAATGTCTATCACAAACTGAAACACTTAGACAATTCGTAGAGATGTCTAATTAAAACCGTGTTTGTTCAATCTTCGTCGCATTGTAGAGTCGAAAGTGCTTAGCGTCATAGAGCGTATTCATAATAGAGGCGACATAGTTATTATTATAAAATGTCTTGCCATTTTCAAGACCTGTGATTGGCTGAATATCACGACATTTTTATTAGTCAATCTTTGATGAAACTTATTTTATGGTTAAATAGTTGTCATCACTGCAATATGACTTGGATAACTTCAGTACAGCTCGAATACGGCCTGGCTCGACCGTTTACTCTCTTCCATGTCGATATCCCTATATCTTAAGGGGCATTTTGAATGTTGATGTTGTATGGAAAGTCCATATAAAATTATCATAATTAATAAAAAGATAGGAAAGGTAAAGCATTTTTTTCATAAATTTCTTTAATTATTTCAAGAATATTAATTCTAAAAAAAAAAATCCATCTTTATAGGGGACAGTTTAATATAAAAACCAAAAAAAAAATTGAAATAAAAATTAATTAATAGAGAAAAAAATAAAATAAATTAAATAAAGATGCCGCATCTATACATATTATATGCAACGTTAGTAATCACCGCAACCTCGTCCACAAAAAGAGATGATTAACGTCTTACATTCATAACCGTGGAATGCAATGATGCTGTTCACAGAACTTACACGTGAATACACGTGAATACACGTGTAATTGCACGTTTTCAACCGATGTTTGTTTTGATATCACATTTTGTAGGTTTTTTTTGGTTTTATTTCGTTTTCCGATATTGTGGGCTACGATACTTCAGATATATGAAATAAAAAAATTAACTTTACTCTAAAGTAATCTTTACTCTCTATTAATTTTTTATATGTTTGTTATTTAACTTACAATTAACTACTTTTTTCTTGCGTCTCCGTCCGCGCTTTATATAATGTTTGTAAACGTAATATTTACAATTATTTTATAGAAATTTGTGTAAGTTAGGTTGTTGACTCATTTACGGAGTTAATATAATAATGTTTGCTTCTATCTTTGTTAAATTTCATTTCAAAAGAGGAACTAGGTACTGTGAGGTTTTTCTAAGTAGAGCAGTATTCCGAGCTGATACTACACTGACCTTTTCAATGTAATAACAAACGATTCAAAAGTGCATGTGTATGTACAGACAACCAACTGGATAGAAACATCATAATATAAGCATAATTAATATACACACTATATTATTTCTCCTTTTTCACTTAACACTGAACCTACCAAGTACCGGTCAAATTGACCGTTCTTAAACTTTTGTAAAACTTGCACATTTTTAAAAGTTATAATATCGTTATCAAACTACATGACAATTCTTAGAATATGCATATAATATTTTCTTAACTCTTTACTTTTAGATATTTCCATTATTACCTGCGTTATATAATAAAATAATTTTTAATTACCGGTCAATTTGACCGCGTGCGGTAGGAACAGGTATACAAGAATTGTCGGTAGGTTTAGTGTTAAAATCTTAACACTTAAGAATTTTTTACGAAGCAAAAAGATTTTACTCCGAGAATAGTAACTCTAGAATAACTACTCCAGTAATAATTGTTATATACAGTTATATGTTATATAGTCGTATAACTATTCAATAACCATGATTGGTTCTCTAATATCATAATCTCTGTAATACCGAACTGACACTATGACCGCTAATGCGATATATGTATTGAATTATTAATGTAATTCAACATCATTGATTGTGGATTGTCATTACATTATGACGTCACCGGGATATCATCCTCTGATACGAATATGACCTATGTATATATATATATATATACGTGGAATTAAATAAAAATTTAGCCAATTTCATGTATGATTTTGGAAAGACCCAATAGATGTCGCCTCCGTCAGGATAAAGATTTTATATAGAATTGCTTGATCAGTATTCAGATTGGAGTCCTGTTTGTAGTAATCGTATATTATTTTATATATATAATGATGTTTTTAGATGTACATATTTGTATAAATGTCAAAAATTACAAAAAAACAGGCTACTGTGGATTCTAGTAGTCAATTTATAAAAAATATTAGATTTAAGTGAATTTGCTTCGTATGGAATTTTTATTCTCAAACGATTCTTACCTATCGAATAACTTTTGTATTTTAGCATATATTACAAATATAAACTACTGATATATACATTAACTAGCATGGGTATGCTTCGCAGCGGACGGCGAAAGTGATCAAACATTTTGTTTGAATTTCCACACCACCTAGGAGGTATCAAACAGGCCCGTTATATTTTTTGCAGTTTTTTATCTGTAACTTTGGAACGGTTTGGACCTTTGCAAAATCCTTTCTTACTGCACCTATTCAATATGTCAGGAGTCTTGTGTCCAAATTTCAGCTTTCTAGGTATTACGGTTTGGGCTGTAGAGCGATGAATGAGTCAGTGAGTCAGTGAGTGTCTTTGTGTTTTATATATTAAGATCTGTAGTTAAATTTTAACGTTGAATTAAAAAAAAAAAGTCTGTATTAACTGTTAAAATTATCGGTGACTGATTTTCTTCTCGTATATATAAGGACGTTTGATTAAGTTCTAATTAATTGTATGAATTAAGTGTTTTTCGAATTTATGTATGTTTTTTAAAGCCGTAACGAATATTTGAATATCTGAAAACATTTTTTGGCGGTAGTTTTGATTTTTTATGAAAGTAGCTTCATATCTCGATTTCGAAATACAATTGTTTGTATAACACTAGCTGTTACTACCGACATTGTCTGCTGCTTCAAACAATTTGAAAAATAACACCTATTAAAAACTTGTAAAACTTAGAAATCAAACCCTTTATAAAGAACTCAAATTCGCAATAAAAAGATTGAAGATATCTTGTCTTAAGTAGAATCAAAGAAAAAATATAATAAAAATTTTATTGGAATTGGTTCAGTCGTTTCAAAGATTAGCGCAAACGAACACGGGATTCATATACTGTTATAATTAAAAAAAAAAAAAAAAAAAAACTTTTGAATTTGGAATCTGTAATTTTTATTTTGTTCCGTTACTGTTCATTGTTTTCTTATTTCGCGCCAATATATTTTCAAATATTTGTGATTTTAAAATGGAGTTTGGTGATAAAGAGAACTGAATCGTTATGATGGTACACAAAGTAGGTATGGAGTTACAATTTTTTAAATCCTTTATACACTTGGTATTAGTGAAATGTTTGTGTACCAGGCTATATATAGGTTAATGAGAGACCTCTGTCTGTGACATAAAGGTCTGGCCGTCCACGTAGTGTTCAGTAAGGGTAAAAATTCGATGAAAACCCGTCCGAAAGCAAAATATTTTATCTCGGGATATGAAGATAGCACCTTGACCCATGAGCTAATTTGAAAAGATGACTTAGGACTTGCTGTCTATAAGAGACGCTCTGGTCATTTCTTGACTAATAATTTAAAACAGAATATGGGGTAAATCAAAACATACTTTAGCAATACGCTAAGGGAGATCACAGTAAAGTTTTGTGTGGATGAGACAATTTTTACAATTAAGTAAAATTTTAACAAAAAAAATCCGTATTTATGTTGAAGTAACTAAAGAAGCTTCTTAATTAGTCAACAGATTACAGTGTTCATTACCTGAATTCAGTGATGGTTTGGTTGGGTGTTAGCTATGAAGTAACTGAGCCATATTTTTGGTAATAAAGCTATCAAAACATCAGCCCTTTAGCAACACAACATGTTCAATAACCAAGAATGGTCCTTTCATCAAGACAAGGCCATATTGCTCGATCCACCCAATCTTGGTTGAAACGAACGTTCCAAACTTCACAGCTGAAGCGTGGCCCTCATCTTATTCTGATTTTAATCCACTGGATTCTAATTTATGGTCACTTTTAGAGGGTAAGCATTGCTCTAAATGTTTCATAATTTGGAGTCCCTAAAAAAATTCATACGTTTGGCAGTGAAAAATTTTCCAATAGAAAGGGTGCGGGCTTCTCCTCAACTTTTGAAGGACTATCACAGTCAATAGTGTGCTATTGATAACTGTTCTCAACATTTGAAGGACTATGGACTATGGAGACAACTTCGAATAAGCTATATATATATATATATATATATATATATATATATATATATATATTATAATAGTTTTATTAATGTATTAAACTAACACAATGTAACAGTAATAAATGTTACGTATAATAGTAAAATGTTGTTAATCTTAGCAACAATATGTATATAAAAATCTAGTACTACCATCAAATAAAGTAAATTTATAAACAATATAAGACAAACAAAACAATTATCCAAAGTAATAAAAGTATCAGATATTAGAGCACTTAGTGAGGCCATTACTAAGAGCACGCCCACATAATAAATTTAGCCCATTTGTAGACCACACGCAATGCCTCATTGCCGTTTATTGCTTCCCCCCCTTTATACACAAATTTGATATCAAAATCATTTTATTTCATATAAATAATATCTCTATATTGTTTAGTAATTTTTTTTATTGAATTTAATTCAAAATTGTGGTAAAAAAAAAAGAATTAAATATAAAATTAATGTTATAAAATATAAAACAGTATTTAAAGAACAACCAACCGTGAGCTGGAAGTTATAAATTTTAATAAATATTAAATCTAATCCGCCCCCAGACGCTCGGACTCTTCCAATGAATTATTATTTTATAAAAGAATACTCAAAAAGAACTCTCATTAAGACGATATTAAATAAATGTTAAGAAATATCTTATCTCGCCTATTTAATTCATCAGCGGGTGTTTTGAGAATCGACGGAGGCCGTGCGCCATTAGCGGACAAGAAAAAGTTACAAGAAAAACGTTTAATGAACAACGCACACTTGACTTTCACTAATAATAAATTTTTAATATTAATAACTTTGGTATGCGAGTGAATTATTTATTTTTACTTTAATATATTTGTAGTAAAGAAAAGTTTTTAGTTCTATATTTATACAATCATTTTTTATATATACAATTTTATATATATTTTTAAAAAGAGAAAAAATATATATAAATATTCTGAAATAAAACCAAAAAATTTATAATATTTAATCTCAAATCAGTTGAGTTCAGTGTAAGTCTCGCCCAAATCAACCCTCCGTCGGAATTCTTACAGAGTTTTTAATAGCAGCCGCAACCCTTTTATACTGATTAGTTGTTATATTTACAAGGGCGGGGAGCATTGACAAACTCCAACAGTCTAACAGCGGCCCCTCTGACGGAGAATTAAAAATTGCAACTTGACGCTTAGTATCTAAATTTTCTCTTAGCTTCAGTGATTTTTTGATTTTGATGTTTTTTAATAATTAATGCGGTAATAATTAAAAAAGGTAATTTCGATTCGTACCTACTCGGTAAATTTTTAATCCGTTCCGAATATATAAATTATAGAGTAAATTGAGAACACGTATATAATATAAAAAAGCTAAACCGCACGTAAAAACCATAAAATAACGTCATCCATTAAAGCCAGTAATGACGCAATAACATAGTCGGAAGGAGTTGCCCCCATAACGCTCACAGTAAACGAATATGCGTGGAAATTGCTCCAGAGGGCGCATATGTGATTGCTATACGGAAACTGACAATCATTAATCTCGCCCCCTCCCCCCCCCACACCCCACATAAATCACGCGCACAATGGACGCAGGAAGTTCTTAAGAAGAAAAACTATAGGTCATATCCTTCCCGGGAGGCGGCCAATCGGAAACGGGTGCCCCCCCACTCCAAGGGTTATTCGGTTAGGGAGAGATTTTTCTACGTCGGCTGTAACGTACGTCATCCCGGGATTATAGGTGATCCCGGGAATTGATAGTGAATGAAGGTGGTGCATTATTAATTTTGAGTTACGGTATTCGGTTTTTTTTAAATTATCACCGGTTTTTTCGAATATGTTTTTTTATTTAAAATATTCAAATGTATTTTAAAATACTTTTAACCAGCCATATAATATATTCAAAGTAGCTTAGGTATCTTAATAATACGTAAAATAACATGATAAAAACTATGAAATCCCGACATAGCTATCCTATTTTCAGTCGTAATGATAGTTTCCGCACTCCGTAATATATTTCATTAAAACATGAAGATAAAGAACACAAACGAACCACTGTAAAGGGGAATTTCATTATGGATGATACACAAATTTCTTTTCCGAATAGATTCATTTGCAGTGCACGTGAAATTTTGATGCGTTCCCCGACCGCGGCGAATTGTGGATTAGCGCGCGTCTCCACTCGCCCCTACGATTATTTTGACGTTCTAAACTATAAGCTCTTCACTTGTTGGACTTTAGCTTATATTAAAATATATTTAATTATAATTTGCACATGTAATTTAATAAAACATTGCAAAAAAAAAAGAAAAACGATTTTGTTTTTGTTTATATGGTATATAAAATTCTAAACGAAAATAAATTTGAAATTTAGTATTAAGTCCGTTTATACTAAGGGCGTAAACCGAACCTCGATTATGACTCGCTGCGCTCTCAAAATCTCGCTAGAGTTCGGCGAATTGAGCAAAGCGAGCATCCCATCTTCAATTTAGCGTTTAAAGCTAAAACCGAAAGTCAAAAAATATAGAATAATCAAATATCACATAGCGATTTTTTTTAATTGAAGTCTATGGTACTGTAATTTTTTGTTGATTATTCCGCAACGACATGTTTTTTTTTTCACTTTTTTTTTAAAGCATCGCTATAATGTAAAGTAAAGCCGATTTCATGCCAACCCCGGGCACGGGATGCAAAAAGTCTCACATAGAGCGCTCCTCTCGCTCCGCTCGCTTCGCTCAATAATTAAGACGTGATTATAAAGTGTAGAATGGAGCCGTGCCCCGCCGCGGGCGCACCGCTTCGCTTGTTAGGTAGTTTTTACCTCGCCCTTTGTAGTTACATCACACACGCCGCTACCAACTGCTCTGATTATTTGCCTTCAATCTTCACTTTATATATTCTGTTGATATTATTATCAAATTAAATATTATTTTTGCAATAATTATTAAAAAAAAAGATAATAATTTTGTGTGTGTGTGTCTATTAAGAATTAAAGCCTACGACTTCCTACGACGACGATAGGACGGATCGTTTAATATATACTAATATACTCCTTATTAGATAAGATAACGACTCGTTAAAGTTTTATTAAAATCGGGCAATCCGTTTCATAGATTATCCGGAACAGAGACAATTTTTTTTTTTATTCGTATGCATTAAGTGAAATTCCCACGATATACACTTTATTAAATATATATATATATTATAAATTAAATTAAATAATAATAAAATACGTGTGTAACATAATTGAAGAGTAGGTACCTATAACAGCAATTAGTTTAGTTTCTTAGTTAGTTTCACCCAACATTACATGTATTATCGCAATTTTGGACCCCCACACTCTATTATTGTTAATAATCTCGTCACTATCGTCACTAATCCAAGTACGATTACGGTATAGTCTTATATGGTGCGGTGGGTTTAAACATCCGTATAATTCGAGACATGTGTATAGCCCGGGGTGTTAGTGTTTTTAATATAGCCCGATCTGAGCTATGAAATTTTATTTATTTTACGCCGCGATTGTTTTGAATACGAGAGTGAAATTGTGTTTTTTTTTAATATTTGAATGTTTTTAATAGAAAGTATCATTTGTAATAACTGTTCAAATATATATATTTTTTTTTTTGTTTTATTTTATGATAAAATATTGTTACATGTTTTTTCATGTTTTTATATAAAAAAAACTAAATTATAAGAATAACATATAATTTTTTTTTCTATTTCTTTTTTATGATAAAATATTGTTACGTTTTTTTTTTCTTGTTTTCAACTTTAAAAAAATTATAAGATGAATTAGACCTACGAATTTACTAACTATTCCAATAAGTAATATTCATAATTAAATCAAAATAATATAAATAAAAAGCAATTAAATCATTATAATTTTTATTTCCTAAAGTCCCCCCTATTATTTTTTTAAGCGCAAAAATCGCTTCAAGGGTTAAGTATGACAATTAAAATTTTTTAAAAATATAACAGTTGCGTTGCGGTAATCGTCCCGTATACAAACATGTGGCATATTGAGGCATATCTAATTAAACAGCGACGGGGTATGATTGAAGCGCTTCAGGCGTTACAAGGGTTAACTGTTTGATTTCTTTTATAGTGGTTAAGTATGTTTATTGAGTATTTAACCTAAAAGACCATATAAGACCATATAAAAATATTCGTCAATAAGTCAAGTCTGAGTTTCTCTGCTCGTTGCAGAGCAGCATTCCAAGCTGGTAACTTAGTCACTGATTACACTGACATTTTTAACAAGTGTAAATGCTAACTTAACAATATTTGGAAATTTTACTTAAGATTTTCTCCAAAAAAAAAAATGATATCGTAATCAGCTGTTAATTCAATTCTCATTCACCATTGACACTGATAAGATCGATCAGTGTGTTCCGGAATATATTTTTTAACTTGAAATGTAATTTTTATAAGAGCCTTGTATTATTTTGTTATTCAATCTTCGTTACCTATTGTTATTCATAATACTAATTGCTATTCATTTTTATCGTATAAGATATTTTGTTATCAATACATTCTCAAATAACCTCGTAAAATATAAATCAAAAGAAATGAGAAGGTTTTACATACATTTATAAATAAGAGAGGCCCAAATAAACAAAGTAAGGAAAAATTGTTTGACCATTATTATATATTTTATCTTCGGACCTCTATGCATTGTTTATGGGTTAAAAGGTTATTGGCTATCACAACGATATATTACTATTTGTATAGAATAAGACCTCTGTAACAGGGATCTTAGGGTCTGAGAGGTCTTGCCTAATACATACATTTAGTACATCTTTGTCTTAAGGAAGCTCTTTGTTAGTATCGTTGTAGTATCTCTGAAACTCTAATTTAAATGTATATGTATATATTATAATATTATTAAAATCGAATTAAAATGTTTGTGGAAACATGGCTGTATAAGTCAAAGAATACACTGAAGAGAGATGTTAAAAACAAAAGCTTTAATCACGGACGGAGTCGCAGGAAAGTGCTAGTTTTAGATGAAGCATTATTTTATATAAATTTAATTAAAATCTTCCACTACATTTAAAGTTAAAATGGAGTTATTTATTAGAAATCTAGAAATAACAGAAAAATCAGTACTTATTAACTACTCAATCAAAACTCTATAAAAAAAAAAATATTGTTGAAATATTTTTATAAATATAAAAATGTAGTAGGCATTAGAAATTCAAACGCCCGTAGCGATACCGCCGGATTATATGTCAATTTATATATCTTTGTAGGTATACCGTGAAAGTTTTCAAATAACCACCCCCTCGTAAACACAATACCCGCCTAACTGTTGTATAGTGGAATATCGGAAACAATGAGAAATGACCGGCGGAAAATTGCGTGGATTCTAGAGGATTTCGATATTCACGATCTTTGAAAACGGGACGGATTTTGATTATATATATATATACATATATATATGATATAGTAATCTGTTTGTTGAATTATAGTACGATTAAGGAAATTCTAGTTCATACAATTTGATGAGTTAATATTAATTTGAATTGGTATAGTTTCTTTTAGGAAAATTGTACTAAAAGTTCTAAAATACATGGGAGTAGTTCTCAAAGTAAATTAATTAATAGTATATATATATATATATATATATATATATATAGCAAATAATTTCACATTTCTATCATAACACCCTCTAGCTATATAAAGCCAGCCGTATTTTAACATATTAGATACGTGAATAAAATATTTTACACCAACTATTGTACAAACTTCGTGACAAACAAACCGCTATTAATATTCCATTTGTTATTACATACGTTTGAATTTTTAAACAATGGTGTTATATAAAATAATTGAAGATGTTATTAAAATTATATTTCTTCATTAAATATCTCTTATGTAAAAAGGAAAATAACAAAATATGGAAAATGAAAATTTTCCTAGTAGCGACGTCACTTGAGCCGCGTCTGTATCATCGCCCACTCTATTTACCTATTTGCGGGGCAGATTGGCTGTGATTGTATTGTTTGCCCCCGCCCCCCCTCCCTCCTCAACCCCTCAACCCCTATCCACTCCCCCTCACTCCTCTCTACCGGTAAATGTGTTGACTGAGCGATGAAATACATCTCACATCAGCAAGGGTTATGAGTTTTGACAAGAATTTTTATTTTATCTTAAATTTCTTAATATTTTATTTAAATAAAATTTAATCTTTTTATATATAGATATAGATAAGATATATTTCTTTAGCTAAAGTATTTCTTAAGATATCATTTTATCTTTTCAAGACTTAAGGTTACAAAATATATTAATTCTATATGTAATTGCATGATTTTTGTTTTATAATATTATATAAAAAAATATTTATTAAACGACTTTATATCTTCAATAATATAAATACTTCCTAACAAAGCTAAATCTAAATCCTCCAAATACCATATACCCATAGATTATATTATCGTAAAACAACATTCTGATCATCTCATGATTGTCAATAACTTGGAGACGGAGCGGAGCCAATCACCTCGTACGATAAGTTTTATGAACACCAAATTGTGTTTATGTCTGTCGCGATTTAAGGCTCCGGCGGCGTAATAGAAAATATTGCACTGGGACGACGTTGGGAGAGGTCCAAAATACAGGCTTAAGCGATTCTAAGATAATATATTTTGCTATGAAATCGGAAGGTACATAGAAGGAAGCTTTATGAACTTGGCTCCTATTGACCTTATAAAATGTAGTAAGGCTTTTCTACGCCTATCTTCTGAGGTCTTTTACGAGCTTTTGTAACTAACTTAACTTAACGTAACTTTTTTAATACATGAGTTAGAACTGTAGCTCCGTCCTCCACCTCCCGCCGTTTAACTGGTAGCGTTTGGCGCTCCGTCGTCTCTGGCTACCCCGGTAGGGATATGGCGTGAAGCTAAATAAATAAATAAATAGTTAGTACTGATGAAATATTTCACGGTCTTGATGTTAAGTAGTGGTTTCATTTCCAAGTTAAGTTAATCCCTTAAATCCCTTAAATCATTTTAGTAATCAACAGATCGTTGTATTGGTACAAGTAAGTCAGTAGTAGTGTGAACAAAGTTTGTGTATGATATGTGTATTTATGAAACCCTCGGGTATTGTTTTAATAATAATAATAAACTAAGAATCTCGGAATAACAAATTGATATTGTGGCCATAATATCTATATCAGATTACAAGTTAACAATTTACAAATAAAATAAATAAAAAAATAAAAAACAATAATTCTCTTTTAATAAAATACAGATAATATTAACTTATGTTTGTGAGTTTTTGGGATTTAATATTTAATAGCTAATTCCCTCCCGCTTCGCCGGGCACACTATTAAGTTGGATGTGAACTTAGGTTGCTATGGTAACCTTTGTCATATTATCCGTTGTCATCGTAACCGTTGCTATAGTAACTTACCCCCGCGTTAAGTGTTTACCACCTACAGGTTTAAAGCATGGCGAAATGTAAAACGTTGAAATCCGTTGGGATAGAAATTACGTAAAATCCTTTCTTAGTGGACGTCTACGTCACAAAAGAAGTAACTATGTAAAATTTTAAGTTAATCGGAAAGATAGTTTCGGATATCTGTGATGAGTCAGTGAGTGGTAAATCGCTTATATATACACACACACATATATATATATATATATATATATATATGTATATGTATTTCAATCGGTCGCTACATTCAGTAAGTTGGGACACAGTCGTGTGAGTTCGATTTCAATGTTATTGTCTATCTCGCGGATAACAAACAAGTTATTGCTTTGATATTGCCGCAGCTTGTTTTATATTGTTTGTTAAATATAGTATAATAAATAAAATATACTATGTTATTATTATTATATAATTAATAGTACGGGTTATATATCTTAAGAGTAATATATAAGAGATGGTCTACAAACTTGTATTAGAACGTAGCAATGTCTACGAAGCGTAGCAGCGCTACGGATGTCTACGAATCGTAGCTATTTAGATGAAACGGTCTTTGTTTAGTTTTTTTATGTAATTAATTTTATTTTATTATATAATTATTATTATATATTAATAATAATTTTAAAACTCTCATAGTACATAATAACTGTTAGACACAACATCCACTTGCGGCTAGGTGTAACAACGTCGTTACCACAATCAACACTAACGATGTCTCCCCACTTTACCTATATAAACTACACCACATATTTCATTATTATTATCCATAGAGTTTACACGCGAAAATAGCGTTTAAGTGACGTAAATAGGTTCTAAATTTCCTTGCGAATATTGTAGTTATCTTCGCCGTAGTGTACGTTGTAGCTTTAAAGTTTTGGATGTAAATTCAAAAATGTTTATACCATTCTAGTCCTTGTTGCCATATGAATAAACTATAGAATCCTTTGATATATATAACGCGGTAGTGATTTCTATTTGGATGGGACTCGTGGTGACGCCGCGGGCGCAAGTGGAAAGCAATTTGTAGGAAAATGTGTTTTTTAATTGTGACGCGACGGTCGTATAAGTGGAGTAATGAGACATCCTTGTATTATGAATATGTGCATGTGTGTGTGTGTGTGTGTGTAGATGTACACGTATGTGTGTGTGTGTGTGCGTGTGTGTGTGTGTGCGTGTGTGTTTAATATTGTTTTAGTGGTTTTAATAGACTTTTTGTGTATGTGTGTGTTTTTAGATTTATATTCGATTTTTGATACGATATATAGTGAGTTCGAGTCCTGTTTGTGTTAACTATCATTTAGTTGAATGGGACAATAGATTTTTAATAACTTAGTTAACACATTAAAGCCCGGCTAATTTTCTACGTTTCTAATTCTGAGTGCCGGCTAATATAATGAAATTCTGAAGCTGGTTTCCGCTAACTAGTATCGTCAAGGGGAGAATAAAAAGTATAAAATTTGTTTGCGGCAACCAGGAGTAGAATTTGATATGACGTGAATTTACGTCAGCGGCAACCAGAAACAAAATTTGACGTGAATTCACGTCAGCGGTCGCGAATGTATTAACATGTCTGTAATTTGAAACATATTTCAATTCGAAATCGAGACTCGAACCTACGACTCGATAACACAATACATTAATTTGTTTCAGATACAGAAAGATTTCTTCGGAAGGATGGTACCAGTGACACAAGTACAAAATCAAGGTAAAAGTTAATAAATAAATAATTGTTTAATAACAGTAATATTAGTAAATTTGAACCGATTATGTACATTTCGCAAACGGTGTATTATTTTCAATTACGTACAAGGGTTGTTAATATTCATCCCCGTCGCGCGGCACACCTGCTGTACCACCATTTAGATAATCACACTTAATTCGACGATGGTATTGAATTATATAAACGTTGGTACACACACACACACACACACATACATATATATGTATATGGTACATACATGAAAAAAAAAAAATATATATATAATTTTTTCTGACCGTCTGTTTGTTTGTTCTGGTTAATATCTGAAATGGCTAGACCGATTTTAATAGTACTTTCATTGGCGGATAGCTGATTGTTATAAGGAGTAACTTATACATATTTATATATATATATATATGTTTTATGTTTGTCCCATTCGTTAACTTATTATATATCATATTATTTAAATAATTGAAAACATTTATACAATAATTAAATATTTTTGCTTATTGTATTTTAAGATTTTTGCTAAGTTAGAAATCAAAGGAAATATTAAGGAACCTCCATCCCGGTTAAGACAATTAATATGACGATTAATTAATTGAAATAAAATAAAAATAAAAAAACTTGTCTATAATTATGGATAGGAAGATGAGATGAAGAAGGCAGATCTCGTTTGGATTAACAGGATGACAGCAATGCATCCGAAATGTCAAAAACTAAACTTTTTTTTAAAGTAACTCTTTTCAAAATTATACAATAATTAATTCTATTAATAATAGTATTATTTAAGTATATAAAACTCGTGAAAATCCAAGAAAATCATCTAAACTAGTAAGGACATGATAGCACAATTGTTAGAGCGACGGAAACGCTACCCCAGAGGTAGCGGGTTCTAATATCATAATATGTAATGTGTTCTAGCTTTATAACAATTGTATTTTCCCAAGTGTTTCAATATTATCACAACGGATTCTATAATAAAATACGCTCACTCAGTTCACGTTACAAGCTGTGACACTTGTTTAACATTAATTATTATTTACAATTATTACTAATTAATAATATAACTATCCGCCAACCGTGCTTACCGGGTGTTGAGCTGAGCCCCTCTCCTTTCTTCTTTTCTTTATAACTTTTGAATGGCTAAACATTTTTTCAATCTGTTTTCTCTATAACATCCGCGTTCTACTCAAACATACATGAGAAAATTTTTATCTATTTATCTTGTCGCATTCTGGAGACAACTAAACACATAAAGGTCTCCCAAACGGTTATGAGCTTCGCTTACGCTCAATAATTAATGGAAGTTAATTAAAACTAGTTGTGCCTACGACTCCGTTCGCATATGTTTCTTAAAATAAAAATATTCAAATTCTTATAACATCAGCTATCAGCCAGTGAAAGTACAGTTAAAATCGATGCAGCCGTTTTAGAATTTAGCCACAACAAACAAACAGACGAAAATTAAAAAAAATAATATTTTTATATATGTACCGTATATACTTTCATATGCATTTAGTGAAAGTTACAAACGGACACTTAAATTTTATATATATTGATAATAAAGTTATATCTTCAATATTGTTATATAACAATATAGATATAACAGAACTAATCAAAATAACAATAACAATAACATCCCAAACACATTAAACCCAACACCAAATAAGAGACAATAAATTTCAACTCATCCTCTAATAATTCTCATATAATCGAGACCGGAGTGGTGGATAGAGAGAGCAAGTTGTAATGAGAATTGTGAGGGAATTGTTTAAATCGACTTACTGTTTGATTTAACTCTACTAATATTACAATTGTAATACGATACCGGCTTAAATGTTATTATTATAATGTATATTTATATAATGATAAAAGTTTTATGAACTTATTATATAATATCAATATTAATTTTAGTATAAAATTAATTAATATTCGCTTTAAAGCATTGTTTTTCCAAAATGGACGTTTACTCCCTTAGATGGAGCCTAGAGAGGGGGGGGGGGAATGTGCCCCCCCCCTCGTGATTGTAATTAATTTTGAATAAAATATGATGATGAATATATGAAAAAAAAAATTGGGGAAGCTACATACTAACTGATTCTCAAAGTGGGAGTTAGAAATATGTTTGGGAACCGCTGCCCCAAAGTATACTTTACATATCCCAAATCTGTAGTTTGATATCAAAGGTGGAATGAATGAAGCTCATTAAGACGATCTCACACTGCTATTAATTCATAGCACATAAAGGAACACCTAAATTAAAATGCTACACTAGTTACTGGACCTTTCACGTTATAAAAGAGGTTATTAAGGAAAAAATTGTCAAGAATGTACGTACATTTTCAACGTGGGTTCCGAAGAAGACACATAAAAAATTTAAAAATTATAATATCAATTTTATTTTTGAAAATAGAAACTAAAACAAAAGTTAATATTCTTTTTTTATTAAAATAAAGTATATAAAAAAATACAGTATATATATATATATGTATATAAAATATTTCACCCCCACGGAACCCCAAAACGGAACCAAGTGGGCGAAAGATTACATAACATGATAGGTCTGAGCGTACAATGCCAGCTATTAGCAAGAACAAACAGACGCCTCCCTGTAATTTCACAAGTTGATTATGTGGCGTTCGCGCCAGTGCTTTAAAATTGTCCATTAAAGGGGTGGAGTGTGTCTACATGTGTGTGTACACACATATATGTGTGCATACATATGTGTGTGTGTGTGTAATGTGTTATGTAAGTATTCAATACAGATCTCTGTGTTCAATACAAAGTTATATATAGAGTTAAAAAATACTAAATCGTTCCTTCACTTCATTCAATTTAATTCCATTCATTCATTTATTATATCATATAGAAAGATATATCTTCATTATAATAAAACAATTAAAACAATCCAGCAAACACGTGTTAGTTAAAATATTACAATAATTTTAATTTTTTTATTAATATAAAATACATATATATATTATATTTTTTTTTTCATAAAAGTAAAAATTGGTACAAAACATTTAAAAGATTAAGTACTTCTATAAATAGTATTAATATTTGCTATATTAAATATTTATTAATATAACAAAAAAATAACAACTACTTTAAAAAGTAACATAAACGAAGAATACCATTTGTGGATCTTAAAAATATATATCAATAGAAAAAACACTTTATATTACTCTCTTATTGTTAACACTAAACCTACCGACGATTCTTGTATACCTGTTCCTACCGCACGCCGTCAAATTGACCTGTAATTAAAAGTTATTTTATTATATAACGCAGGTAATAATGGAAATAACTATAACTAAAGAGTGTAGCAAATATTATATGCATATTCTAAGAATTGTCATGTAGTTTGATAACGATATTATGACGTTCAAAAATGTGTAAGTTTTACAAAAGTTTAAGAACGGTCAATTTGACCGGTACTTGGTAGGTTTAGTCTTAAGTGACTTGTTGCTGAAATAATCATGTAGTATTTCATCACCTTCACCAGATGGAGTCTCGGATGCAATTTCTTCATCTTCCGTCTTCTACCAGTACAGGGAGGGATACAACAACGCCGTCCGAAGGAATGTACGCATGCGCGACCTCTTATAACTATTAGTTTAAATATGGAATTGTAAAATATTTATATGCTTTTTGAATTTGGAATTGTAAACAGTTTAGATTTGTTTAAAATTTGGAATTGTAAAAACTTGATAGTTTTTTGAATTTGGGATTGTAAAAAAGTGAGATACTTTTTTAAATTTAGAACAATGAAAAGTTTATATATATATATATATATATTACTAAATGTTATCTGTAAAATATTACAATCTTACATTAATTTATTAAAAGCATTGAATGTGTCTCGTTTTATTTCACAAATCAAAGTTTACACCTGATACAAAAACTTTAAACATCAATACATATTAATGTGTCCTAAGAGCGGTGACTCAGACCAACGACTCCTTTGCATTATTATTATTAAAAGCTGTAAGCGTTAAAATCTAAAGTTACTTCATAAATACATCAAGTTTTATATTTACGGCCATTCACGGCGTCAAATGGCGGGAATTAATGAGAAAACTTATATAATTTGTCATTGTTTTGAATTTAGAATTGTGACGTCGCATATTTATTGAGGATTGAAATGTTGGAAAAAAATATTTTAATATTCAAAACTAATTTGACTATATGATAGTGTTTTTTTTAATAAAAACTTTTTTCATCTACTTTAAAAAAATATCCATGGATAAAACTTAGAAACAGGCAAAGGTTCACTGATCGTTTACTTTTTTTTAACTGCATATTCCTGGTAGATTTTGTCTATAGTTTTTGATAGTTTCATAAAATAAATAGTTAATAAACTATATTAAAAAACGGTATTAAACTTTATTTATTCAATGTTGTCGAAGTATTTGTCATATATTTAAAAACCAAGGTTATATTAGACGTGTGTTTGTTTCTGTACAGTCTGGCATATCTTAATTCCCGAACGGTTGAATCAATTTGTGGTTTTCTTATCGAAAACCTTTTTTTTCCAAGTTCTTAAATATTTGGTGGTGGATCAATCGTTTTATTATTCATTATATGTATGTAAAATTTATATACTGTCAGGGATTTTTAATTAATAACTAAATTATATTTTTTTTTAATAAAAGTAATGTGTCTAAATAATTCCAGTTTTTTAAGCAATTAATATGTTGTAAACATTGATTCGATCGGTTTCCCACCATTTCACATTTTTTATGATTATTTCAAAAACAAAATGGCAGTTCAAGAAAGCAATTGCATTGGATGGACAAAGTGTGGCATCGTCGGTCATTCTCAGTACATTGTCTGTCGAATTCCATAAGGACTTGGCCCCTCGTCCACGACTTGCAAACGCTACTCGGTAACACTATTTTATCTATTAACCGATTCAGTGCGGAAGACACCATAGTGGCGCCATGGATATCTTTTGCGTATGGCGGGTGGCATCCGAGGGGAGCCAAAATTTGAACCCCTAAAACTCGATTTTTTGATGTTTAAGAAAGATGTTTTGTAAACAAGTGTCTTTATTTGTCACGCAGATCCTACCTAGAGTGTCAGTTTTAGCAGATCACGTGATTTTACATACTTCAGGGATTGTAAACCTTTTCTATAAAAAAATATTATACTGTTTTGCAAATTTATTATATTAGTTCAAATCTGTGTTGTACGTATTTACTTACACATCCACTACATACATTACATAACCATCACCAGTAATATCAAATTTACCTGCACTGCCATAAAATTAAGGCCAGGTCAATATAGTTCATTTTTTGATAAACTGTAACTTTGTACAACAAAAACTATTTTTTTAAAAAGCGCTTTCAATTGTTATCTAATCTGTTGTTGTTTGTTGTGGTCATCACAAAGTCAGCCTAAGTAATATTTTTAACTAATTAGTTTAAAGAAATTATACCATAAATAAACATCTCGCACTGATTGACGTGCCGCCCTAGAAACCAAAACAAAGGCCTTAACAGAAGCCGACACCCACTAATCTATGAGACGGACGGCATTCTTTTGTATGAACCAACTATTGTTAATATTTTTGGCGCGGGACACGAATAAAGATTAAATGCATAATGGTTAATTACCCTCCCTTAGTTGGGTAAAAAGAGATAGGTATGCGTATTTTTCATGACTTGTATCGTGGGGATGATTTTACAACCCAAAGTCAAACAAGTGATTTGTTTTCTGTTTGTTACTTCTTGTTTGCTATCTATAGTGACCAGACGTACTCTCTTGTGGCTCTCCTGTTTTTCAGAATAACATGCAACGCTCGCTCCAGAACTCTCGTGATTTGCCTTTGTGACGACTGTGGACTGTGTATCTGGACTCCGTGATTTTGCTTCAGTAACTACTTCAGCCTGACAATAGGATTGTGATTGTGCGTATACTATAATATATACGTGGTTCCGAAATGTCTAATTCTCCATCTCCTCAACCTGGTCCATCAAATTGGGATCCCTTATTTACGGTGTTATCTGGTATGATGTCTCCCTATCATATGGATACGACAGACATGCCAGACTTAGATGATTGTATAAGTGATGCAGATTTGTACGGGATTTTAGCAGAGGATATGGATACTGTAATCGACGAATGGGTGAATGAAAATCCAGAAGATGAAGTAGCCAATCGTAGTGAAGAAGATCTATTATCTGATCAAGAAGTCTTCGAAAATACGACTGAAGAAGCACCCGATAACGATTGGTATCCTGGAAACCCCCCGCATACGGCTGAAATACCTGTTTCGGGAACTCCAGGCTTATTACCGCCTCATGATATGAACGGCAAAGCTCCAATCGATTTTTTCTTTTTATTTTTTAATATGCGTTTATTAAATTTAATTCTCGACTGCACAAATAACTACGGCAATAAATTAAAGATCGCAGCACGTACCGCACGAGCTCGGTTTACTCAATGGAAAGACGTTACTATTGACGAATTAAAAGTATTTATTGGCATAATTTTACTTAGGGGTACAGTAAAATTAAATAGAATGGCCGATTATTGGTCTCGAGATTATTTAATGCAACTAAGTCCTCATAAGTTTATGGTTCGAGACAGATTTTATTTGATATTAAGAGCACTGAATGTCCAAGATGACACAAGGCCAGAGAGCATATTTAAAATAAAGTAGTTGATAAATTTATTCAACGAATCAATGTGTTCAATTTATTATCCTACAAAAATTTTTGCTGTCGATGAATCGTTGATTTTGTGGAAGGGACGCCTTTCCTTCCGCCAATATTTAAAAGGGAAAGCCCATCGTTATGGTATTAAGTTATATATATTAGCAGATATGTACGGAATTGTAATTAAAATTCATTTATATGCTGGTTCAGGTGATCAATTAGTGGGTGGCCGTAATCACGTCAAAAAAGTTGTTTTGTTACTAATCGAAAAATATATAAATAAGGGTCATTCACTTTACATTGACAATTATTATACCAGCGTGGGCTTAGCAGAGGAGCTTTTAAATAAAAATACATATGTAACTGGTACTCTAAGGGCAAAGCGCGCTGGTAATCCCACTATAATTAATACCAAATTAAAAGCAGGTGAATCATGTATTGTTCATAATAAAAGAAAAATAGTAGTTACCAAATGGCAAGATAAACGAGAAGTGCTGCTTTTGAGCTCGGAGCATAACAGCAACTATAAAGGGATTACCAGTCGCCGCATACGCACCATAAAATATAAGCCTGATGTACAAATACAATATAATAAAAATATGCGATCAATCGACAGGCACGACCAGCTATTAAGTTACTATTCTTGTGAGCACAAAACCCTACGTTGGTATAAAAAGGTAATAATTCATTAAATGCAAATGTGTCTAGTGAATGGCTTCCTTTTATATAGAAAAATAAATAAATCAAAGATAGAGTTATACGATTATAGAAAATTTATATTAAAAAGTTTATTACGGCCTACAAGTGTGACAGAACTATCTCGATCCCTCAGTGTAGGGAAAATACATTTACCAAATAAATTGCCCAAGAGTGGCGGAAGGACAATGCGAAAACGGTGTAAGGTATGCTATAGTAAATTTAAAAAAAGAACCATGGTGACATATGGTTGTCCTAATTGCCCAGATTTTCCAGGGCTATGCCTCACCCCATGCTTCAGGGAATATCATAAATATTAAAAATGTAATGAATGATTGCAACATTTTTAATATTTATGATATTCCTAGTTTGTAATTTTTTGTTCTATATGTGTTCAATGAATACACAGAAAAAATGTTGTAACATATATAATTTGTCTTATGCTTGTCTCGTAAATGATATCAAAATCAGTCTTTCCAATGATTATAAATCTACCTTATATTACTACATTATATTTACCTACTTACTTTTTTGGTTGTTCAATGTTAATAAATGTACATATTCTTAATTAAAAAAAACTGTTTTATTTCGCACTTTACCCATAATTTATTAGTTATTATTTTAGTGTTTCTATAATTTTTTGCATAATAATATATCTTTCATTAATATTAAACCGTAGTAATTCGTTGGATATGAATTGTCCAAAATATTTACAGCCGTGAATATCTACGACTATATGCTGTTCACTTTCCACTATTCTACTAGTCTTTTCAGTAGACGTTGAAATATCTCTGGTTGTTATACCGGTGTACGTCGCACAATCCTTTGTTGTTTTTTATGTCCCGTCTTTCATTTCGTCCTCATTTTCTGGACTAGGTTCCCAGACATCATAAGATTTTTGTTCGATATAAGTCTCTTCGCTAAACTCGTCATCGTCGTCGCATTGCGTTTCAAGTTGTGATTCAGGAATATATTTTCTTTTTTTTGGTAATTCTAAAATAATATATAATATAATATCAAATATCTATCATAAATATAATCGGTCATAAAACTAGCGTTCAAAAAGAGTCGCGATACTTTACATCTCCAAATATCTAATTACTATAGTTGTTTTACTATAACAGTCCCTTTCGTAAACAGTAACTTAGTAGAAACTGGATTAAGATATTCGTACTTTGGTTTTTATCTTTATCTGAATAAATCGCGTAATCCATTTTGATATTCTGTTAGAAACTTATCATTAATTTAAATTTTGATTTCAAACAACACACCAGAAAAGAACGCTCTACATGTCTCGAATGTTCATATTTAATTCTGTTACCATAGAAACAATAGATCTATCAAAAAACTTACAAAATATTTACAACACCTGATAGAAATAAGAAACTTACCTTCCATTTCCGTTATATCACGTAGATAATCACTTCTATAAACACTAATCGAAAATATAAACCATACACTTTCGGTTTTGGGGGGCTACTAAACTTAAAACACGTGGAAACAGTTAAAAAAAACGATAAGTTACAATTCATGGCGGAGAACGCCTGAATGGTGCCATCAAAGTCCCTGGCGTTAGGCACCATAGTGGAGCCGCGAAATATTTGTTCGCCGCCAGGAGCAAAAGTTTGTCCAAAAGACCGCCGCATTGAATCGGTTAAGTGATGCAATAATAATTCTCAGTCAACCGAGTTATTAATAAAATGTAATCCTCATGTTTATTCTATTCAACCTTAAAAATTTATTTAAATTCTTATAAAAATTATTCGGATTCGGATTTTAAATAATAAATGATGACAATTTCAGTGTAATCAAATTATTGCTTAACCAAATATTACAGCAGGTTGTTACTAATGACTTTAGTTAAATAATCAAAACTATTTATATCTATTGTATGACAATGGTGGTCGCTTCTCCACTCACGCGCTACCTTCCGTTCCCCGGTTTCGTCCGCACGGTCGCGCGTTTGCATCGATACATTCGCGATGCAGTAGCGCGTTGCAAATGCGACTGACGTACGTTAGTAGCGATGCTGTCGCGCGTTTACTAAACGCATCGCTACAAAAGGTCACCGTAGGCGAGGGGTCTTAAAGCTATGAAACTGTTAAATAATCCTACAATTCACCATAACCGCCTGAGCAAATCACAAAATCTTGCTATAAGATTATTTTAGGTAGGTCGCGTATAAAAAAAACAAAACAATATTTGAAGCTCAACGCTTACTGCCCATATTTGGAACGTGCTCCCAATCAATACCTACAGCTAAAGGAAGTGGAACGATCATAAAACTTTTGCACTAGATATTCAAATGAAGGATAAAATAATCTTTCAAAATTGTCCGGTAGCTACAACAAATATATTTTGGTACTCCAGGTCTTTATCAGAGTCATTATCAGTTATGGTTTGAAATGTGTTACCAAGTACTCATGTTTTATCTTGAGCTGCTGTAGGCTTACCTTTGTCTGACATACTCGTAGATCTTGACGTAGATCGTAAACCTCTTGTATTACAAATTGTTATTTTTTAGACATAATAATATGCTTTTAACAACTCATGCCTGACCGGAAAGATAACAGCCAAATATCAAAATCGTATAGAATTATTAAAAAAAAAAAAAGTGAATTTCATAAAAATAAAGGCGTCTACATAGCGTTTGGCGCTCCGTCTCTGGCTGGCAAGGGATATGGCGTGAAGTTAAAATAAAATAAATGTCTTTTTATTTGTAACAGAACCTTTTACCAGACAATATAGGTACTTAATACTAGGTATAAATAATACTGAAAAACAAATATAACGAGTAGGACATCAAATCAAATCTGCTTTAATTTATTTCACTAAAGCTAATTATTATAATAAATTAACAGTTCTATATAAATAATATTTCCATTATACATATTTTTAAATCAAATCAATAGAAGTTAAATTGAGAATGAACTTTCGTAGCGGCTTTTAAAATACTGTATACTTTATAAAAGTATAAAAGCTTTACTTTTATGAAATAGTTTGTCCTGAATGTCCCAATACTACTACCAATACTACTGGATCTAGAAAACTGAAAACTAGTAGCATTGTTTTACAAGTACCTACTGCACTAATATTCTTATTTTAAAGGACGAAATTGGAAAAAAGTTATTTTGGTTTTTTTTTTTTGGAGTTTGGATTAGAATTTAGGAATAAACCAAAAACTCAACCATTATTATATTACTTTAAAAAAGCCCCTGACTTACAGTTAGTGATGTATTTTGAAATGCACGTGGAAGCGGGTTAAGAAAGTTAGACAAAATTATATATTTTTTATAAGCTTAATTTTTAACCAGTTTGAACTTAAACGATTATCTCAAATGTTTTTGTAGTCCATAACTTAATATATAATAATATAGTCCATTAATAGTTATATTTTATGACTCTTAATATTTCACTATAATATAAATGACTTCAGTTCAATAAAATCTTTTACACTGAAATGGCATTTAAGTGTAAGTATTTTTAAACAACAAATCAAATCAAATTGAACTTATATCAACAAATTTACAACTTATATTATATTTCCCGTAACAAGCTATAATTTTAAATAGTTAGTAGAATTGTAGTTTTAATTACAAGATAAAAAATATTAAATACATAAACGAGAAAAAACATAAAAACATTTAAAATTTCAACTGAAAAAATAATTTTCAAAGCGGTGACTACACATACTACCCTCTACATACTGAACTATACTTTGGGGACAAATTTCACTTAAGGTTTAATGCAGAGGTTTAGAAGTCTCAATATGTTTACGATGTCAAGATCTTTTATCTCGGATTCTTTGCGAGATAAGTTCAAGCAAATTATGTACTAACTGTCGTCGGTCTGCATATTTTAGAAAATCTTGAATATATAAGAATACTGATCATATAGGTACATAATATAAAAACGAGCAACAAACACAAACTTGCTTCTTGTTACCTGACTCAAAAAAAGAGTTTTATTTTCATTTAGTAAATAATTTAATATTTCAAGTTAACCCATAATAAATATAAAAAAGTTGGAATATCATAAACCTTAGGTGTGAAGCGATTGTTGTCTTTTAAGATGTATTTTAAGATTTACTATTATTTATGTTGTAAGTATATTTTTGTAGAAATAATATAATACAAGGCAGCTGTTTGTTGTGTTGTGTTTGTTGCTAGTTTGACTCACATTTGACAAATGAGTTTCTGAACTTTTAGCTTTGAGAACTAACAGATTTTCATGAAATTTATTTTCAATAATGATTTTAATTTGATTGATTTTTGAACTAACAGACATTTGATATATAACAAATATATCACTTGTCTTCAAGGACATATTTATAAATTTAATACAGTAATGGAAAAATATAATATACTGTTTCTTTCGTCTCTTTTTTTCAGTAAATTTAAATTACTTTAGTTTTTAAAATCATTTTTCAATTTGAAGGCAAAAAATTAAAGCAAAATGAATGAAAAATATTCCTATAATGAAATAGTGCAGATGATAAAATTAAGTTTTTTCAATTTTATTTATCAAAAATTAAACTGTTACTCAACTTATATAACTTTGACTATTATAAACATAGAATAGGATATGGGAGATAAATAAAATGATGAATACATGTACATAATTTTTTATTTATAATGAAAACAACTATTCACGTGAGTTTCTAAGAAGCTATCGTAATATGTACAGACCGACGCCCGCAATTCCAGGTATCGTGCATAACGCAGTTCCGGCTTCACATACATACATACATACATAAAAACATACATACAGCGTCGGGTTACTATTAATAGTGCTTTAAAATAACATTAATATTGATAATAACTTCATTTCTGATTATTTTTGTAAAGAAATCTTTTTTCATACCTACCTTATAATATCTAGAAGTAAAATTACTATATTCTTAAGTACCTACAGTACGTATTACTTGTATACTGCTGTCATAAAATTATATTATTTACAAGCAACCATTAACAATAAATATCAAATTAATGCGATATTTACATAATTATAAAAAAAAATATTCACAACAACTTGGTCGAATACTGATTACGGTAAAAATATATTTACATAAAACTTTATTATGAATGAAAATGATTTTACGATAATACATTGATGTTATTAAAGTTATAGTTAAAGAATTTCTATTATAATAAATAAAATTAATTTATAGTTTTGTACAGCCCAGTGATGAACGCGGTACAAATATCCTGGCACTAAATGAACGTGGCACTAAATGAACTTGGCACTTGAGAATTCACAGGTTATTTGAATTTGAAGAGAAATTCTATAAACGAAGCTTTTTTTAATTATAATATATAAAATATGTATTGTTGGTTAAAAATAAACAGGCTTAGTCTTAAGATTTCATATGATCCGTCCGTCCGTAATATATATATAATAAATATTTATCAAACTTCGTTTATAGATTAACCCACCTAATACCTACACTTATATTAAATATTATTCAATAATTATAAAATTAATTAACTTATATTATTATATTATTTATTAATACTTTATTTTTATTTAAGCTGTGCTCGTCTTAATAACATTACTATGTAAAAGGTAAGAAATAAAACACATTATATTTATTGCGTATTAAAGCGATGAAATCATTCGAGATGTTTCGGTGGATCCGAGGGCGGTGGCTCATGTAACAGCGGGAGCGGCAGAGGCGGCAGCGGGAGCGGGAGCGGGAAGGCCCTTGACTGAAAACTAGCGAGCGATTGTAATAGAGCTGCGGAATGTTCGTGAGCCTTGCGTCGGAGCTCCGCCACGCTGGTGGAGCGAGCCTCCTCCTTGGGACAGCAGGGACACGGAGCACCCCAGCCTGGAACAATTAATTTTTATTATCTATCTTCATAGGATATCTTAAAATACAATAGCTTTGGCTCCACGAATGTATTATGAGGTAATTTCTCTAAAAATGAAAATGATTATTAAGTCTCACCTTTCAATGGGAAGAACGGCTGCGACAAGTGGTTGAGATGCTGCGAGAGGTGAGAGAGGTGCGGCGGCAGGAACAGCGGCGGGGGGTCCGTCCCGCTCGGAGCGGACGAGCGGAACGCGCCGCTGTGAGATTTGTTATTTAGAATGAATACTTCATATTTTATAAATCTGTTATTTCTTTTATGTCAAGATTTATTATATTTTACTAATGAATAATTTTACGTTACTTAATTAAATCAACAAGATAATTTTACTTGATTCTTGGACGTAGGCTCGCTGTGCCAACTTTATCTAAGTTTTCCAACACTTTTCTTAATATTTTTAAACATTTCATATATTATACTGTATTGATATGTAGATTACAATTGGGTTTGATTAGAGTTAGACGAATTATATGCGGTAATTTGTTTCCTTGCTAGCCAGGGATTACTTTTTTCTTATTAACTAATCAGTAGATCGACTTATTGATTAAGATGGTTCTAGTTGTCAGTAAATTGCCCACTAAATAATGTTTTGTGAAACAGTAATCACAATATAGAAATATCCGGTTAAGGTTTTTGTGTGGTTTTTAGGCCAGGGCGCGTTTGGAACCTTAATAGCCGTATTTTAAGTTGGAGAGTGTCTTTACAGAAGGGACTATTTCGATAAATATGGTATCAAACAACTGATACTCCCATTGAACCTACACTGACTGATAAAGTCATATAAATAAAAAAAATAAAATTAATTACAAATAAAATAAAACACATAAAAAAATATTAAAAACACATTATTATTATAATAAAACAAACGTCAACTTATATAAAGTGTAAGGATAAGTGTATTTGATATAAAATAACGAAATAAGAAAGGCGTCTCGAGTCTGTCTCCGGCGGACGGTCGGCTGGATGCAAACTGAATTTACCAAGATCAAAGACCTGCTTTATTACCTCTATATCACATTCAAATTACACCGGGGAAGGGAATTGGATTTGTCATAACTTTAAATTAATATTAACCATCCTATAGTACCTATAGTATTTTTATAGTTAATATAGATTATGAAAAAACATGGATAGAATATTAACACTAAACCTACCGACGATTCTTGTATACCTGTTCCTACCGCACGCTGTCAAATTGACCGGTAATTAAAAGTTATTTTATTATATAAAACATTTAATAATGGATATAACTAAAAATAAAGAGTGTAGAAAATATTATATGCATATTCTAAGAATTGTCACGTAGTTTGATAACGATATTGTAACGTTTAAAAATGTGCAAGTTTTACAAAAGTTTAAGAACGTTCTATTTGACCGGTACTTGGTAGGTTTAGTGTTAACAGTAATAAATAACTTTATTTATGTATTATTTCAATTAAATATAAATTTAGTACAAACAAACGAATGATAATACAGTATTTAATGTTAAATGTCTGCAAAATTGAAATCAGAAGACGTCAGAGATGAGATAGAAGAGTAGAGATTGGAGACAATGAAATGAGCGGAGGTGTCGCGTCGCTCCGACATTCTCTCAGTGCATACTTGATGTTTCACGACCTGAGCGATCAAGGCACGAGCGGGAGCGGGGCGGGGAGCGTTTTGGACTATTGATTTTCAATAAAACTTCGATGACTACTTAAAAATATCAGGAGATTAATATTTTTTAAACCCAATACGTTTACTTCGAAACATATATTAAAATTTGGTAGTTACGTATGAAGTTTGAGAGAAAATCGATAAAATGAATGATCGCTTCAACCTGTGCCTTATCCGCGGGTTCCCCCGGGCATTCGTTCAATGGAATCAAAGGATTTGCGTTCATTACAGATGGTAATAATTGATGTCGGGCGCCGGCCACCGCATGCCGAGGAGCGCGCGCTCTCACTCGCCACCTACCCTCACGAAATGCGCTAATGGAAATTATACTTTTTATACGTTTTCAATTTTTAAATTACTTTATAGTAAAAAAAAACTATTGTTATTGATTTAATTTAATAAAACAAATTAACAATTACACTATATTTGGAAATAAGTTAAAAAATCTCGATCAAAAATTCTCAAGATATTCCGATATCGGAGGGTCAATCTTAAAGTTTGCGAGGGCTTAACGAGGCGTGCCTCTATTAATTGGTAAAGGGAGGAGGACAACCCAAATTGTCCTCCTTGAGTTGATAATATGAATATTCAATTGAGAATTCGAATACTAGGCGTTGAACAAAGAGAATTGATGCCATCCTTAATACAGTCACTAATTTTGATTAAAGCAGCTCCGACTGAGTGAGTGTTTCTATTTGATGAAATAGTTAATTGTTTTCATTAATCAAATGTTTTCATCTGACATTTAATTTCATGATTTTACTTTAAATATGTTTAATTGAAATTTACTCCTGAAAGAGAAATATCTGAACATTTATATACTTATTATATATATATATTTTATCTATAATTGTATGAAGATTAAATTATATTGTGCAAAGTAACTATTATAGGTATGTAAGTGAAGCTATGGAGCTCACAAGGGTATCCTAACGGCAGCGTGAGGGTAGTAGGTAATGAGAGAGTTCAATTATTCATGCAATTAACTGATTATAGCGACACCCTTCCCCTCCCCTCCCCAACTATCATGTGTATGTGTGTGTGTGTGTGTGTGTGTGTGTAAGGTGTTAATTTAAATGTGTGTAATGGTTTTGTATTTGAGAATTAGTTTCAGATATTGCATTGAATTAATTTGTTATTAAACATTTAGGTGTATGTCAGATACGAGAAATATGAGGTAGAAAAAAATACACATATTATATTATTAAAAATATAATATATTATTAAGCATATAAGTAAAAAAAATGTACACAAAAAAATTGTAATATGTAACATAACGACCGAGTCTCTGGAGGTAACATTTACATTTATATGTAACGAAGGCTCTTTTAAATGTAACTCATTGTACTGACATAAGTATTTAAATTAACTTCAAATTGTTTAATATTTGTACACTTGTGGCGGACGATGTTAAATCGATTTTGAGACGTTTGGACGGTTTAAAATTGATTTTTATTCGATGCTAATTTGTAACGATTATGCGATGAAGAAAAACATTGAAAATCGACATATATTCCATATTATATATTCGTCAACCTACAAGATAGGAGAGTGGTGGGTTACAATGTAAAACAGACCTTATATAGGGTCTTACTTTTTAAAATATATATACAGATATATACAGGTATAAACTGTATAAGTATAATTCATATATAAACATGTATTTCATATGCAGTAATACACTTATCTAGTTTAAACACTATCACCACTTAGTGTTGAACATAAACAGTAACTTTCGCGACGCTTCGCTAAATTAGTGTCAATTTATAGTGTTGAATAATTAATTTTCATTTGTGAGCATGACAAATATATTTCGATCATTTATGCATAGTGTAGTAGTATCAGGCATTTCATGAGTAACATTTTAGTTATTACGTGATGTTATACTTTTTGATAGTGACGTTTAGTGTTTATTTTAAAGTTTTAGTGCATTTTCATCAGGTAGATTGTAAAGAATAACTTTTCGTAATTGTATTATTTTTAAGATTAGTTCAAGATATAATTCTTTCATAGTGACTTTTAGTGCGACTCTTAAAGTTTTAGTGCAATTTCATCAGGTAGATTGTAAAGAATAACTTTTCGTAACTGTTACATTTTTAAGATTAGTGAAGAGATTTTTTTTCATAGTGACATTTAGTGCTGCTTTTAAAGTTTTAGTGCAATTTCATCAATTATATTTTAAAGAATAACTTTAAAATAGAAGATTTTTTCTTTAAGATATATATAAGTATATATAATTTTATTTAAAATTAAAGTATGTATGTTATTTTTAAGTTAACGTTTGTTTTACAAAAAATTCGTGCCTAAAATGAATAATAGCACGTAAATAATTAATAGAGGAGCGCTCGGCGTTTTATGTACATCTTTAAGAGATATAAATTTAATTTTAAGTGAAAGGTAGGCGGGTGGTACTTAATTGCCAATTTTCGCTTTCCACCGTTACATTTTTTTTTATTCAGCTTTTAAGAAGAAAAATTCGTTAATGAATATTTAATCGTCCTAATCTTCCCTCCCTCACAAAATTAGGAGCATTTTTTAAATTTTACGTTTATAATACAATATAAAGTGATATCGTAGTGTTTTAATGATATATAAAAGGTACCCGAGTAGGTAATCCACTCGCATTACCCTCAACTATGCAGTCTCGCGGGTACACAATCATTTTCTTTGAGCCCGCAGTAATCCCACCTCATGTTTAATGCGTGCATATAAATTTCAATTTTAAACCGAGCTCCAGTTACAGCCATTTGCGGAATTACGCGGGGGTTAGCTACGTGACGTACAGCGATACTTTTCATCTTTTTAATATTACATTATTTTGTTTAGTGTTTAGTGTTTTTTATTTTAAATGCTTTTTAAATTTTATATAAAATTTTTTTAAAGTGTAAAAAGTGTCGTGTCGTAGTCGTCGCGTTGATTTTAAATTAATATTTTGCAGATTATAAACGAGTTATGTTTTTCGATAAATATTCTTAAATATTATGTTTTATTGATATTAAAAGTATGTATAATATTATTAATTTATTTCAAATATGTTTATTATAAATGTAAACATTTTATAATTTATATAAATTTTTTTATAAAAAAATATTAAAAGGTAAAGATAAAATAATCAATATGAAGACAAAGCTAGGTAAGGTAATCCGTAATAACATTTGCCTGTACCGCTAATGTACCTCCCAGCGGACTCTAAACTGCTTAACGGTTTAAACTCCTATTGCCTTGTTTGTTTGGGTTCTTTAATACGTTTTTAAAATCTATCCATATATATACCTACTATTAACATCTGTCAATAACTCACCATTTTGATGTTTCTTTCACTTCAACAAAGATTATTAGCTTCAAGTCAAAATAAATTGTATCCATAAATAATAGATTAATACACTTTAACCACGTCACTCACAGAACACATTTGTTAATATAACATTTAAATTGATACGATAATTATGTCCACCCCCGGATCATAAATTCTAATAAACACAGCGAGACTTATCAAATTATAAAAATTAAATGTGATAAATAAAGTCCAATTAAACGTTATTGCGTAAAAAAGGCATAAATTAATATGTTAGCGGATGTGATGAGAAAAGAAGCAAATTAATTCAATGAATGACAATTTAGTTTTGCCCCTTCATGCGCGGCAAAATATATTTTTTTTAAAACAGCGACCGTAATGGTTTAAGACGATTATGCCAAATGCAATTCCGTTCATTAATAAGATTCTTTTTGATAGCACAGATAATATATTTGTTAGATAGTATGTATATCGAGTTAAATTTTAAATGTATTTTATAATTGTATTAATAATAATATGCTTAAAAATATTAAAATATGTAACAATTTTACATAACTGGTGGCTAGGTATACAGGGCCTGTCAATGTTGACCGCGAAAGAGTTAGACGTTTCATTGATTTAAAATGAATGAATGATTGCGATATGACACACGAGATTGAATTAAATTGAATACATTGAGACAATCTGATCTGGCAGTATGAGATACATTCATTTTGTTTTTTTTTTTAAACAACAAAATTAATGTATCTGTCGGGTTTTGGTCAGACATCAGGAAGAAAATTCAAATAGAATAACAAAATTTATTTACAGTTTAAACACACACAGAACAAAAGAATAATTTGATTGATACAATTGTTACAACAGTTACTAACTAACGCGTAACAGAATTACAATAATTAAATGAATGAAATTAATCAGTAAGGTTATGTCGGGCGGTCACATAGGGCCTACTAACTGTCAGGGACAGAGTTCGGGCACCCACCGCAATACGAGCACTACTTATTGTCAAAGACAATTTTCGCCGCTCAATGCCTATATGGTGTATTCGGCTATCAAGAGACAGTGATCCGTACACCGAGACGCAATCATTAGAAATGCGTGCCGACTACTCGGAGTGGGCTGCTTTTATAGTCGATTCTGAAGAAAGGAGAAATTGTATTTTCTCGAAGTACCCACAACTTGCGTTCGGTGTACGTTCCACCGGCGCCTATTGGACGCTGTTCCTTGAAGCCGCGCATAAATAGCGTGACTGCCGACACGGCCATTCTGACGATCACTCGCCCTCGAGTGATTCTGCAGAACCAAAATACATCATCATCTGGTCTAGGTTAAATACCACTTGGTAAAAACCCCTACAGTACGAACATGAAACACTGGTCTAGGTTAAATACCACTTGGTAAAAACCCCTACAGTACGAACATGAAACACTGGTCTAGGTTAAATACCACTTGGTAAAAACCCCTACAGTACAAACATGAAACACTGGTCTAGGTAATTACATTCTGTAAAAACCCCTGCAGCTTAAAACACACTGGACTAAAACACTGGTCTAGGTAATTACATTCTGTAAAAACCCCTGCAGCTTAAAACACACTGGACTAAGTCGTCACCCACTAAAGCAGGTGAGACTCCTACAGCGCATCACAAAACTAGGTCGTCACCCACAAAAGCAGGAGAGACCATAGTCATTATTACTCATAAAATTCTATCACACCTTCAGTATTATCTACACCGAGTGTTCGAGAGCTGACAGATAAAGTTTCTTCAGAATCACTTACACATAAAGGTACGAGAGCTTACAGATAAAGATTCTTCAGAATCATTTGACGGAACACAGATTTTATCTGCCGACACGGTCCCTTCATTGCTATCAACATTCTCATTACTATAGTTTTCAGAAATTTCTAAATACCCTTCTTGCCCTTTAGGTACTTCCCTTAGATTTTCATGAGGAAACTTGTAAATTCTATTAGAACCGTTAATATGTTTAAGTTCATAACGGTCATTATCTAAGACAGTAACTACCTTAAAAGGCCCCTTAAACTTATTGTCTAATTTTGTTTGGTGTCTTTCTTCACATTTAACAAAAACAAATTCACCCAATGAAAATGGTTTAATCCTAGCTCTCCCCTTATTAAACCGTATAGTATCAGCTTTAGCTGCCTTTTGAATAGTTTTGTGATGCAGATGAACGAACCGACTCGACATTAATTGTAGTTGGCAAATTCTCAATAAAGTTATCTGAATACCGTGTTAAAATATTGAAAAGTTTAATTCTATCAGATCCTGTCAAGTCTGTATTAATAGAATCAATGTCGAAATTAGGTTTGGACTTTCCGACATTTCAACAAGAATATCGCGATCAAGTATGTCTCTGGCTAAATAAATAGTATCATTAAGGCAATTATCCGGAACGACATGAAGAGTGATGTGACTAAATTCAACGTTTTGAATTTTTGCTTAACAGACGATTTGCTCTGTACTACTAACACTACTTTTACCAATACCGGTCATATTGATAAGGTCATGCGATCTTTGTCCAATAACTAGGTGTGAAACATTCTGTTTTATTAAACTGCACTCGGAACCGGAGTCAAAAATGAATTATAAAGTCATACCACTACACTCCATAACGCCACGAACAGTCTTTGAGCAGATGTTGACTTCTTTGCTTCCAGTTGCGTTTTGCTCCTTTTTCGTGTTGTCAGTTATCATCGGGCAGGTGGTGACAACGTGGCCTGGCTCTCCGCAGACGTAGCACGTAATTTGTGGCTTCTGGCTCCCACGTTTATCAGCGACGCTGCTTGACGAGCGAACTTGAGTTTTGTTTCCGTCACGACAATCGGCGGCGCGATGACCAATCTTGCCACACGTGTTACAGTTTCCACGGAAACTGAAAGTTTTAGGGCGTTTGGGATCAGAATCGCCCGATTCAAATGATTCCGGCTTTCTCTTTAAAGATATGCCGCGTAGAACCCGAAACAACTGGGATTTATTATTAATTACACTTGAGTTTAATTCTCGACGTATGTGAACATCGCACTGATAGTACGGAAATGGCAAAACCCGTCACGACCTTCTCAGGTAATTCGGCGTCTGGGATATTTTCTATTAATTGCCAAAGGCGTAAGCACGCTTGAGAAGGGGTTTCACCAGTATTCATTTGAAATCTAAGGATATTATCAAAGTGATCCTGAATAAGCATAGGACGAGAGAACTGAGCTACCAAAGTTTCCCGTATATCGTCCCATTGGTATTGACTGGGAGGTATTTTAGTGAGTAATGTGGCTGCACGCCCCCTGAGACAATGGGTTAACGTCATAATTAAATCAAGCCCTTTTAAATTTTTGGACCTAATTATGGTATCTGATAATCGACACCAGCCCTCTATGTCTAAATTGGGGTCGTCGGGATCGAACGGTACCAAAGCTGTGGGAGATTGCGAAGCATTGGACCGAGACAGCAAAGCATCAGACAATTTCGAGAAAATCGCTTCTAAACTACTGAGCGGCAGCGATAAGTTCGCTTGCATGTTCTGTGTGGTGCCAGAGATGGGCGGAGAATCCGATCCCACTTCTGATGTCGGGTTTTGGTCAGACATCAGGAAGAAAATTCAAATAGAATAACAAAATTTATTTACAGTTTAAACACACACAGAACAAAAGAATAATTTGATTGATACAATTGTTACAACAGTTACTAACTAACGCGTAACAGAATTACAATAATTAAATGAATGAAATTAATCAGTAAGGTTATGTCGGGCGGTCACATAGGGCCTACTAACTGTCAGGGACAGAGTTCGGGCACCCACCGCAATACGAGCACTACTTATTGTCAAAGACAATTTTCGCCGCTCAATGCCTATATGGTGTATTCGGCTATCAAGAGACAGTGATCCGTACACCGAGACGCAATCATTAGAAATGCGTGCCGACTACTCGGAGTGGGCTGCTTTTATAGTCGATTCTGAAGAAAGGAGAAATTGTATTTTCTCGAAGTACCCACAACTTGCGTTCGGTGTACGTTCCACCGGCGCCTATTGGACGCTGTTCCTTGAAGCCGCGCATAAATAGCGTGACTGCCGACATATCTTATACTGCCATGTTTTTGAATTATTATATTTTCAAATTGATACATTTTTATTCCACAAAAGATTTTAAAACTTCTTTCAAAAGTAACTGAACACGTGTACAAATTAATAGAATTAATTGCATTAATTAGACCACGGCTGGCAAAGGGTTGAGCAAATTAAAAGGCATTTCGTTCATAACCAATCTCGTATAGATAAGTAGCTCTTATTGTGAGAGCAATTAGGGTGGTTTTGGTGCATTATCCTCCACATGAGGGTCATTAGAATACCATTTTATAACTATCATTTGAGTTCATTTAATTGAAAGTTATGCCCACTTTGAAGAAATGTCATATTATACACTATTGGGCTAATCAAAGTCACATAAACATGAAATTAAGAGGGCTTATTCTGACATATTTTTGAACGATTCTTATTTTTTTTGTATTGTATTATGATAAAAATTCCTTAACATTATAGCATCCCATATTTCATTCTCAGAATACGCATTAGATAAGACAATTTCCCTCCGAGGGTAAAATGAAGCGGAGGCGTTTCTAAAGGAGATATTATGAAAAATCGTAACGCGTTTACTGAACGGACGCGGATGCATTATTCATGATGGAAATTGCTCCGAGGATACCTGCTCTGCCTATTATTTATAAACGCCATGTATTGGGGTGTACACCACGCCCACCCCCAAAACCAGCCCCCCTAAAGGAGGGCCTTTAGGTACACTAACTCCTTTTTCAAGTTTGATTTTCTAATATGGCAACATGTTTTGGATTATTCTTAAAATCGATTTTCTCTTTTAAATTTCATTTTCTAATATGGTAACATAGTTTGATTATCTAATACTATAAAAGATTCGGAGTTATTGTTAAGTTATGTATAATCTTATTTATTATTAAAGACACTCCCGATATAGAGCTCATATCTATACAATTTGATTTGTCGTAGTAAATAAATGCTGCACGATTGAATATCAAAGTGCGGCATTAGACGGCAGCGGCATAAGGAATCCAAGCACGAACCCAGCGACAGTAACATGTTTATAACAAACACTGATTGCTAACGACCCAGACGTCGGGTATCTTTTATTCCTGTAACGCTCCAGTTTACGTTAAATGATAGTTTGTTTTTTATTAAGGGCTTTTTGTATATTACATTTCATTAAATATGATCCTTTCTTTATCTGTTTATCAGACGCACGCAGTCTCGCCCACCGTCAGCTAGAACTCAATTATCATATTTTATACCTCATAATACTTACGAAAAAGATATTCAATTATATAATTTTCCCTTTGAAAAGGGAATCCCTTTTCATTTCTCATTTGGATTTTTCTCTTAAGCAATTACGAGGCCGCCTCGGGGAGCGCGAGATTGGCGACGGTACCACCGTACCACCGATGGTATAATTTATTTTTAACAAGGACGTTATGTTAACTTATGCAGCGTTGGCTGTGTTTTCGTTTAATAAAACTGTATTTCGAGTTAGGAATTTGTTTTGGAATAGAGATGAGCTCATTTTCATCCAGCGCGGAGATTAAGACAGCTAGCTGTACCCATTTACATGGATATTGTTTTTTATTAACGGTCATTTATATATACTTTGTTTGGGATAAAAATATAATATATATAATAATAATAATTAAACAAACTTTTAAGAAAACTATATATTGTTTTGAGTTTACTTTACGGGCATAATATATATATGATTTGATAAGTAAATTTCGTAGGCAAAGTCAAGCGGTTCTGGAAACTGGATCGGATTGTAAGTTGTAATCAAATCGGGATGGAACAGGAATTATTCGAGTACAGAACTCTTTAACTTCATCAAACCTATAAAGGTAAAGAACAAAGCGAAACCACAATTGGTTACGATCTACCTGAGACGGTGGAGTTTTAAAAATGGCGGCTCTTTGAGAGCGAATTCGATAAGACCTCACCCGTGGGACGCGTAAATGCAATTTGCAAGGAATCGCTCGTGCCTTTGACGTCTCGTTTGGAGATTTGCTTGTTTGCTCCCACCCGTGTGTCATTACGTAAATAAGAAATTGCTATCGATATGAATAAATAAATATAAATCGTATATAGCATTTTACAATCGATTATTATACACTTTGAGTTGCGTACGTACGTACGTATGTGCGTATGTTTGCGTACTCTTTTTAAATATCTGTAAATATTGTTATATTATACTATGTATATTAATAGTGAATGTGAAAATATTTATAGTATGATTATGAAAGTTTCAAATGAATAAATATGATATCTAATAATTAAATTCCCGAATAAAGCTAAATAATTGTAACTTTCTAAAAGCTTCGCTACCCGGTGGTGAGAAGTCTATGATTTTATGAAATATATACAATAATATAACTGTTCTATATATATATATATATAATATTACTAATCTTAATCCATTTTGAATAACATTTAAAATCTAGAAGCATTTCAACAAATTCTATTTATTAAAATGTAAGAAAACAAAACTTATTGTTTACTGTAGGATATTTTTATATTTTACTAACTTTTGACATTTTAAAAGTGCAAAAAAATACGTAGTTTTGATACATTATTTCTTTAAAACTGACCAAGTTAGTAGTAAAATAGGATAAGTGAAGAACGACTATCAAGAATGAAAGAAAGAAAATTGAAAACGAATCTTTATAAAACTAATTCTCTTTAAATAGTATTTTGATAATCGATATTAAAAGACTGCAGAGCAAATAACAAATGATACAAACTGAAATCAACTTATACAGATTATAATATGTTATTTCGATACGTAATTAGAGCTAGTAACTCCATAAAGTTGTGACTAGCGTTTTAATTCGTTGATTTATGAAACAAGTTGGAACTTTTCGTTCTATTTTGAAATCCATTTACACTGAGTTTTCAAAGTTTCTATGAATTACTGTTCATTTATATTAATTTGAAATGAAAGAATCATGGCAATACAAATAAAATATATAATAGACACATATAAACAAACAGACAATAAAGACAAGTAAACTATAATATATATATTTCCAAATCCTATCTACAAATTAATAGTATAAAACACTTATTTGATGTAATTCGCCAAATAGCCACCAGGTTTTTCGCCAACGTATCCCTAACCGTACTAACTACGTTTATTGGATTGGTATCTCGTTAACGTAACGTGACTACCCGTAACTGTAACGTAATGGTATTACCACGTTTGTTGTACCACGTAAAATGGGTTTAAATGAACAGATGCGGACTAAGTGGTTGTAATTAAACGTAATTTTAATTTTATATCGGTTTTGGGTTTTTTGTATCGTGAATTCGATTTCGACGAAAACAATGACTGTGTGTGTGTGTGTGTGTGCGTGTGTGTGTGTGTGCGTGTGTGTGTGTGTATATGTGTGTGTATGTGTGTGTATATGTGTGTGCGTGTAAAGATAACATAGAGCTCTTTAAATGGGGACCGTTTGAATTATTTTTTTTCTATAAATGTTATCGAATTGATTTTATGGAATTTTTATCGAAATTATTCTGAAAATTATCGAAATTCAAGAATCTAAAAAACGACACAATTACACAATACAGACAATTTTCCAAAAAAAACTTTTTTTGTCCTGTTTCAGCCTATTCACTGATTACTTATGAAACCATTGGATATGGGAGTGTTGATATCCAGCTAAATAAAAACTTAACCCGTTGAATAGCGCCTAACCCGCATGGGGTCACGGTCGGACAAGGGTCACATTACTCAATCCAGCGATCTGTGAGCTTTTGATTTATTCTTTCACCACTTTAAACGTTTCATTGTATGCAGGCGTCGCTAATACGGAAGGGTTGTGGGCGAAAAGTACCGACCGACGAGATTTTTTCTAACCCCTATTGTGTTAGACAGAGACACCTTACAGACGCAGACGCACATTTTTTCATAAAAATATATAAGGTCTGTTTTATATTTATAAAATTATACTATTATTTTTGAAGTTTTGTTTGTTTTAACACTGGTTTCCACCGTCATTACAAGCTTTTTCAACGTGGAGCCCGCGGCGACCAGCGGGGAGCACCCCATTACGAACGCATTGACAAACATCACTTATGTTTAGATATATTATAACAATATTGTATATATATTGACTATTTGTTACATTTTGGCCAACTGTTTTGTGGATATGTAGTTAGATTTATTGGAATTTTCAAGATTTATATAAAATATTATAAAGTATAATAAATCATAAATATATCTTGATATTTTTTATTAAAATGATATTTATTTATTCATCACTGTTAATAAACATAAACCTAACATTTAATACAGTCCAAATGTGACAATGGCGTCAGCCTTCAGGAAATCAAAGATCCAATTACGGTACATTTAGCACGAATAGTGTATCCCGGGCGCACTCGTGCAGGCGCGTGGCGTTGCTTTTTGTTTATCAAACTTCAGCTCAATTTAGCTTTAAGTGACTGACATAGGGTGACACCCTGCGGAGTAATGACTGGCCTTCCGATTTTTTTAATGGCTCCGATTAATGCACCGTCCGATGATGGTTGGAATCTGTTACGCCGATTTTGATGGAGTTTATTGATTTTGTTTTATGTCCTTTTCATTGAGTTCGTTTTTGTTGAGTCTTTATCGATTTGTTATTATTAATATTTATGAGTTTATTTATTTATCTTTATAAATACTGGTGACTAAATGTAAATGCAGTGACACAATAATTAGAAGTAGTATAAAAATATAATAACACTTACAATAGCAGTGTTCAATGATAGTTAATAGCGTTAATAAATACTGAAGCGATATAAAACATGGACACGTACGTACATAATGTACAGTGTCGGATGCATGATCCAATTGTCGTCGCTAAATTGATACTCAATTTGGCTCAATTAAACATTAATTACAGTCACTAATGAACACAGAGCCGCTCCACCGTTATGACATGTCCGCTAATCGAGTTGTATCGTGCTTAAGGATTATATTCGTGATACATTGTAATGTTGTTATAATAATATACTCTTAAAAGATAAAGAAAGATAAAGATAACACAATTCTTATCCTTTCAGAATTCAATGAATTCACAAATTATTATTTTTCAATTCATGATGGCGGCAATCACAAGTTTTGACAACTGTCAACTTTTTTTTTTTTTTTTTGTGAAACCGATCGATGATTTTAATTATACTTTCCAAATAGTCTTTACTCAAATAGATAAAGCATAAAATTAGTTATTCATTATAACGTAAAGTGAATTGCGTCTGAACTCACAAGTAGACATTTGTGAATTGACTTAACTAGTAGAAATTAAGAGGAAATCAACGCGAGTCCAGCGCTCCCATTAGAACCGGTCTCTTGTAAATTAAATGTAAGTTATGTCTTGTTAATTTGTTTATTAGAGACGTATATATTACTAAATATAAATAGACAGACAAAACTGTTTAGTATCTTTTTAACCGGTGAATGTCAAACGACTTTTCTTTTGTTGGCTTTTAAGGCAGGTTTTTGAACGCAAAAAAAAAGTAGAAACTTTTGTTCTTCCCAAAAGAAAAAAAAATAGTTTATTTATTTGCAATATTGATCTGTTAATAATCATACAAGAGTGTATGATTTTGAATGAAGGAATGAATGAACGATATTCTCTAACAAGAGTAGATTTTTATCTTTAATATAATTCTATAGTCTTAAAATTTTCCTTGTTGACTAGACACTTAGGTATTATAAGATCGTTATAAATCATAATCAAAGCTATCCCAATCAAGTATGCATATTAATAATTAGTATTAATTATTATTATTAATATTATTAAATAATCTAAGTGTATATAAATTTAAATTTATATTACTATCTGTCTATTATGAAAATATACTCCATAATATTTTTATTGTAAAAAAAATTTTTGTTATAAAAAATGCTAATACATTCCCGCGACTCTGTCTCTTTATAATAATATTGTTGTTAAAAAGGTTATATAAGGTGTAATTTTGACGATATTTTGATATGAACAAATCAACAATACGATATAGTTTATGTTATTACAAAGGAGTACGTATCGTAGATGGTAGGGTTGAACATCATTCCCTCAGTGATACGCGGTTTATTGGCGCGGGTGAAACAGCCCGATGTTAATCTATTTGTCATATTAATGTGCCCAATTAGACCGGCATGCGGGTTCTAGGGTTGCCACTGATTTGATTTATAAAACTATTATTGACTTTTAAAAAATTGTTACAAATTATTTCATCTCCTCTTACATAAAAAAATAGTGTTTGATTAAATCAAATATTTATGTTTGATATTTATAAAATATTTTTAATTTTTGACAACCCTACAAAGCAAGGGTTGCCGCGAAACAGTGACGGGTTCGTTACACGAACAATTGTATGAATAAAATGTTTAATTGACGCGTTTAATTACATCTCACGATCATAATACGCTTTTTTTTGACTAATCAAATGAGTCACGACCGACGCTTGTTTGTTTGTTAGTCTATAGACATTATACTTAGAAAGATATATACAATAAATAAATTTGCTTAGTACGTTGGTTTGTATACGCTTCAAACTGCACCGATTGAGATAAAATTTTGAGACACCCGTTTTAAGGATCTTATCTTTTTTTATCTTATCTATATCTATTTTTATCAATTGTTATCAATTTCCTTTAATTGTCATTCCATTTTCTTTATTATTCAATTTTTTACAACTATTTTGGCATTTTATTAACACATGATTATAAGGATATGATGAATTCAATATTTTAATATATGAATAAATGTAAGAAATATATATATGATATAATGAATTATTATTATAACCTATTTATAAAACTCATTCCATTAATAATTGTATGGAATAATATAATTGATAACGCTTCCAGACTGTAATATATTCAGAAATATAATTATAATGTATGATAATCATAATTTACCAAAATTAAAATAACACGTACATATATAAGATCCTATTATATTCTGTGGATTTCATTTTGACATATTTCAATTTGACATATCTTTGGCAGGCATGTCTTCTTTTTGAAATATTTTTGACATATTTCAATTTGACATATCTTTGTCACACACACCTTCTATTTGATGTATAACAATTTGAAATATATTTCAATTGCCATATATTTGATATATTTAAAACAAAAAAAACTTTATCAATTATCTATAACGTCGTTTTATATTTACCTTACATTTTTATAGAATTTCAATCAGTTTCTAAAAACGGGTAATTGAAGTATCAATAGAAGATATCATGAAGATAAATGAATAGAAGTCAATTGACACGCGTCTAAACGAATTATTTAAAGAAATGTTACAATGTTAGAAGTAAAGTCACTTTAAAGTCATTTTAGAGTCAATTTACGGACACTAAACTAAATCCAAATCAGTATTTTTGGATTTTATTAGACAATACTGTAAATAAATCCTCTTATATATAATAAAACAATTCTAATCTGTGTATAATCTGTCCTTGTTCGCGCATAGAGCGCCATAAGCCACTAAGCCTACCTCGTATTAACAACACCGTGTCCGGTACGGGGCACGGACCCCGTATGTTATATATACTAATAAAGCTAAGCTACAGTCGGTTATATAAAGCTTATTAAATACTAGATGTTGCTCGCGACTCCGTCCACATTAATGTGATAGTATGTAAGGAGCTTTTTTTGTCTTTTGGACGGGATTATATACGCTATAGCACCTTTTAATTCATATCCCATTTTTAATTCCGTATGTCCCGTAGAAAAATCTGGATTAAAAATCCTAATTGTTTAGTGACAATGTAACATTCCAATGGTGAAAGAATTTTTAAATCGGTCCAATAGTTTTTGAGTTTGTCTTACAAACACACAAACATACATATCTTTTCTCTTTTTAATATTAGTGTATAACCCAAAGATTTTAAATTAAAATAATAATAATGTAATAAAACATCAATGCTAAAGCTATAGCAGAAATATACTACTCCAGTAAATGCAAATTAAATTAATGTATTAAAATATACTTTATACAGTATAAAATTAAATTTTCCATTATTACAGCCTTTTAGACAATTAAAGAAATTCAATTAAGTATTTATTATCATATTTATATAGCCGAGATTCGAACCCGGATTCATCCAATAAACAAAATTTGTATCATACGATAGATCTTATATCAACAAATAAGTACATGTAGTCATTATTAAGTATCACGATATCAATTAATAACATCTATGCGTGTCAATAAATTAATCAGTTTATTTGTGTAATAAGTTAAGTGTATCAAGTCTAAAGTGAAACCAACTTAACAACTTAACCCCGATTGGTAAGTCATCCCTCTCGATTCGATTATTGTGAATCTTGGAGCGAGTTTCAAACTTTCTTGTACACGTTAAATTAAATTTATATACTATGATACTTGTACTATATGTTATAATATAAATTCGTCGCTTTTCTCTGCTTTTGGGGAAAGGGGAGATGAACCAGGTTTATGAATCAGTTGATATCATAGGTCAATCTATCAATCAGTGGTGATACATTAATTGGAATATGTCTCTTAAGTGGTTGACCCAAATATTAATAAGCTTAGGATCTACTTGCGCTGATTTGTTGGATTTATGAGATTTGGACCTTATTTTTATATATATTTTATTTAAGAGGAGGGTAAACTAGCTGGCGGGTCACAGATGATATATGATCACCGACCATGAACTCTTGCAACATCCGAAAATTCACTAGAGCGTTCGTTGCCAGCCTTTATTTATTTGTTATTTACTCAAAAACATCTATAATTTTCAAGATTTTGTGTAAAATCAATGTATTAATCCCCGAAACATCAGCAAAGCTATCATAAATACAAAATTCTTTATTACACTATAACCAACCCGCTCATTTAAGCGTCAGAGAAACATAATTACAGTTCATTAGAGTAACGCTCGCAGTACCCTTAATGAAGTAATTGGTGTACAACCCACCATAACTATAATACTACACGATATAATAACCCTTATGTAGATGGAATTGGTATTAGATTTGTATGAATAGATTAAAATAATGCCATAACCCGACCACCAATGACGACATGGTATGATTCATTTTGGTCAGTAATTAAATTGCTTCTGTATTAAGACAATTGTAAGATATCAACTTGTTTTGTTTATAACAATGCTGGTTTAACTCTTAGATTAAAGTGTGATTCCATATATAAGATAGATAATTTAGTTTGTCTAATAATTTATAAAAGTTTTGATGATTTAGGATAAATTTTTTCGTTTATACTTAAATTAATTGAGCGAAGCGAGCGGAGCGCCCTATATGAGACTTTTTGCATGCCATGCCCGGGGTTGGCATGAAAACGGCTTTACCGATCTTCATGAAATTTTGCACATTTATAGCGATGGTTATTGCGATGGTTTATACCAAAAAGTAAAAAAAAACTCATGTCGTTGAGGAATAATCACCAAAAAATTACAGTCCCAAACACTTCAATGTAAAAAATTTTCGCTGTGATATTTGCTTATTTGCTTCGCTCAATTCGCCGAACTCTACCGAGATTTTGCGAGCGCAGCGAGTCATAATCGAGGTCCGGTTCGCGCCCCTAATTAAAAGTATCTATTATTTGCAAAATTTAAATTTTCTTGTGACAATATTATTAAGTTATTTAAAATCAGATTTCGATAAAACTTTCACACACCTATTTATTTACATTTTTAAGAATATTGTATTTCAGCTAATAGAGATTAGATTAAATAAGAATATGGAAGTCTGTCTAAAATTATGCAGTAGTATAAACAGTTTCAATTGTTTGGATGGAAGAAACGAAAACTAAAATTTTTTGGTAACATACCGTTCAGATTAAAAGGTTTATAAAAGCCGCTGCTGGAAAAAAACATGGTTTATATAAGAGACTCACTGGTCGAAGGGCGAGAAGATGTTGTGTGTGGGCCTGGGGTCCGGGTCGCGGGAGCCGGCGCTGCCCACTGACGGCGCCGGGGACACGCACGACTCCGACCTTGAGAAGTGTACTTGGTGATCAAGTTTTCAGTAGTGGTTATCTACATTCATGTAACCTAGATGCTATTTTCTAGCATTGCAAGTTATTTCAGAAAAACATCCTATACCATTTACATATTTTCTTCTTCGTTTTGTAAAAGATAAAGTAATCATGTTTTTGCTTGCTTTTTGTTTTATTTATCGGAAAGCTAAAACTTCTTTGTAACTATCAAAGCTTAGTACAAAAGTTTTTTAAAGAATTAACGAGTCTAATGTGAAGGAATAGTTTATATCTATAACAGAATTACCTCTCCAGCCTTGGAGATCTGTTGGGTGAGCGGTGTGGCGAACGGCGGGGTGAGCCAGGTGTGACCGGGGGGGAGGCGCGGGGCGAAGCACCAGGGGACATTGGTGACGCATCCCCAGAGCCACGAGACATCCCGCACTCGGAGGAACCCTGGAATACGAGGTTATTGTAGATAATTAGCCCGTGTCCAGGCTATTAATAAATCTATAGAAAGTTCTCCAATGCATTACAATAATTGTACCTTATCATCTGCTGGATCCCTTTTAGCCATCACCTCCGCCCCCTCCCGTTTGCGTTGCTCCTCTTTTAGTCTTTCTGCTTTTCTCCACTTGGCTCTTCGGTTTTGAAACCAAACCTACAACAAGATACTTTAATTATCTTCATTCTACACAAATATGTTTTACTTTACTCATGATATTAATGATCGTACGAAATATATTAAAATAAATAGGTATGGATAAAACAAAGATCTCGTTCCTAAACTATAAACGTTAATACTCTATAGCCGAGCTGTCAACATGAGGCCTTAATAATACATCATTACAACCCCATTTCGTTGGTATTATAACTCAAAGATTACCCATACCGGTAACGTAAGGGAGAGAACCCCTCGCCAAAATACTTGAACTACGATTGAACGCCCGCCACAAGTTATTAAGTATCAAACTTATCTGGATGGTAGATAATCAAGGCAAAAACCGTTGAACTATTTACACGATCGAGCATTGAGCTACGGGGGTTCAAGTAACGTTGGTTACAGTAAGCCAGTTAGCTAACGCGAGAGGCGAGCCACATTCGCTGTGCAATTTTCGTAATTTACTTTTAATAAGCTCTCTGGTGAGTGCTGAATCTCATAGCGATGGTGGTGTGAATTAGTTTCATTATAAAATAGAAATGTAACGAAAAATTATATTATATTTATGGACGCTTACATTACTGTAAATATACTCCTATTTTCCTTAGAATTTTTATAATATAAAAAAATGAATTTCTCCTATTCTTATCCTTGACTCTCGGTATTAAGGGTAAGCTAATTTAGTTAAAATAATAATCCCGCCATAATCCGGTCAGCCCTAATAGTTTTTATCTCTTACGAGGGTGGAATTAATATTTCAACACGTCGAGACAACCCTCACACACCCTTAACTTATCTTCATTGTTATGAGATTTTCAAAGTACATTTTTAATAGAACTCGAGTTAAAAAAATAAAGGGAAAGGTTTTATTATTATTTTGTGGTTATTAATTTCTTTATACGTTAAGCCGAGGAGATGGGTTCTGATTCAATAGTCTTTTATTTGAAATAAGTACAAATAACAAAACAAAATAGAAATTCAAGTAAATACGAGAAAGATTAAATATATTTGGAAAAATAAGATCACAATCCGTAGGTTCAGTTTATACTTTATACAAATTTCGACAAATTTAATTAAATATTTGTAATCAAATTTTATTTAAAAAATATGTGTCTCTATATTAGACACATAACAACTAACAAAACAGCTAAATCCGCCTTTGCTAGATTCGTCTGATATATAATTAGTATAATATTATTATACAAGAATTTTACCAAATAATTTCCAACTACCCACAGTTATTTACTGTGCCCTCACAAAAATAATTCTAGCATTTTCTCGCATATTTGATTCACCCTACTTTGACAAGGTTTTAACCTCTAAAACACATGTCACAACATACCACCACGTCACTTTTACTTACATCAACCACTTTACACTGACACTCTCCAACCCTTGCTACCTCCACTTACGGTACGTGTTCAGGGGAGACTAATAAATTGTTATAGATCAACCTAAATTTGCCATATAGCACACAATATGGCCTGTTTCTGAATGAAATTCGACTTAATTACAATAGTGATAAAGTTGATTTTTACTTTGTTATATATGTACGGGGTGTTTCAAACAGTAGGGGTGCGGTAATTACCTACTGTTCAGTAAGCGTCGATTGTTTGTTTCACTATCAAGTGTTAAATAATAACAAATTCATTGTTTAGTGTGTAATGAGCCTTAGCGGGCGGTATAATAATTGCTTTTTTTAACAAACACACTTCAAATAATAGGCTTTTGTGTGTACATAAGATGGGTGGACGTTACAAATTGGATATTTATCGCTTTAATATTAGTTTATTAAATATATATTTATTAGGTATTAATATTACAGACAGATATCTAAAATAGATGTCAAATCCAACTAGCTCTTTCAAGCTAAAGATCTTTCCTTTATATATATATATATATATATATATATATATATATATGCTAGCTAAAGATAATATATATGCTAGCTAAAGATAATAATGAAGATCGTATTAATTTTAATTTCCTCATAATCCGCAATTACGCAGCATCCGATTAAGATTCTTCATAGATAAAGATTATTCTGGAGTAAACATATGATGAGATATAACATTTTACGGGTATTACACCACTCACAACGCTGAATCTAATTACTTAGCGGTTGTGATCTATTATATATGGATGTGGCATTATATTAAATTAATTCAACACTTGCATTTTTTGTTTTTATAATAACGTCTGTTATTATAGTAACACTAGGATCCGCCAACCGTGCGCGGCGGGTGTTGAGCTGAGCCCCTCTCCTTTCTTCTTTTCTTGATAACTATTGAATGGCTAAACATTTTTTCAATCTGTTTTCGCTATAACAATCGCGTTCGGCTCAAACATACATGAGAAAATTTTTAGCTAATTATCTCGTCGCATTCTGGAGACAACTAAACACAAAAACCTCCCAAACGGTTAAGATTAATTATTGTCAATTTTATCACAAGAATGTTTATTTTAACATTGTTATGATAAAGATGCCGCATCCAAAGTTTCATGGTTCAACAACAAAAAGCTAAGAAGCTTCGGATGTTAGACTGGGATGAAGAAGATTTGCTTGATCCCCGGAGTCTGGAGGCTGCGGAGATCAATTTGGTAATCGTGTGATGATAAACTTAGCTTTATTTATTACTTGTTTACTTTAATATATAATAATTATTGGTTAACGCGTTTGTTCATCATTAAAATACAAATACATTGAAAATAAATGAAGTTAAAATATTAGTTCGTAGTGTTATTTTATTTTTGATATATATATATATATATATATATATATATATATATGTATATATATATATATATATATATATATATATATATATATATAGATAAGTAAGTAAGCCTGTTAATAAATGTTCCGAAATAATCGTCAAAAACATTAAATTTACAACTTCGCTCGGAACAAGCTTTTAAAGTCTTAAAAACACACGTCATTTAGTATATCAATCAGAATCACATTCGCTGAGCTGAAATGTGAAATTTTAATACATTGCCGGTAACTTTGGTACCAGACGTATGAACTGTCACTTAACGAGACTTATACGCTTTTAATGTTCACGACACGACCACGATACGACATGTCGTACACGTATTCGAGTATTTTAAGTAATTGTCAGTTAGTTTATGAATATATTATTATTTCTAGGTTGAAGATCGGCAAACGCGAAGAGATTCTGATAACGTTAAGTCTATGGGAGAAACAGTTTTTGACCATAATATCTTAACGAAATGTTATATTTTGATTCTGTTTTTTTTAAAACATGCCCTCTCCTAAGCTCTACAGCTCTGCCGATTTTCATTCTAATCGGTTCAGTAGTTTTTATGTGATGTTGCTTCAAAAAAAAGTTTTCCAAACGGTTCGGAGCTTTGCTTACGCTCAGCTCAATTACTGTATAGAAGATTAGCGTTTCAATATTATTTTGTCCTTTTAATAAAATCTAGAAATCAGAAACAATAAATTTTACCAGATGATTTTAATTAAAAGTCGTTGTCACTAAAAGTCCTCGGGTGAGTTTCTTAACATATTTTGAGCGGTCTTTAACGCTAACTTTCCAGTTAACTCCGTATGAAATGTTTTAAAACATTACGCTGACGCAATTAGCAGATAACTTTAAGTACAGTCTTTAATGCTTTCAGCAAACGGTAAGGAATTGCTGAACTTATTTATCTTTATATATAAGCGATTTACCACTCACTGACTCATCACGAAATCTCCGAAACTATCTGTCCGATTAACTTAAAATTTTACATAGTTAATTCTTTTGTGACGTTGACGTCCACTAAGAACGAATTTTACGGAATTCCTATACCAACTGATTTTAAATTTTTGCATTTCGCCAAGTTTTAAACCTGTTGGGGCTATACACTTAACGCGGGGGTAAGAGTTACAATAGTTACGGTTACCATAGCAACGGTTACGATGACAACGGATAATATGACAAAGGTTACCATAGCAACCTAAGTTCTCATCCAAATTAATAGTGTACCCAGCGAAGCGGGAATAAGCTGGTTATATATAAAAAGTAATCCAACCATTTGAAATATTAAAAATCTCATCGTCAGTGGTGGAAAATTGTCTCGAGGAATCGCTTCACGGCTGACGTCATTCTATTAGTCTGAAGTAGGTTCTATTGAAATACGATATGCCAGAGGTTTATTAGTATCATAGTGATGTGCTTAAAATTATTTTTTCGTTCAATAAAAAAAAATATATTTGACCAGTAATAGTATACATTGTAATACCTTTCTAGGTTTCGTAGTGATGGCTCCAAATGAAATGAGAAGTAAATAAATATTAAATATTTTATATTATATATATTATATTTTCGGGCTTCTCAAAGTGAACATGACTTAGAGATGTTATCTATTGAGGACCAATGGTAGATTGTTATTTTTGGGAAACCTTGACTTATCAAGGTTATTTGAGTGCTGAAAAATAAAGGTAGAAAAGCATCCTTCGAGAAAACTAATAAATATTTTTAATAACGAAGAATAAATTCTAAAAATAATTGAATGAAGTATGATTTTGATAATTGAACTTTAAACTATGGAATATTAACATTAGAACCAAATTGTTATATTAAAGGAAAGACGAAGGAAATGGTTATAGTATTTAATAAATAAATATGATCTAATAAAAATGTATTGAATAAGGATTAAAATAATTTAAAAATAACATAAACCTATAAAAAATAATTCCAATCTTATATCTAATTGAAATGAGAACAAGCTCACAAATTTTGTTTCACCCCTCTTCAATTTACTAAGAGTGATTGATAAAGAACGAAGTAGTACATCAAGTGGCAGAATGAACGAAACATACGGAGACTCACTCATTTTTAAATTCTTAGGGAGTTCGATTTTTAAATTCGCGACCGTTTTTTGAAAATTTAAAAAACTTTAATCTGGTGTAACAATTATAAAAATAAAAAGTATAATTAATAAGTAGATTTATAGGTAATAATTGAAACATTTTTTTGTGGCATGTGGCATGTGGTTTATGGCATGGCATTATCCAGCCAATTTGCCAAAGCTCGCTATGACGCGTCGTTAACAATTGTCGCACGGGGTAGGGTTGCCTCCCTGGGGGTTGGTCGCAATAATATTTCATTATTATCAAATGAACCCTTTGAGATAGATAAAGGAAGCTTCAGACCGATGATTTTTTTTTTTTTGGTTATTTAGTTACAAATACACCGATAATAAACTAGTGTTTGCGAAACTCTCGAAAATTACGAGTGAAGCGTGCTTGTAATTTAAACAATACTCAGTCTCCCTTTATCGTTGTTTACACGCAATTTGCTTGTAGAGTGCTTTGCAGTGCCATTGAGACGGATTGAGTTGTTTTTATTGTACTAATTGATGTTACCTTAATTTTGTATTGTTGGTGTGAAACAACTTTTATTATTATTTTTAAAAATAACTATCTTGTTAATTGTTTAACATTATATTGTTGTTAATTTTTGTATGTAGGTTTTGTATAATACTACTTGTGTCCACGACTTTGTTTATACAGAATGTTTTTTTTAAGTAATCTAAGTTTCTTATCCATGAGCTATCCGCCAGCGAAAGTTATGTTAAAATGGGTCCAGCAAATGCACAGATTAGTCCGAATAAACAGACCGACAGAGAGATAAAAAAATATATTTTTTTTTTGTAAGTACCATATACTGTATTAAGCATTTGGTGAAAAGCTGTTAACTTGTATACAAACAGACATACAATTTTATATATATGTAAAATTACGTTAATTGAACGGATATACTATAATAAATCGTATAACATATAAGAATAAGTGTACGAAATAAAGAATCTCACTGTCAGAGTGAAAATTTGATACCATTTAGGGCATTTAGTGAAAAGGTATGTTACGTTCCGGTAATCCAATATGTCGGACAGCTGCCACGTTTTTATATTTTTCGTGCGAATTATCACTGACGGACGAATCAAATTGAAAGCGGACTCAATTATATTAGGGATGGCTGGTGTTACTTATTTTAATTATACTAGCTCTGCACACGGCTTCGTACGCGCGGAATATGTTTTTTTAAATAAAATTAACATATATTCTTGTCTGTTAAAATCGGTCCAGCTATTTCAGATATTACCCTGACCAAACCAACGGATAGACAGTAAAAAATATTTTTGTAAGCACTTATGAAATTTGGAATTACAAACACTTCAATCTTATTTATATGTATAGATTATTAGTTTTAATATATAATATATTTTGGAATGTTTTATTCATTAAATCCGAAATTGAATATTACATAAATAAAAAATAAAAATGTATAAATATAACAGTGTAAGTTTGATTTTTGCTCGTTTTAAAGTTAACATACTATATCCATTAAGAAAAAACTATTAAAACTATATAAATAAAATAATTATATAATAAATCTGTATATTAAAGTATTTTTGATAAATATTATATAATAACAATATAGAAAGCACCTCAAAAGTAATTAATATTATTATTAATTATATATTTAATAACATAAATGAAATAATCCTTAAATTAAATTAAATAAAAAGTTTAAAAAATGCCTCAAACATACATACATAATACGTCATAACCAAAATATAAATAGGCAATAAAAGGCAAAATCACTTAAGATAGTGCCATAGGTAACCAGAGACACCCCTAAGCCCAAGGGGTGAATGTGGGGGGGAGGGGGTGTAATACCATTTCGAGATGAGCGACTTAAACGCGTTACCAACCGCCAGCATACACTGACCTCTAGGTGGAGGCGATTTTGGTTATGAGTTTTGCATCTTGTAAATGTTATTGTACAGATATCAGATATACTAGCTTTTACCGTGGCTTCGTATGAAAAAACTTCAACTTTAGTTCCTAACCGTAAATCAAATATATGTGAATTTAAAGAGTGAATGCAAAATATTTTATTAACATAATGAAATCGTTCTACAAAAGAAAAAAAATTATGAACTATTAATACATTCTAAAAAGATTATTTTTTTCTAAAATCTTAATATAATATACATATAAATATATATTTTATATATATAAATATATTGTATTAGTAACAAATTATCTCAGAACTAACAAGAACTTTAACGAGGAGTTTAACGAACTATTCTAGATTCTAGACTTTTCTTTGTTACATATACGACATATTCGGATATTTTCCTTAATACCCGGTAGAGGCTGAGACCAGATAAACTGGTCACCCATCTCTGAACTGTTTGGCGGAAATTGAAGTGTTTTGACAATACCAGTTAACTAATGGACCCGAGATGGAATTGAAATTTGATAGCACTAGTTTATCAGAGTGCATGTTACAGACTTGAAACGTTTTATATTGTTAATGTTATTTTAAACTCACTGTATTTTAAACTCACTGTATTCTAAACTCACTGTATTCTAAACTCACTGTATTCTAAACTCACTGTATTTATGTGTATCCAGTTTTTTTATATAAATTTAGCAATAAATTCATGTTGTATTTGTAAAATACGGTTTCAAGTATTGGAGATTTTTTTAAAATATGATTAGAAAACATTGAATAGAAGAAAATAATGACAGTTTTTAAATATTAGAAAACATTGAAAAGAAGAAAAGCAGTCATCAATTATTTACGAATCATTGAAATAAAATATCTTTATAAATCGACAATTAAATATCAAATCAGGTTAATAAGATGAGATGTTTCCTTTCCAAAATTGTCTATATTAAAACTATCAATATAAAAAACAAACACTACTTTTTTATATATAAAAGTATAACTTATTAAATGCCCAAAATACGTTTTCAAGTAGAACATTACAATTCAACTGATTTCCGAGTCACATACAGTAAACATAAAACCTGAAGTTCAAGAGACGCCACTAAATTGTATGTATTGCGTGCTCCGACGACTGAATTGGGCAATTTTTATTTAAGACATAAATAAAACACGTCGCGCGAAGCAATTTTACTAAAACCGAGCGTGTTACGTGTTAGGTAATATTCTTAAAGCCCTGGTTTTGTAATCTTATGTGAGCTTCAATAAATATTTGACGACAACATTTTGAAAAACATTATTTATTATTGATATACAAACTTTTTGTTTCATGTTTGTTTAAGGCTGAATAGAAGTGTCATTTGATATAAAAAAAAATAAATGAAAGTGTTGTAAGATACAAATATTCTTTTCCACCAGACACTATCGTAAAACGTCCCCAACGTGTCAAGCTTAGAACATAAAATAGTTAAGTTAGGAGCTCACGGAATGACGCTTGGTATGTTATCTTATTTTATGATATATATAATCGAATTTATACTATTTTATTGGTTGAAGGAGGTTGTATATTTAGAAATGTATATATAAATCACCTGTACTCTGGCTTCAGTGAGGTTGATCTTGAGCGCGAGGTCCTCTCTCGTGAATACATCGGGATAGTGAGTCTGCGCAAACGCCGTCTCCAACTCTTCCAACTATGTGAATAGTATTAAGGTTTAAATATGTAATAAATAATATATCAATTTTTAGACATATTTAATACAGTTTTATGATTTAGACAAAAAAAATACCTAAAAAACGCTATAAGATACGCACATATACATTTCTTATTCGGTAATTTTTGTGCAATAGATAAAAATATATGTAGTAAGACTTACACGAGTTATATTTTTAATTATATATATATATATATATATTTACACGGTTTATGTTTAAATATACCATTCGGCATCAACATTTAAATGTCAAACAATCTAACAATTTACTAAAAAGGATTAAAATACAATCCGTTTGTTGGGTTATCATTCTAAACGATTGGATTGGATATGGATATATGGATTGATCTAAGGTTGATCCCAATATTACCTGTTGTAAAGTGAAGGTAGTCCGGTTCCGTCTCTGCTTACGACGGACGAACGTGTCATCATGTATCGCTGGATGATACGAGTAGCTTGTATCTGATGACAATTAAACATATATATATTCAAATTCAAATTCAAATTCAAAATATCTTTATTCAAGTAGGCATTTACACGCACTTTTGAATCGTCAATTACTACAATACGAAAAAGGTTAGTGTAGTCAGTCCGTAAGTAAGCTACCACCGGCTCGGAATGCTGCTCTGTTGAGACGAGCCGGCCAGAAACTCAACAGTTGCTCAACAGTTATATGATAAATAATATATAAATAAGTGTTCAAGAATAGTTAAGAGTAATCTTTATCTTTAGTTAATCTATAGATGTCACTGTTAAAGTATCTTAAAAATGTCTTCTAACTTCTTAATATAATTCATATTATAAGTTAATAGTTACTTTTTATCAAGACACTATCAAAAAAACATAATAGTCCCAATAATATCAATGGTCGCCATAAAATAACATTGAATCCGGAAAGACCGCTCCATTACCAGTGAGTGGTATCGCCCAGACATTATGGCTATTTGAACGATCCATGGAATTGATGAGGTGGAGACACCATTGTTTAGGGTGCATATAAATTACTCTTTATTACCCTCTTTAACCACTCCACTGGTCTCTAGAATGTTTTTCAGTCATCTCATCCATATCTAATATTTATTGTTGATTTATCGTTATATAAATGTTTTTTTTATCAAAAATATTATTATTTTTTTATAGTCTAAGTTACTCCTTAAAATCAGCTATCCCCCAGTGAAAGTACTGTTAAAATCGGTCTAGTAATTTCAGAGATTAGCCGTTCCAAACAAACAGAAACAGACAGAAATAAATTGTAATGAATTTTTTTATGTACCGTATTTTCATATTCATTTAGTGAAAAGCTGTTTTAGAATTACAAACGGACACTTAAATTTTATTTATTGAGCGAAACGAACGAAGTGAGCGGAGCGTTTTACTGGAGGATTTTTGCATTCTTTGTCACGAATTGGCTCGAAAACTACTTGGCGGAAAATAATGAAACTTTGCAATCAAAAAGATACACATTAGAGGATGGTTCAATATATTTTTTTAATATCATGTCAAAAAACTAATATCCCATTGAAGTCAATGGAAAACGATGAGTCAATACACTGGGCTCGCTTCGCTCAATATGCAAACGACACCCGAGATTTCTTGAGCGCAGCGAGTCGAAGTCGAAATTGAGGGTTTGTTGGCGTATAGTATATATATACTTAAAAAATAATATATTGTAGGTTTTTTATAGATATTATTTTTTATTTTAAATACACATCAAAATCATCGTCACCCTAAGAATCAATGGTAACTCAAGGGAACCCCTCTCATTATAGGTAATGTCATTACATGAAATTACCGACGAGGACAGCTGTCCACGTTTGTATTGCACTTAATAAGACCTAAGATTAGTTAGTTCTTTAGTCGAAAACTAATTAGTTTATTGACAATTAGTACATACTAATATCATATATATGATTAACACTAAACCTACCAAGTACCTTGTAAATTGACCGTTCTTAAACTTTTATAAAACTTACACATTTTTAAACGTTATAATATCGTTATCAAACTACATGAAAATTCTTTGAATATGCATATAATATTTTCTACACTCTTTATTTTAGTTATTTCCATTATTACCTCCGTTATATAATAAAATTACTTTTAATTACCGGTCAATTTGACGGCGTATGGTAGGAACAGGTATACAAGAATTGTCGGTAGGTTTAGTGTTAAATAACTTAACTAAGTTATTATATATAAGTAGTTAAGAAACTTCTTATATTAAAGAATATTATAGTTACACATAATTTGGTTAATTTTTAAGTTAAAAACTAATTAGTTTATTTATAATTAGTATGTATGATTTAAAATAATAATCTCTTATAATGAAATACTTATAACGAAACTAAAATGTTACTTATTTAATTATAATTTAGTTAGTTTTTGAATTTAAAACTAATTAGTTTATTATGTTTTAAAATTCGTATTAATATAATATAATTTGGAAATATAATGAAGAATATTACTTTATTAATAGCGATATCGGAATGGAAAGCAGATGAAAATTTAATTAATTCGAAAACCTATCCAATATCAATCCCGGACTTCGATTTTTAATTATTAATACTCTTTTGGTTGTATTTTATACATTTTTGTGACATCAAAGCGGATGTCAATTGACATTGGTTAAATTGAAACAATATTTCGCTTTTTGATATCAAAAAATTTTATTTGTTTTATCGAAGTGTTATTTGTATAGTGGTTATAAAATATACATTTATACGAAAAATCTATGAATAAAAAAATCAGTTTGAATACAACAGAATCGCCCGACTCGCGCTTAACTCGAATCTACAGATTAAAAGATTATAAGTATTCATTAATTGAATATAAATAATTTATATCTCATCAGGTAGGTTGTAGAAAAATCCCTCCCCTTGCGGAAATTAAAAAGTATCCAGCTTCCGGTCTCGCTTAAGTGCAGGCAAAGTTTGACCTACGCCGTTACTGGGATTATATTTTAATATTACAATGTTATTTTTACTTGAATTATAATATATTATATAATAAATATAATAACGATCGTTTGATTATTAAAAAACGTTATGATACTAATCCGAAGTGACATGATCCTTATTGAGTTAGTATAAGTGAGTTACGGCGGCGCGACTCAAAAACTATTTTATGAATAATAGATACAACCAGCGACCAATCCCAGGGGAGGGTGCCACGCCCCACCCCCCCACACCCTACCCCTCTACACCCCCGCCTTCTATTCATTAGCACATTACCACCCCTTGGACCGTTTCGGGGTAAGAAACTGATTTTTACGTTATCCTGTTATAATACGTTTTTATTAAATTGTATAAATATTTTAATTATATACATTTTTTAATAAAATGTTTAATAAATAAATTTTTATATACATATTTTTAAGCTTTTTCAATGTTATCAAACAAATATTTGAATGTATTGGAAATTTTTGTTTTTTTTTTAAATTTAAAATTGGAACAACGAATTGGAATCAAAGAAAAGTTAAATTATCTCGAGTTGTAACAAGGAGGTTGAACTGTAATGCATTTAGTTCGAAGCTGCGGCTTTCATGAACTCGGTTATAAAGTTTGCCCCTCAAGTGAACTGATGGACGCTGCGGACTAAATAATGGTTTATACCTATGGTTATTACCGAATTACATTGTATTTTAATAATTCTCCATTTTGGCTATGAAATCAATGAAGAACATTCTATGAAATCAATTCGTTTTTTTAATTTGCAATAAAAATACTACTATGTGGAACTTGTTAACTTGATTTTACCGTTTTTTGATATATTTTTTATTGTAATTAAGTATTATTTACAAGCTAGCTTTATCCAGAGCAGTACAAGATAGAGGATCTGGTGTTTCGGGAGTTTTTGTATGGCACTTTTTAGGTGATTTTAAATCTTAAAAAAATATGTGTTGGTGAAACAATAACTTTACTACATGAAACTATGAATTTGTCGAATAATACTTAATGTTTATTGATTAAATAATTATTAAGACAAAACATTATTTGATCAATGATTTTGAAATCAAGTGACAGCTGACTGACTCTCTGACTGACACTGTCTCAAAAATATTGGGGGTCAGTCAGTCAATTGCATCAGTCGATCGCTCGCGATCGCTAACTCGCGATCGCTAACTATGCTTAACATTGCAAATGCTACATAACAGGAGTAGTTAAAAAGTAGTCAGTAAATAGAAGAAAATATGAATGCTCTTACAGTAGTCTAACTATATTAACCATTGCTAATGCATCCTCATAGCTGAATAGCTAAAAAATTAGATTGCACTTAAAAAAGTGTAAATAGTATAAAGTACTCACAGGGGTGCGAGGCAGTGAAGGGGTACTCCAGCGTGGGCAGGCGGTGCTGATGCGGCGGCAGGCTCGGCGGGCAGTGGTAGCAGAACAGCCCGCGACCCCCGCCCGGCCCGCTCGCCAGCTGCACAAACAGACAGCTTACATTTTTTTTATTGTCTCTCTTGTGAGTCCTACTGGCCAAGGCATCACCGGTGGGGAGATAGCTTACCACCAATTACCTACCATTATATAATAATATTATTATAAACGAAATGACTCGCTTTGAGACATAAATGTTTTTTAAACGTACAAAGTATTCAGTCACAAGATTCCACAGATTTTCCTAGTTTTAGATTAGATTATGAAATTTCAGATTAAAAAGAACAATCTCATACTTGGACTATGAATTGGCTTTTGTTCTGTTTACTTACTTGTAATATTAAAAATATTCATATTTGCTTTATCTAAATTTTAAATCATGATTCCTACATACCCAATTAATAAATTCCAAAACCAATATTGTATTTTTATATTAACGTGATACCAAATTACATATAACAATAGCAATAACCATTGAGATTACAATCACGTATCTATAACACAAGCTCACGATAATAATAGGTTGATTAGCATTTCAAAAGTGCGAATAGATACTTAATGATACGGCGCTATAAAACATGTGTATAATGGAGCGATTGTCGGTCGAGTCAATCAGTGTGTTTAGTTGTGATTGAATATTAAATTGTGCGAATTGTGTCGTGGATGCCGACGTAATTGCACATGGAATAGAAACGCATTGTAACAATTTTCAATGAATTCCATTCATAACCCCTTCTTCAAAAGTATACTTAATTTCAACCTTCAAAAGTTACCTATCTTCCAAAAGTATATCAATTATGTGCTATAGGTATATTACTTAAAAACGAATATTTTTACATGTATCACCAGATCGAAAGTTCATTCATTATATAAATTCGTTAGGTTTCAGTATCCCAAGTATATGCGATGCGAGCAATTTACCGATCGAAATTAATTGATTTATATGCGTCCCGTCCTTTATTGCACTTAGTGTCGGACCGCGTCCGTTGGTAACGTATAATATACATATACATATATACTGTATACATATACTATAAGGTAGTATTTTTTAAAGGTAATAAAGCTTAAAGAAAAAATATGCTCAAGCAAACGTTACACAATTTCCGACACTTACTTCTATAAATCCAAACAAAATTATTAAAGTTAAGTTATCCCAAACCAATCGATATTTTATATATGACATAACTTTATTAGCCAAAGGAAAATGTCAATGATATTCAATTGCAGGCATTAAGAGTGACCCACGTGCTGATTCGCGACAGTCGTTTATATAAATGACATTAATGGAGCAATGAATCGACTAAACGATGCGCGGGCGCATACGACGCTGCTGACGTCACCGGGACGCGGGACTCAATTGATATTGGCTATCATATCAGATTTTTAATCATATTATGTTAGTATGTTTTTGTTAATCTTTTCCATGTTATTTTTTTATGCTATGATACTTTGGATCATTTGATAAATATTGAAATACGATTTTCTTCCTTTTTAGGTTATAATTATATCGACTGATCCAAAAAGGAAAATATAAGATTCTTATAAATATTATTATCCTAAATTTCGGATTCAATTTATTATATAAGAATAATAATTAGTTTTATTTTATATAAATCAGTGCCTTTATTTGTTGATATGTCCTTGGCTATGCTTTATTCTCGTTTCTTTAATAACATTATTTTTGGACATAAAATACAAAAAATTGTTAAATAAAGCAACAAAAATATTTTAGAACACTTTTATAATTAATGCAAAGACAATCTCTTACAGATAACTACAACCTATAAAATATTCTACATTTTTAATTTGAAGATTTTTAATATAATCAATATAATATTTCACCTAGCAACAATGAACTGACTAGACTGTACCCACACATATACATACACTCACACACACACTCACACACATACACGCATACACACACACACACACATATATACATGCACTATATTGTCCGGACGACAATCGGTTTTTAGATTAGATATCACCTAGGAATGGAAACACAAAAAACAAATTAATTATAAAATACCTAAAGGTCTATATTTATCTATATGTATCTTTATCTATATCTATCTATCTTTATGACAAAGGGGTCAAACAAAACAAAACAAATAAACGATTTCGTCCCTACATTTAGTGTATAAACTCTAATTAGACAAAAATCTATAATATTCGTAATCCACATTTCGTCAACACTTAGCCGCTAGTATGTATTGGCTCGTCCTGTCTGCGCGCGTGGGGCTGGTGTAATTCTATTTATATTATGTCATTATGGTATTACACCCACCGCATCCGTGCTGCACCAACCTTGACTGGGGAAATTGCATTATAGTTTTGTTCCTGGTTGATCTTTCAAACATTAACCAGGTATTGTATCCAATGCCAATATTTGGGATAGACTTCCTTTATCCTTCTTCCTATCTTCAATATATTTCCTCCAAACATGGACAAAGACCTTGAATTCACAATACATAGGATATAAAAGGATTAATAGTATTGTGTTATATAATAGAGTATATAATAACATACTAGTTATAACTAGTTTAAACACGATTATTCCAGATTAATCTTGATTGCAAATAAAGACCTTTAAACAAACTAAACGGATCACGCTTTTCATTTAAAGATAACATCTCATTCAGCTACTTAATTCATTAGAACCATAATGCCATAATAAGCACCACAAAGTGGTACAATAAAAGAGTATGAATGCGGACTCCGAAGCAAAGGTTTTCGATGTTTTTTTAATTGAAGGCGAGATTGTCAACACTGGTATAACACATACTTCAATAACAGACCCCAAAGGTCTTGTACGCCGACAGTGTGAGAACTGATGCTATCAATGCCTTACAAATATGTTTAATTTATCATCAACTCTACATTATTAACCTGTACATTATATCAGAATAAATGTTCATAAATATCGTGTTCAATAATTGTTTGAACAAAATTCATTGTGATACTTTTAATAATTATTATATAAACAAAATTCATTGTCAAAGGTTTTTATAATAATTCTTTAAAACAAAATTCACTGTGAGAGGTTTTTACAATAATTCCTTTAACAAAATTCATTGTGATAATTTGTATAATAATTGTTTAAACAAAATTCATTTACACTAAATGCGTGTTATTCAATTTCAATAATTAGTTTTAATTACTCAATACATAATTAATCAATGATACAAATTAATCAAATTCATCGAAGCCGAATTGAAATACAAATGTAATTTCGGTGTAAATTGTGTTTGTTTTTATTGAGATTGAACTCGATGTTTGATCTGTTAAGGATTTTTTAATCCGTATCTTTGATATTTGAGTAGATTTTTATGATTCAATAATATTTTATCTGGTATTTTCATAAAATCTGTTAATTTATGGTCATGTTATAAAAATTTAATATATTTTGTGCCTGGTCTGCATCGGATGATGATGGATATCCTTATCCCTATTATTAAGGACTGAGTTTCTGTCACCAGCTCTGAATTTCTGTCGCCAGCTCTGAGTTTCTGTCACCAGCTCTTCTCAGGTCTGTGGAAATAACTTTCCGAGCTGGTGGTAGCTTTGACAATGAAAAAAAGTTTTGTATGAAACTTATTTTCAATAAAGATTTTTGATTTTGATTTTTGATTTAGATTGGCGTACTATGTTAATTCCTTTCAATTTTTTTTTTATCTATTATTGTCATAAAAAAACTGTTAACAGTTATGTCAATTTTTATTAAAGAAATGAATTATACTTTGATTTCTGGTCTGCATCAGATGATGGAGGATAACTATCCTTATCCCAATTATTTGGGATAGGTCGCTTTGCTATATGATCTTAGCTCATCCAGATTTGGGATTGGCGTAGTAGAATATCTTTTGTCATATAATTTTCAAGCACTACATCCTTCTTCTTCTCCTTCTTTGGTCTTTCTCTTTTATAATCCACATTATACATAATTATTCTTATTACATGCTTATAATTTCTGTTTATTTGACCATGTAAGACAAATATGTCAGCTGATTTGTATTTATGTATAATTAAGTACACATAATAATCGTGAGTTCTTTTATACGTTTAAGTAAAAAAAGAAAAAAGTAAATATTCACTCGGTTCCCTGGATCAATCAGAAATAATTTTTTATTACATTTATTTCTCATAAACATTGGATAATTTCGTCTTAGTAAATGTTGTACAACTTTTATTCTTTATCATTTAATTGTTAATAAATCTAATAGATAAAATTACTAATACATATATTATAAAAAAATAATCGTTTGAACTAATCTTTGACACTAATTAACCGGTTTCGATGAAATTTTTTAGATATGTATTATTTAGTTAAACTTAAAAGATAAGATAGTTTTTGTGTCGATTTTTTTATTGCCAACATTTTATTTAATGTAAAATAATTTAGCAGAGGAAGTCGACGACAAAGTCTAGTATATCTTCACTATAATAACCATTTAATAGACACATAATTTGAATGCAGACAGAATGACGTATAAATTCATAAAATTCAATTGAGTACTACACATCATTTAACGATTCAACCCGACGCTGTGGAAGAAAACAATCAATAATATTTAATCACAGTGCCTCTACAACTCGTTCATTTAATATCGGAGTTTTATAAAGTGTAATGGATGCCAATTGAACATTTTAAATTAACTATTAATAACTCCAATGATTCTATCGGGGCGCGACAAACGAACTAATATTGATATTATTATTATTATTATGAAGTTTTGTTTTTTTTTTTTTATATGCTCGATTTTGAAATTATACATCCTGAATTTAAAAAGGTTTTAATAACCTTTTTAGTTTCAGAATGTTGCAAAAAATTTTTGACATTAATTTCATTCGTTCTTGAATTTTTGTGATATATTTTTTAATTATTTAAGCTATAAAAATTATGAAATATATAATTTAATAATATTTCAGAGTAATAACAATAATTAAAAAAGACAAAGTGTCTCTAAGCGAATTAAAAATTAATAAAAAATATGAATGTGAACCCTGGGTGGGAGTGTCACTCACAATTTGCGTAAACGGGTCTCAGTGGCCTTTAATCGGTTTATAGCTTTTCCTTTTATCTGTTTTGTGGTTCGTTTGACTTTTTTTTTTAATATCGATTTGGACTTTGTATTTAGATGTACTGAATTTATTAAATATAAATACTCCTTGCTTGACAATGTTATAAACTTTTTTTTAATATCGATTTGGACTTTTATATTTGGACTTTTGAATTTATTAAATATAAATACTCCTTGCATAACAATGTTAGAAACTTTTTTTAATCGATTTGGACTTTCGTTCTTTATTAAATATAAATACTCCTTGCTCCATGAACTATTTATAACATTGTTAAGTTGGTCAAGGTACACTTTATTGATCTATAATGTCGGCGATTAAATAACTATGATTGTATGTATGTATGTATATTATTACTATTTTATTACTATTATATTTTTTTATATATTGTATTTAATTCGATTTTTTGCATTATAAGATACTTTGAAATAATATTACAATAAGTACTAGCTGTGTTCGAAAAGGTTTTTTTAGATAAAAGTAGACCAAGTTACTCCTTAGAACATCAGTTATATGCCTGCTAAAATCAGTTTAGCCGTTTTAGAGATTAACCGGACCAAAGAAACAAACAGACAGAGAAAAAAAAAGATTTTTATGTAAATACTGTATATACTTTCATATGCATTTAGTGAAAAGGTATTTAAAAATTACAAACAGACACATTATTTTTATTATAATATATATATATATATATATTATAATATATATATATATATATATATATATATATATATATATATATATATATATATATATATATATATATATATTAATATCCTCGTAGCAATTACACTCAATTACAATGGGTACGTGGAGTCGCGGCGCAATTGTTAGCTAATTGAGTAAGGATCGCTTACTCCATCACATTACGCTCTCCTATTAATATTACGTTCATAATTATGACCTTGGGACATAATTATACGTATAATTAATGTATAATAAAAATTAATATACATTTAATATCAAATATAAAGTTTTAATTATACAATTATATTATTGTAATTCAAAATTAAATTTATATACTAGGATCCGCCAACCGTGCGCGGCGGGTGTTGAGCTGAGCCCCTCTCCTTTCTATTTTTCTTGATAATTTTTAAATGGTTAAGCGTTTTTTCAATCTGTTTTCGCTATAACATCCGCGTTCGGTTTTTAGCTAATTATCTCGTCGCGTTCTGGAGACAACTAAACACAAAAAAGGTCTCCCAAACGGTTAAGAGCTTCGCTTACGCTCAGATCAATAAGTAACATACATATATATATATATATATATATATATATATATATATATTGACTGTAATTTAATTTATAATGTATCGGTATATTTATTTTCTATAATATACATAAAATATACAAAATAATTAATTCAGAGTTATGTTATTATAATATATATCAAATGTGAAGTAATTTTTTTTTTATATTTTTGCCTTAGTAGTAATAGTTTGTGTATGTGTGTGTGTGTGTGTGTGTGTGTGTGTATGTGTGTGTCAACATTTTCTTTATTAGTGCTTATTACGAAGGCACTAATTTCAAATAAATTAATAGTGTTTATTAGATCATTAATGTTATAGTAAGGTTGTGTTGATTTTTATTTCATTACAATCTTCACGTTCGTATAAATTAGTTAATTTTATTTTACATTTTAATATTATTTAGTTTCAGGGATTCCTTTACACTGTAATAAAAAAATAGACATTGTTTTGCGGGTGTGTCTTCATGGAATTTTTGGACCTTTACAATCTTGTATCCAGGGTCTATCTATTCATATATTAATACCTATTTTAAATAAAAAAACACTGACTTGACAAATGATTATACAAATACAATTTCAATTCAAAGCTCTATAAAATTAATAATTTATATAAAAACTAAATATTATATAAATATATATACAATAAAGTTGTAAATATTATATTAAAATTCAATATATAATTAAGTAACTAAGTAACTTTGTATCTCGATACTTTGAAATTAAATTTCCCTCAATGTTACCAACTTCGATTCGGGTTTGTTTAATTTTGGTATTATTTAACTTTTAACACAATTTATTTATAACATTAAATATTTAGATTTTTTGTATTAAAATTATCTTTAATTATATTAACACTAAACCTACCAAGTACCGGTCAAATTGACCGTTCTTAAACTTTTGTAAAACTTACACATTTTTAAACGTTATAATATCGTTATCAAACTACATGACAATTCTTATAATATGCATATAATATTTTCTACACTCTTTACTTTTAGTTATTTCCATTATTACCTGCGTTATATAATAAAATAACTTTTAATTACCGGTCAATTTGACGGTGTGTAGGAACAGGTATACAAGAATTGTCGGAAGGTTTAGTGTTAATTGAAATAACAATTTGATATTATAAGTACAAATTCAGTTACCATACCGTCGGGGCTGGAGGTATTGTAAATATCAAAATCATTTACACTAGCTACAATTAAAATACTATGATTAATTGATTAAAACTATTTAACTATAACTGTATAGTCAATAAGTCTTGCTTCGTAGCGCGTAGGCATTTCGTAGCGGACTAAAATTCTTTTGAATTTTAAGATTCGTAGCGCTTCGTAGGTTTTTCGTAGCTAGACAATTTTATTGAATATTTCAGATTCTAGGAAAATTATTTATTACTGTTTATTAACTTTTAAAACACGGATAGACATACATTTATAAATAATATGATATACGAAATGTTTGCCGGGTTGTGACTTAATATTAAAATTAATAAAATCTTCAAGATGTATGAATATCTTTTCAAAAATATATTGTCTTCATTCTTGTATCTTAAATTTTTTCTTTTAATATCCGTATTATATTATATAAATTATTCAAATAGTGTTATAATTAAAGTCATAATATTTTAAACACAAAATACATTTTGGGGTCGAATACTTCAGTTTTAATAAATTAAAAAGTATTTACTTTATATATGTGTGTGGATGCGTGTGTGTGTGTGTGTGTGTGTGTGTGTGTGTGTGTGTGTGTGTATATAAAGTCCAAGGTGGTCAGTGCCGGTATAATTGCGCAGGCGCCGGCTATTGCATATCAAAAATGATTGAGCGTATTGCCTTTATTGTATTACCGTACCCGTACATAATATATATATATATATATTATGTACGGGTTGTTCCTTTTTATCTCATAATACAAATATATATGTACAGGATGTTCTTATAGTGGGTATTATTTATCTTTCTTTGTATTTATTTTTTAATTTTTTTATTTGTTATTGACATTTAAATATTTTTTTACTACTAATGGTTAACACTTTTATATTTACACATTTATGTTATAATAATGTTACCTTATCAGCGAATGTTCTGATACTATTTAAATAGTAAAAAATATTTTTAACTATAGTTTTCACTTCTTTTTTATTTTTTGTTTCGAATCTTACAAAATGGCCGACGGGTTTAGGACAATAGTTATATTACTTATATAAGACAGTTTTTTGTACGTCCGTACAGCTCTTTTTACCTAAATGTCTTTACAATATATATATATAATTTATTCAAAGAAGCTTATCTATATTAAAATGAAATTCTATCTTGAATAATTTTATTATTATAATTATATTTCAATAATCCGCAAAACAAAAGTCCTATTGCTTTGTTGTTGTAAAATGCTGTCTTTTTAAGACTTTATTTATTTTATAAATTAAATGGGAGATATTTTTTGATATTTTGTAATTTTTTTTTCATTCATATCATTATATTTTTTTTACTCATAATCACCATATTTATTGAAAATACTTTTAAAAAAAATATCTTTAGTTTAAAATTATTCGTATATTTATCATATATTTTTTACCAACCGCTTAAAGTGTTTTTAACATTTATAATAATTGATAATATTCGAAAATTTTCATTTTTTATTCTGTGTATTTTTTTCAGTTTATCAGATCTTTTTTATTTCACACCAACATTGAATCAGTATAAATAAATCATTTGATAAAATTAATTTAAGTGAAACGATACTAAATATATTTTAATTTACCTTATTAGCGTCTGAAAATATTTTGTGGCGTTGTGGGCGGGAACTTTTCCCGCCTTACACAGCGTTCAAAGAAGCGCGGTCACCGCGCTGACATGTCACCGTCAAACACGAGCACTCGCGGCGGCGCCCTGCGACCTACTGGCGACTACTCGCCGCGAATAATGAACTGCGAGTAATCGTTCTGAAACCGCCCTCGCCAAACAAAACCCCACCCGCCGTAAAGAGCATTTTAGCACGCCACCCCCTCCCCCGCGCCCTGATTTAATAGCGAACGCGGGCACTGATTCACTTAGTGGAACGCAACTACTCGCTCCGTCTCTTTCCCTCCTGCCCCGATGGCGATCTGAACGGTTCGCTCGCTCGCTCTTTCGCGGCACCAAGACGAGCGGAGGAACGAGACGACGCGGTCGCGGACACTTCTTTCCAACTCGATTTGCATGCGAGGGTCGCTCGCAAACTTTATGTCCTCGTTTCGTAAATTATTTATACGTTTGGAAATACTTTTAACGGCGCGCTCGGGCCACCGAAAAGATTGAGAGTGAATGAGAACGAATGAATTAAGTGACCGCCCGGCGTCGGATTACGGGACGGGCGACGCTAATCAAATTTTCTCTCTTCTCTGATCAGTTCTCAAACTTAATTTCGGCGTTACTCGATCCGTTCCTTCGATGTGAATCAACTTTTCTTTTAAGTTACATTATGAAATTATACCTTACTTTGACTGTTGCAATACTCATTTTATTTCTTATTAACCCGTCCTTCTCCAAGGCTAGCATCAAATTTTGGACACTTGATACACATATTTTACATAAATTTCATAAATTCTATACTTCAATCTTTCTTGTAAATATGTTTTATAATAGGAATTTTTAACACAATATTTTTCTTATGTACCCCATTTTTCAGAATAACTTGCATTTAAGACCTCTAACAAAGTGACTATGAAATGGAAATAAAAACAAAAGATTTTGTCATTTTATAAGTTTAATTTCAAGATACAAACAGTTTTTTCATTTCACAATATTTCAAAAACTTTCAAACATGCAATTTTTATTTATTTGTTTGTTGTATATTGCCAAATTTGTTAAAAAAAATAAATATGGTATTATATTTTAAACTTAAATAATTAAAAAAACTAGAATAAGTTTTATTACATCTATCTCGTATGATTCAAATTCCCATTTTTTGTTTCTGGAACAAGCTTAAACAAGAAACTGACCAAACTGACCAACCAAAACATTCGTACTCGTACTCGTATTCGACTTTATATATATATATATTTTTTTCATTAATTATCTTAACCTAAAAAAAAAATCTTCACGAACGGATTAAATAAATTATTTTCTTAACATATAATATACATAGTTTATTATTTCTATAATAAATACAAAAAACATGTATGTTTGTGTGTGACATTATTTACTCGATTCCTGTGACTTTCCCTTATTTTGAAATCTATTCACAAGTAATTTATTATATAAAATGATTATAATTAATATATATATTAATTTGAAGATAAACAAACTTATTTATAAAATATATATATATATATATATTATATACTACTTCTTTGTCACATATTTGTCTTAATATTTTTAAATTATTTATTATAAAAAAAAATCCAATTAATAAATAAAATCTTAATCATTTTTATATATTTTTAATATTCTATTAAAAATATTAAATTAAAGTATGGACTTTAAAAAGTAAAAAATACTGACCGAAAAGAAGTATTACAAATGAAAAACATTAACAAATTAAACTAAGACAATCTCAAATAAGCCTCTTATACCAATTAAATAAATCAATGTTAAAATGGTGTTATTCCAATTTGAACCTTATTGCTATCAACAAAACAAACTAAGATTAAAGATAAGAGATTTTGAACAGTAAACAAATCTTTGGCGAGGTGTAAGTGACAATAAAACGAAAGCTTAGCTCTCGGGGCCGTCTTCAAGTGGATGGGGGGGAAGGGGGAAAGGGGAGGAGCTATCACCCATCCCGCTCTAACAGTCGCGCTCATCCGTTTTATTTCTTGTTTGTCCATTGCTCGTAGCCCATTTGCTACATAATTTATTTTGTGCGAGCCGCATTTAAAAAATTGGCTGGCTACCTTCATGTTTAGGCGACGAAATGGAGTTTGCGGAGGAGGTGGAAAATGAAAATAATATGGTAAATGATTTCATTTGAATGGTCGTTTTAACGTAATGGTGTGTGAGGACTCCATTGTCCGTCTGTTGAGAGACGAATTTATTTCTCTGTTTTATCGTTTAAGCTTCTTCATACATATTTAACGTCTTCCCGTCTTCGAGTGTTAAGACATTGTTTTCTTTCTGTTTTTATTGACTTTGGAAGCAATGAATATGTAAAATTTCGGAAATGAATACGTAAACAATGTTTATATATATATATATATATATATATTTATATTTATATATATACCTATATACTGACTTATCACGATATCTGAAAGTTGGTAAGAATACTCTTTCCGTCAATAGAGTACAGCTGAAAACGGATTTTACAAAATTTCAGACACAAGGAGGCGTTAATAAAAAAAAACATTTCTTTATTAAAAGAAAAAATAATATAGAAAAAAAAATTTCCTTGGAATGTATTTTATGCCACGCGAAGCGGGCGGAAACTGCTAGTATTAGACGATACTTCATTAACGACATTAAAGTCCATGGTATAAAAAACCTGGCACTTTAATTAACAATTTCTTAATTTGATATTAGAGGAATTATAAGTATTCCTTAGTATAGACTAACAGTTCATTAATTTTTACTCTTCTTCTCGAGAAAAAGAGACTTTGTTTAAGTCTAAATTTGACAAAACACAGGAATCTAATTCAAAATTTCTAAACTAGTGCCAAATATTCAAAACTAACAGATTTATAATGATCATAAATATATTATGATTAATATTAAAATATAAATAATTCAATGAAATACGTTTCACTCTAAGAACAAAATTTTCTCATTATTCTTATTCATTAATTTATTAAAAAGCTAAATCATAAAATTTACTAGCACAGAAAATCCGACTATCATTGAGAATAGCATTCTGAATTATACAAAATGGCCGACAATCCTCAAAATCATACATTAAATTCATTTATTATTTATGAAAAACACATTAAAATTAATATTATTAAACTTTTATCACTTTTTTTTTTAACAAATACCTATTACATTTTATTAACGCCAAATCAACATTTAATTTAACAGAAATAACATAATGGCGTAATGATATAAAGATGAGTCGCAGATTCCTTAATCGAAGTAATATTATATTTGGGTTGTGTAATTGTATCCTTTGTTCCCGGCTGAAGGGATTTTTTGGCCCCAGCAGTGATTTATTGGTGAAAGCTTTTAAACCCTTGCGGTCCTCATTGTGTCTGCACGGGTCATTACGACGCGATTTGGTCTATTAATTTAAATGTTTTCTCTTTCTTCTTTTATCATTTTTATTTGATATTTATTATTATATTATTAAATTAATTTATATTTATATACAATATAAAGTAACTAATACCAATTTCTTTATAAGTATTTATCTTTGAAAATGATTTTCTGTCTGTGGAACCTTTTTTTGACGTGTGTCACTGATTTTTTTTTTATATAATAACGGTCAGCCTTAATAAAACGATCAAATAATTATTGAATAAAAATAAGAAAGAAGTCGCTCTACTATTGACGCTGGTAACTATTTTATAAAACATTTTAATAACATATTTGAGACCTGGGAGGAATCACTTGTTTTCAATGTAAAACCTTGTATTCGATATAGAAAATTCGTCAAGCAATTAGCATTATAGAAATAAGAGTTACTTATTTTCAATATAAAACATTGTGTTTGGTCTAAAACATTAGTCAGGCAATTACGACTATGGAAATAAGAACTACTGTATAATTTACCTATCTAATGGAATTTAAAATATTGGAGTAAATGATTTGATACCATACAGGGCTCCGATTGATATGGGATTCCAGGATTCTATTATGGGACCATTCCTTTTCCTTATTTATATAAATGACATGTTTAAAATTAATATTAAAATGGAACCGATCAATTTGGGCAAAACGATATTCTATAAGAGATTTTAAGCAAATCAATGTCATCTTGGATATATAAGATTATATTTTTATTATATTATAATAAATAAATACATAAATATTAACACATTCGTTTGCAATCATCGTAATTCTTCAAGTTTTAAGTATATAAAATATATATATTATATAAAACAAATTAAAATAGGATTTAGTTTCCAAATAAATGTATGTGAAATAATCTTACTTAATACCTAAAAATAAAGTTATTTTTATGACTATTATATCGTAAGATCAAAATAACTTTATTTCAATTATTTCTCATATTACTAATTATTATTATTAATTATTATTATTAATTATTATTATTATTCTCATTTATTTCTTACATCCAGAGGCGTTCATCATCTGTATACGTTCCTAGCCCGTGTACAACCGTATGCAATCCTTAGCGCCATCTAGTATGCGACGAGTCAAAGTGGAATAGGTAAATGTCAATGGTAATGTTTTTAAAAAATTGGAAATTATAAAAACACCGTTGTACCCGTGTGCAACGGAAATTAGAATTTAAAAACCATTAGAAAATATAGACAGTTTTACAAACAAATATTAATTATGTATAGATATATTCATCCATTTAACTACCAACAAAAGTAATATTGTATTCTTTGTTTTCAACTGAAAAAAGGCAAAGGCCGCGCCTCCCATTTATAGTTTATTTGTTTTCGGTTTCGTTAAAGCTTGTTTTAAAGTGTTTTGTGGAAAAAAATTAACAATAATTGAATGCAAATTGTGATTAAATAATGATATTAAATGTTTTGATATTGTTACATTCCAAAATTGATCGCTCATTCAACTCTTACGGAATTATGACATCCAGTCATAACAACTATTTTAAATTCCGAATGGGGATGTTATTACCATGAGATTCGTCGGTTGAGCTGCAGCTTATTGTTTACTGTTGTAGGTGTAGGTCTAAAGAAAAGCTTGGATGCTTCTTAGCAACATGACCTGGCTTTTCTGTGGCCTGGCTATCTGCGTGGAACTCTTGACGAATTCTGGTTCGAACTTGCTTTGTTATCTAGGAGATAGTCAGTAAACCTTGGCTAGGTTTGTCTTTATTGAGCGAGATACCATAATTGTGCTTGGCGAAGATCAGTCTTATCGAGCTGGGTTTCCGAACCGTGCTGTTTTCATGCTGGAGACCGATCATCACAGTAGTAAAGTACGGTCGGATTTGTTATAAAACTCGTTCTTTGAAGAGATTTTTATAATCGCTAACTTTCTTTCTTAAAAACATTTTATTTTATATAGAGTTCGTTCGTCAATCTTTCGCCAGTGTAATAGATACACCTAATATGAAAACATTTACTACTGCCATCTAGCAATTGTTTTTTTTTTAATATTTTATTATTTGTAGCATAGGCAGATGGCGTTAATCAAAGTAATAGTTTCATATTACCATATGAAAATAAACATTTTGTTACTTTACATTTTAATAATTGTCTCTGTTAATTTTCATAAATATTATAAATATGCTTTAAATAAAAAATATATTTTTTTAACTAATGCTATTTGTTTAAAGGACTTTTACATGAATTTCCTAGTATTGTATGTAATCTGTACTTATATGATGAAGGTGGCTACGCGTCAATCGTGGCCGTTGGTGCTGCCCTCTTTTGATAAAAAAGTGAAACTTTTATCGTCGGTAAAACAGATGGGTTGAAATTTTAAATATTTTTCTCGTATTTTAGAAAATATTGTGAATTGTTTATTTTTATCTTAAAATTACGAATTAGATAAGTGTTTTTTTCATATATGTATATTAAATAATGAATATTCTTCATAGTAAAAGCCTATCTTAGGGTCTTCAATGTAACATCTAAATTTCCCGCCACAAAACAGCGGCCATTTGGCATTGTTGAGAACCCCGCGACAGGAAGTGAGTGATGAAGGTGCTACGCAGGCGCAAATTGACCTTTCGGTTGAAGAACCCGCTCACATGTGAGTGTCGATAAATATCTTAGTTATTTCGTGGTTCTGCTTTTATAGACTTAATTATAGTTTTTGTAAGTATTTTACATGGTGAATATAAATATGTGAAAACAGCTAATTTTAACGGTGTGATTTCTGTGTATAAATTGAAGAATTTTCAAAAGCGGCACCGGCACGTTTGTCAAATTTTACCTATACATTTCGATAATAATTTTGTGATTAATAATATATTTGATTGAAATAATTATAGTACAAAACGTAACAAGTATTAAATGTTCAGTTAAAGTGCGTTTAAATATTTAATTTTTTTGTGTTTAGTCAGGAAGACATGATCAAGATGTCTCAAAAAAGGCACATGTTCCCTTACCACACGGCTTGATATGAAATTTAAAACCTGGAGTCAATTAAAAAAGTGTTTTATCAACATTTGTTGTTTTTTTAAATATATACATAAAGAAGTTTAGTATTCTATTCAGTTCGATTATCCGGGATATAAAGGTCTAGGTTTTCGTCACAAAGCGCTAGGTGGGGTTAGGTCGTCTGAATTTTCGTTCTGTACCTAGACACTTATTTTTCAAGTCTAGATAAGGCAGACAGGCGTGCCTCGTTACTGTGCGGTTGTAACGCTATATAATTTTTGAGTGGGTTTGTGATTTTTTTTAGTATAACGTTCACTAAATGTGGTTGTAACTTATGTCTTTGCTGCTTTGAATTAATATTTAATTAAATCAATTCGTCTGAAATAAAACATAAGTTAGTCATGTATTTACAATGTATGAATTGCTTTAACATTGTGATTGCATCTACCACATTTTTATTAAATCGCCATACTCGTTATTTTCTCGTAATCCGGGTCTCGACTATAATATATAAACATGTGTTTTTATAAAACTCTAAATTTTTTGATAATTTGATTTATTTTTGTGATATCTACTTTATGAGATACATTATTACCTGTGAAATTCATTTTATGCTAATGATATACGTTATACATGTATCCTTTATGCACCAAATGCAAATGGCAATAAATCAATACTTAATACATTCAATAATACAGATATATTACCATGTTTCTTTGTGTAAAAATGTCAGCTGAGAATTTTTCATCAGATGTTCTGTAAATTTATCACTTCCATATGCCCATTAAAGCATATCGTTACATTGTGATCTTCAAGTGATAGATACCGTATTTGCAAATCTAGGAATAGTCTGATGTTTTTGTAAAAGGTCAACGTAATTGCTCGGCACCACTATTTCTTGTGAATAATGATCCTACCTGTCCTGACAGGCTAGTAATTTGAAATCAACCAAGCCTTAACTTAATGAAATGAAATGAAAAACTTATGTTTTGGTTAAAAATAATTTTTAACTACTTCAAATGTAACAAGCTTGGTCTTTGTTTGAAATAACTACATATTAAAAAGTTGATAAATTTGAGTCAAGAAACATTCTATGAAGATATCAAAGATAGTAAATAATTAATCAAAATTCGTAAAGATGGCTTGATAACCACAGTTCCAAAATATGTACTTTGAATGTGTTAAGTTCATTGACACTAAATGTCAATGACCCCTGTGCTAATAATGATCATATTGAGTCATCTACAGTTAATGCCAAGGTTGTATCGGTTAGAAAATTTTTCATTGAAGTTCCATTTACAAGATCATATTAAAAAAAAGCATCATATCGGTCACTAAATAGTTTTCATATTTTCATAGTTAATATGTGATCATATTTAAATATGTACCCTTCAAATTCCAATTTGATGAAGTCACAAGATCACTTCAACACTCAATCTAGAACTTTCACTTCAAGATAAGTGTGACAAGTGAATTTCTTTAACAACTTATATTATAAAGAATTTGTTATGTATGACATTGGTCATTCCAGTATTAAATATTGTTTAATACAATTTATTAGCAAACGGTACAGGCAAAGCAGAAAAAATATATAATATAATTTTTATTAGAAAAATAAAGGCAGACTTTAAGGATAAATAAACCACCTGTATCGAGCCCATAGAGTCGCAATTGCAGTTTATACTGTATTTGTGCTGCGGGTACTCGAACAGTGAACACCATTTCTGGCTATACGTCTCACCTCACAACTGTGATTTGGGATCACCGTCCATGAATACATTACAATATTAAATTTAATTGTTGACGTCAAATCATTCTTGAATACAAGTATCTTTATCACATATGTTTTTAATGAAGTCTTATTTGTTTTCATTTTAGGGCAAAGAAACTGTTTATATATTTGAATCTATATTTATATTAATTGGAATGAACTCTATCGACATTGTCTCCACAGATCACTGACCCCGTATCTTCATCACCACAATGGGAGACATCGAAGACACACACTTTGAGACCGGGGACTCCGGGGCCTCGGCCACCTTCCCTATGCAATGCTCAGCCCTCCGCAAGAACGGGTTCGTCATGCTGAAGGGGCGCCCCTGCAAAATTGTTGAAATGTCCACATCCAAGACCGGAAAACACGGACATGCTAAAGTCCACTTGGTCGGAATTGACATATTTAACGGCAAGAAGTGAGTTTTTTATTTTTTTTGTCTTATTCTTGTTTTTTCTTATACTTTCTAACTATATATTTTTTTATTCAAATGCAAGTTATGCAATATACTACCAGTATAGTTGTAAATTTTGTCAGGTAGACAATATAAAGAATAACATTATTTGTTCAAATACTTAAATTCACGAAGTTTTATACTATCTTGATAGATATCTATCAATTGATGTAGTCACTCGCTTAAAATAGACCTGCTTATTTTTCTTTATTGTGCGTTAAATTTGTTGGAAATAAGAAAATGGAGTTCACTTTATTGATAAATGTTTAAATCCTCAGTTAATATTAAAGTAGCGAGCCCATAGAGTCGCGAGTGCAATTTTAATATTGCTCTCGTGCTGAGGGTACTCGGAGAGAAAACCATTAGTTCTGGCTATACGTCTCATTTCACTATTGTGCTTTGGGATCACCGTCCACGGATACATTATTTTATAATAATAAAGTTAGAAAATGAGACGATCAAACCACTCTTGAATAAATGTCCTTGTGTAAAAGAAATAGCAATTTTTATAGGACAAGTCCGAAGAAAATGTATATAAGAAATTGTATCTTGAATTAAAAAATTAATTGTTATAACAGTAAATAACGACTTCAGTATCGACCATCGATTCATACACTTACATTTATTATTCACGCCAGTCGTTCAAGAACGACTTGACAGTTTCAGATCATCAGTAAAGTTAAAAAATGCATTTCTGTTAGAAGAAATTAAAGTGGATAAGAATTAATTATTAAGATTCACACACTTCTACAACGCCTTGAAATGATTGAACGAGAATACAAAATAATGATATATGATTTCAGATTAACACTTTACAAAGAAATATTCGTGATAGGTACTAATTATTAATTCTTTATACGGTTATTGTTAAAGTACGTCGCACCTGTTCTAACATTAACGGATGGATAGATTTAATGGAATTACATTGAATTATACCAAAGTTATAATAAAACTAGAGTCTAGAGAATGTCATACATTTATAAGTACTATATCTCTATATACTAGGAGTTTATTAATCTTAATCAATAGTAACATTGCTAACATACTCTAATCTTTAGATACGAGGACATCTGTCCCTCCACCCACAACATGGACGTGCCGCACGTGAAGCGCGAGGACTACCAGCTGACCGACATCTCCGACGACGGCTACCTCACACTGATGGCCGACAACGGGGACCTGCGCGAGGACCTCAAGATACCCGACGGGGACCTCGGCGTGCAGCTGCGGGCCGACTTCGACAGCGGCAAAGAACTGCTGGTAAGAGAGAGAAAGTAACCTAGAGAGGAAGAATGCGTGCGCTCAAGGATATGGGAGAAAGTGCCCTAAAGAGAGAAATATTCAGATTTAAGGAGTCGTTTTAAAATGCATGGAATCATATCAGCATTTCAATTATTGATATCTCTTCAGTATTTTCGAGTGTAGAGTCTCTAACACATTTGATGGTGTGTTGGTGCTAAATGAACTCGTAGATAATATTTCCGCCCTCAACCTGAGCTAGTGTTGTCGCAAGCTATATGGACATTTGGTCTGAAGACATCTTTTAAAAATATCCCTTTCCTTTTATTTTAACAACAAACTAATAATTGTTCTTACGATTCACCTACCGACTAATTATATTACATTTTAATAAGGTGTGTCGGTATTTTTGTAAAAACAAAGGAATTAGTTAATCTTGATGTATTGATATAATCCCAATAAGTTTTCTTATACCTAATGTTACTTATCACCGAATAGTGACAGCCACTGATAAGGTTAACAAATGTTCATGATTTGTTTAATGTCAAATATGTCCATTGTCGATGTCGCCGCTACAAGATTACATCTCTCATTCCAGTGCACCGTGCTGAAGTCCTGCGGCGAGGAGTGTGTGATCGCAGTGAAGGCAAACACGGCTCTCGACAAATAAACAAACTCAGCATTTATAGGGATATAACAAGCATATAATTTTTTTACAATCAACAACTCTTACATAAATGTAAAACATAATATTATGTATAATTTAACGTATAATATGATCGTTCGACGCGGGCTTCGTCACTCGGGTCGCCGCCGCTCACTCCGAGGCGACCGTCGCTCCACACAACCCGATGATTCGTTCAACCGACACCTATCACAAAGCGACGGCAGCGCGTGAGCGGCGGCGGCGCGTCGGACTCGGTTTGTTTTGTTTTGTTTGTTCTTTCGCTTACGTCTCCCGTTGAGTTGCGAGCCGACGTCAGTTTGCCAACTTCGGTGAAATTCCCTGTGGTTGATATTGTTTTGCGGGTCAAATACCCGACTGAGAGACGCAAACTGGAAGTCAATGCCGTTTTTTGCTAAATTAAATAATACATATAACAGAACCGACGAAAAAGGTAAAAAAATTACAAAAAAATAGAAATAAAGAAAAATTCTTAAATGTGGTGTGTGATTGATAATCCTCAAGCGAGAGCCTCGCTCGTAACACTTGCCGTCTGTTCGAACACCGCCTCAGCGCTGAACGGTGACGAAGACTGACTACTGTCACTTTAAATCCCAATCTTCAGTCAAGACTGAAATGCATTTAGATAATAGTTGAATATTCTTGTAAAGTAGCTACATTTAGACGACGCTCGGCCCCTTGCTCTCTTCGGTTTGAACGACGGCGGTCCGTCTCGACCGAGCGACCGAGCCGCTCACAGCAAGTGTTGCCTCCGAGGGATAAATAGGGTACTTTCTACTATTGTATATCATTAAATAACATCAAGTTGTCAAAGACGATATACGATATATTATGTAAGAATGTAAGGTAAGGCCCTATAGATGAAATATTTTTTTATTGCATTTCAAAATTGGTAAATCGCGAGTCGTATAATGTAAGGCTGTCCGACAGACGGACGACGGTTATGGTTTTTACGTTCAGATACAAATGTACATTTCGAAATTACATGATCGTTATTGTTGAAGTTTTTATACCTGCAGCTTGTAATCAAGTTTATTTATAAAACCTGCACTGAAGTATTCGTGAGGACATCGTCAGGTGTGCAATAAAATACTTTAGTCACTACAATATTTTTCTTTCCGATGATGATAATTTCCTTTTTTAACATTTAGCTCTGTGTAGAGTAAGCCGGTCGGAATTAATAATTTGACACCTGTTTTAGGTTAAAAATCACAAAATATCTTTGAAAAGATCATTTGTATGTACTTTCAGTACTCTGCAAATGTGTCCGATCTTATAATGTGATGTGTCAAGTTACAGTAAGTAAGATAGTTTTATTTTTTACGGGGCAATGGTTGGATCTAAATCTGGACGTTATAAGTACTGAGTTGTATATACGTAAGAATTGATTAGATGGATGTTAGTATTATAAATCTTCAATAATTAATCGCCATGTTGTGCAATTTTCTACGTGTATTATTTTTGTCAATGTGCAAACATTACCGAATTAAAAAGCATCAGCTCTTGATAATTATATGTGAAAACAGTCTGTCGAATTAAAATCTGTACAAAATGATCATCGTGACTTGTGATTCAATTATTTTTTTATTATTGTTATTTCTTTTCTTTTTTTATTTTTTCCCCCGCTTTTTTCATCCTAGTGTCATGTAATTATTAACAGATAAGAGCCAAGTTAACATAAAAGTACATAAAATTAAAAAGTTGCTTGTCATCCGTGACTGAGACGTAGGGAAGTTTAGTTTTAATAATGTCTTAATTTTAAAAAACATTTTAGGTTTTATTAAAAAATCTTCCAATTCAAAATTTGTTTTAAAATGTACCTAAAGTCGCAAGTTTAAACATTGGACAACAATGACAAAAAACTTGTATACATATATATCTCAATAATTTTAATATTTAAAAATACAGATACAGTAGTTTGAATGTAGTTTTATGAAACTACTAAAAAAATCAAATGCATAGTAAAATTTAAAGCAGTCATTTATTAATATAAAATGAATAAGTATGTATAATTGTTATTACTAGGTTAATTTAAGAACATTACCGAATAATAGTTGGCGAAGGAGTTGAGGATGTAGCAGCGAGATAATTACATCGTGTTCCAGATGGATATGGAGATACTGTCTTCATCGAACCAAAACAATACTCCACTGGCGCCAGTGAAACTACCGTACTATTTCAAAAACTCAACCGAATCTTTAATTCGTCTGTTGGTTGGTTTTCGCAACATTTAAATTACTGGATTGAGTTTGGTTTGGACTCGTGAAACATACTAATACTTTTTTCAAGTTATCTTGTTTCTATGAAAATTCACTATATTATTTATAATTGAAATACTACCACGTAGATTTTCTCGTAAAAGACCATTTTTCAAAAAAAACCTATACATAAGTACAAAAGGGATTGTCATGACATTTAATAAGTGGATTTATCTCTGTTAATAATTATTATTCAGTTGGAAAGTGGGGAGGGGAAGACACTAAATAGTAATAATTATCTGTTCTAAAGTTGATTACAGTAACTGTATGGTAACTAACTTAATAATTAAGTTTTCATGCATTTCTGAATTCCGCGTTAACCAACCAATCAACCTATACCTATACAAATACTTATATTGCAATAATTCCCGAAAATTCCAGTCAATAGGACTGGAATTTTAAAATGTATGCAAAATATTTTAGCATTTGATAATGTACTATTTATTATTTAAAGTTATTAAGTTTGAAAATATAATTCGTAACAACATGCAAATAATGTTCCTGTCCTTTAGGATAGTAGTTCAAAATTAATGTTTGAAACATTGTCGACAAAAGTTTATTGTTAAAATAATAGAGATTAGTTAAAAAAAATTGCTATGGGTTGCTTATGGTAAGATTATCAAATATAAAAATTTTACGTTAAATTTAAACTAAAAGAAATTTTATGAAATCTACGTGAGCCTTGTCTTAAAATATTTAATAAAGAAAAAAACTCTTTGTTATTAAAAATAAAGATATTTATTTGGGCCATTATAAATCTGAAACCATAGACTTTATCAATATTTTGTGAAAATTACTTATAATACTGAGGTTCTTTGCATGCCATTAAAAAAGCATAGTTACCAACTAGTATGATAATAGAAATATAGTACATAAGAGTACTAGAAAGATAATGTTACATACCTCCTCACTAGTTTCTATATTTTCAAAATAATTAATCTGAGTCTTTGTCGTATATCATAAGATAGAGTTTACCCATGTAATGTAAATTGATTAAAATAAAATAAAAATAGTGTTGCTTATATAAATATCAATCATAACTTCACAATTTAGGTGAGTCTACTGAAAATAAAATTAGAAATGATTTGTTACATTTTTTAAATAAAGTATGTGTTTTCTGATTAGTTACACCTATATAATTATATAAACGAAACAGGAAAAGTAATCTTAATTTTGACTCCCCGTACATTGTACATTTACTACATTTATGCAAAATTTAAGCTTCTAATAAATTACTGCGATTAGATCTATTAATCTTAAACGCCGTTTACATTAAATATATTGCAAATTTGATTAAACTTATATTTAGTTATTTAAAAAGTTATAGGAAAATATTTATATTATTTATAATTTCCTGTTAGACTTTGGAGTTGACTAACATTTTATTTTATCTGCTCAAAACAAGGATACAAAGTATTTTTTAGAGATTTTCGGTAAATTTCACGCAATCTCAAAAATTGATCTAAGAAAAAATTTTAGTTTTGCTATCAAAGTAAAAGCAGTCACGATAAAGCCTTTATCACTTCCAAGTGATCTCCATGAATCTCCAGATTTCATGGATATCATTTCTTTAATACTTAATTGAGTATAACCCAAAATATGGTATCTACCAAATTGTCAAGATAAAAACAGTCAATAAAATTATGCTATTTATTGGAGTATTTTGTTTATTATATAACCAATATTATTTGTCAGGAGTTGCTCTAGGTCGTCGGTCGGCCTGAAAAATTAATTCTTAACCTGTTCCTGCTAAAGAATTCCTGTAATAAATAAAGACACAAATTCATGCTTCTGGTCTCTGCCAAAAATCTGAGCACTAGAACAATAACATGGCAGCATTAATATTATAAAATTACAAAAAATACAGAAAACATTTCCAACATCAACTGCCCTCATCGTCAGAGCTATCTGAAATGTCAATTATAAGGAATGGATCATCTTCAATTTCTACAACAGTTAGTGTGTAATTATCACCGAGTTTTCTTAACCGTTCTTCAATATCTTCTTCTGGTTCAGTCTTTATTTTAATATTATTTATTTCATGTGCATCTTCAGTGGCACTTACGTTTCTTTGTGATTCATTGTATTGAGATAAATTATGCGATGTATCTGAATATGACGAGTTCAATTCTTCTAAAGTAGTCTCGTCTAGTCTTTTATCTTCGGTCTTTTCTTCTGCGGCTTCACTGTCTAATTGACTAGATACAGTGTTGTGGGTTTGAGGTACCATTTGCATCATTGTATATCTGTAAATATAGGAATAAAAATAATGAATAATTGAGCTGGAAAAGTTTAGCGGTTTTAAGGTGTGGTTGCAGCAATGGATTCGATAGATTAGATCAAAAAGCTGTCCAGAACATTATCAGTAATAAATGTGCTAGAAGACCCACCACCTGTCGCATTTACACACACACGTATGAATAAATGTTGGAAAAGTCTAACTATCACTGATATGCAGAAAGAAGTTTTGGGGTTAGTGCCCAGCCTTGGGAACACCAGTTTTCACGAACCTAGGGTTTGAAAAAAAATCGACAAGTGCGACTTTTATGCTTTGCACAGTATGATAGCTTGCATTTGAATAAACTCCCAGCAAAACCCATAAGCGGGAAGCAGCGGGCACCACAGAAGAAGTACTCTGTGTCATACCCAATCGAAGGCTTTCGGAATATCTCGCAAAACTGCTAGGCCATCGGTGTCTATGCTAAACTAGAAAATCAGCAGCTGGCCTTAGCAAAAGCCAAATTACGTATCATTTTTCAAGTAGCGATCCTCTACATATCCTAGGAGCTGGTGGAAGATAAAAATCACCATTATTTTGGAGAGAGGAAATATAATTGTAATAGGCTTATAAATAGCAGGGTCTGAGCTATCATCTTTTCTTATAAGACAAGACTTCAGACTGCCATGCATTCAAGACAATGCCTTTCATATAGGAGTGCTGAAATAAACGGAGCATATTCGGAGCTTGAATGGAAAAATGTCATCCGGCTCAAGAGTCTTATCAACGTCGAAGGATAAAAGAATTTGCAGAATTTGCCTGATCTCAATATCTGGTATTGAGCTCAAATACTATAGGATAGAAGACGGTATGTTTCCATATTCATTCGAAATCGAATTTGAAGTCAACAAAGTTCCCATGGGCCATTCCCCAAGTACAACTACGGGAGGGAACACTGACTAACATTGCCAAGGGCAGTTTGTCATCAGCAGACGAATAAATTTTAAGCTAGTTTAAGCAAATATTTTATATAAAAATAATTAACAAAAACCTCTCAAGTATCTCGGTTTCCTTTTTGACAGCGAGTTGTCTGTTCTCCTCCAAGCGCTTCAGCAACGCTGGATCACTGTCAGCGGGGTCATCGTCGCAGCGCTGCAGCTTCACTTTGTGCAAGAGGTCCTGCCACTCGCGGTTCTGCCGCCGCCTCTGCAGCGCCCGACCGCACTGAGTGAACAGGGCTCGGGCTGAATACAAATACATACTCATTTAATATAATTAAGTTATTTCAATGCAAAGGAACAATACCGATACCGATATGAGTTTTGTTCCCTGCGCATCTAGAAATATATTGGATGTAGTTGTTTTTTTAATTTAATTTAAGTGTACCTTCTTGTAATATCTGATGTTGCGCCCAGCCGATATTATCTTTATCGTTGGCTTCTTTGACACATTCAACAACATCACTAAAATCTGGAAAAGGTGGATCTCCATCAGGCCCTATGTTATTATTGAGAAATGTCTCCAAGTTGTGCACTGGCCCTTCGGGGTGGCCTTCGATCACTCTAAGATTGATCTTTCGTTTTTTTACAGTTTGATTTCCAGTTAATTGACATAGCTGTTCATATAATAACACTATCTTCGCCTTTAGTCTATAATTAGATTACACACTATATATATTAGCATGCCGTGTTGAAATTTATTTATCAAATTATTAACAGGATAAAAAACAAAAGACTATTGCTTACTTTTCACTTTTGATGTATGGAGAATTCACACTATCGTCGTCAACTTCTTCTTCATCTAGTTTGGCTATGGCATTTTTGCATCGGGCAATTTCTTTTTCAATCTTTTTTACCTTATCTAAATTTATTTGGTCCCTGGTTTCATCAATTGATAATACTTTTTGGGGAATCAGAAGTCTATTGTCTTCTTCACTGCCTGATGTATTTGGTACACTTTTGTTTTCTTTTTCAATGTCAATTATCAAATTATTCTTTTTTAAATTGGTATTTATTGATTTATTTGCACCAATGAAATCATCAACTTCATCAGAATCAACAATGTAAACTTTGGATACTTGGCAATCGTCACTAGAACTGTTTTTTCTTTTTAATATCCCATTTCCATTATGAGACTTATCTGAAAGTTCAAGATTTTCTTTCTTATAATGTGGTAATTGCAGTGATAACATATGTATTTATAAATTTTACAACAGAAAACTGAATACCACTTCTAGCATGTGGCGGTGTTCATTACAATAAATGAAATGTACATTTTATAAAAAAACTAACATGTAACTAATTTTCAAATGAATAATTAAAATATATAAATTACCTTTGAGATTAGTTGATAATGTTATAGGTTGAATCCTTCTTCGTACAGTTGATGCGACTAAAAAAGCACGAAGTTGTTTTATAATACAGAATCTTTTGCTTGGGTTTTTCTCCAACATACTTATTGATCTTTTTAATACATTTTCAAAATCTGGTGATGTTTTAAAGGCTTTGTTTGTTTTATTATACAGTGTTATCAATAAATTATTAATAACTATAGACATTCCCTGTGAGCCTTCTATATTGTAACATTTTTCAATAAATTCAGCTAGTAATGGATTTTCTTTGTATATATAGTCATATTTCTTTTTGTCAAGACACTTTTGGTCTGTATAAGTCACAGACTCCAATACCTATTAGAAAAAAATAAGTTTTTGAAATTTTTATAGTAGTTGCTTTAATTAGAAAATATTTATACTCAATACTATCAGATTTTTTAGAATTATATCTATTAAGATAATATTTACTTAAAGATATTGTCGTGAAGGTAAATTGAGGATAGTTACTGGGATAACTATTTACTATGTAGTATAAATTTAACACAACCTGCCATTTCTTTCTGTGTTAATTTGTAAACAATGTGTGTATATCCTAATTATAAACATGCAAGACCCTTTAATGAAAGACTATTTTATTTTAGTATAAACATGAAAATTTACAAATTTATAATCAAAGTTTAATTAATTTACTCATTATTTCTCATAAGTATTATTTGAATTGTCTGCAGCTTACACAATCGTCTTCTGTATCAGATAACTCCACAGTATCAGGAACAACACTCATACTTACAAATAAATAACAAATCAATTATTAATATTGGTTATAATATATATGAAACGTTGAATTTAACCATAACCTTTATTTGTTTTAGTTTTGACAAATAACAATTTAACATTTATTAAACATATGTAACAAGCTAAAAAGTAAAATTTGAAGTTTGACAACCCCAAAATCGGAATGTCAAAAATAAATTTTTGTGCTGTTTAGTGTTCCATAAATTATTTAAACTTGCCATTTCATTTTTTTTTTGTTTTATGCAACAAATATTTTTCTATACGTTATCAGACTACCGCTATTTTTGCGAGTTGAAACAAGAACTATCAGCTTACTGAATAGAATTGTTTGTCTTACAGTAATCAATAAAAGTTAAAAAAAGAATTGGCTCATGACCCATTGCCATATGCACAGAGACTTTTGCTAACACAACTGCAATTTATTTAGTGTTCCAAAAATTTTTTTTAACATTTATTAGCTTTGAAAAAAAATCTCAAATGTAGTGTTATTTGCAATTTACATTTAACATGGATGTGAACAACTTTTTCATACTGAAGAACTTATGCCATTTGTACTCTTTGTTCTTCCTCATTCTAAATGCAGTACTTTTCAAAATTTTGTCGCGCCGAACGATTAGTTGAGGACTTCTAGTTATGGAATCAGTGTTTTTTTTTTATTTAAGAGCAGGGCAAACGAGCTGGCGGTTCACAGATGATCACCGGGATCACCTCTGCCCATGAACTCTTGCAAAATTCCAGGATTCACAGAAGTGCTGCCAGCCTTGGAGGTAGGAGTAAACGCCTTTTTTGAAGGTACCGATCTAAAAATACCGCCGAAGGAAGTTCGTTCCACATTCGAGTGGAACGTGGAAGAAAAGTCTTTGAGAACCGTACGGTGGAGGATCGCCACGGATGGTGGTGGATAGGTGGTGTGGATGGTATTTTAGGCGATGACGCACTATGCGGTGATGAAATTCGGTGGTAGGCATCAGATCGAATAGCTCATCGAAACACTTCCCGTGGTAAATGCGGTAGAAGACACACAGAGAAGCAACGTCTCTACACAATGCCAAAGAATCCAGCCATTCACAGAGCACTGGGTTCCCAAAAATCCAAACGGCTCTCCTTTGTACGCGGTCAATGTCGAGACCCAGTATTCTGAAAGTTGGCGAGGCAATGAGAGGAGTGCTTTCGAAGAGAGGTGATATGACAAATGGGTTTTTCTTAGTGGTAAACGTGCAAACTTGTGTCTTTAGGGGATTGAACTTAACGCGGTTCAGTTTACCCCACTCAGAGATCATTCCCAGGGAGGTCTCTAGAACACACAAATTTCTTTCGGCACTCGTCGACATTTTCCCCAGAGGAACAGAGGTGGGGATAGCACGCAGTCTTGGGCTACACCATTCATGGGCTTGGGGTCCGAGCAGAAACCGTCGAGAGCGACCTGTATGCTCCGTCCAGTGAGAAATCTGATGATCCAGTTTCGTAAACTCTCGGGAAGCCCATAAGAAGGTAGCTTTGAAAGTAAGCCCTTGTGTAATACACGATCGAAGGCTTTCGCCATACCCAGACTAACTACCAGACCTTCTCCCTTGCTTTCAATAACAGGTACCAAACGGTGCGTAAGGTATAACAGAAGATCACCAGCCGATCGACCATGGCATAAGCCATATTGAGCAACTGGTGATCCTCGAGGTACGTTAGGAGTTGTTTATCCTCTCCCTTACTTTGGAGAAAGAGAGGTAATGGCAATAGGTCTTTAGTAAGGTCGGTCCGAGCTATCACCTTTTTTAGGGATCGGATGGACTAGGGCACGCTTCCATGAGACCTTCCTTCCATGAGGGACTATACCTTTACGGTAGGAGTACCGAAATAGATGCGTTAGCATTGGTGACAACTCAGGGGTACATGTTCGTACCACAATTAAAGAGATACCATCTGGCCCATTCGAGTTATGAACTTCCAAGGAAAAGAAGGCTTTTAGGATGATTTTTTACCGAACAACGATTTCCAGCATTAAGCTCTGACACAGCAGGATGATAGGCGGAGTCTTCCCCCTGGTCGTCCAAAGTTGAGTTTGTGGCAAAAAGAGTGCCCAAAGCGCCCAGAACTTGCACGTGCCAGACGAGTACCTTGCCAGCTGATCCCCAATTTTGACGACATGCTTGAACTTTGCTCGAGCAATTTTGCGTTTGAAGAATCGGAGGCCGGATTATATTTCCTCTTCAGTACTCTTGAGTTCGGAACCTCAGTGAGTAACGCTTAGCCCAAGCTTGATAAGCCTGCCGTTTGGCAGCTGCTGCAGCCCTGACAGACGCATCAAACCAAGGTTGCGAACTGCCACCAAGTGGGACCACAGAGTTTGGTACAAATAATTCCATTCTATGTAATATCACATCAGCTACAGCCGCAGCGCAATCACTTGGATCATCGGAAGGAAAACAAACCGGTCCCCATGGATAGGGCGCAAAAAAGGACCGCATTCCATTCCAATCCGCTGTCTTGGAGTGCCGAACGAGTTGAGTTGCAAGTCTTGTGCGAGCTGGACGTTGAATGGGCACTACACTCCGTACCAAGCAATGATTAGAGGTCCCTAAGGAAGCCGGGAATCCGGGATGTGTAGTCAGCAGAAAATCCAACAAAGAGGGCATATGGCTATCCACGTTCGATAGACCAATGTGCGTGTTGACCAACTGGGATAGACCATTAGCCAGAGCAAAGTTAAACACAGTCTCCCCGAGTAGTCGGTAGCACGTGACCCTAGCCAATCGGTATTGTGTGCATTGAAGTCCTCGAGGACTACGACTTCGACGGAGGGGGTCTGTAAAATCGGATCGTCAATCTTCGCCTGGACATGGACCAAGACTTGATTTGTTTCTGCATTACCACTATGAGACTTGTAGGGGCACACGTAAACTCTGACATCGCAGGCCATGTCCACGCGCAGACAGGTCCCGACCCTCAAAAACCTGAAGGCGACGGTAGCAGATATCCTCTCTTAGGAACACAGACTTTCCGGTGTGTGGTATAAACTGATATTCTAGTTTTTACCCGGGGTATGATAGGTACTCTGTGTCGCTAGGTTGAGACATCTGCGACTCCGTTAAAAACAACAAGGCCGGATGCGCCGTCTCTAAAAGATAGTTGACGGCGTTTAAGTTGGAATTAAGTTCCCGGATGTAGCCAAAGACCACATTTAGAGTGGGACGGGGTGACGCTGCGTTTACTCGTCGTTTGCCCTTAGTAAACATAAAAGGCCATACTTTGCCTGCCCCAGATACGACGGTCAGACCAAGCAAAATCCGAGAATCATTCCCCCGATTTTGCTCCTGGAGGGGTTCCCCGGCTTCGTCAAACCCGGTACCCTCCTGGGGTATATTTGCATTTTCATGTTTGGCGGGGGAGGGGGGGGGGGGGTATGTTGGGCTCCGGATTCTCCCGCTCACCGACGAAATATAACCTAATAAATTTGGTTACATGTCGATTTTCTTATCTTGTTTTAAATTAAAGGAATGGCTAACTAAGTTATTTTATTTTCCAGTTCTTTATCACATGGTTTGTCCTTTTTAAAATATAAATAAATGGTTATCATTCACACTAACAATAGACGGACATAATTATTGACTAAGTACAACAGAAATTATATAAAATATTACTTACTGTATGCAGGAAATATGTTGACATTGAATAGATGCATCAGAAAAAAAAAAGTCAGATAAATAAATCTTTATTTAGAGAGGCCAATTCAAACTATTGAATTATTAAGGATAAACTTTTTAGTACATATTGCAACATTAACAATTTATTACGTAACATGCAATTATTAAATTAATTATACACCGACTCTACACTGTTAGAAAATACCTATAATGTAATGTCTCTAATTACAGTAGAATAAAAAAAAAATACTAAGCAATAAAAATGCAATCAAATAAACGTGTAACATTATTTTGGGTTTAAATAATTAAAATTGAATATTTTTAATTTAAATTATGCTTAATTTTCATGTACAATCTAATACAATATGGACATTTCAGGGCACCTTGAGAGATGCGTTTTTCATACAACTTTACTATGAAATGTTTTGACACCAATATTGTAACAATAATAATGTTATAGATTTAAAACTTTTGAATGTCTATGTCGTTGTTATAATTTAACCCAAAATCTTCGATACATCTGAAACAAAAATATATATTAAGTATATAATTTGTATATATATTTAATTATTATTAACTATCAGTTTGTTGTGTGAACACTAAGCCTTAATTTTAAGTTGGAGAGTGTCTTTACAGAAGGGCATATTCCAACAAGTATGGTATTAAAATAGGCCCTTTGAAACTCACATTCGACGTACACAAGTGATCACTGGTATTGGTTTAAAGTGGAAAAGATATAAATAAATAATTCTATGCCTCGCCTCCCATTATCACATTCTGCAGACGCACACCTGTCAACTCATTTATGTTATATTCAGGAGCTAATGGGGCGACATCTATCGGTTTACCAAAAGGAAACTGCTCACCCACACACATTAATACTGTCGTCTATCGTCTGTCTGTATATCGTCTATCAATCAAGTGTTGTTTTTAGCAACTTTTAAAACTTTTCAAATATGGGGTTTTTGATTAAACTTACCTTTGGTGTATTTTCTTTTGTAAAAATTATCTTATAATTTAATTTATCTTTACAAAATAATTTAATTCCGATTTATTAATTTTGCACATAGTATTATTTTTATTAGTCAGATGATTCTAAATAACAATTGAAATCGAGCAGTAAACGTAAATATAAAAGGATATATCTTCCTACATCTATCTAGCTCCTTGTAATATATACTTTTTATGCCCTTTTCTCTCTTACCAGCCTCATATTATTAATAAATGAACGACACACACACACAGGAACACGTTCACAAGTACACAAGCACACATGGACTATTATAAAAAATATTAAAGATTTTGTTTGGACCGAAACAATTGTGAGTGACTGACTTTTTAAACTATTTTTATATTTTACGATAAATTTGAAACTATATAATATCACATTAATACAACCTGGCCCTAACAAGTTTGAAAAGTTCTAAACTAATGTTCCATTTTTACATACCAGCAAACGAATTGAGGGTTATATAAAATAGTCACCGCTGGAGAGTTTCAGTCGCGCGCCACCTGCCGGCGCTGCAGCAGCACCTCCGCCAGGTCGTGTTGAAGCGCTGCCTTCTGTCGCGCCACGTTCGCGGGGATTGTAGACCTCAGGCCGTTTACAATGTCTTTTGTTTTGCCTAGCAACAAACACATATTAGTAACATACAAATTGTTATAGGGGCTATTGTTAGTGGTGTAATATTATATGGGAGCATGGATATTGCAGATTTATCCCTTGACTTCCAAAAGATTCATGTTTAAGCTTAATTTATGTTAATTTGTTAACAAATAAATTACATTACAAATATAATATTTAGTTAACTGATTTTAAATAAATATAGCATAGAAAAATTAACAGCTCAATTCTACGACCTGTCGGTTTCTGCTTGTTGCTATGCCACTTAAGCTACATCACTACTTTTCATGAGTAATTATAGATATAGATCAAATTGTTCTAATTGGGTCTAGAGTCTATATGGTCTCTTTTAATTTAAAATTTAAAAAACATGGCTGAAACATTATAAGTCACTCCGAATATAATATAAATAAATCATTATGATTAGATTGTTTTTTTTGGAAATTACCGAAATAGATATCATTAAGGGTGTTTCTGATCTTGTTCTCCATGTCCTCAACCATACGGCCGATGTTTGCGATGTGGGGCGTCACATCACTTACTGCAGAATCTTGTTCGGCCTGGAAGTAGGTTATTTTCAAATGAGGTATTATATAAAAATACTATGCTAAATTATTGTATAAGTAATATTACTGTTGAACCTTAGCCCTAAAAGAACAAAATGGAATGAATGAATTATAATTTTATTTCAAAACATTCACCATCACTTTTTTTTATATATAAGTGTACAATTGCCCTTATTATATGAATTTGTATTTATCAAATTGATACACAATACAAACATATTCATGTATTGATGAGCATATCGATGAATGTAACAAACATACCTGTCTCGTTAGACTTCCTCCTAGATTCATGGTACCACTGCCTTCTTTGTTAGTCTGAAGCCACAGCATAGCTGTTGATGTCAACTTGTAATGTGCATTCCGTCCAGAACTTTTCTCAACCACTTCAACCACGTGGATTGAGTCCCAGCACCCTTTGATCTTTTGAGAACCATCTCCCGCTTTCTTTATTAGAATCACACCTGGTTAATAATTGAGACAAAATATTAAACAGGTTATCAAGATAATGTAGAACATGTTGTGGAGTAAAACTTTTAAAATTGATCATCCCATAACACACATTACAGTATTCACTTAATTGTCATATTTATTTTGTTTAAAAAATAAATTAGTATTGTTCTTTTTCATGCTGTAAAAAGTAACAACTATAATGTAATGAAAACAAAAGATTGACTATGTGTTATAATTTACAAATTTTTAAGGATATAGTATAAAAGTACAGTAAAACACCTTACAAATGCTACTATAGCATTATTAAGAAATGTTATTTAAACACTGTCTTTAATCACTGGAACTTAGTGGGCTTTAATTATCATCATATAAACAATAAAGTTGATTAACACTAAACCTACCGACAATTCGTGTATACCTGTTCCTACAGCACACTGTCAAATTGACCAGTAATTAAAAGTTATTTTATTATATAACGCAGTAATAATGGAAATAACTAAAAGTAAAGAGTGTAGAAAATATTATATGCATATTCTAAGAATTGTCATGTAATTTAATAACGATATTATAACATTTGAAAATGTGTAAGTTTTACAAAAGTTTAAGAACGGTCAATTTGACCGGTACTTGGTAGGTTTAGTGTTAAATTAAAGTCTGTTAAGAAACTTAATTTATAAATTTCAAATACTTATATTTTCAAAATATCTATATACACCCACCTAATTAAAGATAAAAAATTTAACTATATAATAAAGGAAACTGATAATTAACCCCTATCACAAGCATATGGTATATCATACAATTAATATGTTGGTGTACAAGCATGAATTATTATATTAAATACATATATTTTACACAAAATTGTAAAATACTGGATTGTTTATAATTGAATTAGGATGAAATGAAAAAAAAAATTGTAAGTTGGTTTACCAGCAAATCCATGGTCCATGTCCCACAAATAGACAGAGCTGACCCCACCCTCAAAATACATTTCCCTGTACTGGTCGAAGGCGTGGTTGGCTTCTATTTCTAACTTCCGTAACCTCTCTGATGGCATAGAACCATCCTCTAGTGGTGGGTCATATGTATTCGACCATGGTGACCTGTACGAGTCCCCATCTCGATTGTAGTCACAAAGAAGGTAATCTTTCCCGTTACTGCGGTCCTGCGCGATCTTCAAGGGCTGGTCAACCGACGATAACAAGTCCTCACACAAACTTGGCACAAGATCGATTAAATCTGTCAAATTCTTCTCAATCTGCTGAGGAGGCAGCCTCCTCATCAAATCCAATGCACAATCCATTTGTTGTTCTGTCTGCAATTAATACAGCCGCAAAATTATATTAAGTAGTACGAGTATTAGTCATCACAACATGTATGTAAAATTATAATAGATTGTAAACGGGCCGATAAGAGAAAAATACTTTACCATGGCTTAAAAGAAATTCAAAGTATTAAACAATATTCTGAATTAAAATTTTATTTCGAAATGTATATCAGTAGTTTTTAGTAAGCAAATAAATTATTAGTGCAATGAAGTTTGTTAAAGAATTAGAATGACATTTACTTTCTCAGTTGAAAAATGTAAAAGTGCATTTAAGTTTTGCCATTAGACATATATATAATATTAATATATCTCAAAATCAAAAATTTTTTTAAGTTCTTACTACATAGAAATATTTCTAAAGTGAAAGCTTTTAGCACAAAAGCAGAAGTTGTTAAAACAAAATATATTTTTTTAGAAGATATCCCTTTCTGAACGAAAGTCGCTACATCATTTAACAAAGGTCTCAAATGTGTATGTTGTTGAACATGGAAAGTAGTCTCTCTATTCTCATCTCAGTCCTGCACACAATGTACTAATTGAGTCTGACAAGGTAAGTTAGATGTTAAGTGGAAAGAAATATACTGTTATATTTTTTTCCGAATATTGGTGGTACCGGTAACTCATATCCATATCCTGCTAATTGTCAGTTTGTCAATTCAATGTTGTGGTGTCAAACTTTTGTTGATACATTTTTTTAAATAAATAGGTATTGTATGATTACTTATTATTTATATATTAAATGAAAAACTGTTAACAACCTTAAAATTCAACTTTGTACTTATTAAAGTGTGTGGTGTATACGTTTTTGCTTTGTGTAAATGGTAATGATTCATGTTATGGGTATGTTCGGCGAGTTATAACACCTTAGCGATTACAATACGTGCCGAAACGGGAAGTATATCACATAGCTACATTCCTCTGGCCTCAAAGTATGATCAGTGATTTACTATTACGATGTTTTTATCAATGTTTGTTGATAGGTTATACAAAGAAACCATACAGATTACTTGAAACCTTATAGAAGATTATATACATTTAGAATCCTGATTTACTACTTTCATTCAAGAAATTTTAAACGAAAATAATTGCTTTATATATTATTTATTGTTGTTTTAGTTTAAACATTTTTTATAGCCTTGAAGCTTTATAGGCTTAGGAGAGATTCATGAAAATTCTGATAAGAATGTGGAATCAAAATTGTGTAGTAGATTTTAGCGTAATATCACATTAAGAAGCTAATTATAAATGAAATTATAGATTGTTATTGTAAAATAAAATTAACTAGAATACCCAGTAGAGATTAATTTAATTTTAACATTTTCAGTTGAAGACAATTGTGTAATGATGCCGACACAACTGTTGGGTCAGGACAATGCAAATGATGTGCGAGTGAAGACGGTGTACAGCGGTGATGTGTTTATCACATATATTAACCACAACATCACACTCCAGGAGTTCACTCACGAGATGATTGCTATATGCAGATTTGCACCAGATCAGGTATATATATAGTAAATATTTTTTTTTATACAGTTATTATGTATTGTCTATTAGATCTCTGTTATAATAATGGCAACTATAAAGAGAAAGTACGATTCCAATGAGGTGATATATATTTGCATACATATTTAATGAAATTGATAGTATGTTAAGTGATGCAAGTGTTATATATAACATGTACATGTATAATCAATATATAAATTAAATTCCTTGTATATTTGACTCTCAAAATTATATTTAATTAGAAATAGTTAAAAAGTTTTAAGACCGGCAATGCTCTTGTGATTCCTTGAATGTTGTAAGAGTTCATGGGGTGCCGTGATCACACATCAACGGTGACCTGCAGGCTCGTTTGCCCTCCTCTAACATAAAAAAAAGTCCAATCTGTTAATGGTATAAGCCAGTAGAATGTGTTGCATATTAGTTCCTCCTATATATTTAATTTAATAAAAAAATCTAGAATTTGTTTTTTTGGACGGTTTCAAACAGTTACTATTATGATTTGTTGAGGGTTAATTATAGCGTATGGCGACTTTTTTTAGTTGTGCTTCTTAGTACCTGTATCTTGCTTTGTATTTTTATTAAGGATGATATGTCTTTATTTGCTTATTTATTGTCATCATCTTATACCTAGCTTTCCGGGAAACTGATTGGTGGGTCGCTACTCTGTGGTTATATTTGTTTTCCTGAATAACCAGAGAGAGAGAGATAAGTGCAACCTACATCACACTGTTGTGAAATAAACCTTATAGGCCTGCCTTATCTGTTATTTATTTTACACTGGTCGAATATATATCATGATATACATGACACTAAAATGACATGTATTTGACATTACTAATTTAATGAATTATGTTTATGTTGTACCTACTATTTGATTTATATTATATAGTATAGTTAGTCAGAAGTCTATTTTTGTCCCGCTATTATTATTATTTACTTATTGTCTCGGTATGCTCAAACAAAAATCAGCACCAAGAACCTTCTTTTATATATATGTGAATAAGAGTCATTGCACCTCCGTTATGGTCCGTTGAATTTTTGGCAAAAAGTGAACAATTTTGAACAGAAGCAACAAAAAGATACCAATCTATATTTAGTTTAATTCAGTAGGAAGAAGTGTCAGTAAAATGTTTGATACACATATATATATATGTATGTGTGTGTTGGATAGTAATAGTTCAAGATTTCCTGTTGGTGACTCCCCAATTTCTATTAAAACAACAATATATATAATATACAAAATTTAATCATAGATGGCGCTCCGCTAAATTCATACATAACGTAATTATATTAATTATAAAATAAATATCTTTTAAATTTAAAAAAACAATTTATAAATAAAAATTATTTAACAGATACACGACACAATATAACAAAATATTATTAATAAAAAAACATTTAAAACCAAATTGTTGTCTGATTTTTATTTTTTGTTCAAAAAGCCTCGTCTAGTCACGAGATGGCGTTACTTAGAACAATAATAATTATGTTAATATTTTTGCAATAAGGTGTTCACGATGAAGTGGGTGGATGAAGAGGGCGACCCGTGTACGATATCCACTCAGCTGGAGTTGGATGAAGCGTTGCGGCTGTACGAGCTGAACAGAGACTCGGAACTCACTGTTCATGGTGAGTCATTCTTATCGATATTTCATCATCGTCACCATAGTCATCATCATCATCACCATATACAATTGTTTAACAAGCTTAATACGCAATGAGATATACTATTTTTTATCAGGAATTATTGTCACATAATCGAGTGAAGTCAGCGTAATTAATTAGTTAAGTTTGGTCTGAAGACGTCATATATTTACAGAACGTCCAAATAATTACAACCATTTCTCAGAATTAACATAAAATTTGTTTTGCGACGCGATAATTGGGACCACTTTGTTTAAATGTTTTATTTTTTTAATTGTTCTTGTTAATTTTGTGAGTGCTTTGTTTAGTTCAATTATCTTAAAAATAAGAACTCTGTTAGAAGGAATATAGTGACTGTAGTACGTTATATAATGTTTATTTAATTTTAATAATAATATATATTTCTTTATTGTAAAAATTACATAAAAGAGATCATCAAAGCATTCATTTTAACCCAATATATTCTTTTGATGTTAAATGTATATCAATGAAACTTCATTAATGTGCGTCTCCGAGAAAATGGGAAGAAAAGTTAAAATGCCGCGGGTACATTACCATAAATGAATAATTTATTCGTGAGTAAATTATTATTCGCTACATTCGAAATAAATTCGATGTTTGTCAACCGCGAGGCGAAACATTAAAAGCTACATTGGGCGCGTTATCGCTTCAGCCGTCGATGATATTGTATTACGCTTACGAATATATATATTTTCACGCTGTTTACCCGACGGGGTATTGTAGATTTGAGCTATAAAAGCCTTATCTGAGCGCACTGCGAATCCGGTCGGTCGCCATTTCCATATTCAGATTGGCATTCCGCCGGTGCGGTGGTCCTCTTAGTTTCTTTTTTTTTCATTGTACCCCAGTCACGAGTGGGATCCCGTTAGACTAATAACGTTTTCTATTTCGCTGATTGTTTACCGTTTTTCATCTCCGACGAAGATTCGATGAATAGACGTACGTTGATTGTATTTTTTACGTAGGTTTTGATAGTCATGTTCCATAGGAAATATACGTCGAACAGGATATTGTTGTATCCACTGGTTATTGTAAGTTCGATAGCGGGGCAAGTATCCCGTAGGATTTAGTGGGGCCGTTAAAGTTGGAGCGTTCCAAAACCGTGAGTAAATAAAACGGAAGCGTCCCAAACTTGTATGCAAACAGGGGTGGAGAAACTTGTTCTAATAAAGCACAAACATTGCGGAACGTTTTGGCGCCCGACGTGGGACCGAGTTTGTCCTCCGATGCCTGTCGCCGGCTCTGCGTAATTAGGGATATTTTAATTAACTCTGTGAGCATTATGAAAGACGATTTCAAATCCTATTTGTGTTAATTGAATATGTGGGCCGTGTATTAAGCCGCCTTTGTTTGATATTCATTAATACGTTCGCTTTGCCTCTTTGAAAATTGATTTTCTCTGCAACTGAAGATTACTTTTGATCGCTTTACTCAACAGTTATATCTATTATTTTAACGAATTGTCTTTTTCTGTTATAACTGTTTAAAAAAATGATAGTTTTTTAGTGCGTTGACAAATTACTATATTTTTTCTAATATAACGAAAAGGTTTTTTTGTTTTTTTTTGGTCAAAATTCACCCAACAGCATCATGTGTTTACAACATAACTTAGTTCTGTTGTTTGAAAATAACTTAGTACCTAAAGATTGCCGGCCACGATAGTTCCCGCTATCTCTTGTAAGTTTTCTTAAACAGAAACTGTAAGAAATATATATATCCCTTTCATTATCGACTCTGTGTATTATATTTCAAGGTAAATATCTAAATAAAATAAGGTTTCAAGAATAAGATAGTTTAACACTAAACCTACCGACAATTCTTGACAAATTGACGCGTAATTAAAAGTTATTTTATTATATAACGCAGGTAATAATGGAAATAACTAAAAGTAAAGAGTGTAGAAAATATTATAAGCATATTCTAAGAATTGTCATGTAGTTTGATAACGATATTATAACGTTTAAAAATGTGTAAGTTTTACAAAAGTTTAAGAACGGTCAATTTGACCGGTACTTGGTAGGTTTAGTGTTAATATTGCATCTGATGTATCTAATATGAATGTAAGGTATTTCCGAGCATATTTTTACAAAATATATTCAATAATTCTTTGTACGACCCCAAAAATTTTAAGATTTTTTTTTTCTTTTTTGTCGATTACATCTATAAGATAAATTCTATAAAATGTTCCATAACAAATCGGTAAGCCACGACTCATTGAGATACCATCGCGAATTCTCTCTAATTAATGGATTCCGACGTAATTTCTTCCCTAAGTTTTAAGTGCCGCCATATTAAATTCATAGCTACTCCGTACGATCTTATACTAATTCCATTAACTTGGATTACAATTTATATAATTGGTTTGTTTAAGCTCACTTCCACGGATCATTATCGACGGAAACGTGAATTGGTACTGACTATCGGATCGCGATCTATTTATTGGTGTTACCGTCTGTTTGAATAATTTTACTGAAATATAATATTGCTAAATATTTGTTTATATCTCTTTGAATTAATACCAGGGATGACTTGTGTACGTCAAATAGGAGTGGAGGTTCTATTTTGATACTTACCGAAATAAGCCCAGTAAAGACAATTTTCCATTTAAAATTTACGAGAGTCCCAAACGAGTTCCGTGCCGGTTTTTTTTTTATTTTGATTTTTTTGTGTCAATATTTAGTGAGCAGTTTACTAACAACTAGTTACAGTAGTAGAAAAATAATTACTTATAAATAATTATTGACATATATTTTCTATGATATATTTTATACAATTACCAGCCATCATTTGGTGAGAATATTCCGAGCAACATCAAGATTTGTATGAAAGAAAATTGTATGTTCCAAAGCCGATGCGGAAAACAAATAAACGGCTTTACGATGCAACGCCAAAGAATTTTACAACGAACGTGAATAGCATTATTCAATTATTTCACTTTGGGAGGTTTGAAATTAACTTGGAAAAATTCGTAAAATTTAATAATGAAATCCCAGATTTTGATTTTCAAGATTCTCTAGATATAGCAACACGTAAGTTTCTAACAAGGTAGTTGATTTGTTGGCACACATTTTATGTATTTATCAATAAATCAATAAAATACGATCGTATTGATTGAGATTTGAGATTAAAAAATGTATTGATTAAAGATTGAAAAAGATTTTTTTTAGATTCTTCCTTTTTAAAAAAGTTTAACAAGAGTTAAATGTTAATCCTTTCAAAATCATATATATATATATATATTACAATTTACATTAATCAACATTAACAGGACTCAAACCTGAGACACATGAGATGATCGAACATACATACACGTGTGTACACGTCCTTAATTGTGTTTGTAAATTTGTCTTTTGTTATATTTTTGTATGTGTGTTGAGGTCTTCACGCACTTGCGTGTTTAAAATTATCGTGTGTTAGTTACACTTATACCGTAATTACACAACACTGGTTTCCGTCATACGATGTTTTTTTTATTTTCATTTATAATTCGTGTACACAAAGTGTAACCTTAGCTTTATTTGAGTGAAAAAAATTGATATACCTATAATTTTGTCTGTGATTTTTTTTTACAATTTTTGTATTTTTTCTAAATAGAGTTTCAAATTAAATCAATTAGCTTAGTTAGCTTTATAGGCTAGGCTATGATTTATTATCATAATGTCATCAATATATATATATATATATTACAGTAATAGCAATGTAAAAAAAAGTAACCAAAAACTATATGTTCTATATAACAGTAGTTTTTTTAATATATCATTTCGTATACAAAATATAACACAAGCATAAATTCAAATGAAACGCACATACAATTTGCCCGATTCGGTTTTGAACTAACATAAATTGCTAAAAGCTTTTACTAAAAAAAAGCTATTCAAAGGACAGCAAAAGCATTTGAGGAGTTCTTTGATTTGTGTAGCGATGGCTGTGACGGGTAATACCATTACGTGTCGTGATACGCGTCGCGGGATCTAAATTCACTTTGATCCGTGGCTTTCGTACATAAAGTATATTTACTTTTATGCGAAAATAATAAAATGGATACTAAAAATACATATTATGAACGTCAACGAAACAATCGTCTCATAAACGACATCAATCTTCGCATATTTAGTTAAATAAATGAGCGTGACGGTTGTTTATAACTGCCGTCGTACGTCGCGTCGGTCCCGTGACGTCGTCGTCAATTTAAAATCATAAAAATTATAGTCCGGTTCATACCCGATATGATTAGTGACGACCAATCGCAGACGATCTCGAGATGCGCACTGAAAATGATAATTCTAAACGCTCGCTCCCCAACTATAATATACGATTAAATAGAGTGCGTAAAGTGATGTTGATTTTACTCCGGTCATTGTTTCAAGTTAGAATGTTATTAACATTGTAATGATCGTGACGTACAATCGGCGGCTCCGCTCCGACTGCTCGCGGAGCGGCTCTTATACAGTGGCGTTGTGAAAATCTGTGCGCGTACGCGTGTTTTTTCGACGCGCCATCTGCAATCTATAGCGGCGGCGGCGACGACGACGCGATCATTTCGCATTTTGTTACATCCGAGCAGTTGCGGTGAACGTTTTGTCGGCCTGTTGTGTTGTGTTGTGTGTTTGTGTGTTAGTTTGTGATTACGTGAAACGTGCGGCCGGAATGGAATCTTTGACCTCGTCAGCGGCCCGCTCGACCGGCGAGGTGTTTTTGTGTTTGTTTTTGATCCATAGAACCGTTTTTTTTACTTACGTGTGTGTGTGTGTGTGTATGTGTGTGTTTTTGTTTATACTCTTTGTCCGCGATAATGTCTCCGACCCATATCACGATGTGATATTTCGAAAAATTTAATTTTACTTTGCCGTTTTAATTAAAGTCATCTCTCGTTAAGATGTACTCTTAGTTAGTATAGCAGCATTGTGTGCTCGTTTGTTTAGCGACAGTAAATAGCGGTAGTGAAGTTTGTTATTGCAGTTCGTGTTTTGGATTAAAATCTACTATGTTTAGAATTCTATCGATATTGAATTCCGATGCTGTTAGATCAATTGATATCGGTATATTAACCTGCGTTCAAACGTTCCTCTGTAGTTTGTATTGAACAATGTGTTCTCTCATTCCGTTATCTAAATTGAATTTAATGTTCGTTTATTCTTTTAAAATATTCTCTGTAACATTATGTTTTATTTAATTAAATTATCAATGAATGAATGAATTCCTCATGTATAGAACATTAGAAAAACTTAAATTGTTATACGAAAATGTGCAAAACGAGAGGTTATTTCCCACCAAAACAAAACAAAGAGTCGTTCCAACAAAGGATTTAGAATGTCCCACAACATTGTCATATTTTAGATTACAATAAAATGTGAATAAAAATGTTACTCAAAGAGCTATTTATCGAAACTGAGTAATAAATGGAATATGCATAAAGGAACGTAGGAATGCTTATGCTAGTTACATTGAGATAAGAAAATACTTTCTCGTTCAGGTTTTATGTGGAACTGTTTTATAACAAACTGAGAAACAAATAACGAGAGATGAGATGAGAGAGATGAGTGAGAGAGATGAGATGAGTCTTAGATTTTTATCTCATATGTATATAAAACACGCGCCATATTAAGTGTAACATTGAGGCCTAATTTTGATTTCGAGGCCTTGATCTCGGTTTGATGAATCAGTGTTCACGTTTACACGGAAGCAATTATATTTTATTAGTACGATTCCCTTCTTACGATACCTAATTGTTTGTGTACGATTTCCCTCCAAAATTTGTCTTAGTATGCCAGAAAAATTAAAAAAATATATGTTTTTATCTAAATACTAACGTAACTTTTTTTTTTTGGCAATTAGAAAAAGGATAATTTTACAATGTAGCAAAATATTATAATTATTACTTTGTTATTACATAATAACGTCTAGAAATATTTTTTTTTTTATTATCGAAGTCAATACTCGTTACATTTCCAACAAACCAGTCCAGTGTCTCGAACAATTTAAAGCCTTATCACACCCGCCAATCACTATGATGCCATTTGTATCCAATTAATGTGTATACGAGTTTTTATGAACATGTTTTAACATTTTTAAAACTTTTAAGGTCGTCTATGTACTTTGGATGTCATAGCAAATAAGGATTTAGATTTATTATGTAGATACAATGATTTATATATATATAAATCGCGATGTACGTTGAATCTAATGTACATAATATGATTTATAAATCACATATACAAGGATAAGGAGGCGCATGATATTTTGAAATTGAAAGAAAATTCAAATCTCATGAGACTTGAAGATTTAACGTTTGATGACACAAGGGATGTGCTTTTTTTTTTAATAAGATTTTCTTATAAAAAATTATTAATAACCTATTATAAAACATACTGTATATACGTTACAGTATGTGTTTTTTTAAATTGCAATAATACTGGTATGTTTCCCGTCTTCAACTATAACAATTTATGGGCAATTATTAAGCAATTATATCATATGTTCCTATACTTAGATGAATAATTAAATGTTATTAATGCAACAAATACGGGGAATAACATGTTATAGTATTGATTTATATGTTATAGTTAAACAATTAGCGCACCTGCGCCCGCGCAGATGTGGGGAAAATACATCCTCGTTACGTAAAGGAAAAATGCTATAATAATTATATTATCTTTAAAGGAACATTTTAATTATAGTACTTAAAATATCTTTGTCCGAAAAAATAAGCTGTCACAGCGATGGAAGTAGAGTTAAAACTGTTTTTGAGGGGGGGGGGGGGAGGGGGAAGAGATTTATTATGTTACTATATTAATATAGTCGGTTAGTATACTTATAAGGTTATTATAATTATATTCAAATGAATATGATGTTTGCGTATTATCAAACCGAATAACAGACCACTGAATTTTGTTCCGCAATTACTTTCACTCAAGGCCGTAGAATATCGTCCAAGCGATAATGACTCTTATAACAATGAAATAAATATCACTCGAGTGACACGGTTTTATGTTTTTATACGAATTTGAACTTCACTTAGCGGTGTTTGAGTGTAAATTCCATTGGAGGTGTCCGTCTTGCATCACTTGAGTATCATGCGTGTGTGTGTTTGTCACTTTCCCTCCTATGGTATGTGATGGAGACAGAGTTAGGTTAGGTATAACACGATCTAGTCTAGATTACTCAGTGAAAGTCTTGTAACGTTATCGTTCAGCTTTCTATAGATGTGATGTTTATATATGTGATTAAAAGAACTAAAAAGTTTATATATCTTTTAGTTAAGTTAGTTGTTTGTACAGCGTCATTGGCATTTAAAAGTAAAATCTAAGACATATAAACAAAAAAAAAAAGAATAGTATTTTTTGTTTTAATATTATCTGTAATATAATATTATATATATATAAAAAAATCTTTTGAGTCGTTATTTTATTTACCATCCATCTCTATGATATTAAATTTATTAGAATCATAAACAACCGGTGGACTAGATTAAGTGTGTTTATCTTTTAACTAATCACCTTAATGGCCGCCGGATATCCTCGGCATGAGAACATAAACAACTATTACAATATATATTTACCTTTATTTATCTTTTAGTGTATTCTTTGACTGTCTGTTTGGTAATTTATAACTTTTGAATCAGTTATACCATCTATTAGGTCTTATTTAGGTATAAAACTAGGGGCGCCAACAGATCCTAAATTTCGACTCGCTGCGCTCGCGAAATGTCGGGTGCCGTTTGCATATTGAGCGAAGCGAGCCCAGTGTAATAATTCATCGTTTCCCATTGACTTCAATGGGATATCAGTTTTTTGACAATTATTCCTCAACGACATGACATTTTTCAAAAATTTATGAAAACCATCACCTAATGTGTGTCTTTTTGATTGCAAAATTTCATAATTTCGTTTTCGAGCCTTTTCGTGACAAAGAATGTGAAAAAGTCTCCAGTAGAACGCTCCGCTCGCTTCGCTCAATAAATAGTTATTCTTAAAATAGTTATTAGAACAAAAGTAATTTGTTCTAATTCGAAGTGAATTTCAAATGATTTAATGTTCTCAGACTAATAAAGAATGACGTAAGCACTAACCGTTCCCTCTGTCCCGTTGTATCAGCGACTAATGTATCAATTTAGCTCTATATCAACTGCTATTAAGACTGTGACGCACTGGGACGTGCTCTATAATTATTATAAACGATCTATGCCCGTGACTTTACTCGCGGAATATGGTTTTTTAATAAAAATACTGTTTATAACATTAGCTCTCTGCTAGTGTAAGTACTGTTAAAATCGGTTCAGCCGTTTCAGAGATTAGTCACAACAAACGAACAGATAGACAAAATTCCTATTTTTCTTTTCCGTATCATAGATACTTTCATAAGCAATTTAGTGGAAAATCTATTAATTGGACTTACAAATAGACCCTTTAATTATGTTTATATGTATATATATTTTTCTTCTGCAAATTTTGCAAGTATAATAAAAAATATAATTTTAAACATTCTAAAGGTTAATTATATAATAAACATTAATTTAATTAAAACAAAATTATTTCGCTTCAAAGGTCCAGCTTTAATTACTATGATATCTTAATAACTCGTGTATAATTAATGTTAACTGACCTTATACATTAATTACTTTATAAAATACGAACACACAGACAATAATAACGAGAATAAATATATATAATAATGTTGGAGAGAAAATTATCTGAAATAGAAACCATGCATACTGCGTACAGTGTAACGCGTTTGTTTGTAATGATAAATGTATCAGATAAGGACTGTACACATGAAGTAGGTAGATAGGTAGGTAGAAGGTTTAAATTAAATATAGCCTTATTTGAATGGTACCACCAGATAACTGATAGTGTAACACGTTTACATCTGTATGATATATGTATTACGAAAATTAAGGTTTTCAACAATTAAAGCTATTCGTCCATGTGTGTCCCCTTCCTAACTATTTGCTAAGATAATTGGCCGCAATTGCTCTCAAGTCCCGTCCTGATTTAGTTCCAATATGGCGTCTAACTAGATACATTCCTAAAATAGGATACTTCACCCTAATTTTATATTTCAAAGTATTTTTACCTAAGTTAAAATTGTATTGTCATTGCAAAGTGAGCAAAAAAGCAATATTTTGCCTGAATATAGTCATAGTTAACTCGGTAAGTCGCGCCGGTCATGCGTCGTTTGGTATATCCGGTGTGAAAATAGACAATTGTAGTTTCCAGTTAGTCTGCTGATATAAAGTTAGTTCAGGTATATTTTAGTTTAAATTTGAAATTGCATTACTTTATGTATAAAAGTTTCGTTTGATTAGTTGAGTTGCGATTTTGGAAAACCTAAAATATACCTTTTTTTAGCTTTTTCGTAATTTTTTTTAAATAAAATTTTGTTCCAATATCATGAATACATAAGTCAGCTTATGCATATTAAATTGGTGGCTTTACAGCGTTATAACTTAGCTTAGATGTAAAGTCTTTAAATCCCAGACTCGTAGGAGTCTGCACGCCCGGCGCTAACACGAAAGTGATCTCACGATCGGGGGATACACAAATAACCTAGGATTTATGGATATACCTAACATGGCCGTTAAAATTATATATATAGAGGACTTTGTAAGTCCGGTGAAATTTGTTATAGAATACGTATTTCGTTTACTAGTTCAAGAAAGCAATTTTTGTTTAGAAAATCTGTCGTCATTTTTAAATGACTGTATATTTGAGATATATGTTTTTTTTTGTCGAGAAAATCTGAGGTATAATGAGGTATGAAAATTTGAGGTGAGGTATATGAAATGATTTTTTTTTATATTCATCCAAATCGTAATCCTAAAGCGGGACAGTTATGATTTCTCAATCTCCGCCATTTAAAACATTTTTTTCCCCTCTTAATGTTCCGAAAATAAAAATCGAGAAAGTCATATAAAATTCGTTTCGAACAGATAAATATGATTAATGGATCCATCCATGGTTTGTTGGTATTTAAATGTATGTATTTTTAACGTTACTATAAAAATTTGTATGACAAAGTAATAAAAGAAATACGTAGAAATAAGAAAAGCATATACTCCTGTATGTTTCTATTCTTGCGATCAAAATTAATAATTTATTTTCATGTTCTTGTTTCACTTCTTTAAATCGATTCTTGTAAAATTTTATTCTTACATCGCTTATTACCACTATTAACATTAAAGTTAATTTAAATCTTTAACAGTATCCTTAATCAGGATCGTTTATTAATTTCCGGCATTGGTCGTTTGTCTTCTGTTCAAATAAAAGATTTAGTATTAGTGATTGCGTTTCGTTCATCACGTATCTGTCAGTGAGATGAAATCGTAAAGTGAGGACTGCCCCGATGGGATTTGGTTGAAATCAGGAAATTGGTAAAATAAAACATATATTTTTAAGGGTTGCTTCAATGTAATGGGAGATGTATATATCATTGTTTAGATATATAAAACATAATTGATCATGTATATAAAATTTAAATGTCTGTCTGTAATTACAAATAATAGTTTCTCACTAAGTGCGTATGATAGTATATAATGGTATTTACATAAAAAACAATTTCCATTTTTCTACTCTGTATTTTTTTTGTTCCGATTAATCTCTGAAACAACTGTACTCATCTTAACAAGACTTTCACTGGCGGATAGCTGATGGTATAAGTAACTTTAGACAAGTAGGTAGTAGTAGGCTTTAAATTTTATTTTAAAATCCTTCGGCACAAACGGAGTCGTAGGCTAATATTTCATTACAGTCACATGTAAATCAAAATACAATTAGTATAGATTTAAAATGTTAATATTATGTTTTGTTATTATTATCATGTAAATAGAGACGGATCTCACGGAATAATATTTACAATAATAATTAGTGTTAAAATTATGTTAATATCATCTTATTTAATACATACCCGTGAGACAGATGACGCAACGTACTCACCTTGGCGAGACCTTGGTAAAAATTTGCGAAGAGTTTTTATGTTTTGATTGCAATTAAGATTAGTATGTTTAGAACTTTGTATATTTGTTGTTATTTGCTAATATGTTATTAATGTGTTTCTATACATTCAATCTACCTATCAAGTTTTATTTTCTGGTTAATAATGAAAACTATGTCCGAAGATGTTTAAGGTCGCATATATATTTTTTTTATTTATTGATTTATATCTTTTCCACTATGAATCAATAGCGATCACTTGGGTATAATAAATAGGAGTGGCAGGAGGGCCTATATTGATGCCATACTTACGAAATAAGCTTTCTGTAACTTTCCAAGTTTAAATAAGTCTACGAGGGTTCCAAATATCTGCCCTGCTCTGAGAGGAACCACACAAAAACTCAACCTGGTTTTTTATTGTGATCACCATTTCACTAACGTCTATATATATATATATATATATATATATATATATATATATATATATATATATATAGTGAGCATAGTTAATTTGATAATACATTTATTGTATTTTCCAACTTAATGCTACCTGAAGCGAATTTATGTTGAGTTTAATATTATGGTATATGTCGAATAAAACGATAAGAAAAATCAACTACATTGCTTCACAATTTAATTATAATATGATTTGTGTTAAGTCCCACGAGAAAGCTTTCAAAAAGCGATGTTGAAATTGTATTGGTATTACCGATTTTCACTTATTCTCTATCCCTAATGGAATAGAAGATCATTAAACTTTTCAAGCTATCGGGAACAAAGGTATCGTGGAATTGAGTGGGCGCTGAATTCTCTCAATGCACAGCGTCGTCTCTGAAAGGATTCAAAATAAAATTTTAGTGGTTCCCAGATACAGACTTCATACTCGGACTGCACTGCACAACTTCCCGGTTCATAGTCAAAGTGCTTTTTCACTATATCCCAGTACACGTCTTCTTTTGTTTTCTACCCTTTGACATGCGAACCTTTAGATTCTCTTTTTAGTCCGAATTGGATGACAAAATTTTATATTCCAAAAATATTTTTGAATTCAAAATGAGATCAAATTTTTCCCGTGTATAACTTTGTATGTAATGAAATATGAGCTCGAAATGTCGTTCTCAAATTTCCATCTTAGAATACATAACGGAGGTAGGGTTTTAGTATCTCTGATAACGTTTACGTGGTTGGTAATTTTATCACGACGCCGCTGAGACAATGCCGCTTTATACCTGGTGACAGATGGGATTTGCCACCCCACCTCACCCATAAAGACAATCCTAGTGTAGATAAGCTTTACTCAATTTGAATTCAAGATGGATTTATATAATTATTTCATGGACTTTGTTCACTAAAATTTTACTTTATATTTATTTTCATTTTTTTTTACTTGTTACACTGTATTAGCAAATTATAAAAGTAATTGTTTGTTTTTTTTTGTCGTGCAAACACAAAATCATCTCGTTCTTGTGTAGTGCCCACCGTAAGTTGTGAAATAAGGAATGCAGTGATGGAATTTTTAACACATCTTAGTACGTTTAAGATAGTGAAAATGATCGTGCTATCGAATATATTTCGCGGTGGTCACCCGCAACAGCAAATATCTAACGAATTGACGGAGAGAAGTGTTAAAGAAAAACAATCAAGCCTAGTGTCACAAAGTTCATTGAGATTCAAACAACGGACGAAAACTCACGAAAATATCAACGAGACTTTAGCCAAAGAGGATAATGCTAAAGTTGTGTGTGATAAAAGACTTTCAAACAGTGTTGATGCCATAGTTACTCATAAAGAAGCCAAAAACAAAGTTATATGTAGTGCCAAAGGGTTATTAGAAACAAATTTAGACGACCTATTTAATGATGTACATAAATTGGACGGGTGGTCCGTGGAACCAAAGAGTATGGGCGCAAGTGAACCTACATTAAATTGTAATGAACGTAATGCTAAATGTAAGCGGGAATCTCTCATGTCAGAAGATGACAGCGATGGTGATACGGCGACTGATAGTGATTGCATTGATGAAGGGGCTCGCGAGCAGAGGAAGTGTATGGGCGCTCGCCGTTTTGGTCATATGTTAAGGAGAGTTCTGTCTCGAAATGGTAAGTTAAATATCTACTATTCGGTAACTATTTCCTTAACTATACATATATCTATGTCATATAAAGAAAAATCTTCATTATTATTTACTATGAGCAGTTATGATATAAATATTTCTAATAGCCGCAGTATCCGTTGCTACATATATTTTATCAATAGAAAATATGTATACAAAAAAAAATTCTCACACTAGACATTTGTATTGAACTGACGTAACTTTCTACCGCGAGTTAGTGATACCGTTCGATAACAAAGACCATTATAGAAAATAAAATAAAATAAAATAAAATAAAAGATGAAACAGCGAGGTCGGGCGTGTTGAATTGAGACGGCGACACTCATTTATTTGTTTTCAATTGTAGCAAATTGCTTCTGCCGCTCTGATTGAGACGGTCCCGTAAAATCTTGTTACTTCGCCTATCTCACGGCAATATCGCTTGATATTTTTTTCTGATATGTCTTTATGACTACTATATTACGGAGGGTATTTTCCTATTCTCACTAATTTTATTTATTACCTTTTCAGTCTTTCACCCAATCTATATTCGATTGTCAAAATTTAGATGTTCTTACGAAACATAAAATTTATTTAATACCAAAAATACTTTACTTTACACATTGCAATTATTTGCTGGATATAAAAAATGTAACGTTTAATTAAAGTGAAAAAGAAAAATAAATAAAATAAAGGTATGAAGAAGGCTTCAAAGAATTTCTTGAAAAATGTTTGAGCGTTGAACGCCGTATCTCTTGGTGCAGTTTGTTTTATATATTATGAGAAGTAATAAATATTACATGTTAATATTTAATTAAATTATGATAGATAAATTATAATTTTTATATGAGATAACATAAAGAAACGTATTTATTACTGCCGTTAGTTGTTAACTAAGTACGTCTGTAAATAATTAAAACGAGACACTTTATTAACTTATATTTTATATCTACTTAATTTAAGCCGAAACTAGTACTAAAGAAATACAGAGCAAAACATCTAATTGCAAAACCACAAAATTTGATAAAGCCCACAAAAATCAAAACCTTTTCATCGTGTTTCACATTAAAAATTCATACAATAAATGTCAATAATGCAAATGTCAAAAAGTGGATGCGTTTTATCTTAAATAATCTGTTTTTATCTTGTTTATTCCGTGTTTATTACTCAATCATTCAGTGGAATAATTTCGAATAGCCGACAAATGATGATGTTGTTGATATCATCAGCGAAATTTATCTCTTGACAGAGCAATTAACGAACACAGCTGATATCAGATGAGTATCATTTAGTACAGTGAAAGATAGGATATCGGCCATCTTGAAATACATTTTGTTTATTAAGTGCAATGTGCATTTTGATTGGTTAGTTAGTATTTTTATTTTATTTTTTGCAATTAATTTTCAACTTACTTTTTTTTTTTAATTTTTATGACTCTTTACTGTTGTTAATCAGATAGTTTTTTGTGTCAAAATATTTTTTTTGCTTAAATTTAAAATTTTACGGAAAAATTCTATCTAAGTGTTCTCGATGTAGTGTCAAATCTGGATCGTGTCTTGGAAGTTTGTTATCACAGGAGCGATCAAGCGAGCTATTAATATCACGTGGCTGGTTTCCTAATAGACCATCCCCCAGGAACTCCTCCACTCCATCAATATTACCGGAACGTATGATAGCTTGTAATATTTCTTAAATTTAAAGTTGTAGAAGGGTTCAGTATGGTTCAAATGTTCTTAGAAAGTTTATATATGGGAAAATTGTTTAGTTTTATTTTCCGTATATATGTATATAAATATATATATATATAAATTCACAGTAGAGATTCTTGAACATCCGTTCTGCCAATGTATCTATAAATGAGATTTCATTATTTTTATTTCCGACGGTTTTCTGTTTGATAGTCGTAAAAGTTAAAAACTCGTTACGCGCCGGATGCAAAAGTCCATGAACCTGTTTCTGTATTACACTAATACAACTTACGCTTTCGTTATTTCTATGTTCAAGATTTTTTTTTATATCAGTGACCTTAATTTGATTATGTTACAAAAGGAATTTTGATTTCACTTTTCATTGTGACAATTTGTACAAAATGACATCACTGACACATTTGATGTTAAAAATGTATATATATAAATATATAATGGAAAATTAGTCCTTTCGTTTATCAACCAAAATTGACTGTTTACCAGAGGTAACAAGTTCGAATCCTGGACGATTGGAAGATATTTTTTATTCCATATTTTCTCAAAATGTTAATAACTTGAAATTGTTAAATACGTTTATAAGAAATTAAGCAAAAATATGTTTTTTTTTGTGAACAGTTACAATGCATATTTTTTTTAAAAGTACAATAAAATTAATTGTTGAAAGTGTGAGAGAAACTGTATATAACTGTATATATATATATTAGCTTCTTGTATATAGAAGCTAATAAAAATGAATGACTCTAAAATATATTAACGATATAAAGCAACTGGAACGTGTTAGCTGCGAGCGTGACAATGACGACTGACACGCCTCGATTCGCTCTATCTACTAAATGGTACGTACGACCAACGTACGTACAATTGACTAATAATAACATTACTTATATTACGATATTAACTAATTTATTAGGAGATTTACCATAAGCAGGTGAAGAATCATATTTCTTATAACACGCAGGTGCAGTAAAGAGCATCTTAATTAGGTATGATGTTAAAATCTTTTAACATTAAATTGTATGTACATAATACTTAACTGCTTAGTAATCTCGAGCACTCAACCGTCCTAAGGGAGGAGACATTAATCTCGAGACCGGAACGTTATATATATAGTATGAAAATTGTATTTAAATATTAAACATGTTATTAGTAGAGCACTCTAAGATCTGTGTTTGATCTTCATCGAACGAAGAATATTACAATATTGTACTTAAAAAGGTTTCGTGGTACGATCCCTTGGGTGACGGAATCCATAGAAACAGTATCCATAGAAACAGTATCCATAGAAGCAGAATCCATAGAAACAGTAGTCATAATTTCCTCGTTCTAATAGTGGCATTCATGGCGTTATAATAGTTGGCAGTTAGCGGTATATCTGAACTTGACCACTGTATAAGATAAGGGCTGACATGTTATAAAAGAATACTGAAGGTGAAAAAAGTTTTTGAGTTACTTAATCATAAAGATAGTTAGATAACTTCTTCTTATTTCTTTCTGTTCTGTATACTCGTGGTATACCAATTATATAAAAAAATATATAAAAAACATTTTTTTTATATTTCGTATTTTTTTGTCTGTCTAATAAATATTATATTAAAAAATTAGTTATGTTAGAAAAATATATATATTAAATAATTTGAAGCATTTTTTCAATTGAATTTTGTATCAAAAGATTCTAGTAATTTAATACTAATTATAAAGTTATATGAAGAATTTAAATGATGATGTAATTTGAATGTTTCTCTAAAAAATACTCATAGTATCCTAAATGTAAAACGAGCGAACAAATTGCCTCTCATCCAGGCACGACCTAGAATACTATGGAGATTGGTGACATTAATCTTATGGAAATTCTCAATTTTTTTTTGCTGATGTAAACTTGGAAAATTGATCACCTACCAAAAAAATATAACATTTAATAAAATTGCCATCTCATGTTGTATTAAGATCTAAAGATGTTTTCGTATTTATATATAATAGATATAGTTATTTTCTCTGTGTGTGTGATATTATAAGTGTGTGTGTGTAAAGAGATTACAAGTTAATCGTGTTTTATGAACCGTAAATTTACAAAAATTGTCTATTGAACTGTAGTAGTAATAATATATATATAGAAATATGTTTGTATATAAATATTTGCTATTTAAGATTATTAAACTCTATACAAAATAATTTAAATATTAGTTTTATTGTTTTTAATGTTTAAACTTACATTTAAAATTTAAATAACTATTAAATTTTATAAGTACACTTTTATTTCCTTCCTTCTACTACTTTGAATATGGCAATGATTTTTTTATTACATAACCTTCAATATAAAATTTTATTTCTTTGTTTCTATATTTAAAATCTATTTACATTTCTAGACTTGGTAATTAATTAACTATTATTAATATCAATCAAGCCTTAATTAATTTAGTCTGACTAATTGTCCGTCAAGTATATTATCAAAACATATATATATATATATTACATAAATATATTATCTATGACAATTTTATTTAACACACTGGCAACTTTATCAATTATGTCAAAAAATTAAAAAAACTTGTTATGTATCCAACAGTATTCGCAGTTTAAATATTTTGTATATTTTTTTTAAATATCTGTATTTTAACCTCTGAACCAAGATTGTAAGTTAAACGTAAAGGTGCCGGAGAAAGTAAAGAAACAATGGTGCTTATTGCGCATTATTTGCACTTTCGCTATCGTTCCAGATAAGAATTATACGAAAACCGTTGGCTAATAGCCGCCGCCATTGTTGTTATCTGGTGACGAAATTTGACAGACCCCTATCGGTACTGCATCAAATAAATCAAAATATTTTAAAAATATCTTTACGGTATCATTAATAATAATAAACCAAATTGCCCCATTGGACAATTGAATTATAAAATATTTTCCTTAACTAAACAATTATTTGAAATCCGCCCGCGATGTAGGTGACATTAGCGGCCATTTTGTTGGAATTTAATTCCTTAATGTTACTATTACAGGTAAGTACGATCTTTGAACCGGTAACGGCCGTCGTTTATTTAATACATCCCCTATTGAAATAAGAATTAGCCTTTATTTATTGTAAAAGAGCAAAGAATGGTTGGTACACGCTAGAGGCAGTTTTCTTACGAAATCGAGTATAAAAGCTAGGGCAGGAACACAATTTTCGTATCATAAAATATTTTAAGTAGATTCGGTAAGCTTGAAAAATCGCGTAGTTTCAAGCCGAAACATTAAAAGTGGAGAAATATAATAAATCTCTGAAGATAAACTGTTTCTTAAAGTGTAAAAGTTTTAGTCTTCGAGTTACGTCGGCTGCATTTCTCTGGATTCCATTTACAATGCGATTGTCACTTGCCCCCCACTCCGTGCATATTTCAAATGGATTCCGATTGAAGTGAAAAGTTATGCTGATTCGAATTGCATTAATCTTGTAAGTTCGGATAATTTTAAACTAAGCGTTTCTTGCTTCAGTAAGGTATGAAGCAACTGAAATAAAGCAGCAAATAAAAATACATGTTTTATATAAAAATAGGTCGTGGATGACGTAGTAAAATTTAGATATGTACTTTTTTTTATTAATATAAATAATGGCTTAATTTTTTAAGAAGTAAATAGTATAAAACAGCCTGTATTTAAAATAAAACGATAAGCTAATAAGTACTTATTATAACCATAAGCAACATTAACAACGAAGCTTATTTTAACATAAATTAAGTTTCGTCAGCTTCATATAAATTACGTATAAATGTTAAAAATTATCCCGGTATTTAACAGTATTGTTTGTTGTATAAAGTATTTACAATACCCTGGAGCGTTGTTAGCTACCCATTCGCATACCGGCCCAAGTGTCGGTATCGGTTGACATTCCTGGAATTGAAATTAAACTTTCCAACCATATCCTTGTAGTATGAGTTAAATTGTTAATTTATGCAATTTAACTTCCCAGACCGCGGTCCCGGGATACGGGATACGTTACCAAACTAATTTGGTTGATTCTGAAATAGGTTTCTTATTTATTGTCGTCTTGTATTGATTTTGTACGCTTCTATTGTATTGCAGATTTTTTTATTTAATTTGAATTAGTTTCAAATGGTTTATAGCGTACGTTAGTATTTTAATTTTCAATTCATCTGATTCAATCTTTACAAATAATCGCAATATGTAGGTAATAAATGCAAAATCTATACTAAAAAATGTAAGTAAAATATCATCAATTTATTCCGAACAATTCTCTAATACTTATAGTTGCGGAGGTTTATTCAACTCTTTCAAAATATTGCAAATAAACACCAGTTTCATTTTTTGGAAGTACTTCCTTATTAACATTGGCTAAATTATGGACTAATAATAATAATATCATTTAAGCAACTAGATCTATGAGATAATTATATCAAAATATGACAAAAAATTTTATTGGAATTATTGTCTGTAAAAAGCTTATTTTATTTCAATACAATCTAAATATTAGGTCGAGTCTTTGATATCGTAAAGTATATTACCGGTGTCGGAGGCGGGCTGTGGGCCATAACTACCGCTGCACCGTATTTCGGTTCTGGTCTATAAACCTAACTATTATTTAACGCTACTAACTTACAGAATTTACTGCTCGATGACCTGGGAGGCTTTAACTTGTGAATATATTGAGGCGACGTTTACAACGTACGCTGAGTTGGAAAACTTGGCTGTGCCACCTAAATTCAACTGATATAATAGTACTAGTGTCATAAAGTGACCTCTATTTGACTATCATATGACATAAACTTAACTTTACGTCTATATAAATAGTTAGTACTTTTTTTTTTTAATTTATTACTTTGTATTTGGAATCTATAATTTTTCTAATAATACCTATAAGATTATACATGGTATTTTTGGCGGTTGTTTTATGAACCTTTTGTAACAAGAGTGACGTCATAAGTGCAATGTCCGCTTAATTGAATTAAAAAGTTTTAGATAGTGAAGTACAAGACAACTATCATGCCTATTTGGTACTTCCGTTAAGGGTCTGTCGACGTTGGTGTATTCGGTAGTATCTGGTAGTCTAGGAGTCCGTCGACAAGAGCCTTTCAAAACATACTTGAAGCACAAAACCAACTCACCAGTACCAATACCGCTTTCAGCGCTTGTTATATTTCAAATTCTTTTTTCGTCCAACTAACCTACTAAAATAAAGTTTTATATATACGAGTAACCAATATCAGCTCTGACCCACCCAATTTTGTATCGGATGATATTTGTAAAATATTTTTTAGTTTTAGGGAAATAAAAAAATATTAAATATTTTTTTATTTCGATCTAAAAGTTGAAATATTTATTTTATGCATATAACTTGACTATTACAATTGCTTAATATTAAACCACAATGAGAGTGCCATAAAGAAAAGTGAAATATGTAGTTCTAAAATTTTTACCGAATGCTCTATGACATTAATCTAACTATCTAATCTACAAAGGGATGAAATCTGTATAAAAATAATAGATTTAGAAAACCTTTAATTTTCGATGCGTTCGATACAATTTGTTTTGAAAGCCCAAATTTAATTTTCTTTTTTTCGGACATGGCAAACGAGCTTACAGTTTATCTCATGGTTAGCGATGTCGCCCATGGACATTTAAAAATAAAGAGCCAAATGCGTTACTACACATGAAAAATGAAGAAGGATGAAGGAAGCTAGGAAGGGGGAAATCGCTGTTCGGTCTCTCATTCGAACTTTACGAACTGTACCAAACGCAGTTATAACTACTTCACGCGGATCTTAAGGGAATTGCTTCACAATATCATGTGTTCATGATGTTCACTGAAACAGACTGTATATAGCATATACTCGGTAAAAGTTTTGAAAAATCTGATTTAGGTTACAACAGTAGGTACTTGTATGGGAAAGAGCAGTCATTACAAAAGTTATTATTACTTATATCCTGAGTTTGATAAACTATTTAATAGAAGATAAAAAAAAGAAAACGAATCGAAAAATTTTATATAGATTTTATTTTAAAAAATAATACTTCTTGATAAAAAAGAAATAACTCCATTTACCTTCAAAGATGATGTTTAAATTGAATTTTATTCGAATTTAACTCAAGAAAATATTTCTTACATGTAATTGAGAATGAAATTAAATTCATATACATAAAGTATTGTTTTGACGTAACCAATTTCATCTCTATTACTAAATTAAAAAAGTTTAATATCTTCCTTTGAGAGTTTAATTTCGTGAATATTTGGAACGGTTCCTCCTCCTACATTAGCCAGAATTGGTTTAATTCCAACCACATGGGATCGTTTCGGGATGTAATGAGAGAAAATGAAACCTAGACAGACGGTCTTAATTATGGAGTTTGGAGTTATTAAAATGTAATATTTCGTATAAATAAATGTGATGTTTAAACGCGTCATAACTTTTAGAACATATCCATTGTTAAATGACGAAGGTCAAGAATTTTAATGATATTAAATTAAAGGTATATTCTATATATAGTTTATATGTTAAAAGAAATGCTAGCTGTTAGTTGAATACTCCGCAGTAAGTGTGTTTTGATTCTTATACAAATTGGCGGGCGAGTCGGTTCCACTGCGCAAACTGAAAATAGGTCAGAATAGTTCTCGATCGTAGAACTTTGAGAATCTATAGCAAAAACTATCAGCAAACACTGCTTTGCTTAACGTTCTGCGGTTCGATACAAATTACTACGTAGTATATAATTAGAAATAAGACATTTTATATAAAAAAAAGTCTTTAAGAAACATTTACTCTATTAATATTACCGTTTCGTAATATTTTATTAATGTATTAAACACACATGTTCATAAATTCGAAATAGATAAAACTAATAACTCCGTTTCAGCAAACATAAAACGAAATAACAGATGCTAAAATATGAATCGTAGGGTAACTATAGTCGCAGCGATCGTAAATATGGCGCGGGCGGTAACTGTGTGCCTGTTAAATTTTATGTTTAAATTAACTGCATACGTTACGTTAATGTATACATGTAATATACCGCGGTTGCGATTATTTTATTAAAAGGATGTTGTATTGTTTAACACTAAACCCACCAAGTACCGGTCAAATTGACCGTTCTTAAACTTTTGTAAAACTTACACATTATTAAACGTTATAATATCGTTATCAAACTGCATGACAATTCTTAGAATATGTATATAATATTTTCTACACTCTTTACTTTTAGTTATTTCCATTATTACCTGCGTTATTTAATAAAATAACTTTTAATTACCGGTCAATTTGACGGCGTGCGGTAGGAACGTAGGAATAGTAGGTTTAGTGTTAAGTGAAAAACTCTAATATTTAAGATATAACTGAGCTGCTACGTGTGATTACAAATTCTCTTTACGAGACTGCCGCGAGATATTCTCGCGTTGTCTGTAACGACGCAAGAGAGATTTTTATAACAATAAACGTCACAAACACGAGATGAAGTCTGAATGGATACCCGTGTTATGGACGTAAATACCTTATATAATATACGTTATTTTTATATCAAATGCCGATATAGGGTTAAATAAAAATATTTTTATATTAAGTATTAAAAAAAAATGTATACCGCCGGCAAATCCATTTGACCCGGTTTAATTTAAATAACACAATAATATATAACATTTTAATTACGGGCCGCGAGGGTCTAGTTTGTTGTACCTTTGTTGTTCCTGGTTCAGTGTTTTTTTAATATTGCCTTTGTTTACCCTTTGTTACCTCAAAGCGTAGAAGTTGTTTAAAGTTTAGGATTTTTTTAAAACGCTTTCATGTTTTGCAACTAAAATAACATTGTTATAAAAGTGTTTTGTGTTTATAAACGGAAAATAAAAAGAAATATGTCACTTTAAGTGTAATATGTTTTTTTTTTCATTTATCAAAAATAATGCACGAAGGATTGTTGTTGCTCTTATCTCATCTTACAAGTCATAATGAAATATAATTTATAGAATTATTAAATTATGAAATGAAATTATTATTACTTAAAAACAATACTTTGTTAAAATGTATATTTGATATTGTTGCTATTATGTTCAAATAATAATATTTAAAGTCTTCGTCGTACAAAATATTATATTCCAATAATTCTATCAAATTAACAAAAAAGTTAAATATTTTGCTATTTGCTTCGTTATATTTAGGATAACGTTTTGCTGATGGTATGTTCAATAAAAATGAAGGAAAATGTTTTAACTTGTACTCTCGTAATCTTGTTAGTTAGTAGCGAGGGAGATAAAATTTTCTCTCGTGACTTTACACAATGCGATATCTAAAATACGATAATCATAGACTAGTGTTTTATTATTAACGAGGATAAAGGATCGAGCCTCTCCAACGACGCCAATTATCGGGTCACATTTCATAGAATGTCTTTTGAGGTGCTTTTTTTATAATCTCCTAATTAACTAGATCAAATATTGGTCTTCTGAATATTTCCTTTTTTATATACTGTATCGGTTAAATTATTGAGCGAAGCGAACGAAGTGAGCGGAGCGTTTTACTGGAGACTTTTTGTTTTGTTTTGGACACTCTTTGTCACGAATTGGCTCGAAAACTACTTGACGGAAAATTATGAAACTTTGCAATCAAAGACACATATTAGGCGAGGGTTTAAAAAAAAAATTGAAAAATGTCCTCAAAAAAAAATTTTTTTTTTTTAATATCATGTCGAAAACCTGATATCCCATTGAAGTCAATAGGAAACGATGAGTCAAAACACTGGGCAAAACAATATGCAAACGGCACCCGAGATTTCGCGAGTGCAGCGAGTCGAAATTGAGGGTTTGTTGGCGCCCCTAGTATAGATAACTGTTAAGTTATAAATTGTATTACGTCAAAATGTTTTCTGTTTCTTGCCGCTAGAGGCGCTTATGTTGTTTTTATTATCTGTGTTCTGCCTTTTTGACATATTGTGTTGTCTGTAGTTTTTCTTTAATAATAAAAGTGCATTTATAATATCAGAATTCTTACTTTAATTAATATACGTTAATAATAACCTAAACCCAATAATAATATTAGACAGACAATAGCAAAAATCAACTTTTCTTTTTTTTCAACTATGAAAAGGTTATTCATAGAATACCTTTTGAGGTGTATTTTTCTATTACTTTATTTCTACATTAAGCAGCATGAGTAGTCTTCTGGATATTGGCTTTAGAGCCTTTGAAACCGAATCCCATAAATACTATACGTAACGTCACTGACACAACGACAGACAATAGTTATAGCTACATGAATGATCTTGTCTTGTAGTTAAAAGTTTAATATATTTCCATTACGCCATTGCTAATTTAGATTTTTAAATAATATTAAAGTAACTTCCTTCCATTAGCAATAACATAATATTTATGAACGAATGTTGTTAGCTCTGTATTGTTTTCACTTTTCTCGGATGTATGGATGGATGTCTGTGGACAGGGAAATTTTCATTACTGTCGAGAGATGGCGCTGTTTACAATTTACTGATTTAGTTTACTTTCACATTTAATTATATTACAATTTTGTATTATTATTAATCACACTTTTTTGTAATTTTATAATAATTATAAATAAACATGTATTTAACATTTTCTTTTCTTCAATAAATAATAATCATTTTACTTAAAAATCTATTGTTTTTTTATTAACATTTATAATTTCGTCAAAGTTCGTTCGGGAAATACCCTGAGTATTTGCATCTTCACTGGTTAATAATTAGATTATTGTTATATAAATTATAATAAATGATAAGTGGAATATCGTGTGATATGAAAGTTCTATTGGAACTCTAATGGTGATTGATTTATAAAAGCTGTGACCAGTCACTGTCACTATGCCCTATACTAAGGACGGACTGTATTTTATTACATATATGTACCCGCGATTTCGTTCGCGCTTAATACGTTTTTTATTTAAATAAAATCAGCTAACGTTACTCCTTATGAAATTAGCTATCCGCTAGTGAAAGTTCTGTTTAAATGGGTCTACCCGTTTCAGAGGTTAGCCGCATCAAAAAGACAGGGAGACAGACCATTTTTTTATAATTGTCATTTTTCTATTCATTTCCGTATATAATTTTATTTGCATTTGGAAATACAAATATACACTTCAATTTTATTTATATGTATAGATATAAAACATTGTTTCTATTGGTAACCGTACCACTTCAAATGAAAACAACGAATTTCAACTGAACATGTTTAGCTCTTTTTTTTATATTATATTTGGTATTAATTTGATAGTCGATTATTTTGTTTATATATACTAATTATACAGTATACGAGTGTAGTATAGTACTATGTACTCATACAGTATATAAAGGAAAAAATGTTTTTCTTTGTTTGTTTGTTCAAAAGCGCCTATCTCTAGAACTACAAGGTATAAAATATTACCATGAATTTTGTAGCTTAATTCTCGTTATATGCTATACGTTATAAAACTTTATCGTTCAGTGCGAGTTTTAGAGAGTGGGTTCTATAAAGTAGCAAATATTTCAATACTACTATTTAACCTGTATAAAATATACATTTATTTAATATGTACTTCAATGAGTAGTAGAGTTTCTATAGCAGTGCATACACAACTTAAACTGTTAACGGCTCGGGAATCAAATGTTCTAAGTCAAATAAAATACGATCAGATTCAGTTAGGATAAAGAATAAAGAAACACGAAATCGAGGTACAAAAGCAATTTAGCAGCTCTAAAATAAAGAAAACAAACACAACAAGAGAAACAAGAGAAAGTCCGGTTGGTAGGAGGGCCGAGGGAGTAAAGATATTTTTGTCACTATCTGCTTCTGCTTAACTTTACAATATAAAGTTAACTTTACACAGCCGTCTAGTGTTTGCTAATTATATTTGGGTGATTGCCAGCAACTGCACTGCTGGTTTCCGGTAACTGTAGGTCAAAATTAACAAATACACATAAAAACTAATGGTATTGATACAGTTTTTATCCGTCCGTGCAGTTAGAGGCTGCGAAAACAAAGGATTATCCTATCCCGTGTTTTTGTTCACTAGATGCCAATACAAATTATATTTGCTAAGTCGATCTCGCTTAACAGATGTGGTTATTTTATGAAATCTCAGTTTAAAGTTCAAATATCATATCCGTTTCTAGAATTTACGTAATTCTATACAAAATTGGTTAAGCTCTAAGTTATGTATGGTCCTGATTAATACAGACAACTTAAGGGTTTTGATGATATACAAATATTCAATACTTGGTGAAATCAGTATTAAGCTAATATTAATATTATTGACATATTGTGCGCTTTGGCATTCGAAAGATATTATTATGGTTGTAAAGGATATAATTGAAAAGTTTATCAAAACTGCGAAAGCATTGCAAATATTATGCGCCGTAATCATGTCTATATGGAGTGTTAACTTAAATTTTACATAGTTTCTTCTTTTGTGACGTAGACGTCCACTAAGGACGGATTATACAAAATTCCTATTCCAACGGATTTCAACTTTTTGCATTTCGTCAAGTTTTAAAACTGTAGGAGGTATACACTTAACGCGGGGTTAAGAGTTACTATAGCAACGGTTACCATAGCAACGGTAACGATGACAACGGATAATATGACAAAGGTTACCATAGCAACCCAAGTTCACATCCAAATTATTAGTGTGCCCAACGAAGCGGGAGGAAATAAGTTAGTATTTATATATATATATATATATATATATATATATATGAAAGTATGACGTCCATCACATAATCTTTGATAACTTGATGAGAACAAGTTAAAATAAATGATAATTGTAAAATTTTATATATTGTATAATACATATATTTAAATATATTATATCTATTATATCAATAAAATTTAAGTGTCTCTTGGTAATTCCAAATTAACAGATTGCACTAAAAGTATATACAGTATTTATATAAAAAAAAAAAAATAAAAAAAAATAAAAAATCTAAAACTGTTGCACCGATTTTAACAATACTTTTGCTGGCAGACAGCTGATGTTATAAGAAGTAACCTAGTCTACTATTATTTAAAAAAACATATTCTTGTCTAAACGAAGTCAAGGGCACAGCTAGGCTAGTTTAATATAAAATCCTATGAATGAAATAAATATTAAATTGTATAAAATATGATAAAGCTAAGCTGGCGTTAGTTGTACGATGAGCTCGTGCGGCTTACAAAGTTTTTTATATGCTGAAAAGTAAGCTGCTCGGAAGTGTACTACATAAACGTCTGTATGTATATTATATTGTGTGTGTGTGTGTTGGTGTGTGTGTGTGTGTAAAGCTTCAGTGACTAGTAATAAAAAATATTTTATGACATATTACTTTACGATTTAACGTTAACGAAAGATAATAAACAATGTTTATGAAGTAATCAACTAGTTGTTTTGTTTTGGAGATTTTTAATTTGATATAAAATGTTATATTTATTTTGTGATAAAGATTTTAATTACAGATAAGGGTGAATTTCTTGATAACGACAATAGTAAGTTATTTGTCTTTTAAAGTAAGCTGTATTAAGTTGTGACTGTTATCTGTAGACGGTTCAAAGTATTTACGGACGGACATAAAAAAAGTAGAAAATTATTTGTACATAAAGATATTATATTAATAGTTTATTCTAACATGTATGTCTTTATATTTGTATGTATATTGTATTAATATGACCCTTATTAGATTAATTTATTATAGTTGACAACTACAAAAGTGATCATGCACAGAATCTCTCTACATTTTACAACAACACTACGTGTTGTTAACAAGTATTTCATATAAATATTTTTATTGGAATTTACTCCCTAATTTCTCTCCAAATTAAGTTTATTTGTGTACATGAACACATAATTTTTTTAAAGTTAGATTTGAGTTGGATAAAAATCTACTGATCCATTCTTAATTTTTTTTAATCTTTATAGTATGTACTGTAACTGTATTGCGAATATTTTTATTTAAATACCTTTTTCATCCACAATCTATATACTTCAGTTGCTAAGGGCCTCCCTTGTGATTATTTGTGAATAAATAACAAATATTTATTCTATATTATGTCTTTTATCCTAAGATTTTGAGTTTCAAGGTACTAACACCACATTACATTTTTTTTAATTATAAAACAATATTAACGTGAAAGTGATTATTAAATACAGTTCATAATTATAATTATTCATAGCACGAATCACGTAACTCTTCCGCTACAACAGACAACGCCAATAACCATATAATATATCGTCGATTGAATTAATTTAATACATTTCCTCTATTAAATAACACTACAATAGTATATTAGCACAATGCAGGAAGCATTTACTTTAATCAATTCTGATTGTTTCTCCTAATAAGAGACTTGCTACTCCTTTCTCTTTTGGACTTACCTGTATATAACAATATTATTATTTATTAACAGTCTCTTTGATACGTGGTCTAGAAATGAAAAATAACATTTTATACGTCAACACCTAAAAATAATTCAGTGTTAGTGCTATTATATATATAATAGCACTAACACTGAATTATTTTTAGGTGTATATATTTTATATAAAAGAGATGATTCCGTATGTTTTTACTTTGTACATCTGTTACTAATGTTATACGTATCGTATTTATATACTAGAAGCACCAACAGACCCTCAATTTCGACTCTCTGAGCTCGCGAAATCTCGGGAGCCGTTTGCATATTGAGCGAAGCGAACCAAGTGTAATGACTCATCGTAATAATAATGGGATATCAGTTTTTTGACGATTATTCCTCAACGACATGACACTACTTCATTTTTTTTAAAACCATCTTCTAATGCGTGTCTTTTTGATTGCAAAATTTCATGATTTTCCGTCAAGTAGTTTTCGGGCCTATTCGTGACAAAGAATGTGAAAAACTCTCCAGTAGAACGCTCCGCTCAATTATAAAATAATGGGATGAAAGGCATGTAACCAAAAAGTTCTGGGTTTGGTATCTGAGGAATGGACAGTTAGAGGACGGCCGAAGAAAAGATGGATGGTTCACGTGAAAGAAGATATGGAGAAGAAGGGAGTGTGTGCAGAGATGACGAGTAACAGGAGAGTATGGAAGCAAAAAACATACTGCGCCGACCCCAAAATTGGGATAGGGGCAGGAAGATGATGATGATGAAAATAATTCAAAATAAATTAAGCCTTCTAATCAAGGATCACCTGTAACTAATACTATATTTCTAAACTACTATAGAATGGTTAGTATATGTGAAAATACATTTTTTGTTCATATTTTTCCGCGTCCGGGGCCACGGATCTAAAATATCACGTAGGTAGAAAAAATATCCAAGTGTTTTTTTTTATTTTATTCAAAAATGTTATTTTATTATTTAGTTTATTTTAATATTATATTCGATGCTCTAAATAATGTATGTATGTCAAAAAATGTAGTTACAAGATATGATAGCAAGTAAAAGATAAAATGAATGAGAGATTGAACTATAATTTTTATATTAATTTTTATTTCCATGTTATACATAAAAAAAACGAACTAGTTCAAAACTTAGGATTGCGTAAACACTTTTAAGTTACAAATCCTATGAGTGTTTCGCTTTTTTCCCTTTTTAAGGTACGGATCTCAAAAATAAGAACAAAAAACTGAACAAGTGTAAGTAAGAATCACCCACTGAGGGTTCAGCACATATTTTTAGATTACATATCGGTTCGGTTAGGTTCCTTTATTCTCCTTTTAATGTACGGAATTCTAAAAATAAGAAAATATCCAAGGATTATTAATTAAATTTGTTAATATAATTTTCATTAATATATTCTGTTTAGTAAATTTTAATAAATGGGAAAGTAAGATCCGCTTTTGTCATTTAATTCAGAAATTAAAATACCCCATATTATTAATCAATCAGAATTTTATATCAAATGATTTTAAAGTAAATATATGATTATTATAATTTCAATAATAAAATAAAATTTATTATAATAAATGAAATAGAATTGGAACGATATCAGGAATCACACACTATCCCCCATTGTTGTCCGTCTTTTGTCTCTCTCACACATTTCAATCTAACAATCAGGTTTTATTAATCAAATTCTAATAAATTAAATCACTAAGGAATACTAATATTATTGTTAATACAAAGTAATGATATGTAAGTTTGTTTAAATTATGTTTGAATGTTTTACGATACTATGCGTTAAACTAACTTTTTACGTAAAATTTTGGTAGTTATTTCTTTTTTTTTATCATGTTATATATTTAACCAATTTTATTATATACTAGCTTTTACCTGCGGCTTCGATCGCCTTCTTCTTCTTTTTTTTATTTAGGGACTTAATATTTAAATGTTATTGTCTTAAATTTTTAAATTTCTATATATAAGTTCATGAATGCTAATAATTTGTTGGAGTATAATTCAATAATATTTTCTAAAGTACTAATTATATTCATATAACGTAAATGACAATTTTGATCTATCTTAAATGATAAAACTATTTATTTAGATAATGTTTAATATTGAACGGAAGAAACTTTAAAATAACGTATTTATTTATTTATTTATTTATCTGCACGCCATATCTCTTAAGGGGTAGCCAGAGACGACGGAGCGCCAAACGCTACGGTCCCTGCATACCTCTTTCGCCTCGGCCGCAGACATCAACCTCTTCATACATGCCCTCATACCATAAAATAACGTAATATTTTTAATCGAAAATTTGAACATCTAAATAGTTATTTTGACTTAATAAAAGACAGATACTATAGACGACTTCGTAGTATTTTTTGTATATTTACAATTCCCTAGTATATTACTTTAGTAGTATCCCTCTGGTAGTGTATTGACGCGGCACACGCGACTAGCGCTCCCAGCAGACTACATTTTTTACTACCTCACAACTTCTTTATCTGCAATAGTTATATTTCAGTCAATTTATACGAATAAACTATTTAACTAAACTTTCCTCAAGAAATGCACTATCTTTGGATAAAAATCGTACAAAATTCAGAAGTTTTTAAAATTATCTATTAGTTACAGATTTGTGATTTCAAGGACTTTATTTTATGTTATGTGTAAATATTAAATAATAATATTGTTTAAGCCGTGATACTGAAAAATATAATAAAAATCTCAAGGTAATATGTAACGGAAGTAACTTTTATATTGATGATTTTATTGACGCATAAAATACAATTCAGAGCCGAAAAAACAGATATTGCATTCGGGGTTTTATTTCCAAATGATTCAAGAGTGTATTACAATATTGTATTTGTAAAAAAAATATTCCAACAAATTGAGAACTCCTTTTTATTGACGTCGGTTAAAATGTATCGTCCCTAAACCATACTAAGACAAGCATAAGAAGAATATATTACATATATTAGAATTAAGTTTTTTTTTTTTAAATATATATTTTCTGTCATAATTTTCCTTTCGCAGTGCAGCTTCTTACATCTAGGAGTAATAAAAGCGCATGTGTGGTGTCTGTCTGTGGCCTCGCTCCTTATTCCTATCACGAACGCTCCGCATTCACCTTGTCAGTTAATAAACATTTGTGCACATTGGTGACCAATGTTTGTGACACGACAGTCCGTTAGTGCAAACAACTAGGAACAAACACGTACCGTTTGGACGTTCAAAACTTAACTTTAATACTATATATATCTTTTATGTTTTGTACGAATTAAAATGTTATTATTCGTAACATATTTATTGGTTTATTGTAAAGTTTTAAACGATTTATTTATTATTAAAAATAATTAAGAAACATTGAAATTAGTACTTTCTTTAATATTTACATTTAGTTTCACTGACACCTATATTTCATACTCTTTTTGAACAAGATTACTTCAAATTATTGGAAACGTCAGATTAAAATTAATTAAAATAAAAAAAATGCCTTTATTTTTTTTCTTCAATTATAAGTTAGTCTATTAAATAAATTATTTTCACCTTATCAAAGATACATGAGGCATAGTGCGATCTTGCAATTCACCTCCTCGCAGTGGTAATTGTACAATCCGTTGAGGCGAGACTCCGCAATTTGCTGAGATCCACTGAACCGATAGGAAATTGATTCTTCTGGACCCCACTTTGTTAAAGTGTGAATTGAAACAAAACCATTTATTATTATTATCTTTATTTTATACGTCTAATAAATAAACCATCACCCTTTTTTTATTTTGTAAATAAAACCCGTAAAGTTATTGCATTTTTAAATCAAACCATATTTCTGTATTTTGAATGAGAGCGGTATATTTTTCCACAATAACAAGTTTCCCATGTGTTGACTCAGACAATACACTGTCGCCGCACCAAACGAAAATACAAACAGATAAAAAATACACAAACGATTGTTTAGTTTCTATTTATATACGAGGCAATATTTAAAAATATATATTGGTATCACCTCGGGCGTTACTTCTTATTATATTTAATACTAGCTGAGCCCAGGACTGTTTTCGCGCAGAAGTATAGCTAGCCTAAGTTACTCCTTATAACATCAGTTCTCCGCAACTGAAATTCCTGTTAAAATCGGTCTAAACAGACAGATTGACGAATCAAAAATGTTTTTTTATGTAAGTGCTGTATATACAGTAGCCCCTCCTATAACACGGTATTCTTATAGCGCATTTTCATATAACGCGATTTCAGTCCCTTGCATAACACGTGTTTTCCCTCTTATAATGCGGGGATTTAGCACGTTATATTTCTGTACTATGAAATTTATAATTATTTTTTACACTTCATAATTAATTTCGATTACCTTTGCACATTGTGTTGTCATAAAATTTGTAAAAATTAAAATTCATTAAGTCCTTTCTTAATATTTCATATAACGAAAAAAGTTAAACGTGAATTAGGGATTTTGTACATAACGCGTTATACGGTCATATGAGCACATTATACAGTATATTCCTACAACGCGTTTTTCTATAACGCGGAACGAATCTACCGTGTTATAGGGGGGATTACTGTATTTTCATATGCATTTAGTGAAAATACTTTATTTTATAGAATACGTAATGTATCCTTAATTAGAACAGTATCCTTGTATAATATTGAACATTTATTCAAGTTATAGCATTCATTACAATAGATAATTTTCAACAAACCAACGTCACATAAAGCTACCGCCGTGAATTCAGATTCGAATCGCCATATTCAGTCATGAATTACAACGTCCGATAGAGAGAAAATATTTTTCCACCTTTAAAAATAACTTAACGCCGAAACGGGAACGTGAACGTGTTTTGAGATGTTTGTTACTAACATTCTTTATTACCGTACGAATATTCGGCTGATATTTATGTAATATCGCTTTGGTAATATATAAATATTGAAATAAATAACTGAATTAGTTGACTATAGAGAATAACAAAGTAGAACATAAAAATTGCTTGTATATATCTCGCTTAAGTATTACCAATATTATATTTATATTACCGCTTAAGTATTACTAAAGGTTAGTATTTTACATAATCCGTTATAAAGTCGTGTGAATATGTGAACCCGCAGTGGATACCGACCTTAATATTCAAAAGCTGTTCTTTATGACCCAGTTATGGAAGTTATTGGTTGATATTAGGAATCGTAATTTTACAATTTTACCAACGTACCACTCTATTTGGTAATATTTTTACATAACTTTGTCGTAATGAGAATATAAATTGCAAATCTGGCAATCCATAGTGGAGTCAGATCCTCATCCATCCATTAAATTCATCATTCATCCGTCAAATCCTCAAAAAATATATTTAAATATCCCCAGTGTATATATAGCTTTATATAAATGGAGTTAAATTTAAAACAAAAAAAGATCTCATTCCTTTCAAAAGTTTTTTTAGTTCGTGAAACAATCTTTTGGGACGCTGCGTTCAGACAATTAAAGCAAAGTTCCCCTCACTTTGTCGGTCAAATGCAATTTCAGTTTCAAATTAAATTATACACACCTCATAGTGCTAATTTAAACTTCAAACTATCTAGCTTGGTAAAAAATATTTTAATTTTAATATTTTTACTTGTTATATAAAATATTTTATACTATATGTGTAAATAAAAGATGATATGAATTATGAACGATAAATGAATTCACAAAGGCCCCCCTCCCCCCCCGTTACCCCGGGGACCATCCCCCAGGATCCGACTACTGCACCTGACGTACTCAATTGGACCAAAGTTCGAATTTGAAGCTGCTGGCCGGTGCGATTTAATTACCATACCTATCCCAAGTATTAAATCATATATCCGTTAAAGTTTGGAATTATTTTATCTAAAGTAAAATTTGAATTTCTTGTACCATATTAAATTGCAATGTTTGTCTGTACGTATAATATAATAATCTGATTGATTTATTTATTTTATTACTCTATTTTAACATATTTACAAAGAAAATGCACCAGTCTCTGGTAAAGTTTGAAAAATGAGGACTAAAAAGGAATTTATCTGTTTTTTAATTTTATTTTTGGTTATGATAAGCTATTCTATAACTTTATTTATATATAATAATAGTTTTATCAAAAGGAATTTAATGAACATTATCATTTAAAATGGATATATGTGTGTGTTGAAAAACGTTTTTGAAACTACTAACATTATCATCTATAACTAAGAAAGTTCATTTTAATGAAAATATAACATAATTTTAATTTCCATTTTAATATATTCTTAGAATAATAGTTTCTTTTTCATTCTGATTTGTTAAAATTGTTATAACTTTTTGTTTTATTATTTTTATTGATAAAAATGCTTAAGGCATTGTCGTTGTTGGGAGTTATCTTTCTTTAGCTTTTGGTCTATTTAACCTTATTGTTAAAGTTATTTTTAGTGCATATAAGAATAAACTTTCTTATATTTATGCGTATCCTTATAGAAATATAATTTATATATATAAAGAAAAACTTTATAGATAAAGGAATATAATATGATTATATTTCTGTAACTACGGATCAACTTATAATTATACTAACAGAAGAAAAGCAATGCCACACACACAATGAAATATTTTTACCCGAAAAAAAAAAAACTCCCATAAAATAAATCATATCTGATAAATCAATCCGCTCCCGCACAACCTGAATTGCCTCAACGCTCGGAACACTTATATGTTAGATAAATCATGTAATTTTTTCTGGTCTTATTTACTGCTTACTCGGCTCCGTTCCGTTCCGGTAAAAATTACATTTTCTTGTTTATACAGCACCAAAGTTATTGGGAAGGGACAATTTCGTTCGTTCCGTTAGAATACTTCAAGTTCTTTCTTTTATTTTCTTTTTTTTTCTGTCTTTCTTTTTCTAATAAAAAATCTTTTTACCTAAAAAAAAGGAAATTATTACCACATACTGGTTATTTATAATGTTTTTTATTAAGACCTTTAAAAGCCTTTAAAAGGAGCAGCTCTGTTTAACATCACTAAGAAATATTTAACAATAAACTGTAATTTTCATTTTATGTTATAAGTTAACGCCAGAAAGATTTTTGGATTAATGAGCGTTCCCAAAGCAGAGATAACTTTGGCATTTCTTTACAACTTTTGATGCCATTTAAAATATTAGTCTTTGAAATATTAAACTTAGAATAAATTAATTATATTGTTATGTCATCAGTTTTCGTCTATTCTGTAAGATATTAATATTATTATATTTTAATGTAACTGACTGACGGGTGATTTCCTGTTGATTGCGTTTTTAAATGTAACGTTTAGTTGACAATTACATTTGCGGTCTTTAGAAGCCTCTCAATATTGCAGGAGAGCATTGAAATGAATTCATTAGTCGCAAAGACGAGCCTCAATATTTTAGGAGTGAATGGTAGATATTAATTCTCATCGCGGCATCGCCATTCATTCGGTCGCGATCTTATTTGAGAGCAAAACCCGAAATATACACCTTATCGCGTTGAAAGAAGGATTCCATAAAACATTTCAGTACTCTACCTTTTGTTAAAGAATGTTTGATACGTATTTTGTGTGACTTTTTTTTTGTCGGTGTTTTTGACTTTGACTTTTTAACAATATTCTGTAAATATATATATATAACTCTGAATATTTTGAAAACTATGTCAAGTGAATTATTATGAATAATAAATAATTTATAACAACAGAATATAAGATAATCGTAACAAATCACCGCCAGGAATAAGCTTCGGATTCATATTTGATTTATCATTTACCATTAGTTGATATTGCCCCGAAGAGAACGTCTCCCAGCTAAATTGCTTTCGTCCTCTCCTCCAGACACTCTGCCGACATATGGAAGTGTTACTGATATGAATAAAAACTAAAACTTTATACAACATGGCACCCACAGAACTTTGGGTTTGATAAAACAAAACTTTTAATTCAAATAATATTATCTTACTAACGGTTGTTTTATCTGCGAAGCGAAAAGTATTGGTGTTTTTTTTAAACTTTGTAAATTTTGGTATTCAGGGAATTTTTTTGATTACAATGGAATAATATAACCTAAGTTCATTCTCATTTATAAAAAAAATGGTAATATATTTTTTAAGAAATCGTATTAAAAATATATATATATTATTAAAATTCTTACAAAATATATTAATAAAAATATTAATATTGTTTACATTTTTATCTATATAAAATCTAATATCAAAACTATTTTTTTTTATAGTACAGTCACCACTTAACACACAGAGCTTAAATATAAACCACGTTTTAATGCTTATTAATTTGTCACGTTTGTCATTTCGGAAGCCGCGGTCGGTAATTACTGTAATTATCGTTGGTTAGCTGTCAGTTTGATAGTGCTATTACCAATTCGGACAGCTTTTAACACTAAACCTACCAAGTACCGGTCAAATTGACCGTTCTTAAACTTTTGTAAAACTAACACATTGTTAAACGTTATAATATCGTTATCAAACTACATGACAATTCTTAGAATATGGATATAATATTTTCTCCACTCTTTACTTTTAGTTATTTCCATTATTACCTGCGTTATATAATAAAATAACTTTTAACTACCGATCAATTTGACGGCGTGCAGTAGGAACAGGTATACAAGAATTGTCGGTAGGTTTAGTGTTAATATAACCGTCCCTTAAAACAAGTTTGGAGGGTTTTTTTTAAAAACAATTGGTTCTAAAAACTAATTAATAATTCTTTACTAACTATAGTTTAAAGATTTTTAAATAATGTGTTAAAAATGCTTTGCTAAATAAAACACGTCACTCATTGTAATATCCTCTTTCAGGTAAGTGCTTGGATAAATTCTAGTGATGAATTAGAAACGTTCGACAAACTTGGAGGAGGTAAGTCTTACGCAGACATGAGACAAAAATGTATGTTGCTAGTTTATTTTAATACCAATTGCAGTATACAATTTTTTATATGTTATTATTTGGTCTTTAGACATATAGTAAATAGTATATAATATATTTTGGTTAATAATATCGTAAAATATATGTTAAATTACCTACATATATTGTGTCAAATCACATTAACTGAATTATAAAGTTTTTATTTTTTATTAAACAAGGACCCGGACTCGTCACATAGTAGTTAGTTTCTTATTTTGTTACTTTTGTTTTTATTTTTTATTCTGTAGTGTCTGATGTCTGCGCTATCCTTATTAGGGTGAAGCTATAATTTCTTCCTCCGACTGAATTGAAAATGAGACTGCCAAGTAATTTTCGTGTTTCGACCGTCTCCGCCCTGTTAGAGCTTCTATTTAAATGTCTGTCTCTGTTTAGGATAACATTGATGGACGGATCTTATGAATTTTTAATTCTAAATCTATCCTTTCATTACATTAAAAGGCCAAAATGTAATTTCTTATTTGATTTTAGTAACAGTCGTGACTTTATTTTGACATAAATTGTAAATGCTTACAATTTTGTACAAAATATAAAACAAAGTAAAGTCCCTAGGGAATAAAATATTATTATTTCAATGAAATGTCATCAATACTCTGTCAGTGCTTTCTGTGAATTGCGAATAAATAGAACAATTCAAATATATTATTAAGGTATCTAACACTGACAATTAGTTTTTCTATAGATATGTACTTGCCTACATGCCCATATACAATATGATAGAAATGTGTATATATATATATATATATATTTAACTACGCAATGTAGTGATCGTTACTTTATTAACTTTACCCCACGTCTCGTAGCGCTCCTTTATTTAGACTACGCTTTATATTATATTCAGTTTAATATTAATATAAAATACATTTCACCGAAAACACACCACTGCTGCCTGGTAATAAGAACTACTTTTAAATACACCTATTAAATTTTTTTTTAAGTCGGAATTATTTAATTAATTTTACAAGTTAACAAGTACATTTTGAACCAATCAAAGCTGCTTATATCAATTACAACAAGTGAAAACTTTCACTTGTTAAGCTTCTATTAAAAAGTGTACGATATAGTGCACTAACACACAATTAGTGTACTAGTTAGCTATATTAATTAAAATTGAAATAAAGCCACAAAATATTAATAAAGTTATTAGCTTTGTTAATAAATTTCATAACAATGGGACCCGCCCAGACTATTCTTTTTTTGTCACAAGTATCAAATCCAATACTCGTTAATTTGAATACAAATATTTATTTATCTTTATACTAGATTAAAACAGAAATACTATAAATCATGAATACTTCAAAATTATTTATTCTTTCAAACGTTATTTATAACTGTCAACGATACCAGACCGGTTATCTCATTCTCGGACACTCTAAAGCACTCGGGCGTCCCCTAAATCCTTTAGGAGTGAAAAGTTTGGTTTTGACTATATATATATATATATATATATATATATATATATATATATATTTAATGTTACTTTCTTTGAAGTTTCTTTGGTTGTCATTTATTGTTTTATAACGTGTCCCAAACAATAAAGTAAAACAATCACTAGAGATGCGTGACTCGCTGCCGAATATGTTAAGTATTATACGTTACGGTTGATGAGAGTTAATTGTAATAAATGTGTGTGTGTGTGTGTGTGTGTGTGTGTTGTGTGTTTGTATTATGTTATGTCCTTTTGAATATCTACATAACTTATACACTGCTTTGATCTATTCAGCTCTGTATCTATATATCTATAGATATAAATAAAATTGAAGTGTCTGTTTGTAAATCCAAATTAACAGCTGTTCACTAAATGTATATGAGTATACATATATAAGAAAGTGAATTTAAAAAAATCTCTGTCCGTCTATTTGTTCCGGCTAATTTCTGAAACGATTGGAACTATTTTAACAAGACTTACTGATGCTGCTATTATGAGAGGTTAGGTTAATTAAAAAAAAAAATCCTCGCGAACGAAGTCGTGTGAATAGGTAGTATAAAATATGCATGGTATATTCGACCACCATTAGAAAATATATATAAAATAAATGGTGTTTATTCTCATACTTGATCGTTCACGTCATTAGTAGGAGCGGTGAAGTGATGTTTTAATAATTACTATGAGGTTAATCACAGACGAACCTCTATCTTAATACAGCCTAGAACATAATTATTAAATAATTCACTTATTTATTGTTAATATAGTAATAAATATTTTGACAGGTTAGAGCGTATTTATCGTATTTACGTCTGAGAAATAAAACTTGATGTCAGGAGGTCCAAGTAAATGGTTTTCTGAATGGTAATTTATATAAAATTACATTTAAAAAGAATACTATAGTAAATGTAAGAATATTTGTTAGTCATGTTGTTTAAAAATTCCCCGATACACTGATCTATCAATTTCCACCTCATCCGATTAAATTTTTTAATTTTTCTCGTAGATTATCTTTACTTGGACGGGAAATTGTGAAACTGTAGCTAAGGGATTTGAATAATAGAGGGACATTATATACAATTGAAGCGGACAAAGTCGCGACCAGATGCTATATAGAATGAATGGTTATTTTCACAAGACCGCTCGGTGAGGGAACAATTGGAGCGCAAAAACCTTTTACATGTGCTTCCAGAACTTGGATACGTTTGTTTACACTTACTTCATATTGTTTTGTGAGAATATGTTTTGGAAGGCATGAATTTAACTTTATATATTATAATTTTAATATATTTGATTACTTTCAGTTGATGTTGAGAATGAGAACGGTTCGTTTATATATTTTGTAATATATGATGTGACATAAATAAAGATATATATATATATATATATATATATATTATGAACAAATATATAAGGGTTAACAGAGACTTTGTAATTTTGCTTTATAATATTTTTTTCTATTAAATAATATCTGATATAGCTATTATTTCAGAATATAATACATGTTTTAAACGTTTCTTTATTCAAAGGTTGTTCTAAAAAAAAAAACTTTTTGTTTCCCGAAATTACGATCGCAAATTCGAAAAATATTATTAACTCAACGTTTGTACCCTAAATTATTGTCTTTAATATTTTTTTGTAGTGTTTTTGAATATTTAGACACCTCAACGAGTCCTTCTGTTAAATACGATCATATTTTAAAGGCGACAAGATCTCGTAACCCGTAGCCGAAATTCGTAGAATTCGTAGCACGTCTACGAGTGCTTAAGACTACCAATCGTTACGGAATCCACTTCGAATAGATTCCATCCAATATTTATTTAAGACCTTTTTGTATTTCATCCGTAGGTATACATACTATACTATGTCACCCGACTACACCTACATTAATATAATATTTATTAATAGATTTGATTATAAATAATTTATTATGATATAAATTTCTTTATGTAAAAGTTTTTTTTTTTTTGTTAAATTTGACTTTGTAATATAAAAAATAATTTCAGCAATTTCCAAATTTTAATTAATCGAAATAAAATATTAAATACTGTATAAAGGTTACGAAATAGGTACATAGAGAAATTTTAATTAATTTTTCACGTAGAGACCTACCTGGACAGGGGATGGTTGGGGATTAAAAAATCGTACGGCGGTCGCGAAGGCTTTGCAAGTTTTATGTGGTGGGGGGATGATGATTTGAGATTTTTTATTTTTTTTATATTAAAATCGGTTGAAAGAATAAATAAAAGCCTACTTACAGTATACAGTAATTTCGTCATTTTATGTCCTATTAAAACTTATACTATAACTCAACATATCTTTATTATTGGGTACTTAAATTTTTATGGCTTTCCGAATTTCGTAAACTGATCCTCTAACATCCTATTTAGTAGTTAAAAAAGGAAATTCGTCCTCTGTCATAAAATTTTCTTACATTTATTTTTCAGAGTCGTTCCCTCCCTCTGGAGGACAGTTCTAACTATTATTGTATATAATTTTATATAATATATTATTATGAAAAGTTGCTATATTTCTTTTGTTTTTTCTTTTTCTTTTAGAAAGATTGACGACTGTAAGGTAAAAAAACTTGTGTAGTTTTGTTAAAATAATATATATATATATATATATATATATATATATATTTATATATATATATATATATAATATATATATATATATATATATAATATATATATATATATATATGTAGATGGTGTAGGCACGTCTCAGCTCATCATGTAGCAATGTACGTGTTTCAAATTATAATACACCAATTCTAAGGGTGGGAACTCACTGACTGTAATGTCACGTGATTTTATTACATCACCACCCCGTACTACGTGTACCTTTTGTTTATATGAAAATTGACTTGCCTTTGATTCTGATGTTTGGTATTGTTTACGAAATAGCTTCGTCTCTATTTCACATCGCGTTATATGTGGTTGTAATATAACCTTATCAGTGTGTCCCACCCCTTATATACATCATGCATTATCAGAGTTGGTAATCTGTGCGAGATTGTATAATACATGTGCTCAGTGCATCCATTTACAATTGAAGAGCGTCGTATATACACTCGAAATTCTATCTCCAGAGAGATGTAACTAGTGTGGCCGTGGCCTTATATATGTGGCATATATTAATAGTAAAGATAAAGTATTATGTGTGAATGTGATTTGTTAAAAAACTTTTCTTTTTTTTTTTTTTTTGACACGGACGAAAACAATTACGTAAATATATTCATACCCGGAGATTATACCCGGTTTCTGTTAACGTGAGATTTAATACCGCACCAGACGGTCATTATCAAATATTAATATAGGTATATATTTAATAATTGTCTTTAAAAGATTTTTTTAACATGTAATTATCAGTTAGTTAGTTAGTTAGTCATAATAAGCTCTAATCAAATTGAAATAATTTATTAAAATGATTTTTATATCAAATGATAGGCGCTAAAATGCGTCTTGAATAACAGACCGATCTAATTCTAACTATAAATTAAACTAAGCTATCTTATTATTTCTATTATTATGAAATATTTTAATTCATTATGGAAATATGGTGTACGTAATATTATTAATGTAAATGTTGGTATGTTTATTTATGTGTATAATTGTAGATCTAAGGAAAGAGGGTAGAATAAAAAGTAAAGTAGATTAAAACGGCACGGGAAAAGCATATAAATAATGATTAATTGCACTTGGCTTGAATTCAAAGGTCGCTCTTTTTTCTAAAGGAAAAGGCTGTTCAGTGTAGTATAAGAGAAATTACAGACCCTGTAACAGATATATACTTACTACTAATGATGTATTACGAACATTGAGAAACCTTTTTACTATTTGAACTGCAAAATATTACATGAATAAAGCAGATGTAACTTCGTAAAGTAGAATAATATGTAATTTGTTTTCGAAAAATTAAATTAATTGTATCGGTTTTGTTTAAACGGTTTCCAATACTTCTATCCAATGACCGGAGCGGTGGTGACACTTAGCGAACTCATCACAACCAATTTCCTATAAATCGGATAGGAAACGTCATAATCATATGATAGGTGCGGCGCATTGCGCCCACCTGTCGCCGCGCGTGCGTCCCGCGTGACGTCACCGCCGACGTCGCCCGACTCCGCCCGACCGCGCCCGACAGTCTGCCCGCCGGCCGGGCCGAATTGATCCGCCGACACTCCGCCAACTGCTAATCAAATGAGTCAATCGCTCCTCGCAAAACCGCGTAACAACTACCATTCGTTACTTACACCAAATATACATTCACCCTAATTAGACGATTTATTTCTTTAATTCCGCCGAAGGCACATCTCCGAACCCGCCCGTGACATACCTCGCTGGCTCCTTATCTACTTCTTAATCCAAGATAAATATTACATCAATCGGGGGTAGAGGGCGGAGCACGCAGGCGCGAGGGCCGGCGGCCCAGTCCCGCTCCGGCCGCGCTGCCCGCCGCACATCGCTCCCGCGGGCGCCCGACCCGGCGGCGACTCGCCCGCTGCCTTCTAGGACTCCCGTAAACACTCGCGCTACATATTCGACCGCTCCCGTCTCAGAGGACCTCCCGAGCCGACCCCGCGCTCCGTCCGCGACCTGTCACCGTATCCACGTGCCCATCTCGTTGCGTAAGTCGCGGAACCTCCAAAAAAATCAACCGAATCTCCTTTGACACGCAAGAATAACAAATACAAATGTATCGAAATCGATGATAGTGTTTACCGTTGACTGCGTGCCCGTTCACGTGACTGGTTGTATATCTGGTATGTAAATAGTGTATCGGGTTAGGTTAGTGTTAGAAGTGTCTCTCTCTTAATAGGTTAATTCGCGGATTGCGGGCGCGGTCTTTTTAACCTTACCGTACAAAAGTGCTAGTTGACCTTAAAAACCGCGCGGGCGACACCTGATTTGTTTGCGGCTCAAAAACGATTACGGCTACACTCTTTAGACGCTCGTTCCTTTGAGTTTGCGTGTTTACAAAACAAGTTTTACGTTATATATGTATATATTTATTTTTTATCTATGATATAAATTAATATTTGTACCAAAACAAACATATTCGTGATAATAATTTATCTATGTCTCAAATTATTACATTATACGTTTATATTATTAAAATTCATAAAACATTTTTCAGTCCCTAATTATTTCAAAGCCCACTTAACTTTAATCGGCTCTAACGACTTCTTACTTTAATTAATGGCGCCTGACGCTTAAGGAATTAGAAATTTGGACAAAAAATATTATTGGCTCTTACCGCCACTTAATATTCTTATACTTAATTTAAGAATAAATTCGACTTGTACTTTTTACTGAGATGTAAATACTGCTTATTTATTTTATTTAATATATCTCTTATGTAATAATTATTTTATTACAAAATAAACATTTTGTATACGAAGGTAATATATTTAGTCTTAAAATTATAAACTGTATTCTTATATAAAAATACTAGTAGACAACGTTAAAGTAAGTAACTTTAAGTCGTTTTGACATTAAAAGTAAAAAAAAATACCTATTAATTAATATTATATTACTAAATCTACATAACTCAGTAAGTATTATTAAAATTCGAAATGAAATCCCAAAATCATGATATAATTTCAATCGCAACCCTCGTCTCAAGACTAATTTTTACTATAAAATCTTTTCCACCCTCAATATATTATTCATTTTATTCAACCCTTATAAATGTGGATATGACGTTATGGGAAATATAAACCTTACTTTTCGGAGAAGGCTTAATATGACGAATAAAATTATATAGAATTTTCATTTCTGTCCAAATGACTTTAAAATGTTTTATATATGATACAAAAATCCCGGGTTACGATGTTCGTTTGCCTCAATCTCTAACCACTAAACCGATTTTAATGAAATTCTGTAGATATCCAAATTACATTTATACTAAAAAAATTTATACCTTATAAAAATCTTAAATCGCGTTTCTTATAGTCACGTAATATTGTAAAAATTCGACAGAATATATAAAAAACTGCGAGTATTCCTGTCACTATGCCAACTCGATGGTAACAATACACAACGTCCCTTGCACCGTACAATCCCTTGTCCCAATTTTGAAGTATTATATTATCATAAATGTGTACTCAATATGTGCATACTTTTGTATTCCTGTTTTTGGCATCTTTTCATACAACACGAGCGTAAAGCACCGACGGTGACTGAGTATGAAGAGAAAAATACTGCTCACTTATATATCTTGTTTTTTTTTATTATTATTTTATACTATATATTTTTTCTTCTTCGATACATTTTTTATTATTGATAAACATTTAATTATAAAATAATTACTGTTTAGAAAATAATCCTTTAATGTTTCAAAGTGGCAGGAAGTGAGTAAGTGGGAATTCAGTCGGTATATACAAAAGTCACGAAACTACGGCGGTGAATCATTTCTACCGAGTGGGGTTTTAAAAAAATTATTATAATAAATATGTCAAATCTACCATTCATATAAAACAGTTGTTTTAATCTTATCAATTTCGTGTTTATTCAACTTAAATGTTCTGTACATACATTTTGTTACATTATTTTTCTTTTGACATTTAATTTGGTAAAAAACAATTGCTTATTTAGCTTGAAAATGAACAATTTAACTTTATAACTTATTTAAGTTAAAATGTTTAAGTAAAGATTACATATTGATTGAAGATGAAAATTTTAATAAACCCAGTCCAATACTACATGCATATATAAGTGCAGACTAATATACACTATACTATCTCTGCTTATTATAAAACAAAGTTCGTTGATCTCTCTGTCTGTCTCGTTGTACTAACGCGATAAGCTCAAATATGACTTCATATATTTTAGTGTATTTTTTACTATCACATATCGTAATTACAAGGTGTTAGTGACTGAAGAGTTTTTGTAATTTGATCACATTTTGATGATAATTATCTAATAAATGCTAAAATCCTGGCATATGACGTCATAGGAACAGGGACAGGTTCCTATTATACATTCACGACGTTTATAGTCTAAACTTTGTGCGTGTCGAGAGACCTTTACTAAAATTCAGTTCTACAGAAAAAAAACTTAACTATGAGGTTTAATTCTCTTACACTCGAGGTTTATGGCTTTTTATTGTTAAAGTTTTTTTTATTTTGTTCTTGTTTAGTGTACATTAATGTCTAGCAATTTGTGTAGATCAAGTTACATGTTAGTATTAGCTTTGCAAGTGGTTAAACCCTTTTCATAGTATTTAAAAATATATACATATATATACGATGTTGTGTACGTTGAAATATCATTGTTTTAGAAGTATTTGTTGTCTCAGATATTGAGAATAATAATATTTCTCAGGCAACATAACATACCCTCGAAAAATAATACCCAATTACAGTTTGAAGTATCTAAACGTAAATCAATTTATCGCGATGGTAAATAGATATAAACGTTTGATAAAGATAAAAGAATATATATGACATTTACTTTTAAATGTAAGTTTTACCCCTCGCTTACGTGGAGCATATCATATTCTCAAAATAAAGACAATTCAATTCTTTCCCGTTTTCCCTCTATCCCACTACCGAATAATATCATTCCGTTCAGACTAGAAAATGAAATAGAAGAAATGAATACATATCTCTTTTACCCGACGTTCTGTGCCCTAAAATTACCATATATAATTAATAGTTGAAATGCTACATGCATATTTCCGTTACAAATTTATCACAACTGATAACAGACGGTATAGACAAATTACACCTCACACGAGGTAACTACAGAGAGGTCAACAGAGGATTACACGCAAGCCTCAGTACGCTTAGAGCCAAACTGCAGAACTATTCAAACCAAGCAAGAACTGTGGTAGATTTCAAACGGATTTACTTTTGTTGCTCTCTTGACTTTATTGGTTATTTCTTTTGTGTTATTTAACTATTATTTGGAATTGTTTTATGTATGTATGATTTATCTAAAGCCTGTTACATATTAATATGAATGAAATACAACCCGATCAAATTGATTACTTTATCACGTGAATGATATTATTAAATTCCAAGTCCAAAATGGTGCCAGTATTTAGCTATTTCGGGGGTTACTACGTGTTTCCGTTGACTCGTATCGCTAAGGGATTTAGATTGTATTGAAGTATTTCAACAATCAATATTACAGACTGCTTTGAGGTAATAATTTTGAAAATGCACTATATATTGTGTGCGTTATTTGAATGTTAAAGTTTCATAATACTCTTTACTTTTATATGAATAGGCTTAGATATTTCTTATTGATCATAATAAGGATCTGTAAATAAATTTAAAAGGCATATTATAATTTTGGTTGCCCAATTAACGGCACTCCATCTCCTTACACTCAAAAGTAGCCTAATTCCATATGAAAACTCAATAAACATCGTGAAGTCCTAACTAAATAAAACAATTCTCATACATCTTAAGCGGGGACGGGGATGCAGGCCCTTATCGTACCTAAATATTAACATATAAGACATATCCATCTGTTTGCGTAGCTCTCGGGCCGATGTTTTATTATGTATGACGTACAAACTATATGGATGGCTCCGTGGGCTCCGTGGAAATTTTATACCCGTAGCGGGATGGGAAAAGGTCACTTCTTGGCAATTTTGTCTTATGTTCAATTTATCCAATAGATTTGCCGGAAATAGTTTTATGTCTTATAATAATACGTTATGCTAAAGAGTACAAAGACCTTTTATTCTTCTTTTTTCTCTGGAATACTGTATGGATTCACACCACCCCTTTGGGAAGAAGGTGGTGATTATCTTGGACTCCAGACAGCATAGAAAAAGCTGCTGTTTTTGAAATATATACTGAACACGACAGAACTCTAAGGGAAACGCTAGCGCATATTACCCACGCTGCATCTACTTCCCCAACGGAGTCACATCTAATTGACATAGACTCATTCACTCTGTCGTCAGGCTTATTATAATACCGGAAGACTGTTATTCCTCCCACCCAAGATATCCCTCCTCAACGACCCGACCATGAGAATGAATGTGTACCAAAACATACATTAAGGTTTTGTTAACTCGCGACATATGTGTTTAAATTATTGTTGGATGATAATGTAACATCCCTTTTATCGTTCCTTTATTAAGGAGTCCTAATGGAACCCCATTGTTGTCCCGGCTCCGCCCAATCTGAGGTCTGTCAGAAACATTCTCATTTTTAAGTGACATAACTAACGTAAGGTCTTATTCTTAAATAATTTAGTATTTCTTTGCCTCAAATAAAATAATTATACTTGTATGATCCACCTAAAGAAATTTTATTGATTTTCGTCTAATGATATAACTCATAGTTTTTTTAGTCTAGTTGCCATCACCTTATAGAAAATTCCGTCATTCTGGCTCGTTTTTACAGGTGAACATACAACTCTCGCTCGCTAGACAGTATAAATAGAAAATTGTGCATTTTTTTTACATATAAAAAAGCGATGCTATTAAAGATTTTCCCTTATAGCTTTCTAGAATAAAACGCGTCGCTGGGTCTATTGGCTGACACTGGCTTAGCGTGTCGGCCTGATCCAAGTTTCCACTCCATAGAGCAATTGACTCGGCTGCAGATAAATTGGTTTTACTTTCTTGGCAGACCTAATGTGTTGAAGCCTCCAACTTTTTTGCTATATCTTGCCGTTCAGTTTCTAAAAGTTTCTTTTAATTCTTTTGTTTAACGAAATTTGTGGTTACATCAAGTTAATCTACTTTTAACTTTTATGATTTCGCCATTTTATAAATTTGTCTATGATTTTATGTTAGCTTCTTTGAAGTACTGTATCTGTACTAATAAGTTATAAAAAATAATATTCTAAGTTGCTATTTTATTTTCAAGACAGAAATGTACGACATAACAAAATTCTAATTCAAATATCTTTATTCAAGTAGGCATTTACACGCACTTTTGATTTGTCAATTATTACAAAAAAAAAGTCAGTGTAGTCAATCCATGGGTAAGCTACCACCGGCTCGAAATGCTGCTCTGCTGTGAAGAGTCTGCCAGACACTCAACAGTCGCTCTTATTTTAAAGAAATTTAACAATGTTATACTTATACATTATAATTTATATTATACATACATTATATATCACATTATACATTATATATATACATTATATATCTATCCTGCAAATGAATCAACAACTTAAGTTCCATATACTTTGATCTACCAGAAACCCTTGAATGAACCATAAGATATATTTTATAACATACCTTAGATTTTAGACTAAGAAAAGAGAGGTATATGATATCTTTCGAAACTTTACATGTAACATAATAAAATTCTTTAGTTCCTTTTATATTATTTCATTGACGTCAATATCTACTAAATGTTGTCCCTTGTCTATCTCCTGTATCGTTTTTTTCCATCTCATTTACCACCTCCAGTCCACGCCTCATTACAGCCACGTCCCTTACATGATATCTATTTTTTGTTTATCAAACAAAAATATTCGTAATATTCAATGGGATAATAAATTTAATTAAATTTTGACTACAGGTTACTCCCAAGAGAAAAATACATCAAAATACCAAAAGTACAACAACAAAAACGATACATACGATTCTCTCAAAACGTCATTTATAACATTAATTGAATTCCGGACGTATTTCCAATTTTGAAGTATATAAAAGCGCACGTCAGTTCGCTGTTATAAAGCTGCCAATCGAGTTGTTTACAGAGGTGATTGATATAGGAACCGCATCGCTATCTCTGTATCGGTTCAATGCAGGTTATGTAAGACGCATTTACGTGCTCTTAGATTATCTCCAAGGGAATTATGTAAACAAACTTTATATATATATATAGATAATATGAACGAGAAATGTCAGATACAAGTCACTAAATTTTACACTTACCTCTTTCAGTTGTCATTGATATAAGCAAAACTAGTTATTATCTGACAAAATATCCGACTAAATTAATATTTATACTAAAAAAGAAAGCTTGACGCAAAGTATAGGAAAAGTCAAAAGATCCACATCACTTGTAGTAAAATCGTGACACATACAATGCTCAAGGGAACTATTTCACATTGTCAAATCTATCCCTACGTGGGTTGTTTATGTCCTCAACTGATATATATTTTAGATACAGACGTCGATATTATTTGACGTTAGAAAACTTTACTAAAACCCCCCGTAGACTTTATAAGTCCCTCGGGATTGGACTATATATATCTGTGTAGTAATATATAGATTATTAAAGTATTATAAAAACTAATTTAATATTTATTATCGTACTTTATACGAGCGGTATTAAAAAAAAAAAAAAACTATAGACTTATTTTACGGGTTTGAGTTTATGACTTAATAATTCTGAACTATAAAATTCGGCTTTATGTACACTACGCTTTGTCAAAATAACTTTGAAGATTTTTTTATAAGGACCTTAATTATACCACAAGCAATGTCTGAATGCAGATTTAATCTCAACTCAGATTTACTTCGTTTTTCGTTCGTCATGAAAATGAAAAAGAATCGTTTTTTTTTTAAATTTTTATTTAAAAATAAACATATCTGTACTTATTACGTTTAATGCCTGTCAAGGGTAATTAATAAAACGTATAGAGTACATTTGGGAATACATTTCTGGTTAGAAGGTCATTAAGGATCCGGTAAATATGTAACAAGTGTATATGAAAGTTAACTCGTAAAAGATTGATCGCTTCCATACAACTTATGTTTCATTTATTCTATCCAGTATCGAGTTAGGTTTCAGAGCGATTCTATCAGTGAAATGAGATACAAAATGAGACTCACTGATCACGAATTGGATTATTTGTGATAGTGTATAATTTTGAATGAACAGCTCCATTGGTTATTAGTGAGGAATTCGTGCGGTTGTACTCACTGTACTGTGTCGTATACTATGAATTTATTATCATAATGTAATTCACATTAAATTGAAGTGGATGCCAATATTCGTAACGGTAAATTACGTTTTGACCAAAATGGAATATTTAATTTATAATCATTGTATGCTACATTCCAACGAATATAACATTCTAGCAGTGCTGATTATAAACTATTTGCCCCCTAAATACATCCAACGAGATTCGATAAAAGTATATCAAGGGGTTTAAGCAAGCATTCTTTCTGTATCGTAACGGCACCACAACAGAAACTTCCGCTCTAAGACGCCAAAGTTTCCCCATTTGGAAGTTACGATCGCGCAATCAATAAAAAACCCACTGATTGAACAGACCGCCACGCCCATACGACTTGGGAGTTCGGATAAAATACAAATATACTAAAAATGCATTAAGTTATTCTTTATTAAAAAAATCTCCATTATTACATCATAAGACCGAATCCATATAATTTAATAAGACATTACAAACACCGGCTTACCCTAAGGACAAAAAGTTTACCCAAATAGAATTCTTTTATCTATATTAATGAGAAAGTTTGCGGTCACAAAGCCCCCTGCCGGTCGTCGCCGTGCGACGTCAAAGGAGATTAGGTTCGTTTACACAGTTGTGCTTTTGCCCATTCTAATGCTCGATTCACCCCGCAGTCAACTAAGTCTTCCTACATATGGCTAGTGGTCAGTGCTAAAAAGTGAAAATAGTGCTAAATAGTATAGCAATAAAAATGGCTTGGGGATACTGGTCTGCGTCGTCGGTTATGCCGGATCGTGGTCGGAGTCCACGTCGGGCTGGTACCTCGGTGGTTCACTCTCACCCAAACCCACCAACCGCAAGAGAAGTAATGGAAACACACGATGAAAGTATTATACATACTGCTTCGACGTCTAGAGACAGCCGCGATCATTCTGCATCCCCACACTCTTCTTCAAACGGCGGACATTCCCACCACCACGAAGTTCGACACGCGGTACCGGCCAGCGCTCTCTTCGGAGAGAGTTACGGAGAACTTTCTAGAAGACCGTCTCTAGATCTAGGTTCTGTGAGAAGTGCTTTAGCATCTTGTTCAGGCGGCGGGACGCTAAGTGCAGGGTCAACATTAACGCGTGGCGGTACCCTCGCGGATTATTTACCACCGACGCCGTGTCCACACCACCACCGAGTATATGTGGACCATCACAAACACTATGAACAGCCCATTCAGCCAGTGCATGTGGGAGTGCCTCACCACTCGCACTCACATGCTTCAAGTCGACATCACACGGACGACGAAGACGACTTGGAACCTGCGTATGCCACAGGTAAGTATTTTATATAAAACATATGAACTTAACAGATTTATTTGCAAAGTGAGAACATGTAGAATGCAATTAGATCTAACAATGATATAAATTCGGCTCATTGTCAAAGTTTCTGTCGCTTGTCTAACCGTGATGAGATTCGGTCGTTAGTTTGCTCGCATCTACGCTACATTAGGCGGCAAATGAAAATGCCACGATGAATGCCCGACTAAAAGTAGGCCACGGGCCACAAAACACATTAACAGGGAAGACCAAAGTTTAATTAACACGGTACTTGGGAATTGGCCTTCAACTTTCTGAAGCTACGCGAAGTTGGGTGATTGTGATGGCCGACATTAAATGTTACTATATAATATAATTATTACCTTAATTAAGAATTCATCAGTTGCTTCTCCGTCCGTTGTTATTAATGATGTTTCCACTTGAAGTTTATTTGAACTACATGTTTGGCGACAAATTGTTTTGTTTGTTTTTTTCATTGTACGATTTAGCATTTCATTATGCAATATCAACATGCTTTTATAATTTAAATGTTAATTAATCAAAGTGACATTAATGTACACACCTGGGTTTAATTCAAGTTAACGTCGCTGACTGGACGAGACACCGAGCACGCAGGCGACTCAAGGCCTCATTATGTCGTTCTATTTCTATGACACAATGACATTACACTTCGTCCCCTTACAGTTTCTCGCTAGTTGTCTATACATTCTATATAAATAGAATAAAGTATAATAATCGTACTTTTTATTTTATTTTACATCAGTACATTACAGTATGGGTACATAATTATTATTAATGATGCTACCAAAAATATAAATACAATCGTTCAATTGAACAAAGCACATTGCTTGTAACTAATGGATTCCGTGAAGTATGATCTTTTTCTATTTTTATTTTTCTTTGAGTCTCCTATTACATGATAAGGGTAAGGGAAAACTAAAATATAAAAACGTTTGCTCTCTTACAAAATAATATAATGTTTTCGATAAATAATAAATTTTAATCCAGCTTTATTTTATCTGCTTAGATTTCATTTATTAATTATCTTTGTTGCTGTATACCAAGATTACTTGTGATTAATTATATTATCGAGGTAAAATAACGAATTTATTAGAGAATTATGTTTCCAAAACAACTGTCGAAAACTTCTTTTCGTTAAAAAAAAGCTAAAACAAAAAAAAATATATAAGTTTTCTTAAAGTATGTTTATCTACCCGCCAAAAAAAATAATGCTTCACATCCACTTTAGATAATTTCGTGTACATATATCCACAATGTTTTACTTCACTTTACTTGATTGAAAAAATATGTTTGTTGAAACGCAGGTGAGGTGTTATATCAATCTGTACGTATCACCCCTAATCCAACGTGACGAGATAAAGCGGAAAAAATGTCAATCTATTGTAAAATTCGTTTCATGCATGGCTTATTTTTCGAGACATGTTTATAACGGTTTGTATTCAAGAGTTTTGTTCTTTGGATTTTCTTATGAAAGAATTTGACTATATTTGTACGTTTGAGTGTTTCTAACTTGAGACCTAGATTGATTTCTATGATATTTCTTTTTTTTTTTGCGTCTACGCGAATATATCCAGGTTCATATCTAGTATTATATGAATCAACTCTGCCCAAATCTAAGTTATGACTTCCAATCGTGTGTTGCTTAAGTTAATTAAAAACACAGACTACCCTCATAACACGCGAACGAATTTTAATTTCGATAACAGTCATTTACGTTACGGAGAGTTAACGAAATGTATAGGAAATTGGGTTTTATTTTTATGTGCTTTCGCTTGTGCTGTTAACAGTTGCCGCCGACGGATATTGGCTGTTGAATTTATGGGATACTTTTTTATAAAAAACATATTTTGTATTAACGCAAGATGACAATATTTGCAAGTATATCAAACTATGAAACTGTTTGCTTTCTTTATTGACAACGTTAGTAGTTTAAATTTTAAATCTAGCCGTATATATTAAACGATATAAGAATGATTTACGTTGTCACAGCTGAAATACAACATAAACGTAGCCCGGAGCTTTGGCTTTGGGTATGTATGTGAAACACGACTATAGATTAGCTCGCCGCTGGATATCAAACGGTCAATATATCCAGCACATTTCCAATTTACATTTAATTAGAACCTAATATGTACGTATTAATCATAGTTACTTCAAATAGATCCGTGACCTATGATTTATTTAGCGTAATTGTATTGTATTAGTATTAATTGTGATCTTTTATTAATATATACTTCAAGGTTCTCCAACTACCCTCGTAATGTCACTGTCATTAATAATTTCATTCTTCTTGTAGGTATTGTTATTTTTAGAGCTTTTGTAAAATGACACCGAGTATTTTTTTTTCTTGTGTACCTTACCGGCGTTTTTATTGTAGAAATTCTAAAAAGATTTCTTTCTTTCTTTTCAACATATCCCAATTTAGCCTTTATGATATTCAGACAATTGTCGACTTTTAAGTGAATATTTTGATTAATGCAATATAACACTCAGTAAATGGGTCATCAGTGTGATATATAGACTGGAGGAGCATGTTAAAGTCTAAATTCGTATAATAAATAAATGACTGAACTAGGTCGCCCTTTCGTTGTTCTCTCCACCGGCGGCCAAGTGAATGGAACGGATAACATTCGCTGCAAATCATTCTCATTCATTCAGGCGTCTGATATCTGTTATAGCGAATGTGGATTTTTTTTACTCTAGTCACTTGCAGTTACGAGTTAAGATTATTTATAAATTACACATAAATGTCTATAATCATCATTGTAGTTATATATTTTTTTGAAACCAATATACAATCATAGGAAAATTAAAAAAATTACATGAATAAAGAAAATTAAAGAGAAAAAACATATGTATTTCTTTATCATTACTTTTGTATATTTTTTTTTAATAGAGTAGAGTCTATGTTGGTGGTAAATAAAAAAAAATATGTATAGTTTCCACAGCCCATGGGGCTATAAAAGTTTAAACGTGTTCTGAAGTGGGTTTGTGTTTACGAAGTAGGTCGATGGAAGCCCGGGGCGGTTAGCGCCTACAATGTTACCTTACAATGCACGTTGCAACTATTTTAAGGTAACTTGTGTGTATGTTCAATATAACTGTGTGATTGTCTCAATACATTTCATCCTATACACGTATATATATATATATTTGTGTGTTTGTGTGTGTGTGTGTGTGTGTGTGTGTGTGTAGTGCGTGTATTCAACTTGATTCACAGAAAGTCTTTAGAACGCTGTGCATTGACCTGCATCAGTGTGTTCTGTCTAAGAATATTGTACTGAAATTATTTTTTAATTAATAATATCATTTTTTGTTGTCACAGCAACAACGCTTTAAATATTAATAATATTTATGTGACCATTAGTTAAAATCGCTACGAACATTACATTATTATATTAATTATATTAATTTTTGAGGTGACATTATTTTCATTGTTTTTATTTCGTAGTTTATACGTTTTGTTTTAATTTACTTATCTTATTAATTCCAGACAGATAGATAGTTTTGATTTAATTTAATATTTTCTTTCTAATGTAATTAAATTTAACTGAACAATAGAATATTATTTTGGAACATTTTATGATAGTATGTAACATAAAAATTTGTTTGCTTCTAAAAAAATATTAAACAAAAGCTTATTAAATGTTTTTGTATTATCTATGAAACGAACAAACTGTTTTTTAATCTTAAACAAAACGACACAATGTCGTCCAAATGTTGAGCAGAACGAAACAATAAAAAAATCTTTGTACTGAAAGGGTTATGGAAGGAAAAGCCAAATAAAATACGAAAATCCACCTTTCATATGAAAATGTAGAAAGCCTCAGAATTCATTACGAAAACTCATTCGAAAATTTAAATCAAAGGCTAAAAGGCATAATTTACACACAATATTTGACAAGGGTAACCCTTTGACTATTCCCGTTGACAAGAGGGACGTAAATAACGTATCCATTCTACTATTCCACGATATCTCCTAAACAATCCAATTTCAAGGAAAATGGGTTTGGTTTTGTGCCAAATTATCTTCAGCCTTGTTAGTTTAAATATTTTAATTTTGTTACGTTTTCGTGAAGTAAATTACTTTTAAAAACTTTTATAATGAATAAGTGAGTTAACTTTATTTCGTACGGTCTGAGATTATATCGGAGAATATAATTAAATTCGATATTGTTCCACAAATTCTTAGATAGGTCAGATTGTAACACAGCAACAAGTTCAACTTTCCACTAAAGGAAATTCGACTTTAATACATATAAAAAAAAATATAAAATCAATTGCCACTTATTGGAACAACCAACAAAGGGAAATTCAGCTCTGCTCTGCGGTATTTCAGTTTAAAGTCAGTGAAGGGGAAGTTTGGGTCAATAGCTTCTACATTTATTCGCGGAAATAGAAATTACTCTTCCAAGTTGTTATTTTCGTTACAAAGGGTTCTCGTTCGATCGTGATTTTTCGATAACGAAAGAATTGCCTTCACGATAAGTTTTATTAATTGATATTTGGTTAGTATTTGACTAATTTTTAACATGATTTGATCTTGAATTACCTTGAATACCTAATTCAAGATCATTATAAATTAATTATTTATATAAAACCATGCTAAATATATATATATATATATATATATATATATATACATGTTATATATATATATATATATATATATATATATAGCCATAATTAATTAAGATTTTTGTTATAATATAAAACCTACTGACTGTCACTAGTTCCAATGAGGGTCGACCATCTTAGAGATAACTTATATTTTCACCAATCCGAAAGCTAAGCTAAGAACCATCACGACGGATAACGCTTTCGATAAAAAACCTCACTCAAATTGGTTAATCCGTTTGGGAGCTACAACGTCACACACGCAAACTCCCAAAACACATAAATATATACAAGTACGTATATCGTTGAGAGATAAGATAGAATATAAAATTGTATTAAATGAAAGGCTTTGTACGCACGGTTCTATATAAATTAACACGATGACCTATTTGCATTTATGGCATAGAACCATTATTAAGGTCAAACTGGAATCGGTCCAAATAAAATTGGAAGGCATTCAGCAAGTATCGCAACACCGACTAACCTAATTACTCTCTGGAAGACGCTACAGTACTTTGTAATAAATATACAAACAAATAGAATGTAATGAAATGTTGTATTCGACTTTGTAACTGAACCTTTACATCGTTTAAGGAACTTTATAATTAAATAAGTTTTCATTATATCATATTTATTAAGTATTTTTCTGTACAGAATATATTGTTATAAATAACGTCAATTTTAATGTGTGTTATGGCTGGTTTGATAACCATATATAACCTAGGTAACCAATAGTTAGTACCTCAATATAACATAACATAATTAAGATCTCACATTGTCGGGGCGGCCGCGTCTGATCCGCCTCTCTTGGCACGTCCTCCGAATTTATACGATCCTCATCCTCCAGCTACCCGATGTTATCTAGTATCTCTTAACTCTCATTACGTTGAGACGTGAGAAAACTAATGTCAAAGTCCGTTTTATTTCCCAAGTATCGATAGGTTTGGGTTAAGAATTTACAGATTCAAAGTGTATCGAAGCTATACAAAGTCTAATTTGTTTCCTCGTAAAATAGATAATGATCTGGGTCCATTATTACTTTTATGGTCGGTTTCTGGAAGGATGACTAGAGTAAAATTGTTTGGACAGCGTTAAGAGTTGTGATTGGATGTGTATTACGCCATTCTGATTGGTTATTCGGTTAGTTTATAAATGTATGATTTGACAGCATTGTTTTTTAATTATAATTTTCGCGAGACAGTGTAAAACTACCACGATAGTAGGATCGTTACATATATAAACAATTCGCTGTCATAAAACATTAATAAAAATTCTTTAAAGCAAAATTATTGTAATGGAATTTTCATTTTATCCGTCGCTCCGAATGTTTCGCTGCAATCGTATTTACGCGTAGAGGTGTCCGAAACACACGTATAGTTGATAAGTTCACAGTTTTATTTAAAGTCAATAACCTCCCCAAATATAGATATATAATAGAAATATAGTAATAGTAAATATAAAAGCTTATTTAGCATATCTCTTCGATGTTAATATATTCAGTGTGCAAATCTCAGCGCTATGTAACATTGTGGATATAAAACTCGCCAGCATTGAATATTTCCTTTTATATGCCAATACCAAACTTCTGACGCTCTTACCGAGGATATAAATATAAATTTTCTGTTAATATTATTAGTGAACATTTAAATTTTGTGTTAGTTTTCTAGTATTTATTTTAATAATTTTATTCATTTTCAATAAAATACTCTTAGAACATAGGATACTCGGAAAGTTTTGTGAGACAAAAATATACATTTTCTGTAGACAACACATACGTTTCTTTATATATCAAATAAGTCTCCAACAGCGTCTACATAAAATTTCAAGAGTCTGAGTCAATTTTCAAAGTATTTTACCAATATGCAACAAGTACTTCTCCAGAGCCCTTCTTGAAAGCAGTGAGCGCATCTTTTGGCGTTGAGAACTGTTCTCCTTTGGCCTGGTTTTTAATTTTAGGGAGAATGTTAAAGTCACACGCGTTTCCAGCACTTTCCTATCATTTCACTTGGTTTAGACGTTGGTGTATATTTCAAACAGCCTTACTTTTGACACGCTGTTGTTGCATATTTCTCGATCATATTGATGAAACCAAAATTCAACTGTTAGGGTAAAAACACGATGGTCTTAATTAATCAATTATATATATCATTTAACCCGCGTCTGCTTCTGAGTTTCGGTAATATTTTGAAATTTCCAGCGCGAAAGAATCCTTGTTAAGAGTTTTATAAATTACCATGAACTGCTACCGATCCAATTTACTGTGAGATTGTGCTGAAGCTCCTCGTATATAATTTTCTGATATCAAATTTTTCACTTGGAACACGTTATGCTCCGTAACAAAAATCAAAGGACGAAGACGGAATAGACGATCATTCACACTTCTTTAGAATTCAAAGCATACATAAATACTACTTGAAATCTATTAAACGATTCATCACATTTCAAGTTGATCTTAAAGTAAAAAATATAGCACGTAAAAATTCCACAATTTACACAAAAAATTATCACTCGCCAGCGTTCCATACGTATTATTATTATAGAAAAACTTTCTCAGTGACCGACATATCTTATATAAATTTAAAAATAAACATTACTTAATTGGTTTTGTCAATCACCTACTTCTTCATTTTTAGTTTATACAAAAATACTATGACATGTTTGTTGCAAACTATTACTATATAAATTTGGAAAGTTATCAGATAAATCACTTATTCTATTATTCTTTATACAATTAATTTTCAGTACTACCATATTTTTTACAATATATCCTTGTGCAAATAGAATGAAATATGATACAACTGATTTAAATATATCTGAGGTTTATATTATTTTAATAAAATTCCATAAACCCCTCCCTTTAAAGCTTCACGCCACATTTATTTTTTAATACCCTGTCACAAGTAAATATTAAAAATATTTCTGATTTCTATTTATTTATAGTCGTGGTGCTACTTCAACCGTTTACTGGTGAGGTAGGTTTATGTTTATTGAGTAGTATTTCTTTCTAGAAGTGAAATGTATTATTAGTATAACGAGAATTGATAACCACATAACCTATAAAAATGTTACATATAATCGACACATAGTTTTTAAATGTTTTGAATATTCTTAAAAGGCCAGTATTTTGCTTATTGACTTCAAGTAAGTCTTTTATTCGCATCTAAATACACGTTCCACATAATTTTCTATGAGTACATAAAAATAGATATGCTAGAACAAAAAATTTAGTACGTGTATGCTGTGAACGCTAATATGTGGGTAGTCTGCAATATAATATAGTTACCGCCAGCAACAGAGCGCATCCTTTTAAAGCGCTACGTACTAGTTAACTCGATTTTTGTCTATAAAATAGTTTACTAAATTATGAAATCTAGTTAGTAGTGTTTAAGGAGGTTTAAATTTATAATCGATCTGTAATCTGAGATTATTATCAATATTTGAAGGCTGTCTACGAAATCCATTCGCCGGTTACTGGCATTGAAAATTATGGAAATGATTTTTTATGTTAAAAATTGTTAATATTAGTCTCTATATGGTCATATATTTTAACGTAAGTATCTAATATTAAAATATTATTCTTCGGTCACGGCTAATTAAAAATTATTATCTAAGAAAATAATGTAAGTGTATACATTGGAGGTCGGCCAAGTGTTAGTTAATATAATCGCAATGTTAACCGGACAATGGGTGCTTAATTTGTAAGCTGCATTATAAATCATGATTGTTTTGTTGGTTTCCACCTAACTTCCTATAAATTGCAAGCTGCGAGCTCGCGTTAGTGTTGTTTGTGTTAAATTGTTTATTAGTGTGGGTATGTGTACGATAGGGATATTTAATTTTTAATTATTGCGTAGTCTTTATTGTTTTTTTTTTGTTCTTTAATATTTACCTAACTGGCCATCATTTATTTCTCTACTTGAGTCATGTACATTTAAATGAATGAAATAACGTGTTTAAACATTTTTTTTATTGCTTGTGTAAATGAAGTTATTTAATTAACGTTTTTCGGGAAAGCTTTCTAAATATATTTATAAAGGACTGCTATCTAAATATATTTAAAAAGGACCGCAAGCAACTTCTTATTCTTCCCTGGACAAAAATAGTTGATTTTGTAATGAATATTTTTTTGTGTTTCTTTTAAAATATATACTTTACCAAAGAAGTATATAAATGATTATGACATTGGTAAAAAAAAACCGTAAAGTGACTTGGTATCGGATTCATAAATAAAGCTCGTCTCAGGACCACACTCCATCAGTCGGAGCACCTTTTAATTTATATACCGCGATATTAACTCAGTGAGACACTCAAAAATTATACATAATTCGAATACACCGAAAGGCTTTGAGAGTCAAGTGGTATGAATTATAATTTGCATAAAATTCGCGCCACCGTCGCAAAATATGCTTTGAGGTGTGTTCACCTTCAACTGATATTTATTTAGACGTATACTGAATGCAAGGGGGTGTATGAGGGATGAGTAAAAAAAATTTGACCTCCAAAATTCGGTTATTCTCACCACTCTAAAATATAAAATTGAATACACGTCTCGTTTCAAAGGAATTCTGTTGTGAGAGCTTCGTATGTGGATAGCGAAATAATTTTAATTACATGCATGTTTTGTTGTTTTGGTTATCTTGTAGGTTCGTAATGTGTTATGTAACTGTATTTTTTTTGAAAATCTTACAAAATATCATATTTAATGTTGTTATTTTTTGTTACAGGTAAGCATTTATTTGGATTTATTGCTAAATTATTGTAAGTTAATGCTATAGATCCTCGAATATTAGTAATTATTAAGAACAATGTGGAAAATTATATTAGTGAAAATTTTTCAGAATATATTTTTTTCGTATATTGATTTTAGTTATAAAATACTTACTATAACGTCGTAATTAATGTATATAAATATAATTACAAATTGCCTCTTATGTTTGTAAATTAGGACAGTTTGACTGCAAAAAATGCTACCATTAAAGTTCTTAATAATGTGCTTAACAACTAAATTGACAAAATAAGTATACAACAGTATAATACATTCATAATCTAATTGTCACAGACACAATACACAATAAACCAAAATGTTGTCCCAGAACCATCTCAAACACGCTCCGAATCAAACACCGCGTCTGGCGTAGCGCGTCTTAAGCCTCATTAAATTCACAATTCATTGAACCGATATTAAATCATCTCACAATATTCATCTCACATACACGAAAAGGTTAAAAGCTACACATATAAATTTATTTCTAACTAGAATATCATGAATATGATATTTATATTATCCATCTCGGTAGAACCTAATGATGTGGTACTCATCCCATCTTGGATGAGGAGCCACTTACCTCTATATTTCTTTAAATTAAAAAAGTACTCAGTTACATTTATCTTTATTAAAATCACATGTTGTAGCGATCGTTAAATATTAAATATTCTTTCATATGTCTTTTTGTAATATAATATTGATATACAAATATCCCCCCATATAATGGTAGTGACAAACACTTAAAGTCCTATAATAAGTTCACGTGTCTCCTATCACGCGATATACAAACACGTTGGGCTTGGCACGCCGCCTAGTCGATACTTGTCTTGATCACTTCTAGATATACAATACAATACTATTTCACTTATTAAATCCAAATGAAATAACATTCATAATCATACTAATATAAAATATATATATATATATATATATATATATATATATATATATATAAATGAAATAGACAACCTCTTAATGTTTAATATCCAAGAGTTGGCAAAATGTTTGAATCTTTTACTCCGTATCATTTTCCTCAAAGTCCTAACGAGTGACTCGATATCGATAAATAAAGGATGAGTGATGGGACATATCGATATTCGATCAGATCCGTCTGGACAGTATTTAACATAGTAGGTTATGGTCAATAAACGTCTGCTCGGTGCCACTATAATCCATCACTTTTACTAATAAATATATATCGATAATGGTTCAGTAATACCACTTAAAGATATTTATCAAACACGACCTAGAAGAAAATTTATCATTGTTTGTTTCCTTTAAATCTGTTGTTCTTGATATGATACAATCTATAATACTAGGATCCGCCAACCGTACGCGGCGGGTGTTGAGCTGAGCCCCTCTCCTTTCTTCTTTTCTTGATAACTTTTGAATGGCTAAACATTTTTTCAATCTGTTTTCGCTACAACATCCGCGTTCGACATGAGAAAATTTTTAGCTAATTAACTCGTCGCATTCTGGAGACAACTAAACACAAAAAAAGGTCTCCCAAACGGTTAAGAGCTTCGCTTACGCTCAGCTCAATAATTATATGCATACTTACGTGATAGTTATTTCTCATTTACTAGTTTTGAAGTAAGTTGTAAGGGGGCACCGAATTCTTAATTTACCACAGAGCCTTTGTAAGCGCTCCCAAGTTACAAGATACTTTCAGCGAAGTTTAAGTTGTAGAGACTTAATGAAGTAAACATTTCCTGAATTTTCAAAGTAACGCATACGTGTGGCGTGCTAGTGGAACAGTAATAGTGACTTCATATGTGACTTTTTAATAAACGCATGGTGATGTTTTAAAGAGTACCTAAAGAAAGATAACTAAAACAGAAAAGATTAGAATACTAGAAAAAATATGTTAAAAAAGTTGCAATACTTTTCTTAGGGTCAAATCTTCGAACCTATTGACAGTATATGTCTCCATGTCCTAAAACAAGTTAATTGATATAATTATATACACAGAAAATATATTGAACTAAAAATAAAGTAGATAGATTAGTTGTTGTCTACGTTACACACACGTACATCGATCAATCTCTCTTTATCTTTTCACAAGATAACAATGAAAGCCGTCTTAAGCGAATTAAGAGTGCTTTAAATTTACGCGTATTTATATATAAATAATACAATATAATAAATTGTAAACTTTTAAATTATAATACACAGTAAAAAAAATTTAGATGTTTAAAGATTTTTTTTATATATATATAATGTAAAAACCTTTTGCTTGTGTTTTAATCTATCAAGCTGTCTTGATTTTCTGCTTCGTCGCTTCAAGACAATGCGGTATTTGGTCCACGTTTTTATATATAAAAAGATTATACCGAACGTAACAATGGTTTTATTTTATGCTGAATTTTACAGGTGTATATTTACAAAGGTATTTATATATAAGCACCTATACATTATATATTTAAAATATTTACACGAAACGAAAGAGATTATTTACTGTATAAAGAATTTTTATATAAAGTCAAACTTCTATGAAAACTCACGTAACGCTCGAAAACTTTGTATGCCACCGCTTATATAGAATAAAAACAAAATTTCTTTGAATTCATATTTCAAGAGGCAAGCCTTTATAAAAGTTTAGAGGTTTAAACGTTGTCCATTCTTTAAAGTTATTATGGCGTTTTAGAGGCGTTTTCTTCGGCGATTTTCTTTCATGATATATCGGTTACAAGTTGGCGAGGGTCCTTCCTTGTCGTTTTGCGATGCTTCGGGCTCTAACGATCCAGCTGTAATCTTTTTATTGTATCCCACAAGTATTAAGATAAAGTTATCTAATTAAAATATATATTTTACTGAGTCCATTTATATTTTATATAAATTTAATTTAAAATAAAATAAAGAAAGAGGATATTTTTTATTAAATTATTAAGGTTACAAAGGCCTCGTGAGCCGAACAGACCTTTTCGGCGTCCGTCCAAAATCTCAGGGAGATAATTATTAACAACCAACTCGCTAAACACAATGTATGTCCGTAGCTAAATCCATACTGTATAAGGTAAACTGTTACAATGTTAATGGTACAGTGAAATGTTATTGCCGTACTGCACCTGCCCGCTGCCACGGTTGTAATTATCACCCCCCCCCCCCTCCCCCCTCCTCCCCACCACTAGCCGCCTCGTTTCAATATTAATCCCTTACTCTTCGGGTATTCCAAGTATTTATAATAATTTATTGTTCACGATTGTGCTATAAATCGTTTGAGTTCGGTCATTATCAATTTTGCGGGAGAATTTATTCTACAAAATAATTAAGAGCTTCCAAGAAAAATAATGAACAAAGGCGGCGACAGCGTGGCTATGGACAATTTGTAATCTCATTTGTGATATAAGGACGTGTACAGACCGTTTTAAAATATCTTTTTTTTTAATTTTTTTTTATAATATAAACGTTTTATCACAATAATGTATTCAAGTCCGAATGACGTCACTAATGACATAGCATTCGGCCTTATCGTAACCTTTTTAATGGCGTTGTCGGTTTAAATAAGGGTGGAATGACGTTAGATAAGGGCTTTGTTCCGCCAACAGGTGTCGGTGGTGTTAGAGGATGAATAGTTTTTGCCGTATCGGCGCTGTGCCTTCGAGATAGCGCCTGAATGGGACGGGTCGGAAGTGTATTGAGGCTTTTAATTTTACTAATGTTCATTTTATGGTTAAATTGTTTTAAATATCGCTTTATGACTAGATTTATGGCGTATTTAATATTAATAATAATGTGTATATACATCCTAAATGACTATGACTTAACATTTTAGCATTTAGTGGAAATTAAGCTACGAATTCGTAGAGATATGCTACGAATTCGTCTTTTTGTAGACAAACTCTAGAAATTTGAAAAATAAGCGTAACATCACTACAAATCACTACGTTTCAAATATCGATGACTGTTCAAACATAAATTCAAAATAGTACTATTTCTCAGCTATAGCTTAAACAAAGACAGTTATGCCGTATATTATTGAACTGGGTCGACGATCATTCCCATACAATATTTCATAAAATATTTTAAAACATTATACATTCTGTGAACGCGGCTTAAAAGAGCAAGTCAAACCAAAGTATTAATGTGTCCAAGTCTGCGTTATCTTTTGGAACATGTGTAGTTTTTGGATTCATTCCAACGCTCGTGTAATCTCCTCTGTCATACCGAATATGGCTAATGTAAATCTTGTTAATTCTCATTTATTAATGAATATATATACGAAGAGGTTTTAATATTTAATTACAGGCTTTTGTATTTGATATCCTTTATCTTTGTGAAAGCTTTGAACTTTAAACATAAAAACTTATGAAAGAATGTTTTAAAGTTAAGATATTTCCAATAATAGAATTCCTTGTGCAACATAATGGCCACCCCACTCAAGTGTTCTCGTATAATCGGCTGCAGTCTCTCCAGTCTTGAGCGCTAATAACGCCGGTACTCGAGGAAACTTACTCTAATACTACTTTTAAAATGATTATCTACTTATAAATTGTCTCTTAATAGTGGACATTCACGGTCTAATGGCCGCCTATATTTCAAGCCTTGAAGTTTTATGGATATCATATTTCATACTCGAGACCGATGTTAAAAGTTTTTATATAAATTAAAAGATTATATATATATATATATATATATACTATAACTGTCCAACAAACTATGTATGTATATCTTTATTTATTTCTATATATTAGTAATATATATGTATGTGTTTAAATTAATAAAGTTTCCACATTCGCTATGGCAAAATACTTTTGTAAGCAATAAAAGGTTAATAATACAAATGTACTAACAAAACACGCCAAAGAATACAGCAGATGCGACATTGTTAGGAACTATTCGGTATGTTTGTCTACGCGTTCCGCAAATCTAATAAAAAGTTAGTAGTCGTATGTTACAATTGTTTGCCGACTCAACTACACGGGAACGCTAACTTGTCAATATTTGAGTTTACTTCTCGACTTTTAGAACGTTCCGTTTTTGTATAAATAAAAATTTATCGAATATTTTTATTCAACTTCAACTAATATAATAAATTTATTCTTTAAATTTCTATATCAAAATATAGAATTCCACATGTTAAGAAACTCACAAACAGCATTCGGCTCGCTCTCGGCGACACTTGTAAGTACTAGGATACCGTGAAGCACGTACCACTGATATTGAAACTTGTAACTTTGAGTGCACGTGCACCCGCCTCATAATAAAATTTACTAAGATATTCAAGTGTGTGTGTGACTCCCTTATATATTTATATGTTTAATGAAAATACTAATTGTATAACATGTTGTGTTTTCCGGCTTTAGCCTTTATTCTTTTTTTGAGCTGACCGTAAGCAATGCTCTTAACCGTTTGGGAAACTTTTTTTTGAAGCAACATCACATAAAAACTACTTAACCGATTTGAATAAAAATTGGCAAAGCTGTAGAGCTTGGGAATGGGCATGTTTAAAAAAAACAGAATTAAAATATCTTATTCCGTTCAGAAGCGATGGTCAAAAAACTGTTTCCTGTATAGACTTAATGTTATCAGAATTTCCGCGTATGCCGATCGTCAACCTAGTAATACGCTTATAAGCAACATCAATTAAAAACTACTAAATAAATATATATATGTATATAATATTATATTTTATTTAAAAGGGGAGGGGGCTCAGCTCAACTCCCGCAGCGCACGGCGGCGGATCCTAGTAAATATTCATTTAAATTTTTACCAAATGTTACCAACCATCTTAGTGTCAAATTTAAAACTACTTACTTACTACTTAATAAATAAATTTTCCCTACAATTTACAATCCCTAGGTCCAGTTTAGGTATTATTTCTTTCCAATCTCTAATATCTTGTTTAACAACAAAACACACGGTCCAACTCATATAAATGATATTAATGTGTGTAAAGTTATTGTAAAGTTTCCTAAGCAGAGGGTTGGAGGCGGCCAATGTAGTATTGAATTTCTAACTTCTAACTTTCAAGTTGCTTGTTCTTGTGGAAATCTATACTACAGATATTAATTACAGACGATTTATGTTAACTTTAATTAGTTAATAAATAATTGTTATATTAACTTTCTTGTTTGTTAAAATTACAACGAATCTTATATCTCTTTTGTAAAACTTTAAAGTTGTAGATAAAATACATTTATATATCTATAGATATAAATAAAGTTATGTGTGTGTGTGTGTGTTTGTAATACCAAATTAACAGCTTTTCACTAAATGCATATGACTATTAAAAGCGTACTTATAGACTATACGCTACTTACATAAAAAAAATCTTTGTCTGTCTCTCTGTTTGGTCCGGTTAATCTCGAAAACGGCTGGATCGATTTTAACAGGATTATTACTGACCGATAGCTGATGATATAAGGAGTTACTTAGGCTACTTTTATTAAAAAAAAAAAACAACCAGTAATAAATATTTTTTAATTAAATAACTATATATTAAGTACTTCATGGTGACATTTAATATCAAGCTCACAGCAGACATGAACTATAATAAAAAAAACTATTATTAATGTTTGTTTGTGCTGTGTTAAGTTACAGAAGTACTTCGAGAGTTAAATTAAAAAACTCGGTGAAGTAAACGTTGCAATAAAAACATTAACTCCATATTTTTATTACTTAATAAATTACTACACAATATTTTATACATTAGAGCAGGAGACACATACATGTACACAGATCTCCCTACTAGTGCTCCCAACTGCTGGAAATATTTAAAAAAATGGCTACAACGTGCATTGAGACACTAATTATAATTGTTTTCTTGCCTTTGAACAATTTAAATCACTTGTTTTAATCCACCAAAAGCTCTGAAAAGGCATTATTTAAGATACTTGTCAAAATGATTAATTAATACTTAATTTAAAATCTAAACAATCCTATTAAGCAAGGATAAAATTTGGATTTTTTTACCAACGTATTTTTTTTTTTGTTTTTGATATATTATTATTTATTTTTTTCGTACGATTTAAGAAGGTAACATTCTTTGACGTTACAATTTATGATCATACTTCTGATTAGCGAAAATTTGATTTTATATTATTGAGCTGAACGTAAGCGAAGCTCTTAACCGTTTGGGAGTCTCCAGAATGCGACGAGATAATTAGCTAAAAATTTTCTCATGTATGTTTGAGCCGAACGTGGATGCTATAGCGAAAATAGATTGAAAAAACGTTTAGCCATTTAAAAATTATCAAGAAAAATATAAAGGAAAGGGGCTCAGCTCAACACCCGCCGCGCACGGTTGGCGGATCCTAGTATACATATATCAACAATATTTACATTTTGCTTAATTTTCTATTTCTATTTATCTCAAAGATAATTACGAAATCCTCAAAATTTATTATTAATCTGTTACATTTCTATTGTTGTCTGTAATATAAGATTATTTGATAAATTCATACAATGTTATATATACACGCATATCATACATATAATTGCTGATAGCGAAATGTATTATGTCAAAAATAAACAATAATTTATAATAAAAAAAAATGTTTTTGAAAATAACTAAAATATATGTAAATAAAGCGTCCATATTGAAATCATCGCGTACTATAAAGTTAGCCAATAAATATTTCAAGAGAAAGTTACATTAACTTATTGCTCTTCGTACTTTATCCGTTAGACGTTTTCGTATTTTACTTCTATTTATTTTATAGTAAAGGGTGAGTCGGTACCTTTAATTTTATTATCAAATATAATATATTATATATTGAATTAATTATATGTTAATTAACATATTAAGTTATAATGATCTTAAATATTAAGTAATCTCATTAGTTCTGAATACAGACAGGTATTAAAGGCAACACTAAATAACCGATTAATATAGTTAACTAAGCCCATAGAATATCAGCAACAGGTAGGTAGGTAGGTGAAAGGGAAAATAATTAATCTTCAACTATTAATCTTACTTTCCCCAATATTAACATAACTTTGTTATATGTAAGTTTCCTTCATATAAATAGAACCTTATAACTAAATACAGTATAATCTCACTAATCCGGCACTATTTAAAACCGGAGGGTGCCGGATTACTGGAATGTTCGGATTACTGGGTTATAGTAAAAAAATCATAGGTAATGAATAAAAGAAAGCATTTCATAGAGGGAATAAGTGTATGTATGTAATGTATTAAATTAACACGTACATGTGTAAATACTTAGTTTTAAAATATGTAATCTTTAATTGAGCTCTGCTTTTGTGCAACTTGTAGTCCTTGCTTAACAACCTTTTCTCGCATGTTGTGAAGAATTATAATATCTTTAGCAGATATGCCGTTTTCTTCTGCCCATGTTATGCAGGTATTGAAACAAATCAATGCATCATCTGGTTTAACTCTTACAGTTGAAGTAGTTGGTAGCTCCAATGTTTCTACAAAGCTTTCTTCTTGTACTGCTTCATATACAATTTCTTCATCTGTTTCTTCGCTTCTAATGTGCTCTGTTTCTTCGATTCCTTCAAACCAATAATTTAAATTTTCTTCACTTGTCTCCAATCCTTTTTCTGATAGATTTTGTAACCAATCAGTAATAGGCAGATTATATTCAGGATCCCATTCATCTGTATCTTCTGTTTCTAATACATCATTAATTGTAGGCCATAACTTTTTCCATGAAGATTGGATTAAGTTAGATGAAACAGAATTCCAAGCATGAGCGAGAAAGAATACAACATCCTTCAAATTCAATCCTTTAAGGCTCTGTGTTATATCACCATCCTGAGATATAATATGGATCAGCAATTAATTTTTATACAAAGACTTTACTTTTTGGATAACATTTTGATCCATCAGCTGAAGTAAAGGTTTGCAGTTTTGCGGTAGGAAGATGGTTTAGATATTCCCAGCACTTGATTTAAGTCCTTGTTCATTTGGATGGCCTGGAGCATTGTCAAGTACGAGTAAAGCTTTTATGGGCAAGTTGGATCATTTCATAAACTTCTTGACTACTGCCGGTGCCGGATTATTGGACGTGCCGATCTATTGAAGTGCCGGATTAGCGAGATTATACTGTATATCAATTTGTCAGTCTGTTTTATGTAATGTTTTTCACTTTTATTCACGGAATAGGTACGTCTTTTATTTTAATGTCAACTTTTTATAAAAAAAATACGTTTCATGTAAAAAAAGAATAATCTAAATCATTGCAATATACCTTTCTTTAAAGTATGTACGGTAAAAAAAAAGAAATGGCTGAACGTAAAATTTATTATCACGACCGAGTTTAATACAGCCTCCACGACTCAATATAAGTGTAATATCAACACGGTGCAGTAATCTCCCTAATTACACGCTACACGGTCACCGAGTGGTATTTAATACTAGTTTATAAACTGACGTTGCTTATTTGGTGTTTAAAGTAAATCCCACCAGCTCCGAATGCTTATTTATATGACTACACGGTGTGGTGTTTAATATGCTATTGTATTAAAAGTGAACAATTTACCAGAAGATGAAAGATGAAAGTCTTTCAGATTTCGCACGAAGTCAAACATAACGACAAAGTTCACGTAGTATGTGAGAGTTGACTTATATAAATTGATGACACATCCGTTTAACAGGGACCAGGAACGCCCATTTCTCGTCGCCACTACAGCAAAAACCACCTCGACCTCGGTTTCTGAAGTTTTTTGTTCCAGTTAGACCAACTTGTACAGACTCAATCTAGCGCATATGTGACATTAGCTTTTTCTATATCATTTACTGAAATTTAATAAAAGTTTTAATTTAATTCACAATCATATTAAAATAAGAAATATATTTAAAAGCTTTTTCCTATCATATCTTTTTAAATTGGCACACAATTGACTCTCAATCAAAAATTATGAAAAAAAAAAATATCATAAAATGGTCGTTATTAAGGGAATCAAGTGAAGCTCGATGGCGGTACAAAGGCAACGCAAATGAAGAGCTACTCAATCGCCGTCTCAGCTCCTTCAGACCAGTGCCCTTGTGGTGGTAAATATTAAAATAAAAACCGTTTTTTTTAAAAAAGAATAATCGAGAGCCGTCAAATGAGTACGAGTGCTTTTTGTTGTGGATAAATAAATATCATAATAAATGTTTTATAAACGGTTAAGTAAGTATAGGGTCCAAACGAAAAAGTATATAACAAACATAGTTTAATTAATCACCGAAATATAATATATTAATATGTTTGATGTTCACGTATTTATCGATAAATACTTTTGACTTGTTTGTAACCGCATCCGCTGCCACTGCGGGATCAAACGTACGAATTAGGGCGGGCGTATGCGTAACCGCAATGAGCACAGCACTGCTACATTTCAGTGGATATTCCGCAGTGCGACTCACATTGACTGTTAGATACCACCACCAGTTTCTGGGAATACAACGAAGCGGCAATGCAGTTGTAAATTACCCTTGCAGCCGATTATTTTAGTTCTCCACACTGTTTAAGCAAATTCTGGCAGTCTGCGTACCGTATTTAAAACGAGTTTTTGTTGAGTGTATTTCGAATATACTATTTTAATCTTTATGCAGATGTTCATTTTAATTATATGTTAAATATTCTTTTTTAGTCTTGTAAAATTAATTTCTTTGTGTTTTGAATATTTTTTATTTATACAAAATTTCTTAAAATCTATTTTCTTCATAACAACAATAAAACAAAGGATATAACAAGAAATTCTTACATATATTTAAACAAGGAAGTTCCTGAACAATAATAGCTCGTTACCCGACGCATAGTTAGGCATTAGAGTAAGCCGCTCTAAACATTGGAGCGCGGTAAGCGTTTAATGTATGCCAGTATCTCCTGTGTCTATGCAAATGTACGCCGCAGTGTCTTGTGGATGAAGATTTATTTTATGTATAAGACATTTATTATTACATGTAATTTGCTTTTATATATAACATTACAAATGAGGTGTCAGTTCAGTGTTAGTTTATGTTTTCTAGAAATGTTGCTTTAAATAACCATACGTGTACAATCGTATAGCTAACTAAATGCTTGCAAGCTAAATGCTCAACGGTAACTATTAACTTTGTAATAATAGTTTGTAACTTCGCATGCAAATCTATGTGATCCTAAAACTTGTATGAATTGATATAACTTTATTAATAAAGTTTATGAAGCAACTGCACGGTTTTACCAAGAGATTATATTAATTATTTTTGGCTTTTACTAGCAGCTCCATCTATAGACAAACATACATTAAAATATTAGTCATAATAGTTATTTTATATTTTGATTTCACGTTTTAGGATTTGAAATATTTTTTCTCTAAATGTTGTTTTTTTATATTTAATTTAGGTTATACGACCATAAAGTACAGTTAAATAAATGATTTTATGTAGGTTTAAAAATCACAAATAGATAAATGGTTTTTATTTATTCGTATAGAGTGTATAGAAACGGCCTGATCATTTATCACGCATTTTTTAACATTTTCACATTAGCTGACCCTCGTCCGACACATTTCATTCAACACTCGATTTTCACGATTAAAATGTGAATTTGTTTTACAAATTATACTCATTTTATATGGTATCTAACAAAGATGTGTATATTACAGATATACGATAAATATATTTATTCATCAATAACACGGAATTTGAAAATTTACATCTCACCGAACGTACTACATACCGGGTCTCTCGCAGATGAAAACACCAATCGTAAACTTTGCCTCGTAAAACACTGATCGGAGACTTTATACCGCTCACCTCGGGGATAAAATGAAAATGTAGCTAAAAAAAAAATTAATTCTACGACGGATGGTTACTCTTTCCTGCCTTTTCGTTTGTTTTTACTGCAGTATGCTGCTAATCGCTTCGCTGCTTCACGTTTTTGTTTTTTTTTTGTTTATCTTTTTTTTTTTGTGCCGAAATATGGCTACAGATTATGGTATTTAGGTCTCCTCTTTCGTGTTTATGTTTGTTACATTTTTTTTATTGTTACTGAATGTTAGAACAACTTGAAAATTTCATATGAATATGTTTATATTTTTTATATCGCATCATACAAAAAGAACCGTTGCAAATTATGTTTTTTTTAGAAAAATGTATGGTATGTCGCGTGTATATTTTCGAATACCGTCACTTTTGAATGTATAAACACGTATTTTCAATTACTGTACCAAACTGCAAAAGCTTTAAGCCGTGTTTCATGTTTCGAATTGTTTCAATTCGCGCCACCGGGTTCGATGGAGGCTTAAAATAGCTTTTTAGGGTTCAATTCATAAAGGTACTATTGTTATATTGAGGGTTGTTGTCTGGTCGTATACAATGAAAATGTAGTCCATTTGGCAGAAACTATATCTAAATTAAGTTATCCCATTATAAATATTTGTCCACAACACGCACACGTAAACGCAAAACTCACTTTAAAACCTACCGCATTTTCTTGTCCACGAACTACAGTATATTTAGTCGTAAAGCTAAATTGCGTCGTATAAAACAGCAATTCCTTAACACCCTCGCTTCGTTACCGTCGAGTTAAAGGCGGGTAGCCCATAATTCTATCGGAGAGTGAAATTCAATTTTCATCCAGAGGGAGTAATAAAAAATAAGAAGTTTTAATATGATTACCGGACACAGTGCAGCGAATGTCGGATCCGAATCGTGCTTTGATTCATTAGAAATACGATTTTGCTATCCGATGCCATTCTAATTTCCGTATCGATGTGACAAATAGCATCAAATAAAGGATTTCATCCGATCTCGCAATTCATTAGGCTATTTACGTTTATATCAATCAATATTGTGTGCTTCCAATCGAATGTTGTTCAATGTATTTTACTAACACATATATAATACATGTGTGTGTTTACAATATTGGTTCAATTTACTATAATATTAGACATATGTTTAATTAATTTGATATTTTTAATGTAGACTTAATATTCTTTGATAATTACCAGCTGCTATCAGCTTTTCTGGGTATTAGTATTAAATGCAGTCATACGAGCAAGTTTGGAGTGGTATGTCATTATTGACTTCATACTGCAATAGCACGCGAAATGTTCATGCATACGGTAATAACATCAAGATATTGACGACTACGTATATATATTGTTTGCTTTCATTTATTTACTTTAAGTAATCATTTCAAGGAACCAATCGCGACTTTAGCCTTCGATTACATTATTTCATATATTATTACAGCACTTACTTTTAATAGTTTTATTTAATAATTATATGAGATAAGTATTCAGTCGGTACTAAAAGGACTCCATTAGCATTAGTCCAGGTGTGTTTATATAATGTGTTTTTACTCGTGTCACCTGCCCCTTGAGGATAATCTTAAAAGCTGGGGGTTTAGTGACACCGCTCTCGAATCAAGCTGCACTATAAACACTACCAGAGATATTCTATCCCCAAATAATATTTACATTTTCAAAGCGAACGGAGAATTAATTTATAATGTAACAATATTTCATAAATATATAACAATTAGACGAATTCTGTACGGCTTCTAATTGGAATGCGTTTTGGAAGTGTTATAACAATTTTTCAGGTTTTTTACTTGTAGTACGTTGTTCTAACAAATAAGAAAGATTGTTTACCTCTTTGACGAGGTTTGTATATACAGACAGGTGTACAGAAATCATTTTTATATATTTGTAGTACCATTAGGACAAATAATTTTCTGACTGCTCAATATGCAAAATAGCTCCAAAGTTCACAAATCATACAATTTTTAATATCAATATTTAAATGCAATCATATTTGTCTGTAAACAAAAAAAAAACTTTTCATTTAATTCTGCAGTAGCTTTCATTAATATATAGTTGATGTAAAAAATATTCAAAACGTTAACGAATATTTCAATATTCCATTTGCTTAATTGCTTCATTTTTTGTTCAATGTACAATTTCATACTATCTGTGAGCTTTTAAAACTTTCAGCGACCCCGGCCCGAGAATGGTATTCGAGTTTGCAAAAATAGTGCAAAACATCATTCATTAAAAATCTTTATTATTTTGTTTTTCTTTGATGAACTTTTGCCGAAGAAACCAGAATTTATCATACTTCCTCCAAATGTTTTAGTCTTGTATGCTTATATATTTTTTGGTGACATATATAACTTGTATTTTTATATGATATATTAACGCTGCAAAATCAAACGTAAAATTGTTTGAAACGTTCACAACCAATGCTTTTAAGGTAATATACAATTATCCGTACTTTACAGGGTAAGCCAAGAGCAATATAATATTTTATGCGGTAAGTTATGGCTTCACTATGTACTTCTCGATACGTATTCAAGGTGTTTTCTATTTATAACGTCGTCTCCAGGGCTCAATACGTCGATATTTGAAGCGTACATCGCTGTGAAAATAATGACTTGTTTTTCGATAAACATAAACATATCGTACTAACCCCCAGAGTGATTCAAACTACGAATATGTAATGATGTCGTCGAAGAATATTTTGTACTTTACCGAATCATGTAAAATGTATTTATAGATTCTATAAATATATTTTTATAAGTTACAATACAATAAGAAACACGTAATCTCAGACGTAAGTCTACCCTTTATGTCGACACGTAACTATGATTGATCTCGTCTATGGCGGGATCACGGGCATCAATCACGAGTGACGGTGTTGGATACGAAGGGATACGCACTTGAGATGTTTCTTAGGACTTACATTTATCAATATCAACATAATAATATGTTATATTTGGTTTTACAATTTGTATCTTACGTGTTTTTGTATCTAATTTTATTTTTACTTTCATAAAAAAGCTACAAAAGGCGCTAAAAAGCTAAAAAAACATTAGGGCATGCCCAACCAAACAAATACTTTCAGTTTTATGAAAATAAATGTAATATATACGCAAAATGTAAACATAATATTGTAAAGGCTTGAAAAATGATCGTGTCTCTATTTTAGGAGAGGATTCAGTTGTAATATACGAGCTTCGGTTTAAAAGCACCTCGTCCGACATCATGAATCAAACGCCGGACGCCCTCATTGTTGGATACATTACGACTGAAACTTTAAAAAAATATATTCTCCCCGACCATCAGTGCCGTGAACATTATTTTAATCATTATAATGATATATATATTTTTTATTTAAATTACCACTGATATGATAAAATATTTTAATGTCGCTAATGGAAGTATAAAAGGTAAAATATGGTAGGAGGTTAAGGTGATTAAGGATGAGATCGTCTTCATTCGGTTCACGGAGGGCGCCCACTCCAGGCTCAGGTAAAATGTTCATCGGTATATAAGACGTGTTTTTCAATTTTTAATATCAAAGTGCACGTCAAAATGCTTTCAGCAAGAATTTTAATTTTAAAGGCGGTATGCAAACTTAATTAGAAACTGCTCCGCCACTCGTGGATCTTTTAGGCCCCTCATACGTGAGATTAATTTGCCTCGAAAATTTAATACACAGACTCGCTTTTATAAATAGATTTCGTACTGAAATAACGTCCGGGGTGCAAATGAATATAACTTTGTGAGGTAATGGAAAAGTTTGTCTAACAATGTCGTACAGCACGCTCGGGATTAGTTCGATTGGTCTTCAATAATGTGTTTACGACAACCCCCAACTTGTACTTGTAGAGTTGGGGGTTGCAATGCCATCGTTTTATTGAGAAGATATTTCACAGTTTGAATTTTACTACTTATCTTAGTTTGCGCGAGTCGTGAGTTACGAGTATGTGTGGGATTTATATTTTATTATCTTTGTTATATGTTTTATTTTATGGTATAAAATATCTCTGTATATAATCTCGTATAATTAATATTGGTGAAAAGAATTAGCTGTAGTAATTATACAGCTCAGGTGCGGTCATTGTTTAATGTCCGTATAAATCGGTCCGTCGGGTCTGAGAGACCGAAGATATGTTAGGTCATCTCGGTCGCTGCGAGGCGAAATGTTTTTAAAGTATAAAATACTTGACTAAAACAGGTTTAAATTTACTCTAACCACTCATTCTATTTAAATGCCATCACCAATCACATACTTTGTGGAAACTCTCTTTTGTTTTCTCTTTATATATTTCTTTTTTGTTCAGAAGCTTAATAACGCGATGGTCGTGAGGCCATTTGCAAGTATAGTAGACATTTTGGCGTTCATTTAACGTTTTAAAACAAAACTGTTTTAAAAACGCTAAATGCGTCTTTAAAATTCTAGCAAAAATGTAGTTTTATGGAGTTTTTATGAGCATTATGATGCAAATGTGGGAGACTGCGTGCCGGCGGCGTTTCTGCACCGTCGTTCGAATTGCAACTTACTATAAAAGATTTTCACAAACAGGGATAATATTTTTTTAGCATATAAATCATATTTCTTATACATAAAACGCAACCGTTTGTTTGTTCTTTTTGATATATATAGAATTGATAATGTATGAAGAAGAGAAGAACTCGAACTCTTATAATCCACGTCGTAAATCACCTTTATGAATTTAACATTCTATATGTAATAAATTTTGTCATGGGGCTTTTAGGGTATATTTATTATTTTTTTAATAACCGATAACATGATATTTATAAATAATTTCAAACAAATGTTATAGTTGTTATATTTACATTATATTCTATACTGCAATTGTGTTAACATTTTCAAAAGAAATCTTTAAAATGTTGTCAATTAAGAAATGATACTTCCTTAAATAACATTAATAATAAATAATGTGCAAATTGAAATCCTTACAATAATTGACATCGCATTAATACAAATTCAATATAAAAGTGGATCAAAACATCTCTTGAAATAAACAGAATGTTGAAAAGAAGTTGCTCCAGCATCCAGCCACTCAATGTATTACAATAAGATTGAATGCATTTTCATGCAAATATTCTTTTTCCGATACCAAGTCTGAATCGCTTTATTCCCTGTCTGAAGTGCAGTTCCTTTTTGTTACCTTAATTAGTTTAGTTTTCAGCGTTCGTGTATCAAATTCTTTTTTTTGCGTTTCTTTATTTTCGTTCCCATGTTTTGTCTAATTGTATTTTTGTTTTGATTTTCATAGGCTTCATTCAGTATATAATAAAAATTCAATGAAATAACTTTATTTTCTTACTTTAAAATCTAAAATTAAAAGTGTATTATTAAATAAATTCTCTTACAGCTTTCATGAGATTTTAGTGGATTGAAATGTATGGAATTTAGATTATTGACTCAATTGAAGGGTTGATATAATGTGGGTATACATCAAACATTGTCAAATTACAGTAAAAGATCAACTGTTGATTTTCTGGCCGGCTGTTGTCAGCAGAGCAGCATTCCAAACCGGTAGTAGCTTACTCACGGACTGCACTGATCTTTTTTAATGTAATAATAAATTCTAATTAAAAAGGTGTTTATACAAGTCGATATTAAATCCAGTATCCGTATGTATGTATGTTCTCCTTAATAAAAACTACGTCTCCATATTTAATTTCCTCGTCCAAGTCGTTTGTTACACATGTCACCTGACTGTATAACGTTTATATGAAAACTTCATGTCCCACGTGTGTTTTATGTGTGTCTTTTAAACTTGTGAACGTCGAGAACAATAAGCTGGCGTCCATTTTGACAATTTTAAATTCTATGTACGACTGTTGAATGTATTATGAATGTATGTATGAATATATTCATACGTTTATAAAACTCTTCTTAACCTACACACACGTAAGAAAAATAATTTAATATTGAAAGATCGTTTTTTTTTCGAGTTTGAAATATGGTGTTAGTTATAATATATTTAAATTCGACTGTATTTTCAGCTGCAGTGAATAAAATTCTCGACCGCTGAAACGGCTTTGCCGTGTTGAAATAAAATGTCTAAAATTACATGAGTGCCTTCGAGGCATTGCATACTGTCGCCGAGAAAGAAAGAAAAAGAAAGATTAGTGACAGAGACTGACAGCTCAGGCGACGGCCGCGGAGGTCGTATGAATTTTTTGAATTTTAAAATATATTCAAAGAATTCTTTATAAAAAAAAATACTATGATATTTTTAATACCTCGTGAAGATTGGCTTACTTTTTCATATAGGGACAAGGGTAATGTCGTATATATACCTTCGATATTTTCTTGTAGATATAAAAATTGACTTAATTAAGTATATAAACAATTCACGCTAATGGAAAGTCAAAGGGGGAAACGTGACAGGATAATAGCGTCTGACTGTACAGGATATCCTGTTGATTCACTGTGTATATGTATATATATATATATATATATATATATATATATGTATGTAAATAAGTAAGTACGTATGTATGTGTTTATATTCGGTTTCTAATAATAAAGATAATGATATTCTATTCTATTCGCCGATTGGTTTAAAAGTTTAGGGTTGAAATAATTTTCATGCAAATATTCCTCTGAAATTCTGGTTTTAGGTTTCGTATCAAGGAATATAAAAGTTAAGTTATTATAACTTTTTAAATTAAACGATTTTTATAGCTCTGTCTACGGCATATTTTTACTTTTAATATTAAAATATAATGTTGTTACTTCTAAGACGGGGGAGGTGGCTTATAATGTGTATTCATAAACTGTAGACAAAAAAACAATAAAACAAATAGTTTTATCCGACATTATTCTTAACTATTACTATAATCCGGGTACATAACATCCGTCCAGGTTGTTTGACCGGATACGATCGTTGCGTAGAGCCGGTGGACCGTTATCAAGACAGTCCGGTTTGAATCCGGACCTTCCGGCCGGAGTTACGCTGCTTTCATACAAGGGTATTATGTTAATTAAGTCGTGAGTAAGTTAGTTGTATAGTTATTGTTTTAGTTTTGTTCGGGATTTTGTATAGTTATACCTATTGTCTCATTATGGACCTTTCAGTTTTTATGTTGATTATGTTCAGTTTTTTTTTTATTAAAGTTTTAATTATTTATTTTTTTGTATCAATCTTTCTAGTCATTGAAATATATACTGAACACTTAATATTTTGTAAGTTAATATTATATAATAATAGTTAGACATCTTATAAATATGAAGTGGATCGTTTTAATGAACTCATTAAAATTTTCATCAACGAAAACAGCCCCGGTCCCTATTAATATGAGGGAGACGTTAAACAATATTGGTCCCATTTTAGACTCTTAATTGACACAATGACGTGGCGACACGAAAACAATTTAGGCCGGCTCCGTATCGACAAATTGAGTGGGTTATTTATGTAGAGGCCATCGGAGATCCTTTGTACTCAATTAATGTAAATTTAACATCATCGCTGTTTTTAATGCTGACAATTACGCGGTTTGCTAGGTCGTGTTACGCCACGGGAACATACCTTTATGATATCAAACGAGCGATAATTTCATATATAAAAATGTAGTTTCATTCTGATAAACGTCGTTATGATTTTAGGTTACTTGCCTTTTTATAGTTAGTAGTTACATATTTTTTTTGTTACTATGAAATCTTATTATTCGACTACCTTCAATTCTAGTTTCAACTGGATGTTCGGATAAGCAAGGCTTTATCGCTCAATCTTCCAAAAAGTAACTAATAAATTTCTGTATAATTAAAAAATACAGTAATGTTTTAAATGTTACTCCAAAACAAAAGTTGAACTAAATGAAACATTTCTATCAAGAAAGAGCAGGCATGAGGTAATAACACATGAGGAGTTGAAGGACCATCCATCACTCCGGCAGTTCGGGCATCATTCACATAGAAATATGACGCCCACCGCCTTGTTCTAAATATACTTACAAAATACACTCAACTGACATTTAACGTTAGTAACCTATAAATGAACTTGGAGCTTACTTATAATTCTATATTTAGATATTTAAGTATAACTTAAGTATTTTGATGAATTTAACTTTTTTTTAATATATCAGGTGAGGAAAAGACTTGACAAGTAATCGAATTAATATTTTGTTAATATGTTGTTTGGTTACAAAATTATATATAGTAAAAAAAAATGTATCTTATTAATATTGTCATATAAAAATGTAACATAAATTGTCAGTGTATATTCTTAAAATCGATTAACAAAAGGCATTTATTTAGGATTCGCCCTCAGTGCGATACTAATCTCGGCCCGCACTCGTATGGTCACGCACGGACAAACTGAACTCGCCTCAAGTGATCCATTAAGCTTCATACGCTCAACACACGGACGGATAATAGATGTTAATATTAGATTATAATAGAATTAGATTCATCTGAAAGGATGAATTTATCATATTTTAATAGTAGCTGTCTCCAGAGGTAATAACGGAATGGCGTTCAGAATATATTAATAATACTAATGCAGTGATACTTATGAAATAAACATAACAAGAATTTTGTTATATTTGAGCTAAAAGACGTAGTTTTTTATATCCTTCCTCTAGACTATTTTTTTTGCTAAGAGTTTTAGAAATAAGTGCATTTACAGAAACAAATAGTTTATCCTTTATATTGTAAGTGTAGATGAACATTAGAAACTTTTATTAATTACAATTAAATACCCAAGATTATCCCCTACATCTAAGATCTTAGTCCGGCGTCTTAAGATCTGTAGATGTATCTGCGCGGAAGTATTATTCGAGTGAGGCGTCCGTGGGACGGGTGGGAGATTAATAAGTTATCTCTCGTCTTCCATCGTAAAGTTTGCAGGAACAGGACTTAGGAACTTCTACAACTAGTCATTGTGTTTGGCCAATTTAGACGATATACACGTTGTGTAGGCTAGATTTAGATGTATGGATATATTTTCAACCCTATTTGTTGATTGTTGTTGAAGTTGAAGTTGATTCTTAAAAAAAATTTACGCTATCAACGTTCATTCAATTAATGATTCGTTTTTTTTTTTTAATTTATGCCCAAAATAACTAATAATCATTTAATTAATAAATAGTTTCAATAAGGAAGATTAGGAAGATATTACTATTGTGCTGGCACAAATATAAATACAAGAAAAAAAAACAGATTAAAACAAAACTCTGTAAAACTGTGACTTTCATAAAAATATATTTATGTATAGGACCACTAGTAAACAACCTTACAGAGATCTCATTATACGAAACACAATTTAGTATAAGGCTTTAAATTACTCAAAATGTCAAAGTAACCTGCATTGTGGCAGCCTCTTTGCCGCTCCAGTTGTGAACCATCTCATCCCACCTCAAAATCCTCGTTCGTTGCCATTCGACACACTGAAATATTCTCAAATGTACTTTGTGTTTTTGTAAAGTTTTAAATTCACAAATATATTACAATATTATATCTGTAATATTGAATGGTAATCTGTATTTATATACTTAAATCAATACATATATATTTTTGGTTAATTTTATATATATATATGTCACACATATTTATATATATATATATATATATATATATATATATATATAAATATGTGTGACATTTATCGTGTACATGATATATAAATAAAGAAATATCATTATTGCATCTCAGATTAAACACTGACAAAAATATAACCTTCAAAAAATATAAGTGTTTATATATATTTATTTTTATACATCTGTAAATTTTAATGAAATTAAAATAAGTAGTAGGTCACGAAACGTCACCGGAGCATTGACGTCACGTCTCTACTAATATAATTTTCTGTAGCTCTATCAGCGAGTAGGTGTAATTTGCTCTAGACGTAGAGAACAGCATTCTCTGTCAACGACTCTACATATATAATTTACTTATTTGTTACGTCAGAAACGAACGCCATGACACATCCAAGTGTTTTTAAAATGATTCTTTGAAAATTTCCTTACAACCATTTCTTTCAGAAATATATATATATATATAAATAGAAAGAAGAGTACTCTTAACTAGAAAGAGATAAAAAATATGCATTCATCTTAGAGATATTTTATGAAATAAGTTTGTCAAATAAATACAAGACTAAATGTACATTTAATTTAAATAGTAAGTTATAAATGGCTTTATCGACAATTACCTTTCAGTGAGTTTTAAAAGGACTCTGTTTTTAGTAAATCGCTGAAGCAAGTTAATGTTTTATTCACGGCTCCATTTACTCGACAAACGGATGATAAATTCTTATTTATTTGTTATATTTAGTTTAAAGCGATCGCTTTAACTCCTGTGTTTCGATTATGTATATATATATAATATATTTATTTACATATAACAAAATCATTAATCCCAATCAATATTATATTGATATTATTTTCAATAATAACACTTATGTGATGTGATGACTTATATGATGATGATGATGATGATATGTTTCAAATATCTATATGTTATATAATACTTTTTATAATTATATTAAGAAAATCTATCAATAGGGGTAGGGCTCGAACCTGCGATCTCTGGGATTTCGGTCCTTTCCCTCTGCTAACTAATCGTATTGTCTTCTATATATATTTGAACAAAAAGGACAGTTATTTGTTTTCAAAGTCCTGACCAATTTAACCTAACCTGACTGGGCAAAATATGATACAAGCGATATTAATATTAAATTATATATAGAATGTTAAATTAATTTAGGAAGATAACGGCACGGCAGGCTGGTGATGAACTTCAGTCTATTTTCTTTTTTCTTACACAAAAATACAACGTTCTTTCATATTTATTACATATAATCTTTTTTTTTCATAACCGTAGCTATCATCGCACCTGAAGTTGTACGTAATATATTAGGACGGTGCTACATTACAGACATAATATAGAATAAAAGACGTAAAAGTAACACAAAAATCAAATAAAAGGCATTAATAAACGACGACTCCAACAATGTGATTGAATTAAACAAACAACACGTCATGAGTGAACATAAAGCTTTATTGCCTCGGGTGATTTAACGTGTTAGGCGCTGTGTAGTCTCAAGACGTACGTGTTGTGTGTATGTGTGTGTGTGTTTGTTTGTGTGTGTGTCTGTTACGAAATTATATTTTGTTACATGTAATTGAATTCGACCGTACCCATGTTACATACGGCTATGATTATTGTCATCTTCAAACCTTTATAAATTAACTTCACTAGTATACTCTACTATTTTTTTTAATAATATATATTTAAAATTATACTACACGCAGGTGCATAAATTAATAACTTTACAATATATTACCATATCTGTCGCACCGTGTGTAGTAAGCCTTATAATTTTAATTTCTCATCCCACGTCATATATGCAAATACCGTGAAGGGGTTACATTAGCTAATGTTTTCAAAATGCGCCGAAGGGTATAGAATGGTTAAGATCTTGAGAGCAAATAGAGCATATCTCGATTCATATGCACGGAGCCTTTCAACCACGCGGCTTTTATAGTCTATTAGGGGACCGTTGTGTGTTGTGTGGAAAGGATTTTGTTGTTGTTAGTTTAATTATAGGCTTATTGACCTGGTTGTTTACAGATTTATTATTTGCTACACTTCCGTTACTCTCAACGATATTAAGATTTGATAATATTTTGCGTGCCTTGAAGGTGAAACGGTAATTAAGATGAGCGTATGAAGCTCTTAACAGTTTGTGGAAACTTTTTTTTGAAGCAACATTACATAAAAACTACTGAAACGATTTGAATGAAAATTGACAGAGCTGTAGTGGTTAGGAATGGTCATGTTTTAAAAAAAAAACAGAATTAAAATTTCTCATTCCCATCAGAAATGATTGCCAAAAAATTGAAGGGGTTTCAGCACAACTCCCGCAGCGCACAGCGGCGGATCCTAGTTAGATATATAACCGACAAGAAATATGTATGTAGCAGATTATATCCATACTATACAGTAGTGTATAAAGGGCAGGTATCTTATCCTCACTTTTTGCTGTTATCCGAGTAAAGTACAAGCGTTACACTTTTTTGTTACAATCCAGGAAAAACAGAATAATATACTTTTTGTGTTACAATATTATGTATTATTCTATTCTATAGAAGCAACTGTTTTTTTTAAAATAAATAGCATAAGAAGTACCTTATCATCAGACACCTTGACATCAGCTTTTCACTAGTGAAAGTTTTGTTAAAATCGGTCCCGTTTCATTGATTTGCCAGACAGAGTAAAATTTTACATGTTTTTTTTATATAAGTACCGTATTTACTTCCACATGCACGTACCAAAAAGCTGTTAATTTATAAATACAAACAGACACTTCAATTTTATTTATATGTATAGTTACAATATCATGTCAATCGGATATATTCATTTCATACACATAACTGACTAAGAAATTACCTTCTGATCTGAATTACGATCTACGCGAATAGGATAGATCACATGGTTGATTTGAACTTACACCAATTATCTGAACCCCTCACGCTCTGATGGAGCTGAACGGTCCTCGGTTAGCTGAAATGAAGTAATCCTTATAATAGTAATAATATTCTTAAAGAAACTTACTCCATATTGCTATCGAAATATATTTTTTTAAGATAAAGATTTATTAAAAAAAGATACTTATTAAAACTCATAATCGTAAAAGATAACAAAGATAACAACTGTTTTAACTGAACTCGAAGCATTTCTGAATCAGAATACGCTTAAATCGAAATCATCACATTCAATGTGAGAGTGCCTTTTGAGTTATAATTTAAGTGTTGTGTAAACAGTTTTATTTTTTATCATCAATCAATGAAAGCTTTCAGATATTGATTCATATTAAGTATCATTCCGATTTAACAAATCGGATCATAACTAGATATATATATATATATATATATATATATATATATATATATATATATATATATATATATATATATATATATATATATATATATTTTGTCCCAAATATCTCAACGCGTTTGTTATATTTATAATACAAACGGTCCACGTGTACTAAAAAACGGCTTTACATTTACATATGCATTATAAAGGCCCTTGGAAATTCCGCATCTCTTGAATTTTTTAATCCCACCTTCACAATCTCCTTCGCTATTCCCAACGACCATTTTGGGGTACATTTACACCGGTGGAAAAAAAAATACACTTCATCCAATATTAAAGTGCATTTGATATACGTTTTGAGAGGCTTCAGAGATGATTTTTTTTAACATTTTAGATAGAAAAACAATGATTACTTAACTGATATTATTGTTAGATGATATTTTATTAAATGTGTATTTTTTGTAGGTATGTTTATTTTTATCGTAGTGATATTGCACTGATATTATATTGAAGGTCTTTATATTGGGTCAGAGAATATCTAATACGCGATAGTCTGTTTAATTATATGTCATATAATCATATATATATATATATGATTCAAATAAATGTGATCTAAATATACCTTAAAAATAGTCATTAAAATATTTTAGCGGTTACAGTTAACTTTATTAGACATGCAAAAAATTTTGTAACTTAAAATATTCTAAGGATAAGGGATATTAGAGTACATTATTTTACTTGGTTATTTTATAAAGTACCTCTTATTTATCGTCAAGGACACGAGTGTCCCTTACGTCTCGACTCGCCCTTGTGAGATATCAACAACTAGGTCAGATATATCGATATTTTGGCTCATTCAAGTTTTCATACCAACACCGGATGCCGGTCCGTAGCTAGTGAAGTGCCATGTTAAAGATTGTTGTGCGCTACACTACGCGTAGAATTGCTATTCTATCGACATTATATATTATTTAAAGTTTGACGTTTCTAATTTCAAAATATTCCTTAACCTTTTTTTTAACGAGATATTATAACGTTAAGTTTCGAGATATTATAATGTAAAACAATAACTATCGTATGTAATTATATTATAGCTTTTATATTCTGTTTATTTATTAATTATAATATAATCCGGTTACCTTCAGGACCGCCAGGACCGCGGGACGCATTTTGCGTTTTCATTAATCCCGGTCCATCGCATAATGGATAAAATTAATTAATATACAGTGTTTTACAGTGTTTGTGTTTAAAATCAGGTTTTATTAAAGTTTTACGAAATGTTAACGGGTATCGTATTTAACGCGTCGTTTAATTAAAATACATTGAGGGCCACAGATTAAGAAATAATGATGAAAGTAAAAAATGACGACTGTCTTCTTGAACTGTTGAAGCTGCTCTGTGATCGGAGGCCGTTAGAAAGAAAGCGGACCCCCGACGACTCTGAGGGTGAGTGGAAAACTTTATTAAACAGAGTGTTGTTTTTTTTTTCTTGCAAGCCTTTTGTGTCGGATGCATTGTTCACGAAATAATTTATAAAATTAAAGAAAGATATTATCTCTGAATACATTACCTACCAGCTAGCCGAGGGCATTATATTTTTTTAAATAATAAGAATTATATTTGACCTACTTAAGTATTTTACACATACATTATATAAGTTTCTGAAAAAAAAAATGAAACATTTGTTTTTCCCGCGAAATCGAAACACTATCAGCCATTTTACCTAATTATTGTGGGCGAGGCTTATCACCGATATCAAACACGCTGATAAGGATCCCGCAGTCGTCCTCGGTGCGTATCGCACTGTACTCTAAAATAATAATAAAAAAAAACAATAAAACTAATATTTATTTTTTGTTATATAAAATCGCTTCGCTCAACAAAAAAGTCCGGCCCGTGATTAAATCACTTCGGTGTATTTAATCTGTGTTGCTTTAAATTTTACCGCGTCTATTTGTAAACAGTGGCCGGTGAGACGTGTTAAATAATATTTGTTAACAAACTTTTGTATCGAATTTAATTTGTAAAGTTACTTTTTTATATATATACATATACATTCTCAGTTTATTTTTATTATAAAGTGTTGTTATTCCATTTGAATGTGGTTTAGTGATGTGATAAATGTTTGTTATCGTATCGTCGATGCACCGCTGATCGCGGGTGGAAAATGAGGGGATTTTGGACTGAGTTCCTGTACGCGGCCGCCAACCACCCATTTCCGTCGGTCCCCGGCGATCTCATATCACCATTTGATTTGGATCGGAACGATGACTGTTTGTATTATTCGGTATTATATCTACATCGGTTTATTCGTTTAGATGCTATGATTTATTTATTAATTACATTTATATATAATCGTTGTAATTGAAATTTCGAGAATAGTTTAAATTGATTAATAATAATGATAAGCAATCAATTTGACATTGTCGAAAGGCACCTTTTGTTTTTATAAAAACAACACTGTCTCATAAATAATGAATTGTAATAATACTAAATGTTCCTTACATTTTTTAACTTTATTATTATATAGTATATAATCAACAATAATACAGGATAAACTATTATCTGGGACAATTATTAATATTTATATTAAACAGATTTTTTTATATACAGTTTTAAACCTTTTTTATAAACGTCAAATTAAAATGTCAACCCGTACACAAACACAGCGTTACGAAAACATCGATACGATCGTGATAACACGCCGTTATCAATGTGTCTCTTATCATCGAAGATAGTGTACCTTTTCCTACGCAATGCACTAAATTCAGAAAATATCAGTCCAGTTTTCACATCAGATGAGTTATATCTCATCGAGCGAACCCCTATCTTATCGATATTTATTTGAATCACGTGTATTGTTGAATCGATTTCATTGGGTCACATTATCTTATCACCATCCAGTTAAAGTTTTAATCGCATTGAACCGAACGCTGGTGGCGTTGGAATGTTGAAGGAAATGTTAAAATAAATGTTTTACCATCACGTGGTGGATGTATAGTGTTGTGTAATTATCGATATGAGAACGTCGCGTTGTTTGTGTTGATTAGTGTTTTTTTTATCGATATGCGAATACCTCCCGTGTCGTGGTCGCAGACGGTCGAGTGCTTACGCGAATGTGCATCTCATTCTCTGTACTGCGGGATCAATTCCTGCGCGAGACTCGCCACAGTCAATCACCTCTTGTCTCAACCTTACCCTTCGTTGGATGTCGTCATATCAGCCCCGACTTACGCTAGCAGACGTTAGTATTAACATCTTCATATATGTACATTGAAATTGATAATATTTTCTTCTAACAGTATGAATTACAAAGGCAATATATAAAAATTATCACATATTTTATCTCCGCACAGAATTATATGAAAATATTTCATATTCATTATCGTATCCATTTAAATGACATGTTATATTGAATTTTTGATGTTTCCATCACACAATGAAATATTGCCGACCAGCTATTGATGCATCACAGCGTACATTTGTATACATATAATATAAATTTATTACGTTTTTCATAGCTTTGAACCTAAATATTATGTATTTTGTAATGTTTACAAAAAAAGTAACTAAATTAACTATACTATCACATAAGTGATGTTTAATTCTTACTATATAAAATAATTCGCTCAACTTATTATAACAAATGATAATATTTGTTCAATTAACAGACACACAGTCAACATGATAAATAAATAATTGTCATTTTCAGTTGATTGTGAAAGAGTTAATGAAGTGAAGTGTATTTTGTTAACGAGTCGCGAAACTAACGGGTCGAAGATCAACTGTGTGGTTTAAAATTTGTGAAAACATTCCTTTGTTTATTTATATACGAACGAATTGGTTCCGTTGAGTTTAAAGTTGTTTTCATATATATACAATATAAGCCTATTACCCCCCCGCTTCGCTGGGCACACTTTTAATTTGGATGTAAACTTAGGTTGCTATAGTAACTTTTGTCATATTATCCGTTGTCATAGTAACCGTTGCTATAGTAACTCTTACCCCCGCGTTAAGTGTATTGCTCCTAAAGGTTTAAATCTTGGCGAAATGCAAAAATTTTAAATACGTTGGGATAGGAATTCCGTAAAATCCGTTCTTAGTTGACGTCTACGTCACAAAAGAAGTAACTATGCATAATTTTAAGTAAACAGGACAGATAGTTTAGGAGATTTCGTGATGAGTCAGTGAGTGGTAAATCGTTTATATATATATATATATATATATATATAGATTAAAATATGTGCATAAATAATTTAAAGGGTGTATATATATATATGTACTGACTTCTATCTGAATGACTCAACGCGTACCTAAAATAACGGAATGTAACACATTTAACAAGTTTCCCTTAATATAAAATAGGTCAGTACTTTCACAAAAATAAAATGTATATCACTTACTTCACGGAGAAATGAAACGGTGGAAATAAAAAATTCTTTTTAAGCTTTTTATTACAAATAAAAAAAAACTTAGCGGCTTTTCGAAAATACATTTTAAAATAAAGATACAATACAATTTTTAAATAAAAATTTCGATTCATTTAAATATCTGTTGCCAGCGACTTGTAAATCTTTTAATATTTTAATATTTTAATATTTTGGATATATCCGATTAATTTCGTCTTATCCCGTAATGGGACAGCCATCGTTTCGTCCCACTCGTCCCTCGGGATGATTGTAAAGGATACTACTGTCCCAGAAGTTTCTTAAGGCAAGTGACATTCGTTTCACATCACATTATCTGATCTACATAAAAAACGGTTGTTTAAAATTGAAGATAAATTTTACACATAAAATATATTCGGATAAAAACTCCTATATTTCTGAATGGCATTTAAATGAATTGTATTAACACTAAACCTACCGACAATTCTTGTACACCTGTTCCTACCGCACGCCGTCAAATTGACCGGTAATTAAAAGTTATTTTATTATATAACGCAGGTAATAATGGGAATAACTAAAAGTAAAGAGTGTAGAAAATTTTATATGCATATTCTAAGAATTATCATGTAGTTTGATAACGATATTATAACGTTTAAGAATGTGTAAGTTTTACAAAAGTTTAAGAACGGTCAATTTGACCGGCACTTGGTAGGTTTAGTGTTAAATTATATTTTTTATGATTTTTAAGTCTGAACACAAAAGCTTTAAGTAACTGAGTATGTACGATGTCGAAGTCCAGTAAGAATTATTATTAATGATTTAAACGGTTGGCGGTCTGCCACAAAGGTTTAACCGATGGGCAGTGGAAGCGGTCCAGGGCTGTAATTTAGACTAAGTTATTAACTTACTTATCAACCCCAGGCCTCTGATCCGTTGCCAGGTTTTTTCGAGAACATTTTTAATTAAACTGTTGGCATCCCTGTTTGTAGCTTGTTTTACTTTTTGTACTGATTTTTTTTTTGTTATATAAAAATAAAGTATAAAATTTTTGGCTCGCTATATAGAATGTATATCTTTTTGTTATATTTCTGTCTAACAAAGTATTTTTACAGTAAAATAAAATAATATTTCATAGGTTTGTTGGATAACGGTCTAGTGAATCATTACATATAGTAATCTAGAAATGAGCAATTCATATTTATAGATATTATATTTTTATATACTTTTATTGCATGATTCAGGTTTTCGATAAGCAATTATTATGATAAGTCTATCTCGCTCTAACTCGTCTATCTCTCTCATACAGTACTGTTTCATACAATATGTTTAATTAATTCGTTTACTATGTAATTTAACCTCACGTAACAAATATTGCAGATGTTGCAATTTACAAAATTTTAATTGAATCTAAATCGCCGCATTGTAATTAGTAGAGAAATTGTAATTACAAATTAATGTAAAGTCAGCTGCTGTACAAATTTATTCTGCGTATTCAACGAGTGGGAAACTCATCGTATAATTAAAGTTTCATTGAATTTTATTCGTTTGTTTGACGTTTAAGCGAACAAATATAACAAACAGGTCGAATTTACACGTTCAGGTGACTTTGCGAAATTTATATCGCGTATATTATTGTTTTTTATTACTATATATATATATATATATATTATTAATTATTTTATCTTTTGAATTTTTTACTTATAAATGATATATATGTTTTTAATATAAATAATACATAACGTCTTATGTCCAAGTCTAAAGTCAATATAAATAATTTGGGTTCACACATACATACATACATACATACATACTTACATACATACATACGTACATACATACATACATATATACATACATACATAAATACATACATACATACATACATAAATACATACATACATACATACATAAATACATATAAAATGCTTAATACATAATATTTTATTGTAGGTAACTAAACTACGTCCAACAATATTAGTTAAAATAGTTGATAGTTAAGTTAGTCGGTTTAGCAATTTGGAGAACACGCCCCGTTGAGTTTTACCGACCCGTGCTGAGCCAATATTGGTGCGTTTGATCCAACGGGATTATATAGTGTGTGTTACGGACTTAATTACAAATAAAACCTAACTTATTAACTAGTAGTAATATCAATAATTTTGAGATCTTATATCTAGAAATATAATATATATTTCATTATATGCCAAGCATGTAATCGAATCAAGCACGTCGTACATACGTATCTGAGGGAATATGTAATGAAAGTTAATGTGGCTACGCGGCGTAGGCGTCTACGTAACACGTAACGTGCTACGTGCTACGGTAACGCCTACATGATATCTACGGAGTCATGCATCACCTTGCATATTGCATGCATGTTAATCGAATATGGTATCATCGACATGTTTTATTAAAAATAATTGCTAATAAATCGGCTGAGTTTGTTGTGTTTCTTTTTAAAACCAGGGCGCTTTTGGCGTTTAACACTAAACCTACCGACAATTCTTGTATACCTATTCCTACCGCACGCGGTCAAATTGACCGGTAATTAAAAGTTATTTTATTATATAACGCAGGTAATAATGGAAATAACTAAAAGTAAAGAGTGTAGAAAATATAAATGCATATTATAAGAATTGTAATGTAGTTTGATAACGATATTATAACGTTTAAAAATGTGTAAGTTTTACAAAAGATTAAGAACGGTCAATTTGACCGGTACTTTGTAGGTTTAGTGTTAAATACGGTATCAAAATAATAAAAAAAACTCCCGTTTGATATACAAGTGATCACCGGTATTGATACGAAGTGTAAAAGATATAAATAAATTGTTTATAATAATTTATTAGTACACATAGTTGTATTTATTTATTTTACATTTTGTACTATCCCGGTGATCACTTGTGTCTCAAACGGGAGTTTTTTTATTATTTTGATACCGTATTTAACACTAAACATACCAAGTACCGGTCAAATTGAACGTTCTTGTAACATGTTTTAACAAAGTAAATGTAACAGTAAGATATGTTCTGGAACTAGTTGTTCAGAGAGTTGTTATAGAATATTTTATTATAACTTAATTCTAGAATATTCTTAATATATCTTCTTGATTATAATAATTTTAATATCACAGTTTAAATAAGAGGTAACTGGAAATTGTTGTATTATTAATAAAAGGATAAAATATTATAAAAGAAAGAATGAATGCCAAAAAAAGGAAGGATTATTTTAGTGGTTGCGAAATAAAATCATTTAAAGGTACATATTTCGATTTTAACTTGAACATATAATAATATTTTAATATTAATAATAATTAATAATAACATATCTCAAACGAAAGATATATGAGACATAATATACCAAAACAAAATATTTGAAAAAATGGTATGATTTATTATCAATAAATACTAGCTTCATAGTACAAATGTAAGTAAATTATTTATTATTCAATTTATTTTATAATAAGTATTTTCTTGCCTTTTTTAAGTGTTACGTAATTAGGTCTGTAACACACAAGAGCAGGATATTAGGGTGTATACTCACTCAGTTTAACTATATATATATATACACTACTAACTATATATATATACACTATAACTAACTAAATATACTAACTATATTATATTTATGAAAATTTAATTTACGTTCATAAAAATATTTCTAAGTTCAAAAAAAATTGTGATTTTCATAAAATTAATACGAGAAATAAAAATAAACTCGCTATGCCCAACACTAGGCTCCATAAAATAGGTAAATCCTTTAAGGTTAATTGTATACGTTTTTATAATAAGCTCCCAAATGAAGCCTTAAGTTTATCGTTAAATAAATTTAAATTATATATAAAAATAAAGTTGATAAAAAAATCCTACTATAGTGTACAGGATTACATCAACGACGGTATGGCCTGGGAATGAATTGTATTATATTGCGAATAACTAGTAATCTCCGCAATTTGATTTTTGTTGTAGATTAATTTCGTTTTATCGACCTGTTGCATCACACCGATTCCTTAGAAGTCATTACTTGCGGTAGCGTCGGGAGTCGGGTTGCGCTCGTCCCTCAAATATGTGCGAAGGGGGTGATGGCTGACTCTTGCGTTATGCTCGTGAACGGGTGCTGCTTGCGGTGACTGGTTGTGTAGCAGGCCTATTTTTATTTTTTATTATTGTTATCATTATTATTATTTTTTTTTTTTTGCTATTATTATAATTATTGTAATAATAATTATTATTTTTTTCATTATATTGCGACGGTTCTAGTTGTTCCAAAATAGCTTTTAAGATTGACATTTGTGAAACAGTGATCACAATATAAAAAAAATATATATCCGGCTGAGTTTGTTGTGTGGTTCTTCTCAGACTTGGACGCGTTTGGAACCCTCATAGCTTTAACATTAAGTTGGACAGTGCTTTTACAGAAGGGCTTATTACGATAAATCTGGTATCGAAATAGGCCCTCCTCACACTTCCATTTTGACGTACACAAGTGATCACTGATAATGATTCAAAGTGGAAAAGATATAAATAAATAAATAAATAAATAAAATATATATATATACACTATAACGAAGATGACTCTTACTAGTAATCGTTAAAATTTAGCGATTTTAAATATAACATGGTCTCTACTTAAATGAGTTTTGTGATATACATTTCATTATAAAATATACTTTAATCCTCATATTTAACAAGTATTTTAACCTTTTTAATGATATTTTATAGCAATACATATCTATATATTTATTCCGCAACCTGACGATTAAATCAAACAATAAATTTTTAATTACATTTGATTTTTTTTCCGCAGTTAATATATTTATCGACGTCGATTTTTTCGAGTTAAGATATATATTTTTTTAACAGTCGTTTGAAGTTACACGGTATTTCTTGACTTATACCATTTTTAAGTTTTGTGCTTTAATTATTACGATACAATTATTTTTATTTCTTTTTTTTGTTAAAGTTGTGTTTATTTAATGTATTTTTTTTTGTTTACTTCGTATTAGAGAAAAAATCTTTACATCATCACCTCATACCTTGAATAAACTGAATCGATACCTACAAAAACTTTTTCTAAATGTGTGCCAAAACAGCACCTGTTGTTACTATTTGAAATAAGATGAATGTTTATAAAAAAACATGGTTACTCTGTGTGTTTGTTTGACAAATACTAGAGTAACTATTTTTTATGACGGTTTATTTAATTGTCAGTTAGTTTGACTGTAATTTTCTTTACATAGAAAAGTGCTGAACTGTTGAACTGGAACAATGTATAATATGTTTTGTTTCGTGAAGTATGAAAATTATTTTTGAAAAAAAATTCCTATAAATACTGTACTATTTACTTGAGATTTTACTTGTCATTTAGTTTTTTGTTTGGTTTTTAATTCTCCGTAAACTGTCAAGATGTAAAACAAAAATGTTTAATTGGTCTCATCCAAAGGGGACGCCGTCACCCCCCCCCCCCCCCTTACAAATAAAGTCTTTGTTTATCTAATCGTGTCGTCGGTCTTGGATAAATTGCGTAAAGAACGAGAAGACCGACAAAGGCGCCGTCAAATCCAATCTCATTCATTCATTTTATAAATAAAGAAAATAACGCCGGAGAGGAAGGAACGAATGTCCCGCTTCATACTTTGATATACAGATATCATTTATTATATTTTTATATTAATATTATTATAACAAAAGAACCTGCGCCGTATTCTATTTGTAATACGTGCTATAATAGTTTGAATACAGTTTAATTAAAATTTAAATCAAACTTGTCCATTATCCGATTATCAAGAATACTTTTCCCGGCACCTAAATGTTATATCATCGTATAGTATTGAAGACTCAACTTCATTTATTATTATAATTAATTCTGATAGTTTCTTGTTTTGTTTGAAATGCATTAAACGGATTGCTTCTTTCTCTTCGTTTCCTTCTGTTAATGTTTTCTCGTTTCTCTTTTTTTTTTTTTAATTACATTAGTATTTCATTAATCATGGGTGGAAAGTAACTTTCATATTGTTTACTAAATTATAAGAATAAAAATATATTCTCAAATATACTTACTACTTAATTACTTTCTTAACTTTACATCATCAATACTAATCAGGGAGTTCTTTCTGATACTAAATGATCGAATAAACATTTAGTCGAAGAATCCCAAAAATCCAAACAGAAAATCCCACACCAATAATTGTAATGGATTTTATCTTCTTCCCCCCCGTTATCGCTATAAATACTCCGATATCTGAATCCAGATTCCTGTATAAGCTCATAAAATCCAGACAACCGTCGACATCAAAGTGAAGCTTTTTAACTCAATATAGAACCCGCATTTCGTTATTAATATCAATTAGAGAGGGTCTTTAATGACCCCCAAATGATCGGAAACGCAATTGCCCCGAGGGTCATCGAGGTTGAGCCATCCCAATCACTGTAACGGATACTTGGCCCCATTTTTGTTTTCGAATCGCTTATCTCTGCACTTGAAACACCGAAATGCAATTTAGGGTACGATGAAAGAAACTGTTCAGCCTTCAGTTATATTTGGAATTTAGCTATTTTTTGTTTTGCGTTTATTTTAGTATGAAAGTATCTAATTAATAAAACTTAGCGAGGTCAGTTGTAATATAATTTCTTTGTTCCAGTGTTCCCGAATGTCCCCGCGGCGCCGGGTATGCCCTGCTCGGGGGAGGATCGTAAGTGCTTCCTTTGTTTCCACTTAATTGCATCACAAACAAAACTCACTAACGACGCTCATTATACACTGGATTTACTCAAAATTATGACTGGACTTTTTTTTTTTTTTCAAGTTACTCTCATCTCGTAAATACTCACTCGTTTTAATTATTATACGGCGTTAAATTCATTGTAATATTCGAGCCGCGCTGTCGCTGCGCCTAAAATTTAAAATAAAAAAATATACTAAAAGCAGGCGACAAAATAAATAATTTTAATCGCGCAAATTGTTTGGGAAAAGTTCGTTCATAATATCAAAAACAAACAACATTTTTACAGAAACACATACTGCTTTTAACACGAGCGTTTTGTATTTCATTTCCAAACGTCAGTCTAAACAGCGCCGGATCTTATGGGTGAAGCCATGTGTTCTAGCAATTTTGACGCTTAAAATCGTACCCCCGCAAATTGCTTTTCATAACAATTGTCGAGTAACTTAACGCATTGTACCGATATCGCAAGGATCATTTTCCCTTGAATGCTCGAAAAGCGGGCTTGAAATTATTCAAGGTATACGCCTCTTTAATATTTAGGGGTATGTGAATGATATTGTCGCGCTTCTAGGTCAATGTCAATGAATGACTAAATGTTTATATTAAAATAACTCCATTTGATTAACGAGTCATTATTTAGCAAAATGTTTTTGTAAACGTTTCCCTTTTCACTATTTATTGAATAAATCAATAAATCAAAACAAATAATAAAATATTCCTTTCTCAACAATAGCAGTAATTTCGAAATGTCGATTAGATTACTGGACGGAAAATAATGATTTACTAATTAATGAATACACATTTAACACGTACGATTGTGATTATGATGTAATGACTTTTTTGTAGTACTTTTACTTTGAAATATAAATCATTCGCAATCGTAAATAGATAAGATAGTGTTGAAGTAAATTCTTGTACATATTCAGTTGAGACCATGCATGGCTCCATCGATGTCTTGTTCTTTAGAAGTTGCAAAGTATTTGACAGGTACATTTTTATAAACATATCTAAAAAACTTTCTAGTTATTTAATGAAAATAATAAAGATATACATAGAAATTATTATACGATTGCCATAACAAAGAAAGGATTCAAAATATATTGTAGTATGTTATTGGGAAGATCGAAACAGTTCTGTCGGAAATCCCTAGAGAAAAGAAGCAGAAATTCTAGAAAATGAAAAAATATAGTTCTGTTGCTTTAGTGCATTAGTAACAGACAGCATGTTACAGGCAGCATCTACAGGCGCGGCGCCCGGCGGTGGAGGAAACTGTACAGAGTAAATGGACATATATTTCAAGCCAAACGTTTCAATAGAGTAAGTCAAGTGCACGCTTTGGACATATTTCTCACATAGTTTCTTAGTTCTCTATGTTTATATCTATAGGTAATTTGTAAATAAAGAATTATTGATCTTATTAATCTTAAATTTGATTTCTGTTCGTAATAGGCTTCTGTTAATGAGATTATTTTTGTCACAGCGCGCCTTTTGTGCCTTCTGCCAAGATCGAATCTGGGGTCTTGGACGACAGGGCTTTAAGTGCATTCAGTGTAAGCTCCTCGTACATAAGAAGTGTCATAAATTGGTTCAGAAGCCTTGCTCCAATGAGCACGTGGATCCCATTGAAGTCAAGGATGACGCAAACGGTGAAAGTACTCTCGGTACACGTTCTTCAGTCAGGTGAATACATATTTGCAATAGTTTAGTTTTTTCTTCGTCTTTTTCTAATAATCTCGTGTTCAACCAACACCATATTTGACCAGGTCTCGAGCGGAACCCGACCCGCTACCGGAGACTCCTCCAGCGCCACCAGCCCCGGTGCGTAACGAGGATCTCGAGCCGGGGTCCCAGAGACAATACTCGCTTGACGACTTCGAGCTGATCAGGGTTATCGGACGAGGATCCTATGCTAAGGTATGTGTTGAGTTATTACGAATATTCTTAATTTGAATAACATTACTAAGCCAATAAAACTTTCCAGGTACTGATGGTTGAACTGAAGAGAACGAAACGCGTATACGCCATGAAGGTGATCAAGAAGGCGTTAGTGACGGACGATGAGGATATCGACTGGGTTCAAACAGAGAAGCATGTGTTCGAGACGGCCTCCAACCATCCATTCCTGGTCGGACTGCACTCCTGCTTCCAGACACCGAGCAGATTGTTCTTTGTGATTGAGTTCGTACGTGGTGGGGATCTCATGTGAGTACTTTAACTTTACATTATTTTGATATACATATCTTATGTTATTTTATGAGGACATGTATAACGACGATAGAACGAACATAGGAGGGATTATTGTAGTAATCCTTACGTTTCATATCCTCCCAATAGAATGTGTACAATCTACTTGGTTTTCTGTCAGGTTCCACATGCAACGCCAGCGCCGTCTGCCGGAGGAACACGCGCGATTTTATGCCGCAGAGATCTCTCTAGCGCTCCACTTCCTTCACGAACGAGGGGTCATTTATAGGGACCTTAAGTTGGACAACGTGCTGCTGGACCACGAGGGTCACATCAAGCTCACGGACTATGGCATGTGCAAGGTTTGTGAGCAACCCTGAGGGTTTTTGTGGCTAGTGCTAATGAAATTAGATCAAGTTTTTGATGCTTTATAGACGTCATTGGTTCGAACTATTAACTATTCGTTGTTTGATTAAATAAAAACGGTTTTTTGTCATCAAGTAAACTTTTCACGATCAGGATCGTTCGTGGATTGTCATCCCTTTCTTAGTTAAAAAGTTAATGGTACACTATTTGTAAACGACAACTTACTAAGATAAATCCCTAAAAGTTATCATAGCAATTTATTCTGACAATAATAAATGTAAAATATATATGCCATATGTGTTTTGCTTGTACTTTGCATTATTTATATACCATATTTGGTATCAAAACAGACCCTCCTGCCACATCCAAATAAGAACTGTAAAGACAATCTCCAACTTAAAATAATGCTATGAGGGTTCCAAACGCTTCCTTATCTGAGAAGAACCAAACAAAGACCCAATCGGATTTTTTATTCTATTGTGGTCACTGTTTCATAAACGTCAAATTTATTAAATTGTTTTCATTTACAGGAAGGAGTCCGCCCCGGCGACACCACGTCAACCTTCTGCGGAACACCCAACTACATAGCGCCAGAGATCCTCAGGGGCGAAGAGTACGGCTTCTCGGTGGACTGGTGGGCGCTGGGCGTGCTGACATATGAGATGTTAGCCGGCAGATCACCCTTCGACATCGCACACGCCGCCGACAACCCTGACCAGAACACAGAGGACTATCTCTTCCAGGTACTACCAAGTACACACACACAAACACACACACACACACACACATAACTAATAGACTGCGCTTATCCAAAAAAAACTTCCAATATTCAAAAGATGTTTTATATTCTGCTCTAATATATCATTATCCAATAAATGAAAATTCCAGGTAATCTTAGAGAAGACTATCCGTATCCCTCGCTCTCTCTCGGTGAAGGCGGCGTCCGTGCTTAAAGGTTTCCTCAACAAGAGTCCAGTGGAGCGCCTCGGCTGCGGCGAGAACGGCTTCCTGGACATCGTCAACCATCCATTCTTCAAGAGCATCGAGTGGGAAATGGTAAAGATTTTATTCGAGACTAATTCTATATCTAAAAATTAAGCATTTCCTAACTATTGTTTATCAATTTTCAGCTGGAGCAGAAGCAGGTGGTGCCGCCTTTCAAGCCCCGGCTGGAGGGGGAGCGCGATCTCGCGAACTTCCCCCCCGAGTTCACGGACGAGCCCGTACACCTCACGCCCGACGACCAGTACGTACAGACACGAATATACCATTCTATGTATTTGTATGTCTTTGATTCGTCATAACATATATAATGTACTTCCCATGGATTTATTTTGTAAACATTTAGTTTTAAAACTATATTATTACAGAAAAGCAAAAAAACACGAATTTTGTACACATTTTATGGGACGAAATATAGCTCATTACCAGTGGTGATATAGGGAGGATAGATGAAGCCGCAGGCACCAGTTAGTCCACAATAAACAAATTAGTTGATATTAAAAATTGTATGTGTCTTCCAGCACTGTAATCGCTGACATCGACCAGTCTGAGTTTGAGGGCTTCGAGTACGTGAACCCGCTGCTGATGTCTCTCGAGGACTGCGTGTGACAACACGCCTGCCGCCTGCATCCCTACCATCCGCTACACCCGCTGTACTCGCAGGTAATATACACATACACACACACACCTACCGCCTGCATCCCTACCATCCGCTACACCCGCTGTACTCGCAGGTAATATACACATACACACACACACCTACCGCCTGCATCCCTACCATCCGCTACACCCGCTGTACTCGCAGGTAATATACACATACACACACACACCTACCGCCTGCATCCCTACCATCCGCTACACCCGCTGTACTCGCAGGTAATATACACATACACACACACACCTACCGCCTGCATCCCTACCATCCGCTACACCCGCTGTACTCGCAGGTAATATACACATACACACACACACCTACCGCCTGCATCCCTACCATCCGCTACACCCGCTGTACTCGCAGGTAATATACACATACACACACACACCTACCGCCTGCATCCCTACCATCCGCTACACCCGCTGTACTCGCAGGTAATATACACATACACACACACACCTACCGCCTGCATCCCTACCATCCGCTACACCCGCTGTACTCGCAGGTAATATACACATACACACACACACCTACCGCCTGCATCCCTACCATCCGCTACACCCGCTGTACTCGCAGGTAATATACACATACACACACACACCTACCGCCTGCATCCCTACCATCCGCTACACCCGCTGTACTCGCAGGTAATATACACATACACACACACTCACACACACACACTGACACCTACACCCACACAAACACCTACCGCCTGTATCCCTACATACTACATAACGCTATACTCGCAGGTAATACACACATACACACACACCCACACACACACACACCCACACACACACACCTCCCGCCTGCATCCCTACCATCCGCTACACTACCATACGTACTCTTACACCCATAATCACATCATACATATCACTTCAATCGCTTCTTATACGCCTTTGATACTTTACTTCTACGAGCTTTTCTACAATAAAATACCTTAAACAAACAAAACACCTCCTAACATAATGGCTCTTTTCTCCTCGTATCCACAAAGTAACATTTAAAACCTATTTACACATATTATGAAATATTTCCAATTATTATTTAAGAAATTGTACTTCATAGAGTTTATTAGTCTAAAAAATATAATAAGTAAAGTTATATTTATATGATTATAATATGAAGAAACATTTAAACTTTAAAGCCTTAAATTTATGTATAAATAAACAAGGACTTGCCACGGACACGCACGCGCACTCGTGCGTGTGTGTACGTGTAGTGTGTACGTGTTATTGATCCTCGATGTGTGTGTGTGCTGTCCCCAGGCGCCGTGCGGTGACTCCTCGTCGGACTACGACTCCGTGTGCTCGGAGCGACCGCGCAAACCCACGCTGCTGCAGCACATGTTCTGCTTACCGCTCAACTGACTCACTTACACACACACACTTATAATGTACCCCTCAACTAACTAACTCACTCACAAACACTTATATTGTACCGCTCAAGTGACACACACATATTGCCTCGGATTCCGGCTTGAGCAATCTTCATTTAACATTTAACCTGCGTACTCATAAACTATTGATATGTTGTGGACTTCGAATATATTATATTATTTCTATTAATGATATTGTGTTCTCGGTGTATTTATTTATTTGTTTCGTTTGGTTTATAATTAATATTATTACTTATTTGTTCATCACGTTAGTCATACATATCCATTATGCATTGACTTTGATAAAGTGAGCAATAAATACGTGGTAGCGAGTGTTAAAGTATAATGGAATTGAAGCGAGGCGGGAGGGCGGGAGGGCGGCGCGGGAGCGGGAGGATTCGGACTATGTATATACGATGCGATCATCAACATATAGATATATAATTATAACTATTATTATAGTATTGTAATTTGTCAAAATTATACTTTATCAAATATATAACCTATATCTATATCTAACATAATTGTTTTAAAGCGTCTGTGTAAATACATGTGGAGTGTGAGGGATGTGGTAAGACTTAAATTTTTGAATTAAATAGATCGATTAAAGTTTAATGTTATTATATTGTATTGTATTGCATTGTAACGTGAAGTAGCACTGCCGCCGTGCCAACGACCGGTTATAATCTAATCAAAGCGTTGATATACAAAATTATTAAAAATATTTATTTGAAATATTATTAATCGTATTGTAGTTGTACCTACGGACGGAGACGCTCCGAGAACGCACGTGAGGAATTAAAAATGTAGATAACATTCGCCCCAGGCGTCACTTAGATATCCTAGAACTAGACTAGATTAGATCTGTAGATTTGTTTTGGTTCTGAAATAGAACGGAATGTGGAGATTTACGCGAAATTATAAGTATAAAATACTAATAATATTTTGACACTCGGAGAAAATTTGGATAAAAAAAAATAATTGGTTGTTCTCCAATGGTGTTAAAAATGTAATTATTTTTTAATTTCGCGTAATTTCACGGTATAGAAGGTTGACTATGACTAAGTCAGTCATGACGTTACTATTCCTAGAATGTTTTGTGCGCGCACGTCACCGCCTTCCGTAGTCTAGAAGTCATTGCATCGTCGTCATCGGCGCCTCAAGCGACATTGTTAATATTCGAACACATTTCATTAGAGAACCTATCGCAATGATAACTCTATTCCTATTTATGTATAAAATATATTCCAAACCCTACGTAGTACGTACTCTGTGTCTGCTAAATCACGATTAGTTAGCCAACGAATTTTATATAATAAATAAATTATTATTATTATTATTATTATATAAGGAGCACTGAAACAAATTTAAATCGTGTATAATATAATTCTCGTAATTGGTTATAAAATTATTGTTAATGTAGACGAAGAGAATTTATATATAATATATATATATATATTAAAAAATAAAAAGTATCTCAGAGGAGCGGAGTGTCCACAACTATTCTAAATAGCGGTAGTACCTATTAGAGATTTTGCACCGATATTATAGAAATGTTCACGCGCGATACTTCGGCTCGATATATTACTGCCGGCGATGGGTGTACTGTAAATTGTGTTGTTGTACCGCACAGTGCCCGGTACTGTGCAAGGCGTGGTGTTGTACGTACGTTGTACCGCACTGTGAGTGCTGTACTGCGGTGTTGTCGATGTTACTTAAGTTCGCATTCGTTGTTATTTCCGCGTCGTCTGCGTGTAGAGTATTATTTTTTAAATTTAATATTTAATTAGTATTTTAATACATTTAGGTTCTATGTTTAGTTAATATTTAATCATTCCATTGTCTCTGGACGCATTTTCCAATATTAATTGACATCACAGATAGTCGCTTGCGTATAATTTTATTATATTCACTGTACTCTAAGGACCTCAACGCATCGCTAATCAAGCTACTAATCGCATGACAAAAGACATTAACATGTATGTAAAGGTATGTAGTAAATAAAGTCGCGTCTAAGTTGGAACAAATATTGTATTTTAGTTTAAGCACAATGTTCGCGCGTCGTAAGATGTTTCGTTTGTATTGTTAAGTTGTTCGTGTATTGTAAAACACCAATTTCGCTGTTACTTCCCGTGAGTGCTTGGTGCGTGGACGGAGTGTTGTCGATTAGACTGGACGAGAACTTGTAATGTACTAATCTATGCTTAACTGAAAATAAAAAATGATTAATCTGATAAAATCTTTTATTTCGATTACCTTTAAAATAATAAGTACGAATTTGCTAATTCTATAACATCTGTTTTGCGTCAAATATCTGATTATTTTTTAAATAAATTGTGGAAGAATTTCCATCTATTTTAAACGAATCCTATATAATGTGAATTTTGCGTTTTAATAAATAAAATTCTATGACAGTATATACCATTGATATGGATGCCACCATATCCGTTCGCGTGCGAAGCCGCGGGCAGAAGCTGGTCCTATATAAATATTTTTTATAATATGAACTTTGCAACTTAAGTTCCACGTATTTCGATCAAGGAAAAACTCTTGAATGCTATTATAAGATATATTTCATAATACACTTAATTTTATATTTAAAACAAAGAAAAGGAAGGTCTAAGATACTTTGTGGTATTTTATTATTTATACGTACACTGAAGCTCATACAGGATTTCTCAACTTTTTGAAGAGAAAATGTAGCCGTTACGAGTTTGTTTTTATTTCTTGTATTTATTGTATGTCTGTCACTGTTTTTGACAAAAGTATTTAAATTTTAAATTGAGAGGCTGGTAAGAAAACCAATTTCGTTAAAAACATCTGTCAGGGAATCTCTAGTTTTTAAGTTTTAAATAGCCAACTGTGTGGACTTCTTTCTAAAATAAATATAGAATTAGAATTCATTTCCGCAGCACTACTAGGTCATAAAATAACGTATGACCAAAAACTGAAAATAATTAAAATAAACGAGTGGAGCAATATTAACGTCCGTAAATTTTCTTAATTTTTAAATTGCAAAGACTGAGTTTGACTGACTGAGTTTGACTGCGAATGTTGAGAGATGGGGTTTTACTGGAGCTTTTTATCTAAAGTTATATTTAATAAAATCGTTGAGTCAATCTGGTTTAACATTTTATTGTTAACCGATTCAATGCGGCGGTCTTTTGGACAAACTTTTGCTCCTGGCGGCGAACAAATATTTCGCGGCTCCACTATGGTGCCTAACGCCAGGGACTTTGATGGCACCATTTAGGCGTTCTCCGCCATGAATTGTAACTTATCGTTTTTTTTAACTGTTTCCACGTGTTTTAAGTTTAGTAGCCCCCCAAAACCGAAAGTGTATGGTTTATATTTTCGATTAGTGTTTATAGAAGTGATTATCTACGTGATATAACGGAAATGGAAGGTAAGTTTCTTATTTCTATCAGGTGTTGTAAACATTTTGTAAGTTTTTTGATAGATCTATTGTTTCTATGGTAACAGAATTAAATATGAACATTCGAGACATGTAGAGCGTTCTTTTCTGGTGTGTTGTTTGAAATCAAAATTTAAATTAATGATAAGTTTCTAACAGAATATCAAAATTGATTACGCGATTTATTCAGATAAAGATAAAAACCAAAGTACGAATATCTTAATCCAGTTTCTACTAACTTACTGTTTACGAAAGGGACTGTTATAGTAAAACAACTATAGTAATTAGATATTTGGAGATGTAAAGTATCGCGACTCTTTTTGAACGCTAGTTTTATGACCGATTATATTTATGATAGATATTTGATATTATATTATATATTATTTTAGAATTGCCAAAAGAAAATATATTCCTGAATCAATCAGTGCGAGATGTTTATTTATGGTATAATTTCTTTAAACTAATTAGTTAAAAATATTACTTAGCCTGACTTTGTGATGACCACAACAAACAACAACAGATTAGATAACAATTGAAAGCGCTTTTTAAAAAAATAGTTTTTGTTGTACAAAGTTACAGTTTATCAAAAAATGAACTATATTGACCTGGCCTTAATTTTATGGCAGTCCAGGTAAATTTGATATTACTGGTGATGGTTATGTAATGTATGTAGTGGATGTGTAAGTAAATACGTACAACACAGATTTGAACTATTATAATAAATTTGCAAAACAGTATAATATTTTTTTATAGAAAAGGTTTACAATCCCTGAAGTATGTAAAATCACGTGATCTGCTAAAACTGACACTCTAGGTAGGATCTGCGTGACAAATAAAGACACTTTTGTTTACAAAACATCTTTCTTAAACGTCAAAAAATCGAGTTTTAGGGGTTCAAATTTTGGCTCCCCTCGGGTGCCACCCGCCATACGCAAAAGATATCCATGGCGCCACTATGGTGTCTTCCGCACTGAATCGGTTAAGGAATAACCTACAATTTTGACTTTTTACATTAGATAAACTGGTATACCTATAGTTTTCTTAGCATTCAAGACCAAAATTATTAATTTCAAACCCTATAAATAAAAGCACTGTTCACTTCATCAAAGTTTGTCATATAACCCTCAACTTTAAAAATAAGCGAGTTATCATCAGCAAAAAGGGTATGTCATTAATGTAAAGTAAAAATAAAAAGAGGCCGAGAATAGATCCTTGAGGAACACCCATCTTGAGAAAGAGCCACGCAAATACAGTAAGCTAATTTATTAAAATATTTAAACTAAAACCACGACGGGGTCATTATTACATGAGTTTGCGACATCACATTTATAAAAGTAAAACAATAGTTCCCAATGTATTTATTTATTTCAATACAAGTAAGTACCAACAAAATATATCAATATTTTGATAAAATCTACACACAGGACTTTCTTAACTACTGTCTAAGTATCGAGAGGCCTCGTGTAATCATACGAACTAATGATAAATTAATACTTAAATTCCCTTCAGTGTACACAAAAACAGAATTATGACAAGCAGAAATCAAGTTAAATTTGTTGGTTACAAAGACCCATCGATACAAGTACATATTAATACATAAATGGAAATGTAATAAATAATTTAATTTCATATCCTACACAGTTAATATAAACTCACTGGACGTTGTAAACAAAATGGCCGACAAATATTTACTAAATAAATTTATAAATGCATTTAAACAGCTTTCAAATAATCAGATCACTAACAACTATTATAAAATCAGAACTCCTCTAATACTGTATATCAAGATCATAAATTGTTTCAAAATTTGAGATTTATTTAATACAAAATGAGATTAAAGATTCGAGATTTGGCAGTACACTATGTAGACGTGTGATAACGAAAAGCACTTTATATAGTAAACTTACTTAATAAAATTTATAGCAAAAAAAATTTGAACATTCTAGGAACCTGATTTTTTTTTGTGTAAATATTATATTTTTATAACATTTATTATCAAAATAAATATTTATTTCTTTATGATAAACATTATTAAATTATAATTTCTTATATATTAAACAGATCTTAAGCTATTAATGGTTAAACCACAAACAAACCAAAATACTGAACCTTCAATAAGCATTACATGCTTCATAACTTAAATTAACTCCATTATTTAATATGAAAACAAAGGAAACAAAAACAATAATTTATTCATGTCTTTGAACTGGAATACTGAATAATACTGCATCAAAAAAACCGTGCGAGTTATGCGTTTAACGCTTTGTGCAATAAACAGGAGGTGAGAGAAACTGAATATATAATAATAATTAAATGGAAAATGGATAATTGATCTACCCGCTGCGAGACACGAAGATAACTTAATGGTCGCCATTTTGATGAGACACCTTCTGTTTCTTGGGCGGCGACTCGTTGAACATTGCGCCCGAACGAAGCTCCTTCATCAGGAAAGGAACCTAGAAAATATATATTTTATACTATATATAACGATATATGATTAATTCAATATACATAATAAAAAATAATTTATTTATCATAATTATTGTATGAAATTGTTACAATTCTAAAAAATGGTGATGTTTTTATGGAAGGTGCATAATATCGTGTAGGTGAGTGCGTTGTGTAGTTATCTTGTGTAAGCTACCTTGTGCTATAGTGAGTGCGTCTGTGCGTGTGTGCGTGCGAGTGTAAGAGTGCCTACGTGTGCGTATCAGCGTGTGTGAGTGCATATGTATGGGTGTGTGCGAATGTGTACATATACTTGTAAGTGTATAGGTGTGTCTATGTGTGCGTGTGGGTGTATGTGTGTGGGAGTGTGCGCGTACGTGTGTGTGCATATGTGCGTGTGTGCACCTTGGGCTCCAGCTGCAGATGGTACGCGGGCGGCAGGGCGAGCGTGTAAACGAATATATGTGAGTGTATGTGTGCGTGTAGGTTGTATGTGTGTACAAACCTTATGCTCCAGCTGCAGATGGTGCGCGGGCGGCAGGGCGAGGCAGGCCCTCAGCAGGTTGTCGATGGCGGCCCTCTGCTTGAAGAGCGCGTTGACAACGGGGGCTCCGGCAGGCACCAGCGGTGCCTTCAACAGGTACGCCAGCGGGGACAGCACCGCGTGCATCGGACTCCACTCTGGAAGTCATGTATTATATGAACTATTGTGACACTTCATTAAAATAAAAAACTAGATTTATCAATTAGTACTTATTTATAAAAAATATTGATGTAATGTTTGACAGTAATGTAAATATCTAAATGGATTTTAATTTTAGCACTTCATTATAAAATAAACTCACTTTATCAATTAGTACCAAAATATAAAAAAATGGTACTGATTAATAAATAAATATTAGGAAAAAACAATTAGTACTGATCTATAAAAACAAGAAAACATTGATGTAAAGTTTGATGTCTTAGTGTATATGACATATAAGCCATACAATACATATAGTTCGCATGAGCATACCCTCTGCGTCGTTCCTCCTGAAGCTGACCCTCGAGAACAGCTCCGCCAGCAGCACCAGGTCCAGCACCAGCGGCACGGCCAGCAGCGAGTCCTCGCAGGTGTTGTGCACCGCGATGGTGTTGGTGCCATGCAGGAGGATCTCCGACGTGTACTCGTCCATAGCGCGCTTCGAATCACCTGATAATAGTATATATATAAATTTGCTTATATACTCACTACGATGCGAGTTAAATTTCAATCCAACAGCTATGCACAGTATTCAATAAAAATTATACATAAAGATAATGTGCATGAGATGTACCACTGGCTTACATTTCGGCAAAAGCACGTTGCAGAAATAAAAACATTAACAAATTACCAAATATATATATATATATATATATATATATATATATATATATATATATATATATATATATATATATATATAATAGTTAAAACATGTAAAAAAAAACTAAATAATCTAGAAACATATATTTGGGTTATTCAAAAAATTAGATCACTTCCATTTAATGCTAAGGGTCCTTAGTGTAATTAGGTGTAGTGACAGACTCACCGACGTAGGGCACGTACTTGATGACGACCACGTGGTCGGGGCGTTCCCCCTTCCCGTACACCAGGGGGTTGGCTTCCACCATGTCGTCCACCACGTTGCTTTTCGTTATCTGTTATATATCATTATAATCATCAGTATAGTTAGGATATCTACTAAATTATTTGGATTAGAAAATCAATGTTTTTTGTTAAAATAGTGAACTTTTTAATAATTATACATAAATATATAATGTATACCTCTTTGGAGCGGAACTGTCGAGGTGCTGATAGATTCTTGCCGTCGTTGTTCCCCAAGTGGTTGTAGCTGACTATTGAGACGGGCTTCAAACCTTTAAAAAACATAATTAAACCTTTACAAAACCTATTATATAGATTAGATTGAACTAATCTAATATTTTAAAAAAATGTCCTTAAAATTCAATTGCACCAAAAAAAAATATTCAAGTATCATATATTGTTAATCCTGACCCGCGGACACAAGGAAGTCGACGAGCACAGACTTCAGCTTGGTCTGTCCCGACTTGAAGTCGTCTCCGGCCACAAACACACCCTTCAGCTCGGCTCGCTCCACCACCCCCTCCACTATGGTGTTCTGGGGGGAGCCGTTGATGTAGGAGCACTGTGGACATTTATTTCAATAATTATAAGTTAGAATTTAGAATAAAATGAAAATAACAAATTTTGTTACTATTTCGGACAAGTATCTTACGTACCGGGCAATGAAATTGTTATTGTTATGAGACACGTACCCCTTCATCGATGGCGGCCATGGCGAAGATGGTGGATGGCGATATTTCTGATACATTCTGTCTCAGGGCTCGCTCCAGGTTCTCGGATGTATCGTGCACGCCCGGGATGACCTCGCAGAACCTGGGACAAATATTCATTAACACATGATTACTAGTAATGATGAATCGATGATGGCGATGAAGGTGATGGATGAAAAGCGTTTGAATGTCACGGAGATGCGAATGTTAAGATGGAAGTATGGGGTGACTAGAAGAGACAAAATAAGAAATTAAGGGAAGCTTGGGAGTAGCGCCAGCGACAGAAAAAAATAGAGGTAGCTGTCTGTCATGGTATGGGCATGTGAGGAGAGATGAAAGGCATGTGGCCAAAAGAGTGCTGGGTACGGTAGTGGAGGGATAGACGGGTGAAAAGATGGATGGATTGCATGAAAGACGATACGGAGAAGAAGGTAGTGTGTACAGAGATGACAAGTAACAAGAGAATATATGGAAGGATAAAACATACTGCGCCGACCCCAAAAGTGGGATAAGGGGAAGAAAATAAATATCCTGAGCATCAATCCAACGTCTTTAATGTCACTAAACCTACCGATCATTCTTGTATACCTGTTTCTACCGCACGCCGTCAAATTGACCGGTAATTAAGTTATTTTATTATATAACGCAGGTAATAATGGAAATAACTGAAAGTAAAGAGTGTACAAAATATTATATGCATATTGTAAGAATTGTCGTGTAGTTTGATAACGATATTATAACATTCAAGAATGTGTAAGTTTTACAAAAGTTTAAGAACGGTCAATTTGACCGGTACTGGTAGGTTTAGTGTTAATGTCACTAATTCATAGGAGATTGAATTTTTTAAATACGTAAACTCAATATAGTTGTGTGGTTGTTATAGGTTAAAAACAACATTATTACCGTTTGGTATTGCCATAAATAATCATATTTAACTTATATTTTAATAAAACTTGCCAGTATTCTATTTGATATTGGAGAAATTAAAATCAAATAATTATACAAGAATATATAAATAATAATAATAAAATACATATAATTTATTCATTGATAAATACCGATAGTGTTTTTAATTAATTTTATTATCATTTTTTCTTTATCCACATACATTATTTTGCATTATTATGCATTTTTTATCATTTCACTAATATTATACAGTGAATGTTATATTTAAATTTATATACATAATTTATAAAGTGGTTTAAAACAATTTATTATCTGTTTTATATATTAATTATATAAAAATTACTTAAGAAAAATCAAACCTTCAAATGTTATTTCTGAATAATACATTATTCAAATTTTATGGATTTTTTTTGATAAAAATCTAATTTAACATTCTACAATAAGATACGTATCATAACTTTAAGACTACTTGAAGCACAAAAAAAAAAAAAAAAAAAAAAAAATGTCGATTTTGAAAATGTTACTAAGTAGTAACCTGACCTACACTAATTATATACGCTGCAGTACCTCAAATATTATAATAAAATAAAATTTATTAACAAAAAATGTATCATAACCTAATAAAATTTATGTATGTATGTTTGTTTGTATCGAATTGCCTATCATTTATTTTAAAGCTGTATTTTATTGTATGTTGATAAGCTAAACATGTAAACTATTTAAAAAACATTAATTCAAATGTTGATAAGGTAAGTGGAATTAACTCTATTTTTATCCACAGACTGTAATTATTTGTGTGTGTACTGTGTGTCCGTTAATTCTACGTTTTGTAGCCCCCTTCTTCCCCCCCCCCCTCCCCACACACACACATAAGTTGTTTATTTTAACATAAAGAGGAGAGTTTTTTTTTTAACAAAAAGAAATTGAAAATATTTTAAATTCACTATAAAGTCAACAAAATTATATCGAAAATAATGAAATACAATCAAAACCGACAATAATGAAAATAAATCAAAATCGAAAATTAAATGGTTAAAGTAGCCCAAAGTAGATAAATCATAATTTGCCAATAAGTCATTTTTCAATCTTCAACACTATAGATTACTTAAAGTAGAATTGAAAGAAGAATCACAAAGAATCCCAATGTCTCAATAAAAAAAAAGAATTCCGGAAATATTCTTGTAAAAAAAAAAATATCAAATACGCATACAATTCTTTATCACAAAAGAATGTCAGTCGCTATAAGTCTTGCGAGTGTCGATATGTAAATACAATATATGCAATAAATACAACGGGATAACAATAATAAGCTGTTGCTGACAGCCCTGAACAGCCCTGAACATGACGGGCTTAATTAACTACTCACTTACATACAATAACAATACACATCTATTTTCATATTGTTCATACTATGAAAATAGATGTGTATTTAGGGTTGACACTTTTTGTAAAAGAATAATGTCATGAAATATTACAAATGCCCTTGAAAAAACTACGCTCCTTAAACCCCGGTATCGTTTGCAAGTCTCAGTACCCTCGAGTATGGGTACTACGTACGGGGTCCTCAACTATTAGGGTAACTAGAACTATCAGCGTTGGACAGCGTAGGGTAAAAAATTATGCTCCTAAAACCCAAGTACTAACCTAAGCCCGCCCCTCCGGTCGGGGTACCACGTACGGGGGTCCCCAACTAATAGGGTAACTAAAATTATCAGCGTAGGGTAATTTTAAAAACCTCTCAGTGTTGGCTGTCCACAGCACGACGATCTTGTCCAGTTTATTCTTGTCGCGGAAGTCCTTGATGTCGGCTCGTATCTGAAGGTACTGCTCGTGTCTCGTGCCCCTTATCAGATTAAGGGCTCGATCAGCCTGATAAAGATAGAACACACTGTTTACATACTGCGGTATTCATTCACCACCATCAAAAGTTTATTATTACTAATATTATTATATTTGTACATGCACATGTTCAGCTTATTTAAAACTAAATATAGAATTAAAAATTGGGCAACGAACTACGGGATTCTCAATGGTCGCAGGTTCGATTCCCGTCCGTATCGACAAATTGTTCATACTATATTTATTTAAAACCTAATATTACATTTATCTAGATTACGTAAATGAAACGAGGACATAAAAATAATCATTACCTTGTTACATATTATTAAGTAATGATATAAACTTCCTTATTTGTAACAAGAAACCATTCAAATACGTTACACGTCCGACATTTGTTTGACGAACGGTAATTTCAACAACCCATGTTCCATACGTTCCAAATTTAAATTGATTCAAACTTTTCAAACATTCTTTGTGACTATCTTTTAACCATTGTGTACATTTTTTTTTTCTTTACCCAGAATGTTGTAAGTTCGAAATTTAAATAGATTCAAATTTTTAAAACATTCTTAAACATCATAAGTAAGTTTTTTTTTCTACCCGGAAAGGTATGTGTTCGAAATTTAAATCGATTCAAATTTTTAAAACATTCTTTGTGACTATCTTTTAACCAACATAGATAAGTTTTATAATAGGTAAAAAGAACGTTAATCCTTATAAAAGTGTTTAATTGAACTAGTTGATATTATTAAATATTCTAATAGTTTTATTTTATTTCATGTAACAACGTTCATAAATGAAAAGCTGTATACTTAGGATAAACAGAATCATTTAATTCAAGGTTACTGGATAATACTTGTATGTCAACAGAAGAACTAATTTAGTCCTTAAATATTTGTCATAAGGACGAAAATCGCTTGCATAGAAACTCATACGAAATAATGTAGTAGATTTAATCGATAGTCACGTGGCAGTAACATACATGCCTCTATAAACTACCAGTTGCATTATACTTTGATAACAGATTATATTAAGATGTTATTACCGAAGTCGAACCTCTATACCAACTAGGCATTTTGGACGAAAACTTATGACTGTTACTTAAAAAAAAAAGTTACGTTAAAGACTGATATAGAGTATTTTTTTTTTTCAAATTTCGAACATATTTATATTTCGAATATAATAAACAAAAATCGAACTTAATACGTCCACAATCTAAGGAAAAAGAAATTTTAAAAATACCAAGAAGGTTTTATATGTATATGTAACTATGTCGGTTAAATATTATATAAGAATATTCCGTCTAATATTTGAAATAGAACAGAACGTACTTCACGTACTTCACGTTTCATAAATAATACGTTTATACAAAAAAAAAAAATTCTATACACAAAAATAAAATTTAAGTGTAAAAAATCTTTTTTTTTTATCGTCTGTCTGTCTGTAATTCAGCTCTCTGCAATGGCTGGACCTTTTCTAACAGAACTTTCACTTGCGCATAGCTGATGTTATAAGTGACTTAAGCTACTTTTATTTTTAAAAAAAACGAACACGAACACTGTCGTAGACACATTCATTCTATACTATATTATCTATAGATAATATAGTATAGATATGGAACTATAAATATTTATTTTATATTTCATTAAATAAATTATTTCAAAACGTTTCTTAATCAAAACATTTGAGATGGTGTGGTAGAGTTTCAATAATAAAAGTGGTATGTTATTTGAACAGAGTTGAAATAACATAATATGAGAGAGAGCAACCCAATTGTAACTTCGACCCATTGCAATAAGGATTACTTTGGCATGACCTAAATACTCTCATATGTGTCGTGGAAATATATGCTTTATCGTGTGCATATAAAGGTTGCACGAAAGTATATATATATATATATATATATATATATATATATGCAACAAACTACCAAATAGTAATATAATATATTTATCATATATAGAATTGGCTTCAATACACATACAGCATCTATTGCCAATACTCTATTATTAATTATATTACATAATATTATGTGTAGTAATAAAACATTAATCATTGTATTAATAGTGTGACACACACACACACACACATTGAAATAATATGTATATACTCACCCATCAGTGTTAACAAACATGTACACACACACACACACAGGCAAATGTATTAATACAGTGTGACGCACACATTACTTACACACACATTGACGTAATATGTATATCGTATTATACTCGGCACATTAGTGTTAATGTACATGTACACACACAGACGCATATAAAATAAACTTCAATAATACCCGTCATAAATGTTGTTAAAAAAATTACGCTGAAAACGTTCAGTTAGGATAATCTACATTCTAGTTTTGGACAAAAGTAATTTTAATAATTTTTAGTCTCAAAAGTACTTAATATTCTACTATATACATTCTAACACACGCACACACACACACACACACACACATAATATAACTCACCTGATTAGCAGCAATGAAGTCGGGATCGTATATAGCGGGGCGAGGCTTCATTGTCTGCATCTTCTTACGGAGCTGCTGCTGAAGGTCATAGTCAAGAACCTTGGCCCGTACCATGGCGTCGGCCAGGTTCATGGGACTTATGTCCCATCCATCAATCACTAATGACAAGAGAATTATATTTATTAAATGTTACAATACGCAAGTAGGAAATACAAAGGTAATTAACACATTCGCGACCGATGACGTTAATTCACGTCATTGCAAATTCTATTACTGGTTGTCGCTTCCGTGAATTCACGTCATTTCAAATTCTATTCCTGGTTGCCGCTGCCGTGAATTCACGTCATTTCAAATTCTATACCTGTTTGCCACAAATAAATTTTATACTTTTTATCTTCCCCTTAATGATACAAGTTAAGAGGCAACCAGCTTTCGAATTTCATTATATTAGCCGGTACTCAGAATCAGAAACGTAGAAAATAAGCCGGGCTTTAATGTGTTTATTAATGTGAATTAAGTATTCTATGTTGTCTGATTCTCGGAGACCAGATTATTTGGGAAATGATAAATTGGTAGTGTTTGTAGTAGTTGTTGTTTTAAATATATATTTATTTACTTCTCAATATAATGTATCAAGTCAGAATAAAAGATATCAGTAAAAATACATACAGAGAAGCATAAGAAAATTTCCTAATATTCTTTTTGAACACTTGTAACTTTTTAATTTGTTCACATTTTACTTATGACTATGATCCAAAAAACAGAATTTTAAGGATCTTCTTGGAGTTTCCTACCACCTAAAAGTGTCTTTTTTCTACCTCTACCATGTAAGGTCTGCTCACTTATAAAAGAACAATGTATACCAGAAAAAAAACTTAATTTCACATTATAGTGATTGATAAAAGCAAACAATTAGTAGGGCCAATCGGCCTTTTTACTTGTACTCGATAATTGGTTTAGTTTGGAACATTTAAAAAGTAACATTTAAGAGTACAGTTCAGGAAAGAAAAATATATATTTACCCAAGTCACTGGGGTGCACCATTGGAAGCAGCTGTGACATAGCGACATACACATCCATACCCTTCTCGTCAATACCAAGACGCACTGTGGACGCCTGGGTTATTGACCCATACCTATTAAAAATATACCTTTATAGTATTTCCGTTTACGTTTAAAATTACTTCGGAATACATGTGGAATATTAGAAACCTTTATAATACATAAAACAACAAAAATCTTGAAAAATACTTGTTTTATAATAGATATATGAAAGTAAAACAGCACCAAGAGAAGTCTCTCAATGTTTTAATGTTGTACAAATGTTAAACAAAACAGTGTTAGATAGTTTCTAAAATTATATAGCTTTTAAATAACTGTAATTCTTTTACATAAACAACTTAAGATTATGTCTTATTAGAAACAAATCAAATATATACCAGTTAGAATCCATCTGCCCATTCTTGGTGTTCCAAGTTAATTGTTCCCTATTTGCTATTACAGCAGCTGTGAATGTGGATCCATTGTTGCCGCCCCAACCGACAAGCATCACCCCCACCTTACCGACTCTTCTGTCTGTTCGAATTGATAGTGAGGTGCTGTAGGGCTTTGCCTAAATAATAATAATTATACAATAAAAAAAGTTATATTTAAAAGGGTATAATGTAGTGATTTTTATAAGTAGGTAGTAATAAATCTAATATTTATGAAATAAATTTCTTTTTACAAACATTCAGAAATATTGGAATATCGTATTGAGTTAATTTTATAATTTTACATTTACTTTATTAGTAATAGTTTTTCCCGGAAAATCAATGTTACGCCCGGTACTTTATAATTTGTTATCTATTCCCTTTATATCCTACAACTTACCAGTAATTCATTTTTTACTTTAGTAACCAAAGTTTCTTCATAATCGTACTGGGAGAATATAAAATCATCAGTGTATTTTATATTCGGAGAAGAAACGGTTAACTTTGAGGTTGTAGTCATTTTGGCGTATTTTCACAATTTTTTTTTTTTAAGATACCCCCGAAGTATTTTATTTATAAATATATAAAGATTTTTATTATTAAATTAATCAAATCTATCAATATTAATATTATTACTTCCACAACGCTATAATTGTTTCGCCGATTTCAAATAAGATTTGAAACACGACGTCTCACACTGTCAAAATTCTCATTCAATTTAGATTTTTAAATATAATAAATCTATGGTATATATCACTCTATGATGCATTAAATCAATCATTATCAATTTGAGTATGTTGCCATTTGCAAAATTTCAATTGTATAAATTCCATAAAATTTTAAATTTTATCTGAAATATCCTAAACAAATATTATTAAATGGAAATAACAATTCTCATTCACAGAAAAATATTTTTTGAGGACAATAAAAATAAGTAGATCGATATATTAGTAGTATTTTCACAAAATTATTTAGAAAAATAATCTAAATTGATTTATTTTATTCTGACAATCATGATATATGTACATATAATATTTATTTCAAAATTTTAAGCATTTTTTTTATGTGTGGACAATGATAAATAAATTTTGTTACTAATAACTAATAAGTAAGGAATTGTTCTGAAATACGATGCCAACTATTAAATATAGAGGTGTAAATAGTTGTATAAGTGTCGAACTAAAAGTCCAAATAAAAGAAACAAAAATGATGATTTTCTTTCAATGTCATAAAATAATAATTGTTTTTTTTTTATTTAATGGAAAACAAAAATACTTCTTAATAAAATATAAGAGATATTAAATACAAAATAAAATAGAGATTTATATTTCTGTAAATTATACTGAAGATTGAAGTATAGAGGACATTGCAATATAAGAGTCGTACTCAATTTACTTTGTCATCTACGACATTTAAATTCACAATTGACAGTGACAACAGCAAGAATATACTGACAAATGCTTTCCAGTTTCTTGTCATTTTACAACTACTTTTATTTTTATTTGCGCCGGTTAGCTGAACTTATTGGTTAATTTATAAAATTACAAGAATAAGAGATAATTCATCAATATCACTAATATGGCAGGTAAGAAACAAAAACCTTTCATTTGTACTTCACAAGTCAGATATATCAATTTTCAAGCTGTGTTATATAGTGTGTAAATAAAATAACATATTTTTAGACAATCAAGATACGCCTATGGCTAACAATGAGGCCAATGAAACACCAAAGGCAGTAATTACTGATAATAATGAGGAAATGAGAAATGAAGATAATAGGTCCCCTCAACCACCGGTGACTCCGCCGCCTGCAGACGAAGAGACGCAAGAAATAATTGTAGTCGATGAAAATACGGATCTTCTCGATCTTAATCATGGCAGAATTGGTAAAATCGAAAATCTTGAACCCCTCAAGAAGTTAGAAAGGTGGGAATTCCCAATGACTCATTACAACTGTCAGTGCTTTTTATTATCCACTCTGTCATAATTTGCCACTTTTATATTTTTATAAACTAATACATCAGAAAAACTGTAGCTATATTTTAACAACAATATTTTTAAATGAAACATGATGAAATAAATTGTAAAATAATAGGTTTTATACATAATGTAACAATATTTGTAACACTTATTTTGTAAAATATTACAGGTTGTATCTAAGGTGGAACCTAATTAAGAGAATAGAAGGACTCAACACTCTGAGCACTTTAGTTGAGTTGGAGCTCTATGACAATCAAATTGTAGTCATAGAAAATATTGACAATCTAGTAAACTTAGAGTAAGCATCACCTTTTTTTTATTACAAAATTTTATTGTGTATTCACAGCCTTTAATATAAACATTTATTTATTGTTTTAGAATTCTAGACCTCTCGTTCAACAGAATAAAAGAAATCACAGGCCTCGAAAAACTTATGAAGCTAAAAAAGCTGTTTCTGAGCTCCAACAAAATAACAGAAATTAAAAATGTGAATCATTTACCCAAACTAGAGCTCATTGAGTTGGGAGACAATCGCATAAGAGTATGTTTACATTTTTTACTCATTATTATAATCTAAATGGTATACAATTTTAAATGTAACATTTTATTTTTATAGGAAATAAAAAACCTAGAAGGTATGAAGACATTAAAAGAGCTGTACCTCGGTAAGAATAAAATTACAAAAATACAGAATCTTGATGATTTATGTAATTTAGAAATAATAGTGCTGCAAAGTAACCGTATTATAAAAATGGAGAATCTTGAACAGTTGATGAACTTGGAACAGCTGTACATATCCGAGAATGGTATCAGTGTTATAGAGAACCTAGACAGTCAAATAAGATTACAAACTTTGGATCTAGCCATGAACAGACTCACAGTTATTGATAATATAAACCATATGACGGACTTGGAAGAACTTTGGGTAAGTGCAAATAAATATATTTTACAATATTTTTGTTAGACGAGACAGCTAAGTTAAATACTTGCATTTTTAAACCCAATTGTCTCTTGTTTTGTATGTTTAATATAAGAAAAGTTAAATAATAATAATAATATTAAGGACTTTTCTGCCACATTTACATGTTTGAGTGTTAACTTGATGCAACATTTAACAATTTATTTCCCCGAGTTTCTAATATGGTAAACTTATTTCCAGCTAAACAACAACCAAATAAGTGATTGGTCGTCAGTTGAATATCTTAAAGAAAACAAGAAATTAGCCACCATATATCTAGAACATAACCCAATTGCGACCGACCCAGCGTATAGGCGAAAACTAAAACTGACTCTTCCGTCGCTACAACAGATCGATGCAACCCTGTGTAGATAAGAATTTAATAACAATTATCATTACATAATTCATAAACAGCTAACTAAAGTAAGCTTTTGATATGTGTTCTAGAAACTAGTTTGTGTGGTACCATTTTATTTAATAAAATGTATGGTTATCGTTGTTAGAATAAGTTATGTATATCTTATATTATTTAAAAACCATTTAAAATTATTTTAGTCTTTTAGAAATGTTCTTACCAAATTTATAATGAATGCTAAGCTGAATGTAAACTATTGTTATTTGTGTATATAATATTAAAAATATCATTATCGTATGTATTAATTTCATTTGTCAATAATTTATTCAAGTGCCTACAAAACATTAAAGTAGCCATTCCATTTTTATAAAAGTTATTCTTTGAGGCATTTCACTATTGAATTCTCAAAATATATTAATACTGTAAGTAATTTATAATGTTTTTTTTTTTAATATATATAATATTTATGCATATATAACAGCTTACTTTTATATTTGTTAATGTAAGAAAATGTATATCTTACTATGTAACTCATTTTAATATTCTTTTGCACCAACAATATATAAAAATACTATTTACAAGAGTAAAAGCATAGTTTTTATGTAATAAGTATATACATATCAGTAGTACTGCAGTATTGAATTTTCAGGCAGTCTCGGAGTCTCTTGCCAGCCTTGCCCTCAAGGAGAGAATTCTCTATCAGCCAACCAACATCCTCACTAAAGTTAACTTCAACATGTAAATAACTTGCAGTATTAAGATTTATTGTTATTAAAGTTATATATTGTGAAGACTTTAATAATATTGATTAACGATGTGTACACATTCCACAATAAATATTTAATTATCTTATATACAAAATAAAATAGTTTGTATGTCATTTAATTGTTCTCATGTGGTACAAAAATTATCTAGATTCGTGAAGAAAAGAAAAGCTTTTTGTAATACATACAATTATTTCAAGTACTAATTTATCATAATAATATATATGATTTGCTATACAGAGAATCAGTTACGTACTTGTATTTAATGTGAATTCCGTCGAATGTTCCTGTTATATACATTATATTATTGAATGAAGTGTCTGTAATTTAGAAATAAAGGCTTTTATCTTCCTATTTGAAAGTTAATGAATCCTAAACACGTTTATTTTTGTTTTTTTATGCATTTTAAAGATAAATTATTTTAAAAAACTCCTCTTGTTAGAAGCATTAATTTTGAGAATTCATTCATTAATTTTATGAATATTGCCAAGTCTCATCTATAACCACATAGCATTACTCTAATTTAAATTTTTATTATTGAAAACCTGGTTTTATACAGTTTCCTTAAAAATAAATACATAAGTTACCTAAACCATTCTATGTTCAAAGTCTAAAATATTTTTCTGCTTCTGGACATTATATTTTTTCGTTATTATAATCTTTATAGGATACAATACTATTGTCCCAAATTGTACAACAGTTACAATTTATAGCTTCATATTCATACGTGTATTTTCATCTTAATATATATAGCACAAAGACACTCACTGAATCATTCATCGCTCTACAGCCCAAACCGTAATACCTAGAAAGCTGAAATTTGGACACAAGACTCTTGACATATTGAATAGGTGCAATAAGAAAGGATTTTGAAAAGGTCCAAACCGTTCCAAAGTTACAGCTAAAAAACTGCAAAGTTTACCCTCCGGTCCCTCCCTTCTTCCATTGCATTGCACTTATTGCATTGCAATTATTTGACCTCTCACTATGTTTATTCGTAGGATTAGGGTTCCGTAACTCACATAGTTTGTGATTATTTATGATTATTTTTTATTTACCTACATACAGTATATGATTATTTGTAATTATTTTCAATTTGCCCACATACAATTTGTGATTATTTTCAATTAACCCACATATAGTTTACGATTCTTTGTTATTATTTTCCCAGCAAAGCGGCCGGGAATCAGCTAGTATAAAATATTTGATTAGTGATTGTACTGTCAATACCCTTTTCACTACTGATTTCTGTATTATTTTATTATTTGGGTAGTTATAATTTTTTTTTTAATTCAGAATTATTACATAAATATTGATATAGAAAACAAAACAATCAACATCCAATATTAGGATTCGTTAAAAGTCGGCAAGTGGTATTTCTACCAAATGCAAATATGGACAAAACTAATATTGTAAAATTTTACTTCCTATTATTTTTTAAACTTTTATTTTATAAACACTTTGTACAATTTAAATATATGTATTATGGTGTTGACAATGACAGAATAACATGTTTGTCGATTTGTCGTCTGTCCAATACCACCCGGTCTTCGAGAGCTGGCAATTGGCAACATTCTATAACGTCATAAAAAAGTGTTTTTCTGCAATTTCACCATTGCATGCATTGTTTTAATTTCCTTTTATAATAATTCGTTATTTAATTTACTATTACATTAAGTAATAATGCGTTTGTTTGTTATTGCACTAGATTCTGTATTAAACGTTTTATAAGAATCGAAGTACAAAACTAAGAAAATACTACCGTCCACGCGGAATTGGCCATTGATTGTAATGGAAAACCTTGATCAAAGTAACAATAAAAACGTGTCGCTCAGTCTCATAGCTGAATATGGCTCAGAGTCGGACTCGGAAGATACGAGATCGAACGAGCACACTGGAAATGAGGACTCCGATGCCGTCGAATTAAGTGAAATGGTGTTAAAAAATAATATTATTAACGCTTGTGCTCACGGTCCCTTGTCTGATGGTAGTGAAAATGATGTAGTGTCGACGAGACACATGATAATAGACAGCTCCGAAAGTGGTGTGGTGGAGTATGATGTAACAGAATACAGGGATATCGACAGTGATTCCGACTCCAGCTCCGACGACTCTAGTGCTAGTGATGTAGATTCAGTGAAAGATATTGAAGAAATCTCGAGCGGGTAAATTTAATAGCCTCTATAAAATATTTTTGATTTTTAATATGATTAGCATACTAGCTCCAAACATTAAGGGGTTTCGTTGTATTTACTACCTTAACATCATAATTATTACTTGTTATAAATAATAGAAGCAACCTTCTCTTTTCTCTTCCTTGGCTTGAGTAAGGTTACTGGAGCAATGCTTTATTATAAATACACATAAAAGATTGTTTTCATTTTAATACATACTACATTTGTATAATAATTCAATGAATTAATTTGTATTTCTGACAAATGACTTATTGGTGCATGATCTTTATTGTTTATTTCTAATAAGCTATTATTACGTACCAAAATTAACTGGAAAAAGACAATATGTATAATTATCATTTTTATATATTTTTATTTGGCAGTACTATTTTACATATTACACACATTAACATTAAATAATATTTATTAAAAATAAATTGCAATTTCTGATGATTTTATTCAAAATTTTCAGTGATGAACAAGATGGTAACAACCGCTCAGGTAAGATAGAAACTCCTAAAGTTCACGGGGAGCTGGGATTAGATGACCTGCCACCTATCGAAGACCTTGCCATCAGTCTTCCAGCTCAAGAAACAATCAAAATTGGAAAAATAGCAAGCATAGTTGATAGATTAGGTGAGGGATGATAGTTGGTCAAATAGTTTATTATATGATCAAAATTCATGTCAATATGAGAATTTGTTCCCTTGGTAATTGTCTGTATTCTGCTTTCCAGTTATAGTTCGTGCATTTGAAGCAACACCAGCTGTAGATCTGGACAGTATTCTCTTTTTGGAGAACGGTGCAAAGGCACTAGGCAAAGTTTTTGATGTTTTTGGACCTGTAAGTATCAATTGATAACATAATTCTTAAATTTTATTACAGAATTGTGTATGTTTGAATATGTAGGTACTATAATATTGAATAGTTCAAATTTAGAAATATAATTGAATTAATTAATTTTAAAATGATTTATGACTGACCAAACACAGCATTGATTGTATGATTGAAAAGAAAAAACTAAATTCATTTCTACTCCCATCAACGTCTATTTGTCTATAAAAAATAAAACATTTTTTTTAATTTCAATTATTGTCTATTGTAATTTTTTTTGTCACATGTCCATCAAAACAACATTTAGCAAATTCTATTACAATAAATGACCTTAGTACATTTAAGAACACAAGGGGATAGTTAATTTACATTCTATTTTAGTATATCTGACAAAAGTAATCTAAGGCCTAAATTAAGAGATCAATGTTATACATATAGTAACTATTGTCGCAGGTAACGGAGCCCCACTACTGCGTCCGTTTCAACTCGCTGGAGCACGTGCGCGCGCGGGGCGTATCCCCCGGCATGGACGTGTACATCGCGCCGCGAAGCGCACACACCAGCTACGTGTTCCTCTCTCAACTTATGAAGTTAGTTTACCTTTACCATTATAAGTTTATAATTAAGTTACTTTACCATTATATGTTTATAACTATGTCATTTTACCATTATAAGTTAGTTTGCCATTATAATAAGTTTGAAAGTGTGCCATCTTTAGTTTAACCAACACATCTATTTTTATTAAGATACAATTTTCGAAATAATCTTTTTAAAGGCATAAACACTGCGAGGGAAATGCCATTACTTCTCAATATCATGGAATGTGTGGCCTCTTTATGCAGTGCTGAGTTTTCTGAGTCAATAAATAATTAGGTGTATTGAAATATCTTTCGTCCTAAGACAAATGTAAAGCTATGGAGTTATATACAACTGTTTCATTCATACACAGTTAAAAAAACATTTATTTCTGTAAATATAAGGGAATGCAGTTGGTTAGAATGACTTAAGAATGTATCACTAAATTGCAGGGTAAAAGGATCCGACGCGTCATGGTTGAATGATATAGAACCTCCGCCGAGCCATGTCGATTATTCCGATGACGAAGAAGAGAGGAGAGCTAACAGAGCCAGAAAGGAACAGAAACAAAACAAACAAGAAGCGTCCGAGGATGGAGAGACTTCAAAGAACCCACCGGCGCGGAAGACGCTGGAGGCGAAACGTCACCGACCCGCGGAGTTCAGTAGCCGGTTTGGTGGATCCAGCCGCGGACGCTCCGTACCTCCCGGGGTCAGACGAAACCCCACAGTAAGGAACGCCAGACCCTGGGACGACCAAATGCGAACTCCACCACCTCACGCCACAGTTGACCCCGGAGGTCCCTTCTACCCGTTCAGTCCGATGTTCGCTCCGTTCCTTTCCCAGCCGTTGAACAGACATCCATTCGGGAGGATGCCTCGTATGGGACCCATGCCACCTTTTAGACAGAACATTCCAGTGTTCGGCTCCAACTACTGCAACATGTCGGGGGCGCAGCCGCAGTGGAGGCACGGGCCTCCGCCCCCGCCCGGGACGTAACTCAGCGCACACCTATGTTAAGTATGTTCTTATAAATATATTTAGTCAATAGCTAGTGCTGTGCTAACAATACTAGTTTGCTTATCCAAATATCTATATTTATATGAATAAATGGTATTGTACAGAATGTGTGTTTAATTATTAATTATAATTCTTATGTAAGTTAAAATGTTCAACAGAATACTGTTAAATGACTCTTATTTTAATTTACTTACAAGAATTTCTATCTTCCGGATATTATATTACTTTCAACACCTTTCAAAGCTATCTTCATCCTAGTCCGTCGATACACCTTGAAGGCTAGGAGAACGCCTTGGACATGATAATTAATAAAATATCTAAACATTAATCTCCCATGCTACAGCAATGCAACAAATTAGTTTCTTTAGAAAAAAGTCCGAGAATCCGATTACTAACGATGGTGGAAGGGACTGAATATTCTTAAGAGAACCTACTCTCCATTTTACCAATTTCGTTGAAATTCTGGTTTGAGGGCCACGTTAAAGTCACAAGGAACGCTGTTTAATTTTTCGCTTTCCGGATATGACGTTCCCATTTCAAGATTGGATTTCAGTTGTCGGTTCCCTGCTGATGCTATTAGTAATAACTTAAAAAACAAAATACTTCGCTTTAAGAGACGTAGTAATGGGGGGAGGGGGGGGGGGTGTAATTAAAACATAAAAAATATAAAGTCCAATAATTTTGTGATTTCTTTATTAAATATTTCATTGTTAGAAATTAACTAACGATCGAATTTCATAAATGTTAAAATAATAAAAAAAAAAAAAGTTTATAATAATAAAGACTACAGCTAAAAAATACTGCTCTTGGACTACGCAGAACTAAACACGTTAGAATCACTGCTGCCCTTAAATTGACGAAAAGTCAATGAAACTGGTTATAATAATAAACAATTTTGCACTCACATGATCACAACGTAAAATGATAACCATTTCACAATACATACAATATAAAATTCTCTCCTTTAAAACTAAACATCGGACGCATCGGGTCCTTGAGAAACAATACATTCTCGAAAAAAAAAATTAAAAAAAAAAGTATTTGCATAAAATTAATCTCGCCGAATTGTCATTACACTTAGGAATCATCGTTCGTATAAATAATGATTAATTAAAAATAAAAAAAATTGATTAAGTATCACTTATAAACTACTTAGGAAAATAAGCAATTGACGAGATAAAATAAAGTTATAAAATAAACATTCAATCTCTGTATACAAAATGATTCTGTCGCGCGGTGGCACAATTACAAACTTCATATTGGCAGTGGACCAAACAAATATTGCAATACTGTTTTTCTATTGCATGTAGCAAATAAATGCGATTAAAAAAAAAGATATAAAAATAATTGTACCACCGCCTATGTTAAAAACAAATGAAACATGAGATAAATAAATGCAAACAACCGGCCAATCAATCACGCTTCCGACATTCCATAAATAATTATTGCAAGACTTACTTTGTTAGCCAACATCTATTGAAAATAATAAGCAAATAAAAACTTTTTTTAAATTTGCAAATATAAGTTTCTTTCACTTAATAAAGATAAAAGATAAATGTAAGTTGTAGACGTTGACTACGATACGGGACACTAAACTTAACAAAGCCAATAGGGCCGTTGTAATGTAACTTAGACCTACTGCGTGGTGGATACATGTTATGGAGTAAACGATCAGCGTATTAACTTATCCTTAGTTATAAAAATACAGATTCATTTGTTAAATTAACGTTCAGTAATCTTAGTTTGCCTTTTGAGACTCACGACAATAACCTCTTGGGCTTATATCCGTATCGACAATCGAATCGGTCTCCAATAAAATAATAAACCGATAATGTTAAACGGTACGGAGCAGTCTTCCATCAAATACGTAAATAACCGTAACGAAAGCGTACCTTAAAACAATAGCGATACATCACTAATAGTGAACTACGATTTATGAATAATTTGATCTCAAAATATAAACTTAACCACTAAATGAAATCGAATTAGCTACGATTAGTTGAAGGGTTATAATTTTGTATCGATTATACGTTAGGAACTAGACTACTGTACAGACGAAGAAAATAATTTCTTAAAAAATATTCATAGTAGCGAGTTAATACTTGCACGTCGTACTACGTCGTACGTATACTTGTATTGCGACCGACGCGCGACAGTCGCACGACCGACGGGCGACAGTCGCGCTACCGTCGGTCGTGACGAACATATAAGTATAACATAAAGGAACATAAGCAGCTGTCTCACAGCCGCCGCCGACGTGGGGTTACACATTACACTACGATTACACATTACAGGCAAAATGATTAAAGAAATATATGTTATCATATAATGTTCTGCTAAAATAATTAGCCAACATCGTATCACTTCTTCGTGTGGTGTTGCCGAGTTATAATATTTAGAATATTTTTATCTAAGAATCTACGATCTAATATTCACAGAGATTAATACATTTAGACATGGAAAGGCGAAATAGCGTGCTCACTACACGATTACTCGATTACTTTATTGATTTTAACATATTTATTATTATAGCAAAATAACTCCAAAAGGTCTCGCGCTTCATCCCACCGTGGTTATTAATAAAGATTACACGCGATACGATCAAGCGCGAGTATTTTAACTTATACGTTTCGATATATTGAATATAGACAGCCAATCAGACGCTACTTAATAATTATAACTACCCCAAAAATATTTTCGATTCTAAAATAATTGTTATCTGTGATTTTTAGACGAAAAAGAAATATTAGACCGCGATTACATGTCGCGTATCGTGGCGATGCTCACTAAAGCGTACACTTAAGGCACGCGGGTCGAAGGAATTACTATTGTACATTCCTTAACCGACCGATATTTCAAGAGTTTATTCTCTCACAAATTTCTTTCTTTGTTTTTTTATATATGCTAATTACGCGACAGTCGTGTCTAGCTGCATCCATGCGACAAAATTGTCGTATATTTTTTTTTAATTTTAATATTATTTTCACAAACCTTTTTTTTACCTTTAGCTGAAGATTGTTTTGAGATCAATATGAAACTTCGTACAGCCAAAATTTATGTACGCTTTAGTGGATAACTTGAAATTTCAAATACGCTGAAGGCAACACAGTACATTATAACTACGTTTCACCATTACACTTAGTAAATATGTATTACTCCTCTATGTAGAGTTTCGGAAAATATTATAAATCTATACGTGAATATTATGTTATATGTATGTATATTATAATATAGAACATTGTGCACGAAAACCGTCGGTGTGTCGCAGTCTATTGCATCTAACACGTATCTATCTACTCTACGCGGCATCTATCGTAGTGTACGGTGGCAGTATCGCGGGTTTTCGTGTAGAATGTTATTAAATATTGTGACATTTGTTCAATGATTGTGTCTGAATGAGTATCTCTGTTGTAACGCTAAAAACATGGCATTCGTGTGACGCTAGGAAAATACTCTACATACATAATATATAAGATCCTTAATCTATCATTATTATAATATGGCTCAGATTATATATATTGAAGCGGCGCACTGTACGACCGCGAGATGTACGGGACCGTTGTGGTACAAGCGGTAGAGGTACAGCGGCGCCGCGTTAGTCTACTTGTGAAAAAACCACATCGATGCCAAGTTTTTTACGTTCTACTTGTAAAGCTTTAGTGATTACAATTAAATCTCCACCCCAATAAATAACATCACCGATTAAATGCACGTTCGAGGGTCACCTCGTGTACGATCATTGTAGTAGCATTAGGCCGCACGACGCGAGTCGTCGCAGAGGTCGACCTCCGACACTCACATACACTAAACAGTTAGGAAGACATAATTCTAACACCGACATCATTGCGATTAAAGATTTATCATAAGACACTGCGACGCCCACGAGTAATGGCACAGGAGACGCGAAGGCTACGGGGATCCAGAGCGACCGGGAATGCTACCACAGTACCGGGCGGCCTACGCGTCGTGCAGCGGGCGCACGGTGCAGTCGCCGACGGTGGTGATGGGCGTGATGGTGACGGCGCTGGGCGCGGGCGGCGCGGCGCCGGGCTCCTCGCTGGCGGGCGGCAACTTCACGATCTGGCAGTCGCCGACGGTCATGACGCGCGCGTCGGACTCGTCGGCGCCGTCGTCGTCGTCGGAGGAGGAGTCGGACACGTCGATGGTGCCGCGCGAGGTGTCGGCGGTGTCGGCGTCCACGTTGCGGTCGGGGTCCACGCTCGTCACGCCGTACGAGTACGCCAGAGGGTTGTACATCATCTCCGTCAGGTACGAGAAGTCCCCGAAGGGCAGGTTCGTCGCGTTGTAGTTCTCGTTGGGTCGTCCGTCTGGAATTTGAGAGAGGTTAGTGGTGTCGATGTCGCCCTCGACTGATCCCTCTCCGACCTGAACTCTCCAATTATGTTAATGCGTTACGACTTACGTTAGGACTTCGCGTAATCATTTTATGTTTGCCGAATTACATTATCTCACTTTAACATGTTAGTAGTTAATATTCAAGTCGGTTAAACAGACAAAGCGAACAAGCTAGTGTGTATCTATTATTTTGACCACATGAAATGCTGATAAGATGTATGCATATATATAAATGAGAGGAAGGCAAATGAGCGTGCGGGTCACCGATGGTAAGTGATAAATGCCATCCACGAACTCTTGCAATATCAGGGAAATCGTAAGAGCGTTACCGGAACAAGACGTGGGAATATACGCCTTTTTTGAAGGTCCCCCATGTCCTATTGATCCGAAAACACCGTCGAAGGAAGTTCATTCCACATCTTTGTGGTGCGTACTTTGAAAACCGCACAATAGAAGATAACCACGCATCCAGGTGGTATGGATGGTATTGCAGGCGGTGACGTGCTGTGCGGTGATGTAAGAGGCGGCAGGCATCAGATCAAAAAGCTTTTCAGAACACTTTCCGTTCTAAATGCGATAGAAGACGCACAAAGAAGCTATGTCTCTACGCAATGTCAAAGAATCCAGCCGCATACAGAGCACCGAGTCCTCGCCTTATAGAGAACAAGTCTTTGGCCAGGCTTGAAATACCACCTCGCTCTATTGATCATTCTCAATTTCATCGCGGCTATCTTCGACTGGCTCTATAAGTGACCTCAAAACCAACAGTCGTTCGAAACGGAGAGGCGATGAATGCATTGTTCTCAAAGAGAGGCGATACGGCAAATGGCATTTTCTCAGGGAGCACTAACAGGTTTCGACCTCAAAAAATCTTAGCAGATATCCTCCCTTTCGAATACATAGACCCTGGCGTGTGGTATAAAATGATGTTCTAGTTTATACCCAGAGTATGATAGATACGCTGTGTCGCTAGGTTGAGATATCTGCGTCTTTGTTAAAAACAAAAAGGCCGGCTGCGTTGTCTCCAAGTGATAACGGACGGCGTTTAGATAGGAATGAAATCACTGGATGTTGCAAATGTCCATATTTAGAGTAGAGAGAGGTGCCACTTTCTGGACTCGATACGCGATACGCGTTTGGCGGAAAAAGAGAGGGAGGAGTTTGAGCTTCAGCATTCTCATTCACCGATCGAACATAACCAAATGAATTTGGTTACTACACGTCGAAACTTATTCAACTCATTATATCTCCGTATTCTGAAGTCTAAATCACAAGAATACTGAAGATTTTATAAAAAGAAAAAACCTAGTTATTTTTATTTCTCTTTTAACTTGAAAATTGCGTCAAATTTAGACATAAAAAGCAAAATTAATTAAGGTCATGCTCTAAATATTTCTAGGACCCTAATTAAAACCTTCACCAGTAAGCCTAACTTAATACCATATTATTAGTAAGTCCGTTACAACCCAGTAATTAGTGCATGCCATTAAATATATAATAGTTATTGCTACTAACAAATGTTGTTCATTTCTGCCGCAATGCTGTACTGGATTGCCATATCCATACCTAGAGAAACACAGCGTCATGATATGCGTATGTAAGGTTTGTCACTTACATACGCCATCGAGTTAAACATTTTTTGTTAAAAAAAACTTTAAATAATATAAACAAACAAAAGCAAACACCGAGGCACACACTCACACAGTCACAAATAGTGAATTGCGTATCCCCTTGTATATAAGTTAAGTAATTTTCTTACTCACTTAAAATTTGTTAGGAAAGAATGTGTCATATTTTATATTAGGTTTATCTCAAATTTAAAACTTGATAAATGTTAATGTGAAATTCTGATATGTGAGTCGTGTTGAATGTTATGATAGCCTTATGTAATGTACTGTAATATTTTTATACAGTGCTGTACAAAACGGAATGTATATTGTTCTCATACATGTTTTTATATAGATGATATTTGTAAAATACATTTAAACGAGTCTTCGTTCATTTCCATCAAAACAATCTGTTTCCGATAGATTTAATAAATGTTTAGGTTTTTTTTAATAAATGTTCAATTTCAAGAAGTCGGTTTAGTGTAGTGTAGTAGTATAGTAGTGTTGTGTGTCACGCACCGGGCTGCGAGGTGAGGAAGTAGTTCTTTGGCGGCCGTCCCCGCTTGCGCTTGAGCATGAGCTGGTGTCCGGCCAAAGCGCCGCCCGACAGCGAGCCTCCCGTAAGCACGCAGCCCTCCATGTCTGGAAAACCGTGAGGTCAAATATGGACGGTGGACATATGTAAAAGTTGTCCTAACCTTAGGATAAAAGTTGGTCCTATACGGACCGTGGATATATGTAAATGTTTGCCTAAATTTTGGATAAAAGTTGGTCAGGTACAGACGGTGGACATATGTAAAAGTTGTCCTAACCTAAGGATAAAAGTTGTTCCGATAGCGACGGTGGATATATGTAAATGTTGGCCTAACTTTTGGATAAAAATTGGTCAGATACGGAAGATGGATATATAAAAAAAGCTGTTAATTTTTGAATAAATGTTGTATCAGTTTCAACAGGAGCGACATTTTGAATCAATAAAAGTGAACTGTTTAATCTTAGGGTTACCGACAGTAATGAGATGAATTCGATTTGAAATTAAGATGAGTATGACAACGATTGAAAGTTAATTACCTAGCGAGGTCTTGGGCGGTCGTCCCCTCCGCTTCTTAATCTTGGGCGTGAGGGGGAGAGGGGTCTTTCTTGGCCTGCCGCGGCCCCTTCGCGGCGGATCGACTAAATCCGACGGGTTGAGTTCGTTCCGGACGGGCTCCAGCGTGGAGTTGAGCACCACGGGGTGTCCGGGGCGAGGCGGTAGCATGACGTCCCCGCTGGCCGTGAACACCAGGTGCCCCGACTCGCGGTGGGTCGTCCGGACCATGCCGGACATCACTTCGGAGTTATTCTCGCGCTTCACCGCCTCGTTTGCCATGTCCACCGTTGGGTCCTCCTGCAATAACATATTTTAATTATACCGTTTATGTGTACTAGAAAATAATAGACCTTAGTTTAAGCTCGTAAACAAGCTGCTGATATCGCTTATTAGCGATTATAATTAGCGAAAAAGCTGAAAGCGATTAATACTAAATTCCGATTCTCGTTACATACGCATACACACGCCTGCCCACTAAACGTACCCGCTCGCATATCTTGGTGTGCACCCTCAGCTTGTCGGAGCGCGCGAAGGAGCGTCCGCAGCCGCCGCACGTGAAGGGTCTTTCGCCGGTGTGAGTGAGCCGGTGCCGGGACAGGTGAGACGAGCGAGCGAACCTACAAACAATATTATATTATCTATACTAATTTTAAAATAAAAATATAAAGAAAATCATAAAAAGACGAGCAGGACTCGAACTTGCGACTTTTGAAGTACTGTTTCGTCGTTCCGAAACTAATATTAGTTGAAAGTAAAAGATTACGGTTGATTTGAATTTTTTGCACTGGTGTACCTGACGTCACATATGTCGCAGACGTGGGGGCGTCCGTCCTGCGACTCGTTGGCCGCCGAGTCCGATATGGAGCCGCTCGAATCCGTTTCCTCATCGTCCTCCATGCCGTGTTTGCCTGCCTTTTCTGTAATATCTTAATATTTTTAATATACTACATTGGATGACATTTTAGTTTATTATATTTACATGTCTTTTCCTTTGCAAGATTGAGATATAAATATGATATTTTTTTATATTAATGTAAATACAATATCAAATGTCTCTACTAGCACCTCACCGTCTGAATCATCGTGTTCGTTGTTGGTGGGCTGGTTGGGTTTCTGCAGCACCGCGAGCTGGACCACCTTGATGCCTCCAGATTTAACGTCATTGTCGTTTTTTGAATCGTTGCCGTGGTTTGCGTGTGTGAGCGTGTGTGCCGGATGAGCTGTGTGTGCGTGTGTGAGTGTGTGGGCTCCTGGGGAATAATAAATATAAATGATTATTATATATTTTTTACTTAGTTTTTATTAAAAGTTAGAGCTTTTTGGAACGAAGTTATTTAACGCAGCTTACGGGTGGCGCAATTAAGTAGAAATCGTCACGTAACGAAATGCCGGCCGTAGCCTGCGTGTGTGCGTGCAGCACACACGCAGGCTACGGCCGGGTGTTCAACTGTCTGTCTGTCTGTCTCTCTCTCTCTCTCTCTCTATCTCTCTGCCTGTGTTTGTGTCCCTGTCTCTTTTTATCATATCACCTCAACACGGGGTTGTACGAACACGTTGAAATTTTGTAAAAACGCATTTGTTATTGCGTTAGATGAAACGTGAATATTGTTTTATTCATTCAATAAAATTATGAAAATTGTTTTATACACCTTTAGAAAAGTATGTTGATAAAATTTTAGCATTTACTAATTATTTTACTATTTAAATTATATGTGAAAGTAAAAAGAGATTATTTGCCTAAACAAAAATATATAATAAATTAAATAAAATATATATATTTACTTCCGGTAAAGAAAAAACGTAAGAAACTTCGTTCCTTTTTCATCCACTACATTTAAAAAATATAAGATTAGTAATAAATTACGTATTTCATACTAGCTTATTCCTGCCCGCTTCGCTGGGCACACTATTAATTTGGATGTGAACTTAGGTTGCTATGGTAACCTATGTCATCGTAACGTTGCTATGGTAACCATGTTAAGTGTATAGCTCCTACAGATTTAAAATTTGGAGAAATGTAAAAAGTTGAAATCGTTTGGGATAGGAATTCCGTAAAATCCGTTCTTAGTGGACAAGACGTCACAAAAGAAGTAACTATGTAAAATTTTAAGTTAATTGGACAGATAGTTTCGGAGATTACGAGATTAGTCAGTGAGTGTCAAATCGCTTATATATATATATTTGATATTAGCGTAATAAAATTAATCACAGTACTATGAGTCAAATGAAGTAGAAAGGGCAATTTAAATCGATTAGCATCAAGGAATCTGTGACTCAAGATTAACTGTATATACATAACTCTATGGTTATATTTTAGTTACTTAATTATTTTTTAACGTTTTTCTTTTTTTAGATACTTTTTAATTATATTTTTTAATATAATTAATTCAAATAGAATAAATAATAATAATAGCGAAAATGTCACCGTGACAATGAAGAAGAACGTGCTCAGGTGGTTTGGGCACGTCGAACGAATGAGTGATGAAAGAATGGTAAAAAAGATTTATATAGGAAAAGTGAGCGGTAAGAGAGACAGGGGGAGGTCTCGAGTGACCTTCGAAAACACTGTGGAGTACTGGAGGAAGTACTGGAGGAAGGTCACGTAAAAAGCATGAGGACCCCCGGAGGGCATGTATGAAGAGGTTGATGTCTGTGGCCGAGGCGAAAGAGATATGCAGCGACCGTAGCGTTTAGCGCTCCGTCGTCTCTGGTTACCCCGCAAGAGATATGGCGTGAAGATAAATAAATAGAAACGAAAAATCATAAAAATATATGTTACGTAATAACAAAAAAAAAAAATTCATTCCATTTCACAATCACATTTATTTAACTTGAAATCTTTCATTCAATATAAAAACGCTGTATCATCAAGTGTTTTAGAAAGTGAGTGAATCATAAATATAATAATACTATTGCCTGAGTAATAAGTCTTAATAAAAAATTAAAAAATCTAAAAGATTTTGCCTCCGTTTAAATAAAGATAAATTCACAGCACTAACATTGTAGCTCAGTTGCTGAATGTACGTTTTGGACTTGTAGGTAGTTGGTTCGAGTCCCGCATGTGTTCATATTGGACTATATATATAGAATATGTGTATGTTTATACGTATTTTAAAATGTCTGACACTCCTGTATTTTTTAATTTAGTTCAATTTAAGATGAGGTCATCTCTTAGTATTATTCAAATACTAGCTATTTTTAGCGACTTTACATGTCACTTCATATGTACCAATTTTTTATATATAATAATATTTTTAACAAGCTTATTTTAGTTTTTTTTCTGTTTATCCGTTCAAAATACTATTTTTATAATAAAAATGAATTTATCATGTTCGGAGACAATAAGAACACTACGACAAACTTCATCAAAAACGGTCCAGCGGTTTGTGATTAGGAGTAAACAAACAAAAATTATATAAACCCAAGGAATCATAAAACATTTCCTTACTATACGATAATATTATGTGCAATAAATATAACATTATTTCAAACATTACGACATCAGCTTAGACGAAATCGGCCATTAAAATTGGTAGAACAGAAATTATACAAAATTAATGCTTGAGACTATTGTAGTCGAAATACGTCATTTCAATTCTTCAAATCAAATCAAATCAAACCCAATCTTGATTACTATTATTATAAAAATACAACAATATATACATTTAATAATATATTGTAAATAAAAAATGGAACGCGTTTGATTTTTTAAAATTGAATAATTCTAAGATTCCGTTCACACTTAATATCTATATATATAAATAAAATCTAAGTGTCTGTTTGTAATTCCAAATTGCCAGCTTTTTACTAAATGCATATGCAGGGGCGGCTTAACCTATAGCGCAGGGTGTGCAATGCACACGGGCGCTGCCATCTCAGGGGGCTTCGCAGCGCTCCCTGAGACGGCTAAGAGCATCGTCTTGGACCATCATGGTACAACAATGATAATGCTGGCCGCTTCTATCATATGATAGAAGCGGCCAGCCAGCGGTGGCGACAGTTATCAAACGCGAGCTCCCTATGGGCGGCTTCTTTTTGTTTCAACTCGAAATAAACCTTATTTCAATAGTTATACCCGCGGGGGGGGGGTGGTTCAGACCTAGGGGGCGCTTGGGTTTTATTGCACACGGGCGCTAGAAGCTAGAGCTGCCTCTGTGCATATGATAGTAAATACGGCACTTAAAAAAAGAACTCTACCCATCAGTCTGTCTGATCAAGATAATCTTTGAAACGGCTTGACCGATTTTGATAGAACTCTCACTGGGGAATAGCTGATGATATATATAACTTTATTAAAAAAAATACCCGCGCGTGGGAACAGCTAGTGTTGCATATAAATCACTTGTACGTCGAAATATAAATTAATATTAACAGAATCAATTAAAGAAAATGAATACGTATGGAGATGTCTGGTGAGATTATTTATAGACGGACAGCCCCGCTCAGTATAATAAAATCCTTTTATAAACTATAAATATTGTTTTATTTTTATGTTATTATAATTAATATTTCACGTTCTATGAAAGCTCTATCAAAATCGATTTAGTTTGAAGAATTTTATAGCGTAAGTAAGTAAAATTTAAATTCGATATTTTTTATCGACATTTAATAGTTATGGAAATCAAAACTATCGACATTTTGGTTTTAGTGTTTTTTCTATATTTACTTATTTTTTTACTATTTCGATATATAATTATATTTTTATATATAAAAATAATTCAGTATTTCCTTCACCGTCTGGTTTCTCGTTATTTCTCATAGGAGTAATAAATAATACAACACTGTGTGAGTTGATTACTTATAGTTAATAGGTTGGTATATATTCTTTTTCTCTCTTAGAATAATATTAATATATATATATTTTTTCTTTTATATATTTTTTTACAACAGTACTACTTCCAAAATTTGGTAAAAGTTTTCTATATCTTTAAAAACTAAATTAAAAGTAATTAAATTAGCTAAAAGAACAATACTATTACTGCGTGATCTATTTTACTTATAACGCCATCTATTAGACCATAAAAGAACTACATTAGAGTAGGATAGAGCTAGGTTAGAGAAGGATAGACTACATTTTCTTTTCGTTTTGTTTTCATTTGCAGTGCCAATTGTCAATTTCCGTTTTGTTTTCAATTACACGAATGTGTATGATAGTTTATAGTTTAAAAAACTACTAAAAAAAAAATAGTAAAAAAATAAATATAAATATATATATATAATTAAATGAATATAACTTTAGTTAAATATAATAATTTTTTTTTTAACCCAATAAACATTCACTGATAATATATCTAAGAAAAAAATATTACGAGATAAGAAATGCAGTAACAAAGTAAAAATTATTTAAGCGTTATTTATATTAGCTCACCTAGTTAAAGAATATATATATATATATATATCTTTCTTAAAATTGAATAATTCTAAGATTCCGTTCACACTTAATATCTATATATATATATAAAATTGAAGTGTCTGTTTGTAATTCCATATTAACAGCATTTCACTAAATATGAAACTATATACGTTACTCATATAAAAAAATAATTTTTAATTTATTTCTCTGCTTGTCCGTCTGTCTGTTTGTTCCGGTTAATCTCAGAAACGGCTGGCTGCGTCGATTTCAACAGAACTTTCGCTGACAGATACCTAATGTTATAAGCTACTTTTAACAAAAAAATATATATTCCGCGAACGAAGCCGTGAGAGAGCTAGTTTAAAAATATAATAATTACAAACATTTATTCATATTATTATTTAATATTAAAGATTCGATTACAAATATGGTACTAAAGAGACAAGACAAAATGACCCAAAAATGACTTCTTATTATTAAAAAAAAAAAAAAAAAAAAAGAAACCTTCATTTAAACACGTCTTACACTCAATGGAGACCTTAATACGAAAATAATTTATTTTTATTTTAAACTCGCGTATAAAGTTCAATAATAATGAGCGATATTTATACATTGAAGAACCCGTCCCGTAAAGCCTGTTACACACGATGCCTTAATATTTGTATTAAAGTTTTTTTTTATTTGAAAAAGACGTTTAATTTAACATGTAATTAATTTTTAATGTACGATTTGTATTTTTAATTTATACATATAAATAAAATATGTAATACTGTTTGTAATTTCAAAATATTTTTTCAAGGAACGCATATGTATATAATTATTTTAAAGAATTAACAAAATCTGTTTGTTTGTAGCGGCTTATCTCTTAAACTGCTGGACCGATTTTGAAATATATATTTTAAAAACATATTCAGCGCGAATGAAGCCGCGTGCAGAGCTAGTTTAAAAAATATATTAATAATAAACCGCTTGTATTAATGTCAAAACGAAATGCTAAAAATAATTAATTATCGCAAAATATTGTTAATAAAATTTATTCGTACAATATTTTTGGGGCGAAATGTTCTTAATTCAAAATAATGAATGTCAACTTTAGTAACGAAATCTCCCAAATTATATTTATTATTGTGTGTGTGTGTGTGTGTATGCGTGTGTGTGTATTTTTAAATCAAAATATTAACAACCGATCGTGTTATTTCTTATGTCGTTTCATTGCGGATTATTATTAAAATATTTTAATTTATTCCGAGACGTTTTATATTTTTTAATATTACATTTTTTTTTAATTATATTTATCTTGTTCTCATTATATTATTAGATTACAGATTACTTTTTTTTTTAGAATTCTAAAATATTTATTACAATACTTATGCTTTAGCTATAAAAAAAAAGTTCAAAATCCTCTGAATCTGGATTCAGGATTTTATTTTTCCTCAGAATCTGGATTGTGGATTTATGCGTATAATTACTTTTGTTACGACCGTATTGTTCTTATTTTATTATTTATCTGTAATATCGTATTTAAGAGTCACGTTCGGTCTGACATTTTGTGTTATTATAAATAGACACCGGTGAAACAGAAGGGCATTGATTTGTTAAACAACGCTCCGATACTTGTATTTATATATATATATATATATATATATATATATATATATATATATATATATATATATAATTCGAACACTAAGGTGATAACTTGCAGCTCGTATACGGGCTGGCTCGACCGGTAAACCTCACACTAAAGATTCTTTAATAGTTGTATGAGGCTAATGCCTAAAGACCGTAGCCCCAGAGTAAACGTAATATTTATACGCAAATAATTAATTAGTATAATCTAAGTAAACAAAGTATACGAGAAACAATTCATTACAGGTAATAGAACATTGTTAGTGTCTTTACAGAAGTGCTTTTTTATGTTAGAGGAGGGCAAACGAGCTTGCGGGTCATCATTGGTATGTGATCACCATGAACTCTTGCAACCTCTGAGGACGCACAAGAGCCTTGCCGGCCTTGGAGGTAGGAGTACGCCTTTTTCGATAAGGAGGGTATCAAAATAGGAACTTTCGGAATACACAAGTGATAATTAGTCCATTGAGAAAAGATATACAAAATCAAGATTGCATATGACATACCACACGCAGCTACTACGGCTACATTTAGTGGGTACAATAAATGAAAGAGCAACCCAAACTCTTTCCAAAACTCACCTAGTATAAACGTTACTTAACATTTCAGTCAAGGTTTCAGGAAACCTTGGATCCAAAAAAAAAATCATACGAGCACTTATATGATAATAGTGATAACACATACCAGGTGATGTTATTTTGGGTGGTCCGTCATCAGTCTTGTCCTCTTGGAAGCGCACTGTCATGGTCTTCTTCTTGGCGCGGAGCTTCTCATCTTCGGGAGACATTATGGAGACGCGCTTCTTCGGCCTCTCCTCCTCGTACTCACGCTTCACCTCGTGTTGCACTGACGTTGTTGTTGCTGTTGTCAAAATTAAAATATTTTCTATCATTCTTAGGAGATATATATATATATATATATATATATATATTCTTATTCTCGTGAACGGATGCGATATGTGGGCGTCATACCTCCATCGATTTCTTAGTTTCTCTGCACTTGGAATGCACTAACAATATTTATATTATAAGAAAAATATTCTCCAACACAATAATATTACATATATATATATATAACATATCTGTAACTTATCCATAACAACTCACGACTCCATTAACATCAAAGTAACGACAATTTTAATTAGAAACCAATTTTCGTGTTACAATTATCAGTTATATACCGTACCTACTTTATTAATTAATTAATAATATAATTAAGTGTTTGTTATACTCATTATATAACTTTAATTAACTGATACAACCAACGTTGTGTTACATATAACATATTAATATAATATATTCACTGAATAAATGAAAAGCACGCTCGGGAACTATGTATATTCGAATGGATAGAGTTAGAAATATTTATGAAATTTTACATATTTTAAATTAAAAATAACTACTATAAAATATATTTTTTTATCGTTAACGACCAGTGCTGCCAACATTAACAGCTACAGCATCATACATTTTCAATGCTACCAACAAAAACGCCTGGTAACTATGTATATTCGAATGGTCTATCCATTAGAAATATTAATTAAATTTTACATATTTTAAATTATAAATATTTAAAAAATAATATTTTTATATCGTTAACAGCCAGTGCTGCCATTTAACAGCTACAGCATCAAACATTTTCAATGCTACCAACATAAATGGCAATAAAAACTAACCTTCTTGCTCGGTCTGTATGCTGGCGACCACGCGGTCTCCGCTGCGAGCCGCGTGTCTGGCCTCTTCCATCTCCCTCGCGGCGGCCGCCAGTATGTTGTTGACGGCCGTCTGAGTCCCGGGCATATCTTCACGGCGGCGTCGCCTTATCTCCTCAGCTCTCATCATTGATTGTTGGTACATGTGGATCTGGAAGTATATGGTAGTTAAAGTTGGACGGATACACACACACACACACAAACACACACAAACACACTCCGATCTATAACTTAACAGAAATACCTACCGTAAATTGTTTTTTTATTTAACAATAAACCTACCAAGTACCGGTCAAATTGACCGTTCTTAAACTTTTGTAAAACTTACACATTTTTAAACGTTATAATATCGTTATCAAACTACATGACAATTCTTAGAATATGCATAATATTTTCTTCACTCTTTACTTTTAGTTATTTCCATTATTACCTGCGTTATATAATAAAATAGCTCAATATAAATATAATAATAATAAAATAGGTCAATTTGACGGCGTGCGGTAGGAACAGGTATACAAGAATTGTCGGTAGGTTTAGTGTTAACAGAAATACCTATCGTAAATTGTTTTTTTATTTAATACTACACATTATTGTAGCTATGATCGCACACCAGGCGTTGTTACAAATCATTTTAATCCTAAAACCCTATTCGTAGCTAACCCGATTATAATATTTAAAGCACAAACATACATACATTTAATTATATATATATATATATATATATATATATATATAACAATATATATATATATATATATATATATATTGTTATATTGTAGTAAAGTATTTTTTTTTATCATTACATAATGAATAATCTTTTAAAGGTCATGTCCTTAATGAGGTCTTTATAATGATGTGACAATACAAAAATATTTATTTAATAATAATAATAATAATAATAATTTATTTTAATTAAATCTGAAGATATTTTTTTTAAGACAAACCTAACGATTCAAAATCATATATATATAGTTTTCGATAATCTTCTAAAACCAAAAAAAAATAAAAAACATTTCTATTAGAACAAAAATGTTATATATATATATATATTTTAATAAAGTTATAATTTGAACAAGTTATTCGTCTGTCGGTGCGTGCACAGCGTCTAACGGTACTCAGAATTGTTGAACCCGTCCCACTATTGTATTACGAAAAATTATTATGGAAATTACTTACAAATATAATAAAATAATTTCATTGGTTGATTACAAGAGATCATTCAACTCGGTAATGTAAATTTAAATGTTACTTTTTTTTAAATTAGTTTCATATGAGATATATTTAAGGTTATATATCAAGGTGTGCGTTATAAAAAATATTCGTATTCAGCCAAAAATGTATAATTAAATTTAATTATTATAAAGGAGGTTATATATATGAAGCTTTTATAGTCTGTGCATTTAATAATGTCGTATTCAGCCAAAATATAATTTAATAAAAGAATAAACATATTATAAAAGATAATAAACATTACCATAACGACTAAAACACAACGATGATGATAATAATAAAAATAAACAAAACAAGAATAATAACTTATCGTGTTTGTGATAATATATTTTTATTATTTATAACCAAAGTTATCAGTTTAAATATTTATCATTAAATTTATTATTTATTTATGTTAAATAAAATAATGATAACGCAATTAAATGTAACTACATATTAATATTTATATTATATGTATAGTTATGGTAAAAATAAAGCATAACTTAGAAGGTCTTTATGAATAGACATAGATAATATAGAAAAAAAAACTAATGTCACTGTCACTGGTATTGGTTGATTTTATTATGCCTAATTTATTTCTTTATATAAATCCTCTTTCCTACTTTTTAAATATATTTCGTGGAGTTAATTTGTTTTGTAAGTTCATAGTTGAAATGAAACTGGCGCATCAAGGTGACCTCATCTTGTCAGTACACAAAGCTACGAAATGTACGAAACATTATTTTGCATGGCGCAAAATTATGAAGCGAGTTTTAATAATATTAATTAAAATATATACAGTTAATAAGTATACTAATATAAAAGATTTCATCTGGGATTCCCGGTAATAATGAAAAACATGAACTAATCGTGATATAGATCTTAAATTTTTTTGTTGGCACAAAAAATACTGAACGGATTTTGATGAAATTTAATATGGTTCACACACGCAAAAAATGTAATAAAACGAATTAATATTTTTTTTATTTAAATCAGGATATGTAATTTAAATTTGTTGGAAATACAAATATTACTTGGCTATAGTTACGATAGAATTAAAAATGTATGGACTTTTTTTCGAAGTCGACGCAAATAACTAGTCTTGTAATATTATCTCATCATTTTATTTAAAATTGTTAAAAGTTGCCATAAAACGTTTAAAAAAAATCAAAAATATTTGTCCATATTAATAACTTTATATTTTTACTGTAGATTAGACTACGGTTTAAAATCTTATCTTAAGATAACTCTGTCTTACTCATATCTTAAGATACTTCCTTATAGTGAAGCATTTATAAGTTAAACTTAACAAAATATTGTTAACATATAATAAAAAATCATTTATATTTAGTAAATAAAATCACTTTGTACTAAGTTTCCCAAATGTTTACGACGCATTTAAAAAAAAAAATTTTTTTTTTACGCGTCCTTCACTCTTTGTGTAAACAGTTTTTGCATACAACATATTCTAAGCACGCTTTTTTGTTTCTAACATATTATATTAATAATATCTTAACATAAATAGTGTTTTGCTTCTAAATATCAAAGCGTATGCAGCCATATTGATCCACGCGGTCTGAACGACGCAATGTTATTACTACGACCGGTAGGAACTTAATGTATTAATATTAACTTCAAATAAAATATTGCCTCACCGAAAAACTATATATATAAAATAACTGTCTGTCTGTTTTGACGAATATCTGTAACGGCTGAACCGATTTTTACAAGACTTTCACGGTATAGCTAATGTTATAATTGGCTTTATTATTTTTAAAATGTAAAACAAACGAAGTCGTTGGAAAAAGTAGTTAATATATTACATATTGCAAATGATTTATTTTGGATATATTCATAATGTAACATTACCATTCAGGTTGTATGTAAATATTATAATATATTACCTTTTTGTGCAAATGAACTTTTTCGCGCCTTTTACATGTAGATTATAATCTGTGATAACACAACATTAGTGTTCCGTGTTAAATTAAATAAATGACTAATACTTCCCGCCATTACCGTTTGTAATGCAAGTTCATCTATTGTAGCTAATTGTTTCCGCAGATATTTACATACATACATATTTTAATTAAATTATATATATATATATATATATATATATATATATATATATAATGGCATATCTTTTAAAACTTTTGTACATAACTAATTTAGGTTATGTTAACATAAAACATAATAGAATTGAATGTATGAACGAATGAAATAATATGTATATGTTCAATTCCAGACGGTTTCGAGAAAAATGACTCATTGCCTATTACGTCATTTCATTCAATTTAGCGATCACGTGCGAGACTTAAATAAATTTATATATTTAACATATTAAAAAATATATATACGAAAACAAAAAAAAACACCAACTAATTATAATAATAATACTTATATAATTAATAAAACATAATCGTATTAAAAAATTACAGACGAAAATATAAGAGTTTAAACAAGAAAAATATATTAAAATTATAAAACATTACAAGAATACGACATAAAACTTTCACATTCTCAAATAATAAGTAGAAAGTGTAAAATAAAAAAAATATATAATCATACAAATATTTCTGAGGTCATTGTTTACTTGATTAATGACGCGATAAATTACACCCACCTCTCTATATATATTTACACACACACACATATATATATACACATATATACAAAGATATGTATAGTATAAATAATATTTAATATATACTTTATCAAAAAGCCGCTCATACCAACCGCTCCGACCACAGACATTTAATATTTTTTTACTTTTTTTCGAATACCACAGCACAATGGGAGCGAATATACCGTCTAAGGAACTTTTATTTTATACTAATATAATCTTAACATATATTATATTTAATAATAAATTATGTCGTAATTTTATTTATTACTCATTACAAGTCAACTCACAACAAACTCAAACAATGAATGTTTTATATTAATTTTAAACAACGCAGTAACAAAATCAAAACATGTGATTTCATTCGGAATGAATAAAAAATTATTAACGCAACGAGAAATATCTATAAGCAGCGCGTTCTAAATTTAAAAGAAATATAATATTGTTAGTCCTATAAGGTTTTGTTGTTTGGTTGTAATATTCCGTCTCTCTCGCACACGGGGTTAAACTTTTTTAATCACAAAAAAAGGTCGGGGTCCGGATTAAAGCAGACGCGATGGTTATTAACAAATGATAATTTGTTTATATTTAATTTAAAAACCTTGACTTTTATGTCTCTTAATAATATCATGTTGAATTTATTTATAAAACATTATATATATATAATTATATTTCGTTAAAACATAATTATATATATATCTATATAATCTATATACTCATAGGGTTACTTTGTGGGGAGAAAAGATAAGAATAACTACCTGCTCAATTCTTAGAACAGAACCATTAAATATGGATTACTTCAATAAAGTTTTTTTTATATTAAATATTATCTTCAAATGATGGAAGATAAAAATTTGGTATCCCTTCCAGATATAATTTATTTTATTGTTTTTAACATTAAAAGCATTTCAGTGTTATGTTGTTATTGGGTAATAATATTTTTATGTAATTTTCATCAAAAATATGGTAATGTGATACCGGGGGAACATGTTCTGAAATGGAATATTCGCTTAGCAGGAAAAATGTATATAAAAATATATACCTAATACATCTTTTATTCATCTTTGTTAACCACCTATTGAAATTCAAAAAATCTCAATAGTATAACCGAATTTATTGTTTTGTTTTTGTCATAAGCTTTAAGCTTTGTATGATTCTTTTAAAATTATATTTAATAAAATGAGTAAATATGAATTTGTTATGTTGTGAAGGATAGAAGCAAATCTACAATATTTTACTGTCCAATTAGATATATATTGTAATACAATGCAATTGCTTCAATTACGGCAAATAATATACATCTAATAATATAAATATACCAAATCACTGTATACAGTTATATATAACATAGTCGTTCAAAATCATGCAGGTATTTCATTTTAATTGCATTTAACTTCACCCCGTAATAATATATTAAAATATTATTAAAATTATGTTACGTTATAGATGTTAGATATATTTTGTTTTCAGTTCTCTCACCTGTTTCAACCTCTCAACATCCGTGCGAGCTTGTGGATATGACTGTGACGTGGATACTGCGGTTGCAGTGGTGGTTGCTGTAGTAGTAGCAGCAGCATTCTGACTGTATGACGGATACTCCAAGTTAACGTTCAATAACTGAGCTGCATTATCTCGAGCCTCATACGCAAGACCTCTGATCTCCAACTCAGAGGCTGTGTGCATCAATGACTGCAGATCCAACTCTTGAACATCCACCGACCCCTTGTACATGAACTCTACCAGTAGATTGATCTCGGAGAATGGAATTCCTTTGAGAATCACGATGGGGTGTTGACATGGGTTGTCCCTATTTATGGAATTTATTTTCTATTTAAATTCTCAATAAACAACTTTATCAGTTATAATTGAATAAATTATCTGCATATTATGTGGACTTTTTTCTCTTATCATTAGATAAAATTATTATTGTAAGAAATGAAAATATCATTTACATAACAAATATAAATAATTTATAACACTTGAAATAAATTATATTCAATTGTTGCTAGTAAAATTCCATTACACCGAAAGTGTTTATTAATGAGTAATGGCGCGGGTGTGGGGTGCACTTACTTGAATATTTGCTCGAAGTAAGGGCTGCAAGCAGACAGCACGAGCTTGTGTGCCTTAAGGGTTCCATCGCGGCAGGAGAGCGTCACGTCCGCGAGCGCGGAAGACGAATAGATGGTCGTGAACAGCTGGCTCAGGTTCTGCAGGTGGTTGTTCCACTTCAAGTGGAACGTCTTGTCGCTCACGAGCCCCTGCATCTGCACCACCACAAACACTATCAAGCACAAATCACTCACTTGGGCACCAAATTAAAAAAAATCTACAGAAAACCGTCTCTGCTGCGACCGCTACATAAAATTATAATTATTACAACTTATTTTTAGAACGATGCCCGTAAAAAACACTATACGTACGCGGTATGACAGTGTAATACTGTAGGTACGCGCCGCCGACGGAATTTAGAGCTATAAAATTTTATTTATATTATATTCGGCAAAACGCATATTTTGAATTAAATCATTACATCCTGAAAATCTCACCTCGTAATCACTTTTCCGACTTCCCAATTTTTCACAAATAACACCGAAACATTTCACAAAATTTTTAAATACTTATTATGTTACACAGAAAGCCGTGTCGTAAAAAACAGAGTGGGGCACGCCGTGGCCCCCTCCTTGCCCCGGCCCCCTCGCACACAATCAATATACGGAATATGAGAGCGCGGCGCGCCGCCTCGCCCCCCCGCATGCTTTATTATACCGTAATTAAATATATACAACTTTATAAACTGTACACCAACGTTCATACATTCCAAGTGAAAAGGTTCAAAGTTAAGTTATGCTAGACATTTCATAATTAATACTGAAGCCAACGACGATTTTATTCGACTGCCTGCATACAGCATATTATGTTATTGCACCTGCATTGATTTTTGATGCACAGGTGTTTTTTTTTTTACTAAATTCAAAATAACGTATTTACTGCAATACTATTATTACTTGATGCTTTGATATTTTTTGATTGCTTATAATAAAAAATAATAAATAAATAAATAAAATTTATATGTATATTTATATTTATTTTTCTACCCAGCCTGGCCCCTACCTAATAATAAATTGTCGGGTGTAGAAGTATGTGTGTAAAAAGTACTTCAATCTCTTTTCACAACATACACAGACACACGCACACATGTATAAGATATAATAGACGGATTCAGAGTCTTCTTTTTATTAGATTCCATCCTTTCGTTTACAAGTACCTGCCATAGAATGCATTTCTATACCTAGGTACCAACCTAACAATATCAGATGGGGGTGGGATTGTTATACATCAAACATAGTATAGTATGTTATGATATACATACTAATATTATTATTTATAACGTCAACTCGAAAGAGAAGGGCGCATGAGCGTTTGCATGAATAATATTTCTACCCATTACCCACACCACAAGCAATATTAATATAAGGTGGGCTTGTTCTATTTACTTTTTATCTTGTACCATGCCTCGTTGGATACATATTTTGTAAGATTCATTTTGTATAATTGAGGAAACGTAAGTAATTTAATAGCTACAAAACTTAAAATAATATTAAAACTGTAGATACATATTATTTTGGAAGATAAATTAATTACAGTACATATTATTTCGGAAGATAAATTAATTACAATGTTTTTAATCAGAATATTACATTGTTTTGTAATGGTTTCTGTATAATAAATGTACAAAGCAGCAAATAGTCCAAAAATATTGATTTACAATAATTTAAGCATCTCAACCTTGGCTCGACTTATTATTAAAATCTTAATTGTGTATAGAAGCGCAGTCGTGAATCAATATCTTAATATCATGAATGGACCAGGTTAAAACATTTTATGAATTTTAATATGAATTAATTTTCAAAATCGCAATCATACATAAAATATATTATCATCTATTTGTTTTGAACATGAAACTAAAAACACGAAGGACATTTAATGCATTTTTAAAGGCCGGTGCATACTGATTCCATCTAAACACACATTTTTATTAATGCTGTATACACATTGACTACAATTATGTAACAAATTAACTTGTATAATATTAAAATTTTAATGTTTATACTTAATTAAATTTTATTGACAAAAATCTTCCATGATTGTTGCTATGCAACGTAAATCAAAGTAAAAGTTACATAAATTCGAGTATAGATCTTTAATTGCAGAGGGCGACACTACTGCTTGAGGTATAGTTAAATAGATAGACAATTATCGCTTAATGGCATGTTGTCTTCTGATTATTTTATATGACATCAAAATATAAATACTGTAGATGATATTTCAAATATGATTTTAATATCTCCGATCCTTTCACGGTCTGGTTTACAAATTATATTCTATACGTAGTTACTTAGTGTACATAACTTTGATATATTTTTGTGACACTTGTTTATAATTTATTGAAATAAATGTAATATAATAAAAAAAATATTCTAAATATTTTTTTAATTTAGCCTATCAGAAAGACCAATAAATTACCTAAAAAGGTGCAATTTAAAAGGGAAAATACAAATAAAACAATAAATATGAAAACTACGTTTTTATTGGTAACTAATTAGTATCTATTTTGCTTTAAAAACACACAACATGGCAGTGGCACAACGTGATATAAAAAACAAATCTTCACAATGGTGATATTGGAGATCAGTGCTGAAAAGGAATTATTCTTTGAACGGTAAAGCTGGGAGCAGCTTGCCCTCGCACTTTCCGAAGCCGATGCGAACACCGAGCTCATTAACACAGTATCCTCGAATTATGACCACGTCACCGTCCTGCAGAAATTTTCTTTCTTCCCCATTTTGCAAACGTAATGGCTTGGTGCCTTTCCAGCTTAGTTCGAGCATACTACCGTACGAATCGGATGTCTAAAACAGAAAAATACATTTAGCGTTACATAATATGATAAAATTTTCTTCCTTTTATTCACAGAAACGTATCCTACGTCTCCGCTGATGGTTCCGGAGCCCAGCAGGTCTCCGGGTCGCAGGTTGCAGCCAGTCACCGTCTGCTGCGCGAGCTGCTGCTTCACCGTCCAGTACATGAAGCGGTAGTTGGAGCGGCTGATTGTGCTCACCACGGGAGACTTCTCAGCTGTGGATTTTGTGGAGGTTTAGCATAATTCAGAATGAAGAAACATGGGGCTTCGGGGGTATGGAACCTTAGTGGACTTACTCTTCAGATCCACTTCAAGTTTTATGTCAAAGTTGAACTTGTCGTCATGTTTTAAATATGCAAACGGCTCGGGATCCTGAGGGTAGTTCTCCACAATGTACGGACGCAGCGCCTCCACGGTTACGACCCAAGGAGAGATTGACGTTCCCAAGTTCTTTGCGGTGAATGGACCGAGTGGAACGTATTCCCATTTCTGAATATCGCGGGCTGAAAATTTACAAAAAATTTGAAAGCATTAATACCGATTCTTATGATCAAAAAAATGTATGCTCTCTTTTTTTTAATATACAAACCACTCCAGTCGTTCATGAGAACGAATCCAAAGAGGCGTTCCTCGGCGTGCCTGGCGGTTATGCGCTCCCCCAACGCCGTGGGAGGACCTCCCACGAAGCAAGCCATCTCCAGCTCGAAATCCATCAAGCGACAGGGGCCGAAGTGGGGATCAGCTCCTAAAATAGTTTAAATACATAATCACATACTTTTCTCGCACTTGACTTCTATAAAAGTTTAAAAAGGTATCTCTTAAATTTAGATTTGTTTGAAGATTTTAGTATATAAGTTGAAAATGTTGTACCGTCAATGGGGAGAGTTTGACCATAAGGTCTTGTAACGGGCGTGCCGGATATGACGATGGAGCTGCAACGTCCATGGTATCCCACCGGCAAATGTTTCCTGGTAAAGAAAAGTAAATGCACTTTATATCCAGAAATTTCTGACAAGCAACTTGGAAAAAAATCGGCTAAGCAACCATCATAAAATAATCGACGCAATAAAATCAAACCACGGCCATCAGGCGATAGGAATAAGTTAGCGCGAGTCTGACTCATACGTGGGTCAATTTTATTGTTTGTTCAAGAGCGTGTAATATAATTACGCGTAGATATACGTATTTTCATTAAAGGATTATTATAGAATTATTATATAGCGGTTTTGTACAGGGATCTCCTTAAAAATTAACTTTATTATTTTAATATATGTTATAGTATTACTTTGCATCCTAAGTATTTCTATTACAGTTCAAAACATACAGCCCTGATGCATATGGGTGGATCCACTCACACTTACACACGGAGAGAGAAAGAAAGAGAGAGAGAGGGTATGGAATCCAAAAGAATCGAAATATACTCTAATCAACTCCACCACAAAAGCCTTACCAGTTGGGCATGAGAGCGTTCTCCTTGCTTCTGAACATGATGCCCACATTGGTAGCGTGGTGGATGGAGGAGTAGAAGTCGGTGTAATCTCCAATCTCGGCTGGCACGTGCATTGTGGCGTCAGTTTGTTTGATAAATGCCCTAGAATTAAAAATAGTTTCTGGTTTTTAATAAAAACAAATAAAGAAACAAAACAAAATTAACGAATACTTTTTTATCTGTACATAATATGATAAGAAGTGTCATGTAAGCTTAGCAAGGTAACAAACTTGATTGAGCTAGTTTAAATTGACAATTCAAATACTCTTATTACTTCTGTCGCAATTCAGAATCATTTTTCAACTTCGTGTTGTTGGTGTCTAAAAGATTCTGGAGTGTTGTCCTTGCTTCAATCCAATGCGCCTTCGTCAATCCCATAAACGAATTCAGCTTATCTTCCTGCCAAGAACAAATAGTATAATGAAAGATATTTTTATTTGGCAATATTATTATTTATATTAATTCAATTTTATATATTACAACTGTGGTACTATTTTAAATCCAAGAAAATGTCGCTTATAAGTACGTATTATTATTTTTATTAGCAACATAATACGAGTTACTTTAACATAGCTTAATTATACTGCGATTTTTTTGCGTTAGCATTTTTTTTGATTTATCGTTAAAACCTAATTAATATTTACGATTTATAGGCTTATTTGCATTTTAGAATTTATAAATTTTAATAGTAAAGAAATAAAAATAGCAAATTATCATAACACGTACCTTGAAAACAGGTTGTTTTCCTTTCAGTAGAGGTCCGGTAAATAGATGAGATATCACATTCAAGTCTAGAATCCAATCGCCAATGGCGACTCCGATGTGCTTTTGAGCCTAAAAATTTAAAAAAAAGGTTAAGACAAAATTATATAAGTTATGTGATAATATTTGAATATTAAGCTTTTTATCTATTATTATTGTGGCTTATTTAAATATCTGTTAGAAATATAAGCAGGGTTTATAAATACTACTTCGCTAATAATAAAACGTAATTTTTAATGAAGTGTCTATTGTTATATATATATATATATTTTATTTTGAGGATTGATTTTATATATTTGTACAAGAATTTATATGATAAGTTTAAATAAATGTTATTTGTTTGAACGCAGCCGTAAGCCAGACCTAGGTCAATGAACATTCTAAACCTAAGTTGACCTAACAATCAGCATCTAGCGAAACAAGTTTGTTTACTTAATTCAATAAATAATTTCTGTTTTCATATAATAATAATAAGTGATTTCGTATATATAATACAGTGCTTAAATATTGAATTTCTCTGTTAATAATAAAATAAATGTAAAGGGTTAGAAAATAGATTTCATAACACTAATAAATTTTCAGTGAAATATATTTTTTTATTTTCCGTCATTTTAAATTACACAACAGATAATTTATCAAAGTGAAAAATAAACTTACATTCTTAGACGATGTAAATACACCGTAAGGCAAATTTTCGATAGGAAAATCTGTATTCGCCGAATACTCTATAAAAGATTTCATTTTTCCAACACGTTAGTTTTCTCTGAGTTTCACAACAAAAGTGTCTCCTCTTTTCCGTAGTTGTATTTTACATGAGATATGGAAATAAGCAAAACAAGTTTGGTCGCCGGTCGGCGATCACAGACTGGATTCTTTAATGAGTCAAGGTCGCAGAGACTACATTCATTTAACTATCGTTAATGTTATCAATTGTGTGATAACATACTTTTTTCATCTTTCAAGCAGGTGGAATCGAAAGTTACCGTGAATGGAGAATTTTGTTAATAATAAATATTATTAGCTTGTAAAAATGTTGAATTATTTAGTGTAGTGATATTTATAGTGATATCTAATATATGATTATTAAAAATACCCTTTTTACGTATCATATCGCATAATTTTCAGTTGTATGTGGGTATTAAAACTGCAACTTATGGACTTATGTGGCGTCGCACTTGTACATAATAATTAGTATTTAATAAATTTGTTTTTTTTCTAGGGCGTGGTATATATTTATTATAATTTTTGCACGTTGTATTCAGTTTTTAAGGAAATAAATCTTTTTTTTTTAAATATTTTTTAATAATTAAGTATCTAAAGTATACTATACCTATATACCTAAGCCATAAAGAGGATTTGCTAAAAGATTTTAGTAATAGAAATGATCCAAATAAAATAATACATATAACCAATACATAATTCTAATACATTATAACAAAAAAAACAAAATAAATAAATATTACATTAAAATTTGAAAGTGCCTTCTAGAATTGCGCACAGGTTCTGGATCAGAGACCAACCGTAACCATTCTTTCAGAAACTTGCTTTAAGTATAAAGAACAATAGAATGGCTATTGTGATACAAAATAGCTCTTATTTCCTCACTTACTAAATTAAAATAAATTAAGTATGTACTCGTGTATCTATAACTTAACATATAAGAAAAGCACTGTTTTTTCAAAATTTTGCACGTATTTAAAAAGTTTGGTACATCACTACTACAAATAATAGTGCTTATTTCTGTATTTTCCTTATTTTCGATTTGAAGTAAACGGTATTTTCATCTACATCTTTTCACATACATCCATTATTTTTTAAATAGAATCTACCTATTTCAGAATCCTTCAGTCATAATTTCTTATTACTTTATCTATTAAGTTAAAGAATCTGTTCAAAATTATTAAGATATTTATTTTCAAACATAGTAAAGATATTTCACTTATGAGATTATTAGATATTAAAATTAATTTATGGGTCAGTGTGCATCAAGACTTAAGTTAAATGTTTGCGATTCGGAAGATACCCTAGCAATGGTCAACGACATGACAATAATTATTGACATTTGACGTTCGCCTGATGTTTTCTACGCTTTCTCTTTCTGTAATCTGTTTTGGTTTTGATTTCGACTCCGCCAAATTTTAAATTATCTATTTTCATAACAATTGAGATAATGGTTCTTAGAAGGGATTATAATGCATTGCTCGAGTGAAAATACTGACAAATGGAATCAGAGAATCAAGAGGAATGTGATCGTGTTGAAAAATTCGATATTAAGATTAAATCAAAACCTAAGGATGGGGTAATTTTGCAATTACATCACACAGTTCGAGGATCCAATGGAGAAAGTCGCCGAATTAGATTTTCCATTGGCACATTCGAAGATGTTCATGAGAAGCTCGCTTGTGCAGATAATATTGGAAATATTTTTGTGCTCGATTTCTCGGACTTAAAGTTCTGGAAATTAAAAAGTCAGGGTCCTTGCACTGCCCTTCAATTTGCACCTCATAAGCTTGATACTTTAGTTGTGGCTTCTGCCAATAAGTTCACTATAAACTTCATTGATTGTGAAATTGGAACAACATCTATTTCATTACTTGGCCATACAGCTCCTGTTAAACATATTGCTTTCTCCAATAATAAAATAAACAATTTGCTCACCGCTAGTCCAGTAGAAGCCATCTTATGGGAACTAAGAAATTATACCAAATACTTTACATTAAATACTTATGTGGGTGCTCAAATTCAGCAAATTTTATTTACCCCTGCTGGAGATTACTTAGTTGCTTGTTTTCAGAATGACACAGTACAAATTTGGAAACATGAAACTATGAAGTCAGTTAAACAAATTATTCCAAATGAATTAAAGCATTTAAAAAATGTAGCATTTACAATGAATGGGAGGGCAATGGCTTTAGCAGGACTGGCTCCAATATTGATACTCTTTAGCATGGATACTTGGAAAGCTATAAAATCTATAGACTTACTTAAATATAATATAACTGGAGTTCAACAAATTGCTTTCATCCCGCAAATGTTTGATGGAGGTTCTAATAAAATTCTAGCAATGCTGAGTAGTGATTGTGTGCTGTTTTTCTTTGATTTGGAAGCATTGAAGATTATTAATACTATACATCTAGATTCTTCAGGCATAAGAAAATTTCTAGTGAGCCCTTCGGGGAAATATTTTCTGTGTGTCCTTCAGCTAGGAGAAGTAAACATTTACAATACCTCTTTTGTATTGGAATCAGCATTGAGTCAAACAGAAAAACCTATACAGCAGGAACTAGCATGTACTTCTATGACACATAAGACCAGTAAAGAGTATTCACCTACAAGAGTGGAAGTAGAAGAGAAAATGCGAACATGCATGGACAGCGCTAGATTAAGACGGATATTAATGCAATATGGTGAATATCCTGATAAGTTTCGATCAGTCATTTGGCGGTCCTTACTGTCTACACCAAGAAATAAAGCAGCATATTCTGCTTTAGTTGACAAGGGAATTCATCCCGCATATAAGGATATTGAAAATCAATTTACTATACACAGTTCTGTAACATTAAAGAATCTGAAAAGACTGCTGTCTTGTCTGGCGCATTGGTGTCCACTATTTGGAGTTATGAAATTTCTTCCTAGTTTTGTATTTCCATTTGTTAAAGTATTGCAAAAAGATCCACTTCTACTATTTGAAATAGTTGCGACAGTTTTGCTTAATCAATGTCAGCTTTGGTTTGAATATGCTCCCTTCCCTCCAATAAGTATACTGGCAATGGCAGAAAATATTTTAGCTGAATATGATCAGCAACTCCTGAACCACTTTTGTGAGTTGGGTGTTACAAGTCAAACATATGCTTTAAAAATTCTTGAAACTGCCTTTAGTGAAGTATTGACGTGTTCTGAATGGTTAATACTCTGGGATCATATTCTTAGTAATGAACCAGCCTATATATTAATGGCTGTTGTTTCATACAACATTGTGCAGAAAAATGCAATACGGAGACTAAAAACTCATGAACAGCTCGATAACTTTTTTCATATGCAGAATCCAATAGATAAGAAAACATTTCTGAAAAAAGCGTATGTGCTATTAACTGAAACACCTGACGATATCCATCCGAAAAGATTTTTTAATTCCTTTACAGCTCTGGAAAAGGGATCTTGTTACCAACAATTTAGTGGCTATCCCAAAGCGACAATTTGTCTCAAATTAGCAAAAAAGGAGAGACGAAAACAAAAACAAAATAAACACTCATTAAAGGAATTGACAACTAGGAGTCAGGAAAAAGAAATGAAATCAAGATCCAAATCCACAAAAAAATCAGATTCGGAATCGAATAGCTCTGATAATGAAATGCAAGAATACGGTAATTTTATCGAAAGTAGCAGTAAAAAGAGTGAGAGAAAAGACAACCGTATTAGCAATAACGAAGATTATCATCAAACCGAGCTAAGAGATGACCTAATACAAAGTATTATGTATCCAGCATCAATTCAATTGCAGAAGAAAAAGGACACAGGTGACGGTAAAAAAGAAAAATGTACGAAAAAGGAAAGAGAGCTTTATAAAGGATCTACCTCAAAATCAAAGAAAGTGCCATCTGAAAAGAGAAATAACATTTTAGAAAAGGAAGTTGAAAAATTAATGCAAATCTGTAGCAATTCTGAAGAATCGAATGATTGAAAAGATACTACCAATGGATAAAAAAAACATAATTAATGCAGATAATTTATTTTATTACAACACACACATACAGACAAAAACTGTTAGTGAATACTTGAATTAATAAATGTTTTAAAAATAGTAGATCACTCCTTTTTTGATACTAGTCTTGGTATTGTAGACTTGACATGGCTAAATTTCTTTCTCGACGCACTAAGATTTGGACTTCCCTCAGTATTGGTCGCGGTGACCCGCACCGGTGTTACAATTTTCGATTTCAAACCTGTAGGAATACATTGTTTGAAAAATCTATGCAGTGCCGGCGTTAGGGGGACGCGCGATGGGGTGACGGCCCGGGGCGCCAATTTTGAGGGGCGCTGAGGTCTGGGGCCTCGGCCTTCTGCCTTCCGCGCTGTGTACCCTCAATACTGTGCTCTATGTGCCGTATTCACAACTATGTTCAGCTGTCAGATGATTTGGTTCAGCAAAAAATAAATACTCGATATTGATTTCCTTAAGTGGGCGCCTAAATATTTTTGCCCTGGGTGTCAGTAGCCCTAAAGCCGCTGCTGAATCTATGTATACCTACCATTGTGTAGCAGGTTTTTTTTTATTAAAAGTTTAAAGAGGTTTTATATAAAAAAAAATACAAAAGCTCAATTTAATTTGTTACCCTTTATATCTTGTGATTTTTCCTTTTTGTTCAAAACGCTGGGACTATTTTTGAATTTAAATAGGTTAGGAGATAATCGTTTGAGTTTTGATATCTTTCCCTCTTTCGCAGTCGATTTAGGCGCCAAATTGGTTGTTGAAGCGCTCTCTTGACGTTTAAACCTCTTCATATAATCCTCCTGAACTCCCAAACCAGATAAGTTTGGACTCGATGCAAATTGAATTTTTGATCCGTCTGGACCCTAAAAAGTATTAAATTTTTCAGCATTTCCTATCGAAAATGTAAGTGTACATAAGGTTCTTAAAGAAATGAAATTATCCCAATCTGGTTATAATCAGTAAACGACATTAATTACAATTATTTTTAAATAAAATCTGGAACCGGAGATAGAATTCAGTCGGACTTTGTGTTAACAAAACAGAAATAGATGAAAAAAGAATCGCAATTCAAAATAAATAGGCCTTACCTTTAAAACTGAAATTTTCGATACATCCAAAGCTAAAGAGGACATTGATGAATCATGTTTGCCCTCTTCAATAACATCTCGTATCACATTTGTAAGTCTATTTCTAAGATCTTCCGCAACTTTCTCGGCCGCTACTAAACTGTCTAGTATAGACTGTGAAGGTATTTGAATAGGACTAAAAATTAGAGGTGTAATTAAAACAAATGCTTATAAATAAAATAAAATTTGATTTATATGGCTTAGGTAAATGGAGTATATTATTGACAGGCAAATATTTAAATTAAAGAAATTAACGAAAATAATTGAAAACATTTTTTTTATGTTAATATACCTTGAGGTTTTATTTCGATTTCTCGATGTTTCAGGAGTGGATGACAAAGTATAAGTGCTTTGTCTTTGACACACATACTGTAACTGAATAATGTAAAACAGTAAAAAAATATTATGATGTTCTATAATATACAAGTACTATTCATAACTTAAACTCAAATATATACATTTCTATTAAGTGTATCATACAAAGATCTGACACTATTTAGGACTCACGGCCACATCAAAATCAGAAATCTTACAAATTCAATTGCTGTTGAAGCTTGACGGACATAAAAAGCGATAATAATTAGTTTAATCGTTAATGCTTTTATTTGGAACTGGCATCAATAACCCAAAGTCGACCAATTAAAACACGTTATCGAAATGTAAAAAGTAATATAAGTACTTTTTTGTCGTCGTCCTTGGCGAGGGGGCCGGGCGCGGGTAAGTGGTCGTCCTTGGCGGTGAGCGCGTCCAAGGAGCGGTAGCGCGTCGGCGTTTCGGATTTCAGCTGCAGTCTGACATTACGTTCAAATGTTTTGTTTATGTTTTGTCGTACGTAGCTATTGTCTCGTGTTAGTTTTGTTATAATTTCAGACAAAAGATTTTAAAACTACATGAACGCATGTGTGTTGTGGATAAACGGGATATTTAATTTAACACTTTATATTTAAATTTGAAATGACTTATTAACTATTTACCATAGGATATTGAAAAAAATATGGGTGCCTGATAAAATTCGGTACAATAAAGAACGCTAAAAAACTACCAACTAAACCTTTTCTCTGGAGTCTTTATCTCCAGCATGCTAGCAGATTTATTTGCCAACGGTTCTTGTTTTTTCTCGACATCTGATTCATTATGTTCCTTGATGCAGCGCACTATATCTTGCAATTCCTTTGTAAGACGCTCTCTATGACTTTTCGGAAGAGACCCAAGAAGGGCACTGCCGCATTCCTATTATTGAAAGCTTTAATATTAATTTATCTCTCCTAAATTAATATAAATTAAATGTTGTTATTTCGTACAGGTTGAGTGGCTAATGACAAATAAAAATTTGCACTTATAACTTAAATTCCAAGAGCTGATGGCTTATTTCTTATATTGGTGTTCCTACCTTACTGAATTGTTTCCCGCCCGTCACTCCAGATACTTGCCAGAAGCCGCTATTCTGTTGACTTACAACGCTTGGACATGAACAACTTAAATTTGCACTATCTAGTACTACGTGTAGTCCTGACGCCTGAGAAACATTATTAATTACTACTGAGAACTAAAGAGATATTATTTACCAACTTCCTATTTTACTTACTAACCAACAAACAAAATTATTTTAAATTAACTTTCAGTTTTCGACAAAATGTTATTACAATTTTTTTATTAAAAATATCAGTTCTTTGACAGGAAGAAAAAAATACGTGTAGGGCACTAGGAAAGTTCAATAGAGATGCGTCTCCTTTCAAAAATAAAGTCCATGAAAATATATAAACATAAATGTTCTAACGTACCTGACAGTTGATGACCACAGTGCGTGATCCCCCTTCTTGGCTTACATTCCCATCTGTTGTATCTAGAGATTTTATACTGAATCCTAAACATTGCAAAAGTGCGCAGAGTTCTACTACGTCTATGTAAGCGTCCTAAAAACATTTATATACATGATAACCAAATGCACTTTATAGTAAACTAATGTTTCCTGTTTTGCTATGCGTGCACATAACTTGCAAATATATTTAAATTTATAATTATAATGTTAGTGCAATTAAAAATGAATACCTTTGTGAAAGCGTTATATAGTTTTAAATGACTTACAGAGGATAATGGCAGCATAGTGTGAAGAGGAATATCAAAACTCAAAGAAAAACGAAATAATCTTCGTTTATTTTTTTTGGTTACAACTATTACTTGAAAACAAATATTTTATTAACACATAAGTTACATACGATAATAATTATGATGACGATGACATCTAATTGTAATCTACCCTCATTTTTATTTGATGTTTATTTTATAATGTTGCTATTATTAAATATTATTTGAAATTATATTAGGACAAAATTCGTCACCTCGTGATAGCGATAATTATAAAAAAAATTGTAATTCGAATTTTAAAATTTATAATTTACTAGCAGGTTAGCTGTGTTTCGCGACGTACGACGAAAGTGAAGAAGAGAGGGAGCGGGGGGGTAAACTTTGCAGTTTTTTAGCTGTAACTTTGGAAAGGTTTGGACCTTTGCAAAATCCTTTCTTATTGAACCTATTCAATGTCAGGAGTCTTGTGTCCAAATTTCAGCTTTCTAGGTATTACGGTTTGGGCTGTAGAGCGATGAATGAGTCAGTGCGTTAGTGAGTGTCTTTGTGTTTTATATATTAAGCTATAGAAAAATATTTTTTTTATTTAAAGATACGACTGATAATTTATTATCAGTTATCGTAAACAATATTTATTTAAATTAAAACCAGATTCATTTTATAATTAATTTATTGAGAAAACGACATCCGCCGGTACATATATTGGATACTAAACAATAGACTAGTTGTAAGTCATGTATCGCGGTGTCGCCGAGAACTTGGCGTACGACTTGATGACCTTATTTACTGCCTCCAGGAAGTCCTTCTCGGTGGCGACCTTGCGCCGCGCGCGGATCGCGAACATACCCGCCTCCGTACAGACGGACCTGGACATTTGTAATTATTTGTTACTAATATTGATGTATGTAAATCCCCAATAATCACGTTGGTTTTACGTACGTCGTCAGGGATAATCTTTTGATCTTTATAAACATTTACTCTCCTATTGATATTAATATCACTGTCCGTTAACGTACCTTTCGGTCTGTGCGCGTGTGTGTATACGTTTGCTTGCGCGTGAGCGTTTGTATGTGTGTGTGTGTGCGGTTGTGTGTGTGTGTGTGTTTGCCTATGTGTTCGTTTGCTTGCTTGTGTGCGTGTGTACCTGATCTCCGCCCCGGTGGAGTTAGGGCAGAGCCTCGCCAGCAGGTCGAAGCGGATGTCCCTCTCGACGCTCATGGACCGCGCGTGGATGCGGAAGATGTGAGCTCGTCCCTCCAGCTCGGGCAGACCGAACTCCACCTTGCGGTCGAGGCGGCCGGGACGCATGAGCGCCGGGTCCAACGTGTCGGGACGATTGGTTGCCATCAGCACCTGCACCGGGAAGGAAATACATGTATGAGTTTATGACTTTTTTATTTAAGGTAACCAAATTTAGAGATGAACAGTGGAACAGTTGGAGATGTCCATGACTATGGAATAGACCGAATTGTATTAGGCCTCCGTACTCTGCGCTAACGTTGGCAGTGATTATCGGATTCCTACAGGTTGCAGGTTCGAATCCTGCCCGTGTCGATCTACTTTTTATTGTATTTATTTTAATCCTAAAGATTGACGTTAATATATTTATCTACATTTTCAAAGCCCAAGTACGTGGATAGAGAATTCTAGATGCAACTGCTGTACCATTCATACGAAAAGGAGATTCCGGTGGGAGGGAGATTAGTTATAATCGCTGATGATCTTAGAGACGACGGTACTACCACGGTTGAATTAATCGCACTTGAGTGTAGTCTATCTATTCTATTATCATTATTCTGACTAATTTATTAAGAGATTAAAGGATTAAGAACTAAAGATTTTTTGCAAAATTTGAATTTCCTGTTTTATGATTACTTATTTTTCATATTTTTATTATTTAAAATCTAGAAAACATCACGATACGGATCACATACTTAAAGAGATATTTAGTTCAGGAAATATTATGTATGTATAAAACATTGTTAAATTTCTTTTAAATAGAGCAACTGTTAAGTTTCTGACCGGCTCTTCTGCAGAGCAGCATTCCGAGCCAGTGATAGGTAACTCATGGATTGACTACATTGACTGACCTTTTTAATAATGATTGACGATTCAAAAGTGTTCTCAAATGCCTACTTGAATAAAGATAATTTGAATTATTTCATATTTTTAATGAAATATCCGCTAGTGTTGTGTGATTTTACCTTAATGTTTCCTCTGGGGTCGAAGCCGTCCAGCTGATTGATCAACTCCAACATCGTCCTCTGTACTTCATTGTCACCGCCGGCGCCGTCGTCGAATCTGTTGGATTAATTCAATTTAAAATTTATATATATTATACTAGCTGTGCTCCGACTTCGTTCGGGCGGAATATGTTTTTTAAAAATAAAAATAGTCATGATACTTTTTATAACATAGGCTATCCGCGAGTGAAAGTTAATAAAGGTTCAGCGTTTCAGAGATTTAGCCAGACAGACAGACAAACAAATATTAAAAATTGTTTTTTTATACCTATACTTTATTAAGCATTTAGTGAAAAGTTATTATGGAATTACAAACGGATACTACAATTATATTTGTATGCATAAAATAATCTATATTATTCTAATTAAATTTAACTATTGAATTAAAAACTCAGTTGAGTTTCTGTAATAGAAATAGAAAAACAACATTAAAAGTTATTTCTGCAGGTGATGTATCATTGTTTAATAGCTGCAATTGTTAGGACAATCAGTGTAATCTTAAATTCCATTTTCTCGCAAGTTAGCGCGCAGACGACAGCCATCGACAATCACAGAGTATATAAATCTGTCTTTAACACGACAGATTCTAAAGGTGACGCTTCGATTAAATGAGTCGCCATTTTCTTATATGTGTATAAAAATATATATTATAATAAAGTTACCTTGCACCTCCGATAGCGTCGATCTCGTCGAAGAATATGAGGCAGGCCTTCTTACTGCGGGCCATCTCGAACAGCTCCCGCACCATGCGGGCGCCCTCGCCCACGTACTTCTGCACCAGCTCCGATCCTGACATCACACACACATATATATATTTATATATTTACACACATGTATATATTAATAACAGTTATCAAAAAGTATATCTGCATTCTATGCGTAATTGGTATAAACAACTTTGATTTTGAATAGCAATGAAGTTATTAATAACTATCTATAAGAATACAAGATGAAATAAAGAAAAAGGAACGTAAAAAAAAATACATTTAATATTATTATTTCAATAAAAATATGTAACCTTTTTTTATTAGTGTATAACAAAGATAAAAAAAAAAATGTTTTTTTTTTAAGTTAATATTTAATGAAAGTAAAAATAATAATTTTGTTCCGCAATGTGTAGCCTTGCTATATAGCTATAAGATAGCAAAGATGTTCATTGTGGGGTTTTGTAATATCGGATAGTTGTATCAGAGCGCCGCCTATTCTTGTGAGCGGTACTCTTTCTTTACTGTCCGGACATTTTATTTACCACTAGCTGTGCATACGAAATGTTTTTTAAAACTAAAGTAGCCTAAGGACTCCTTATAACATCAGCTATACGTTCTGTTACAATCAGTCAGCTATACGGTCTAGCAGTTTCAGAGACCAAACAGACAGATGGAGGCAATTCTTTTTTTTTATGTATGTATAGTATACACTTTCTTATGAATTTAGTGAAATTTTACTGCTGCTAATTTGTAATTATATGTATAGATTATAATTTTAATTTTATAATTATTAGAACTGGGCTACGAGAGAGACTATTTAAATGACACATGTAACATATAACATATAGTGACAATATTGCTTTTACGAAAATGAATTTGTAGTATTGCAACCTGATAATAATGTTAATAATACAAATTAGATTTAAAAAAAATCTTTTATTTTAGGTTTATTAGCATTGATTTGGCGCAACATCTAGAATATCCATTGTTTTCAATGTCACAATTTCTTTTTTATGACACAAACTTTATGATAGTTATATGATAATACAATGTACTTAAATCTACAAGAATTATGTAAATATTGTATAGAAAGAGATAGAAGATATCTTGATCTGTTCTTACATACCAATAACTCGTATGAAGCAGGCATCAGTACGGTTGGCGACGGCCCTCGCGCACAACGTCTTCCCTGTGCCGGGAGGACCAAACAACAACACACCCTTGGGAGGCTCGATTCCTAGCTTCACGAACTTCTCCGGCTGGAAATTATATTATTATTAGGGTTGGCAAAATCAGATTTGAGTCAAAATAACTTACTTAACATAGGGTTGTGAATATCAGATTTAAGTCAAAATGCTTAATAATATTAACTTACATGTAACAGGGGTGTCTCCACGACCTCTCGTAACTTCTCAATCTGCTCCTTGCAGCCTCCCACATCGCTGTATGTTACATCCGGTTTCTCCTCAACCTGCATCATAGTCACTGTCGGGTCTATTTTGGGTGGTAGAGGGATGTGGATTTGGTATTTATTGCGATCGACTCTGAGAACAATAATAAAGATATTATTAAAATCTTCAGATTAACTATAAATGGTATAAATTTTTATGTTTGATTTAGTAGCTAGATAGTTTGAATTTGGAATTGATTGTAGTATTTATTTTTTATTAAACCAGAGGAGAAGTAATGAGTGTCACATTACTGGTGACAAGTGATAACTGCCGCTCTTCAATCCTTGTAACATCCAACAAATCTTGCGTGTTGCGGGGCTTGGAGGTGGATTATACCTTTTTTTTTATGTAATAGTATATGGCAATAATGCAATCAAAATGTTATTTACATATTTGTTGAGGTCAGGAGATCGATTGGGCTCATTCCTATTGTATACAATTATAATTATATCTATAAAGAGACATTAGAAACGACAACACTAAATTTGTAATGAAATGTAGTTCAAGCTAATACTTCAATAACATCACTAAAGTTAGTGAGTAAAAGTTAGATGAACTTTTGTTCTTGGAGTGTTGTGCCAGTTCACTGTTTAATTCATAAAATACATTACTGTCTTGACTCTCCTGCTATCATTTTCAGAATTACAACTAATATTAAGTATTTTTCAATGTATTTTTAAATTAAATAATTTTAATGACTACAGAAAAATGAGGCATAAAAAAGATTGTTAGAAATAAACTTAATTTAAAACCAAAAAAATACATATACATTTGAAATAATTTATTCTAATTAAATGTAGGATAAATATATATGGATAATTTGTTCTAGCACTCACCCAACTCTCATTCCTTCTTCAATATCGGTTGGAGCCACCGAGTCTGCCAAATCAACAACAAACTTAGCAAATTGCTTTACATTTATTATGTATTTTGGATCATTAGAATCTGCATTTATAATTTTAGTACATCTTGCAACCTGAAAGAAAAAAATTTTCTTATTAACCTTATTTTATTGTCACTTTACATAATATTGATTTTAACTGTGAGATATAGTAAAGAAAAAGATCAGTAAAGTAATATTATTACTGCTTCTTAATTATTACTTAATGGTTAATTAAAAAGCTGACTTTTCTTTTATTTTACCTGCAAAGGTTGTTCATTTTGAAGAGTTTGTTTATCTGCAGCAAGGTCCCATAAAGCAGGAGGAGCTAAGCCAGTGTCAGACTCCTTTATGCCAGTTAGCTCATTCACTCTCTTCATAACAGTTTGAATTCCTTCTTCTACCTCTTTAATAATCTTCATGTACTGTCCCTGGCCCTAAAATTAAACACCGATTTAGAATAAAGACAATTCCAAAACTGCCAGTCATTACCGAATTTTACACAACTTAAAAGTAGTACAAGACGTGTTTGTAGATTTTACTTACATATGACTTTAGTAGTGCAATATCACCTTCGTCGAGTGCTGAAATGTTTGAAAATAAGTATGAATTTGCAAATTATATTAATATAGGGTATAGGGGTTATATTTAAATGATAACTAGAAAATAAACTCTTACATTTAATCTCTTTTTCTGGTTCTTCTTTGTCATCTTTCACTTTTCGCATATCGTCTCCTAGATGATCTGGCATTTTTATTGTATCAATTTAATATCTTACTTAAACCAAAACTTTACAACTAATTTACAAATAATGCAATAGGTATCTATATTCTTGGTTGTCACAAAAAGTACAAACCAGTCACTGTTCCGTTTTCCAACAATGAACCTTTTAAGTAAATGAATAACTTACAGACAATGAATTATACTATAAATTAATACTTATTAAATAATATTATAATATCATCATGAAATATCTGGAGGTAAAAAACTTTTTATTGCTCCAGTTGAAATAATACTAATCTTTGTCTGTTATATTGAACAAGAATTCTTTTTAAAATATGCGTGTAATGAAACGTAAGCAATGACAAGCAATATGAAATATAGTTTCATTCAAGATTAGAGATATACATATATATCCAAACTTTTAATTTAAGATTTCTTTTCTATTAGTATATCAAAAATATAAATTTGGTTTTTAGTATTATAATGTTTATTATTTGTAATAGTTTATACATATTGATTTTTCATAATTGATAACTTTCATAAGTTCATATATATTTATTAATAAGATTGACAAACGAGGCCGATAGAGTCGCCCTCTGGAGCATTTTGCCAGTACCAAAATTTTGTATTCGTAGTGCTGAATGGAGAAACACATTTATTCACGTTTTTCATGAATATTTTCTTCTGATATCTCAGAGAATCTTTATAGGTAAGAATAGATTATCAGTGTTTCTGGCGTACATTATAAATAAGATAATTTTACTGAACGTTTGAAATAGTGTCTCTCATCGTGACCCAGAATGTAAGTTAATGTCAAATCGCGGTTTTTCAAGCATTGTACATTTTCTATAGTGTTTGTATTATAATTATATTCTTTATCGTTGATCGGATTTCGTGCAAAGAGCTTCGTTCAAACGTAATAAAGTGGATGTTTTTATCAACACAATAACACGATGTCTGTAAAAGAACGGTTTGTATACTACACTGTCTTGTCTTCAAAACAGCTTCGAATTATCTTATTGTTATCATTATTTTATCTTTCTTTCTATTTTTCTAAGACACCTTAATTCCCAGAAGGAAATGTATAATTTATAATGTTTTTTATATTTAGAAAGGTTAGTGCTCAAAATATCTTTGTTACTAACGTAAAGTCAGGTTAAGTGTATAATAATGATCATAAATATAATAAAAAAATGTGATACAGTATGTATATTGAAAGAATTGCTTAATTTGTAAATGTTGCATCAGTGATGATAAAATTATTTTTGTAACCTTACAACTAAGATAAATCTAAGGCTACATACAGTTCATTGATAATACCAAAATATATTTCATATAATTCTTATTTATTTGTTCTCTTAGAAGTCTATTGAAGCTACATATTTTTAATATATAAAGTATGAGAATCATTTTAATTAATTATATGGTCTTATAAGAATTTTTAATTATTAATATATTTTATAATACTCTACAAAGAATAAGGTAAATAAATAATTATAAATATTAATGTGATTAGTGTTATAATATTCATAATTAAAATAGTGTCAAAATGACATACACATTTTGCTGTATATTCCTACCCATAAAGCATAACCAAAACTGCATAATAAAATGTGATTAACTCAACTATGGCATAAAATCTGTTCTTTCACAGTGTTGTGTTTATAGATTAGTAAGCATGTGGGATGCTTTCTATAAATAACCATTTACACTCACAACTCTAATACGTTCGGTCTTCATTCTTACCGGTGATACAACATTATTTTATTACAATTTACATGTTATTCTGTTATTTAAAATGTAGGGTTTTTTTTTAAATTTATGATAATGACAAGTGCAATGGATTCTTGCCGCTGTGATGATTCGTTTTAAGAATTTATGGAACAAGGTAGGGTTAGTGTAGTTATTGTGATAAACCAATTAGTGATCCATTAATATCATTGTTTACTCTTTTATATGTGTATTGTATTTTTAATTTATGTTTTTTTTTTATCTAGTGTTTAGATTATAATATATGAATTATTATTAAATGTCACAGTAATTATTTCTCATTTATTCTAGAGATTTATTTATGAGAAATTTGTATTGATTTTGTTTGTAATCTTTATACTTTTTTGGGGAAAAACAATGCCACTTTATTGATATACTTACATATTTGTCAATGTAACAGGTTTATACTTCTTAAGTATAAATACATATTCAAAATATTGTAATATAATTGAAAAATGAAAATATTTTGCTTGGACATGTACAGTGCTGCGGGCGAGTAGGCGAGATGCACACAGCCAGTACCGAGGGACAGTACCGCGGTGCCAACGGAGCAGCCAACAGCAGAGACAAGGTTGCCATACTAGATGCTGGATCACAGTATGGAAAGGTAATATTTGACTTAACTGTTATAATATATTTTGTATAAAAGGAAAGATTCTTTTGAAATTCAAAATATCTGTATTTAAGTCGGCATTAACATGCATGCACCTTTGAATTGGCAATTATAACATTAAAAAGGTTAGTGTAGTCAGTCTGTAAGTTAGCTTCCACTGGCTCGGAATGCTCTCTGCTGAGAAGAGCCAGCTAGAAACTCACTAGTTGCTCTTTTTAAAAGAAATTTAACATTGTTTGATGCATACATTATAATATCAATACTGCAAATGAGTCAGCAACTTAATTCCCATACATTTCAATCCACTAAAAACACTAGAATGTTATAGTATAATATTTAATAACATACTTTTAATTTTTGATTTATAGCTAAAAGAAAGGGCTAAGATATCTTGTGGAACTTTAACATATGTGTAAAATTTCAAAAAATATTTATATATATTTTTGTAAAGGTCATGTCCTAAATTAATGTATGACTAAGACAAAGAAAAGACACATCTTTCTTATACACACACACTACACTATATATACATTTTCAATACAGTGTTAAGTGCAGTATATATCTTTTAAGATTGGAATTGACAAGAATCTTATGTGGTCATAGCCTAATTTGGTAATTATTTAATGACTTTTATATATTGGAATGTCAACTACAACACCAATATTTAAATGGTTTCATTAAAGTCTCTATGCACATGTGAGTCTTTGTTTTCAATTAAGAAGTTATTTTAACACATAGTTTACCATGGCTTATTTAATCTATTTTATATGATACATATCACAGAGTATCAGCAATTACGATTCGAACAATTCAAAGATTTGACATATATACTTTTTTTATTTATAGTCTTTATATGACCCTGATCTAAACTATTATCAACTTTGAGATATTTTTATTCTATTTTTACAATCTACTTTAAACATTTAAATAAGTACGTGACCCACGTATCTATAGATAATTTGAAATATTCTTTTTATTTGTTATACGAGATTTTGTTAGGATTTACAAATGATATCATAACTTATAAAGGTATACCTACATAATTGCTCACAGTAGAGCGACAACATACTCGGGGTCACAGGTTCGAGTTCGATGGTTCGAAAAGAAAGAAAGACTATTCAACCCGTCACACAGCCTGCTCTGTTGATAAATATTTCATTAGAAATTAAGTTAGCAAAATATATATAGTCTGTTGATGTCGGCTTGTGACACTGATGTGCGCCGGTCTGTGGCACTTTAGTTTTCGGATGGCGCGAAATGGAATCAAAGCGCCCCTAATTTGTTTTTAAACTAAAATTATTTTTCTTTTAACTACAATTACCTAGCAATAGGGCCGGTCCTGATACTGACTCTTGTACTTTAATGAGGGAGTTGTGGAAATAATAACCATTTTTTGATAAAGGTGATAGACAGAAGAATCCGCGAGTTATGCGTGGAGTCCGACATCTTGCCGTTGGATACACCGGCCTACCACCTCAAGGAAGCCGGTTACCGTGCCATCGTCATATCCGGCGGTCCAAACTCCGTTTACGCCGAAGACGCTCCGAGATATGACGCGGATATATTCAAGATAGGATTACCAGTGCTTGGTGAGTAACCATGGCAACAATTACCAAATGACTTAATTTATTACCAATCAAGGTTAAGGTTTTATTTACATTGTTGTTTTGATTTATGATAAATTAAATTCTACTTCCACTGTTCATAAAATGTGATAGAGAGAGACAGCAAGAAGCTCAATTTGATTCGATTTTATTAATAACAAAGAGTTTATATTGAATAAATTGTCTATTACAAAATGTTTGACTATATCTGTATCGGTTCCAAAGGGTAGGTCCATGTAATCGGCAAGACAAACTGTATAATTAAAAAAAAAAAAAATGTGTCTTTCAGGTATATGCTATGGTATGCAAATGCTGAATAAAGAGTTTGGGGGCTCGGTCCTGAGGAAGGAGGCTCGTGAGGATGGACAGTACGAGGTTGAAGTTGAGACTACATGCCCATTGTTTAAGTAAGTTACTTATTATTATTGCTTTTCATACATAGACTAGCCATTGTCATTAGATAGATGAGCTTCCTCTCTCTGAAATAATAATATAGGAGCTTTTCATTCCTTAGTGAGTTTTTTATCAATACTTCAAGACTATGGTAAATAATGTAATGTTAATCTATTCCCAGCCGTCTGGAGAAGCTGCAGCCGGTGCTGCTGACGCACGGGGACAGCGTGCAGAAGGTGGGAGAGCGGTTCCGCGTGGGGGCGCAGTCATCCAACCATCTCATAGCCGCCATATACAACGAGCAGATGAGGCTCTACGGAGTGCAGTTCCATCCAGAGGTGTGCTTTATCATAATTTCTTATACAAATACTTATTTTAGGATACTGAATTTAAGTTAAAATTACATTAAAAAGTTCAAAATAAATGAATATATATATATAAATATATACATATTATCTTAAAATGAAAATGTTTTATGAGAAAGAATATAAGGATTGAAACATTGTATATGAACAATAATCAATGTGCCTGCAGGTGGATCTAACTCCCAAGGGCAAGCAGATGCTCTCAAACTTCCTGTTCGACATAGCGGGCCTGTCGCGCTCCTTTACGCTGCGGTCGCGTCGGGAGGCCTGCGTGCAGTACATACGGGACACCGTCGGGGACAACAAAGTGCTGGTGGGTAATTACTGTGTAGATCGGACACCGTATACAATAAAATACTCGTACATCAAAATGGGTGATGGTACATTTTATGGGACAATGAAGTCAGTAAGTCTTTCTATTTCTAAGCTTACTTCATAGGTTTTTTTGGTTATAGGTCCTAGTTAGTGGTGGGGTCGATTCGACAGTGTGCGCGGCCTTATTAAGAACTGCACTACGAGAAGATCAAGTCATCGCCTTACACATCGACAATGGTTAGTTCCAATAATGTATCTAGTAAAAGATATAATACATAAATATAGTGTTGTATATATATATACATATATATATGTATCCTTAAAAAAGTTCGATCCTTAGTGTTCTATATATATAAATTTATGTATCCTAAATTAAGTTTTTATTATAGGATTTATGCGTAAAAATGAGAGTGCTAAAGTGGAAAGATGTCTTCGCGAACTTGGAGTAAAAGTACATGTCATTAACGCAGCACATCAGGTACCTACTATCAATAACATGAAATATATAATTGGAGAGTGTTGATTTGTAGTATGCAAAGGGAATGAATCAAATTTTACAGTATGAAAAAAATGTTATAGATTCAGCTTTTAAGATCAAGAGTGTTCGTAACAGTCAATTGATTATGGTCACATACTCTAATATATATGAACGTGTAAACCCATCACGTATGTGTGTTGTAGTTCCGCCAGGGCAGCACGGCGGTGCGCGAGGCGGGCGGCCGCGCACGCCACACTCCCCTGCTGTGTCACGCCACCGCGCCCGAGGACAAGCGACGCATCATCGGGGACGTGTTCGTGCGCGTCGCGGAGCACGCTGTCAAGGATCTGCTGCAGCTGCAGTTAGTATACATACGCACGCATTGTCGCTTATTACTTATGAGGTTTATAAATAAATAAGTGTATGCCTTACATTTTTTTCCGAATTTTAACCTTACCATATATAATTGAGCAGGTTCCTTTTTATATTGATAAATAAATTTGATTAATTTCACAAATATCACGAACCCATCAGAAGATCAAAACTAAACAGTTATAAAAAGTTAAAATATCTATAATTTATATACAACATAATATCTCAATTCTCAGAGAGGAGCAGGTGTTGCTGGGTCAGGGCACGCTGCGGCCGGACCTCATCGAGTCCGCGTCGGCGCTGGCGTCGGGCGCCGCCGCCGCCATCAAGACGCACCACAACGACACGGAGCTCGTCCGCGCACTGCGGCAGCGCGGCCGCGTCGTCGAGCCGCTCAGGGACTTCCACAAGGACGAGGTGAAGCATTATGGACCCTCATTTATCTTCTCAAAGGCTTTCATTCCTCACCGTTCCGACTACGCTTTTTGCATCTTTGTTTATACATGAGACTACTTACCATCAAGTCGACGGTATCATTCTTTGTGTTTTTGTGAAATCAGATAATTGCCATCCAATGCTGAACATAGCAAAGAGTCAAATTACATTGTATTTTGCAACACACATCCAGTGCTACTTACCTTTTTAAATCGTGGATAAACTATTGCGTAAATGAAGTCTTTATTGAAACACATTTGTAATCATTGTACCCGTGACGCCTGACTGTTCGATTATATGATTGCATTTAGCTTTTAAAAACTAATGAACATAATTATATTCGAGAAATGTATTTTAAATTGATTTACTAAAAGATAACAAAACTAATCCACTAACTATATATCTCCCAGGTACGCCAGCTGGGCGCGGAACTGGGTCTGCCTGCGCCACTGGTGGAGCGCCAGCCCTTCCCCGGGCCCGGACTGGCCGTGCGCGTTCTGTGTCAAGACGAGCCCTACGCGGATAGAGACTTCGCTGAGACACAGGTATCATAATGAAGTTATAAATTAATCTTAAAATGTCACAAAGTTGTCTTTTCCTTTACCGAAATAAACACTAAGAGACAGGCATTGAAAAACTGTTATGGTTTAGTAATTAATAATATAAATTGGGAAAAACAAAAACTTCCGAAATGATAAACATTGATAACAAGTGTTTATTTATATCGTAATGTAATTGCAGGTGATAGTAAAAATAATGGTGGAATACGCGTCGATGTGCGTGAAGTCACACGCGCTGCTCGGGCGCGTGTCCAACGCCACGACGCCGGCGGAGCAGACCGAGCTCAAGCGCATCTCGTCCGCGGGCGCGCTCGCCGCCACGCTGCTGCCGCTGCGCTCCGTGGGCGTGCAGGGTGAGGACACTAGGAGAGGGGGCAATATGATAATTTGACAGACGCGTGTGCGGGGTTTAATTTACATTTAAACCACGCCCACACACGCGCGTGCGTATATAGTAATTTACAAGTAAAAGATTTGGTATGTTTCCTTAATACGTATCGTGTGAACTTCAATTTGGGATACATTATTATATGAATAGGTAACAGTTATCACTCAATATCGTATATTTATAACATATATTTTTGTAGGTGATCACAGAACGTACAGTTACGCGGTGGCATTGTCGACGGAGCGCTATCCGCCCGACTGGAAGGACATGAACTACCTCGCCAAGATCATACCACGCGTGTGCCACAATGTTAACAGGTTAGAGACGAATTAATAGTCACGGAAACATACATTTCATATGTATTAAATGTATTGTACAAAGAAGTAAATTTATTACTAATAATAAAATTTGGTTTTGTGTAAAAATAGACGAATGTTTATTTATATTTAATTACTACATTTGTCAAAATATAATTTGTATTAATTTTTGTCACCTAACTATATAGGGTCTGTTACGCTTTTGGTGGTTTAATCAAAGAGCAAGTGACGGATATCACGCCCACGTTCCTGTCGCAGCAGGTCATCTCTACCATACGACAAGCAGACGATCTCGCCTCTCAGGTACTTTGAACCATATGGTTTCAACGGAATCCTTTAACTAAAAGTATTCCATTTAAATAATTAAGTTACCTTGTCTCCATGTATTTAATTACTTTATTATTCTAGAAAATCCGATAACCAATGTTTTTTAAGACTTATGTACTGTATAACGAATATCAAACATTATTTTTTAGTCTTATGGCTGTAAAAATATTGTTAATACAAAAAATGTAAAATTGCCATCTACATCATCACTAACTAGTAGTGTTAGTGACGAGTCGTCAGTACATTAAGTGTGGGATTTTCTATTGTAGTCTATATATTTACAAATTGGTAAAAAGCTTTGCTTCTACCCATAGGTGCTGATGTCAAGCGGTCTAGGGACTCGCATATCGCAGATGCCAGTGATCCTGGTGCCGATCCACTTCGACCGCGACGCGGGGCTCCGTGCGCCGTCCTGCCAGCGCTCGCTGGTGCTGCGCCCCTTCATCACCAATGACTTCATGACAGGTCTGGCAGCGCTGCCCGGGGACGAGGTCATGCCTCAGGATGTGAGTATTACATATGCTGTTTTATTTGAAATTAAATGTTTTATTTATATAATTATATAGTATGGTTACTCTGAAGCAGTAAATATATAAAATGATTGAGTAATGTTAATACCCACAGGTAGTGGATAGAATGCGCAAGGAGTTGCTAACTGTGCCGGGAATCTCGCGCGTGCTGTACGACCTCACCGCCAAGCCGCCCGCCACCACGGAGTGGGAATGATCGCGCCCGATCACTTTTGTACACACGGCAGTGGTCAATTACTACATACCACTCTATATAGCACTCGTACTAAAACGCCTTTTATCCTTGTATAAACAGTTAGTCTATACGATTTTTTTTGTACAGATAAATGTTCTAAAATTATAGCGGAATCGTTGCAGTCCGAATTATATGGATACTTGGCATAGATATGTGGATATTTTTGTGAAGTGTAATAAAGTTAACTGGCTTAGCGATTTATGTGTGTTCATATTTTATTGTATTCGAAGTTTAATTGATTAAACTCCCTCAAATAGACCCGGCTGCTAGATAGATCCCCCATATACAAAATAATGTTGTTTTAAAAGCTTTTTAATAAAAATGTCCCTAATATTTTGATTATATATTTTATAATACTAAGCTTGTGAGGGCCGTAAATGCAATTAATATGTGTGTTAGTGAATGCAAGTTTAGTTTTGACTGATGTTTAGTTTGGACCACTGCCTTTTTAAAGTTTTGTAAATACATCGGTATCACGAGACAAGGTACATGTTATTGTTAGCCCCACTGATCTGTTTTGTAACATGTAGTAAATAATCAAAAGGCTGTGTAAATTATTAAAGCCATTTATTCCACCACATAGAGGTTACAATTTCGCGAGTTTTGCCGTTTATGATAACTTATAGGTGAGTTTTTTATTAGCAAGAGTTAATTATTTTGGCATTAGAGTGAAATTGTCGCCATCTATGACTAATCGTATGAAATCAGACACTGTTTATGGAATGGTTCAGTGTTATTGACTGGAGTTTCGTAATAAAATTATATTATGCTTTATTTTTACATTGTTTTTTATTTAAATATCTAATACATTATGTCAAAGTCAGTCATTATATTAAATTAAATAGTACATTTTAAAAATAATGCTAGCTATCAGGAACAAGTAAATTAATATTTTTTCCTGTATTTACTTGTCCCCCAATATATGATTCTTCTTCCCCTCTTATTGAAAGCCCTTCAGACAGAGCTACCTTCTTTTCTCTAAGCATAGGTGCCTTTTCCCACCTGGATCCTTTGCAATTACTACAAGAGTGCAGTGGTAATATTTCAAGTGAAACCGTTCTATTACTACAATCTCCACATTTAAAGAACCTTTTAAATGTATCAAGTACTTTAAGAGGATGCCTCTCATCTTTACAGACCTGGGCAGCTGAGAAAGCAGTGTACTTACACTTGGTACACCTAACAGCTTTACAAGCTAATTTAAATGTGCTAAGCATTTTTTCCTCCATTGCCTCTTTCTTTTCCAATTTGTTAAAGTATTTATCTTGTTCATCATCTTCGTGTTGTTTAATTAAATTCTGATGTGACGACGTTGCTTCTAATATTTTCTTAAATCTTTCTGACATTACTGTTTTTACATTTTTACCATCTACTTCAATTTTAATCTTTTTGCAATTATTTTCATCACTTTCGGGGAAGTTTAATTTGTCTAATGCTCTTTTTCTTCCAGCCTCGGTACCTTTTGAATTGTTAGGGTCAAGTTTTTCAATACCACCTTTCTTTTGTATTAGTTTAATTGCATTAAGTTTAGCTTTTTCTGCAGTTTTTTGGCCATAGGACATATTCAAGTCAATAAAACCAGCCCCTTTCAAACCAAAACTTTTACCAAGAGTTGGTGAGTTTGCAACTCTTTCTGCTAAGCTTATGGTTGGGGATGGTTTAACATTTCTATTAGAATTTGATAAATTATTTAGTCTTTGTGAGTCACTTAGTTTTTGGGCAGTGGGACTGTGGAGAATACCACTATTAATTTGGTGAGGTCCAGCACCATATGGCGATTTATTCATCATTAGATTATCGCCTTCAGATTTATAATAGTCACTTAGAGACATTAATCTATTTTGATCTCTGTCCTTGAATTTTTTATGATCACTTGGAGGTAAAGCAGAATAAGATTTACCTCCATACATAAATGTACTCTTACCAAATACTTTGTTTTGTAAACTAACAAGTCCTTTGCCCATAGTAGATGATTGAAGTTCCTGTCTCTTGGAATACTTCTGATACTCTTGTTTTATATGGTATATACAATGCTCACTTTGAGTTAAGTTTACAAAGGCCGAGCATGGCTCACCATTTTTCTTTCTACTTTTACAGACACCTAGATCCTTTGATTGACCCAGAATCATAACTCTGTCGGCATTTTCAACACTTAGACAAGCTTGGTCAGTAGAATTTTGAGATCTGTCTAAAACGTTAGGGTTTAATACTGCAACTACAGTTCCTTCAGTTGTTTTCCATAACTCGTTATATGCTTTACGAAATAGAAACATTGAAATGGTTTTTAAATCATCTTTTAAATCACTCAGAGTCCATATTACAAAGTTATTACCTTTCTGAGATTTTTTAGCTGAACTTTTCCTAACAATGACACCTGCTATAACCCAGTCTTTAGAGAGATCTTCATTCTCTACATATCTCTTAACCCTGAGCATGTTAACTGCTTCTCGGCCTTGCATTCGATCTAATAATGCTGCACTAGATATCAAAGGCTTTGTGATCCTAATACCAAAAGTTGGATCAGTATAAATATCAGAAACTGGCTTGCTTTTCGGTTCTGGGGCACAAAACCTATTATTGTTGTTACTTATTTCTGTATTCTCTACTTTATTGGATAACTTTTTCTGTGACTTAGTATTTAGGTTCGCTTGTCGCAACCTACTTTGAAACTCTATTCTCTTATCTAATTGTTCTTCTTCTTTATCATCTAACGACTTTTTTATAAGAGCCCCATATTCACTATATTTTCGTTCCGTGTAGTTTCTTTTTTCTTCATCGTCTGATGAGTCAGTGTCACCATTGTGGATAACAGATTTCGTAGGTAACACTTCTTTTGAGGTTTCTTCTGATGAGTGAACAGAATCAAAGATATTAATTTCTTTAATGTGGTTTAGCTTATTGCTTTTAGAATCGCTCACTTCATCTTCAAGATCAGCCCGAAGTAACTCATCTAACTGGTCTAACTCATCAATTTCTTCCATGATAATCGACAATTTAACTAACAAGTAAACTCTCTAAAGTAATCTAGATACACCATTTATGCCTGACTTCTGAATGTTTTTTGGCGCGAAACAAGACAAATTCAGAAAAAAGAAACGTCAAACAGTTGGTGGTCAGTTTTGTGACACTGAAAGGTTCATACACTACAGAGTATTATAAAGCATATCTCTCTACTCACAGTGTATAATATACATATATGTTTAGCTCAATGCATGATATTATAACGTTTATAGTTTCCAAATGAATAAATTTCTTTATAAATATGGAAAACTATAAAATAATGAAGTTTTTTTCGATAAATTTTTGAATTGTTTTTATTATGTTAATTGTTACCTGAAAAATAATGAATAAGATGATCGATAAATACCTTCAAGATTATAATAAATAAAATCTGTACAGCAACAAAAACTATATTTATACGCCATACATACCAATATATATTTAAATCCTGGTCTGTCAGGACTTGATATGTAGGAAATACGTCCTTTGCAGCTTATATTAGTATAAGCTATAATGTAAATTAACAATGTATTTTTTTTATTTTGTGGTAATAGTCAGTAGAATTTCAAAATACCACCTATGTATGATTTTATTAATATATATTTTTTTAAATTAGACATCTTACAAAATAAATGTTGATAAACATTGATGTAAGTAAATAAAGCAAAGAAGGTAATTTTATTACTCTGTAATTAAAAGATATATTCATTTATATTATTGTAGGAACAACAGATTGTTTAGGTTTTATTATAACTAATATTAAAAGAGAAAATATTAAGAGTAACTTTCTTTAAGGTGAAAAATAAACTGTAAAAAGAAAACACATATTTGAAAAGAAAGATCAAAAGATATCACTTTCTCAAACAGCATAATAATTTATTTTTCATCTAATATTTTATTTATTTATTATAAAACATTTAGTATATTTTTGTACAGTATATGTTAAACTTAACTAAGTTGTTAAAATATTAATCTTGTTTCAAAATATATTTTATATTTTAGTTTTTGTAACGAATATCGTATTTTAGGAAATTATTATTCTGATTTTTAGAGAATGTGTTAGCTGGTCTTTATGTCCGCCAACAGTATTTTTTTTCTATAAAGTTTGAATATATTAAATACAGTATTTTAAAAGTGTAACAATGTTTTTATATATTACAGTGAGCGTTCACTCACCCATATTTTAATATTATTATAAAAAATACTGTGTATTCGATCATTAGAATCGATTAATACAATTATAGTTATCAATTGTTGGCAAAAACTAGAAATCTAGATTTTGCCAACGACTTTGTCTGTTCCCACACTCCAACTGCAAACAATGAGCCGTCCATCATCACAAAAAATATATACAAACGTATAATCTTTATGATTTTTATTGCATTTTGTGTTTTTCTCTGGAACTTTTTGGAGTGAAAAATATTATGTTGACTCTCAAAATGAGCCAAGACTAAATTTAATAAAAATCCATCAATTAAACCGTACTTTTGTTGTTATAGCCTACATCTTGTATTGTAATTATAGCACGTTCTGTTGATATACATATCGTTTTATCTTTTCGTGAATTAAGTTAATCTGGAGTCAAAACTATTTTATACGTTGACAGAATGAACTAGAAGCACACTAAATGACATCAGAATATGTTATGTACAAAAATTTACGATAATTTTAGTAATTATTTCTGTTATGTCTATGTAACATATAAATTATTATTCTATTAAATATTTTACTTGCAGATTTGTTTAAATTGATATTTAATTAATTCATTTGTAAACTTATATGGATAAAATGTTAAATATCATAGTATGAGACAATGGGGAATCGTTTTATAGTACTCTGTGGTCTCATAAAAATTGTAACTACGATACAAATCTCACCAAGTTTGATGTTTTCTTCCTCTTTCACTTGTCCCTTGAATTTGAGTAATGTAAGAATTTGGTATCGAGTCCACGTGACTATATTAAATCTAAAATAAATAAACTTTACAAATATTCCTTTATAATGAGATTTTATGTAACAGAGCCTTATTTAAAAACAGTCATAATTTTTGGCTTGCACACTGGATGGATGCAATATGGATTCTCTGAATCAAATACAGAATTCGACAAATCTGATTAAAAAATTACGTCCCAATAAAGAAAACATAGGTAATTACTAAAATAACTCTAATCTTATAATTCATTATTCTTGAAATTTTGATTAAGACTGTATATATGTAATTTAAAAACATCCATACAAAATAAGATATCTCCATATATTTTTTAAGTAAGATATTTTTAACCCGAAAATTATTTTCACCTGATTTTGTTTTTGGTGTTAAACATTTTAAATATACTTCACAGTAGTATACAAGCCTATAATAGACTATTAAAATAACTCTATAGTCGGATAACTTTTCCGTATTGTGGTAGTTATAATGTTTTTTATTACACACGCTATAATGTCTAGGTGCGATACACCATTTATACACCTATAATTATTAACTTACATGGCGGCATAGAGGGTTTGATAACGAAGGCATTATTTTAATAAACAGCCCCGAAAATTGAGTACAAGAAATCTTTTTGTTTGCTTCTAAAATATTTTAAAAAATCGGGACTGAAGTAAATAATTGTCATAACATAACCTATTATAACGAAATGTACAGAATTATTAGTTTCCTGTTGAATGTTTAATGTATAAAGAAAATATTATGTTATTAATAATATTTATTATTTACTAACTATCCAAGAAACACTACATGGAAATTATGTAATCATTTAACTACTAAGAAGTTAAAGTTACATTAGCAACGCCTTTTGACTCTTATTTTGTCTCAGTTCTGCCGCATTTTCTCCGTTCAGTTCCGTTTTTTTACTGAGAGGGGAAATGTGAGTTAATTTGACGTAAACTACCAGTGTGTTTATTCGCGCTCTGCGCCGGCGCAGTGCGTCACGCGCTCTGTAACAACTCACTGACTCACTCACAACAATAATTTAATTTCCACCATAAAACAAAACACATTTTCATTATGAACTTTTTATAAGAAAGTTTATTTTATGAAAGCCGTTATTTTATGTCACAGTAATGTGTCATGTCGTTAAATGGGATATTATCTGGTATATTGTATTTAGGAACGCTACAAAATTCCTATCTAACGAGCCGGAGACACTCGCCGTATCAGCGAAAATGAATTATGTCTCTCAAAATTCGCCTAACATTCACTGCGCGTAGTCGCTATTCATCGCAACGCTAAAGAATCTAAAATATTTTTTCGATTGTGAGTAAAAATGTGCTTTCTTAACGTTTTACGTCTCCACGTCTCTCAAAGCCAGAGACAGAAGCGGCTTTACAAACAGTATATGGAACAACTGGCCGGCGCTTATGTGGAGAGATGTCCAGAGATGCATTGGGATCCAAGATACAATTACCGGCATCCGAGCCCCGAGTGGAGATATTCGTTGCCCTGCGAAGAGAGATTGTTCGAAAAAGAAGATTCTAGATCATTCTGCATATCAGAATGCACTGATAGTGGCAGATGTTCATCAGCTTGTTGTTCAGAAGTTATTTTCAATGGCGGCAAGCATTTCAGCGGTAAAAGCAGCGGCCATGCGTGTAAACGTATCGCTTATTGTTATCCTGGAAACTTTGGGTGAGTTTTTGTTTACATAAACGACAAAATTAAGTTGTAATGTGATCTTTCTAATAACGTTATTAAAACAACATCTTAAATTTCCCGCCGTTTGTTACTAGTCAGTTAATATAGTAATATACGCTTGCATCTTTCTGATAAGAATATCTTAGAAAAAAACATCTAAATCGTCGAAGCGTAAAACACAAAGAACTTGTATTATTAATTAGATAGCAGGCCTCGAAGAACAGTTAACCAATATTAATAGATATTTGTATGAAAATGACATGTAATTGTTGCTTTTGTTTCCAATCTTAGATTGGGTCCCATGATGTTTATTTACATAGGATGTTTGTGTACAATTACACAGATAATAATAACATAATGTATATATTTTTTATTGTTTTTTTTAGTACAAAGGTCCATAGTATTTCTGCCATATATTAAATTTGTTAAGTATATGGCTGAACGAGAGATTGAATTTTGTGTATTAATAATTACATATATAAATACTATATGTACTGGATATAAAATGAGGCCTACTTTTCTGATAACTCTCGGAGCATAAACAATGCGTGTTTCTATAATTGTAGTGTAAGATGAAATCGTCACTGAAAAAACATCTTTTACTAATTTGCATCCGCAGGAAGTATTTTCTGCTGAAATAATAATTAACAATAAAGAAGAATTTTTTAATTGTAAATTTATTCTTGTAAAAAATGTTCTACATATACTGTTACTAAAATATTATAATTTGCTAGTTTTATATCTAAAAAGAGGACCTATATATTTATATAAGTTTTCAAACCTAAGGTAAAACATTTGTCAATAAACGCCTAAAAATTAAAAAAAACAAAAATTTTTACACTAGCTGTCACATATGGAACTTCATATTTTATCTACAATAAGGTTTGTATCTAATACTCTAAATTGTTACATACACATTCTTTAAGTGAAAATAGGACTATTTTGTAGATGTGATTTGCTTCATCCGGCAGAGCGATAACTTTATAATGGCTTCCACAACACGCGACCGCGGTCAGTTACACTTAATTTAAATATACAATTATTATAAACCTTATGTAATGAGACATAAGTCATTAACTTGCGTTTATAAAACTTCTTGTTATTATGTAAATTAAGTCTTATGAGGAATTAATTACATTATGCTTAAAGTTACAGATTTTTCTTGAATATAATTATGTATAAGTGGCGTAAAATTAACTTGTTATAAATCGAATTAAGATATTGTTAAAGTTGATTATACAATTCATTTCTCTAGATTAGTATTATGTATACCTGTTTATATTGTTACATAACAAAATCAGATTAGATATAGATCATTTATACAAAAATTGAGATTGATGGGAGATTAGAGGTTCCCAAACTTTTTGCCATAGACTGTTTTCAAAATTTAGCTAGACATTTCTACCATGTTCTCAAAAATTTACAATTGTGAAGATTAGTTCTAACTATGTTGCGGCTGAATTCCTATCACGAATTAATATTATTAATAACTCCTACGAATTTCTTGACACGCCAATGTAGACCCTGTTGAGTCTGCCGTAGACCACTGGGGGTCCATTTGGACCTACTAAGGATTCTTCTTGTTAAACGAAATGTCATTAATAAATTGGTAATTAAAATTTCCATTTTAATTTTTTTATTTTTTTTTTTCCAAGATTTATTTTTATACTTTAACATAATTTTTACAACATATTTTAGTTACATATAAAACAGTCATTTTTATTGTTATACCAAATTTGTAATCGTCAACAGACGACGCTCACAAAAAAGTAATTTCTCACGTAAATGAACTCTTAAATTGCCATGACGTGGGTTTATTTATAAAAGAAAAGTCGGTCGGTGAATTTATTCTAGTTGATTATACAATCTGTTAAATAAAGAAATTGATTATCTGTGATAAAATGGACGGTGGAGTTTAATATTTAAAACCTCCTTTGTCTGTTAGGTGTTGATTTAAATTTAAACATATTTTTTTTTTTTGAGATTAAAAAAAACATTAGGTACGTTAACTTTCGTCTATTCATAAACAAGTGATAAATATACAATTTGTATATAGTTTTTTCTTTACTTACCACACCTTCATTATAGGTTGTGTTTATGAAAACGATTCAGGCTAAGGGCTATCGGGTGGTAATTTTAGAGTTCGTTGAAGTGTATCAAATACTTTCCACTTGATCGTTTTATCTGGTTATTTTCCCTTTTATTGGAATTTGTTGAGGAAAGTGTAATTTTATTAAATTGGTGGGTAATGTTAAGTAATGGAGTATTGGTTATAAAGTGGTACTGAAATGAATAACTAAATGTTAGTTATATCAAATAATTCGTTCGTAAGATTATACATAGGTTAAGTTTTTGATTCACTTTAATAAAGTGGTCTCAGCTTTAGGTATTATTCTTCTTATTATTATTTCAGTAATAGTTTAAACACTTTCTGAGAAAAAAAAAATTTGAATAGTCCCAAAATAAGTCTGAATCTGTCGAGAATTTTTTAAAGTACAAGGGTCACTTCACATTACCTACAATACTATTTCTACAATTTTGTTCTTCAACACCACCCACTAGGTACTAAATGTTGTTTAGCCAATCTGCAAGGAATTTATCCTAAGGGTACATTTTACACTTGATGTTTATTTTGCATTTTTTAACCCATTCCCCTAGTGATTTAGTTCGTGGTTAGGTTTTAAATTATCCCCCCTACCCGCCCAAACTCACGTGTATTTTTACTCTTTAATTATCTTAAATCTTTTAAGAATATTTAATTCCGACTCATTACAATGCTGAATTTTTGTGACTGGCATAAAAATAATAATTGAAGTCGTGTGTTCAAAGAAAAATAAATACAAGTCATGTCCAACTCTGACTCCCCCGTTATGATTTTTTCGAAACCCCTTTTCTCCCTTTTGAGGTTCACGTGATTAATCAGTCGAACACACTAACGCGCATTATAATCGATCCAGTCGTTTTTTTGTGCTCAGGAAATAATTAAACAGTTAGAAAGGTAATTAACAAAAAAAAGAGTACGTACTAGTTTTAAAATAATATATTTTACAGATTTATTGATAACAAAAATATATGGACAATTGTGTTAGCGCCATCTCTATGTTGTTCGCATGAACTAATTAGTAAAGCAGATAAATGTTACATTAAAAGTTGGTCCACTCGTTGATAGATGGCGCTAGTAAATTAAATCTATAATATGGTATAAAATGTTATATTTTAGTACATAAACAAAATTCATAATTAATACTAAAGAATTGTAACGCATTAAGTGGGAAGTTATCTAATACAAACACGAAATTAAATCTACATACAAAATAGATAATTTAGATATAATTAGTCGGTTTAGTTTTGCTAAAATATTTCAGTAATATTATATATAGATAAAGATTATTGTAAATCGGTATTTTATTAATTTATGTTTCGAAATAGTATTTTATTCGAAGGTCGTCTAGTCTTAGTAACATAAATGTAACAAGTATAACGGATAACTGTATATATTTTATATATCAATTAATTATATTATAAATTGTAAAATTAGGTAAAATTTGTTTGTCCTTGCTATTTGATTTGATATTTTTTTGCAGTTTTTTTTTTCCGGAACTGAATGAATAAATTTTTGAGAGTTTTTTTTTTGTATAAATATATTCTAAACATTTTTTATTATATACAAAAATGACATTTATTTTTAAGTATTTAATAAAATATATATAAAATAAAAATATTTACTAAAATTAAAATGTTTATATAAAATATATTATTTTAAATGAAGTCGCGAGTAACAGTTAGTATGTAGCGAAATGTTTAGAATGCCCTAAATTTGTCATCAAATATCAAACGGTCCAGTCAATTAAAATATTTTAAGTATTACACGAGATTCTACGATTACATATTAAATATATAATTAAAATAATAAATACTAGTTATTAGGGTTATTTGATCTTTACAAAAATATTAACTTTTATGTTAAAATAAATATATGTTAATATAATATTATTTTTAAATATTATGAGACAATAACATAGAAAATATCATTCATAATAATGTCAAGTTAATCAATTCCAATAATACCAACCTTTTAATATTTTTTTGTTTCCTAAAAAAACAACAAACTTGTAAAAATAATTTAGTTTTTTTTCTTTAAAATTAAAGTAAAAGTGTTTATTAATACTTTCTCGATAATATTATTAAAAATCTATTATAACACAATGAGACCATTAATATTACGAGTATGAGAATCCGTAAGTGTCACAGGAACAATTTCGCGTAAGCCACAATCGCCATTGTTATTTTTATTGGTTCTTAGAAACTTCAGGTGAGGTGATTTTGATAATTACTCGTAATTTAAAATAAAAAAAAACAACCAAAAAGTATTGTATAAATTTAAAGAAGGATATTAACCAAATAGTATTGCATAATAATTTAAAAAAAGAACATGAATCAAAAAGTATTTAATAATGATTTTAAAAAAGAGCATCAACCAAAGAGTGTTTAATAAAATGTTATTATTAAATTTAAATTTGGAATGCGTTGGAATGTTGGCATAAAATTTTATTTGTTACTTTATTAGCCATAAAGAGTTGTTATTGAATAAATTTAAAATAGGCGTGCGTTTAGTTTTACATAAACGGGTGAGTTTTTTATTTAAAATAGTAAACAAACAATACTTTCTAACGGTGACATCGGACTGGTTTGTTAAGATTTGCCCACAAAATGTAATTTCTAGACCATAATAAGATAATCTAGTTTCATTCTAGATTCCCGGACTGGTATATCTTCGAGATGTCTTGCTGTTGGGTGAAAGTCAATCTCCGTTGTCATCGACATTGTGTTTAAGCGCCATTTTATAAATTATTAATATATTGTTTTATCTGTACCTGGTATTTAGTTTTTCAATGGTTTTGACGGATTTTTTTTTAGGAAGCTTTTTTTTATTGAAAAATACAAGTAACGATTCGGTGTTTAAATATTTTTAAATTTTGATAAAACTTTTTTTTTTCGATAAAATAGGAAAAAGTTGTTGTATTTTATTAAAATATTTAAACTGTACTACATAACATAAAAAGCCATACGGCTTATTGACTATGACGGATTGATGAGGTTTCGTAAATTTTTAATCTTTTTAGGAACAATTCTTTTTGAGGAAAAATTGTATGTAAGTACAAGCACTGATTGGTATAATTTGAATATTAGGCGAATTTTATGACATACATACATACATAACACACACATACACACACACATACATACATACATACATACATACACATACACACATACATACATACATACATACATACACACACATACACACATACATACATACACATACACACATACATACATATATACATACATACATACATACATACATACATACATACATACATACATGCCTTTAAAAACAACAGTTCTCAATTAAATAAGTAAACAGAAAAAAAGCTCGATTGATCGTTATTAAAAGTTCGCATCAAAATAGCTAAGGCTCTTAAAATGCTAGACCTTCACTGTAACACAAAGAGGTGAACAAGTCTCAGAACCTCGCATCATTATTAATAATTATAATATATATTACATTATATTATATTAATAGCAATGTCTGAATGACTTAACGAGTATCAGAAAACATTATGTATTATGTAATATTATTCTAGATTATAGAATTACTTCCGAGAATGTATATTATAATATATAAAAGATATACATTTTTATCTTATATATATTTTTAAAAGTACTTATATTATGTATATGATAACCTAATCTAATCTAATTTATGTAATAATTGTACCAAAGCACAATAGTTAGTTAATGTTAACAGTCAACTAGGATTAATTTTTAAATAAATTTTGCTAACTTCCTTCTAATACTGGAAGTAATATTAAATATATTTTCACAGTTATCAACGCTTTAATATAATTTGTGTCACTTTGTATTGCGAATATATATATATATATATATATATATATATATCTTAACTGAAATGAGTTATGGATTTGATTCATCAAAATTGTTTGTCTTAATTAATTTTGTTGTAATATTTTCAGCATTTGTGAGTTTTTTTATTCATAACTATTTGTTTATAATGAATTCAATCACCATCCATAATAATTTATGGACGGTGATTGAATTCTTAATATAGTATACTTATTTACAAAATTGCACTATCATTGCATAATCGCCATTGATAATTTTATCGTCTCATCTCACTTAAGGTCGTAACGAGTTAAACTTTCATCACCAATTATTTGCTTAAAGCAATATTAAAATATTCCATAATAAATAATACAAATTAATATTATGATATAATATTTAATATATTATATCACTGCTTAAAATTATTATTCAATAGAATTATAATCATTATTATATTTATAAAACAAAATCCGGTAAAGATCGGAATATGTTACAAAAGTCAAATGTTACGGTAACCCATACGTAACGCCATACACGCGATGCTATCACGACGCATTCGCGTCCCGACTGACGCCTCCACCGCGCGCCGTACGTGACCGCAAATTCAAATTTCGAATTCGAATAAAATATTTTTAAATTCTGCCAGTTATTTATTTAATAGTAATGTATGTGGAATGTTTTAGTGTTGTGATTTTATTGGATTTTGTTTTTGCTGGTAAGTTTTGTTTATATAAGATTTTATGATATATGTATATACTTTTTATTATTTTTTAATTATTATTATTGTTATAAATGAGTGTTATATTGATTTATGTCACTAAGGCCACAGATGATGTTTAGAAAAGGCTGCGTGTATCCAGAACGTTACGCTAGATTCCAACTTATAAAAACCGTTGAGTAAATGATATAATTAGAGTTTTACAGTTGAAACCTCTTTGGAATATATGTATTTATTTTTAAAACAGGAAATAATGAAAAAAAAAAAACAAAATAATAGCGGAAATAAACGGTATATTGGTAAAAAATCGATAAATAACGTTACAATATATCTATTGATAAATTAACCTGATTTATTATTTATTAAGGTAATAAATTAATTAAATATTGCGTTGTCTGACACCATTGTGATATAATTACAATGTTTAACAAGTATTCAATTATAATTATAGCAATATAACGAGTATTGTTTGAAATGATTACCGATTTTCTTTTTTAAAGTTTCGGTTTTTTTTTTCGTTGTTACGATACCGATTTATTTTGAGTTTCGTTTTTTTGACATTTCTATTATATTATAAAATGCTAATTATAATTACATATGTAAATAAAGTTTGCACTGTCTGTCTGCATACTTAATTTGAATAACGGCTATTTATAATAGATTTTCAAACTGCATTTATGATAATTTGACGTATGCTTTTTTTAAATATCGTATAAATCAAATGTTTCAGACGTTCTTCCTTTCGCCAAATTTTAACCAATTAAAAAAAATGTAAATTCAGTGAATGTTTTTGTTAACTATTAATTAAACATAATTTCTCTTTATAAATTCATATTCATTTTAGTTTTTTTTTGTATTAAAATATGATTTTTAGTTATTATATAATGTATGTATATGTTTAATGAAGTCTTGTATAAAAATAACACACTAATAGGTGTATGTGTGTGTGTGTGTGTGTGTGTGTGTGTGTATATGTGTGTGTGAGTACGAGTCTGTGGGTGTTTTGTGTGCATGTATGTGTATGTGTGAGTTATAAAGTAAAAGGTTATAATTTACTATAATTTTTTTTTGTATCTATTTGATAATAATTATAATGTACGGTAGTTGTTAAAAACTTTGTATGCTCTAATTCACTTATAACACTGCTATTGCATAATGGTCTCTATATATATAGCAATAAGTGTTACATGTAACATCTGAAATGTTAATTATGCGTATGAAGATTATATGATAAAAAAATATAAGAAATAGTTGCCTCACGCGAAATTATTTACAGTTAGCCACGTTTATGAAAAATTTTTTTTCAAAATTTTAATTAATTAATTAAAGTCTTGCGAGTTTTTAATGATAAATAAATTTAATAGAAAATTATGAAGATTTTAATTTAATGATCAGTTCCGGAATTATATATATATATATATATTAATTCAATAATTATATTATTAATTAATTATGAATATATGGTTAATATCATTACAATAATGAGAAACAAATTAACAAAAAAAAAAAAATCAAATTAATTTAAATATTTCGGAAACTCAACATTTTTTATAACAGCTTTTAGAATAAAGGACACAAAAATAAATTTTTAAATATGTTAATAAAAATTTCGGTGTAATTATATTTTTTGTAATTATAATATAATTAAATTAAAAATAATTTTAATAACATCTTGTAGAGACCAAAATATTATTAAATACTAGCCGTAGGGCTCGCTTCGCTCGCCTACGTCTAGTCCGCAGAGCACTTTTTATTTTTATTTTTTAATTTGGTGACCTTATTGACCTTTCAGCGTCGCCAAAACATAACCCTGGCATCGTTAGACTATAAGCTTTCATTTGATACCCTGTTTATAAAAATCGGATAAGCGGTTTAGGAGGAGTAGTGCAAGAAAGATAAAAAGTAATTGATTTTATATGGTAAAGATTATTCTCTACATACACAATGATGGTAAAGTATTATGTATTAAGCCTATTATATTATGTAGAGTCCTTTAAGTTGAATACCAAAATGTAGTTTGAAAATCCACTCTATACTGAGAATGAAAATGAAATATTAGATATTATTTATATAGTCATTTTTAGTATTGGTAATTTGAAGTTAGAGTCGGTGAGAGGGAAGGAAATTGTTTCTCTCATAACTCTTATATTAATATTACAATTTTCATTATTTTTAAAATATATTATAATATATAAATAATAATACTAATTACGATTTAATATTATTCATTTCTAACCTGGAGTCTCATAGGCCCCGTAGAACATTTTACTCGGGGCCCGCGAGGCCCCTTTTCAATAAAGTTCCAATACACGTTTTCAAACATTAAAATAGAAATACAAGAAACTTAAATTCAATAAGTAAAGGTGTTGGATAAAACATTGCACATAAATAAAGTGATGGTTTTTATTGTTCCGCTGCTCCATTTAACAGATGATTGAGCAACAGTGATGGTCTTGTCTTGAATGTGTGTGTATTTGTGAGTTTCTTAACTGTCTGTGTGTAAAACTTAGATGTATATAATCTCCCCTTTGAGGATTGGAAAATAATCCATTTACTCTCATTTACACTCCAACAATACGTTACTGTTACACCCTCGACAAACTTTTTAAAGCAATTAATTTTATTCAAACTATCCATTCATATTTTGTCACCGCGATGTAGAAATACAAACATTTCGAACAGCGCCATCTAGTTCTTTGAATATATAATATTTTTACTTATAATATTATATACAGTTGTTCTGTTCTGATGAAATCGGTCTAGCCGTTTCAGAGATAAGCTGGAACAAACAGACAGACAGATAGAAAAAGTTTTTTTTTTTGTAAGTACTATATATACTTTCATATGCATTTAGTGAAATGCTGTTAATATGGAATTACAAACAGAGACTTCCATTTTATATATATAATTAATTTCCAATCAAATGACGGATTACTTCTCAAAGATACAGACAAAGACGGGTGTTATAATATGTATGTTATATATTCTAAGTTAAGATTAGTATTATTTCAAATCTCATCTACAACTTCATCACGTATAATATTAGAGATTGCAAGCTGTGACCATCTCTAACTGTTACGGTAATTCTAAATATTTTATATTCATATATATTTTGCAGACAAACCCTGTAAACTTTACTAGTTTTAATCAATTAGAAATTATAAACAGTGAGATTATAAGTACTGTTTGTTTTAAGGTGTTTTATTAATGTCGTAAATTGCTATTTAATAACAATAGCAAAGCTGCAAGCTATCGAGACATCAACTGACCCACAAACTATACACTACGAATAGCAATAAATATTAACGATTTGAATAAAATACTTTCTAATAACAACTTTTAGAGAACTATCATATAATTGTTATTTATTATTATATAGGTTTTATTTTAGGATATTATTTTACAGAAAGTTTTATATAAACTGTATACAGTGTGGCCATGAAATTAAAATAAATTTTAATAGCGATTTTTGTTATAAAAATTGTACAGGTACGGCCATGAAAACTAAATTTAAAATTTTATTTTTGTTTTCATACAATAATTATTAAAAACATAATATTAAAATATAACCGTAATATTATTAGCTATAATATATATTTATTTTAATTTATTCTGTTCTAAATTCAAAATGACATCGATCTGATATTCTAATTATGTATATCGTATTTCAGTTCGAACAAAGTGCTGCCATCTATTGTGACAATAAACATTTCATTGTCGAAGTAGTTCGCACTAAATGACACTAGAGGCGCCACTTGTTTAATTATAAATCACCACTTACATACGTGTACAATTTTAATTGGGTTCAATTAAAACATATTGTTTTTTTCGTGCTGTCATATTAAAATTAATGATGATTTGTTCTGATTACGTCTTGAAATATAATAAATAATACTCAGTAGTGTAACATTTTCTTTATAATGACTCAATTAGTAGATTACATGTATGTGAAATGGAATGAAATTTCAAATACTGATTTATTGATTTATTTATTATGTTTACGTAAAATAATTTATTTATAATAGTTTATTTGTTTTTGTTATTCAATCACGTGACAATTTGTATTGCATTAAAAAGATATTCATATCTCATAACTAGATTTTGGCGCGGCCTTGTTTGTGTTTATTTTGTTTTTTTATTCATATAACCCACACCCGTTGTGGGTTATATGAATAAAAAATACACTAGAAAAAATTTCCTATTGAATACACTAGAAAAAATTTCCTATTGAATACACTAGAAAAAATTTCCTATTGAATACACTAGAAAAAATTTCCTATTGAATACACTAGAAAAAATTTCCTATTGAATACACTAGAAAAAATTTCCTATTGAATACACTAGAAAAAATTTCCTATTGAATACACTAGAAAAAATTTCCTATTGAATACACTAGAAAAAATTTCCTATTGAATACACTAGAAAAAATTTCCTATTGAATACACTAGAAAAAATTTCCTATTGAATACACTAGAAAAAATTTCCTATTGAATACACTAGAAAAAATTTCCTATTGAATACACTAGAAAAAATTTCCTATTGAATACACTAGAAAAAATTTCCTATTGAATACACTAGAAAAAATTTCCTATTGAATACACTAGAAAAAATTTCCTATTGAATACACTAGAAAAAATTTGCGATTTAAAATGTTTTTATATAATATGATAGGGTTTACCGATTTCTTGTGTGGTGTCACATTTGCGTCATCACATTTTCAAATGGTTCTTATGTTATAGATAGATATACAGGCAAACAGAAACACAAACAAAAATAAAAAAAATATTTGAAATCCTATCAGAACATACATACATATGTATACATATATATATATACATAAAAGCGATTTATTAATCACTGACAGATCACGAAATCTCCGAAACTATCTGTCCGATTAGCTTAAAATTTTATATTTTGTGACGTAGACGTCCACTAAGACAAGATTTTACGGAATTCCTATCCCAACGGCTTTCAACTTTTTGCATTTCGCCAAATTTTAAACCTGTAAGAGATATACATTTAGCGAAGTTACCATAGCAACGGTTACGATGACAACGGATACTATGACAACGGTTACCATAGCGACCTAAGGTCACATCCAAATTAATAGCGTGCCCAGCGAAGCGGGAAGGTATCAGCTAGTATATGTAAACGTGATGATTGTTTACCAAAAAATTTAGATAAAAATTTTATGTACAGACAACCAATAGATTTATATTTACACATATACACTCAAAGGTGTAAAAGGATTTGCGAAATATGTTATAGATTTTTCATCTTAATAGGCCCGATAAATATGGTACCATTTCCTTCATTATGAAATATCTCCTCTTTAGACCTTATTTATAGAATATATGTATATATTAACTAATACAATATATTAAACGTTATGTATGTTTGTTTGTTACACTATAACTCCTTACTATTAAACCGATTATAATGATATTTTGATCACACGTTGTAGATACAGAATTAAATAATCACCTTTTATCCCAAAAAAAATAATATTAACTTATTTTTTTACCTCTAAAGAGCGGACAAAGTCGTAGGCAAAAGCTAGTAAAAGTGAGACTTCTGGAATATATATACACTTTATTTTAATAAAACACCAAGTAGGTAGGGGCCAGAAATAATCAGGTTCCCTTAACCAGTTAAATTTAAAAGTAAAACCGTGTGAAAGTTGCGTGTCTTCTTTAACTTTGACATTTTTAACTCTCGTTTGTTACCTAATAGTTATATGAATATATTAGTTTATAATGTTTTGAATATTAAAGTATATAGGCCTGTGATTTAATATTATCATGTCTCAAAGCGTTATATGATATGATATATTTTTTTATGATATAATTTTTTTCGAAGATTCTGGTAAAAACTATCGATTATATATATATATATATATATATATATATATATATATATATATATATATATATATATATATATATATATATATATATATATATATATATATATATACATATTAATTGAGCGAAGTGAGCGTAGCGTTCTACTGGCGACTTTTTAACATTCTTTGTCACGAATAGGCTCGAAAACTACTTGATGGAAAATTATGAAATTTTGCAATCAAAAAGACACATTAGGTGATTGCTTAATTTTTTTTTTTTTTAAATGTAAAAAAAAAAAATTTTTTCAAGTCATGTCAAAAAACTGATATCCCATTGAAGTCAGTGGGAAACGATGAGTCATTACACTGGGCTCGATTTGTTCAATATGCAAACGGCACTCGAGATTTCGCGAGCACAGCCAGTCTAAATTGAGGGTCTGTTGGCGCCCCTACTATAATTATACATTCCACATACATATAAATCCATTCCATTCGTCTGTGAGACCTCATCTTAATGGAGACTCATCTTAAGTGTATTCAGACACTTCATGCATGTCTTCTTCAGACTTCTTTCACAATCATTCATATTTCAGACTTGATACATGTTCTTGGATGGATATATGTATGTAATATGTATGAGTGTGCGTGTGTGTGTGTGCGTGTGTGTGTCTGTATATATTTATATCTTAAATCATTGTTTATCACTGAAGAAGCATCAAAAAGCATCGTAAATTACAAAATTACATATTCCAGTGAAATTACACAAAGATGTAACTGATATTAAAATATATTATCATATAAAATACGGTCTACTGTAAACACAGAGCAACTTATAACAGAGGTTTAGTAAACATATTAATAATACAAATAAACTGAAAGCTATTTATTTACGTTTTGTTTCGCTAACAGAAAACTTAACAATGCAAATATGTAATGTCATTGTATTAAAACAAATAAATGACAAATCAATTATACAGTTCTCAATTACGGAAACAAATTAATGTGTTTACGCACCCATTACACTGTTTTCTATTGCGACTGCAGCGCCATCCAGCGCCGCCGATAATCTACGAGTAACAATGCACGAGCGTCACACTTACTCATACATCTTGCTTTCACGAGACAATACTATTACAATGTGGTAGGTAGTGTTTGATGATTTATTTGGTGTTTGTGTATGACAGAGGTCAAGTGTCAAGTGTCATGTGGTATATAATAGTGACATTGTTTGTATTATGGCTGCTGGACGTCCGCCGGAAGGAAGTCGGTTCTCACCAGTGTGTAACGTTAGTATGTTTTTTTTAAAACAAAACTATGTTTTATTATTGTAAGTATTTTAATTGTATTATGTAATTGCGAATTGCCAGTAGTTTGTTCAAAAATAAATTTGGAAACAATGTACACACAGTCGATAAATGAATATTAAAAAGTGTAACTAGCGCCATCTATTATTTTTTATAAACAACATGTTTATATGAGAATAATTATACCTAAAGTTAGTAATAATATTTTTTATTATTATTAACTAGGATCCGCCAACCGCGCGCGGCGGGTGTTGAGCTAAGCCCCTCTTCTTTCTTATTTTCTTTCTGTTTTCGCTATAACATCCGCGTTCGGCTCAAACATACATGACAAAATTTTTAGCAAATTATCTCTTCGCATTCTGGAGACAACTAAACACAAAAAAGGTCTCCCAAACGGTTAAGAGCTTCGCTTATGCTCAGCTCAATAATTAATTTGATTTAAAAACATTGCATCAAATATGAAACTACGCATTTTGATAGAGATTGTTTTTCACTATAGTTACATATACTTTCATAGTTCATAGTAATATGGAACTACCAAAATAAATAATTACAAATAATTCAATTACTGCATATTAATAAGACAATTGTTGTAAGATTGCAGGTTATGTAGAAATAATGACAACGGATACGCAGTATATTATTGATATGCAATACGATCGATCGACAGATTACAATAAATAAAGAGTGTAATTAACCGAATATAATTACTACATAAAAGCATAATTTGGAAATTTCTTTTTGAAGCAACATCACATAAAAACTACTTAACCGATTTGAATGAAAATTGGCAGAGCTGTAGAGCTTGGGAATAGGCATATTTAAAAAAATAGAATTAAAATATCTCATTCCATTCAAAAATGATGTTTCTGGAAATACGTGTATAAGCAAATAAAAATCTAAATATATTTTTTTAATACAGTATTCAAAGAGGGGAGCTCAGCTCAACTCCCGCAGCGCACGACGGATTCTAGTACATACACATTTAAAAACAACGAGACAGACAAACATAGAAATATAAATCTTTGTTAAATAAAATATGACAAAAATAGTGAAAGTAAAAAAAAATATATGAAACCGTATCAATTATAATTTCACTTTACGTGGATGGATCATTTAAATTCGTTTTTTTTATCCGTCTCTTCATGTTAATCGTATCTGACTGACCGTGAAGAGTTATTTACAATGTAACTATACTTTTAACTATAATATATTTGAGCAAACTTTTTCAATAAATAGTTTCATTTTTCGTACAATAAAACTGCATCTAATTATGTTTTTGTTATTATGAATTAGTGTTTAATGTCGTGTTGAAAACAAAAAGTATAGAATAGAAAATTGTCATCGCGAGCAGGACTCGAACATGCGAATTTGGTATGACATGCTATCATTAAAATTCTACTCTACTATTGACACGATAGCTCAGAGAACAGAGCGATAAATGATAAGTCCAAGGTTCAGGACCGTTCTGTTGTTTCTTCACAATGTTTTTCATAAAAAAAATAAAATATAAATAATAAATAGAAATCAAGCAATGATTTTACAAATATTTTTTACAAATATTTTGGGATTGTTTCATAAAGTTAGAATCTATATATAAGTATTACATTTTAAGATATTTAATTACATAGAAGATCTTACTTAATGAATCCACTTAACAATTTCGTAACTTGGTTTTGGAGCGGAAAGCGAAACATGTTCTAATAATTAGTTAAGTTCTTAGTTTAATTTCATTTATAAAATACTTCTAAAACTAATACTCGAATTAAAAAAATATATTTTTTTACTATTTAAAACGCAATATTTATAAGACTGTCTTGTCAAAGCTCAAAATGTTATAATTTAATCATAACTCAGTCAAAATTCGGAAAATAATTCGAAAATCTCTTCCGCGTTACATAATTATGTATAGTGATATATAAAATAAATAAATCAAGGGACTTTACATATTCTAACTAAAACTCGAAAGCGATGTGTTATGCAAATGTAAAATTAACATAAACTTAACAATTTTCACTTTTTATTAACTAAATAACACCTGGACGGTTAACAAAAGTTATCTGTCAAATAATAAAAATGGCGTCAGCGTTTTCCTTGTCTATGATTATGTAGGAATGGGAGAAAGAGCGAGGCCGGTGCCCGTTCATTCGCTCCACAGTCCACACGTTCATTTCGACATGGTCACTTGTAATTACCGCCACAACAATTCACAATGGCGAGTGACCGCGCGAATATTTGACAATTTGACATTACTTTTTTTAATTTATGCCATGCCATAGACGAGTTATTAAAACCGGTTTAGACGAAAGTGGAATTTTTTGTGACGTGTGAGAGTGAATGTGAAATTACGTAATTAAATAATCGTTGGTTTTTTTTTTGATAGATGTGATATATTGAGCTTTAATTAATGGCTGTTATTTATTTTTTATTTTTTTTAATTAACGTGATTATAATTTCTTTGGAAGTTTTATTCTTGGTCTGTTTGAATAAGATTGTTCTGTCATGGGAAATGAAACATCAGATAGATAATAGATAGAAAACTCTTAACAAAAAATTGTAATATCGTCAACTCGGATATGATAATATAGTATTTTTCTATTTACACACAATATACTTTTATGTTTCTAAAAAAGCGATGTACTTTTTTTAATTTATTTTCACTTTTATGAATAACTATAACTATAATAACTATATAGTTATATATATTTAAGTTTTTCTTCCTTTTTAAGTATAACAATCTAAAAAAACCTCATCAGATACTTGCATAGTTAACTTTCATTTCTTATGAGAACAATTAATATCAAATTACGTAGGTAGATATGATAAAAGGGCATCAAAACTAAACAACTCACAATTACTTATCTCATAGGTTATTTACATATAAAATAACTATAATAACTTAACATGAATATAACTAACATTTAATTTGAAAACAATAAAATTCAATGAAAGTTATTTTTTTTTATTGTTAAAACGCGTTATACATATTATCTATGGTTTAATTACATGAAATTAAAATCTGATTAAACAATATTTTCTATGGCTCGTGTCGGGGTAGTTATTACAATTTGCATTCTGCGTGAGATGGAAAGTAAATGATTGTCTATTCATTGTTACGCCGACCGGGTTTTAATGGGCTGCTGTTTGTTTGTTGCAAATAATTGGTTAAATATTTTTTTCTACTAATTCATTATAATATAAAAAAAAATGTTTTTAAACAGAATAAACTCAGAGAAAACAATCAACATAGTTTAAATAACGGCCATTAAATGAACACTTTTTCCAAAATTTCTTATCTTAATTTTTTTCTTTTCTATAACAAGAATTTCTATTCGACGTTTTTTAAGTAATACATCAAACACGCGATTTGAAAAAGTGCTAGAGATCATCGCGAGTGTATGTTACAGAGTCACGCACACACACAAATTGAGTAACGTATTGAAGAATTATTAATATAAGACTCACAAACTATTAAGTAATAACTGAGATTATGATTCGAGGTTGACTCTCATCAGTTACGCAACATACTTTTAACACGGAAGTTACAAAATCAACGAGTCTTCTAATTATATTTGAATATTCATGTTGTTATAATAACCTCGCTAATGACTAACAAAGAGAAAAACGCCAAAATGGACAGAGGAAGGCCTAAAGAGGATAATTGCAACGCTATTGCGAGACTTTTGAAAGATTTCTGTAGTTGTTCCGAAAACGCGGCATGGTCCCCGGATATGACGTCAGATAGGAAGGGGCCGTTTTTGAAAAGCGAACTGACTAATATGTCAGGCATGCGCAGGCGCATAATGACTATCGCTAAACGGAAAAACAGAAACGTTTCCCAAGAACCACCGAAGTTAAGCCACGATACGTTTGATAAGAAATCCGAAACATTGACTTCAAATATCATAAACACAGTCAGCTCCCAGGACAGTACGATCAGGAAGAATATAGATAATTTCCTCATATCCAGAAGAATGGTGGCGTTAGACGAGGATTTATATGAAAAGCCGATTCAAGTAAAAAACTCAACTTGCGGTGAGAACTGGTCTCTCAGTAAAGCATGGAAGAATAACAATTTAGATTTCTTCAATAGATCTCTTACCTTAGATTCGAAAAGACTAATTGAGAGGAACTTCACGTTAGAGAAGATAGATGAAGTACCGAGAAGGACGAAGAGAGACAAAAAGCTAAAAGAGCAGATGCGTTATGATAGAAACATTAAGAGGCATATACGGATACGTGTGATGCTGTCAATGAGGATGAGGAGGTACGTGAAGAAGAGGCTGAGAAAGCAGTACCTCCCAAGCCAGGGTATCTCGGTGCCTCCGAGGACGTTTCCCAGAGGGACTCCAGTGACCTCGAGCTTCGGCACGAGGTCGTATCGAAGCGTGATGACGGACAAACAGAGCGAGGGGACGGTGGTATTTGATGTACACGAAGCAAGGAATTCAACTTTGCAATTGTGTCACGATTATGAAGAAGACACTGACACGTTGGATGTAGCGCTACGAGCTGGTAATTTCAGGTAATTTAATTATAAATTTTGGATATATTCATAATGTATAGATAAATATTTATTTGAAAATAGTATTCGTTTAGACTGAATCCAAAACCATCGAATCCAAAATTGAAGTCTTAGGATTCTATAGTAATAATTGTGCTAATTCAAAAAATAATTTGAAAAATAATACCTTTTTCTTTCAAATTTCTAAAAATCTAATGTAAGTATTCTATTTTAATATATATTACTTATTAAGGCTTCAATTCTGGATAATTATTCGATTTGTTTTTTGTTTAAAAATAAGTTTTTTTAATTTGATAATTTTGATAATCTGACAATTTTGATAATTACCAAAAGTCATTAGAAACCCACAACTTATTTTAAAGATATATAAGGATATACAAAGATATATACATATATATAAAGATATATAAAGATAACCATCCACGTATATCAACATCAGTATTACGTACAAAGATGAAGCTACTGAAAAGCTTCTTCCTCATTATAACAATCTAATAATTATAAGAACCTTATTATAACGGAATCATTATTTTAAATGTATGTACAAAGAAATGAGAGTGATTAAATAAAATTATAATTAGTTAACGTGAAGTCAATGAACTTGGGGTGTCCACTGACAATGGCGTCACGGTCTGGCGTGTCGTTTTGTTTAGTTTCCGGAGTTTTGGTGACATTTAAACATATCCCGATATTAATATTACTTACAAACAAAAAAGGTTTGTTATCTATGTTTTATGTGACGTCACTAACATATTATTTCATAACAAAAAAGGTTTATGATCTATGATGTTTATGTTTGTTGTTATTATTAAATTAGTTCATTTTGGGTTTTAAGTATTATTGTTAATACATAAAGTATAAACATACTCGCAGTATATTGTATTGATAGAACATTAACATAAAAATGTTAATTTTCACATAAAATAATTAAATGTTTAAGATAATTATAATATTTTATTTTAATGAGTGTATAAAAGATACTTTAACATTGATTTTAAGATGTTTTTTTACGTAAAAGTAAGTTAAATATATGTTAACTTATAAAACAATTATATTTCATTAATATATTAATAAAAATTATTCTTATTACATGTTGTTTGAAGGTAAATTTATTTATTTTTTAACAATTTCTTTTTCTGTTTTCAGTTTTCAATTCATAATTTTAATTTAATATTGTAAGCTTCTACATTTACTTTGTAGTAGTATATGCTTATGAATGTACGGTTAAATAAATCTGAGCTCTAATCGCTTTAGTTAGAATATTAAAATTCTGATTATATCACACCCTTATGACGGAGACGTTCTTTTAACATAAATAGAGACTAACAGTTTGTTTATTTTTATTAAGCTACTTTTTTAACTGTATATATATATAACACACACACACATATATATATAACACACATATGTGTTAATAGAAAAAACATTATTTAAGAATGCAAAAATAAAAATATATCTACATTTTTTTGGAAGAAGCGTAAATAAGTTAAGGTAAGAAAATTTATAAATATAATAATAATAATATATATAATATATATAACATTATTATTTAATTCATCGATAATTAACTAATTAATAATTTATAAATTTTTTTGGTTAGAATATATACTTGGTTTCTTATTATATATGTAAAGTTTTAATATGTATGTGTTGTTGTTGCAATATAATCAGTTAATACTTAATTACGGGAAACGATTTCATTGCAACGGAAGAGTCGTTGGTCAACTTTAGCTCCTAATCAGTTTGCCCCCAATACCTGTCTAGTGAATTTAGAGGTACGAGGCGTATAAGGCACGGGGCTCTAAGGATAACAATGTGTGACATAATTGGCCGTAAATTAATTTTCTCTCACTCCAAGTAATAAATATAAACAGTAAATCTATCGTATATCTTAAAAAAAGTATCGTATTTGTATCAAAGAATTTTTTTATATAAAATGTAGCAATACTTAAAAAAAAATAATTGTACAGACTGGCATAAACGTTTTTTTTTCTTTATTTTTTTTTCTTTATTTCTGTTATTGTGTGTTTTTTTTCTTTTTTTTTTTCGTTTTTTATTTTTTTAAATATCTGCTGTTAACCTTGCTGGCTATGACAGCGTCACCGGATAGTTAACATGATAAAATTTAGGAGTAATGTAATGTGTTTTGATAAAGTATTATTACTTATCAAAGTGTGATAAATAGTTTAATAATAAATCAGTGTCTGGTTTAATATTAATCAGATGTCTGGGACGCGGTCCCGTACTGCAGCGGTTGGGTTAATTCAAACAGTTTAGACATACGGTTATTATGATATAGGTTAAATTATAACTGCGTGTTCTTAAGCTGAATGTGACCTGATCTTGAAATTTTGAGTTAATTAAGTTTAAGATATTTTTAGGGAAAAAAAATAACACTTGTCGCATAAATTTTATATTGTTTATATGTTTTAGTATTTATAAAATGAAGGCTAATAATCTAATCTAATCTAATCTAATCTAATCTAATCTAATCTAATCTAATCTAATCTAATCTAATATAAGTTTTTTTATACTATTTTTGTGTAAAATTACGACCGATTACTATGATTTAAAAAAATAACGTATTTTTTAAAAATTTTAATAACTTATATTTGTATATAATATTTTCATTAAGAACCTTCATAACTTTATTTTTTTAATACGTAAGATTGTGATAATATAATTTAAGCCTACACTCAATCGATATAAGAATTTAAATTTGATAAACGCTTATTTAAAATAAAAATGTGTTATTTATTCTATTAATTTACGTGTATGTTATACAGCGCCATCTATTAGATAGTAGACATACTAATGAAACCTTTATGACACGAAGTCTAGTCGACTGTTGCGTCAACGTTTCAATAGATGGCGCTTTTATTAGTCAACGCGTTGATGTCTTTTCTATGACAGACTTCTATAAATCTATATAAAAACATTGTTTACGATGAATTTTGCTTAAAAGACAAAATTACAGGCAAAATATCGCGTATGTTGGACTTCCGACGTTATTAAAAATTAAATAGCTTCTTATACGAACAAAATAAATGTATTAGTATTCATTATAAATTTACTATTATTGCCCAGGAGCGGTCGTCTAGCCGTCGAAGGCTGGTGGTGTGGGCGCGCAATGGCGGGCGGGCGAGCCAACAACGGAGCCCTGGCGCTCCACTACGCGGCTGCACGGGGCTGCCTCGACTGCGTGCGGCTGCTGGCCAACACCACACCTGATGTTTCGTAAGTATTACTTTAGAAAATATATCAAGTCTTATATCTCGAAGGCGTATGAAGAAATGTATGCAGACAATTTCCTCTGACATTCCTCTTACATTGTAATAGGTCATGCACTGATCACAGAAATAATCAGAATCTTATGTTCCCAAGGGATGGTTTCCGTATGGGGTTAATTGAAACTCCTTCCAAGAAGATCTAGATTTTTAAATGGGCATAAAAAAACAATTCGTCGCATCATCGACAATTCGAGCAATGGTCAATTGAATTGATCTGGAGAGCTTGGGTTTCTTAGTTTGGACGTAATTGGGAATGTTGGCTACAAAAGATACTTTACATTCAAGGTTCTGTATTCATTACATAGTATTGCTCTCATCTCTGGGCTGAATCAGCTTCAACCAGTCAACGGCATACAGCATACAGGCCTTCGGATTTCTATTCCCATTTATTATATTACTCTCTAAGTCACAGTCCAAGTCTTAAACAGTTTGGGTCTCAAGAATTTTTCGGCCACGGCTTAGTGGATACTAAGATGCGATATTAAAAAAGCCTTAATTCCATCTCAAAATCTGACAACGCTTTACTGTGCTTTTATATTGGAAGAGAACGAATAGCGTTCATCTTTAACATACTATCTTAGCTCTGGTAATAAAATATTAAAATACGATTTCTAAACAATATACAATTTAAAGCCTAATGATACAATTACATATAATGCGATAATATAAAATACATCACGAGCGAGTTAGTCACAGCACCAATGGATCTGAACGTGTTTAGTTTTTGTTTACTCACTAACTGTCTAATCACGATAGATAACGGTATGACTGTCGAGATGACCATCTAGATTATAGATTATATAGCGCAGGCTGTGTTTATATAAATTGCCAATACGTAAAGCGTTTGTGGCTAAGAATGTGACGTGTTACATTTTGATTTGTATGAGATTTAATAACATGTGATGAAAGTAATTTACATTATCTATACTATGTTTTTTTTTACATTTTATATTACTTAAATAATGCGTATAGCGTTTGTGGCTTAAAAGTATGGCGAAGTGTTACATTTTAACACTTCGCCATATTCGTGAGATTCGTGAGATTTAATAACATACGATAAAAGTAATTTACTTCTATATACTATCCTTTCTTTTACATTGTATATTAACTAAATGAGTAAAGCGTTTGTGGCTAAAAAGTATGGCATAGTTTAGTGACTTAAAAAAATAACTAAAATTATATAAAATACTCAATAAAATGAACTATTTTACTACGTTATTACGGAGAATTTATATCTCAATTTTCCGAGGAGCTCAGATAAAGAAACCGCGGTGAAAGCGTTACCGAATTAATTGCGCTTATCCGAGATCATATCTATGCATCTTCACACTCGGCTCCACCGCGGCTCCGCACGCCCGGCACTCTGCTGATTAATTGATTTTTAAATACTTTATAATTTATCATTTCTTATGATACTACCACTTGAGATAGCGGTGTAAATTAATTAATGAGTGGGTGGCAGCTTCGATTCCCGGCTAGATATTTTGTTTGCGTGTCCCGGTTAGTCTAATATGAAAAAGATTTTAAGGAAAATTTTGGTATCTAAAGATGATATTATAAAGGACTTTTTCGGGAGGAAAAAAAATATATTTGAAATGAAAATCTTTGCCCAGCAGTGGGAAATAGGCAAATAATTTCCTTTATTATACCTAAAAACGCAGTATACAACAAAAATGACTAATTCTATTTTAACTATAACTATTTAACTTAAACTATTAAAGATGTTCATGTTACATTGTTATATTGTTATAGTCCTGATTCGCATCAATAAAACACAATATATATTTATCTAATAAGAAGTATCTTCACACAATAGTGCATTACTAGGCTAGATTACAACTAACGCGGCTAATTCTAGACGGCTAAGTTAGTAGCGGATAATTTTCGAACATTATTATTTATTAATTGTACCCACGACTCAGTTTGCGTGAAATTTGTTTCTTTGGCATTCAACAGAATGTTTGGCATTCAACAGAATTTTTGGCATTCAACAGAATTTTTGCATTCAACAGAATGTTTGGCATTCAACAGAATTTTTGGCATTCAACAGAATGTTTGGCATTCAACAGAATGTTTGACATTCAATAGAATTTTTGGCATTCAACACAATGTTTGGCATTCAACAGAATGTTTGTCATTCAACAGAACGTTTAGCATTCAACAGAATGTTTGGCATTCAACAGAAACACTAAAGTTTGAGATAATAAAAAAAAATCGACAAAGTTTCTTAATAATATTTTTATCAAACATAAAACTGAGATACAGCGCATTTTACTTTAATTAACATAACTTTTTATTGACCGATATTAATAAAAAAACACTAAATCCTAAGTGAAGGTTTACTACACTTACAATTTAATTAGTGTCACAAATTTTCACGTAAACATATATATATACCCGTAACAGTTTGACCTTTGTAACATCTGTTATACGTAACTAGACGTAACAACCAAATAATAAAATCTATACATACAAATAAAATTGTAGTGTCTGTTTGTATTCAAATTAATAGCTATTCATTAAATGCATATGAAAGTACTTAAATATATATTAATTTGTCTTTGTTTGTTTGTTTCTTTGATCCGGCTAATCTCTGGAGCGGCAGGACTTTGAATGGCGGATAGCTGATGTTACAAGGAGTAACTTAGGTCACTTTTATTATAAATAACATTCCACGCGAATGAAGCCGTGTGCACAGCTAGTATAGCATTAATTACGTAAGAGGGAAATCTTTCCTTTATATCCGGTTATTTATTTTAAGGTATAATTAAAATAAATATTCAGTTCGTGCGTCCATTTAAAATGGAGCTGATCTCTTTAAGCAGTGCATCACTAATCAGGGGTCAAAGTAACTTGGACTATTGAAAAATCTTTTTCTACAGCAAGATTTATTTAAATTTCGTGAATCTTAATATCGTCAAGTTCATAACTTAAGAATTAACGTAACTAGCTGTTGCCCGCGTCTGTGTCCGCATTTTTTTTACATCTTTACAGGAGATCGTAAAAATCTAATAAGTTTTTTTTTTGAGCTGAGCGTAAGTGAAGCTCTTAACTGTTTGGAAAACTTCTTTTTGGAAAATTGGCAGATTTTGAAGCAACATCACATAAAAACTACTGAATCGATCTGAATGAAAATTGGCAGAGCTGTAGAGCTTGGGAATGGGCATGTTTAAAAAAAACGGTGTTAAAATATCTCATTCCGTTCAGAAATGATGGTAAAGGAAATGAGGGGTCTCAGCTCAACTCTCTAAGCGCACGGTAGCATCTCCTATTTATTTTGTTTATGTATATGTTATGTACATGTAAAAGTTTCGTCTAAGATATTAATTATTCAGATCTCTTCTGTTGTTTTATTGACCATTTTTTGTCTATCCGGGGTCGAACTCAGTACCTTTCATTTGAAAGGCAGGACTACGCTAAGTGGTTATATTATATAACAACTATATATATATATATATATATATATATATATATATATATATATATATATATGTATATATTAGTTTCCCAAATTAGTTCAACTATGTTATTTTTTAAAAATATTTTATTTTCAAATGATATTTAAGATTTATTTAAATATAACATTTCGAGTAAGTACAGGTTTATCGAGTGAAGTTAATAACTTTGTATAAACTGTAATTTAAATAACTAGTTTACGCTGACCCGTTTTTAATATAATACATAAAGTATTATATTATTATATCGTAAATAGTTTTCTTAAGCAATATTAAATTATGAATATTTGTAACAAAAACTTAATAATAATAATAATAATAATGAAAGTTTAAGGTCAAATATTCCCATAATTAAGGTTAATCACAATATAATGGTAGTAATTAATTGAAGGAGGAGGGGGGAAGGGGGGTCTATTAAAAACAGAGTAGCGTTAACTGAACAAGAAATTCATGATTTTCCTTCTTTTTTTTCTATAATAATGACGTAATATTCTACGGAAGAATGTTATATTTATTACTATGATTATATATTTAATTATAATTAATTAAATATATTATAATATTATATAGTGTAACGGAAATAAAAAAAAATGTTATGCAAAAACACGCGAAGCTCTATAAGTGGGTTTCTTAAATATAATAATGTGTTTACATTGTATAAGGAAGCGATTTATAAGAAGTTTACTATTAGAGAATAAAAAATATATAAAAATTTTTGTATATTTGTAATATTTAAGCAGTTATAGACAATTTTTTTTATATAATCTGTCGTTTCTTGCATTCATAATGTAAATTCATGTATAATTATAACATATAGGAAGTAAATAAATCAAGTTAATCCAACAAAAACGTATCCCGCTACCGCGTCCCGCTTCGCTAGGTACCATACCACTAGTTTTAATCAGAACTCATTTGCTCACCTAGAAATGCACTTAGTCGAGTGAAATTCCACTCTGCGTGCGCTCGTTTCGAGTGCAATGTGCGTGAGTGACCGGTGACACTACACTGTAAATGTTTTTTATATTATCTGTGGTTATTTTTGGCGCGAAATTTTGACATATCCTTTACCGTTTTGAGGTTAGTAGGTTATTATTATGTAGCTGTGCCCATCTGTTTTTTTTTTATTTGATTAGCCTAAGTTACTTATTATAATATTAGTTATCCGACAGTGAATGTCCTTTTCGGTCCAGCCGTTTCAAATATTAGGCAAACCAAACAGATAGACAAGCAGAGATTGTTTTTTTTTATGTATGTAACGTATTTAATTTCATATGCATATAGTTACTGTTACAAGCCTGTTACTTTGGAATAACAAATGGACGCTACAAATTTATTTATATGTATAGATTAAAATGTAAGAAAACATATACTTTGACAACAAAGATATTACATTAAATCGAAAAATTTAAAATGGCGGAAATGTTTTCGTTCAGTAATATAAAGTATAAAAAAACGGGGTCAAGTGCAACAACAATGCGTTCCCGAACACAATGAGTTATTGTGTTCATTGAATTCATTTCTTTTGGTCGCTGGCGTAAGTAGTTTTGTTTAATCAATATAATTATAGTAGGTCAGTGTCAACTTTCGTTCAAACATTAAGTTTCCGAGAAAGTTTCATCATTAAATGTTTAGCATTGGTATTGTTATTAACGTAATGGTATGTGTGGTGAAATTAGAGATATAAAACCTCTTTTATAATATTAATTTCGAGTATCCAAAAATATATTAATGACATTGTTTTTATAATTGAAGTTTTCGTGAGATGTTCTCATTATATACACTCAACGCAAATTTATTATTTAATATTAACATGTATCAATTAGCCATTAATTGATTGATCTAATGATTTATTTATTAGTTAACACATCTCTACATAATATTAATTTAAATAGTAAAATAAAGCTTTCATAGGATTAGATCAGACTTATACTTTTTGTCAAATAATAGAAATCTGTCAGTCTTCAAATAATTGAAATCTGTCAAAATCTTGTCATTATATGGGCAAAGGAACAAAAAGCTGTCAAAGGGCAGTAAAAAACATATGAGTAAAAAATGTTTTTTTTATTCGAGGCGTGTCCCAATATATTTTTTTTTAATTGCAATCTTTAAATTACATGTGATAATTATATTTTCTTGACGATGCGTGTTGAAATGTAATGCGCGGGTTGCCTTCAGTTATTTTCTGGTCTGAAGCGGAGAATATGTCGTGGAGAATAGTTTTAGAGACATATAAGTGGTCGGTTTCACTTGTCATGAACATTTGTAATAAATCACTTGTCTGTATAGTTTGATTTAGTTTTTTTTATTTATTTAGTTTTAATTTATTTGGTTATGTAATATATTTAGTTTAGTTTTGTAATTATCTCTTAAATAACTTAGCTAGCTGACAAGTGATAGCTTTTGGAAGAAAGTTTGATTTTGAGATTTAAGTGCTGTGCAGTGTTTCAATAAGTGATGTTCTAATAAAAACAAAATGGCGACCTGTCCACGACGCGAGAGACCTCTCCGCGCTTCCACCACCAGGTTGAGGTACTCGAAGACAATACCAGCGAGTACAGTCAGGTGAGACCATAGTCTTGTAATAATAAGTCATATCAGTCAAATGGAAAAAATAATGTCATTTATGATTTTATTTTCTTTAATAAATTAAAATATTTTATAATCTTATTTTTTGCGACAAAATGTCAGTTAAAATAAAAACATTTCAAATTACTGACCAAATTGAATAATTATGTTATTGTCAATAAAACATAAGATTTATTTAAAAGTAATTTAAAATCATATATATAAAGAAAAAATAAATAAAACACGTCTGTTGTATACGAATGTCATGTTAAATAAATATAAAAGTACGAAAATATATTAAAATTTTAACTTATTACACTTTATCTGTATCTATAGAAATGTTATTAAACTGAATTCTACACTTACATCATTATATATATATCAATAATAATAGGAAAGTCTTAAAAGCTGTTAAAGAGGAGATTGCTCCAATCATTTTTACATTACAAAATAAACGGTACGTTTAAAATTTTCACGAAATCGTTACAAGTGGCCGCATTCCCTTGTAATAATTAGTTTGACGCAGCGGGGATTCTGTCTATCTGTGTTAACGTTAACCAAGCTTATATATATATATATATATATATATATATATATATATATATATTATATATAATAGAATACTTTGAGGAACATTAAATAATACATAAATCAATAATAAATATCTGTTAACAGAATTTATGTGTATAAAACTGTAATTTTTTTTCTTATGATTGTTTTTAGACACGTCAACACATGTTTACAAACCTTATACTTAATAAATAGTTTTTAATATATATATTATTATTTATGACGTAGATTATTTTGTGACGTAGATGTCCACTATGAAGGGATTTTACGGATTTAATATCCCAACGGATTTCAACTTTTTGCATTCACTTAACGCGGGAGTAAGAGTTATTATAGCAACGGTGACCATAGCAACGGATAATATGACAAAGGTTACCATTGCAACCAAGTTCGCAGCCAAATTAATAGTGTGCCCAGAGAAGCGGGAGGGAATAAGCTAGTATTTATATATATATATATAAATACTAGCTTATTCCCTCCCGCTTCTCTGGGCACACTATTAATTTGGCTGCGAAATCCGTAAAATCCCTTCATAGTGGACATCTACGTCACAAAATAATCTACGTCATAAATAATAATATATATATTAAAAACTATTTATTAAGTATAAGGTTTGTAAACATGTGTTGACGTGTCTAAAAACAATCATAAGAAAAAAAATTACAGTTTTATACACATAAATTCTGTTAACAGATATTTATTATTGATTTATGTATTATTTAATGTTCCTCAAAGTATTCTATTGTCGGGGTGACATGCGATGCATGCAGGCTACATTGCGCTACCATACGCAACATAGCCCAATTTTAAGTTTGCGGTCCAATTAAACACTTACAAAACAAGATGGCTGAACACTTTCCCTTACAACCTTACACTACTTGCATATTATGCATTCATAATGAAATTACGGAAAAAATCTTATCGGAATGCCTTTAAGTTCGTATCCGTTTGATATAATTTTTTTTTGTTTCATTTAACAATAGCAATTTTCTTATAACGCCATCTGTTGTTGAGTAGAAATGGTGGGAAAATAAAGAAAAACTTCATAACATTGTGAATGGATTTTCTCTTTGACAATGGTTATAAGTATCGAGTGTCAATGTTGAGGTCAGTTTGTTAGTTTTTTTATTTTATTGCTATTATTATAATGTTCTATTACTTTTATAAGTGGAGAGTAACATTCAGTTGCGTAAGATTTATAAAATTATGTATGAATGTTTGAATGAGACTAATATCTAAATAATTTTGGTCTCAGCGAAAGTAATGTGATGCTCAGTGTCATGAATATGACATGGGTTAGAGAAAGAAGTAAGAGGGTGGCGATATATATATATATATATATATTGTGTGTGTGTGTGTGTGTGTGTGTGCGTGTTTTATAAATAAATATTCTTCTTCTTTAAATACATCCATATTAAATATTATTCATTTTTATTTTTTAAGAATATTTTTAGTTGGAAAACAGTAGTGTTGATAGTACCTGTTGGATTGGAAATGAAAGCATTTTTTAAAGTAAACGTAAACGAAGCCACATGCATCAACTAGTTAATAATAAAATCGCCTTCTCTCATCATTTGCGTCGTATCTGACTCATGACTAAGTACATTAACGTCAGTAATTCATAATTTTGGATTTCTTTTACAAAAGAAACTTATTATTCCATTATGTATTATAATGTTTCATGGTGTCTTGCTTTTCATGATTTTAATATGTGCATACGTAATTTGTACCGCTGTACCATTGTACTGGTGTACTTTTACACCAGTACAATGGTACAGATAAGGTAACATAAGAATAACATTTTAAGAATTTGTTTCTATGTATTAAAAGTATTGTGACGAAATTGTTTACCTTAAAAAAAATACCTTGAGATTGTTAATATGTAGTTGTATAATAAAAATGTTTTTTAAGTTTTATTTAAATGGTACCTGTAAAAAGATTACAAAATTAACTTATTTTTTTCTTTGTTAATACATAGTTACAAAATGCAACTTTACTTAAGATTTTTATTTTTTCTTATTATGACATAGTTATAAACTGAAATGTTCATAAACATTGTTGTATTATTGTTTCGTATTGTTATATGTGGTACCTTCAGGCTAACATGGTAGCAATTAGTTATTTCATACATAGTTTCATACTTATTCTATTATTCGCTCTCTCTATACAAATATATTAAATACAGTTTGTCTGATTATTGAAAGGTTCATTTATTATAGACGCTCATTATTTATTAATTATTATTCAGAATTGCTGAATAGTCTAACTTTACGAACACATTGACAGAATTTGATATATAAAAGTATATTGCAATGAATATCTCTCTTAAAAAAACTTTACACAGGCGTCAGTCCCCCACAAATGATTTTATTACCCATTTAATAATATCCTATCCTCCACAAAATCATTTGTGGTTTCAAAAATAAATATCACTGAGTATACATAGTATAAGTAAAGAAAACATTTAATTATTATCTAAAAAGTTTTATCAATAATAATAAAGCATGCCATTCAACTGTATGTGTGAAAACGTAAGTGTCAACGCGATCACTTTCGCTCTCGTGAAAACTAAAAGCTCCATCCAGTGGTGCTCGGTCCGTCTGCGCGTGCGCATGATTTAACTTTTGCTTGATATCAAAGACCTTTTCGTGTTTTAATAATGTACGGTTTCTACTTAATTGTTAAATCCGTTGAGTTCTGTGCTGTGAATCCTTTGTATACTTTGTAAGAATCTGTTAGTGTCTAATTAATTTATATTTATTATAAATTATATTAAAATGACGCTAAATAATACTGAAACTCAGACCAGGAGTAAGTTTTTCGGAAAGAAAAATAAAAAGAGCAAGAAGAGTGTGAAAATGAAATCGGGGACGTACGGTGGGAGGGAGTGGTAAATATTTTAATTAATATAATTTATATTATTTATATATTATATAAAGTTTTGAATTTATAGAAATATTGACAAACTAACTGTCATTTTTACTTTGAAATAAGATATTTTTTTTTGCTTTTTAATTTCCACTGTTACATGTTTTCTCTTCATTTCGGATTTGTGGAGATGAACTTTGAAATATATAGTATAAGTTTAAAATATATACAATTATTATGTATAAAGTTAACTTTTAAAAAGTACTAGGTAGTGTTAACTGTTTAAAGGGTTCCGGGAAAAACGCATTTGCTTCATATTTCGGTAACTTCGTTAATAATGACTTCCAGAATAGTTCATACAAACACCCTTATTACATTAAAGGGTCGTTCTAAATTCTTTTACTACATACTAGCTCATTATTCTAATTACATTAGTATCTATACAGATTAAAGTTAGAAATAATTCTTACAACATTAGTATTAATACAGATTAAAATAACAAGTTACAAGTTTATGAATAATCAGTGGGGAACAATACTAGGAACCTAAACATAGTTACATTTTTTGTCTCATATATATATGATGGCCAATAGTAAATACATACATACATCTTTAATACAAAGATGTAATAATAAGTTTAAGAATATCCGCGGAGTTTCTGCCGGTTTTTATCCTTGGAAATATCCTTTTTAACTTAACAAGTATCTGTAATTTCATAACTGTAATAATGGCTAATGTAAATAAAAAAAATATATACATACTATATTGTAATTGTACATTAAAAATATATTGAAATGTTATTGTCATTGCTTTTATTTTAAAACGAAATAACTATACATTTCATATCGGTTATAAATTTTTATTACTTTTTTGAATGAGGAAAGAGAAATCTTTGGTATTAGAAATAAAATGAAATTAATTTCTCTCGTAACTATTAATTAGTTAGTTGACTTTCAATGTTTATGATAATTCTATATTAAATGAATCGCGGTGCATATTAATACGATTCGAAATGTTGAAATTTTGAATGCATTCGGATATTAAATCTTTGACCTTCTTTAAAAATGAAAAAAAAAAAAACGTCTGCGTAAGTGTAGCTCGGAACGAATCTATTTCTTTTTTTCGTTTCAAATTACTTGGTAAAAGTCGAGAAATATTGTATTATAGTAGTCACGTCATGACAGCAAAATATCATATATTATAATACTTTGCAAAAACCGAGACATTATGATTAAGAGAAAATAATGAAAACTTATATTTTCTTCACATTCTGTTGAGTCATAATTATGTTGCTTAGTCCCGAAACACACACACGCACACGCATACACTCACACACTGATACCTATTATTTTATTACACATAGAAACAGAGTCAAATAGAAAAAATCATACGTCACCTGTTTTAATTCGTAATAGAACAGGTTATATTGAGTATTGCTCAACTCGACCACGTGACTCGTGACTCGTAACAGTGAAAACGAGATATAAAAGTGAAACGTGTGATATCGGGACGTTATGACAGGTGTTTATTTCGGTTCCGACATGTTCCGTTCCGATCCGTTCCGTAAAGAATGGTTACGTTCCATTCTATCAAATGAATGACACCCAAATACTATGTATGTGTTCTCATAGCTTTTGTTTAAAATACAATATTTATGCCCCACATAAAATATATAAATTAGGATCCGTCGCTGTGCGCTGTGGGAATTGAGCTGAGTCCCCTAAGTTTTTTGACCATCATTTCTGAACGGAATGAGATATTTTAATATTGTCTTTTTGAAAACATGCTCATTCCCAAGCTCTACAGCTCTGCCAATTTTAATTGAAATCGGTTTTGTAGTTTTTATGTGATGTTGTTTCAAAAAGAAATTTCCAAAACCGTTAAGAGCATCGCTTACGCTCAGCTCAATTGATACATATTTTTCTGTTTCTTTCTATTAACAGCCAATTTTATTCTTATTTGGATATCATCAACGGATGTTGAAGTATTGATATAATAGACTAATTATATAAATCAGTACACAATTTTTAATTCTAACATTAAATCTAACACGCAGTGTACACTTAATATTAAACTTAATTGGATATCTCGGTGCAGTGGTTAGTGACCCTGCCTGCTTGCCCGAAGGTCGTGGGTTCGATTCCCACATATGAAAGTTGCTTGTGATACACAGATTATTGTTTCATTATGTTTATTTTTTATCTTCTAGCTTCAAATTTAATTCATTAAAATTCATATAAACTAAATTATTTTATATTATTTCATATATTGATAATATTTGCAACTAAAATTGAGTTACACTACAAGTTATTTGTATATATTACACTTTTATAAAATGTAATATCTAATAAATTATACAGTTTATTTTATTACATGTTTAAGAACCCTAAAATAAAAGCTTAAAGCTTGTTGATTTTTATAAATAATATAATTCTTCACTTACAGATTTGGTTTCATAGTATGAATAATTATAGCAATATGTTTAAGCCTAATTATTATATTCGAATTTTAAAAAATTTATTATGTATAGCGAAAAATTTAATGTCTCGGACAGGATAGGTCTCGAACCTGTGTCCTTTGAGAAACCATCGTCCTGATAATCGATGTATCGTGTCAGTACTTGTCTCGATTAATCAAGCCAGAGGCGATTTATAAAATACTTATAAAAAATATCAAACGAACTACTAATCAAATTGAAATAGTCATTGTAATAATAACTAAAGCCTTAGTTAGTATTTTTTATTTTGTATTGCCGTAAATTACGTTAAACATTGTTAAATTTCATTTAAAAAGATTCGTTGAGTTTATAACCGGCTCTTCTCAGCAGAGCAGCGTTCCGGTGATAGCTTACTCATGGATTGATTACACTGACTTTTTTAACGTAATAATTGATTCAAAAGTGTGTGTGCCTATTTGAATTAAGATATTTTGAATTTGAAATTGAATTTAGTGGGTAAAGGTCTCAAACCTTTTTATTAATTAGTTAATTACTATCTCTAACCACTATATTATAGTTGTTGGTTGGTTTCATTACGTTCTCTTGCTTTAATTGTGGTTTATACCTTTTGACCCATTGTCCTCTTCATTTCATCCGACCACATACAATCTTGTGTTCTGACTTCTAATCTAACCTTGACCTTATATCTAATGATTTTATTAGGTCTCATCACATGTCATTGAAACTAATAAATATAAATAAATTATATTTAAGAACATATGTTATTGAATGAACCATTTACAGACTTTCATATCCGTTTAAAAACTGCTACGCTATGCGATGAAAGTGTTATCTTCGAGAATGTTCCAATAAGGAGCAATGACCTGTCTATCGTTTTACATCAATAGTAGAAACCGAGAGTATTGCGTGAATAGAATTTTATATATCCAATAAAACAATTATGAAGGTCCGTGAGATATCATACAATGTAACGTTCAATACGAAATAAATAATTGGCCATGAGAACGAATGGGATATTAGTACCGTAATTTACTCATAACTTTTATTAATATTTCATTATTGGTGAAATGACGCCATTTTGTAATATTTATTTTACGATCATATGTTGTAAATGGAATCGAACCCGGGAATTATCAGGTTAATAACCAACCAATAAGCCTAGCTTCTCTAATAAGATGAGGTATGTAGGAGAGTCAATATGAATTTCTTTTTCAGCGCCAACACAGCTATGGATAATGACGTCACACCAGTGTATCTAGCAGCTCAGGAAGGACATCTCGCTGTGCTTAAGTATTTGGTCCTGGAGGCTGGAGGACGTCTAGATGCGAGAGCACGAGATGGAATGCTGCCGATACACGCAGCTGCACAGACTGGCTGCTTGGATTGCGTCAAATGGATGGTGAGTTATATATAATTTATTTTATTTGTTTGTTTGTGTATTGATTTTAGTGGTACATAAATTTGTTAAGGAAATTTAAATTTAGATCCATATTACGAGAGTTATTATTACTATATATAAAGGTGGATAAAAAATCCACCTGTATACATAATTTTGTCCCCATTTTTTTGTTACTTTCTATGTACAAATTAATATTTATATAATCTCGATAATACACAACCAACATCTTCAATATCTTCACAAATTACCATATATTATATAACAAGAAAATCTCATATAGTTATTGCAACGACAATACTGATATTGCGTAAAAGTAATAAGAAAATCCGATAATTAAAGTTCAGTAACTTCCCGCTATCAATCACAGAGCAGGAAACATCTGAGCGGAGCGCGCTCAACACTGATCTCATATCTTTTTATACGCATAACTAAAATATATGTTTTTGTTAAGTGCTATATATTATTTTTAATAGCTTCATAGTGTGATGTCTTAAGGAAATTCTTATTTTTTTTGTTGTTGAATTATCTGTAATAAATAAGTTTAAGTTTAGGTAATCATATAATATATATCTTATAATAATCTCTTAATAAGGTAGATATACTATTTTTCCTGTCACTATACACTTGGTAGTTTAATATTTCTTCCGTATTGCGACTGATTTTTATGAACGCACTTTCATTTTATTACTACAAAACCACTTTCTACAAATGCTAGGTTATAAATGTTTAATTAATTTATATTATTGATAAATAAATGTATTTATTTTATAGATACGTAAAATTTATAGTTTATATTTGATTACTGATATTGCCATTGATATTGCGAATACTGGAATCTAATTCTACAAATAGCAAAGAAATTTTAATGTGTGTTTCCTGGAAAGCTGATCGATAAAGAATGAGTTGAATGAATGAATGAATTGGTTGATGTAATTTTTAATCATAATCGTTGTCAAATTATACTACAATCAGAAAATGATCGTCATTTGTTTCCACAAGCATAATAGTAAAAATCCAATTTTATTCGTCTTCTAGATAGTCGAACGCGGTGTGGATCCCAACGCGAGGGATGGCGATGGTGCAACCCCTCTCCACTTTGCAGCATCCCGCGGTCATCTGTCCACAGTACGCTGGCTGTTACGTCACGGGGCCAGGTTACATCTCGACAGACACGGCAAGAGTCCAATCAATGATGCCGCTGAGAATCACCATTTGGAAGTATGTTATTTTCAACTATTTTTTACTTAATTTAAAAACATATTAATTGTTGGAAAAAAATTGTCATATTACGTAAAATATAAATAGTACGCCGTAAGTAAACTATGCCCGGAAGAAAGGTAACCGTTGGAAAATTTTGACACATCATTTTTATGATTTGCTCTGTTTGTTTATAACTATTACAGTCACGTTTGCTCCGAACAGTCTTGTTATTTAATTACGTGCAGGAAGTCATGACAAACTCATATATGTCATAATATAAACTTATATAAACTTAATCATTATAAACTATATGTACTATATTTATCATTTCCTATAATCTTATATCTGTTTTATCACGATATAATATAATATTAATTAGTTTTTTTATTAATAAGGTTGCGTTCAAATTGCATTCCTTATTAAAAATATTAACCAATTAGTTTTGACTTACTGACTCATTACTGATAGTAACAGTTGGAGTTAAGGTGATACGTGAATAAGGAAAGATTGTTAAATAATAAGGAAGTTGAAAGAAAATGTCTTAAAGTTGATAATTGAAACAAGTTATCATATAACTTGTTTCAATTATCAACTTCACATATTATTTTACTTTCCATTTATCGATAAGGGACATTTGATAAATTTTTGATAATTTCAATCACAAGGATATATTTTACAATGTTTGTAAAAGCAGGGATATGGGATAAGAACAAAGGAATGATGAAATGCTTTTGGAAAGTCCCTGGCGTCCTTGAAAGGGTGTATTTAGGTAATTTATTTATCAGAGTAAAGTAGCGGCCAAAGCTAGTATTATATTCAGCAATTGTAAGAAATGGTCAATTTACTTCACGTAAAATTAGATCAATATAATATAATAAACAGTTAGTCAATTTGAACGCGCCAGTAACTGGACCGATCACTGGCTTGTATCAAACGGGGCAATGATATACGACGTGCTTCATTTGTTATCATCACGTGCGATCGTTAATAAATTATGCGCAATAATTAGAAAATCGTTATGCAAAATATTTTTCTAACAATTCTATTCTACACTTGATTCGTTTTTCATATTAACATTTTTATGTCGTATTCCGATTCTGTAATAGTGATTTAATATTATTTTTTTTCATTTTTTTTTCCGTCTTTTTATTGTACTTGTCATTATTATTTAACAGAATAAGGTAGTTTTTTTGACTATTATATCCGTTATTTTATAACGCGTGAGTTTTTAAAATATATTACTGACATTAAGTAATTATTTTATAATTTAACAATATTGTTTAAATTATTATAATTCTATGGCACTCGTGCGAGGATTTAAGATTTGAATATTTTTTATTTCTAATATATGTATATTAACAACCTTTACATAATGAAAGTTGTGTTGAGTGTTATATGTGAATTAGTTTGAATAAATTAATACAAAAACCATAATCAAATTTAAATTTTGTTTAAATGCTTTCATGTGGTTGTAACATAAATTTACTTTATAATCATTTTTTTGTTTAAAACTATATAAAAATGGAATTTATAATATTAAAATGTGTAAATAAAACATTTTTATGAATTGTTCCCAGTGTTTAAATGTGCTGGTGGCAGCGGGGGCGGCGGGTGACAACAAACAGCTCTCCTCATACAAAGCGATTCATTCATGCGCCTGCGCACCGGGAGAGGGCAGAGTAAGTCGGTCAAACATATTTAATCGTCAATTATTCTATATTTTTCTGGAATGTTTTGTAATTGAAAATGTTGAATTTTTAATTTACGTATAACCTTTAACCCTGTAAAGTTTTAAAATTTTAATACCTTTAAATACCTTTAAAGACATGGAAAATCTTAATAGCAATTTTACCTAAATGAAGAATAAAATATGACGAAAAAAAATTTTTTTTTCTAGCTAGAGAAATTCTAATAGAAGCAGTTCAAATTTCACAACCACTTATAACATTACACCGGTCTTTGCAGTGCGCTCTCCAGAACTGCATCAACGGCACCTCCCAGTCCCCGTTCTATCTGCACGGCCCGGAGCGCCGTGGCTCCACGTCATCCGGCGCAGGCTCTGTGGCGTCGACGCGCTCCGGACCCGCCGACGGTCTTTACGTCAACCCTATGAGGACATCTGCCTCCGCCACCCACCACAGCTCCTCCGGGGAAGAGAGTTCCGGTAAGATTACATTCATTATGGCTAGGTCCTGTTAGACTAGTGTCATATATAGCTCGGCGAGCACGGTTCCGGAACTGGAACGGCTGACTGACATTGTAATCCACATTAATAGGTCAAATGCCGACGACGTCCGCGAGCGCCACGCACCACAGCTCTTGGACGGAGGACAGCTCTGGTGAGTGGAACGACTGACTGACAGGTTATAATCCATATTGATAGGTTAAATGCCGACGACGTCCGAGACCACAACGCACCACAGCTTTTGGATGGAGGACAGCTTTGGTGAGTGGAACGACTGACTTGTCCTCACTATCCGCTATACACATTGATAGGTTGGTCGGTGGTCATATCTGCAGTACGCATAGTTCTTCGTGAGGGGACACTGCCGGTAAGTGAATCCACGGAATTGAAAAATGGCGTAGAAATGGCATATGGACAATTTTGTATCAGATCCAGTGTGGGCAGACTAAGAATGAAAACCAGTTTATTATTAAACAATTAATTTACTTGTTTTTGATTAAAAAAATGGAAAAAATTACCAATCTCTGAAAACGTATATAAATATTAATAATTCGAATAATGAAGATAAAATATATTTTAATATAGTCTTTAATGAAATTTCTAAATATAATTTTTTTTTTGGCAAGTGATCGCAACAAATTTTGAACTCCATTCTTTCTTTATGAAATTGATATAAGCATGTACAATAAATATAAGTTGCTTCTTTGATTGCCATACATACCGAAAGGGAAGATTTTTTTGTGTTTTTCTGTTTTGGGTTAGTAGTTAGTCTTATAGATGATCAGAAAATTCCGGAGATGTACTATCATACTTTATATGAACGGAAAACATCTCCGGTGAGTGACAGAATTCGAAGCTTGTCTTCGTGAATACGCAAAACAATAATTCGGAGGCGTACGTGGATCAAACTAACACACGAATAGGCGATTTGAGTGGGATGTCTGTAAGGATCATATATAATGTAGATAGTCGATAGATAGCAAAGATGGTCTTATAGCTAAAATATCTAATAGCAAGGGATGCCAGTTCAGGTGCGTTAGTTTATAAACTTACTCTTTCTTTTGTTTGGGATGTTAGTTAATATTCGAGAAGGAACAGTTGATGAATTGAATCAATTACCTGTTTCAAAACTTCACTTGATATTTAATCTATTAAGTAATTATGTCTTAATTAATTGTCGGGACGATGTTACTTGAAAGTTTGCCAATAGTCTTCGAGGTTAATTCTGTTTAATTAAGGATTTGATTGCACTAAATTAACTAATAGTTTTATTGTAATAGTTTTATTTAATGTGCATATAATTATCTAAATTTAGTTCAAAGTCAGATAATTCTATCAGATACATTATACATTTATAACAATGATAGTGCTTTAAATATGTTAATGGTAGGATATCAATTCTCAGAATTAAATAACAATCATCAAACACATTCAAACCATTGTCAAGTTCATAAACCTGGGTGTAGGAAATTTGTTAATAATACATTCGTTAATTTGGTAGCAAATGCGAAACTAATGAAACGGAAGCTTGTGAAGCAATGCATAACGTATAGGGTTTGGAGTTCGTCAGTCGTTTGGATAATTTTATCAGCATGAGGTGGATCATGAGCAGTACATTTCTGTCGCATGTTAAAAGTAAGTGTGTGAAAGTGAGTTTTTATTTGACTTTTGTGATTGTTTTTGGCGGATGTGATAAATAAATATTAGTTGGATTCTGGTCTTTTGTGAGGTATCGCTGAAAGTGGTGTTCTGAGACTTGTGATAGTTTAATTGAAGGATTTCACTTTGTAGATACAGCTGAAAGTGTTGTTTTGAGTTGGGATATTTGAACTTCATTGATTGTGGGTTTTTTTTTAATAGGCTAAGAGTTTCAAAATCTTCTGACTTACTTTTTTATATTAAGATATTTATTTGGAAATTTATTTATTATAAAAAATTTAATCACATAACAAAATTTATTAATTTCTATGACGTTTAGTTTTATAAGGCTTATGTAAAATTCACAAAATCTTGTCCCAATAAACCTAATTTTATATAAAATGATAGATTTCTCAAGGTTGTTAGCGAAACGGTAGCTCAGTTGCCAGTGACGGTAGGGTGTTCTTGAGGTCGCAGGTTCGATTTTTGCCGCCGTCAATGAATTTTTCATTTATTTACTTAAAACTTTAAAAGCACTATCGCCATATAAGACAGCGCATAAGATTAACAAAGTATATCACAATTGAGATCATTGCAATTAATAAATTTGTTGCTGTAGCATTTTCAAATTATAATAATGATATTGTGATCCCATTTGGTGAATCATATTAAAAGGGAACAGTCAAATCCCTATGTATATTTCTCATAAGTAACGCACCTCTTAATTTAAATCCTCAATCAATAAAACGGAAAACGAATTAATTGATTAATTCGAATAATTGAAAGAAGGCACAATTATCGTTTTCTTTTATAATTATTGGCTGCTAAGGATACATTTTCAATAATGATTTCTGAGTGTGTGATGTGGGTGTGAATTTCAATTCGGAAATACATTATTGGTTTTTAAAAAAACAGAAATAATTAAACATCTATAAATAATTTGATTATTTTTATAATAAAAACATTAAATTTTTACTTGAAGTATATAAAATGTCTACTCATAAATATGTTTTACCCAAATAATCTAATCTAATCTAATCTAACAAAAGCAAATATTACTCAGCTTGTTCAGCATCAGAAGCAGACACATCCAACACCGGCGGCTGGTTCCTTCACAACACCAACTCCAACGCCCCCGCCGCCCTGTACCAGCGCGTTAGGGATTTGTTTCACACACGCTCTCCCGGACCGAGGGTGCCCGCTGAGGGACAGGAGGCTCCAATATTGACAGGTAAGATATAAGTGATGTTATATTCGAAAATGTATAGTAGTTAATTTTATATATATTGTAATAATATTAACCAATATCGGATCCGAAAGTGTAGAGGACCTGGGACCACGAATGATTGGAGGCCCCTGATTATTAATTATAATATTATTATTAATTTAATATTCGATAATATTATTATTGTTTGTGTTAAGTATTCTTAGTAAAATATAAACAAAATGGGAAGAAAAACGTAAGATTGCTGAGCTAATCAGTCAAAATTTGAATATTTTTTTATTTTGTTATTTTATATATATCCATTAATAAATATGATATAGCCCAAGACATATTTGTTTAATACAAATATTATCATACTATTTCATATTGAATATATATTTCCGGAAGCTAGATAGAACCATATCATAAATACAAAAGACGGTCACATTTAATACAGTAATATCTTGAAACAAATATTATTTTTATCTTGATCAAAGTCACAAAAGTGTGTTCTTCAAGGATCCGCCTTGGAACCTTTTCTTTTATTAATGTTTAAAATTAGTAGTAGTTAACTAAAATAATTACTATATTACAATATTAATAAGAATGTTTTATATTATTTTTTCTTATTTAACATCAGATTGTAGATGAATGATGATTGCGGTGACTGGTCGTATTGCTAGCCACGGATTTCCCTTTTCTTATTATTAATTATTATTATGACGGCTTATCGAATTGATTGCGATGGTTCCAGTCGTTCGTACATTGCTCACTAAATATATTGACGTTTGTGAAACCGTGATCACAATAAAAAAAACCCGGCTGAGTTTGTTGTGTGGTTCTTCTCAGACCAGGGCGCGTTTGGAACCCTCGTAGCCTTATTTTAAGTTGGAAAGTGTATTTTCAGAAGGGCTTATTTTAATACATACGATATCAAAATAGGCCCTCCTGTCACTTCCATTTGACGTACACAAGTGATCACTGGTATGGATTCAAAGTGGAAAATATATAAATAAATAAAATAAATAAAAGATGTAGAACCACGTAGAGGAACTGGCAATAAACTCCCTGGATATATTTTTAACTAAAACATTAGAATTTCTGTTATGTAAAATAAAAAGGATTTATAATTTTTACGTCATTTAATAATTGTGATACCTAAAAGTAATAAGAAAGCTCCCCGGTACAGTGAAGGCGGAGGTGCACGGCACGCGGGAGGAGCCGCCTCGCGACCACCACTACGAGGATATCTACCAGCCGAGGGAACAGCGGCGACGGTGGGTGTATTATACCTTTACTATATTAAAAAAAGTCTAAATCTATTTCTTTGAGAGATTATGTTATTACTAACACTTATGGACCTTTTGTTGTCCGATGAATAAAGATTTTTAATTTTTATTTTTATTTCTATTTATATTTATTATTTGCTATTCATATCAATTAAGAAACAAGCGACATTATATATATGTATTTATTCTGTGTTATAAATGTCGCAAAACGTATGAGCAAGTGATCCCGGCACAAAAATTCTCAATCTTTAAAATAATTGGAGTTCAGCTAGTTCATTATTAAAAAACCTGTTATATTTCACAAAATTTCACATATGCTTTTCGTGGTTATTATTAAATTATAAAATAAAATATGTGTTAAATTTGAAGTTAAAGAAAACAATGAAAACAAAAACAAAACTTTGTATAATCATAGTTTTTTCAATTTTCAAGACCTTTTAAAATCAACCAGTCAACCCAACCCTAATATATGTATTGGGGTTTGGTCACTTCGAAAGATATACAAACAATAATCATATCATATAGTATTACTTCATACTGTTTGCTTTTGATCCTTTTTCTCGTAATTAATTATGTTATGCTTACCCAGGAGTAGTTCCCGTGACTCCGGCAGCCACAGCCGACCTGGCAGCGTGCTGCTGGACTACAGCACCAGAGAGAACATTGAAAGGTAAGTGCTGGAATTAAAAGTCAATAATTTATCATAAAACCAAGTTTTAGCGAAATCCGTTCAGTAATTTTAATGCAATGAGCAAAAAAACTGACAAACCGAATAACTAAAGATTTTGTTTTTTTTTTCAAAAAAAGATATCTGAATAAAATTTTTGCCCATTCTTTTTTTAAATAAATTATATTTTATTTAGCGCAAGCAAAGCGTACGAAGAGGTGACTCCTCCTCCCGAGAGTCCTTCCAAGTCCACAATCGCCACCAAGTTTGCGGCGCTCACGCACAAGGCACAGAACTTCGTAAGTATGGAAACACGCAATGGATAAAGATAATCATTATTTTAGGTAATTCTACTCAAACCTTCCCTCCCAGGCGAGTCGTATATCATCAGCGGCGGGCAGTCGTCGTACATCTGTGACGGATGAGGTGGCGCTGCCTGCCTCCGCATCGTCCGGTGTGTCGTCCGGTTCCAGTTCCGGAGACGAGGCACCCCCTCCTCCTCCGCCGCCCCCTCCCCCCGCTAGGGAAGAGCCGACCCTCAAGCCCTCCGAACTTAAGGCGAGGCTGGGTGAGTCTTTTTTTAGCTGTTTAAGGGGCCTCGATAAATCTAAAATATAACTAAAAAGGAAAGGTAAGTATTTTAGGTTTTAGGTTTGTAATTTGTTGTTTATATTACTTTATGATATCAAAGGTTTATGGGTGATATCCATTTTGTATTTGTATTTTGTATATTATTTTAATCTGTGTGCTAAGTACCGGTATCTTAAAAAAATACTCTTTAATCATTTTGAAATGAATACGTATCTAAGTTCCCAATAATTTTAAAATAACTAGCGTTGGTTTTAACAATTTAGTGTAAAATAAGCATTGTCATTGTATAAACAACCATATCTTCTGGTGTTTACACCAAAATAGTTTTTTTTAGTGTAAAATCCGTGAAATACAAAAGCTGTTTCTAAATTGGATTATATTTTTTTTAATATCAATTGATAAAACATAAAGCATCAGCAATTTTTATTTATCTAATAGCGATACAATAACTGACATATTCCGTAAATACATTGAAAAAGACACCGAAATCGCCATTCGTTTGTGAAAATATTATTGGAATACAATAGGGATATCATATGAAAATATTTTACACACTCACACACACATACACTCAAAAACACAAAAACAAACACAAACACACACTCACACATACACAACTATTATTACACACAATATTATTATTTTTAAATAGTTCAAAGACGGGATTAAAAAAATAAAAATATATTTTATCGTAGATTACAGTTTCATGATTTTAAATATTTCACTGCCAAGCTCAGGTTGATTCTAATATACTGTCTGTAAAATATGTAATTTTATAAATGAAAATCAGTTTATTATAAATAAATTATTAGAAATTTAAATTTTAGAAAGCATGAATTATAACTGATTTCATCCTTCAATTTATATATTATATATATATATATATATATATATATATATATATATATATATATATATATATGTATATATATGTATAATAAACTATCGTTGCACATATTTAGGGAGTAACTTATAAATGCAACATGCAACACTGAAATACGAAACTGAGCTGCCAAAAGTTCAAAAATAATTCAAAAGTAAAACAAAATTTGAATGCTCACCGGTGAAATGTATATATTTGTTCTGTTACTTTCGATCGTCTGATAATTTCGGCTCGGATTTAATAGAGAAATTCGTCATTTTTAAGTGTAGTTATTATTTTACTCCATTTTGATGTATTAACTATGACAGGTACTACAGATAAAAAATATATTACCATAAATGACTAGGGGCGCCAACAGACCCTCAATTTCGACTCGCTGCGTTCGCGAAATCTCGGGTGCCGTTTGCGTATTGAGCTAAGCGAGCCCAGTTTAATGACTCATCGTTTCTCATTGACTTCAATGGGATATCAGTTTTTTGACGATTTTTCCTCAACGATATGACATTTTTCAATTATTTTAAAAAAACACCAGCCTATGTGTGTCTTTTTGATTGCAAAATTTCATAATTTTCCGTCAAATAGTTTTCGAGCCTATTCGTGACAAAGAATGTGAAAAAGTCTCCAGTAGAACGCTCCGTTCACTACACTCGCTTCGCTCAAAAAAAATTAAATACATTTCTTTTTATAATCTCGATTTAATTTCTATCTTTACAACAAATGAAAATAAACATGCGTATTACAAGTAAATTTAAAGTAAAATTTTAACCACATACTAATGAGTTAAGTCTCTAATTAACAGTTTACTTTCTACAGAGTTTAATAGGTCGTTAGTTCTGTTCTGATTGTGTACAAAAATATGTAAAATAAATTACATTGTAGAGTAATAGTTTTACTTTCATTTCGCGATTAAACTTATTTTATTGGTCAAAGTGATGTTACTGGAGGACTTTCTGTGCAAATGATTCTTTCACGTTATTTAATTTATTACTGGCAGTTAAGAGAATATTTTTAAATTTGAGAAGATTTTACGAGTTATATATGTAATATATTTTCAGATGACTCAGCGTTATATAAAATTGTAATATGTTTACAATTTGTTTGTATGTATATGTTATTAAATAGCTAACAATACTCCCAAATTAGATATTTAAAAAAATATCTATAAATAATTATAAAATCTTGTGTCCTGACAACGGTCAACGTATAGCTAAAAGTACAGACTAAAAATCTGAAATTTACAATTTATTTTATAATGTAAACACTGGTTAAGAAAATATTTTTGATATAGTACCCTTAAAGAGAATTATAAGTGGAAGAAAGTTCTATTAAAATGGTAATTTATAATAAAAAAATTAACACATATAATAGGATCATTGAATTGAATTGAGATATTATAAAATTTTCACCCGACCGAAATCGGGGCGAATCACTTGTAAAAATTTTAAAAAAATCTTAATTAAGAATATATAAAAGTAGATATTTGGGCCTCTTCGACAAAAGAGTCTTGCATTCACTGAATCTAGATCGTCAGTTTCATTTCAGTACCGTTTCTAGATTAATGAGATGACTCATTACGAGAAAGGAAAAAATTATTTGATATAAGATAAAAGAGTTTAAAAAATATACGTCACGTATAATAATATAATAGTTTTATATGATATATAAATATGTTTGATTGTTTGTTTGTCATTGTATGTATTTGACAAATTTGTATGGGATTATGAACATAGATTGAAAAAGCTCCACTGGTGATACTGTTATGGTCAGTAGGGCTAATAGCAGAGACATAAAAAGAAGATAAAAAAAAGAAAAGATTGAAATATATATATATATATAACAGCAGAGACAAAAAAAAGATTGAAATAAGTATATATTTTTTTCTTTTATCTCGAGGAAACAAAATCTTTCTTTGGTCATCAGAGTAACTGAAAACTTTGTTTTTTATTTTGTATTTTTTTTTCTATTCAGTAAAAAATTTGTTCAGTAAAAAATAGTTGTTGTTGTGTTACTTTAAATATTTTTTTTATTGATATGTCTTAACTATACTGTATTGTATTCTTCTGAATGCAATATTAAAAACGCCAGTTTTCATTAAAGTCTAACTATTTAGAGTATCAATCAATTTCAGTCGTTGAGACTAAGCGTTGACAAACAGTCAATACCAATGTTTATTGAGCAAAGCGAGCGGAGCGCTCTACTGGAGACTTTTTCACATTCTTTGTCACGAATAGGCTCGAAAACTACTTGGCGGAAAATTATGAAATTTTGCAATCAAAAAGATACATATTAGGTGACGATTTTAAAATTTTTGAAAAATGTCATGTTGTTGAGGAATAATCGTCAAAAAACTGATATGTCATTGAAGTCAATGGGAAAAAAAATCGCGCGTAAAATTTGCTTTACAAAATGACATTGTCCACAACTATGAATCATTACACTGGGCTCGCTTCGCTCAATATGCAAACGGCAACGAGATTTAGCGAGCGCAGCGAGTCGAACTTGAGGGTCGGTTGGCGCTCCTAGTATTTGTATAAAAGTGGCATCTATTTTGAAGTGAATACATGTGTTATATTATTTCGTTTATGTATATCATATTGTAATGTAAGTTTAGTTTATTTAGTAAAGTTTTAATGCCAAATAAATTAATCGTAATTTAATTAACATTTATACAACTTATCAAGATATAAATTCTATAAAAAATTTAGTGTTATAACTTATATTATATGCTGTTTGTATATAATATTATTTTTTATTTGTCATTTCCATACATAAAAAACGTTGTGATATAAAGAAAAAGTATTCGTTGGTGTCTCAAAAGTTCCGAGTCACATTTTACATTCTATTAACAAGAGTGACTATTATTTTTTATTTATTAGATGTATTTTTTTTAATAAGCTTATTAATTTAATTCATTGATACATAACCTTAATATTGCTTAATAATAAACAAAAGTATTTATAGTTTCATTTAATTCAGAATTTTTTGAACTATTTCATATAGAGTTACGAGCTTCACTATACGATGAGGTCAATGAACTATAGTTTATAGAATAACGTCATTACTAAACAGTCTTGATATTTTTATTAACACAATCTTGTATAATCGAGCTTGCAATCTTTGGTAATATAGTTGCAGAGCGTTCCTTATCGCGAATGCGATCGGGCGTATCTTTATAGTACTTACTATACCAATTACACGTTAAGAAGAACGAAAACATACATACATCTATTGATAATGACTAGTATCTAGTTCTAACCATGATATCAACAGCTGTAGGTTCGATTTTCACAGACATATCCGTGTGATAAAACTTGTATATTTTTAATATTGTATATCTTGCTGTTTTTTATACGTTGAAAACTATGTATGTTTGTAAATTGTCTCTTTATCTTTTACTTAATCTGGGACAAAATTATGTTTTGTAGCAATATACAACAATTATTGAAACAAAAAACATACAGAAAATTTTAAATTTATTTTTTCTTATATTATGTTATGACATTTTTTTATTATACCTCTAAATGATTAGCTTATTATATATATATATATATATATAAACATATATATATGTAAATACTACACTGAACTTTGTCACACCATTTAACAACTTGCTACAATATAAATTAATTGATACATATATTCAATATAATTAATTATTTAATTAAGATTTTTATCTATTTTATCCACATTCAATATGATTTGAATAATTTCATTAATGTTAAATTATTTTGTACTTATTGCTAAGTACAAAATATATTAAAGATATCATTTTGAGTAGAATTATTAATATATTTATCTATATAACTTCATTATTTTCTTTCCCTCCATCAATGTTTTTCTTTGACTCATTCTTAATTGATGTCTTATTGGAATTGCTTTTAAAGTAAGGTACCTACTGTTTGTTAATTGTGCCATAAAAATAAATTACTTTAAAGACTTGGTTCAATTACTGTTTATATATAAATAAGATAGTAAATTAAACACCTGTATCCTCAGCTGGTTAAGTCGCTTTCAATCTTAGTAATAAGTCTCGGAAACGATGTGAAATATAAGTTATCAATGGACTATCATTACAAATTAAACGTTACGTACATTTTCTAATTATCATTAATTACACATGAAATTTTATAAACACGCTTAGCTTAGCTTAGCTTAGCTTAGCTTAGCTTAGCTAGATATGTTTTGTATCGATTGAGTAAATCATTCGACGCCATTACCGATGTTTAAAATGTAAAAATTGAACGCCCTCAATTATATACAGTCTAGACTATAGTTATTATAGATTTAAGCTAGATCACAGTGGTCGGTGAGTGCGTCGCGCGCGGCGGTGCGATACTTTCCCTCCCCTCTAACGGACCGGTGTTGCAGCGGGGCGTCGAGGCTCCGGCGCCTCCGCAGACGACGAGCGACCGCGCGCCCCCAACCTCGTCAACAAGCAGCCCGCTCTGCCCTTCGTGCCGCCGGCCTTCCCGCACAACGCGCCCGACCGACTCATTAAGCCGTCGGAGTACTTGAAGACAATCACGGCGCCCTGCAAGCGGGACGAGGGCGCGGCGGAGGCCCGGCCGCCGCCGCCGCCCCTTCCGGACAACGTGCCACCGCCGCCGCCCCAACCCCCTGTAACCCATCACCAGCCCTTGGCGGCGATAAGCAGTGCCGAGCTCACCTCGGTCAGGTTGAAGACGATAGCCACAAAAACTATGTCGGCGCCTCCTCCGACGAGATCCGTGAGTCTGCAGTGTCTGCCCAGTGCCGCAGACTTCAAAAGCGCCAAGACCGATCTGATAGAAGAGCTGAAGATGTCGAAGGACATCACGGGGATAAGGAAGATGAAAGTGGAGCGCGCCCGGCGGGAGAGTCTGCAGGACAAGGAGACCTTCACGGAGTTCACCAAGCGCTTCACGGCGGATAACTTTGTCGATCAGGTGAGTTTATTTTTCATTTATTTTAATTGAAGTGGCATCTGTTTAATTAAAGTCTTAATAATAGTGGTTGAGAAAAAAAAATATCTTGATATTCTGAGATGCAGCTGCATCCGCGCATGTACCCCACTGATCCACTTACCGTCTCGTTTAACGACCGTGAAACAAAATGACTGCTGTGTTTTTAGCGAAATTGCGTACTTTTACGCCTCGGTGGAGGTTTTTGGAGAGGAAAATGAACATCTCACACTCGATATAATATTGCTTAAATTCTAGTTAAATCGAGGTATGACATTAAAATGTATTTGAAAGGTAATTATATAACCAATGTTTTGTTTATGTTAATTACGAGCATATCAATATTTATTAGCTACTAAATAGAATTTTATTCTTGCTCAATGAGCTATTGACACATTCAATACATTATATAAAAGTAGTAAACCGTGACCACAGTGGAAAAATTTACTAATAATATCTATTGCAACAATTTATTAACAGAACATTGTTAATTCTTCAACAAGTTAATTCATATCAGCTTTACGTAATCTCACGCGGAATTCAAAACGTATATTAAATTTAACAGCGAATGTATCTTCGCTCGCAACAGTAAATTGTTATTGGATAATGATCAATTATTTAATTACAATCTTGCAATTATCTTTTCCGAACCCTGCAATTGGTGCAATTTAGTAAAAATTATATGCGATGTTTTACAAACTTTCTGCATTTAAGTCTACTTGTACGTACGCCTTTCTAAATCATTATGTCATTATAAGTTTTAATATAATGTATAATCTGCTTCCAATTTTGGTTTCGCTCATTTTAAATTGTAATTTTATGACATAAGAGGTCATTGAATTCGTCATATGAATGTATTTTTTTATATAAAACAATATTGCTTTATCTGTTTTTACCCACGGTTTTAAACGTCTTTTAAGGGCGGTGTAAATTGAAATCTAATGACAGATAAGCGATTATATATATAGAATCACGTGGTATGTTTTTGTTTCAACATACATACATACATATATATATTCTAACACATGTGTCGAGTAAGTAAATTCATATTAAGTACATCAATACTTTTTATTTAGGTACTAAATTATATATTAAATTGGCTATTTATGAAGTTATTTAAATGTTTAAAAGAGAAGCTCAAATCACTTTAGTTAATTTTATTAAGTTTGGTTAATTGACAGTTTTTTTACAACAGCTGTATGTCTATACAAATAAATAATGTTAGTTCAAAGTTAATCGATTACTCTGATATCAAAAACTGATTATTAAGGAATTTTTACGGAATAAAATTATTTCTTCAATTCCAAATTAACTTAACTTAACTAATGTGTTTCAATTAGCTTAATATTTAATGAAAAATAATTTCATCAGCGCGTACATCCGTTTTCACGCTCTCGCTACTTTCCGACGTCTCGGCGACTCGTGTCATTTATCTCACTTTTTAAAAGAAAATTATCATTATTTCACAATATAATATCGTGAATTATAGACATCATTAAAACATTTTACTGCACGTTTAATGATATCCTATAATCGTATATCATAATTCACTTCAGTACTTTTCTTTCAATAAAAAAGGAATCGTAAATAAATAATAATTTAAGATAAAAATGTCAGTCGTGACTTTTGAGAACGTTGATTTCGCTTTAGTTTCGCCGATAATTTTTATTGATTTCTTTTGTATTTTTTTTAAAAGTTATATTTCCGGAAGTCGTAGTACGTGACGGTATTGAAAAAAAGTTTTTATTCAAAATAATTACAAATAAAATAATCAAAAAAGGTTGTTGTTGTCGCTGTAGTGGTTTTTTCGTCAACCTCACCCGCTGTTTGCATTGCTCTCTTTGGATCTAAATATTATTTTTTAACGATTAATATTTTTTTATAACACGTTAACGAACTCACGCGTATATTTAGAAATTGTATGAGAGAGCTGTATTTTAAGTTTTAACGTAACTTTCTTTTGAGTGCGCCGGCGCAGAGTGATTTCAATCATGGAATGTTTTCATTTTAAATATACGTACGGTAAATTATTATATTTACACATCGGCAATGTTAAACAGTACTTTCGATTTCAAGGATATTGATGTAAGATGATTATTGTAAAATCTGGTGAAAGATATCGCCTAAATAAGACGGTGAAATTTATTTATTTAATATATTATATGTGCTATATTACTTTTATATATCATTATAATTCCTCATACAAAGATGCGTATGAAAATTCTTCACAGAGTTGCGGGTGCTGATTGTGTTAACATTTTTCATTATACGCCACTTATTTAACATTTAATTGTTAATTAAAACAATCGTTATTTTTATTGACTTAAGCTGCTGCCCGACTTCGCCTCTCATTACAGAAGGGCGTTATACGATGGGAACATTAGTTCAGAACCGAAGAAACTTTAAATTTTACTTTAAACGGTCTATAAATTTCAAAATGTGATTTTGAAACTGATGCGTAATCCTAAGTTTGAAATACAGATCAAAATAAAATCACTACCTCAAATTTATTTAAATTATTACCTCGATTCCAATTATTGTCTTGCTTATACTTGTCAGGGTATAAACCAACATATGTTATATATATTTTCAATATCAAAGACCATTTTATAAATGATATAAATTGAAGTACATCACTCATAACCCTTCAGTTCCCGTTGCGTCTCGGTGCGCGAATATCGCGTGATGCAACACCGTTGTAACGGTATTAGTTATAAATATCTTACGTTATTGCAACGTTTCGCTATTTAATTTTTAGATTTAGATTATTTTTCACTATCATAATTTTTAAAAATTGACACATCTTTGACGCGCCAAAAGTAATGTTGCCATTCTAGTTATTTCAAAAATGTTTTGTCCATGTACGATGCCACTTCAAACTTATTTAATTGTATGTTTGTATTTGTGTATATTAGATATATTATCAAAATATGTCCAAAATTCGGATGTACTCCGAGTGCGGACACCCTCAAACACATGCGGTTGGTCGACGGTAGGGATATTCCCAGGTACCCGAGCGTGACGCGGCCGGGAATGTAATCCCGGCGTGGAAGAGACAGATGTTGGCGCGGAGAGCTGCGGAGAAAGCGAGGAAGGATCTAGAGAGGGAGCTGGCGGGAGAGGCGGAGAGACGGAGAGCTGCATCCATACCCGTGTGGAAGAGGCAGCTGCTGGCTAGACGGGAGGAAGCTGAGAATCGATTAAGGTATTTCAATTGCTTTCAAGATGTAATTTTTTTTTTTTCGAATAGTGACGAATATAATTAAAAGGATGTCTTTTATCACCTATAAACCAACATTCATGCCATAATATAAGATTATAATTACAAGAGGTAAATAAATAAGAATTAATTGTATTCCCAGACAATCCCTCTACACTCCAAAAATAGAGGAGCCCGGTGAGAAAAATAGCGACTGGCGCGTGTACCCGGGGTCGCAGCGCGCCGTCTCCATCGACAACATCTCGCTCTGCTACGACCCGCCCGCGCCCCCGCGCGCGCCCTCCGAGGCCAAGATCACACCTGAGCACTGTAACGGTCAGGGTACTTGCTTTGTTATAAGTTTGATATTGGCTCGTACACAACGCCAACGTTTGACCACAACCAACGTTTGGCCAACGTGTTTAATCTTTTGAATTTTTCATACACAAGACGACTAGTGGCAATCGAACAGAATGTCTTGCTTTGTTATCATAGGTTTGACCAACGTAGACCAAGGCCAATGTTTGACTACGACCAACGTTTGGCCGTTTATGTACAAGTTGTTTTTTTTATTTTCCGTATATTACTACAAATTGAAATTAAATAGTTGAATAGAATGTTAAAAGAGCTTTGACATCTGGTTCTGTTGTAAACATATCGTTCAAGATGAACCAAATCTGCTTAGAAAGATGGTACCATAATGATTAGATGTAAGCATGAAGAACGTTTAGTTGATTTTATTATCGTTTTCAGGACACGCGACATCAAATGGACACAAGGAAGAAGAGGAGACAGCTAAAATAATTCCATGGCGAGCTCAATTGCGTAAAACAAATAGTAAACTTAATTTACTTGAGTAGACTAAAATTAAATAGCGGTAGGATTCGTGTAGGTCGCTAGAAGTAGAACGAACGTCTTTGATTTTTTTTATATGACAACATTTTAAAATATATATAGACTATATTTTATATGTTGTACATTCTAAACACTCGAGATCTGATAATCTTGTATTATCTATAATTTTAAATTTCGAACCGATTTTTCGAACTTTTTAAATTGTTTGCGGTAAGCTAGTGTTGCTATGCTCATATCCAGTACATTTAATTTTTATGCCTTAGAAGCTACTAAAGTGTGAAAATTATTTTTTATTGTACCAATATTTTTTTTATTTTATTAATCGTTGAATTTTAAGATTTTTATAGTTTTATGCAGTATGTGAAGTGTATGTAAAAATGTAAATTATAACTTTTTTAATGGTTGTATAATCGTATCAGTAACGAATCGAATTAAAACCTATTCTTATGTAATGAAGTAAGTTAATTTTTTTGTCATTTTGAGAGATATTTAATATTTTTATAATTTACTAATATGCAAGTGATATAATTGTTGCAATATTAGTTTTAAGCTTAACAAGCTTTTTCAATATACGTATTTACGTAGTTTTAAATTTATTATAATTAATAAAAAAACGATTGAATGTTGTTAATAAAAATTGTTGCTTATATGGTCTTTTCTTTGAAAAATCGCGTTATAACTACATATATATTATCCTTTGCCTGTGACTTCGTTCGCGTTTAGCTCGACATTGTTTGCTACATTCAAATTTTGCTTTACTTCTTTATCTTCGTATCCATGTTTATTTCTAACTTCGCTCGCAAAAAGCTCGATTGTTTTGTGCACATTATAGAAACAGAAAAACCGATAAAAAAATATTTTTACAGATTTTTTGTGTCCTAACATTTGCGCCACCACATTTTCTTGGCACATTCTATTTTTTTTTTCACGATCATACAGACATCATCATCAGAATCATTGTATCATAAAACGATTGTTTACCTCAAAATAAAAAAATGTAATGGACAGACAAGACGACTACACTTATATAGTACATATAGACTGAATTACTATTTATTTCAAATGAAGTACCACTATTCACACAAGAACAATTACTACCATACTAAAACGCTGTAATAGCCTCTTCAGTTCAGTTTTTAAAACCATAAACAATAATATTTATGACAGATGAAACACACAACACGCAGATCGGCCAAGTGTAAATATTGCGTGTTATCAAATAGAAGTAAATTTATCTCGATTTATCCGTTACCAAATAAATATTTTTTAATGTATCATAAATAAAGTTTTTATGGATATGGCTAAAATATTTGCTTTCCCAAATTTATATCGCTGTTGCGCAAAATGGCGTCGTAAAATTTTGCGCGTATCAATAAATGTAAGAGTTTTAAAATGAAATTTTGTACGAATTATTATATTATTACGTTTTGGTCAGTTGGTGAGCATGAGCAGTGATTTTTAGAATAATTGTGATTTAAACTGATCTCGCATGATATGTTTTTATTTTTAGTTCTAGTTGCGACTATTTTTATAAAGGCCACGAATTTAACTGAAATGAATGGCAGTTTACCGGATCCTTCCGTTTTATCTAGAATAATAAACAACTTTATAAAGCCTATGATGAAATCTTTTTCACTAGATAGCACAATTTTTAGATCGTTCAAAGAAAATGCTGTTGAAAAGGTAGTAAAGGCAAGAATTGCTAAATTACAACCATTTCTACAAGATAATGATGTCAATATTTTTGATACGAACAATTATAATTTATTTGATCATAATGATGATACAGCCATAATAGAATATCTACCAAACACGAAAACCGCAGGTGACACGAATAAAAGGTATCCGTTTAAAAACAATTTGATCGAATATAAAAAGATAAGAGAGAAAATAAATAAAGCCTTAACAGAAGAGTTTGTTTCTGATAAAACTAAAACACTTGTCCTTAAAACTATTAATGATCTCGTTAAAAATGTAATAGAAGGGCAATGCGATTGGAAAAGAACACGAATGGATAAAACAGAACAACCATATTCCATTGTAAATAAGTGGAAAGAAGGATGGAAGAATGTAAAAAACACAATAACGAAATTTCTCGCCAGTGATCCTAGAAGACACAGCAATATTCCGAAATATATAGATAATCTTCACATGATTCTAAAAAAGGTTACAAAGGATGCTGATCTTATTTCTAAGAAATACAAAATACAATGCGAGTTCGTGCCAAAGGTATCTTATTTGAGTAACACGCAAAATTCGAACAGCTTGAGAAATAATTGGGATAAAACGGACATGGAAGAGGATAGATGTCAGAATGTGGTCGTATGTTCAAATGAATTGAGAGATTTCATGCTTAATTTTTATAAATCTCTCAATGATACAACTGTGAGCGTTGTAAAAAACTATGCAGAAATGTATAATAAGGAGGTTAATACAGACGATGTTGAAGAAAATAAATTTATAATTTTACTTTTCGGGAATATAACTAACGATCTCGAAGGTTACATTAGCGAAGTATTTATAAAAGGAACGGTTAAATTCAAATTAGATAAAAATAAAAATAGAGATTCTAATATCAAAGCCATATCAGATTACATTAAAAATAATATCAATAATGTTAAGGAGAAAATACGAAAGATATTAAAAACACAACTATATAATATCAGAGAAAGAATTGTAACAATAATCAGGGATGATGTAAAAGTTAATTTGGATGTCGATTTGGGAAACTTAGAACAGGAATACCTTAAACGAATCTGTACTGTATTTCGCTTATGCAATGGAAGATATTCTGGGAGGCGACAAAATATAGTTTTTGGTAGTGTTGACAAAAATAATGTGAATGTACAGGTTCAACTAACGTTTGACGATGATTTGATAAAGAATAGACGTTTACAAGGAATGGAATTACCTTTGAATAAGACAAAGAATTTAATACAATATGTATCTAACTTCAATGTTACTAGAACCACTCTAATGTTTAATTCAACCTAAAACTTCACTACACGTTCTGTACAAAAGGGACTCATTGATATTACGTTATAAAAATATAATAAGAAAATATATATATATATATAAATACGAAGTATAAGTAAAAAGTAGGAAAATATATACAGTATGCTCGTTTACTTGTAATGTATTACCATTTTGAGTAGTACTCATATAAAATAAGGTTCAGGGATGTGACTTCCAGGTTATATAAATAAAACACCATATATAAAAATAGTGTATTAATCTACATTATAAAAATAGAAAAATAAGGAAAATAGTAGGAATATATATGAAGTATGCTTATAATGTATTAATATTTTAAGTAAATATATAAAATAAGGTTCCGGGAATGATATATAAATAAAAAACCACATATGAAATCAGTATATTAATCTAAGTCAGTAAGCATCAGTGTAAATGATGGGGAAGTGTTGTATCCTGCCGCTGGACCACGCTACGGTGAGACAAGCGCCCTCAGTGAAGTTCTGTTGGAAGGCCATGGTTGAAGGCACCTCTGTGTCTATGCCGGATATGAAACAGCTGGAAGAGATATAAAATTAATAATAAATATATTTGCCTTTTATTGCGACTCTGCCTGCTATATTTATAAGTGGACTTTACAAGTTCAGAATAAAACTACAACTACATCTTAATTCCATGCAAATCATGGCTTAAACCTTCTAATATTTTGCTATAATTTTTTGTTAAAAATCACTCTTTTATGTTGCACCATTATAGACTATCACCATTTTCAATAAAGGGACTGTAAAATGCAAAAAATAATAATTATAACCAACTGCTAGTTCCAGATAACTTAAAAAAAAAACAAAAAAATTCATAAAATTTTTTGAAATACATAGAAGTCAAAATAAATTTAACTCTCAAGTAATTTTCACTAATATAAAGGACCTAAACCCAGAAAGGTTTATAATATTTTAGTTGAGATTTTAAGAAAAATGTATAATATCAAAAGACTTTATATCAACCCAACAATCAACCAGTAAAAAAATAAAAAATTCTTTTTATAATTGATATGCTTGGGTTAGAGCCGTAGTTACCAATTTATAAGTTTAGTCCTCTCAGTCAGAGTCGCAGGGAAAGAGTTAAATGCCAGTTCTATATTTATAAGACTATCTACTCACCAAGGTGTTATACTAAGTTGCATCATCAACTGTGTGGTTGAGAAGACGGCAATCAAATGTGACTCTTCAAACAGCAACGCTAGGTACTTGCCGGTGCTGTTCCAACACATATCCAGTATGGGACCTCCTACTATGTCACCAGATGGTAGTTCCACTTTCGTTACATCTAGCACTGGTTGTGCTTTACTGGTCTTAGCACCTGGATTATAAAAAAACATTCTATAAGTGTTTCTTGGAATTTAAATTAAAAGTATCTGTAATTTTATACATATTTATTGTACTTACCGTTCATAAGTCCACTGCTAGTCAGTGCATACACAATAGGTTCACTCTTAGCAGCAAACAGCATTATGTCTTGCGGTCCCCAGCACGCAGCCACCACCCTGCACCCGCGGGCACACCAGCGCTCCGGTGTCCAGCTCTGTGTGTCCCACACTCTGAAGATTAAAATATAATTATTATATATGTAAATTAATAAATAACAGTGTCATAACATTTTTTATAAAAGATATAATGTAGCAAATGTAAACAAATGGGAGTATTTAGTTTTTTTTTATTTGGCACAAATGGAAATATGGCTAATATGGTTTGATGGCAGTCTCGATCAAAACACGTGCCTTAAATAAATAATACCATATGACACAGTGAAGAGTGAGAATGTGATTATGAGGTTAAGTTACTTTTTGTTATATTAAAAAACATTCATTCATTTCGAAGTATTATCTTCAACTTGTATTTTCTAATTTACAGCAGCTTTGAGAATGTAATTATGCAAATTTATACGAATATCCCGGAGTGCAGATATTCTTTAAATCATTAAAAGATATCTTATAATTGGGTAATCAAAATAGTAAGAAATTATATATGAACAATCTTTTTCCGTAACTAATAAAAATATTCAAAATTTTTTAACCAGGTCAAATAAATTTTAAATAAATCTGGCATGGTCTACCAGAGAAGGCAGGTTCAGATTGCATATATTGATGAACTTTTCATTATATAATAATTTAAAATTAAATTATAACAAATTGAGATATGTTATATATATCATATATATATATCATAATTTATATATATCATAATTTTATGAACAAACCTGAATATAATAGAAGAAGTAGCAGCAAATATTTTACTAGCACTGAGTGACCACCTCGCAAACACAATACCCCCACCAGCCACTCGTCTCAAGGGGATGGCTGACTCCATACTGACATCCCATACCAGCATTGATGTGTCGGCACCGCAGCAGCTGACCAGTAAGTCTCCATTTGGAGACCAGCTCACATCTGTGACAGGACTGTGGCCTGATCTGGGGGATTAAAACTTTTATTAAATAGTGAAATTTTAGATGAGTTATAAGTAATGCATTAAGTAGAAAATACTAAAATATGAGTTGATGCTTATAGTTTAAATGCAAAATATTATCACAAACTAAAAGATAATGTACAGCATATTTCTTATGGCTTACTGTTTTAATACAACTGCATTGCTTGAAGATGGTTTCGTAAACATGGAATTGGGATCCACAGTCCACACAATCACACCTTGTTCACATCCTACTGCTATTTCTGATGCTGAGTATGGCCTCCAACTTAATGAGGACACATGACCTTGGGCCTTACACTTTAGAGTGGACACAAATGAAACTTCGGAACAATAAACTCTAACATTGTCATCAGCGGTAGCTAAAGCTATTTTTGTTGCATGTGGATGCCATGCCATACATTTAACAGGGGCATTACCCCAGCTCCTAGTTCTTGAGTATTTAGACACAATCTTAGGCCCTATATCTTTAAGATGGGGTTGCATGAAATATCTTAATGTGGTGAATAAGTTTGCAACTTTCAGTACATAAGATGCTGTAACAGCTAGTACTTGGCTTTCTCGGTTTACATTAGGGTCAGCAGCTACACTCAGAGCTTCTAGAAAACCTTGTTTATACCAGACGCTTGTTATTTTCTTTAACAAATTATCTTCAACATCAACATACACAGATATGTTTTCGTCTGATAATCTGTGATGATGATGCAGATCCTTTGTTACATTTATTTTTGGGTGATTTTTTATCTAAAAAATTTATAATATACGTTTAAAATAATGGTTTTGTTGCCTTCATATGATAGAAAAGCATCTGAGTAACCTTACCGAATTTGTAAATGTTGATATGTTCCCATAACGAATGTTTGCGCAGCAATACACCTCGTTTATCTTACAAAACGCTGTCTCATCTGTACCGGGTAGGCCCGGAAAACTATTAAATATCGACATAGTTACTTTTTTATATCTTTATCGTTATAAAATTTAAGCCGCTGAAACTAAATGACCGGCGAGAACAAATATTTGAATATTTGACACTTAAATGTTGACAGTGACATATTTTTCATATGCTGTCAACATTACCATCTGTTTTATTCTAGTCACAGAATAAAATAATTTTAGTATAGTGCAAATTAAAAAGTACATTCTTCGCCAAATCATTAAAAAACCTGAAGTTATACCCTATATATTATGAATCTTTAAAGAATTTAATTTTAAATTTTAAAATTAAGGAAAACAAATAACCAAATATAACATATATTGGTATAGTTGGTTCTGGAAAAGATATAAGTGCTGCCAGCGACTAACTCCTAGTTAACTACAAACATTTGGATGTCCTATATTTATATTTATATGTCAACACGCCTCTTGGGCTCAGTAGGTCTCTTCTATCATTAGTCATAGAATTTTGTCGTGCGCGGCACGCTAACCATCTCTACGATGTAAAAGTGGATGATGTCCACTCGTGAGAGATTTATTTCGTCTTCATATATTTTTTGTCGAGGTCCGCTTTTGCGTGTGCCATCTTTGAGGTCTGAAATAGTTTTGCTCCATTTGTCATGAGTATCCTTCGCGTGTCCAGTAACGTCCAGTGATGGTCAATTGTATTGGATCAATTTCTTTTCGTTTATTTTTTATTTTTTAGTAATCTTTTCTTTTCTATTTTTTGTCATTTTCCCTGCATATATCTTTAACGGTCTTTTTACCTCCTTTACTAAATGGGTACTCCAGTTCGGATAACTCAGTTTTGTCAGTTCCAGCGATTTGAATACAAACAAACATACTGTTTAGCTTTTTTGTTTTTATATAACAATATCATTGATTGATTTTAAGACAATTTTAAGTTTGTTATAAAAGATCAGCAAAAAACATATTTGAATTTGCAGGGTTTGCAATAGATATTATATAATTTAAAAACTATTCAAAATTGAATCTTATCGTTCCGCAATTTTCAATAGGTAAGCAATATTTGATATAGGGGACAAAAGAATTTTGCTTACGTTTCAAAGTATAACGTGGTTTCAAAGAATTCACTGCAGAGATTTATTCAGTTTAAGATGACAGCCATGTAATTGATTTCCGACAAAGTCAAGGAGGTAAATGAGTTTTCGCAAGAAATTTATTACTACTTTTTTTAAAATTAGTTTTATTATAGAAGTAAATATATAATATTACTTTTACAATAATAATAAAATGCAAGACGGTATAATACGGTTAATTTATTGTCTCTTTTTAACTAATGGATGAAATAAAACTTCCTTTGCCTTCAGCTTCTTACAATTCTAACAAAGGAAACCCTATAACTTTAGGTAGGATATAAGAACATATGTTTTGTTTTGAATCATATTACATTTTAGATAAAAAAATTTCAATTAAAGACATCTGTAAAACGAAATAAATCATAGACATTTTAATTAATTACGTAATCTTTCACGGCATTAAGGACAGTCGGAGTTAATTAAATTTCTTATCACTTTTTTGATTACCATCTCTCGATTGCTTTATTCGGGCTTCAATTTTCGCCTTTTGAAGTTTTACATTTGTAAGACTTTATTGCCTTTGATTATAATTTAATATTCGAGTGTACACTTGTAATTAAATATTTTATATTGTGTATTTAATTTTATTTGTGTTATGCGATGACTTGCTTCAATGGTAAAGTTATTTCTTTTTAAAGAAATTAAACTAGCACAGTCCGTCTGTGTATAAGACAGGCAAGCAAGTAAGTGTTTGAGCGCTCGTTTCATTTGCAGTATCAGGTTTAATTCACTGTTCACGCACAATTGTATTAACAATTACATATAATTACAAGCTCCATTAAGATTGGATTTACTTGATATAAATTAAAAATAGTGTATTGACAACAATAATGCCCCTATCACTATCCCTTTCCCTATTTTACACCTATCCCTATTATGCATGAAGAGGATCTGTCTAGTGGTAAAGTATATAAACCTAGCAACAGCAGCAATTACCAACAAGAGAATTACCAATTCCATAATAAAATAATGTTCACACTAATCTTATCAAAACATTGTATTCGTTTAAGTTCTGTGCTGCACGTGACCTGTGCTGCCATCGTTCGTTCTGTGCTGCAAGTGATATGTGCTGCTATTGTCTCTTATGTCGTTTATAAGATTATCCAGTAATCATCAGCTTATGACTTCGGGGCATTTGAAGCCACTGAGAGATGTCAATGTCATTTAAAAAAAAATCATATTAAAGTGAAATAAATTTCAAATTTGCCGACGTTTAATTTTTAAGATTAATCTTCTAACTTTTGCAAGTATTTCTAATATTGCACACACACTCATATGAACGGTCAACGACCTTTCATCTAATAACTTTGTACGACATAATAAAACTATAGAAATGGCCGGAACCATTATAGTACGCTGGAAGGCGAATAGAATAAAAATACGATTGCACAAAAAAATTCGTAAAGAAACTCTTATAAGATCTAAAATACAGCAATTTTTTAATGTATTTAAACTGTACATTAATTATAACAAACATTGTTGTATAATTATACATAACTCTACAGTGAATTTACTTATTAAATATGAATTTAGATATAGATTTAATACATAGTTAAGATAAATATATCTTTGTTTTAGTTTATTTCTTATAATCATGCTGCATATGTTATTGGTTGTCTATTTTATAAGCTATATTATAATTCAAATCGTATCAGCTGATGACGTCCAAGGAAGCTCTTTTATATCACTCCCGCATTCCAGGATTAATTCAAATGATCAGGTTGGTATATTTTAAGTCTTTCTCTGTCTGTCTGTCTGTTTGTTCAGGATAATCTCTGAAACGGCTGGACCGATTTTAACTGAACTTTCACTAGCGGACAGCTGATGTTATAAAGATTAACTTACTTACTTTTATTTTAAAAAACATTTTCCGCGCAAACGAAACCTTAAGCTCAACTAGTATAATAATATATCTTGTTCATTTCCTAAATATAAAAAAAATATTTATAAATTAAGTACAACACTAATATTATAATTTTAAATTTTTTTGTATATTTGTTTGTTTTCGTATCATATGAAAAATGCTGGAAGGATTTTGATGAAATTCGAAATGACTTATTAATGCCTAAAATGGTTCTATTAAAGTCTTTTACTAATGTACATAATAATAAAAGAAATGAAGAAATTGCTCCATTTCTTATTCATTTTCTATATTATTTTCAGTTATACTCCGTTGATTTTGAAAACAGGAGAGTTGGTGCCTATCCGTTCGTTGAAGTTGGTCCAGGATCTTTTAAGATAGAACAAAAGAAATATGATCCTGATTATTTAACAAAACAGTATAAAAAGTTATTTATTTTAAAAAAGAAATTAAACAATAAAACATAATAAACTTATTTTATTTTACAAACCCTAAAAGTGTATCTAAAATAATAATTACATAAAAGAAGTCAAACTTAAAAGTTTTAATACAATACTCTTTGTAATTTACATTTAAATTCTTAGTTATTTAATCTGAAACACTGATTACGGATAACGACCGAAGGACTGAGATAAGAAAATGAATTTTTAAAAGCATTACGTTCGGACAAAGAAATTCAGCACTGAATCTGCATTTTGCTTACAACTAATTTTGTACCGCTCTGGGTATATTCACCATGGGTTTGTAAATATTTTTAGGACTTTTCATTATTATTTTTAATAAAAAGTTAATTTTCATATGTCCTAAATTATCTTTAAACATGTTAACCATTCTTTCTGTTATAAAAAATATCTGTAATAAAACATGATAAGCTGACGTGGAGATGGGAACGGACTCCCGGAGTTCGGATCGAGTTATGCATGTGTTGATGTTTTTTATTACAAATATTAACTTGAATTTAAATTCTTATGTATATACGTTTGGGAAATATTAATCACAATAAAGAAATACCCGACTGAGTTATTGTGGTTCTTTACAGAGCAAAGATTGGAATCCTCGTAGCCTTATTTTAAATTAAAGTCTCTACAGAAGGACACGCTATATGTATGGTTTCAAATAGGCCTTTTTTCCACTCATACACAAGTGATTATTGGTATTGATTATTGAAAAATATAAATAAATAAACAAATAAATACATATTTAATACAAAGACACAAATGCCTTATCTGTTGCAATAACTATTTTACAAGTACTTTTCAATAGCGGATTATCAAATATTTGTAGGATAATAGCTCTGGGCATAGATACGCTGGATTCTCCAATATTCTGTTGCATTTTACAGATATTGCAAGAAAATATCATGATACGTTATTGAAAATTGTTAAGAGTTTTTACTCTCCGTATTCGGAATGTATGCTAAATATTGCACAGTTTAAATTGAGGCAGACTGGAAATTATAAAATATTTCATTATGTCGAATATTTAACATTAAATCACTAATAATTTTGTGTTATGGCGAATTTCTTCCACGTTTTTCTATTATACGAAATCTCAGATGGAGATGCTTCTTTTCTATATTATTTTTATTCTATCCATGACTTTTTTGGTCGCCTTCTTATAACAAAATTCACCTTGGTACATGCTTTTCATATGAACATACTCCCATTTTCGAAATATAATACACATAATAAAATAGAATGTTACAAACAATAAGCGATGGTTACCCTATATGCAGATAGTGTCGTAAGCAACAGAGACACTAATGTAATTAGAACCGGCGATGTCTTGAAAGCATTTACCTGCTTCTGATATACTTGGGTTCGAACCACCTGAGAAATTGGTAAGTGATTTATATTTGTAGTGTATATTAAATAGATTGTTGTATATAGTCTTAATTTAAAGACTATTCTAGTAACACAGCCTAAATAGAGAACGATACGTAATTAAAAAGGTTGCATTTGTAACGAACGAACGCACTACTTACTATATATAAACTACTTACTATATATACGAGTATATATGATGATTGTTGCGCTATTCTATTGTTTCGTCCAATATATAGGATATTTTTACCTAGATAAATATTCCTAAATTATTCTATTGCAAATTTGAGGTTTATTGTAATAGCTGTTTGTTTCCAATAGATGGCAGTGTTAATCATAAAATATTAATTCATGTAAAATGGTTTTTGAACCAGTAGACGAAGTCGCCGCCATTAACGAGTATTATATACTGGAATATGCCATATATTTGATGAAAATAATTATACATAAATTATTATATATTTAATAATACAGAAATTGGTATAATTCACTGATGCCCAAATATGTTTATTTGTTTTAATAAGAATGAAATAAAATATATAAATTTTTAGCTTTTGATAAATGAAGAGATATTTGAAATATGGAGAAATTATGTTGTGGGTTTCACTGACTTTACATATTGTTTGTATAAAGTACTGGACTGATTTTGATTGGGATTTTCATACCTTGGTAATTTAGAGGCTTACTCAATATATTATTATATTAAGTTTATAATAAGGAGAAATATGAAAGAAAGAATAGTAGAAGTTCGTTCTTTTTTCTTGCGCGAAGGATATTTAGTAAAAAAAATGTTTCATACATTGAATAAAAAAACATTTTTGTAATTAATTTACTTTCAAATACTTTCATATATTTTTATACATATATAATAAAAATAAATCTCCTAATGGAATCAAAACAAAATGTATAATACATATAGAAAGAGTTTTAAAAATATATACACTGTTATATTTTTATACCTCTTTCAAAGGGATGAAAATATTTATTATATTTATTATAAAATATAAATAAAATAAATTTGTTTGTGCATACACTGTTTCATATATGTGGATTTAATCCGTAATCACTGAACCGTAAAGGATGTCTGTTTGTGCATTTATAAAATAACTTTTTCATATCATATTTGCGTTATGGAACTATTGAGTTTTATTTACTATTTTTAACAAATATTTGTTACCTAATTAAGAAACAGTTAAAGTACAATTAATATATAATTTATTAACGATAAAGTTAATTAAAAATAAATAAACATAACACATGTTAAGAATAATACAAAACTCACTCGATGTTTCAATTTATTTTGATATATTGTATCCCGCAAAGCGCATTGAACAAACAATAACAGAAGAACCATCAATCAACAAATTAATTGACAATCAGGTACAATTATTCTCCCCTTTTTTATAATCTTGGATTAAATTTCGATTAACATTTGAAAAGTATCATCTTTGCAAGTATCTTTGTCTATTTTATTATATTCACCAAATACTGTTTATAATAAATAAATATAAAAATTAAAATAATCTTGGTTTTAAACATACAACATCAGCTAATAATCTTTGCCCGCCATAAGCCACACGCGATGAACAAATTTATATTCATATATTTAACCATATGGCGACAGTGTACGTCTGTATATTTATTATTATCGCATAACATTACTATAAAACCGAACCCCGGGACAAGCAATTCGTAGTTGTGTGTCGTTCGCATCTAAATTAAGATCGGTAGCGGCCTCGCGATGCGCTCGCGCACACCCACCGCGCGCTCAATAAAAACCAAACGGAGCACGTATTATATGTTTTTGTGTGCCGATTTTTGCGAGACCCCGTAACCGATTTAAGGGTCCACAACGACCATGGTGAGTACGTCACTATGACTATTAATAGCTCTGCTCTTGAAATGATTTTTCGTTGCCAGCTGTCTGTGTTAATAGAATGTTTGTTTCCAGTCAGTGATGTGAAAACGAAGTGTTTTTCGAGGAAGATTATTCAATATGAAGTTCACGATTGACGTTTTGGGGATATTTTTGAAAGTAGTCGTTAGGGTAAGTGCATGCAGGACAGTATACTAAAGCGGGAAGAGATCTAAATTCTTATTTAATGTCGGACAATACAGGGTTAATTTCTAAAGAAATGGTTCTAATTCTTCAAGATATCGTAGTAATTGACGTAGTTAGAATAAATTGAAAAAATGTAATAATTGAATTAGTATTTGATGTAATCATAACTGAAAGAAAATAAATGTGTATTATAATGAAATATAACAAAAATAATAAAAAAACACCAGCAAAATAGGAATGGATGTTGCGATCTCTGGAATACCGGGATTAAAAAAAAACATGTCAAATATATCATGTACTTTGATTTAAATTCGTCATGAGTTTTACAATAGTGATGAATTGATGTTAAATCATTCACGGCCACCACCTTGTACCGAAATATCTGCGCCTGCGCATACTAATTTGTTTAGGTATATTTAATCAATTAGATAATCATTATGGACTTTTAAAATGAAATCAATAATAGTAATTATTTACACATATAATGTATATTTATTTAAATTGTTATGTATTCTTTTATTAATATTTTTTTCTAAATGACTTAAATTAGAAGAATTAATTTCTTGTACAAATATCTCCCGCTTTAAGACTTCATAATGACTGCTTTTAATTATATTTACAATATTTACGTTTTGTTAAATATATATATATATATATATATATAAAGATAGAACAGACTAATATAATAAAGAGATATGTCCTTTCTGATCCATCAACATAATTCAACAGACGAAAAACATCTGGGTTCAGATAAATGTAATTTCGACTTTTATATTACTTTATGGCTAAGACTAAGACAGACTAGACTAGAAGACAACTTTGAGAAATTCCATACCAAATGGGTTTAGATATAAGAAGAAAGTTTGTATAAAAGTTACTAACTTTGAAACTTAGTAAGGCTAATGACAAAAAGTACTAGAAAGTTAACGTACATCAACACATTACAATGAATATTAGTTTGTACATAAAACATCTACAAAAAAGAAACTAAAAGTAGATTTAACGACTTTTTGTTTAAACAGAAGTTAGCCTAGGATTTTGATTTGCTTTGAGTCATGTTATCTTTTTAATTTTCTTTTATTTTAGCACTAAAACTACCAAGTACCGGTCAAATTGACCGTTCTTAAACTTTTGTAAAACATATACATTTTTAAACGTTATAATATCGTTATCAAACTACATGACAATTCTTAGAATATGCGTATAATATTTTCTTCACTCTTTACTTTTAGTTATTTCCATTATTACCTGCGTTATATAATAAAATAACTTTTAATTACCGATCAATTTGACGGCGTGCGGTAGGAACAGGTATACAAGAATTGTCGGTAGGTTTAGTGTTAATTATAAAAAATCACGCCTAAATTATAAATATGTTTATTTAAGTTTAGTAATTTATATACGTAATATTTTGTGTAATAATTCATTGTTTGTTAGCCTCACTGTTAACATGAATGCCCATTTAGCTAAACGTCACTGCAATATATTCAATGTACCGAGCGCAGTGAATTGAAAACCAATGCGAGTTCAGTAAACATACGGTTCATAAAATCGTATATAAATAAATATTTTTAGTAACCAGATGTAAACACTAAAATAACTATCGTGGTAGCGCAGCTAGGTTTTAAATTTAGGAACGTCTTATAAATATTATTTAGTATGTTTTTTTGTATCGTATGTTTCCCCCAATAAGGGATAACATAAACATTTCACTGGTAGTTGGAAATATATAAGGCATTGATGTTATTTTAAGAATAGCTATTTTCACTTTTATCATATTATATAAAATATATTTTAAAATTTCGTTAAGGAGATATATGTTTGTTTTGATACAAATCACAGTCTTAATGTTTCATATGTGCTGACTATATCTACTGAATAAAGTATCGGATTGGTCAAGAATGTTATGAAATTTAACCCACAAATAAATAATATAATATAAATAAAATGTTAGATTTATTATATAAAATTAATAGGGGTTAAAAATAACATGTTTTGTTTAAAACGTAAAACAAAATTCTAATCATACATATTATTCTTATAAAATGAGAAAATGTATTCGTTTTTCCAGCGTTGCTTGTAAACAATTACCGAGGGTAATAAATTAGTGTAAACATAAAATAAAACATCTGGGAAGTGTAATGAATAACACTGAATCCTTCAGAGATATCCCTGAGACGTTTTTTTTATCTTGGGGTTTATTTACAGGGGTTCAAGTTTATAGCATATTTATTATACAATAGTCTGTTTTATAGGACATAAGGCGTTTTAGGTTGAAAAGAAAAAAAATACTGATAATAATAATAAAAATATTTGATAAAAGACACAAGTATCTTGTTCTGCTTCTTCTTTATAAAAGACAATCTCTCACAAATAGAACCTAGGATGGCTGAGATAAATATTTTAAAATAGGACGCCTTCTTTAAGGAGACAGGAGGAAGGAGGTACAATCCTCTGGATGTTGCCTACTTCCCTTCTTTTTATTGCTATCAGAGCTGTTCTTAGTTTTATTTTATGATTTGAGAAAAAAGTCTGATTGGCAATTTTTTTTCAGGTAAACAAGGACACCTTCGCACCACTGGTGGTGTCGACGCTGTTTATCCTCCTCACATCTCTGCTGGCGCACTGCGCGAGGCGGCTGGTGCAGAAAGTTGTGAAAGAACCCTTCGTGAGACTTCTATTCGAGGAAGCGATAGCTGCTGCTGAATTATGCGGATGCTGTTTCGAACTTATTATTGGTAATGTTAAAGTATTTTTTATTGAGCATACATAAGTACAAAAGTCGGATTCTAGTTGCATGGGTAGGTCTAAAAAAGAAAACCGCCATGACTCTTCATCTTTTTTTTTATAAATCACAATAAAGTCTATTTTATCACATTTAAAATTGTTGTATAAAACGTACCATTTTTATTTTATAAATAAGTTTATACTGTAGCAAGTAGCAATACGGTACTTAAGGTTCTTAGCGTCACTGGATACTAAAATTTTATTGTTGCCATTCAAGACAACTACGTGAGAAGTTTTTTGGAGATGCCATAACAAATAAGCTGTGTCAAAATTATTAAATATTATTATTATTATATTCCTATTATATATCACGGACTTAACGAATGTCATTTACCAACATACAATGAAGCGGCTCAGTGGTTTAAACTTGGCATCTTCTTCATAACTTAAATCTAGGTCTGCCTCAAGTAGGCATTTACGAAATAGAATATTCTAAAATACTTTAAAATATGCAGTCTGTGGTAAAAAATATATTGTTTTTCAGTGGCTGACAATTTCGGTGTAGCAACGTATGCAATATTTCTATTCGCACTCACGATTTGGTGGTCATTGAACTGGGGAGAGGCGACGGCGTGCCCCTACACACACATTGAGGACGTTATAGAGGGTATGAACATAAAAAGTATTAAAAACAATGTTCATATAAAAATTTTTTATTCTTCTAGTTATTATGAATAAAAATGAAATATCCAAGTCATTACCGACTACTTCAGTTGAGTTTTGTTCTCAACATTTAATTCAAAAATAGTCTAAAATACTCTAAAATATATAGAATACTACAAATTAGTTTGGCTATTTTGGACATTAGATCGAACAAATAGATAGACGACAGATGGATGAACAATAGTAAAAGCATATATCTCTTCTATTAATCTCTAGTATGATTATAAAATGAAAAAAAAATAATCACAAATGCCTTTAATAAGAAATCACATGATAAAAAATATACTCCACTGTTAGATCCATGTAAAATTTAAAACAATATATTTTATTTAAGGCAATGGAGATATACGAAAGGCCTTACTGAAAACTTGGGCTGAATTGACTGGCGGTCTCCTGGTCTATAAATACATACAAATGTATTGGGCGTTGGAGATATCAGACACGCACAAGAATAAGGCTTTCGAAGATTGTACGGCGGATTTACAGGTGACATTTGAGTTGTTATTTTTATATGCATAAGTACTAATAGAGTTTTTCAAGATATTTATAATACTAGCAATTTTTTGCATGTATTAAAATTATTATCTTTTTTATGTCTTAATGATATATTAAATGATTAAAAGCTTTCTTTAACACTTAGTTTCAGCTGATTTATGATATTTTTTTCTATAAAAGAACCTATTTCAAAATTGTTATTCAATAAATTCAGTGAATAAATCCTTGTTATAGAGCTTTTCGATTTTTCAATATTTTTATACCAAATGAACAAATTCTGTGATAGTTTTTAAACTAACAGCTTTGTGTTTGTTCTTGTAACAATACTTTTATACGATTTATTGTGAATCATTAAAAGAAAACCAACACTATTATATATTAACCCTCAAGATATATTAACGGATTTCTGTGTGTGTAAGTGTGTTAGCGCACCCCTACCAAGTTCTGAGAAAACACACTCGGTACTTAATACGGGGTGCTAAATCATGACCTTTCCAGACAAGGCTGCATTTTTGTAGATGCAAGCTCTAGAGTCCGTTAGGAAACAGCTGTTTTCGATTTCATTTTTTTATATACGAAATATAAATTATTTTATATGTATAAAAATATTGTGTCCTATAAAATTAAATTTAATATTTTAATTACAGTTATCTATGTTATTTACGGCATATCTATCATTTCGTTTCTGATAATGACAATTAATTAAAAATGAAAGATTAATTGTTATGATTAATTAAAAGAGAAAGGGGCTATTGTAGAATATAACATTAAAAATAATTAATCTTTTCAAGCTGTTCTATTCGCGGAAGTCGGAGATGAAAATAATTTCTATATTTTAACAAACAAAATATGAAAACCGTATGTCATATAATAGAAATATATAGGATTACTAAATATCCTTAGTTTTTTAAAATCAAAAATTAATATTGTTTTTTTAAGGTGCCGGTTCTTTACGGGGCCATCGTAGAAGGCATAGCGACATGTCTGTGCAGACTCGCATCGCGGTCTCTCAGTGATCTCAATCCAAGATTTTCGACTGCTATCGACTCCTTTATTGGTACTTCCCTCGTTGTCGCCGGTAAGTGATTTGAGATTGAGGCTGGAATGATATGATTTTCTTAATTTGTGTAAACTTAAACTTTTCTTAAAGAAATGAATTGTTTTTGAACATTCAAAGGAGTTTGTTTTTGAAAAAAGTGTTATCAATTGGCTTATTTTGCATTTTATTAACACCAATATGTATTTGAAGATTTGTTTTCAATCTGGTCACCCTCTGCTTTTCACTTATGCCTTCACTTTTGCAGGGGTCCTCTTTAGAAACACGGTACTGACCTACCGCTATGAGGACAGTAGTTCTAAGGCAGACCTCAGTGTGTCAGTATTTTGCAAAATCCGTGTAGGAAAAGGTAGGACCTCTGCACCTCTGAACTCGTTAACTTGCTTATGTCTGTAATTAACGACAACTAATATGCTTTATGTTGATAATAAATGCAAAAGAAATCTTTAAAAACAGATTGGTTTTATCCTTATTTAATACACATTAACTTTGCTAAGACATAATTAAAAGATCTTCCATCAAAAAGTCATTTATGCAAGGTACCAAAAACTCATTTAATACTCTCTTGCTAGATGCCTTCAACGAAAATGCCTTCAGCCTGAAAGCGCACTTAAAATCCACTTTCATTAAGAGACAACACCATTACTCATAATTGCTGTTACGGTTCTGTTAAACTGCACTGGACATTTAAGTTATCTAGAGTAGTTTAATAAAATGTATACAGATGTATACAATATAAGTAATTAGTAATGATACAGTTTAGATCTCTTATTTTTTTATATTTACTAATTTTATGCATAAGAGAGAGAGAGAGAGAGAGATTCTGTAAGTTTGTTTATATCTCCGGAATGTATCTGTATCTACTTGAAATAGGTTATATATTATATATACAATTTACGGACTGAGTAATATTTAAAATTTCTATTTAAATAACCGTTAGATAGCTTTTAAATTATATCAGAAAATATACTCTAGTTACAAAATTTTGATGGGATATTTTACTTACTTTCAATATACAATGTAGTTACAATTCAATTTCATTATTTTTCTTTAACAGCGTTTGACTACTCCGGTGGATATTTCAACCCTGTTCTGGCGACGTCTTTGAAAGCTGGTTGTGAAGGTCATACACTGGCAGAACACGCTCTAGTATACTGGCTCGGCGCCTGCGCAGGGTCTGTCATCTCGGTATACTTATACAAATTACCCGCCATCCAGAAGTATGTGAGGGGCACCACGGAAGTCAACGGAGACAGCATTTGGGCAGACAAGGAAGATTAAGCTTATTATATATATATATATATATATACTTATATATAAACATATATATATTATTAAATACGAAAAGCGATAAGTCTATTCTAGTCATTTTATAGATCTACTTTTTTTCTTTATTGCTCTGTTAAATAACTTTAATGAGAATTATTTATTTATATAATTATTATAAAACCTAATAAAATGTAATGTTTGTAATTTTTTTTTTTGTTTCTATTTATAACTATTTTAAACTTCCAAATGTAATAATAAGCGCTTCTTGTTGTAAATAAATGTTATAAATTGATATTTTTTTTTCAATAATTATTCCATGTCCATTACCTAATTGACTAATTTATTAATTAAATTATATTAATATATAAAAGTATGTATTTCACACCTGCTATTTGAGTGGAATGATTTTTAAAAGAAACTTATTATTTAAAATCTTAATAACTTTGTATCACAATCGGCAGTTATCGGTATAATAATCGGCCTCTGGTCATAACTATTAAGTATATACTAAAATAAAAAAATATAAATATATTCCTATTATTTAGTGTATGTGTATGTGACACTAGTCATGTAACGAAAGTAATATTTTGAACATTTGCGAATGCGAGTATCTGCTACCGGTATTTGCAAATGCAAATATTCAGTTTCTTTTTCAAATTGGCTTACCTTGTACGTACCTACCTTGTGCCTATGGCTTGGTTCCACGATCGTTCAAACGAGCTGCGCGTTAAAGAAATAATACCAAACGACAAAATGAAGACTAATAATGTGATTACGAGTTTAAGGTATTTTTTACTTCTTTTTAGAAACATAGAAAATGATTGGATTTTGGTTTTTAACCGACTTCAAAAAGGAAGGTTATTTTTGGATTGTATTTTGTTTTGTTTGTTTTCTCAGAACTTTGACTGGGTGAACTGATTTTGATGATTCTTTTATTTAAAAGCTGGTACTTCCCGTGTGGTCCCATATATATTTCGTTTTTCTTGGATTCTTGACTTAGGGATCAGAAAACTCATAAAATCGAGGTCGATTATAACTCTTTAGAGAGTGGTACTTTTTTTTGGTGCACTGTAACCGCCCATCTTAATATTAGAGGCAACATACGTCGCTCCATATCTCCGTACAGATGGTTGTTGTGGGTAAAGACGTCTTTGTAAAGGGCATATGGAACACCAGCAAAAATATTAATAACCACTTCAAAAGATTGTTTATTTGTAAAACATGAGTAGCCTAGATTCTTATTATAAAATAGTAAACATGAAATAATAAGAGAAAAAAGAGTGTTCTTAATTTTAAAGCATTTTTTATTATTTATTAAATTAATTTATTTCAATAACTAATGTACGATTTCTAAATAATATTTATTATACTTGCATATAACAGCATGAGGACCACCCGGAGGGCATGTATAAAGAGGTTGATGTCTGTGGCCGAGGCGAAAGAGGTATGCAGGGACCGTAGCGTTTGGTGCTCCGTCGGCTCTGGCTACCCCGCAAGGGATATGGGGTGAATATAAATAAATAAATATTATACTTTGGCCCAAATTATATTATAATAAAAAAAATGCAAACACGATGTTTGATCAGAACCAAATTCACATATACAAATGGGAGCGAGCAGAAGAAAGAAGTATGATTGATTTATTCCTATGTGGATCAGTGTATTCGAAGCCAAGTTACGCGTACGCGAGTGCTTAGGGGTGCTGATCTGGGAACAGACCATTATCTAGCCGTTGCTAGAATAAGAGATCTGTTTGCAGGTTGGCGCAGCCGCATGACGTGTCCAAGCCTGAAGTCGAATTATCGCATAAGAAGCTGGAAGCTTCAAATCCACCAATCAGAGAGGAATATCAAGAAAGGGTTTCCAAGAAGCTTGAAAGCTGTGATTCTGGAAATGAAAGTGCTGAAGAATGCTGGCAGAACCTTAGGAATAGTATGATGAAAGTAGCGACAGAGGTATGTGGTAAAAGGAAAGAGGTTTTAGTAAAAAGCAAGATGACTGGTGGGATGATGAAGTGAAAGACGTTGAGGAATTAAAGAAGAAAGGATATTTATGCATATTTATTTTGTTATGCTCAGATCGGATCTCTAAGAACCAGTTATTATATTTTTGTTTCGTGTAGTGACTTTGAGATCAGAATGCCTCAGACTCTCTTCCTTCCTCTCCAAATGTTATTCTCCATTCTTTTCTAATCCTTGTGGGTTACAACGCTTTTGCAAATCTTAATTTTGCAAATGTCTTTATTGAGATCTAACACCATTAAAAACAATGACGAATCCATACACCACACTGTATGAGGTTTAATTATAATTACTCGTATATTATTCTCGAAAACTTGCATAAGTACAGAATAATTGTTACATATATAATATTCAGTGTTCTTATATATTATTTTATATACGTATAAATCTTTAAGAGGTGAACTGATTAAATTACAATTGAATCTAGTCTGATAAACTTTTTTATGGATACTCGGAACTGGTTCAGTAGTAACCTTTCTAGTAGTAGAACTAGTGAATTCCTATAGTTTGAATATTAGGGTGGTATATTAAAGAAGTAAACTCATGTTGATTTATGAACTTTGTTGTGAAATTGCTTAGTAAATCATAACCACTTTAAAGATTCAGTCTCAAATAAATTTTAATCTACACATGTTTTAAGTTTACAGCCTAATAAGTTCGAATATGATACAGATACTGAAATATATTTGTAAAGAGAAGTTTGAAGCAACCTCATTAAAGTTATAAAGTTATCCCAAAAGTCGAATTTTAATATAGTCCTATAACTTATTAAGAGAAATCTGCCTGGATAAGCTGCAGACGGAGATAAAAAGACCACTTCTTAAGTTTTGAAAGAAATTTCGCTCCGTTGCATTTGGTTTATCTCTAAGAAAGTAGTTTTAATCTCAAATTGGACATACTCTTAGCTTTGGATTTCAAATATTCCCGATATCTTTCATTCAAATTTAATGAAAGTTTTTTCGTTATTCTCAGGTTATAATAAGAAAGGAAGGCTAAATATTGTAGGTAATGACGAAAACTACTACTTCTTTTTTTCTACTAAAATTGCAGTGTTTGTGATTCTAAAAGGCGGGTTGAAATAAGCGAATCCGTTTTCTTTTCACATGCCTTGATGTAAGGAAGAATGTTGAAAATGATATAATCAAGATGACACACTTCTATGGGTACTTTATTGATCAACTACAACATTAAAAATGCCTCTTTATAAGAATTTCTACAATAAATGTGCAGCAAGACATAATGCTTCCAATTATCCAAAGATAAAATGCACCTCCTAACTGTGGTATCGTAATTGTACATCCGACAGTACAACTATAAGAATTCGATAGTATTTTCTTAACAGCAATGTTGGCTTTGTCAACGGCGATAACTCCGATCGCATCGTAACATAACTTATTACATATACCGGCTTCAAATAATCTTGTTATTACGTCTCGTAGTTTATCAATTAGAGGACTACCTTTTCTCATTATCATTTCGTGATAAACTACCAAAATAACTTCATTAACCCGCAACACTTGTGCTTCACCATTCACTGTAGTTGATGACTGCACAGGAGGCAACACACCATCTATTACTATTGTTGTTCCTTTATATTTCATCATTGATCTTTGACAATCTAAAAAATCCTCACAATCCCGTGACGTGTTAGCAAAAGCTGTATATTTATCATTGTTTAAAAAATATTTTCTCGACATCACCAAATATGGTATTCTGTCCGATGCTGTAAGTTCATCCAACGTTTTTATAGTCTGTGGCGGACCTTCAATAGTGAGATAATAGTACATTTGCGTACTTATGTAAAATGAAAGATGAATACACAGTAAGAGATAAGAAATGTTAAGAATCTTCTGTTTCAAAGATCTTGCTTTGTGCAATGATGTAGTCCCTACCAAAGCACCCAAGCTATACAAAATCGTATCGCCAAATGAAACTGCTTGATCATCAAACTGACGCAATAATTTCCATATTAAAGAATAAAACACTTGAAATATCAAAAATATGTAAAGTCCATCGGTTTTTTTTAGTAGTGTCTGCCACGATCTAGTTCCTCTTTCCACAGTGTATACCCAAACTATAGACTGACGCGAGTAGATACCAGAGTACTCAACAATATCTCCATATACATTATACAGACCTCCAGCGCACGCATCAAGTGTACCATTTAGTAAGTAATTAATATAGTCCCGATGAGAATTTGGATTTTTTTCATCCCTATTGATGTAATACAATTCAAGAGTAGCATTAAAATGTTTTGTAAATATTTTCATAATTTCTATATCGGCGCCATATACTTTTTTACCTTTTAACGATTGAAAATTTTTGAGACTTTTTTTATTCTCAATTGTAGAGTAAGGGAAAAGTGTAGCCATGCCCACATTCAGTTTACACATTTTAAGATTGATTGGCTTTTTGGGTGGAAATATGTACTTTTCATCATTTATCTCCAACGAACCATTGACGCATGAATTTATATTTTTAATGGTGATATTTTCAGCTACATTACATGTTTTTTCATCAATTTTGGGGACACCAGTAATGAGGTTATACTTTTCTTCTACATTGTCTTCTATTACAAATGTTGCATCGTAGGTTCTAAGCTCAAACATGGTTTTCATAAGTATATGATGACATTTTGTATTTAATATATTTGCTTCAAACACAATTATATATTTCAATGCTTTATTTATAATAATATTTATTTCTTTATCACAATATTGATATATTACGATGAGAAAATTATTTGTGTAACTCTCACTTACCTTATACACTTTATTTAAATCATTTGTCGTTATAAAAGGTATTTGTTTATCAACCACCAAATGAACTATTTCATCTTTAAACTGGTGAAATACAAAAGGTGTAACTTCGGCTTCGTATAGAACAATAGTGTTTTTGTAATATTTTCTAAAACTTGATATTTGAACTACACAGGTTGCGAATTGTTTTGCTATATAATTATTTTCATTGATGGGCAAAATATCAGCAACAGTTACTGATAGTATGACGGAAATAACAAATATTCTCAACATTGCGTCCAAAGTCTATCAAAATTTTGTATAAATGATAACATTCACATTATATACAATACGTTATGTTGTGAGGTCTTATGATGAAATAGAATTGAATTGGGAAATTTGAATAAATTGAAGTTTAATTTGTATTAATTAATATTTATACTAATAATACATTTAATAAGTTTCTCAATTTCTTAGTTAGGTTTGATCAAATAGATATTTATTATGATTGTACCATTACTTAGCGTAAAATCTACAAAATATAGATTTTTATTTGTATACGATTCCTAAGTCTTTGTTGAAATTTATTGACCAGAATACAATGTATTTGAGTAAACAACACAAAACTATTTTAATGATATGTGTCTGTTCAGAATACAAGATAAACCTTTTAAGGATTCAGTCGACCAACGATTGTATACAATATGTAATAGTTTAATGAGTTAAGGTGGTTACTTTGATATTACTCTGTTGACCTTATTTTTTCAATTTTTCAAATGTAGCCTGAGTTGTATGTAATGATAAAATAAAATGAAAATTTACTTTAATTTAGAAATATTAAAAATTTAAATTTATAAAGGTATACAAATATTGCAGAAATATTGATGCAACTTGTTATAGATTTTCGTCGTTCATAATATATAACATCGTTTAAGGACTTTCAAGCTTAATTAGAGTTGACAAACAGAAAACAATCAGAGCATCGGGGTTTATTTGATTATTTTGTATTCGCAACTAGAAACTGTGGTTCAAAAGTTGTTTTAACTGCAGCAGTTGCTCTTCTCCCTGGAACATAAATAAAACTTGTATCTTATCAAATAATCTATACCTAACTCGGTTTCACCCATACGTAACGATGTACATAAGCTTAGATATAAAAAAAATTGGTAGTGGTTAAAGAAAATGACATATTTATATAATATTTATATCGTTTATAAGCTAGTAGTTAGTAGTAATCCTTACATCATTTAGTATTTTTAGTATTATTGAAGTTATTGTCCGCAACAACTCATTCTACCAGATATATATAAAGTCTTCGTTAAAAAAATATTATATTTTAAAAACTTGTATTTAGATGCTAACTAAATTTATATTAGAATCTAAATTCGTTAATAACTTAGTGGAAAAATACCAAGGTTATAAAATTTCCTGTTTGGTGAAATACCAATGAAAGTAGATAGTTTAAGCTATTAACCGCATTTTCTTTTTGTGTTATTAGATGTTTATCTGAATGGCAATTTTCTTAAGTAATAGAACTGTTTCATTTTAGTTATTAGTTATATAGCAAATAACCGATTTCAGTAAAAGGAGTTGTTTCATTAAATAAAAATTTACCATCACTGTCAAAACATATGATTGGCATCTTTATACATAATTGAAAATTATTACCATTATTTAAGGGTAAAGTTATGTAAATCTAGGAACCGCTGAAGTTTAAATTATATGTGTTTTATATTTTATATTCAATTCTCTTAAGATTCAATCAATAATCAAAAGGATAATAAGAAATACTAAGCAATTAAAATCATTAAAATATAACGACGTTAAAAGGAAAGCAAGGCCATAACACTATCTATAATAATAAAATAAAGTTGAAGTGCTCGTATCTATACTAATATAATAAAACTGGAGTGTTAGTTTGAATGTTTTAATCTATGGAAGTACCACTTCGATTATGAAAACATACTATTTATTAAGTAAGGTTATATTTCATAGGAAACTATCTCAAATTTATAATAAAATATGGGAGTTGGCTTTAATGAAAAACAGAAAATGTGGTTAGTACTATTTATATTTCCTGGTTTTTATGAGAACTAATGTACCAAAGGTGAATATTCAAAAATTTATACGGACGGCTAAAAGATACTTACATATGGTAATAAACGACGCAATTTTTATAAAATAAAATTCAAGTTAAATTTTTATAAATTAATTGAACCGCAGTCAAAGACTTGTTCTTCTTTGATGATCTAATAAATGAAGTTGTACATCATCAGATAACTTCTTAATAATATAACGAGGATTTGGAACATAACGGCAGGCTGCATATTCAGCTAATAGCTACAGTACAGATCAGGGAGCTGAACATCCAGGTCGACGTCCCGAAGTTTCACGTATGAAATTATATTCAGGCGAATTATAGCCCATAATAAAAAATCAGGTTAATCTATGATATAATCTATATAGTATAAGATTGTAATACCTTATGAAGGAAAAAGTAAAAATATTTAAGAACGTTATAAAAACTAATGAAAACCTACAAATTTATAATTAGGATTCAAATTTCTTACGAAATATCCTTCAAATAAACTTTTAAGCAGCCGGGACGTACCCGCAAAACAAATTATGTTTAATAATACGCACGAATTATTATAAGGACCGACGCCATAAAAGTGTTATATGATCACTAATTACACAATACTCAATAAATATTTAATTACTATCTAAATGAAATTTCAATAATAAATTAATTCAGCTATTCTATGGCTCCTAAGTCACTCCCGAAGATATCTCTCTGTAAGTCTTAATAAAGTTCACGCTTCGTTGAATTCACTTCGTATTACAGGAAATAGTAGTAATGCCGTCTCAAAGTATATTTCTTTAAACTAATACATTTCCGACTTTTCTTTGTTATGAATTGGTAACATATTATACAATTATACATTGTAATATTATTAACCATTGCTTATTATACAAGTTATAATTCTCCTCTTATTACCACTATTCTACTCAGTCTAAAAAAATGAATTTGAATATATACATACTTAAAAAGTGGTCACGTTTCGAATGAACTAGTAGAATATAAGAATAACTGTTTCTATGTTTCTTTAAGAGAAGAATATTAAGATTGAAGGAAGGAAGACAAGAACGAAGGAGATAGCATTTCTTATAAAAGTCTTTAAGAATTCGGACAGAGTCAGATAATATAGGAGTGGGGCAATTACATTAAAATCAAAATACCTACGTTTTATAAGTAATATTACTTTTAAAATGTATACCTAACACGTTATATGAATTAAGAGATTTTTAAATGGATACGTACTTAAAAGTTTTGTTGTGATGAGATCTTATTACGAACAAACATACTTAATAATATTAGTTGCCTTCTGGTGTTATTCAATAAAATACTATAACAAAGAATAAACCTACAATGTGCTACCACTTCACAATTCTAGTTAAATGTTCTTTAAAGTTTAATTAAATTCAAGGTATTGTTACCGGCGGCGCGACTGATTGGAAATACGACTGAGTGAAGTCTCATTTGCTATAAAGTTTATTTTTAGCTTTACACGTGACTTCGTTGAGACAGCACTGCTCAGAACAAACATATAACTAAAGTGACAGAAAGAGAAAATCCTTACGCCCTCTAGCGACAAAAGATTGTACTTGAACTGTTAATTTTTCGGAATAAATTACTCTTACTTACTTACATAAAAAACAAAGACGGACACACGATAAATACAAGAAATAAAAATAAAATAGATTTCGTTTTTAGAAAAGTTAAGTACACATATATGTATAATAAAGTTCCACAAGCTATCTTAGAACTTCCTGTTCTTAGTTTTAAACCTAGAATTAAAAATATATTTATTAAATAAATCTTACTACTAATTCAAGAGTTTTTAGTGTCAGATCAAACTGTGTGAAACTTAGGCAATTAACTCATTTGACAGGGTTATTATTATAATGTATACATCAAACATTGTTAAATATAATTTAAAAAGAACAACCGTTGATTTTCTGGCTTTCTTTCTACAGCAGAGCTGCATTGGGAGCAGGTGGTAGCTACTGACGGACTGATTAAACTGATCGTTTTAATGTAATAATTGTAAATGCTTACATGAATATTTATTATTATGTTTTTTTAATTTCTTCTCAATTGGATGAATATTTGAAGTTTCATTGTACTTAATTTATTAGTTTAACACCGCTCATAAACAAAACACAAAGACTGTTAATAAATAAGCTTGAGTTAAGTGTCTCTGTTAAAGTTTTGTTTACTTAGTTCTCGACATTCAGATCAAATATGCAATTTCGATGCAGAAGATAATATTTAAAAACTGAACTTAAATTTGAAGTATCGTAGTTGGTTATTAGAAATATGTTAAAATTATTTTACACTGTTTTAAAAAAGCACATGATCCACCTGATGGTAATTTGTATATCGCCGGATAAAATATTTAAATAAGGATGTTTTTCATCTGATTTTCAAGATTTTCTCCATTCATTCAAGTCCAGAAAAAATAGAGAGAGATCAAGGAAGCTAAAAAACGTAGGCAAATTACGAAAATGTACGAGGCAAGACTTTGCGACCATTTTCTTTGAGAGCATCATACTATTCAGCTCAGTTCTCAAACATTATGTCAGTAAATTAAAAACCTAAAAAGAATAAAGTTTGAATTACATATTTTATCGAAACCGGATTTGAGAAAATAATCTCTTTTCATGATATATAGTGATCTGTTTAATAAAGATCTGTTTAATAAAAAGAGAAAACTAATCACGACAGCTTTTACCATACACAGTTACTACTTTGATAAATTAATTAAATGATTAATTTTTATACATATAGTTTTATTAGTCTTGCCAACACCAGGAGATTTTCACCAACTTTTGATTGAATACTACTCTTCGTCGTATTTTATATTCCTAAATAGGTCTTTATGTTTATATATGACAATATAATTATAAAATACACATCATTGATGTAATAATAATAATATAAAAATAAAATTATATTTATAAAGATTATCGATTAAAAAAATATATAAATTTAATGATTATAAATTTTTAGGTTTTATGTATTTACGATGTTGTGTTTTATAAAATTAATATAATTCATTAGACAAATCATTTTTAGTATTTCAAATAACAGTCATTACAATTACGAATAAAATAAATTGTGTATCGCTATCACTACTCTCCTATTCTGAAAATATTATTATCTCTATTTCCCGTTTGCATTTGCCTCGTTTTCCTCTTGCTTTTTCTTTTTTTTCTCTTCCTCCTCCTTTTTTCTCTGTTTCTCCTTCCTTTCCCTCTCTTCCTTTTGCATTTTCTTCTTCTTTCTTTTCGCATCTTTTGTCAGAGGATCGATGACATATTGTACATAATTCCCAAATATAATTTTTTTTTACAATCCGTGACCAACGCTGGGCACGGGATGTAGGGACTGAGGCATTAGAAATGGAATCTCCAGGTCATCTATATAGTAACTGCCGTAATCTCTCAAGGTGTGATAAAATATATAATTGACACTTAAAATATTGAATTAATTTTAATTAAATGATTAAAACATACAGCAGCAAATTTATATTAAAAATAACGGTGACAAACATCGGGGATATAGCTCAGTGGTAGAGCATTCGACTGCAGATCGAGAGGTCCCCGGTTCAAACCCGGGTGTCCCCTATATCCGTTTTTTTAGTTTCTCTAAAAATTGTGTTTTTATATATATACGAGAAGTTAATGATACGTATATAATAAAAAAGTTTTTATAATTTTTTACAATTGACTAATAATATTGCAATCTGTAAATAAATAAGCAGTTTCACACTTTCAATTTTATACACAGCTGAGTAAATGACACCCGCCTTGCCTTATCAATGTAAATTTAATTTTCGCTTATTAAAAAATATTTAATTTACATTTAAATATTTTATTTACATTTGGCAACCTTATCTGAATTTATTATATAAAAATATTACATAGTAAGGAAAATTTTTATTGACTGTTTTCTGTACTAAGCCAACACTATATTTAGCCAACAGTCAAAATCCCTTCAAATATGTTATATACCTTTAAAAATTAGCAGGGAGCTCGAGCATACAAAGACGCTAACAAAAACTAGATAAATAATATAATTAAAATGAAATTTGAATATTTACATGAGCCAGATTGGAGAATAAAACAATTTCTCAGATTCATTTAGTTCAGGACAATGAGAAGAAATTATCCAATTAAAGATTCGATTTTTAACAGGCTAATAAAAGAATAGATATAATTCGTGAAACTTTTTTCTATTACAAGTACAGTCATTACAAGACAAATTTTAAAACCATGTAACTGATTTCCCTACTGGTGTAAATTTTTTTCAAAGAAACTTTGAAACATTAATATAAGCACACCAAAAGTTTAGCCGTGAAATAAATTAGAAGATAAGATAGCTATCATTTGTTCTGACAAATGATACTCCAACTTTTGAGTTGCAAGATTAGACTTAAACAAAATAATATGTTAAATTATTCTGTATCTCATGCAGCTCTCGAATGAGATCTTTTATATAATTTTTGATACTATTTATGATCTATTTATTATTCAGTATATATGCCATTAACTATGGACCATGACATCGTCCAAAAACTCGCCATGGCTTCTTAAGATGGCTTTGATCCGTCTGGTCAAATTTACAATGACTCTTCTGCAAAGATCCGGCTGAAATTAGACAACAGCCTGTGTTGTTCTTAAGGGCATTAGTTTATTGTGGTTTATTCGCAGAGACCTGCAACTTCACAAAATGTCACAGAAAATGTCTTGCGAGGTCAACCTTTTACTAGATTATTTTTAATAGTTGTTACTAACCGACTTTAAAAAAGGAGGTAATATGAAGTGTCTACTAGGATTTCTAGAACGTTTATCACATTGACCTACGAGTATAATGAAACAAGGTGGATGTTGAAATAAATTTAATATTCAAATAATTACATATTCAATGAAGACATAAGTTTCTATTATACCACTTTTCTATTTCTATCTATTTTTTGTTTCCTTTTGTTTTTTCATTGGGACTTCCCCGAATCAATGGCGTACTGAAAATAATATTTATCATAGAGTTTTTAACCGAAAAACGTCTTTTGATCAACAAAGCTTAATATCAGAACCTGAGAAGATTAAAACTGTTACCTCGCATTATAAGTCTAGGTCATAAATGTTTTTTTGCCTTTATGCATATATACCTTACGTCTGACGATCAATGGTTCTTTATCTGGTATCATCGTGAAGAATTTTGGTTCTTTTTTGTTTGGACTAGCTGTTAATATTTCAATATCTATTGGAACTGCACTCTCAGCGTTTTCAATTTGATAACCTTCGGTTATTTTACGATTTTATTTATTAAACACTCTTAAAATACACTATTTATTTTATTATTGTTGTATTATATCTATGTTACGACATATTATTGTTTTTAATATTTTAGGTACAAATCACTTAGAACTACAAAAATATTTGATTAATTAAATGAAATAGTATATACAAATTTGCTTATAATACCAAATCTAAAAACAAAATATATTTATTGCTTATAGAAATATACTCACAAAAAATAAATAATAAAGCGCACTGTAAATAAATAAACATTTTATATTTACAGTTAAAGCAGAACATTTTAACTTTGCTGAATAAACGTCAGAAGCCTTATCAGTAAATTAAATTTCGCCCACTATTGAAAATATTTTGCTCACTTTTTATAGCTTGTATATATTTTTATATGAATATTATTATTTTAATGGTTAATTCGATAAAGTTGAACTTTTTATGTAATATAATTTGTTATAATGGTTCAGCACATATTTTTTTTGGCTAAGCGGCAAATATATCACAAGCATGTAAATGTGCTTTTAGAACGTAACAAGATCTTCTATGTTAGAGTTGTAACTACAGAATATCTTTAACATCATTATTATATTATATTCTGAATACTTACTCCTTTTTATTTAAATAAACATTTTCCGTTGTATTGTTCAACACTGCAGAGTATAATAGTCTTCTTCTTCTACTTTTACATCATTTTTTTCCATTCCATTACCGTTCAGGCATATATAATGGTATACCATTATAAAATTCCTTGCCTACGTAAGACACTAATTTAATTTTTGTTTGTATATAATTTTAATAACTATATTTATTTAGATCTTTGTATTTGTGAACTTCGTCGATTTAGGTGCCGTTTTTAATTAATTTCATTCTATACTATAATTTTGAGTATCAACATTAGATGAAATATAATTAAGTTGTCTATTTTTTATTTAATAGCAACACGACCGGCTTCTGATGGTTGTTATGCACTGTAAAGTTCGCATTAATAAAGTATTATGTGTATAACATGTCTAATGGCTTAGAATGAGTGCTGTTTGTCAAACTGAAGAAAATCTAAATACAACTAAAGAGATTTTTATACCAATATGATACAAAAATTATAAACTTTTCTCATTTATTGTTCGAAAGTTCGAAGTTTCTTTGTACAATCTTTATCCGGACAATTACGAACACAACAAAACAAAATATGGTAACAAAAATTATATTTCCATTAAGGAAGTCGTTTGTGCCATATTAAGTTAAAGTGCACATATTCAACATTAAGTTAAAGTGCACATTTTCAACATTCCCCTCCCTACCAGGTTAAAAAAACGAAACGCTAAAGAAATTGAATATTCGCTTTAACATATTGAGAATGTTCAAAAATTGACACAAAATTCAAAGCATTGATTAGTTATCAAGTACCTTCTGATTTTTTTAATTTTATGTATTAAGTTATATCAAGACTAACAGATAAGTATTCGAATAATTTACGAAAGGAAATTGAATATGGCTAATATCATTATATATATTCTATAAGATACTCATCTTAACACAACTATCTAACCAAAATTATTACATTTTATTTATTACGCAAAAAACAACTTTAAGAGCACAATGAACCATTATTGGTTCAGATTCAACTATTGTTCTAAAAACTTGATAAGAAGTAAGAAAATTGGTGTAAAATATAAAGACATTGCGTAGTTCAGATCGATATAGGCAGCTTATCTGCTAATAAAGCTTCAGTTCTGACGTCCTTTGTATGTATCTAATACATCACTTATGACGTCGATATCAAGTGTCTTAGACGTGTCTCAAGTGACGTTTATTATATAAGTTTCTTTTAGCCGTCTGTTTAAATTTTTGAAAATGCTCCACCCTTGGTACATTCGTTCTGATAGAAACTAGGAAATAAATAATATTAACCATATTTTCTAAGGTTTTCATTAAAGCCAACTCCCATACTTTATTATAAATTTGAGATAGTGTCCTTTAAAATATAACCTTACTTAATAAATAGTATGTTTTAAAATCGAAGTGGTACTTCCATAGATTAAAATATTCAAACTAACACTCCAGTTTCATTATATCAGAGTAGATACGAACACTTCAACTTTATTTTATTATTATAGATAGTGTTATAGCCTTGCTTTATGTTTAACGTCGTTATTTATGACTTTAATTGCCTAGTATTTCTTATTATCCTTTTGATTATTGATCGAATCTTAAGAGATTCCATGGAAATTGAACAAAAAATATAAAATAAATATAATTTGAACTTCAGCGGTGCATAGATTTACATTTTTACCGCAAATATAATCCCAATTATCATGACAGATGGCAATCACTTTTTTTGACAGTGCTGTTAAATTTTTATTTTATTAAACAAATCCTTTTACTGAAATCGGTTATTTGATATATAACTAATAACTAAAGTGAAACAGTTCTATTACTTAAGAAAATTGTCATTCAGATAAATATCTAACAACACAAAAAAGAAAATGCGTTAAAAGCTTAAACTATCTACTTTTATTGGTATTTCACTACAAGTAAGAAATTTTATAACCTTGGTATTTTTCTATTAAAGAATTTAAATTACATTAAACACATACACCTTTAAATATAAAAGGCTTTTAAAATTATTTTTTTTCGTGAAGGTTGTTTATATATTTCTGGTCGAATGAGTTGTTGGGGTCAATAACTTCTATTATATTAAAGATACTAAATGGAGTAAGGAAACTTTTATTATATGTTTATACACGATTAGTGGATATGAATTAAAATAATATATAAATATCACTTTTTCCGTAACCACTACCATTTTTTTGTTATATCTAAAAATATGTACATCGACCTAAATGTACAGTCACGTGCAATGAAAAGTATACACGGGCAGATTTTCTAATAAATATTCACTTTGAAAATTTCAAAAACAAGTAGCCACTTAACAATTCATACTATATAACCACCAGAGTTTCTCACAATAATGTATACATTTTTGATTTTTTTTTTAAATTTTCAGCGTGAATTTTTATTTGAAAATCTGCCCGTGTATACTTTTCATTGCACGTGACTGTACATCGTTACATATGGGTGAAACCGAATTAAGTTTAGATTATTTGACGAGATTTAAGTTTTGTTCATATTCGAGAGAGAAGAGCAACTGCTACAATTAAAACAACTTTTTGGACCACAGTTTCTAGTTGAGAATACAAAATAATCAAATAAACTCCGATGCTCTGATTGTTTTCTGTTTGTCAACTCTAATTAAGCTTGAAAGTCCTTAAACGATGTTATATATTATGAACGACGAAAATCTATAACAAATTGCAATCAATATTTCTGCAATATTTGTGATACTTTTATAAATTTAAATTTTTAATATTTCTAAGTTAAAGTAACTTTCAATTTATTTTATCAATTAATACAACTCGGGCTACAGTTTGTAAGGTTGAAAAAATAAGGTCAACAGAGTGATATCAAAATAACCACCTTAACTCATTAAACTATTACATATTGTATACAATCGTTGGTCGGCTGAATCCTTAAAAGGTTTATCTTGTATTCTGAACAGAAACATATCATTAAAATAGTTTTTTGTTGTTTACTCAAATACATTGTATTCTGGTCAATAAATTTGATAGTCATAGACTTAGGAATCGTATACAAATAAAAATCTATATTTTGTAGATTTTATGTTAAGAAATGGTTTAATCATAATAAATGTCTATTTGATCAAACCTGGCCAAGAACAAAGGTATTGAGAAACTTATTAAATGTATTATTGGTATAAATATTATTTAATACAAATAAAATTTCAATTTATTCAAATTTCCCAATTCAATTCTATTTCATCATAAGACCTCACAACATAACGTACTGTATACAATGTGAATGTTATCATTTATACAAAGTTTTGATAGACTTTGGACGCAATGTTGAGAATATTTGTTATTTCCGTCATACTATCAGTAACTGTTGCTGATATTTTGCCTGTCAATGAAAATGATTATAAATCACAACAATTCGCAACCTGTGTAGTTCAAATATCAAGTTTTAGAAAATATTACAAAAACACTATTGTTCTATACGAAGCCGAAGTTACACCTTTTGTATTTCACCAGTTTAAAGATGAAATAGTTCATTTGGTGGTTGATAAACAAATACCTTTTATAACGACAAATGATTTACATAAAGTGTATAAAGTAAGTGAGAGTTACACAAATAATTTTCTCATCGTAATATATCAATCTTGTGATAAAGAAATAAATATTATTATAAATAAAGCATTGAAATATATAATTGTGTTTGAAGGAAATATATTAAATACAAAATGTCATCATATACTTATGAAAACCATGTTTGAGCTTAGAACCTACGATGCAACATTTGTAATAGAAGACAATGTAGAAGCAAAGTATAACCTCATTACTGGTGTCCCCAAAATTGATGAAAAAACATGTAATGTAGCTGAAAATATCACCATTAAAAATATAAATTCATGCGTCAATGGTTATTTGGAGATAAATGATGAAAAGTACATATTTCCACCCAAAAAGCCAATCAATCTTAAAATGTGTAAATTGAATGTGGGCATGGCTACACATTTCCCTTACTCTACAATTGAGAATAAAAAAAGTCTCAAAAATTTTGAATCATTAAAAGGTAAAAAAGTATATGGCGCCGATATAGAAATTATGAAAATATTTACAAAACATTTTAATGCTACTCTTGAATTGTATTACATCAATAGGGATGAAAAAAGTCCAAATTCTCATCGGGACTATATTAATTACTTACTAAATGGTACACTTGATGCGTGCGCTGGAGGTCTGTATAATGTATATGGAGATATTGTAGAATACTCTGGTATCTACTCGCGTCAGTCTATAGTGTGGGTATACACTGTGGAAAGAGGAACTAGATCGTGGCAGACACTGTTAAAAAAAACCGATGGACTTTACATATTTTTGATATTTCAAGTGTTTTATTCGTTAATATGGAAATTATTGCGTCAGTTTGATGATCAAGCAGTTTCATTTGGCGATACGATTTTGTATAGCTTGGGTGCTTTGGTAGGGACTACATCATTGCACAAAGCAAGATCTTTTAAACAGAAGATTCTTAACATATCTTACCTCTTACTGTGTATTCATCTATCATTTTACGTAAGTACTCAAATGTATTATTATCTCACTATTGAAGGTCCGCCACAGACTATAAAAACGTTAGATGAACTTACAGCATCGGACAGAATACCATATATGGTGATGTCGAGAAAATATTTTTTAAACAATGAGAAATATACAGCTTTTGCTAACACGTCACGGGATTGTGAGGATTTTTTAGATTGTCAAAGATCAATGATGAAATATAAAGGAACAATAATAGTAATAGATGGTGCGTTGCCTCCTGTGCAGTCATCAACTACAGTGAATGGTGAAGCACAAGTGTTGCGGGTTAATGAAGTTATTTTGGTAGTTTATCACGAAATGATCATGAGAAAAGGTAGTCCCCTAATTGATAAACTACGAGACGTAATAACAAGATTATTTGAAGCCGGTATATGTTATAAGTTATATTACGATGCGATCGGAGTTATCGCCGTTGACAAAGCCAAAATTGCTGTTAAGAAAATACTATCGAATTCTTATAGTTGTACTGTCGGATGTACAATTACGATACCACAGTTAGGAGGTGCATTTTATCTTTGGATAATTGGAAGCATTATGTCTTGCTGCACATTTATTGTAGAAATTCTTATAAAGAGGCATTTGTAATGTTGTTAGTTGATAAAACCAATAAAGTACCCATAGAAGTGTGGCATCTTGATTATATCATTTTCAACATTCTTCCTTACATCAAGACATGCGAAAAAAAAATGGATTCGCTTATTTCAACACGCCTTTTAGAATCACAAACACTGCAATTTTAGTAACTAGTTTTTATAAACTATTTATATATTTACACAAGTAGCAATTGTCGTATTGCTATTTTCTTTATGTTTTAGTTACAAGTGAAAAGTCAAAATAAAAGACTCAAAATATTCATAGACTTCCCTCCAGTTTTATTTAAAATATGATAAGTGTCAATACACCAGAGTTTGATATGGGGATATCGCGATCTGCAGTCGAATGCTCTATCCCTCTGAGCTACATGCCCGGTTGTAAGTAATGAAATATAAAAAATCAATAAAGTTGATTTTCGAAATAGAAAAAGAAATAATTATAATAAAAAATTGCAATTCAGGAACATCTAATAAAGAAAAGTAGTAGTTTTCATCATTACCTACAATATTTAGCCTTTCTTTCTTATTAAAATCTGTAAATAACGAAAAAACTTTCATTAAATTTGAATGAAAGATATCGGGAAAATTTGAAATTCACTCTGTTCAAGCTAAGAGTATGTCCAATTTGAGATTAAAACTACTTTCTTAGAAATAAACCAAATGCAACGGAGCGAAATTTCTTTCAAAACTTAAGAAGTGGTCTTTTTATCTCCGTCTGCGGCTTATCCAGGCAGATTTCTCTTAATAAGTTATAGGACTATATTATAATTCGACTTTTGGGAGAACTTTATAATTTTAATGAGGTTGCTTTAAACTTCTCTTTATAAATATATTTCAGTATTCTGTATCATATTCGAACTTATTAGGCTGTAAACTTAATACATGTGTAGATTTAAATTTATTTCAGACTGAATCTTTAAAGTGGTTATTATTTTTATATTTTTCATAAAGCAACATGATTTTGCTTCTATAATATACCAACCGTATACTCAAACTATAGGAATTCACTAGTTCTACTAGTAGAAAGTTATCTACTTATCAAGTTCCGAGTATCCATAAAAAAATTATAGGACTTAGATTCAATTGTAATTTAATCAGTTCACCTCTTAAAAATTTATACGTATATAAAATAATATATCAAAACACTGAATATTATATATGTAGCAATTTTTCTGTACTTATGCAAGGTTTCGAGAATAGTATAATTATAATTAAACCTGAATATTTCCCAAACGACTTCCTTAATGGAAATAATATTTCTGTAAACCCATCATATTTGTGTTCGTAATTGTCTGGACAAAGTTTGTATGAAGAAACTTTTCGAACAATAAATGAAAAAAGTTTATAAATTTTGTATCATATTGGTATAAAAATCTCTTTAGTTTTTTTTAGATTGTCTTCAGTTTGACACACATCACTCATTCTAAATCATTAGACATGTTACACACATATTACTTTATTAAAGCGCACTTTTCAGTACATTAAAAGCGTGCGAAGCCGGCCGGATTGCTATTAAATAAAAAATAGATAACATAATTATAGGAAGCGCACACACACACACACACTAACTGACACACACTGACTGTTTTAAAATTATCTTGATACCCAAAACCATACAATTAAATTAATTAAAAATGGCACCTAAATCGACTAAATTGAATAATATACAAATATCTAAATAGGAACAGAAATTTAAATTTATCTTACATAGGCAAGGAGTTTTATAATGGTATACCATTGTATATGCCTGAACGCTAAAGAAATTATAGAAAATAAATGCAAAAGTAGAAAATGCAGACTATTACACTCTCCAGTCTTGAACAATACAAGAAAAATGTTTATTTAATTAAAAAGGAATAAATAAAGTATTCAGAATAGAATATGATAATGATGTTAAAGATATTCTGTAGTTACAACTCTAACATAGAAGATCTTGTTACGTTCTAAAAGAACACATTTACTTGCTTATGATATATTTGCCGCTTAGCCTCAAAAAATATGTACAGAACCATTATAACAAATTATATTACATAAAAAGTTCAACTTTATCGAATAAACCATTAAAATAATAATATTCATATAGAAATATATACCAGTCACAAAAAGTGAGCAAAATATTTTCAATAGTGGGCGAAATTTAATTTACTGATAAGGCTTCTGACGTTTATTCAGCAAAGTTAAAATGTTGAGCTTTAACTCTAAATATAAAATTTTTAATTATTTACAGTGCGCTTTATTATTTATTTTTTGTGAGTATATTTCTATAAGCAATAAATATATTTTGTTTTATTATATATTTTTTATAGTTTTAAGTGATTTATACTAAAAATATTAAAAACATAAACCATTATTGGTAATATAATTTTAAATACTATACTATTTACAAATCTATTGAGGAGAGACCCGGGTTTCAACCGGCTACTTTTGGATCTGCGGTCGAATGCCACTGAGCTATATCCCCGATTATTGGTTAACATAGTTATGTCGTAATATAGATATAATTCAACAATAATATTGTGAGCAGTCTAATGTAAGAGTATTTAAAAAATAAAATCTAAAAATAAACGAAAGGGTATCAAATTGAAAACGCTGAGAGTGCAGTTCCGATAGACATTGAAATATTAACAGCTGGTCCAAACAAAAAAGAACCGAAATTCTTCACGATGATACCAGATAAAGAACCTTTGATCTTCAGACGTAAGGTACATATCCACTAAGATGAAAATACATTTATGACCTAGACGTAAAATTCGGGGTAACAGTTTTAATCGGCTCGGACTCTAATATTAAGTTTTGTTGATCAAAAGATCGAAGTACGATTAAAAACTCAGTTATTTTCAGTATGCCATTGATTCTCTAGGAGCTCCTCGAATGAAAAAATAAAAGAAAACAAAAGAGGAATAGAAATATGAAAGTGGTGTAATAGAAACTTATATCTTCATTTAATATGTAATAATTTGAAAATGAAATTAGTTTCAACATCAACCTTACGTTTCATTATACTCGTAAACCGATGTGACATGCGTCCTAAAAATCCTAGTAGACAGTCCATATTATTTTCTTTTTTGAAGTCAATTAGTAACAACTATTAAAAATAATCAAAGTATAAAGTTTTTCAATTACGCAATTAGACAACCTTTGGTTTCAAGAGGTCGGCACTCCGTGTTTGACAGTGGATGTTACAATTGATATTCTGCATGAACAATTTGAGGTAAAGTATCTTGAGAAGATTTAAAGTGAATTGTCCACCATCTGACCTCTTATAAATTTTTTTTGAGGTATTTGTAAAATCGCAGGTTGTAAAGTCACAATCAACGAATGAGTGAACAACATAGCCCGTTGTCCAATTTCAACCGCATCTATGCGGAGAAGTCATTGAAAATTAGATCAAAGACATTGTAAGAAGCCAAGGCGAGTATTTGGACGATGTCAGGTTCCATAGTTAATGGCAAATATTAATGGATAATAAGTAGGATCATAAACAATATCAAAAATTATATAAAAGGTCGGCAGCGCCGCATAAGATACAGAATAATTTAACAAATTATTTTGTTTAAGTCTAATTTTCCAACTCAAAAGTTGGAGCATCATTTGTCAGAACAAATGATAGCTATCTTATTTTCTAATTTATTTCACGGCAAAATTTTTGGTGTGCTTATATAAATGTTTCGAAGTTTCTTTGAAAAAAAAAATACACCAATAGGGAAATCAGTTACATGGTTTTAAAATTTGTTTTGTTATGATCATAATTGTAATAGAAAAAAGTTTAACCAACAAGTTACATCTGTTCTTTTATTAGCCTGTTGGAAATCGAATCTTTAATTGGATAATTTCTTCTCATTGTCCTGAAATAAATAAATCTGAGAAATTGTTTTATTCTCCAATCTGGCTCATGTAAATATTCAAATTATTTTTTTATTATTATTACCATGACCATTTCCTATTACCTATACAGTACAGCTAATAGCAAGATCAGAGTAAGTTGTATGATCTCACTCTTGTGTTCGTATAAGATAAGATGCATTAAATTTATATAATATATATAATGTAATTATATAATTTACCTTAATAGGTAACTTTATTAAAATATTATGAATAATTTAGTTTGTTAGTTATAAGTGTAGAATTTTAAGAAGTATAAGACTTTTATGTGCTAATTTTCTAATCGACCAAGACTACATTGTAGGTTTTAAAGATGTAAGATATGTAATGCCGCTAGTTACTTTGTGAGTGCTAGTAGCCATCCTGTCGATTGACATATATATAGATAAGTCACTATGTATATAACTATATATAAAAACATGAAACTATTTCCGACAGTAATCTTATATTCCTGACAGTCAGGAGCATGACTCTTGACAATAATAGAGTATATGTTCCAGTGCAACTTTATTAGTTTTAATATGTTCTTTATAAGGTTTCTTAAGAATTTCAGTTCAATACAGAAAATGAACAATCGATATAAATGTTCCTCCCTCCCTATGTAATATTTTTATATGATAAATTCAGAAACGGTTGCGAAATGTAAATAAAATATTTTCAATAAGCGAAAATTAAATTTACATTGATAAGGCAAGGCGGGTGTCGTTTACTCAGCTGTGTATAAAAAATGAAAGTGTGAATATAAAATGCTTGTTTATTTACAGATTGCAATATTATTAGTCAATTGTAAGTGAAAAATTATAAAAACGTTTTTTTACCTACTTATCATGGTAATCTAATTTCGTTCATTATTTACTCATATATATATATATAAATAAACTTTTTTAAGAGAAATAAAAAAAACGGATATAGGGGACACCCGGGTTTGAACCGGGGACCTCTCGATCTGCAGTCGAATGCTCTACCACTGAGCTATATCCCCGATGTTTGTTACCGTGTTTTTTATTATAACTTTGCTGCTGCATGTTTTAATCATTTAAGTAAAATTAATTATTATCTTCATTGTAATTTTTATAACACCTTAAGGTCGAGAAATCTGGAATGATGACAGCATAATTCCTTTTGATATGGAACAAAAACCAGAACCGGCTAAAACGAACGCGAGACAATCAAAATTAGAGAGAGATGACGGCAGTTACTATATAGATGACCTGGAGATTCCATTTCGAATGCCTCAGTCTCTACATCCCGTGCCCAGCGTTGGTCACGGAGCCGATATTAAGTTTGGTCAGGTGTTGCCATTATTAAAGAAAATTCTTATTGGGAATTTTGTACAATATGGTGTCATGGATGCTCTCAGACAAGATGCGAAGAGGAAGAAGAAGAAAATGGAAGAGGAAGAGAGGAAAAGGAAGGAGGAACAGAGGAAAAAGGAGGAGGAAGAGAAAAAAAAGAAAGAGCAAGAGGAAAACGAGGCAAATGCAAATGGGAAATAGCGATAATAATATTTTCCAACAGAATAGGAGAGTAGTGATAGCGATACACAATTTTTATTTGAAATTACAATCACTTTGTTGTTTGAAATAATAAAAATGCTTTATCTTATGAATTATATTAATTTATTAAAACAGAAACATTGTAAATATATAGAACCTAAAAATTTATAATCATAAAATTTATTTTCAAAATCCGTTATCTTTATAATTATAATTTTATTTTTAGTATTCAATCAAAAGTTGGGGAAAATATCTCCTGGTGTTGGCAAAACTAATAAAATTAATGTATAAAAATTTATCATTTAATTAATTTATTAAAGAAGTAACGGTGTATGATTAACGCTCTCATGGATAGTTGCCACTATCGATCTAATAATATTTTCTTTTTATTAAATAGATCACTATATATTATGAAAATAGATTAATTTTTCAAATCCGGTTGCGAGAAAATGAACGTTTCAAACTTTATTTTTTTTAGGATTTAGTGTGCTGACCTAATGTTTGATAACTTTGTATATTTATATAGTAACATATCATTAAATATAGATATATGTATTTTGATAAAGCTATGCCTTTTAAATTTTTAAAACGACTCAAGCAACATATATTTGTCTTTCTGCAATGTTTTTTTTACCAAGGTTGGTTACAGTTCTGTCAAGGGTACCCCGTTGTTTGTGGACTGTAATTGCACAGCTTAATATAAGAAACAGCACTAGTAGAGGCGTCATATCTCTGTACAGCTTATTGGAAATGAGCCAAGTTTGCATATCCACGATGAATTCTTTAGAAAATGAAAGGTTTTCAGAATTTTCACTACCAAAACTAAACTAGCTTGATGTGGTTTTAGTGGAAATAGCTGAACAGCTTGTTCTACAAAATTTGCAAATAAAATGATCTGCCCTCTACACCAATTTTGAGTGAAACGGATTTTCGGTTTTTAAATCTTGAAAAATAAGGTAATGCCATTAACAAACCGTCTAACTTTTATACTTGTCAAATTAGTTAATTGTGAAACTAATAATAAACAAGTAATTATATACATGTATACTTGTGTATATATATTAGTGATGTAACGTTTTTAATATTTGTTTGTAGGTGGTAGAGCCTAGCTGTAGTTATCCGACTACAGCTCGTATTGGGCTGGCTCGACCGGGGAAGGACCACCCTCTCACAGAAGACCGACGTGTAGTAACCAAATTCATTTGGTTATGTTCCGTCGGTGGGTGAGAGAATCCGGAAGCCCAACCTCCCCCCCGCGCCAAACATGAAAACGATGCCTAGAAGAAAAATACCCCAGGAGGGTATCGGCTTTGATGAAGCCGGGGACCCCCTCCCCGAGCAAAATCGGGGAAATGATTCTCGGATTTTGCTCGGGCTGCCCGTCGTATCTGGGGCGGGCAAAGTATCGCCTTTTGTGTTTCATGAGGGCAAACGACGAGTCAACGCAGCGGCACCCCGACCCACTCTAAATGTGGACTTTTGCAACATCCGGGGACTTCATTCTCCAACTTGAACGCCGTCCATTATCATCTAGAGACGGCGCAGCCGGCCTTGTTGTTTCTGACGGAAACGCAGATATCTCAACCTAGGGACACAGCGTACCTGTCATACCCCGGGTATAAACTAGAACACCATTTTATACCACACGCCGGGGTATCTGTGTTCGTAAGGGAGGATATCTGCTACCGTCGCCTTCAGGTTTTTGAAGGTCGGGACCTGTCTATACTCTGGCTACGCGTGGACATGGACGACCATGTCAGAGTCTACGCGTGCCTCTACAGGTCCCATAGTGGTAATGCAGAAACGGATCAACTCTTGGGCCATGTTCAGGCGAAGATTGACGATCTGTTTTCACAGACTCCCTCCGCCGAAGTCGTAGTCCTAGGGGACTTTAATGCGCACCATGCCGATTGGCTAGGGTCACGTGCCACCGACTACGCGGGGAGATCTGTGTTTGACTTTGCTCTGGCAAATGGTCTGTCCCAGCTGGTAAAGACGCACACTCGTCTACCGGACGTGGACAGCCACACGCCCTCTTTGTTCGATCTTCTGCTGACTACACATCAAAAAAGTACCAGACACACAGAAAAGTACCAGATCACTGTCGAGGCTCCCTTAGGTTCCTCTGATCACTGTCTGGTACGGAGTGTAGTGCCCATTCAACGGTCGGCTCGCACAACTCCTGCGACTCGACGCGTTTGGCACTACAAGTCAGCGGATTGGGATGGAATGCGGTCCTTTTTTGCATCCTACCCATGGGGGCCGATTTGTTTCCCTTCCGATGATCCTAGTGACTGCGCTGCGGCTGTAGCTGATGTCATACTACAGGGCATGGAACTATTTGTACCAAGCTCTGTGGTACCACTTGGTGGCAGATCGCGGCCTTGGTTTGATGCGTCTGTCAGGGCTGCAGCAGCTGGCAAACGGCAGGCTTATCAAGCTTGGGTCAATGCGTGAGTCACTAAGAATCCGAACTCTAGAGTTCTGAAGAGGAAATATAATCGTGCCTCCAGATTCTTCAAACGGCAAATCGCTAGAGCAAAGTTCAAGCATGTCGTCAAAATTGGGGATCAGCTGGCAAAGTACCCGCCTGGCACGCGCAAATTCTGGGCGCTTTCAAAGGCCACTCTGGGAAACTTTAGCCAGCCGTCCCTACCGCTGTTGCACATGGGGAATGACTCTCTGGCCCACACGGCAAAAGAGAAAGCCGATCTCTTGGGCACTCTTTTCACCTCCAACTCGACTTTGGACGACCAGGAGAAGACACCGCCTATCATCCCGCGGTGTCAGAGCTCAATGCCGGAAATAGTTTTTCGGCAGAAAACTATTAGGCAGTCTCTATTTTCCTTGGACGTTCATAAGTCGAGTGGGCCGGATGGCATTTCTCCATTGGTGCTACGAACGTGTGCCCCTGAGTTGACTCCAGTGCTAACGCGTCTATTTCGGTATTCCTACCTTAAAGGCGTAGTCCCGGTCACATGGAAGCGTGCCCTTGTCCATCCGATCCCTAAAAAAGGTGATAGCTCGGAACCAGCTAACTACAGACCTATCGCCATTACCTCTCTGCTCTCCAAAGTAATGGAGAGCATTATCAATAAACAGCTCCTAACCTACCTCGAGGATCACCAGTTGGTCAATGACCGGCAATATGGCTTTCGCCATGGTCGATCGGCTGGTGATCTTCTGATGTATCTTACACACCGTTGGGTAGCTGTTATTGAAAGCAAGGGAGAGGGTCTGGCAGTTAGTCTGGATATGGCGAAAGCCTTCGATCGTGTATGGCACAAGGGGATTCTTTCGAAGCTACCTTCCGATGGGCTTCCCGAGAGTTTATGCAAGTGGATCACCAGCTTCCTCACTGGGCGGAGCATACAGGTCGTTCTCGACGGTTTTTGCTCGGACCCCAAGCCCGTGAACGCTGGTGTACCCCAAGGCTGCGTGCTATCCCCAACTCTCTTCCTCCTGCACATCAATGATATGTTGGATATCTCCAACATACATTGTTATGCGGATGATAGTACTGGGGATGCGGTATATTCCAGCCGTGCAGGTCTCACTCGGGAAAACGTCGACGAGTTCCGAAAGAAACTTGTGTCTTCAATAGAGACCTCCCTGGGGATGGTCTCTGAGTGGGGTGAACTGAACCACGTTCAGTTCAATCCCCTAAAGACACAGGTTTGCGCGTTCACCACTAAGAAAACCCCATTTGTCGTATCACCGCTCTTCGAGAGCACTCCCCTCATTGCCTCGCCAAGTATCAGAATACTGGGTCTCGACATTTCGAGCGACTGTCAGTTTCGTGGTCATCTGGAGAGCAAGGCCAAGTTGGCCTCGATGAAATTGGGAGTGATCAATAGAGCGAGGCAGTACTTCAAAACTGGCCAAAGACTTGCGCTCTATAAGGCGCAAGTCCGGCCACACATGGAGTACTGTTCTCATCTCTGGTCCGGATCACCCCAATATCAGCTTCTACCATTTGACCGCGTACAACGGAGAGCCGTTCGAATTGTCGGGGACCCGGTGTTCTGCGAACGGCTGGACTCTTTGGCATTGCGTAGAGACGTGGCTTCTTTGTGCGTCTTCTACCGCATTTACAACGGGGAGTGTTCCGAAGAACTATTCGATCTGATGCCTGCCGCCGAATTTCATCACCGCACAGCGCGCCATCGCCTCGAATACCATCCTTACCACCTGGATGCGTGGCGATCCTCCACTGTGCGGTTCTCAAGGACATTTTTTCCACGTTCCACTCGCTTGTGGAACGAACTCCCTTCGGCGGTATTTCCAGATCGGTATGACATGGGTACCTTCATAAAAGGCGTTTATTCCTACCTACAAGGCCGGCAACACTCTTGTAAATCCTCGGATGTTGCAAGAGTTCATGGGCGGCGGTGATCACGTCCGTGACCCGCCAGCATGTTTGCCCTCCTCTTACTTAAAAAAAAAAAAAAAAAAAAAAGGAATGAAAATATTTAGGTCATAATCAATCTCGTTCAAATGACTTCATTAATTATGTAATATAATGATAGTATAATACACACATATTATAACGTCTGTTCCCGGAAAGGTAGATAGAGGCCAAAAACTTCCACTGGTTACGATTTTTTCATACCTCTTTCGTTTCTTTTACTCTCATAAGTCTTCATTCACTTTCATTTTTTTTTCTAACATACTCAAGTTTCACTTACATACATTATGTTGGAATCAATACCTCCCTATTTACAGTCATATGAGCCTTTTTTGAACCTTTTCAAATAAAGGCATGCTATGCATACCATATTTTGCATTCACTTTTCTTTCAATATTCTTCTCCAAAATTCCATTTCTTATAAACACACAACCCAGATATACAAACTCTTGCACTTGTTCAACTAACTCCCTATTAATCAAGCTTTCAGTCAGATTTTAATCTCTTTTTAAAACCATAACTTTAACCATCATACGTAATATTTATTATCTATTGTAACTCCTCAGCTGAATACACAACTATTACTTGCGTAACTATCATCTGCCTAAATAAGATTTTTGATTAGTAAATCGTACAAAAGGACCATGGAAAATCTGATAATGTGGCTACGAGGTTAAATTGCTTTTTATTGTATTAAAATACATGAGAAATAATTAGGTTATGATTAATTTACTGTTATCTTAAATTTTTTAAATTCATTTTCCCAAAACATTGGTTGAAATATTGCGAATTTGAAGTTGAATGCGAATATGCAAAAAGATGGAAATATCTGCCAATACGAATATTCATTTCATCACTAATTAATACTGACATACAACATGGGCAAATATCTATACCTAAATACATGAAATGTTTTAAAAGTTTCAGTAAATCGCTATTCATAATACAATGGACTACAATGGACCATTACAAAGCATGGAATCTTAACTCTTAGACGAACTTTTGACTTTACGACTCAAAAAGAAAACTTAAAGAAGGAGAATCTGTATCATATCCTCATTACATTTAAAAATTTTAATATTTATTCGTCATTATTCTCATCTTCATTCCGATTTAAACCAATTTTAGTAACAGTTATCGTTCCAACATCTAATGAGTAGTTTAGTTGATTTAAGTCATAAATCAGTAATCGGTTATGCATAACGTTGATAGTACAAAATACTTTGTGTTTTTTTTTGTTCAATATTTTTAGTAATGTGTCTGTTCGAGTTTCAAATAAATGTAACGGCTGACAATAATTTTAATTAAACTATTAACTCGATACTGCCTTTGTGTATATATATTAGTTTTTAAAATAGTCCATAAAATTAATTGGAAAATTTTATCACTTTGGAACGTCATAGAATTTAAGTTGAATTAAAAATTATGCAAAAACATTCCCCGCTACTATATCAGTATGTATTGTTCTTCTACACCAGGAATTAAACAATCTCTTTCACTTCATTAACCAATAATGATTACATGTATTAAATTACCTACATTGAATACAGTATTTTTTAGTGTATATTAATGGCGTTTGTTTAAAATTATTGTAAAAAGTTGTTTAAAATAACAATAACTACAACTCGATACTGCAACTGTTTGCACTCAATTCATTCATAAAATACGCTTTCATAAAGCTATATAGTGTATGTTATAAATAGTTTTTATTTATCGAAACTAAAACTTAAAACATTCCGATTATAATGCATAAAAGTTTTATTTTTTACATTGTATTAAATGAAAGGAGGACTCGAAGCTGCCAACTCTGATACAGTTTAAAAAGCTGACAGAAAATATTTATTATTTTTGAACAGAGATTTGTAAAGTTAAGTGTTTTTTCTTAAATAAATAAGAAAATATAATTTCAGGAGAGAATGCATAGTCTCAGGCCAACTCTAATAACTTATATAAAAACTTAAAAAGACTAAAAATACTTTTTTATTGTTTTGTTTTACAGACAGTAAATATAATTCACAGTTATGAAGGTAAATTAAAGTTTCTGTACAAGCTTTATTGCAAGCTAAATATATAATATAAAGCAAGCTATTCGTTTCGTATTATCGAATCGATGAAGTGAGCCGCAAAATAAAGGACATTGTTAATATAAAATATTTATTCGACTCTTGTGACGCTTGCAATGAAAACAAAATATGTAAAAGAGATTTGTTTCAGGATAATCTTTTAGGACATATTGTTATTTTTTTTTATGTTAGAGAAAGGCAAACGAGTGTGCGAGTGTGCGGGTCACTAATGACAAGTAATCACCGACCTTATTGAAGGTATTCATGTTGTATCGTTTCGAAATTACCGTCGAAGGAAGTTTCTTCTACAGCTTAGTGGTGTGTGGAAGAAAGGTTCTTGAAAACCGCACAGTAGAGAATTGTCACGCATCCAGGTGGTACGAATGGAATTACAGGTGCTGGGCGGTGATGAAATTCGACGGCAGGCGCCTTTGTATAAAATTAAATATAAATTATTCATTTAAGCATTTAAAACGTATGAGATTAAACAAGAAAATTAAATTTTACAGAAGATAGATAAATAAAACAATTTTGTACAAAAAAGACCTAAGTATCTTCATAACATAGGTATTCTGACATTTGTTTTGTCATCTCTGTAATAGCCGTTGATGCATTGATAGTATATTAAAGTTTGTTTACAAGCGTATAAAATAAATTACGATTTTATACATTTACAATGTATTTCTTCAAGAATTAGATTGAGTCGACAAAGTCATAATTATAACCTTGTAGACTCAATCTATGTTAGTTGCCCCCCGAAGACTAGAGATGAAATCCTGCCAGGATATTATATTCAAAATCGCCTTTACATTTATAAAATATTTAATTTAGCATTTTTTCTATGTTGTTATTGAGAAAATTGTATTACGAATACTAAATCGTAGACGATTATCTGAGAGCTGCTGATAAGAATAAAAGTTGAAACTTTCCTACACTCTTTGCCATTGTGTAACAAAAGTTAATTTATTGTATTGACTGTATTGGAAATTTCATTATTTAATTCTTATATACATTCAACTATTTTTTTTTCTTGCAGAAAAGAATATAAAATATCTTTGACGTTTATATAAAGAAGATTCAGGTATGACATACAGAGTAGAATGAAACATAGGTTCAATTACTTTGAAATTCTATTTGTGTTCAGGAGATTTAACATACGGCTTCATTACACAATCGTCTTTGTTACAAAGACCGTCACTAATTTTAGCCACTTGGTTACAATGTAACCTGGAGACACTAGGAGTACCTATCATTATATCGCTTATGTTGAAGCCCAAGCAAGGTGAGTTATCGTTGATTAAATTTAATATTAATGCATTTAATAATAAGCTAAACAATTTTTTTTATACGTATGACCTCTGTTAATCTTTAAGAATGCACTCTTACATTTGCAAGTCAAAACAATTTATTGACCTCTTTTTATCTTGTAAATATTTAAATAACAATTGTTTGAATTATCATTGCAAATAATCTACTTATGGATGATTATTAAATTTGTAAATCCATAACATTTCATCTTACCATATAAAATCGATTACTTTTTATCTTTCTTGCACTACTCCTCCTAAACTGCTTATCCGATTTTTATAAACAGGGTATCAAATGAAAGCTTATAGTCTAACGATGCCAGGGTTATGTTTTGGCGACGCTGTAAGGTCAATAAGGTCACCAAATAAAAAAATTGCATGTTTGCGGACTAGACGTAGGCGAGCGAAGCGAACCCTACGGCTAGTTTATAAATAAGTATAAAATTGAATAACTGAAAAAGTAGTATTATTAATATTATCCGAAAGTAATTGGTGGCGGAGCCTTCTAAGTATACTAGTCCTTGCTAGTATATTAGTATAGGTTTATTATAAATCCATATCCTTATATAGATACACAATAAACCTACAATCAAAGTAATATGAAGTGATTGAGCAATTTCCTTGTAATTGAGCAATTCACCAATTGGTCGTATAGTAAAGACACCAAAATAAGTTCCTTATTCCCTTTATCCTACGTTTATTGAACCGGAATGATTTCATCTCCCTCACAAAGGCCACTTGTTGTCGCAGTCTGATTGGACACATAATTTATGTAATTATGACATAAGTTAATTTTAAATTCTTTTAGCTGTGGTAGTAAAGTAACATTTAAAATATACGATTAAATAAGATATACTGGTACATACTCGTATTATAAAATTGTCAAACAATCTTGATTAAATTAATAAACCTGTCTTAGGGACTTGGTGATATATTCTATTAGTAGTTATAGTAATTATTAATGTTTTTCTCAAAATTCAATGATTTAGTAAAACTTGTAGTTATAAAAATTACATTAAACAAACTCATAACTAAAATCAGGGAAGGAAAATAAATCGAATAGCAGTAGTACATTGTTTTAAGCTTAATAACAGTCAGATATTAGTGTCGCATTTACTGTTATAGCTAAAAAAATTGCAGATTTCAATGTATTCAATGCGAATACAAAATAGGCACCAATATATCGAGACTAAAACGAATGCATTCCTCTTGGTAACAAGATGTCACATTTATATTTTCGAATTGAGACTGATCTTTGGATTCCCTAACTCACGTTTACCATTAAATAATTTTATTTAATATAAAGGCATGAATATTATAAATTTATTATTTGTATTAAATAGAGTTATATCATTCAATATAGTAAAAATAAGTAAAATTAATAAATATTTTAAATTATGGGATATCTTTAGAGACCTACTGATCCGTATGTCGTATGAATGTACGGCGTAGTAATTGGATTGTATCCTTTCTTTATCTCGGGAATAATATAAAGGAATCCACTATGATATTAACGTTTGTGCTGACGTCAGTATCTGTTTGGTTATATGGAGTAATATATAACCAACCACCGTGGACGAATAGGAAATTGTCCACGGTGTCGCCTGATCATATTTGTGGAATATTGTTTTTTTATATTAATTATAACGCTCTATTGTGATAATTTTTAATTGTTGTGTCTTTTGAATTGGAATATAATTGCGTTTATTTAATAGTTTGCTCCTATAAGTATAACTGACCTGTGGTTGGAATTTTAGAACGCTATCTAAAGTTTACTTGATTCTGATATTAAGGTGGAGTGTATTATAATTTTATTCCTTTTTGTGCAACTTAGCTATATATTAAATTAAACAGTTCCATTAAAATTCACTGAACCGGTCACCTCTCGATCTGTAGTGTAATGCTCTAGTACTGAGCTATACCTGGATAGTCGTCAAGGTTATTTTGCTAGTGCTATTGATTATTAAAAAAAAATTGAATTAAAATTTTAACTATCATATATATACATATATATATATTTTATTACATCTTAAATCTGAAATGATGATAGCGCAATTCCTTTCGATATTATATACAATATGGAGTTATGGATTCTCTGAAAGAAAATGCGAAGAGGAAGAAGAAGCAAATGGAAGAGAAAGGGAAAAAAATAAGAAAAAAGAGAAAGAAAAGAAAAGAGGAAAACGAGGAACATGTAAACTCAATTTATCTTTGTAGTTATATTTTTGTGTTGTTTGAAATGTATACTATACATACTTATAGTTCTAGTGTCATATACAAATTTTATACTTACCAGGAATATAAAAAACTTTCTATTTAAAAGACATTTCTGTTTATTTTTTTTTCTGAAGAACTGTCACACTGACGAATCGTAGTATTCAATCAAAAAATGGAGAACAACAAATCTTAGCATTGCGGTGGCAAGATTAATGAAATAACTGCATTAAAATTAAAAATAATTATTAAATGTAGCTGCAAAATATTAAATGGTTTTTATATTTTGTTAAAACATCTTTTTTTTTTTATTTTATAAATTTCATTGTTTTAGATGAGATAGCTCATTTCCTTATTTTATTTATTTCTTATCGAAAAAAATCGATGCATTGGTAGTTTAATTACTAAAATAATATGGAATTAGTTTATTTTCTCAAAAATCCGCTTTCGATAAAATGTTTAATTTCAACTTTATTCTTTTTAGGCCTTTATTTAGCTGTCGTAATGTTTGAAAACTTTAAGTTTTGGCAGTTAAAGTTTATTGGTAATTTCAGTTCAGTATGTATTTTGAATATTAAATATTATTTAAAAAATAATTGTCACGTATTAAGTATTAAATGGGTCAAAATCCTCTGAACTAACGTTTTTAATGAATATGTGAGTGGTTATTGTCCGAGTAAAGATTTGCAATACTCTGGAATATGTGATTAAGAGCCGAAATCGCTGGCAAGAGCTAGACGTTAAAATATTGACAGCTTTTGTAGTGGTAGTGGCTAACTATTGCTTGTTGGGCTGTAGCTTGTATAAGCTGTTATACACTATCCAGGTCGGGACCTGAATTCGGTATTAAGAAGTCCTTACATCCGGCTCGCCTCGTACTTTTTTCTACCTTATCTACGTTTTCGAGATTCTTTTTTCCTCTTTTTCTTTTCTGGATTTCAAAGCATTTTGTTCTATATTTAAAAATGTTCTTGGGAGATATCACAAGTTACCATTAGATGGATGGATTGTTGAAAAAATGTCCCTTAAAATAAAAATATATATTTATTTTCTCTCTTTTAATATAATTGTTATTAAACAAGAATAACAATATTCAACATAACATTTGGAGTCCTTAAGATATTCGCTTAAGTTAATATTTTTAACTAGTTAAAAACCAACTTGCGACACTTCAAAATCAATCAATCCTCGCTTATTTTTTAAGTTGAGCGTAATAAATCTGATTATGATGAAGTAAACACTGATCGATCACGTGTTCCTTATTGGCTCGAAATTAAATATTAGGTCTTGAATGTTAAAAAAATTATCTAATGTAAAAAGTCAAAATTTTAGCTCACTCCTTATTAATGAAATATTAGAACCGATTGACTCAATGATATTGTTAGGTATAATTTTAGATAAAAAGCTTCAGTGTTACCCTGATCTCTAAAGATTCGCAAGCAAACTCAAGTCAGTCGTCCTTGCAATTAAAGAAGTAAGACGTTTTAAACGAATTAACGTTAATACGGCTCAACTCGTTTATCGAGCGAAGCGAGCGGAGCGCTCAACTGGAGAATCTTTCACATTCTTTGTCACGAATAAGCTCGAATACTATACAATTTTGTAATCAGAAAGACAAACATTAGGTGATGGTTTTAAAAAAAAAATTTGAAAAATGTCATGTCATTGAGGAATAATCGTCAAAAAACTTATATCCCCTTGAAGACAAAACGAAAAGGTTTAATTTGGTTAGGATAATTAGGTTAGGTCTAATATGATTGCTTGATGGTGATCGTGGCGCGACTGTCAGCCTAATCTGAAATTTCCTACATTACCGACATTGTCCACAACGATGAGTTATTACACTAAGCTCGTTTTGCTCAATATGCAAACGGCACCCGAGATTTGGCGCTCCTAGTTTTAGTTATTTTCATAGTATTTTGTCTTATGGTATTTTATTATGGGGCAGTAGGGCCCAATTTAGATTTATATTTATTTTACAAAAAATCAGTGCGGACTATTAATAATTTCAAAGCTGTGATTTCCTGAGAGATGTTTTCAAAGAAATGGGTGTTCTTACGCTAGCCTCTTAATACATATTTAACAACATATTATTTATACTACAAATGTTAAATACTTATATCAAAAACAGTTACAGACACACAACAAAAATAAACTCGTAACGCCTAAGTTTCGTCTTTAAAAAATTAACAAATACTTCAGTGTTCGCATATATTATAAAATTCCATAAGATCTCTTAGACCTGCCTTGTCTTAGTTTTAAATTAAAATTGTATTATTAAATTAATTTTATTATAGTACTCAAGAATTTTGAGTTGATCGAAATAAGTGGAACTTAGGTTGTTGACTTATTTGCAGGGTTGATATTACAATTAAATATTGTTAAATTTTATTTAAAAAGAGCAACTATTGAGTTTCTAGCTGGCTCATCTCAGATAAGCAGCAATCCGAGCCGGTGGTAGCTTACTCATGAACTGACTGTACTGACTTTCCTATTGCTAAATCCCTACCTGAATAAAGATATTTTGAATTTGAAAGTTAATTTCAAAATATTATTTGCTGGGTCAGAACTGCGTACTTGATCATCAGAATGTTGGGAACTAGTAAACAAAGAGATGACAGAGATACTTAACTTAAAAATATATATATATATTAGAATTTATGTAAATAAAATATTTTATAAACTGACTTTGTATACGTTTACTGAAAAATGATCTAATAAATTAACTATAATCGAATTCCAAACCTTAATCCAATTGGTGATTAAATTGTTTAGTATCTATTATTACCGTTTGCTTCATTATAATAACAACACCTATTAACTCAATACTGTAATTGTTCGCATTCGATTTGTTTATAAACACGGTACGAAATGAAAAGGCTAATAATGAATTTACTTCAACGTCAAATGTTTATTTATACATATAACTAAAATGCCTTACAACCTCTGGTGATAAAAGATTGTAATTAAACCGTTTATTTCTTGGAATAAATTACTCTTATCACTACTGCCAACTCTATTTGACTTGATTAGGGTTTTTTTTTTGAATAATAAATGAAGTTTTTTTATCCTTCTCCTCCTGTTTTCTTCCATAAAATGACAATGGTTTACGATTATTATAACTATTATATCCATCCACCTAAACCAAACCTGTAGCTGAAGTTGTTGAAAAGGACTAAAAAATATTAAACACGTCGTATAAAAAAGTATACTTTGTTCGCTATGTAATTTATCAAGAAGAGCAAGATATTTTGAAATGAGGATTATTTATTCATGCAGACTAGTACAGCCTTTACGCTCATATAATTAAATATTTTGACTATAACGTTGAAGTAAAGTCACTATTAGCCATTTCATTTTGTACCGTATTTAGGATCAAACCGAATGCGTATAATTACAGTATTAACTACAAACTAAGCGGTTCTGACTCAGCAAACTCAAATTTAAAGCTTATAGCTTAAAGCTTGTGATAAAAATAAACATTACAGCAAATGAGACTTCGCTCAGTCGTATTTCCAAACAGTCGCGCCGCCGGTAACAATAACTTGAATTTAATTAAACTTTAAAGAACATTTAACTAGATTTGTGTAGTGGTAGAGCAGTGTAGGTTGTTCTTTGTTATAGTCTCTTATTGAAAAAAACTAGAAGAGAAGAAACAATAATATTATAAATTTCAACAATTTTGAGTTCATTCATGTAAAAAGCCCTTAACACTAAACCTACCAAGTACCGGTCAAATTGACCGTTCTTAAGCTTTTGTAAAACTTACACATTTTTAAACGTTATAATGTCGTTATCAAACTACATGACAATTCTTAGAATATGTATATTAATAGTCAAAATTGAAAAATAACTAAAAAAATAAACAAAATAAATCTACCCTACGTAATAACAATTATTTATTATTAGTTTCACAATCAATAACACTTAAATGGACAGATCGCTTTAAATTTATAACAAATCGCATAATTTGAAGGTAGGAATAAATTATTAGCCGTTCAATGAAACACCGCACTACCTATCGCAACGAATTGCGAAACAATAATGTCACCGCACTACCTATCGCAACGAATAGCGAAACAATAATGACACCGCACTACCTATCGCGACGAATAGCAAAATAATTATGTCACCGATGACAGCAGTGCAGCTCTTTTTATACATTTTCTAACACTATGTCTTATTCGGCCTCTCCTGACGTGGAGTCGTCCCCGACGATATTTGATGAACATGTTTCGGTGTCGACTCCTGGTGTACTGATGTTATCACCATCAAGTAGCGGCATTGACAATGCCTGGCTAGGTCCAGCTATTGGATTATCCGGTTCCTCCCCATCAGCATCATCTATGAATTAAAAATCATTTGTATTACATCAGTTGCATAAACAGTCACGACACCCACACAACACACAAGGCGCCATTGTATGCCGTACAAGTATCGCAGCTGTAAACTCAATCTGAGCCATTTAACTCAAATCACCACAGACAACCATAATCTGCTGTATGTGTTAACTTTGGAATCTTTAAACTTTACATATCTTCCGAGTTACATACTTATACTTATATTGAATAAATTATTATTACATATCCTCCGAACTACATGGTAATTCAGGTATCACAAAAGCAAAAACATGTCTTCCGAATTACATCATAATTCAGGTATCACAAAAGCAAAAACATGTCTTCCGAATTACATCGTAATTCAGGTATCACAAAAGTAACAACATGTCTTCCGAATTACATCGTAATTCAGGTATCACAAAAGTAACAACATGTCTTCCGAATTACATCGTAATTCAGGTATCACAAAAGTAACAACATGTCTTCCGAATTACATCGTAATTCAGGTATCACAAAAGTAACAACATGTCTTCCGAATTACATCGTAATTCAGGTATCACAAAAGTAACAACATGTCTTCCGAATTACATCGTAATTCAGGTATCACAAAAGTAACAACATGTCTTCCGAATTACATCGTAATTCAGGTATCACAAAAGTAACAACATGGGCTCGACTAAATTCGACAGAAACATTCATTCCAATACTCACAATTGAAGAACAAAGCACAGGATTCAGGGCACCACTCGCCTCTCCACGGTACCATATACTGTGCTGCAGCCTGGATTGTCTTGCCGTAACCACCAGCCAGGAGTTTCAACTCGTAGCGGCCACCAGACAGCACTTTTGTGACCCGGTATGGTCCTCGCATCCCAGGATCCAACTTCCCAGTAGATTGCGAATACTTAATAACAAAGGCGAAGTCGCCGACACTATACTGCTTTGGAATTTGTCGATTCTGATTAACACGATCATCTTGTTTTCGTCGATTACAATCGAGTAACTCATTTGCTCTAGCTCTACACATGTCTCGCCATGACTCTCTATCTGGTCGCGTATCATCAATAGCGAGATCGCGAATAACAGATCGTATTAAAGGTGTTGCGCCTTCAGTACCTATCAGCAGTCTTAATGGAGACGACTGCGTCGTTTTCTGTCGTGTAATATTCAGCGTCAACTGAAGTTTCCATAGGGTATCGGACCATATAGGGTTGAGGTCCGCTTCTACACGTAGCATGTTAAGGAGTGTCCTCACATATCTTTCAACTTGGCCGTTAGCTTGATGCATCTCGGGTGTGACGTAATGTATTGATGAGCCCATATCCTGTAACCAACTTGAAAACTCACGGGACTCAAACATACGTCCTCGATCTGTAATTACTAATTTCGGAGCACCAAAAAGACCAACCATTTTAGAAAGATTTGCTTTCAATTCCAAAGCATCTTGACGTTGCATTGGATAAAGCAAACATAACTTTGTGAATGAATCTACTACAATTAATATAAATTTGTAACCTTTTGGTAAAGGACCCAGAGTATCTATATGAATGGTATCAAATGGTTCCGACGGTTTTTGCCACGAGGTAATTTGTTGTAAAGGCTGCCGGGGTACACGTTTCTTAGAAACACATATTATACAGTGGGCTATGTACTTTCGTACAAAACTGGGCAAGCCAGGGAACCAGAAATGTCTTCGTATAAGATCTAAAGTTTTTTCGGCATTTATATGCTGATGTTCATCGTGGAAGAGCCTAAGCAGGCTTAATCTATGGCCTTTAGGGATAAAGCATAAGAACCTAGCTTCCTCACCCCTCTCACTGTATTTGTAATACAGCAACCCATTACGAACTACATAGCGGTTAGAATCTAATTGTCCTTCCTGCAATTTTACCATCAAACTGCTAACCTCATCATCAGCGGATTGAGCTATTTGAGCCCAATTTCGTGGACGCGATATTTGATTTACAATGACCGGGGGGTTACGGCTCAAATAATCGACGTGTGGCATCATGACACCTTGCCTATACTCTATTACAAAATCAAAATCTTGGAGATATAACCACCATCGAGCCACACGAGGCAGCAAATCTTTTTTTCGCTCCGTAGACTTAAGAGCGTTACAATCGGTAACCAGTTTGAATTGCAGGCCAATGAGATAATGTCGAAAGTGTTGTAAAGCTCTAACGACTGCCAGGGTCTCAAGTTCGTAAGAATGATATTTTGGTTCCGCATTTTGTGTGACCTTACTAAAATACTCGACAACGTGCCTAGTGTTATCCGCGTGAATTTGCAAAAGGATTGCCCCGTATCCTGCACTACTAGCATCGGTATGAAGTTCCGTTTTTAATTTAGGATTGAATATAGCTAGAACTGGTGCGTTCGTTAATGTTTGAATCAAATCTATTCGCACCTGTTCTTGTTCCGGTCCCCAGTTAAATTTAACATCCTTTTTTTAACAAGAATAATTGGACTTGCGTACTCTGATTGTGACTCCTTGATAATATTTTTTTTAAGGAGGTCGGCAACTATATCTCTAACCTTGAGTTTGATAAGAATGCTTATAGGGGCGATAAGCGACTGGCTCAGAACTCGTTAATTTAATGCACATCTCACCAGTCTTAACAGTTGTTGTCGCGGTGCCAGAAATAAAATAGCTCGAGTATTCACTTACTACCCCCAATAAGGAATCGTATTCGATACCCTCAAGCGGAGTATCTATTTTAATCGAATCAATAGTGGATAACTGATTAACGATCTTTTTATTCAAGGAATGTGAAATGTACTGTCGATCCCTTGTCCTTATATAAACTATCCCATCCCGATTCAAAACATCAGTGCCAATAATTATAGACGTATTCATACACGACGATGGTACGATCATCAAATCTGCTTCGATAGAAATTTCGTCAAGTTCGATTACAACGGTAGTACAACAAAAGAAGTAACTATGATCTCGCGGTTACTGATACCTTTAAGAACACAGTATGTTGACTTTGGTTGACTAGTAAGATAACGCAAAACATCGGAGGATATTAGAGAAACGTTAAGCGCACCACTATCTATAAGAACGTCTATTGGAATACCTTCTACAACTGCGGTCACCAAGTCTTGAGAAGATGAACTTAAACGAGCCCCGCATAAATTCACCTGACGTTGATTACGCGCGGTTGAACGATTTTTCGCGAAACAATCCTTCTCAACGTGGCCCATCTTTTTACAAAAAGTGCATTGCAATCGACCAGTAAAATTTCCATTTCGAGCTTGACCGACACCTACGTTTGACCGTCTACAGGATCGTTCAAAATGACCACGTAAACCACACTTAAAACACCTAGCATTACTTTGACTATTAACATTTTGATTCGAGTGTTTGAGTAACGGACCGTTGCCCTGCGTATTTGATTTGTTTTTAACCGTCTTTACGTATATCTATAGAAACGACACTATATTATCGACCGTTAAATGTGCATTAGTAGCTGTCGCCCGAACTTGAGTATCATCTATTCCGCGTATAACAATTAGTATACGCAGTTCGTCGCTCAAACCATTGACTACCCGCAATCGAAGCAGAGTACGTCGGGCATATTCAGCGTAAGTTGAGTATTTATCAGATGTTTCATTCATGACGTCATAAAGTATGTTTGCGTAATCTAATCGCTGTGGACAAAGAGGTCTAAGTTCCTTTTTAAAATTTGACCACGAACGGTCATTGGTTACCCATTCCGAAAGCCATACGCGCGCATCTCCCTTAAGACAGGAAGCTACTCTCGATAGGCACTCACAATCAGACCAACTATTCGCAACACGAGCGCGGTCTACTTCATCGCACCAAATATCAATATTGTTGACGGTAGGATCAAAATTTGATACGAAATAATTGTTCGCCCGGATAGGTTGTAAATTTTTTAAAGCTTCTATTAGTTCCGATGAACCTACCTCTCGACTACGAATGGTATCACCGTGACTTGATAAGCCCTCCACTAAACGCGGATCGTTATTGTTAACATTAACCGTGTTAGAGTTATTTGAGGCAGAATAATTAACTAAACCACTGCGCGTGTTATTAGATAAATCCCGGGGTATCACTTCGTTATTGTCAGTTTCACCTAGCTTACGTAAAATTGCATCGAGCGTTGATTGCAATCGATCGTTATTCACAGAATGAGAATATGCGGGTGAACGTGAATCGCGGCATTCGCGAGAACGTGAACGAGTTTGACGACGGCGTCGCGAGCGTCGGCTGCACCGATCCGAGCTATCACTTTTATTACGGTGACGTCGCCTATCTCGATTATCGTATGAAGTTCCTACATTCCGCAAACTAACGCGAGAAAGCCGCGGTGATTCGTTGTCACCGCGAGGCATTTCGAATTATAACCGAACAATCACAATCAGTAATAATCACTGAACGCAAATAATTAGTCTCGATTGAAAAGTGGATAGCGTGAATTTAGTTCTTAATCCCACTTCTGAATTAATAGTCAAAATTGAAAAATAACTAAAAAAATAAACAAAATAAATCTACCCTACGTAATAACAATTATTTATTATTAGTTTCACAATCAATAACACTTAAATGGACAGATCGCTTTAAATTTATAACAAATCGCATAATTTGAAGGTAGGAATAAATTATTAGCCGTTCAATGAAACACCGCACTACCTATCGCAACGAATTGCGAAACAATAATGTCACCGCACTACCTATCGCAACGAATAGCGAAACAATAATGACACCGCACTACCTATCGCGACGAATAGCAAAATAATTATGTCACCGATGACAGCAGTGCAGCTCTTTTTATACATTTTCTAACACTATGTCTTATTGTATATAATATTTTCTTCACTCTTTACTTTTAGTTATTTCCATTATTACCTGCGTTATATAATAAAATAATTTTTAATTACCGTTCAATTTGACCGCGTGTGGTAGGAATAGGTATACAAGAATTGTCGGTAGGTTTAGTGTTAATTTATAAAACGTGATAAGTATTAATTTTAGAGGTATTTATTTTGATCTTCTAGGTACTCTTGTTTACGTCTTCAACCTTAATCTTCTTCTCGTATAGAATAGGAAATGCTATTGTACTTATATTGCAGGTTATAATAAAAGTTTCTGCTTTCTTAATACTGGTTATTATTATTTTTCTTTAGAATTAGAATTATTAGAGATTGATTAGAATTATTACTTGAATAATCTGCAATGGTATATATAATATAATATGTAACCAAGGCAAATTTATGACAAGAAAGAATTTATAACAAAGCAACGTCTGAAATGTATTAATTTAAAGAAATGGCATTACTAAAATTTCCTGTAATACGAAGTGAAATCGACGAAGCGTAAACTTCATCAAGATTAACAGAGATATCTCTTTGGGAGCGACTTACGAGTCATAGAATAGATGAACTAATTAATTATTTCAATACAATCATTAAATATATTAAGAATTACAATGTCATATAATGTTTTATACTTCCGCTGAAGCATTGTTTAACTTTAAACTTGAATTAATTAATTAATTTTTACTTTTATTTCTGTCACTTAAGCAAAATAATGTTATAATATTAAATATAGTTTGAAAGAAACTTCATTTAAGAACTTAATAATTTAATCTTAATATATTTACATCTGGTAAATTGAAAACATCGATAGGTTTCCTTAGTGCTTACAACATTCTTAATTTCAGTAGAATATTCCTCAAAATAAAATTCTTCCGTGTAAGATTTTAATATATACACGAACTAAAATCCCAATTTAGGTTAGTTTTTACTTTTTTACACAGATATGTAGATCTTTTTTATCTCTTTTACCACTATAACGCTCACGTTGAACCTGAGGCCTGGAGCGGTTCTTCCGTTACGTTTTTGTAACGGCACTGCATATGCTTACTGACATATAAGTATTTATATAAAGAGTTCAAAAAGTTACAGTAAAAGTCGCTAAACTTAATACAGATATCCTACAATGGACCTTTACAAAGTATGCAATAGCTTAACTATTGGGCCGGTTTTTGTATTGTTTTAAAACACTGTCTGCTGGTATTCGTCGAAACTTTGATTAAAAAGAAACGTAGAAAAGGAATTTTCTGCATGAAATCCTGGTTTCATTCTAAATTTAACCTACTTAACTTTAAATAATTATTCTTTATTATTCTAATGTTAACATCGACACAACTAATTCCTTATTCTGAATTAAAAAATTTTTTAGGAACAGCGACCGTACCAACATCTAACAAGTAGTTTAGTCTTTTCATTAATTTAAGTTATTGCATACCCGATTGGCACTGTACGTGATTAGAAAAACTAATTACATAACGTTAAAAAATTACCACAAAATAGTACTTTCTATATATAGTTTTCTTCAATATTTTTAGTAATATGTGTCCGTTCGTGCATAAAATGAAACATGTAACGGCTGACAATCAATTTAATTAAACTACGAACAATAAACTCGATGCTTCCTTTGTGTATATTCGTTTGTAAAATAGTTCATAAAATTTAATTATTATCACTTTGGAACGTCATAGAATCAAATTTAAGTTCAACAAAAAGCAATGCAAAAAAAACATCCTTTTTATTCGCTATGTTTTGTTTTCCTACACCAGGTATTAAACACATAATAATTATTACTTTTATTAAATTATTTGCCATTGAATACAGTATTGTTTAGTGCATATTAATGGAGTTTGTTTAATAAAAATAACAATAAATATAACTCGAAACTACGACTGTTCGCACTCAATTCGTTCATGAATATGAAACGAAATGAAAAATATTGAAATACGCTTCTATCAAGCATCATAGTTTATATTATACATAGTTTTTATTTGTTGAAACTAAAACTTAAAATATATATGTTTAATTTAAAATAAGCTGAGCTGAAGAGGACACTAAGTTGCGACCTCTGGGACATTATTTTCAGGTGTCAGAAAATATTTGTTATGTTTAAGTAAAGATTCGTAAAGTTAAGTGTTTTTCTAAAATACTACGTTTTTTTCGGGAATGTATAAAGTAGCAGGCAAACTCTAATAGTTTGTAAGAAAACTTAAAATGACTAAAAATATTTATTTATTGTTTTTGTTTTACAGAAAATAATTATATTTTTTCACACTTCTAAATGTTTGATAATATTAAGGATTATCTCGACACAAAATAAATAGGCGAATATGTAAGTGTCAATAACAATTCACTGTTAAATAAAAATTTTTGTACAAGATTAATTTATTGCAAACAAATACTCGTAGTATTTCCGATCCATTGAATATTTAATTCTATTTGTACTTTAAAGAACAATTACTAATAGAATGGTTTTTTTATGTTGCTTTCCTGCTTTATTCTGACGTAAGTAGATTACCTTCTCAATACTTTGGTGGAAAAAATCTTAAATTATTGATTGATTGAATGATTTTGTATATATGCAAATTCTTTATGTTATTGTGTCTAATTTCTATAATTCTAACATTGAGCGATCATATTCTCTTTATATCCCTTAAATAATTCTAAAATCTTTATCTTTCTTTAATTTATTCTGGTCATTTCCGATGTTATCAATGTTTAAAAGAACGCTTTCAGAGCGAGTTAACAGTGAATGAAACTCACTGTATAGTTCAATTTAGAGTAGTGTTAGATCTTGCACAGCATGAAAAGGAATCTCTATACCTATACTACACTATACTATACTAATATAGACGATTACACCACAAATTGATACGGATAACCATCGTTTAATTATCGATAGGTAGGGAGTGGAGCGTAGACGGTGAAGGTAAGCGTGTATGCGCATAGTAGAAGGGATTCTTAACCCTAGATCTGGATCGTAAGTCCCAGGCATTGTTTGCACTCCTTTCCTTGCAACGCGATGGGCCCGGCACTCACACGGTGAATCCATGGAATGATAAGAAGCTTCGTCTCTTTCTGATATGATTTCGATGGTAATTATGGTTCTAAATACATTTTTTTTTAAATTGATGTCAGTTTATAAAAATATTGTTATCTTTATAAATAAATTAACTGTTCCTGTCGTGGATTTTCATCTAAAAATAAAGGTTAATAATATTAATGGTGTTGATACAATTCCATGCTATTTAGAAGGGCTATTTTAACTAAATATCATAATATATAATAGGAAGTTCGTAAGTCGAGTGGGCCAGATGGTATCTGTCCAGTTGTGCTACGAACATGTGCCCCTGAGTTGACGCCAGTACTAACGCGTCTATTTCGGCACTCCTACCTTAAAGGCATAGTGCCGGTCTCATGGAAGCGTGCCCTTGTCCATCAATTCCCTAAAAAAGGTGATAGCTTAGACCCAGCTAACTACACACCTATCGCTATTACCTCTCTTCTCTCCAAAGTAATGGGGAGCATTATCAATCAACAGCTCCTAGCCTACCTCGAGGATCATCAGTTGGTCAATGACCAATAATATGGCTTTCGCCATGGTCGATCGGCTGGTGATCTTCTGTTATATTTTACGCACCCTTGGGCAGCTGTTATTGAAAGTAACGGAAAGTGTCTTGCAGCAAGTCTGGATATGGCGAAAGTCGTCAATCGTGTATGGCACAAGGGGCTTCTTTGGAAGCTACCTTCCTATGGGCTTCCCGAGAGTTTATGCAAGTGGATCACCAGCTTTTTCAATGGGCGGATACAGGTCATTCTCTACGGTTTTTGCTCGGATCCCATGACCGTGAATGCTGGTGTACCCCAAGGCTACGTGCTATCCCCAATCCGGCACATCAATGATATCTTGGATATTTCCAATATATATTGTTATGCGGATGACAGCACTGGGGATGCGGTACATTCCGGCCGTGCAGGTCTCTTTCGAGAAATGGTCGGCAAGTGCCGAAAGAAACTTGTGTCTTCTATAGAGACTTCCTTGGGGATGGTTTTTGAGTGGGGTGAACTGAATCACGTTCAGTTCAATCCCGAGAAGACACAAGTTTGCGGGTTTACTACTAAGAAAATCCCATTTGTCGTATCACCGATCTTCGAGAGCACTCCCCTCATTGCATCGCCAAGTATCAGAATACTGGGTCTTGACATTTAGAGCGATTATCAGTTTCGTGGTCATCTGGAGAGCAAGGCCAAGTTGGCCTCGATGCAACTGGGAGTGATCAAAAGAGCGAGGCAGTATTTCAATCCTGGCCAAAGACTTGCGCTCTACAAAGCGCAGGTCCGGCCACACATGGAGTATTGTTCTCATCTCTGGTCCGGATCACCCCAATATCACCTTCTACCTTTTGACTGCGTACAACGGAGAGCCGTTCGGAGAGTGCGGTTCTAAAGGACCTTTTTATTACGTTGCACTCTCTTATAGAACGAACTCCCTTCGGCGGTATTTCCAGATCGGTACGACATGGGTACCTTCAAAAAAGGAGTTTACTCCTACTCTTAAGACTAGCAACACTCTTGTGAATCCTCGGATGTTGCAGGAGTTCATGGGCGGCGGTGATCACGTTCATTTGTGACCCGTTAGCTCGTTTACCCTCCTCTGAAATAAAAATATATATAGAAAATTAAAAAGTATTTTTTTAAATATTAGTTTTAAAACAAGAAATATTTAATTAAGTCACTACGTGACTCGTGTGACGTTGACAATGCAAATTAAAATATATCTGTTATGAGCTTTTGTTCGGGATAACGGTTAAGTTTTATTGTTTTAACGAAATATTTATTTATTTAATAAACAAGCAATAAATAAAATCTTTAATTTGAAGTTAACTAATTTTCATTCCATTAATAAACATTTTTAGAACAAACATAAAATTAAAATTCATATCCGCCTAAGCATTCAAAACATTTAAGATTGAACATAAAAATTATAATTTGCGGAAGATGAACATATGAAATAATTCTAAAATATAAAAAGGAACCTTTATAAAAAATATTTATTATAATATCCTAGAATTCATTTTTCAATTACCAATATTTTCATAAAAGATGTATTATTTATTTAAAATTTCGACAAAAGCGATATACTTACATTTATAAGTGTATAGAATAATTTCTGAGTTTAAACATTGTAAGTTGTTATAATATTGTAGACTCGATCTATCTTACCTAAGTTACCGAGAAAACAAGAGATGAAAACCTGGCAATGATATTTGTAAATTTTTTAAATTTGTAAAATATTTAATTTTATATTATTTCTATGTTGTTATTGAAAACTTTATATTGCGGATTCCAAATCGTAGACGTTTATCTTAGAGCTGCAGATTTTAACAACACAAGAGTTAAAACTTTTCTAAAGTGTTTACTTTTGTGAAACAAAAGTTTATATATTTGTTTAATATTGCACTGAAATCTTTCACGACATAATAATATTGGGAATTTCATTATTTAGTTTTATTAACATTTTAATTGGTTTTTCTTTCCTGTATATAAAAATATATATTTTTTGTTTTTATATAAAAAATATTCTTATCACAAAATATAAAGATAGTCTACATAATAAGAAAAATACAATTCTGTATTAAAGAATGAAGATTTTTTTATGTATTGGGCTTAGTCAATCGAGTGTTATCACGGTCTACGTGGTTCATGGGTTCTATTCTCTAAAATATATCCGGCTGAGTTTGTTGTGTGGTTCTTCCCAGACCAGGACGCGTTTGGAACCCTGAAAGCTTTAACATTAATTTGGAAAGTGCTTTTACAAAAGGGTTTATTACGATAAATCTGGTATCGACATAAGCCCTCCTGACATTTCCTTTTTGACATAGACAAGTGATCACTGATAATGATTCAAAGTGGAAAAAATATAAATAAATAAATATTACTTAAAAATTCTATTTAAGTTTATGATTTTTAATATAAATCTTCGGTAAACAATTGTTCTTAGTCACAAAGGCTGTTATTAATTATAGTTCATTTGTTACAGCATGTAACCTGGAGACACTAGGAGTACCTATCATTATATCATCATTTATCACCAAACTAAGTTGAGTTTATAGTTGATTAAGTTAATGAAAATAGTAATAAAATATACAAAAAAAATAAAAAAAAATCTTATTTTTACACATATTTGTTTAAAATGTTTCCTTACGTCTGCAATTCATAATAATTGATTGCCATTTTTTTGTTGTAAAGACTTAAATAATGGATTATTGTTTGAATTATCACTGAAAATTATTTACCCATGGATTGAAAAAAAATATAAATTTGGATACATAACAAACCTGCAATCAGTGTTTTCTATGAGGAGATTAAGCAATTTACCTGCTGATTGGTCGTATTGTATAGATAACAGAATAAGTACCTTATTCCCTTTAATCTCCCTCCCGTTTACTGAATGGGTATTATTTGATCTCCCTCACAAAGGCAGTGTTGTCTCAGTCTGATTAGACACGCAATGGATGTAATTAGCTAACTGTCGCAGTGACGTAATATTTAAAATAAGACACATCAAAAAACTAACTTTAATAAATTTATTGTTGGTGTTAGACCGGTGGTTGTTTGCCACAATCATTTCACTTTTTTTGTCTCTTATAAATTACGTCAATTTATTAATAACTTATCTTAGGAACTTGGTGATTCTATATTTTCTTATAAGCCCTTGAGAAATATTAATTATTTTTTCTTCTTAAAATGGCTTCGCATGTTTTGTAAAACTTATAAAGTTATACAAACTTACAATATAAATCATCTTACAATATCAATCATATAATCAATCTAGCAAATTAAACTCCAATTATTAGATATAACAGTAGTATTTTGTTTCAAATCGAATAATGGTCAGATAATATCGTATCCCAATGCTACCATACTTATTGTTTAAGCTAGAAAATATGGGTAAATAAAGCAGCCTCTCATATCATAAACTCAATTGTGATCCTTAACGCCCATAATGATAGGTATATATAATAAAGTTCCACAAGGTATCTAAGACCTTCCTTTTCTTGGTTTTAAATCTAAAATCAAAAGTTTATTATTAAATAAATCTTATCATAACGTTCAATGTTTTTAGTGGATCGAAATATGAGGAAGTTAAGTTGTTGAATTATTTGCAGGATTTATATTAAAATGTACATCACCTAAGATTGATATATTTTTTATGAAAAGGACAACTGTTGAGTTTCTGGCCGGCTCTTCTCAACAGAGCAGCATTCCGAGCCGGTGGTAGCTTACTTACTGACTGACTATACTGAACTTTTTTGTATTGTAACAATTGACGATTCAAAAGTGCGTGTAAATACTTGAATAAAGATATTTTGAATTAAATTTGAATTTGATTTGAAGTCTCCTATGGGTTTCGAAAGTAGACTTCAATACATTTTATTGTGGGCGTTAAGAACCTGAAAAGAGAATTAAACGCTGAACACAATATTGAACATTTTGGCAGCTATATTTGAACAGCTATGATGTTTATGTATAAAAGGCCCGTCCGATTAGATGTGATCCATGCATTCATCCATTGATTGCAACGCCCGACATCGGATGTTGCAAGAATTCATGGGCGGTGCTGAATACTCATTCACAAGAGGTCCTTGGAGGTAGGAGTATACGCCTTTTTTTAAGGTACTCATGTCGTATTAATCTGGAAATATCGGAGTCGAAGGGAGTTCTTTCCACATTCGAGTGGTAGGTGAATGAAAAGTTCTTGAAAACCATCACAGTCGAAGTTCACCATGCATCCAGGTGCGGTAATGTAATTCGGCGGGAAGCATCAGGTTGAATAGTTCTTCGGAACAATCTCCGTTGTAAATGCGGTAGAAGACGCACAGAGAAGCTACGTTTCTACGCAATACCAAAGAGTCCAGCCGTTCGCAGAACACCGGGTCTCCGAAAATCCAAACGGCTTTCCGTTGTACGCGGTCAAATGGTAGAAGCTGATATTGGGGTGATTCAGACTAGAGATGAGAACAGGACTTTTTTGCCATGTGGGCCAGGACAGCATTCCCCTTGTGTAATGGCGGTATACGGCTAGAAAAAGCTGCCCAGAATGGCCTTAGAAAGCGCCAGAATTTACTTGTTCCAGATGGATGCCTAGACAGTTGATCCTCAGTTTTGACGATGTACTTGAATTTTTGCTCTAGCAATTTGCTGTTTGAAAAATCTAGAGGTACGGTTATAATTCCTCTTTAGAACTGGAGAGTTCGGATCCTTAATAACTAACGCATTAGCCCAAGGTTGATACGCCTGCCATTTTCCAGCTGCTGCAGTCCTGAGAGATGCATCAAACCGAGGCCCCGATCTCCTACGAAGTGATGTCACAGATAGTTCCATGTACACATCATCTACTGTCGCAGCGTTGCAGTCACTGGGATCATTGGAAGGGAAACAAATCAGCCCTCAGGGGTAGGATGCAAAAAAGGGTCGCATTCCATCTTAATCGCTGTCTTATAGTGCTAAGCGCTTCGGGACGCAGATCTTGTGCGAGCCGGATATTGTATGGGCACTACCCTCCGTACCAGACAGTGATCAGAGGACTCTAAAGGCTGCTCGACAATGACCTGGTACTTTCCTGGATGTGTAGTTGAAGTTGAACTTATGTTAGCAGAAGATCCAATAAACAGGGTTAGTGGCTGTCAACGTCAGGTAGACGAGTCTGCGTCTTAACCAGCTGAGACAGACAATTTGCCAGAGCAAAGTTAAGTACAGATTTTTTCTTGTAATCGGTGGCTCGTGATGAAGTCTCCGAGGACTAGGAGTCTGTGAAAGCAAATCTTCTCTTGGACGTGGTTCAAGAGTTGTTCCCTTTCTGCATTACCACTATGGGACCTGTAGAGCGAGCGAGAGGCACGCGTAAATTCTGACGTGATTGTTCATGTTCACGCGGCGCTAGAGTACAGACAGGTCCCGACCTTAATAATTTTAAAAGCAGCGGTAGCAGATATCCTCCCTTACGAACACAGATACCCCGGCGTGTGGTATAAAATTATGTTCTAGTTTATACCCGGGGTATGGTAGGTACGCTGTTTCGCTAGTGGACGGCGTTTAGGTTAGACTGCAATCCCCGGATGTTGCAAAAGTGTACATTTTGGGTGGAGCGGGATGCCGCTGTTTGCCCTCAGAAAACTGCGATACTTTGCCCGCCCCAGATAGGACGGGCAGCCTGAGCAAAGTCCGAGAATCATTCCTCCGATTTTGCTCAGAGAGAGTTTCTCCGGCTTCGTCATAGCCGGGACTTTGCATCGTTGATACTTTTTCGAGGCATTACTTTCATGTTTAGCAGGGAGGGGAAGTCGGGCTTCCGGATTCTCTAACTCACTGAAGGAACATAACCAAATGAATTTAGTTACTACTCGTCGATCTTTCGTGAGAGGGTGGTCCTTATCCCGGTTTAGTCAGGCTCTACCCTCTTTATTTGCGAAAGTAGATTTTAATAGCTTTTCGTCGACTACCTATAAAAGCTTTTAATAGATTAAACCAAATTAGGATAGTACGGGGTAATTCCTCTTAAAAGACTCATATACATAAAAAGACTAAATATACATTGCCCTTTCTATTTACGTTTTAAAATATTTTTAGAAAGTAAATAAAAAATCTATAAAATAGACCTTTTTATATATTTTTTACTTTCTGTATAAAATTGGAATAAACTCGACATAGAAAATCTAAAAAAAGTCTTTAGGGGACACCCGGGTTTGAACCGGGGACCTCTCGATCTGCAGTCGAATGCTCTACCACTGAGCTATATCCCCGATATTCGACAAGTTTATTTTTAATATAAGTTTCCTAGCGTAATCAATTATTTAATTTGAAAAAATTCTGTCTTTTAAGTGTCATCTATATATTTTATCACAACTTAATGTCGTAAAATTTGGAACGATATCAGCGTAATAACCTTTGATGTGAAACAATTATCAGAACCAGCCAAAAACCTGCCTTTAACACCCCATGTATTTGAACAAGTAGTTCAAATATGAAGACAGAAAGTATTATATATAGATGACCTGGAGATTCAGTTTGTAATGCTTCAGATCTGTGCCCAGCGGTGGTCATGGTAAAGATATTAATTTTAGTCAGGTGCTGCCGTTGTTAAAGAAATTTCTAATTGAAAATTATGTTCCTGATACATATATATTATGTTGTCATGGAAGCTCTGAGAGGAGAAGCGAAGAAGAAGAAGAAAAAGAGTAGGAAGAGAAGACAAAAAGAGAAAAAGAGTAAAATGGGAAATGTAAACGGGAAATAATATTTTTCAACAGAAAAGGAGTAGTAAAATCGAAACACAAGTATTATTATTAAATACAAATAATATGTTGTTTGAATAAAAATGTTGACTCTTATGAACTACTAGCTGTTCCCACGTTCGTTCATTCGCTAAGAATATGTTTTTTAATTAAAGCAGCCTAGGTTATCTTTATAACATCAGTTATCCGCTAGTAAAAGTCCTGTTATAATCGTCCAGCCGTTTCAGAGATAAGTCAAACGACACAGACAGGCCAAGACCAATTTTAAAAATATTTTTTTCTTATTTAAATACCGTATATACTTTCATATGCATTAAGTGAAAAGGTGTTAATTTGGAATCACAAACAAATACTAAAATTTTCTTTATATGATATATGTTAGGTAAAATACACAACAGTACGAAGGCATAAAAAAATACTCATTTATAGTTTTTTACTTCATAATTAGTTGGAATTGATTAAATATTTTTTGCTCATTTTATTATTAAAGCATTTTTACACGTCTTTCCTCACATTGTCAGAAAAAATCCTATAAAAATATAATAAAGACTGTAAAAAAACTGTCTGTTTAAAACAAAATTCTGATTAAATTTATTTCCTGAAAACCAGTCAGTGTGATAGAGCGTAGTATTCAATCAAAAGTTGTAAAAATATCTCTTTTGAAAGTGTTGGCAAAACTAATATAATTTAATTAGAAATTATAATAATACAAAAATATAGCCACAAATAACGCAATCATAAGTCCAGGTTTAAAATAAGATAACTTAATTTCTCGTACATATTATTTATTTAAGAACTAAGGTCTGGTTTGTTTGAGCATTCGTTTCTAGTTGCCTCTGTCGATGCATTAGTCTGTAGAACTTATCATTAAATGGATCTGTTTTTTTCTCTTTCAAGACTGAATAGAAATGAACTGTCACAGAAATAGTTTATTTTCTTAAATCCGCTTACGATAAAATTTTCAATTGAAAATTAATTCGCTGAGTTTAATATGCAATTTGATCCTTAAAGTTTATCTGTAACTTAAGAAATATATCAGGAACTTAATGTTTTTTATCTGTACGTAATATATTATATAAAAATATTGTAGTATATTTAGTTTTCTGCAACTCACAATAGTCGATTTTTGTATTGGTTTGTTAGTTTTTTATTTTCTGCTTCCCATCATTGAAATGTGTTGATATACGATACTCTATAAAATATTTTAGTTTTCACGGAAAAACACAAAAACAGATTTTAGTCAATAAAACAAACCTGTTGTATGGATTTTGATAAATTGAAAACATTTAGAGTCTCACTGAGAATACAAAACTGACTAAAATTAAAATATAAGTCGGAAGAAAGTGCAGACGAAGTCACTAACAGCTATTATATGGCTGTATTTGGTGGGAACTCGTATGAACCGTCCCGACCGTTATAACACCACTCTATTACAGAACATCAGTGTAAAGTAGTTATTATGGCTATTTTCTTATAGTGATTGAGGAAGTCAGAAGCCCAAATATCTACCTTTCCCTTCTCTCTCCTGGCTTCATTGATTGCTCTCCATTTCTCATTGATTTTAACATATCTGCATCTTTATTTGAAAACATTCCAATCAGGCGGCTCCAATCATCATCTGATATACTCATAGCTCTATTGTACCTGAATAAATCATAAGAAATTCTTGTGATCTTCGTTTAGTCACTTTTTGACCTATTTCTGCTTTAGAACTGAAACCGTTGCCCGTCGGAATGTTGGAAACTAAGTAAACAAAAATTGTAATATTCATGACAAATAAAGTAAAAGTGTAAGTAATTATCTTTTATATAATAATATAATAAAATAACACAAGTAAAACGAAAAAACACATTGACAGATATCGTGCTATCAATAATATCAATATTTTTTTTCTACACCCAATTTTCTATTAATAACAAAAAGACAAAAGTTTTCTAAAAGACTAAACTTTTAGTGTTGTTTTGTTCTATATTCATTATTAATCAATACATACCCGTTCGTGTATCAAATGAAACATGTAACGACAGACAAAAATTTTAATTAAACTACGAACAGTTAACTCGATGCTCCCTTTGTGAATACTTTTTTGTAAAACAGTTCATAAAGTTAATTGAATAATTGACCTCTATTGAACGTTATATAACTTGTGATTGATCGAATTTATGTTTATTATAAATGAAGTGTTAAACATATTATTTTTCAACAATGCGAAACCTCCGTTCTTATTCTAGGTTCTGATTTCCTATTTCCCTCTTCAGTATACTTGAAGGATAACAAAATATTTTCGTCTATTTGAATCTCTCAAAGATTGTAGGAGGATTGTGTTCTTTTCCTACATTAATTTTTAAAAAAGTATATTTCTCCGACCCATATGTTAAACATGGAGTCCAACTTATTGGGTTTTAGTAATAGTTTAAAAAATCTTATTTAATTTTCTGTAACATTCACTTCATTTAGCAGAAAATAGCTTTAATAATCAGAGGTCTTTAGAAATCTCCTGACCTCTTAGTATTCGTTATTGAGTATTAAAATTAAGTTTAAAATATCTCTTTCAACGAAACTTACCTGTTTATAATTGGGTCAGTGTTTTTACACTTTCTAATCCGTTTTCTATAACATCTAATTATATATTGTCATACTAAAGAACTTTTTTTAGAAACATATTAATTCGTCAAAGTTGTATATTATTTTTACACAAAAAGTGCTCTTCGTGAACTACAATATGTAATTTTTTAAAGGAATAACTCACAGACAAATTCAATTAATTTTTATAAAGATGAAATTCTTTGATTTGCGAGCGAATGGAATTATATGGAAACAGTGGATTTTTTTTCTATTGATGTTGAGGATGAGACAGAATTGAATCAATAATTTACCACAAGGAAATAATAAAGTAGTGTATCGAGTTGTAAAGCAAAAAAATTATAGAGAATAAATATTATAAATATGAATAAATTTAAGTAAATTTACTTAATAACAGAAACAAAGAAAACTCAATAAAACTATAGTAACTTAATCAAACTTTGTACATACAAGTTTTCGGTACATTTAGATTTAAAAGTCACTTTATTCGATTTGATTCATAACGATTCTCTCGTAGTCCAATATGCCGTACCCTATATTGGAGTTATTTGAAGATGATTTATATCACAAAGAGTCATAATATATTATTATTATTAGTTTCTATTTCATATCAATTATTGACAGCCAATTCCTCTGTGTTATTCAGAAGGGCTTTTGATGCACGTTTGAAATAAGAGGAGTTCAGGAGTTACTGACCCCATTCAAAACACATTCTATGTTTTTAAAAACTTATTTTGGGTTGTTAGCATTGTATTGTATTTTTATAAGTAATATATGTATGAGACTTCAAATATAAACTTTTATATATTTGTAATAATAAAGGGATTAAACAGAGAAGTATTATAACTTTTATCAAATAAAAGCCAACATTATGTGTATCTTGATACCCTTGGTTTAATACGATTAACTATCTATACACTCGATACTGCCTTACAAGCTTTATTGCAAAGGCAAACTCGTTTCGTATTTCCGATCATGTGAGTAGCAAGAAATAAATAGAATTAAATGTACATTAAGTATGGTTTTTCTTGTACTAGTCTTTGTTATTGTCGTAAATAAACTAGCTTTCAAATACTTATGACTAAAATAAATCATAATAACTTTTTTTTATGAATATTAACTTTTTGTTACCTCGTCCATTTTTGTACATTTTATTATTTTTCTTCTTACTTTTATTGTGTCTAGTCTTAAGTGAGCGTATTCTTAAATAACATTGAAGTATCCTTTTACACTCTTAACTTTAATAGCAAGTAACATTCAAGGAACTGAAATCTTCATTCGTATTCGGTGTAAATATTACTCCTGCCAGCAATACCAATGTCAATAGTTTTAAAAAAGAACGCTTTAGTACTGACGTCACACAGCTAATCGATATGAATACATCGACAAGAATGGTCAGTAAGTTTAGTCTTCCAAAAAGAGTCCTCGTTTATGTTTTTTTTATAGTAAAGAATATTTAATTAAGTTATTTCGTGGCTTCTGAGACGCTCTCACAATAAAATTAAGAATTTTCTGAAATAAATTTAATTGCTGTATAATAGTCGTATTGTCATCTGGACATATTCATTTATTTGGAAACAAACATATTTCGTAATTATAACGTCTAAAATAAAAATGTGATATATCTTGGATTTTAAAATATATAACATTAAATAAAATTCCTCGTTCGACAGGGTCGATCGTGTTAGGTAGATTCCCGTCGGTCGGATCGACAAAGAAAAACTAGCCAGCAGTATTCTACTGGTCATTACGAGTCTTATGACGGGTCACTCTGCATATATTCGGTTAGCGGGGAACCACCCCCCACCCCTATCTCCTAAACGGGGGGTCGCATCAAAAAACTTTTCGCACAAAAAAGTTTTCTCTATTAATTTGTTAATTTTCTAAGATTTTTCCGACGGCAAAATTTTGTCTCCTTCTATGACTTTTTTCGGTTTTTAACTTTCAACCCTCCCAGCCCCTCAACCCCTTGACCGATTTTCCCCGTTCAAGAACTTAACCTTTATTTTGTCCTTAAGAATGTGTATACCGAGTTTGAAAATCCTCCGTCAATATTTGCGACCTGTAGCGTGTCCCAAAGGTTTGCACTTTCACCCCCCCTCCCAGCCCCCCCTTTCACTTTTTCCAAAAAAACAAGATGCTACGTTCGTTTTACTAATTTATCCTATCGACCTGTGAAGTCAGATTTCGCCTACGATGAATTTGGACTGATGGATCATATATACATATATATATAGAGGGATATATAATTTTTTTTTTTCGACGGATTCTCAATCTCCAGTTCATAAACGGCGTAGCGCCCCTACTCTGGGGTCTGGGTCCCGTCATCGCATCGATTGCAATAGGTAGATTCATCTATGGAATCTACCTAAAAGAAATCAATCAAATATAAAATTCTGAGAAGATACATACATCGTATAAGTTTGGATAATAATTTTAGATAATACAGATTTTATTGAAATACTTTCAATAAAAGTTTCGGGATAGTTATTAGCATAATAGCCACTTTTCAATATTTTGTATTGTTGCTTTTTCCCGCGGGTTCCCCTCGCTTAGTTAGTTCGACATTGGTTGGTAAGTCCCATCGGTGTATACGATGTTATGCGCCTGATCGCAATGCGCACATTGTAGAAATATATAATTAAAACAAAAAATATTTTTACATAATGCTATAGGGGTTTTCCTATCTATATATGGTTTAACATTGGTGACAATACATTTTATGAGTAATATATAAGTAATACATTATGTGAGATATACTAATTTTTATGACTATCGGACAAAAGACATTTGAGTTATAGAAAGAGAGATAAACAAAAATGAAATAAATGAGAAGTTCGAATCAGTTGAACATAAGACAATTGTTTATTACAAATGAAAATGTACAGACAGAATCAATGGAGTCATATAGTAGTTAATCATACTAGTAGTAGTTAATTCATACAGTAATTAATCCCATAAAATAAAATAAAATAATAGATTTTCCCTATTTTGTTAAATAGAACTTGTTATTGTGGATTCCAAATCTTAAACCCTTAATTCCAAGTTAAGATAAGAAGAAAAGCTTTCTAAAACTCTTTACTCTTGTGGAACAAAAGTTAAATTATTGTTTAATATTATACTGAGGTCTTTCACTGCAATAACACTATTTGAAATTTAAATTTCCAGTATATATTAAAATATTCTATTTCAATTTATTCTCTCCTTCAGGTAGTTATATTTTTCAAAAAATGTATCTATTGTGACAAGAATCACAATAAATAGAGAGGTTGTTCAATTTATTCACAAGTAAATTGATTTTATAGATCTAAAATTTTTTATTATGTCTGCATAAAGTTTTACTGTTAACAATAAAGTTAACAATGTGAATAATAAATGAATGTAATGATACAGGAGAAGAGGTTTACGTAAGTATAGGTGTAAAGTTTATGAACCCGAAAAAGGTTAATAATTTGCAGTACTTAGTAATGTACTAATATAAGTTCTGGATTCGAGAGCAGATTGCAAAAAGGTAAACATATTAAAATTATCAAAACCGTCTCCGAGATTGTTAAATATAAAATATAAACAGATCGAGATTACAATAATAAGTAATTAGCATGCAGCGAAAGAATTGCATACATAAGCTTAATTATAAAGGATTTCACTTACAAAAAAAAACATAGAAGAGAGATATGAAGAGAAGATAATATTGTTTTTAATATGTATAATTAATACGAAATAAAAATAACAAAGCTTTAACCAGTAAATTAGTTAGGTTCATGTTAGAAAAAATAGTAATAAATTCAATTATTTTTGAATAACACGTTATTTGTTCACACACTGTTATATTTTGTGCAAAGGCACTTTCTAACAGCGATCCTAGAATGATGGTTATAGGCTATATAACAATATAACATATACAAAAAAGCATCGTATATAATATTTATCGTACACATAATAAAAGCAATAAAGAGACTAAAATTATAAATATAATTACAGAATGTAAGCTAGTGAAGTCCTTTTTTATGTCTATCATTCTGATTCGAGGCCACTTTCGAAGTCACTTACGAGTCATGATTGCTACGCATCTAATAGGTGATTTCATGGATTGCTTGAATAATGACTCCATAAAATTCTATCCTTCAATGGTTTTGTCTACATTTTTAAAAGGATGTTATTCTTACTATAAATTTATACTATGGCTTATGTAAAAGCAATTGATAACTTATTAATTTAAAATATTTAAGCTAAGCAACAGAAAATATAATTCGCCTTTCATCCGAATTCTTATCTCCTTACAAAAAAGAAGGAGTAATAATAAAATAATAGTAATAATAAAATAATAAAATAGTAATAAGCTTCAAAATATATAACAATTATAAATGAAAATATATCTGCAAAATGCAAATGGAACATGAATAAATAACTAAATAATATTTCAGTGTGCATTTTGGGTAGACCTCGAAGAATTCGGTCTGCCCATTCATTTGTCCCCTACTTTCGAATTTTGGAAAAATTTCTTCACAGGAGGTCTTCTTATGACCGCCTGAATCCGAAATGACCATTGGTCAAAAAGTTTACATATATATATATATATATATATATATATATGCGTGCGTGCGTCCAGATTCGACTTTTGTCAGCACGATAGCGGCCGCAGTTTCGCTCGGATCGCTTTCAAACTTTGCACAAAAATCAACCATCCAAAAATGAAGGTCAAGTTCGTTAACCAGAGAAATCCGGTCACAGGGGGCGCTAGGGCCTCACTTTTTCTGATTTCAGTTTTTCGACCATAACTTTGTCCCTATACAAAGGAGATCAATCGCGTTCATATTATATGATGTTTTTGATAAATACCTATAACTAATGTAGATAAACCGAAAACCTAACTTCAATAACTTAGGGGTGGGGGTATAAAAACCGAAAATTTTTGGAAAAAAAATCATAACTTATTTCTGGTAAATATTCTTGCATCACAAGTATTTTTAATAAAAAGGTTATTTTTTACTCTAAATTTAGGTACCAAAAAATTTTCCGTAAAAGGTACCGTTTCCGAGAAAAAAAATAAAAACCACTTTTAGCTTGAAAATTTAAGGTAGGTAAAACCACGGCAACTTTTTTCTGGTAAACATTCCCTCCTCGCGAATATTTTTAATAGAAAGGTTATTTTTTACTCTAAATTTAAGTATCAAAAGTATTTCCAAAAAGATACTTTTTCCGAGAAAAAAAATAAAAACTGCTTTTTGCTAATTTTTGATGTAAACATCATGTGTTATTCTTAGGTAGTGAGTTATATTTTAAACGAGTTACACACGAGGTCTACCCACGCGTGTCCTCCTGCGGGCACGGATTTTTTATTCTGTCGTGTCCTCCGTGAGGTTCAATAACTTTCTAATTTTACTTGAGGTTATGAGATTTAACATACAGCTTCAGCACACAATTATCCTTTGTAACTTTTATCACTAGGGGTACCTAAAATAGCGCTTAAAAATTGATCATAATTTATTATTATCGACGCTGACTTGAGTCAGCGTCGATAATTAAAAAGATTGATCTTTACCTATAAAGATTTAAAATATTCATCCAATCTATTTATAAGTACAAATAATTTACTAATGAATTGATTCATTTGTAAGTAAAGCTCCATATCGTTAATTTTAGACTCGAAAAATAGTTTGATGAAGTTTGGTTCGTTAGTATTTGAATAATGTTGAAAATAATTGAAACAAACTTACAATCAAATATTATTGATTAAGCAATTTATTTGCCTATTGATCGTATTTTACAGATACCAGAATAAGTACACAATTCCTTTTAAGCTCTTCAGCCCGAAATGGAAAATATTTATTCAGCCTCACAAAGGCAGTGCCGTGTGGGTTGTAGCAGTCTGATGAGACTCAAAATGGGTGTTATTAGCTAATTTGATTATGAACCATGAATTAGCTTACCTACCGTAAATAAAGCAATATTTAAACTCTACTAATATATGAAAATATGTATATTGTTAAGCTATTATGGTATTGTGAAAAAAACTTTTGATGATGGATATAACACTGTTGGATTTGCTCTTTCTAACTATATGTTATCACTAGCTGTCATAAATTACTATTTATCAATCAACTTGTCTTAGAGTCTTGATGATATATTCTTTAATAAGTTCTTGAGAAATTGGAATTAAAATTCCTTGTTATAAAAGGTTCCATTATTTTGTACCGCTTAAGAAATAAATGTGCGATTATTAAATATAAGAGTAGCATTTCGTTTCAAATAGCATAACGGGGCAGTTTTATCCCAATGCTATCGTATTCGCTATTACTCGTATATCTACAAAATACCGGTAAATAATGCAGCCGCAGGTTGTATTCAAGGCGAATACCAAACAGGCACCGACATGTCGAGACAGGAACGCATGCATTTCTCTTGCTATTAAGATATATATATAAATCTAAAGGTGAATTCCTACATATGAATGTATGTACATGTATTTAATATTTTAAATTACTATGTGAATTGCTCTTTACATTTTTTAAGAAGTTAATATGTCAGAGACAATATTAATTTCTGTAATTTTATTTTTTTATGAAATACAGATTGGTAAAATAAAAATAAGTTAAATTAATATATATTTTAAGTTGTGACATGTGGACAGATATCCACTTGGGTGCATTTTTTTCTTTATTTATTTTGCAATATTTTTACAAAAAATTTAAAACAAATAAAAAAATATTTTACAAAACCTAAGAAGAATTATAGTATATATTACAAAATATATTTGATCTTAGAAACATCGAGAAGCATTCATACGGCGTACAAATTGGATTACCTTTTATCCTTATCTCGAGAATAATATCAAGGATTCCTTCGAGATCTTTGTATTTCTGCTGCATCACCGTTTGTTTTATATTATATTTATACTGCTCGCAGTGCCGCAGCACTGATGGCTATAAAAGGTTTTTTGTATCATGAAAACAGGATGGAAGAAGAAGTATCAAACTTTGATTACAAGCAAATATATTTAAAATAGAAGTCCAAAATTTCCCTGTTATTGTGTTACAAATTTGTCTTAGTTACTTTATATAGGTTTGACAAGTCTAAACATTTTGCACATTGAATAGATGAAAGTGTGACTAATAATTACATATTGTAGCATTTATTATGCGGGCTTTTATTTATACCAAAAATATTAAGATTAATCAATATTTGCAATGTAAATTTTACGAAGGTATATATATTTCAAAGTAAATAAATAATTAGTGTTCTTATCACTTCTTTCTAGATAGTTTCTATATTTATTATTTCTGGATCTTTTTTACAATCAAAGCTATCAAACATCAATTAAAACACAAACAAAAGTAACATTTTTGTATACTTTTCGTTGCTATAAAGTTTGAAACGATCGATTTTTTTTAAGTGACAATATTTCAAACATGCAGAAATTGTTATATGTTTATTAATATGAAATCGCATTGTGAAGTTAGAGACTTAGTGAAGGGAATGCTGGCGTTATTAAATTACTTTCAAATTGTACTTCTGTTAAATGTCCTAACTTAACATACAGGATACAATTTAGGATACAATTGTCTTCTGTCACAAACGATGTTGCCAATTTCAGACGTGTGATTGCTGCATTTAACCGTCATGTGTTAACTAGTATCTATTAGGCTTTCCGGCAACGTTTTATCGTAATGACGAATTTCAAGTTTCTGAAACACTTGGAAGAAGTTTATAATTTTGGTCTATGAACCAGTAAATGATTTTTTTTTACAACATCAATAACTCCGTAATTGTAGGAGTTAAATTAATGGCAGAGGAGTTTGCGTAGGGTGCAAAATTTGGGTGTTTTAGGGTCAAAGGTTGACAGGTATACTAAGTCATCATTTATTTAATCTTTTTGTATTCTTGTAACTCTATTTTTCAAAAGTTTTACATCTGACGAATAGCCTTAGTAGAAGGCACAACCTGAAGAAAAAAAAACTGTGGATCTTCGTGTGGTGGCGGAACATCAATAGTTAAGGTGAGTTATAAGTACGGTCACTGGCAAGGGCATTAATAAGCTCTTTAATGAGGTGTTAAGTGACCACGTTGAGGTGGTAGAAATCGTAGTGCGTTACATAAAGATCAACGAAACTGGACGTTTGAGAGCACAACTCTCGCAAGCACGACAAATTTCAGGCTCATATTACGCATGAGGTATTTCCTCAATTTAGTTCGATTTCGGGTCTACTTGAGTCGACTAAACTCTGGCCGAGCCAATCCAATCAAATACAAACGTAAGTTACATATGATTAAAAAAACATTTATAACTTAAATAGACAAGGCGTGTCAGCGGTCGTAATATTCTCAGGCTGTGATATTAAATTTGCTCAATCAAAAGATATTCTGGGATAATAAAAACTCAAATTGTCAATTGAAAATTATAATGAGTATTCGAGAGCCAACAAAAGAGTAAAATAAAAAATAAAGACAAGCATTAAATTGACGTCATAAAAACTTAGGTCTTAACTTTATGAATATTATACTTGGTTCAACATCCAGTTTACCTTTTATTATAAGTAGATGTAACAGACGTTAAAATATATATATTTTTTTGTATAATAGTATTAAAAGTATATTTTGAAATGTTAAAACTATATTCATGAAACTTAGCAAATATTATATTGAAAAATCCTAATAGTAGGAAATACAGTGCAGCTATCCTTAATTAATTTATATACGACTTCATGTATTGATCAATTATCCCATTACTTAGTACTTACAAATTTGTACATAATTCTGTGTTACATGCAATAAACGACTTTATTACATTATATTTTCTTGTTAAAAATAAAAATATCGAATGCCATTGTGCTCCTACAATTCATACGAATACAATACGAATTCAACTACTTGTTACTGCTAGTTACCAACTTTGAAGGGAATTTGTAGGATGTTATCTAAATATCATTTTAATCTCTAATAGTAGATCAGTTATTAATTTCGGAAGATACTTTGTGATGATAACAGAATGAGGGTTAACTAGTACACGTTCTATTTCTGTTTTCCCAAACGTACGTTTACTTTTGTGGTAAAAAAAATTATGCCTTTGTATATAACTCAGTCATTTTATTAAATAATAGATGATATTCATAATGTTTCATAAAACAATACGAAATTATTTCCAAAACGAACTTTTTTTTGTCTAATAGAGGAGAAAGACTCACGGCAATTATGGTATGAAGAGCCTATTTTAGTCAAACTTTATTTCTATTATTACCTTCATAAGGCTTTTCTACGCCAAACGTCAAATACTTTAATAATGATATTTGGAACTTATTTTATATTTTGTAATTAAAAAGTGTTTGTTATTCTTTATAATAATTGAGGTATTCTTTGAAAATGATTCAATAGTATTCAGTATACTTGAAAGTACCATAATATACTAGGCAAATTATTGAAATCAAATAATTTTAATACGAAATAAAACGATCAAACTTTGCTATTGCAATTAATTATGAAATGTATCTGTATATTTTATCAAAATTTAAGGTCTTCAAGTATGGAATGATCTCAGCTCTTTAATAAAGATAAAAAAAATGGAATTATGAAAGTGTAATGCCCTTTGATATGAAACAAAAATTGGTATCAGAATCTGAAGCAGAGACTTCAAATTTCCTTTTACGTAATGAATACAAATATAAAGACCGTCACCATAAAGATTATCTAGAGATTGCCTTTCTAGTGCATCCAGTGCCCTTCGTTGGTTGAAGCACTGGCATTAAGTTTGATCAGGTACTGCCATTAAAAATGAAATTCTAATTGGATTTTTTAGCATTATATTGTTATTGATGCTTTGAGAGAAGATGAGGAAATCGAAGGAAACGGAGAAGGCAGAGAAGGAGAATAATGAGAAAAATATATGAGAATATACCGTTATTGATATTTTCCAATCCAAAATGAGATTTACAATTGAAATTTAATATTTTTTAGAAATTTAAGTTACTTTCTTAGTGGTTGAATTGTAAAATTTTACGGTTGATTTTTTTGGGTTCCGTGCCTGAATAAGAAAAAACAGAACTCTTATAAGATCACTTTGTCGTACGTCTTTTCGTCCGTCCCGTCAATCTCCCTTTAATTTTTTGGAATGCGTGAAAAAATTTAAATGGTATACTAAGGTCTACAGTCCCTTGAATTGTGAAAAAAATAAAACTTTTAAATTAACGTAAAATGCGTAACGTAATACGGCCATTAATGGCACAAAGAACGTTTTTTTCGTCCAAGGGAAACAGAATTGATAGAGTACTTTCTGTGGTTCTGGATCACTTAACAACATCTATTAAATTTTGCAAATAACATTGTCTTACAGTAAAAGTTCAAGGACAAATTTTAAAACTATACATTTCAAATGAAATCTGAAAAATAGTCTTATGAGGTCGAATTTAAAATTCTTTCTCTCCCTTATCTCCGAGGTCTGAGAAACAAAAAATGTAAATTATTTCAGTTAACAGAACCTTTAGGGGAATCCTCGGTGGGCGAGTCCAACCGTATTAGACCGGTTTTTATTTATTTATTATCTTTAGATATGTTTAATTTAATAGTAATTATACTGAATCTTTGTATATTATTAAAATAATATTGCTGTATTAAGTATTACGTAGATTATATACTCTGAAACAAAGTTTTTCCTGTTTGCTTACATTATATAAGTATATTCATCCCAGTATCCCAGTCCAAAGAGACTGAGGCAATATTGTAATTTTTAAGGGAAAAAAATAATTATACAATAACTATCCAATAAAATCACCTGATGTATTATAATAAAATTGATTGAGAATTTAGTTTAGCCGAATCAAATAAAGGATATTTAAAATTTTCGCGGAAATGATACTCGATACTCGAAATTTGATATATGATTTAAAAGAAACGTTGGAAGGGAAAAAGAGAAAGTCAAATAGAGCATGCTTTGATGCAAAAATGTTTCTAAAAATAATAATAAAACCTTGCTACTTCCTCTCCTTGATTATGCAGACATATACGATCTAGATGCTATACATGAGCTACTTTACAAACTAGATCGACTTCAAAACTTGTGTATAAGTTTTATATATGGATTGCGTAAATATGTTCATATCATATCAGATTACCGATGTCAATTAAAGTGGCTACTAAATCTTCTCGCCGGAGTATGCATAACTAATCCTTCTAATATAATTTAAACTCTGCATTGAATGATCTTAGTGAACGGTTAAGAATGTCAATTAGCAAATCACAGCCCATTGCGTTCATGTGGGCCCTTAAAACTGCTTAACATTTTTAACAGCATATTTTATTCACGCTCCTTGACAGTGCAAGCAGTGCGGCTATGGAACTCACTACCTGACGAGTTCTACAAATGCACGAATGTTAAATCTTTTACATATAAATTAAAACAGTAATTTTACTCATATCCTTGATAAATATATATAAAAAATAAAATATTACTATTATTATTTTTCTTATTTTAATGTACCTAAGTGGGTCGGCTTACGTCAATTACAGTGAACTTACACTCAGGGATAGCTGGAAGAGATCTTTTCAAGAGATAAGCTATCTCATGTTCATAACTTATAGTTTAAGTATGTTATATTTGAATAAAATATAACAAAATAAAAATAATATTGATTTTCCTTAACTATAATTGCAATTAAACAAGAATAACAACATTCTATATAATACTTGCTGATATTTACTAAGGGTTAGAATTAGCTATGCTCTTAACCGTTTGGGAGACCTTTTTTTGTATTTAGTTGTATCCAGAATGCGACGACATAATTAGCTAAAAATTTTCTCATGTCTGTTGAGCCGAACGCTGATGTTATAGCAAAAACAGATTGAAAAAATGTATAATCATTCAAAAGTTATCAAGAAAAGAAGAAAGGAGAGAGGTCAGCTCAACACCCGCCGCGCATGGTTGGCGGATCCTAGTATTTTTAACTGTTATAAAGTATACAAACTGCGACACTTTAAAATTATAATTCAGTTTTCGAATAATATTTGCTGCTTCAGAACTGAAAACGTGATCGTCAGAGTGGTGGGTAAGCAAACATAAATATGACAGAATACGAATAAATTCAACTTAATATATGTTACTAAAAACTTACTAAAATATAAACTGTCTTTGTGTACGTATTTAACTGTAAATGGTCATTAATTAATAAATTAACTACAATAGTTTAAATTTAGTATATGTTAATATCGTTTGTTTATTCAAATAACAATAACCACTTATATATATATATACTCAACCATGTAATTATTCACATTCAGTTTGATCATAAATACGAAACGGAATGAAAAGGCCAAAATAGACTTTAGCCACCTGTCATATTCCAAATATTGCGACTATTTGTTTGAACTGTAGCAGTATTAATCTGTATAAATTAATAAGACACATTACAAAATATCAAAATTTACTTTACACGTAATTGTGATATGGGCGACAGAAAATAGTTTTCTCTCTCTACGTTTTAAATATTCAGTATTTATATTAATGATTAATCGACGACATCATCTGATATGGGTTTGGAGTGTTAAAACGGACTGTGAAGTTAAAAAAAAGTTATGATGAGCATTCACCCAATTAGTGACTGAATTGAATGGTACACTATTACGAAATTTAAATCACCCATTTCATTCTTCACGTATGATTTTCTAAACATAAAGCCTTGTTTTATGTTCAGTGGAGGGCAGACGAGCGTGTGGGTTACAGATAATACGTGATCACCACTACCCACGAACTCTTGCAGCATCTGAGGATTAACGAGGGCGTTACTGGCCTTAGAGGAGGGAATAAACGCTTTCACGAAGGTACCCATGTCGTATTGATTCCAGAAGGAAGTTTATTCCACATCTTAATATAAGTATATGAGAAGAAAATATAAAATAATAGATCGCCACATATCCAGGTGGTACGGATGGTATTGTAGGTGACGTACAGTTCGGTGATATAATTTGGCGGCAGGCATAGATTAAATAGCTCTTCCGAATATTCCTAAGCGATAGAATACGTACAAAGAGGCCATGTCTCGGCGCAAAAGCCAGAGAGTCCAACTGTTCACAGAGTATCAAATCTCCGACAGTCCGAACGGCTCCCCGTTGTACGCGATCATAGGGTAGAAGCTAATATTTTGGAGTCTTTGGATAGGCTGGAAAAACTGCCTCACTCTATTGATCTTTCTCTTTTTCATCGAGGCATATTGACAATCGCTCGAATTGTCGGGGCTCAGTATTCTGATAATTGTTGAGGCATTAAAGGAGTGCTCTCAAAGAGCGGTGATACGAAAAATGGGGTTTTTTCGTGGTAAACGCTTAAACTTGTATCTTTTGTGTATTAAACCAAACGATGTTCAGTTCACCGTGTTCTGAGATCAGGGAGGTCTCTAACGACCATGGCAAAAGCCACTTTGCCGATCATCAATTACTTTCGATCCACAAAATACGTTAGGAGCTGAAAATCTGGAGGCGCGATTATACTTAAACTTCAGAACTCTAGAGTTCGGATCCTTAGCGACTAACCCATTATTTCAAGCTTAATACCGCTGCCGTTTGCTGGCTGCTGCAGTCCTAACAGATTCATCAAATCAAGACCGCGTCTTGTAGACAAAACCATTAATTTATATAATGTATTAGGTATTAGTTTTCAAGACAATATATATTATAAAACATACATGTTATATACTTTATTCTAATAGCTTTCCTCAATAACTCTATTTCGTCTATTCAAGTTGGAATTCTAATTTTAAATATATTTACAAGGAATAGTATCTTCTACATTCCTTTCATTACCACCAATGTATGATATTTAACGATTATTTCATAATAATATTTCATTTTTCTATCCTTGCTTGTTTCTCTAAAATCTAAATTTTTATCTCTCTTGGAATGGGAAAACAATTGAGCTTATGTTGCGAAAACTCATTAAAAACGTGACCGCATTCTTTAACTGGACAATACAATTCGTATGATTAAACTCAAAAAAAAAGTAGCTACAAGATTAATCACAATAATTCTCACTGGTATATATAACACTTATATTAAGTAGAAATCATTAAAAACAAAATATTTCGAGATGGTATTACAACTATTTTCCTTAATTCGAAGTGAATGCGACGGAGCGTGAACTTCATCAAAACTTACAGAGAGATCTCTTTTTGAGCGTCTTAAGAGTAATAGCATAGCATAACTAATTAATTATTACTATAAAGCAAATTTGTCGCTAGATTATTTTTAAAATAAATTATATTTATATAGTACAAAATCAAGTGTAATTTAAAATTATTTTAAACTTTAACTTAAGTTTTTGCACTCTACTTTTAAAACAAGGACAATTAATATTGTCATCTAAAATAATTTTAAAACCATCTATCAACAAAGAATATAACAATTTCATATAACTTAATTTTAATTTATCAACTAAGCAAATTTTATTCGTACTTCGTTTCGGTAACAGATGTTATCAGATCTTATTTTGGATTTAAATAGTAAATTTAAGTTGAGAGCAGTTTTTAGTGACTAAGAATTTAAATTTTAAGTAACGAATTAGTGGTTTTTATTCTATACTTGATTGTCATCTCACGTGACTATTAGAACACTTTTATAGTAATAAGGAAAAGACAAAAAAATCCACAAAAATAGTCTTGGTTTTGCTTTGTTTTATATTTATTATTAATATTCAATATTCATTCGTGTATCAAATGATACAAGTAACGTCTGGCAATAACTTTAATTAAACTACGAACATTAACTCGACACTCCTTTTGTATATTTTGTTTGTAAAATAGTTCTTAAAATAATTGATAGTTTTGGCATGTCATAGAATCAAAATTTAGCTGAATATTGTTATATTAATATTTTACATGTTAATAAATTATAGATACTTAATAAAAAGTTACGGGTATATATCCTTATTTTTCAACCATTCAACAATGCAAAACTTAGAAGAATTAAGGTAAGGTGAGAATTTATCATATCTTCTTACTTTTAAGATTAAAGATAAGATAATATTTGCGTCTTTTTATATTTAGACTTGTAGAAGCGAAAATATATTAGTAAATATACAATAAAATAGAAACAATCTATGTAGGTACCTTATCTAAATGAGAAAAAGAAAGAATCTCCGTAGTCGTATGAAGCTAACTAACTACATAGTAGTTCGTAGTGATGTAAGTATATAATACAATTTAATAGAATCGATCTGAAAACTTTATTTAAAAAAACTGGTGTTACTATATCATTCTTATCGAATTATCGATATTTTATTGAATTATGTCATATTAAAGTATGATAAGAGTAATTTATAAGAAGTTAGTTAAAAGAACTTCTTTCATATACACCTACAAAACTTTTTATTAACACCTAATTTAATATATATTGTAAAGATGCTGGGTAATTACGTAACATTTATAGTAGTGTTATATAACCATTTACAAAAAATAATTTATTTTGATGCAAAATATTAAATTTTTTTTACCTTAAATAATAAGTGTACTCTACAAGAAAAATAGTGGCAACCCTAGTTGTAACGTAATATAGGTTTCTATATTGTGATTTCCAATGACGCTCTTCACCTTCTGTAGTACAGAAGGTTGTTTGATAGTAAGGAGTATCCAGGCCACGCCTGCCCCCGAAACAAAACTTTATTTGCTTATTTACATGTGTTATATATTTTAAAAACTTTCAACTGGATCTCTAGGGATAAGTAATGTTTACATATTGCTATATTTTATGTAAACGTAATAACATTTATATAACCTATAACCATCATCAATAAAATGATTATCAAATAAAAAGTGTCTTCATAATCTTTCTTATGTTTAGAGGTAAAAAATTTTAATACAAAAAAATGTGTTCAAAATATATAATTAAATACAAACAATAAGAAAACAAAGAGACTAAATTTATATGGGAAATATAATACCGGCGATGTTCTGCGCATGGTATTGAATGACTCAAAATGTTCACTTGATTTGCGAAAACAAAAAAGAAGACCTCCATGAAGTCCTTTTTATATCTATCATTCGGATTCGAGGTCACTTTCGAAATCACTTTCTGGTCATAATTGCTGTGCATCAAACAGGTAATTTCATGGGTTGCTTGAATAATGGCTCCATCAATTCTAATACTTCATTGATTTTGACCAAATTTTAAAAGAACTTTTTTCAGACTAGCAAGTTATAGTTTATTGTTTACGGTATGTTGTGTGGGTATGATACTTATTGCTGTTCGCTAAGTATACTGCTCGTAAAGTTACACAAGATATCTTATTATATCCATTTTTTAGTTTTAAATTTAAAATCAAAAGTTTACTATTAAATAAATCTTATTATAACGTTCAAGAGTTTTTAGTGGATCGAAATATGTGGAACTCAAGTTGTTGAATCATTTGCAGGATTTATATTATAATGTACATCACCTAAGATTGTTATATTTCTTTTGAAAAGAGCAACTGTTGAGTTTCTGGCTGGCTCTTCTCAATAGAGCAGCATTTCGAGCCGGTGGTAGCTTACTTACGGACTGACTACACTGACCTTTTTTGTATTCTAATAATTGATGATTCAAAAGTGCGTGGAAATGCCTACTTGAATAAAGATATTTTGAATTTGAATTTGAATTTATGTTTGTATATACATCATATGCGGGCAACCTTAATATACTCTTAAGAGTAATCATATTTTTGAGGATATAACAAATTATATTAAAAGAATAACCAATATTTTAATTAATATTATAATATTATATTAATCACATATTATAATTGTAAAAGTTCTATGTCAGATACATGCAAAGGAAGGATAAAGGATCTTCTAGGTTCTTCGTCTTCATTAAACAAGGTTTTTTATTTACATAAATGTGATTGGTTATTTCCTTTATTTAAAATAAAATGAATAACGCAAACTAACCCTCCAATTAATCTAACTATTTCTCACTTTTCTTATCTCCATACAAAAAAGTAGGCTTAAAATATTATAATTTTAACAATTTATAAATTTTAAATGACTAAATTTACGGTTGCAAAATGCAAGCAAACAAAATGGTAACATAAATTCGAGTAGTGGGCGTATCTCTTGTGTCTATCAAGTATACATTATATTAATTCAATTTTATGTCAATTTACTTAATATTTATACATTAATTGAATATAGTTCGTGGGCATGTCATAATAAATAATCAAAAATACTTAACATATATACATAAGTATAAATTTAGATACTTAGTTACTTATCAAAAATGTGACCTTAAATTAATGAGGATTCATCGATCCTGATCAAAGTTTTGATTGTTAAGATTTAAATTATAATCCGTTTTCTGAATTATGATTGCTAATAATCCTGTGGATGATTGATTTATAAGAAGCTCAATAAGGGAAATTTTAATCACTGATTATAGATCGAACTAAATTCGGTCTGTTAGTCTACATAAAGAGATTTGAATACACATAGATAATAATTTTACAACCCAATAAGTTTGAACAGTTGCAAAACATTTTAAAAATAATCAATACATACAATTATAATACAAGTTTTCTAACAAACCTGTTAAGCAATCTCCCTGATTATTGGTCATATTGTATAGATACCCTTTAATCTCACGTTTACTGAACGGGAATCATTTGATCTCCCTCACAAAGGCAGTGTTATCGATGTCTGATTAGAGAAGTAATGGATGTAATAATCCAATTCGAATATCAATTATTGTTTAATGACCAGTTAAAAATGTATTAAAAAATTAAAATAAGATTATATGGGATTTTTACTAACATCAATAAATTTACTGTTGGTATTGGACAGTTGTTTATTTTCCAGATTCATTTCGCTTTTTCTAATTATTGTGTCACTCGTTCTAGTAAATTACTTCAATTTATCAAGAAACTTGTCTTAGGGACTTGGTGATATATTTTCTTACAAGTCCTCGAGAAGTAATGATTAACATTCTTTCTTACAGGAGGTTTGAATAGCTTTTTTAATGCTTAACTAAAGAAGTTATAACATTTCAAACACAATATATAATATCCAAGGAAATTTATAATTTAAATCACGCAAAGTAAATTAACCTCCTATCTATCGTTAAGTATAACAGGAATATTTCGCTTTAAGCTGAATAATGGTCAGATATTATCGTATCCCAATTCTGTTGCATTTAATGTTATAGCTATAAAATATAGGTAAATAAAATAGCCGCAGGTTGCACTGTATTCAATATGGATACCAAACAGAAACCTACACGTTCAGACAGGAACGAATATATTCCTCTTGTTACCGGAGATATGTCAATATATATATCCAAATATACATTGGGGATTGGCGTTTAGATTTTTTAAGATGTCTTGGGGTAGATATTCTTTTTTTGTTTTGTTTACAAATAAGTATATTTCAGCAAAACCTTAAATGAATTTAAATATTCGTATACATATTGTTTATTAATTATATTTATTTTAAAATTTATAATTATTTATTATTTTAAAAACTTTAACAATCATGATTTTATAGAAATATAAATTAAATAAAAAGTATTTTTACGCGAGTTTGTAATTACTACAGGTGTGTGCCTATAGTACTTATAATACTTTATTTTACTTTACTTTAGCTTCACGCCATGTCCCTTGCGGGGTAGCCAGAGACGACTGAGCGCCAAACGCTACGGTCCCTGCATACCTCTTTCGCCTCGGCCACAGACATCAACCTCTTCATACATGCCCTCCGGAGGGTCTTCATGCTTTTTACGTGACCTTCCTTCAGTATCTTAGATACCGTGCTTTCGAAGGTCACTCGAGGCCTCCCCCTGTCTCTCTTACCGCTCACTTTTCCTGCATAAATCTTTTTAACCATTCTTTCATCACTCATTCGTTCGACGTGCCCAAACCACCTGAGCACGTTCTTCTTCATTCTCACTGTAACATCTTCACTAGTACCTGCCATTCTGTGGATCTCTTCATTGCGGATTCGGTCAGCTAGGTTGACTCCGCATATTCTGCGAAGAGATCGCATCTCCACAGCATTCATCTTTCTTACATTCTTCTTCTGTGTTATACTGTGTTCGACGCTGTAATACGTTTGGCTGCCGTATAGCAACACGTCGGTAGCAAAACCGCATTGTGTACAGCCGTGCACAAACGTGCAGCTATGCTGACGTTTCGCCGTCTCAAAAATGCAGCCAGAGCACCGTTGACCCTGTTATCGGCAGCAATACGCCTTTCCACATCCATTTCGTATCTTCCGTCTCTGCTAAATATACTTCCCAAATATACCATGTCATTTACTTGTTCTATTATCTTACCATTCACGTTGATCTTACATTCTGTTCTTTCTTCATTTCTTTCAAATATCAGAACCTTCGTCTTATCTGCATTCAGGTTTAGACCATTATTTTCACACCCATCTTTCAGAGTGGTGACCAATGCCTGCAAATCGTATTCTGATGATGCAATGAGCACTGCATCATCTGCGTATAGCAAGCAATTGACTTTAAGGTCACCTACTTTCACTCCCATATCACTGTCATTCACGCCTTGGAGACAACTATCCAAATACAAATTGAACAACCAAGCTGACATAGCGCAACCTTGCTTAACACCCGATTGGATGTCAAACCAGGGCGACATGTCAGCTCCTACTCGCACACAGGCTGAGTGATCTCTGTAAAGAGATTGTAGCAAGGGTCCGCTCACATTGTATCGGGGCAGTATCTCCCATATCTTCTTTCTCACAACCCTGTCAAACGCCTTTTCCAAATCCACAAAAGCACAGAAAACCTTTTGGTTTAGCGCCAAAAACTTTTCCAAAACTTTTCATGCGGAGGGAAAAAATCTGATCTATACACCCTCTTCCAGGTCTAAAACCTCCTTGGGCCTCCCACAACAGCCTTTCAGATCTCTCTTGCATTCTTCTGGCTAATATTTTAGCATAAACCTTACCGCCCAAGCTAATCAAACTGATAGCCCTATTGTCCTTGCCCAGTCTATCTGTGAACCTTTGCCTTTATACAAAGGTACGATGACTGCACTTCGCCAATCGTCTGGGACCTCCCCCGATTTCCAGCATAAATTGCACAAAAAGCAGAAAAAGTCCTAGACGCGTTTATCTTTATTGTGTCTGAATAATTGTGCCAGCTGTACCGATGTTAATAGTTTTTAAGAAGAACGCTTTCCGAGTGACAAATCAGTGAAATAAAGTCACCTCGGAGTCTCTAAATCAATTTCTGAAGCTTAGTAATATAGTCAGTTACACCGCATCAATGACATTGATAACTGTCGATTAACTATCAATATTTATTTTAATTTGCTGGCATTGATTGCACTCCCTCACAGATACGTAAGTAAATTGTTTTTGCCCTGTGTTGTTCACCTTATAAAAGAAAAGTATTGTTTTTGTTTTAATATTGTTTTTGTAACTGTACAACTGATACTGTTCGGAATGATATCAAGTACTGACTTGATATAATTCTGAACCAGTTGGAAGATTTAGGACAATAGTTTAAAGATTTTCTCAAATCAAAGTTCCAAAGTTACAGCTAAAAAACTGCGAAAAATATAACGCGCCTGTTTGATATCTCCTAGGTGGTGTGGAAATTCAAACACAATGTTTGATCACTTTCGCCGTCCGTCGCGAAGCACGGGAAACCTGCTAGTCTTTGAATATAATATTTGACATGTTATGTTAATGTTAAGTTATATTAATATTTGAGCGAATTTTATAAATTAGAATTGAAAACAAAAAAAAACTATGTTATTACTAAAATTGTTAATATAAATATTTATAATATGTTCTATTATATGCATTGATATTATTATAGGGATAGAACAAATTTATACCGATAAATACACGAATAATGGTAAATCGTTAATTGCCAGAGGGGACGAGGCCATTGTCATCCTTTGTCACTTTAATTTTATGTTTTTTTAACAGGCCTCTACTCTATTCCTTCATGAGAACGAAGTCTCGGGCAATAGCTTGTAGCAAGAGTAAGCTTTATGGTAAATGAGACTTCGCTCAGGCGTATTTTCAATCAGTCACGCCACAGGTAACAATAACTTGAATTTAATTAAACTCCAAAGAACATTCAACACGAATAGTGTAAATACATTGAGCTTTTGTTCTTTGTGAAATATGTCTTAACATACTGCATATATTACATATGTATTTTTTACTTTATTCTAATCGCCCTACATATATTATTCTGAGGTCAGAAAGAATGGTATCTTCTACCCTCTTTTCATAAACACAAGTTAATAATTATTTTATAATAATATGTCTCGTCTAAATCCTTCTTTGTTCTCTAAAATCATTTCTCTTAAATCATCTTCTTTCTTGGAATGACAAATCAATTGCACTTATGGTGCAGAAGTTCATTGAAGAAGAAATAAGCCAGAAATACATTCAAATACAAATAAAATACTTCGAGAAGGCATAACAACTTTCCGTAATTCGAAGTAAATGCGACGTAGCGTAACCTTCATAAAAACTTACAGAAAGATCTCTTTGGGGGCGTCTTAAGAGCTATAAATTGCCTTAATTAATTAAATTTCTATAATGGACAAAAACTTTGTCGGTAGATTATTTTTTAAATATATTAAATTTTATATACTAACTTAATATCTCGGTCTTTAGTTTATATTACAACCACGTTAAACTTTAAGTTAAGTTCTTAAACTTTATTTGTGAAACAAGAACAATCAATAACATTATAATATAAAATTTTAATACCATCTACAAAAATATGGGCGATTTCATATAATTTAAATTTAATTTATTATGAAAAAAAAAATGTAATTCCTTCGCTCGTTTCCGTTAACATTTATCATTTTCTTAATTTCTGTAAAATATTTCTGTCAAAAAAATACAACTATTTCTTTATATATGTAAACATATAACAAATGTTAAAACAAATGCATTTAATATCTTCACTGTAAGACACGCTTTGCCACAGACAGACTTCAACGAATCAACAACAAGTTAACAACCAACATAATAAAGATAAACCTATATCATATTCTATTTATATTGAGTTTATAATTATATTAGTAGTATGCTATGTAATAACAGAGAGACGAAGCTTCTTAGTATTCAATGGATTCACCGTGCGGGTGCCGGGCTCATCGCGTTGCAAGAAGGGGAGCACAAACAATGCCTGGGACTTGCGACCCAGGTGTAGGATTAAGGGGCCCCTTTACTATGCGCATACACGCTCACCTTCACTGTTCACGCTCCTCTCCGTACCTAACCAAATATCGTAAGAACCTACTAAAGCCGCCTTTGAAACACGTTCCAGAAATTAACTCATATTTGTTCTAGAAAGGCCGAGATCCTTAAATAAGTTGTAGAGAGATTTTGCTGTTATACCTCTCGCTACTACTTCTACAGCGTACAAATTAACTATAAATTTATTCCTGATCAGTTCGTTACATAGTTCGTAATACTTGTTAACCTTAAATGTATCTTTGGGTATGTTTGTTTCCCAGGGTATAGTAAGCTCCACAAGTATAACGCGCCTTAGTTGTTTTGAGTACAGAAATAAGTCCGGCCTAGATGACGAAACACAAACATCCCCGGGGATTTTGTATTGCCTTTCATATGTGTCCATCATGAGAGTCCAATCAGGAGACGCGTCCGAGATACCAAAATTGTATATTTACCGTATATATGCAAGAGTAGGAAATTGTTTAAATCAAAATTATCACATATACACGGACGTGTGCGTATGTGTGTTTAATAAATATACAGACATTTAAACTGCACTTCATGTATACACAAACATATGTAATGTATACTTTATACCTATTTCATACAAGTATAGTGAGACAATACACAGCTTGACAGTTGTCAGCTGTCATTTTAAGAGCAACAACATCCTCGAAACGTGGCAACTTCACTCACATAATTGTATTACGTAAAATTAAACAATATAATTTATAACCTTATTATAATAACCTTGTATTATATAAAACTTCATTTTTTCTTAACATCCTTACAAGTGCTTCTTCATTTAAGCTTTAGCCAGGTTAAGGACTCTCTGTTCTTACATGAACAAGTATAATCTTAGTAATGGGCGGTTTATATTTCATACCTGATTGTAACCATACGTGGTTATAAAAAAATATTTTGTAATTAAAGAAGGAAACTACAAATTACCACAAAGCAAGACTTTTGGTCTCGTTTTGTTCTGTACTTATTATTAATATTCTATATAAATCCGTTCGTGTTTCAAATGAAACAAGTATCGGCTAACAATAACTGTAATTGAACAGTTAATTCGATACTCCCTTTGTATATTTATTTGTAAAATAGTTCATAAAATGAGTTGAATAATTTATATCTTTGGCACGTTATAGAATTGTTCATAGAATCAAATTAAGCTAAATATGATTATAACAATAGTTAAAAAAATAAAATATGTTACACTTAACAAAGTTTTAATTTTTAAATAATTTACCAAAGCCCCAGTAAGTTTGAAGAAGTTTTTAAAAATCTTTTTTTTTTTGCCTTTAATGATTTAGTCTCCGAGTCATGGCGCTGTCAAAGAGATCCTCTTCTATAAGTCTGGTGGAGTTTACGCTCCGCCGCTTTCACTTCGTTTCATAGAAAATAGTTTGATATCAAATTGAATGAACTTCCTTACTTTAATCAGAAGTATTGAAATATAAAATAGAATTCCTCTTAAATATACTTCTTAAGGATGTTTGTAATACAAGTATAAGTATTTATTTTACAAAGATTCAACTATGTAATCTAACTTCATGATCTAGAGAAAAGTCATAATGACAAGTCCTTGATTAAATTGGATATATTTAATTGTTGATGATGATTTTGGAGGTCACATTTTATGATTGTAGAAGTACTAAGTTAGGTAGTTTCTTATTTATACAAATGTGATTTATTATTTCCTTTATTTAAAATGTTACAACTCGTACACGAATAAGTAACGCAAATGAATCCTCCCGAGTCCTCCAAAGTGAGAAAAAAGCCCTTTAGTACTCTAAAGGGCCTTTTTCTCTTTTCGTGCCTCCTTACTATAAATTAGCAATAATGAATTTGAATGTTAAAATTTTAATATTTTGTTAAAAAAAAAATAGTAATTAAAATGTTTAAAAATATGGGTTGCAAAATGCAAACAAAATTTTTTTATAAATTGCCTAGAGTCTTAGTGGATAGAATATTACTAGGGGCTCTATAAGGCACAGGTTCAAATACTTTGTAACTTTATTTGTGTTTAGGACACTTTATATTGACACAATTGTTCTGTCACAAAGGTTGCCATTGATTACAGCCAATTGATTGCTATTAATCAGCTATAATTAGTACCTGTAGCATGTAACCGTAATAGAAAATAAGGGTACCTATCACCAGGACACTTGTGTTGTAGTTCAAGCTAGATGAGTTTGACTATATACATCAAATTTTATGTTAATTCATTTGATATTTTAAATTTATTTGAATATCTTTTGTGGGCTTGTCATAAAATAACTAAAGATCCCTACTTATCCACAACACAAATATGAAAGCAAATCTTATAATTTAAATCACGCAAAGCCAATTAAACCCCAATTATTGGATAAAATAGGAGTACTCGTATTTTGCTTAAAGTTGGATAATGGTCAGATATTTTCGTATCCTAATACTATCACATTAACTGTTACAGCTAGAAAATATAGGTAAATAAAGTAGCGATGTTGTGATGTTTTCAAGACAAATTCAAAACAGCCACCGACATGTCACAGGAACAAATGCATTCTTTCTCTTGCTATCAGAGATATGTCATCTGGTATCAGAGATACGTCATATGTAAATGGGAATTGGTGTTCAAATTTTTGAATATGTCTTGGGGTAGATATTTTGAAGCTTTGTTTTTTTCTTTCGTTTTATGTCTGCAAAAATGCGTAAATCTCAGAAAACCTAAATGGAATGTCGATATTTATATACACATTATTTAATATATGAATATTAAATAATGTTGTACATTTTATTATTATTTTTAAATTTAATATACATATGAAGTTTAACAATTTTAATTTTATAAAAATATAATTAAAATAGTATTTACAATCAGATTGAAGAAAACAGACGTATACCAGTTATATTATAACTGGTATACGTCTGTATATTTATAAATATAATTAAAAAAACAATTATATAAATATAATTAAAAAAACAATTATAACAAAGATTTAAACTTTGATAAATGTTTACGTTAAAGCAAATCAAAAATTTAATTATAAATTTTTGTTTCTGTTTCTAATAAACAAAAATACTTTTTTCTTATCTGTACAGCGTGTACAAAATCGTAGACAGTCTCTAGTAGTTATTAGACAAACTTAAACAAAACTAAAAGGTAATAAAACCTAAAAAGACTAAAATATATTTGCTTCAACAATCAATTCTATAAATCTTTTTCGTTTAACAGAAAGTAACTATTTTTTTTTCAGACATGTCAGATGGTTATAAATTATGCTGAACCAATATATTTAGTTAAATATTAATTTAAATTCCCTTTTTTACTAAAATTTCCTTACAAGCTTTGTTTCAAAACTTTCGTATTGCCGAACAAGTGGCCGCAAGAAACGAATAGAATTAAATGTACTTTAAAGAACGATTACAAATAGTGTGATTTTTCTTATGCTAGTAAGTTTTCTTAGTTATTGTTTCGTAAGTAAATTAGCTTCTAAATACTTATGGCTAAAAAAAAACATCAAATATTTTAATTTACATAAACTTTTTTTTACCTCTATAATTGTACATTTTATTATTATTCTTCTTCTTTTTATTGCGTCTAGTCCCCGTAATTTGACCGCTGAGTGAGCATATTCTCAAATAACATTGAAGCATCTTTCTACAGCCCTTAACTTTAATAGATAGCAACATCCAATGAACTGATATATCTATCTGTGTTCTGTGTGTATTATTTAATATAGCTTTAACCATTTTAATTTTATCTTTTTGTTTTAAGAGGAACGTTATGCAAGTGACAAATCGGTAAAATAAACTCACTGCGGGGTTTAATTTAGGGTAATTTTAGATTTTATAAAAACGAACAGATAACTGTCGTTTAACTATCGAAATTTATTCTGATAAAGCTAGCCTTTATTGCTTCTGTCGCCTTTCTTACACTTCCTCATAAATCAGGTCTCTTTTTATCAAATACTCAAAAATGTATATCTATATGGATACGTAGGTAAAAACATTTTTTTTCCTGTGTTATTCGCCTTAAAATAGAAAAAATATATATTTATGTTTTAACACTAAACCTACCGACAATTCTTGTACACCTGTTCCTACCGCACGCCGTCAAATTGACCGGTAATTAAAAGTTATTTTATTATATAAGGCAGGTAATAATGGAAATAACTAAAAGTAAAGAGTGAAGACAATATTATATGCATATTATAAGAATTGTGATGTAGTTTGATAACGATATTATAACTTTTAAGAATGTGTAAGTTTTACAAAAGTTTAAGAACGGCCAATTTGACCGGCACTTGGTAGGTTTAGTAATAATGCTGTCTTTTAAAGTATTTGAAATTTTTCTAAACCATTAAGCAAATTTTTATACATTTGTTCAATGATTATTAAAACCAAATATTAAATTATATTCAACAAATATTAAAAAAAAATAATTAATGTTCTGTACATAGATCGACATGAACGGTCAGTAAGTTTAGTCTTCCAAAAGGAGTCTTCGTAAAGTCTTAATGCAACAAGACATATTTAATCAAGTTATTTCGTAGCTTCCGAAACGCTCTCTAAGAAAATTAAGCAATTTCTGATGTAATATTAAGTGCAGTATAATAGCCGTATTGTCATCTTGGCATATTTATTTATTTGGGAAACAAACAATGTTTAAAAACTTAAAAAGTTAAAGATAAAATTGATATTTCTTATATAATATGACTTCAATCAATTTTGCATTCAAAGAACAAACGTAATATTTTATATAAAATAAAAATATTATTTATTTAAGCATTGAAAACACATAAAAAAAAGAGTTGAATTCGAATCAGTGAAAGACATGACGATTGTTTATTATAAATTATTATAAAAAAATCTAATGTTATATAATGATTTATATGGTAGAATAGATATTCTCGATGCTGTTAAGAACAACTTTATATTGCAGATCTTAAATCTTATTCTAAAGCTAGAGATAATAATAAAAGTCAAAGCTTTCTCAAATTATTTACTCTTGCAAAACGAAAAGTGATTTTATTGTTTAATACTACACTGAGGTTGTTCACCACAATAACGCTATTGGGAATTTCAATACAGTATTTATTCAAATATTTTATTCAAATTGGTTTTTCTCTCCTTCAAGTTATTCTGATTGATATACAACTTCTAGATGGGTCTGTAATTTAAGAGGTCATGTTTATATCCAGACTTATAAATGATATAACAAACGACTCCAGATTTTTGATTTTATTTATCTACAATATTAATTGAAATAAAATATAAAATTACAAAGAAATAAATATATATTCATATATGGATCTTTAGAAAGAGAAAATACCACCTGGATCCTTTCAAACTTTCAAGCGGCTGTAATGATAAAGTTTACGGAAAAACATATGTATTGAATATATGTGAGATAGATATTGGATATATGTAACATATATATTACGTACACATGTATGTTTTGGAAAACGTTTTATTGTGCCCAGGCGATTGGCGAGGTGCAGTCATCATACCTTTCTATAAAGGCGGCAAAGGTTCACAGATAGACTGTGCAAGCTATAGGGCTACCAGTTTGATTAGCTTGGGTGGTAAAGTTTATGCTAAAATATTAGCGAGAAAAATGCAAGAGAGATCTGAAAGGCTGTTGGGGGAGGCCCAAGGAGGTTTTAGACCTGGAAGAGGGTGTATAGATCAGATCTTTTCCCTCCGCATGATCACGGAAAAGTTTTTGGCCCTAAACCAAAAGGTTTTCTGTGCTTTTGTGGAGTTGGAAAAGGCGTTTGATAGGGTTGGAGAGGAAGTAATTATGGGAGATACTGCCCCGATACAATGTGAACGGACCCTTGCTACAGGCTGTAAGGCTCTTTACAGAGATCACTCAGCCTGTGTGCGAGTAGGAGCTGACATGTCGCCCTGGTTTGACATCCAATCGGGTATTAAGCAAGGCTGCGCTATGTCACCTTGTTGTTCAATTTGTACTTGGATAGTTGTCTCCAAGGCCTGAAAGACAGTGACATGGGAGTGAAAGTAGGTGACCTTAAGGTCAATTGCTTGCTTTATGCAGATGATGCAGTGCTCATTGCATCATCAGAATGCCATTTTGTAGGCATTGGTCACTATTCTGAAAGATGGGTGTGAAAAAAATGGTCTAAACCTGAATGCAGATAAGACGAAGGTTCTGATATTTGAAAGAAATGAAGAAAGAACAGAATGTAAGATCAACGTGAATGGTAAGATAATAAAACAAGTGAATGAAGTGGTATATTTGGGAAGTATGTTTAGCGGAGACGGAAGATACGAAATGGATGTGGAAAGACGTATTGCCACCGGTAACAGAGTTAGCGGTGCTTTAGCTGCATTGTTAAGATGGCGAAACGTCAGCATAGCTGCACGTTTGGCTGTACACAATGCAGTTTTGCTACCGATGCTGTTATACGGCAGCCAAACGTGGGTAACGCAGAAGAAGAATGTAAGAAAGATGAATGCTGTGGAGATGCGATCTCTTCGCCGAATTTTGCGGAGTCAGTTTAGCTGACCAAATCCGCAATTAAGAGATCCACAGAATGGTAGGTACTAGCGAAGAAGTCGCAGTGAGAATGAAAAAGAACGTGGTCAGGTGGTTTGGGCATGTCGAACGAATGAGTGATGAAAGAATGGTAAAAAAGATTTATAAATGAAAAGTGAGCGGTAAGAGAGACAGGGGGAGGCCTCGAGTGACCTTCGAAAACACAGTAGCTACGATTCTGGAGGAAGGTCACGTAAAAAGCATAAGGACCCCCCGGAGGGTATGTATGAAGAGGTTAATGTCTGTGGTTGAGGGGAAAGAGGTGTGCAGGGACCGTAGCGTTTGGTCCGTCATCTCTGGCTACCCCGCAAGGGATATGGCGTGAAGATAAGTTTTATTGTGATCAAAAAGTAAGCTGAAATTGTCACTTAAAGCTCCAGGGCATTAGAAAGATAGGTATTTTTTTCCGGGGTTGGTAGGACTGTCTATAACATTTGCCAAACGTCTGTTTGTCAAAAGGTTTAACTGTTGTCCGGATTTAAGGACGAAAAACTCTTCGTTCCTTCATCACGTTAATGCACCATGTCAGACTGCAATGGTTCTTCACGACATTTTTGCCAAAACTCGACTCATTTCTTACAGCATCCACTGTATTCACCTGATTTGGCTCTATTGAGGCCTGTTGAGGAGATATAAAATCGAATCGAAAAAAATGTTGCAGACTATGACGGAAAAAGACTATTTCGAGGACTGGAAAAAAGCGGGTGTTTTATCAAACGGGGATTCCTTTATAGGGGATGAAATTGATATGGAAGAATAAATAAAGAATTTACATTTCATAAACAAATTCACCTTAGTTTTTGATTACAGTATTACATAAAAATATATTTTATTTAATTGAAAGTAGATTGAAAAAAAATAATAGCTACGAATCTAATAGGTAACAGGTAATTTCATGAGTTCTATGAAAAATAACGCAATAAATTTCTTTCATTAATTTTAAACACCAAAAATTTGTAGTTTGCCTTTCATTAGATTTTTCTCTTCTAGCAATAATAGTAATAAAATAGTAATACGCTTTAATAAAGAAAACAATTATAAATGAAATTGCTATGTTCCGAACAGTTCAAAATTACATATGCAAAAGAGAACGCGTGTAAATCCCTAAAAAATAACATCTTAATATATATTTCGCCGCTGTTGGCACTTTGTAATTTTACTTTTGTTTACGAGATTTAACATATGGCTTCAGCATTCAATAATCTTTTATGACAAAGTAAATATTATACAACATGTAACTTTTAGATACAAGGCGGTACATATTATATAAATATTGTAATAGTCTTAGTAAAATTAATTATATTTCTTAGAACCAATGTTAGATACAGATAATATATTGGTAAATTCTTTAAATATTCTTTATAATATTTGTTATGGATTACAACATTAATTTGAACAACTGGAACAAAATATAGAAAATAATCAAAACAAACTTACAACCAAAATTTACTATGAAGTAGTTGAGCAATTTATCTGTCCATGGGTCCTATTGTACAGTTACCAGAATGAGTTCACAATTCCTTTTAAGCTCTTGTTCACGAAACGGGAAATATTTGATCTACCCCACAAAAGGAGTGCCGTGTGTGTTGTCGCAGTCTGATTAGACTCATAATGGCTGTTAATAGCTGGTTCTATTATGATCCATGGCTTAACCACCGTCAGTAAAGCAAAAGCTTTACTAATAAAAAAGGTATATTGTTAAGTTATTATGGAATTGTGAAACTTCAAAAAATGTACTGTTGGCGTTGGATAGTTGTTAATTTGCGAGACTCGTTTCAGTTTTTCTATTCACTCGCTCTAGTAAATTACTTCAATTTATAATTCAACTTGTCTTTGGGACTTGGTGATATATTCTCTTATAAGTCCTTGTAAAGTTTTAATTAATATTTCATATTAAAAGAGGTTCCAATATTTTGTATCACTCAAGAAATTAAAGTCCATTTATTAAAAATCATAACAGTAGTATTTTACCTCAAACCGGGGCAGCGATAACCCAATGCTATCGCATTTGCTGTTAAAGCTACAAAATACAGGTGAATAATGCAGACGCAGCTTGTATTCAAGGCGAATACAAAACAGACACCGACATGTCGAGTCAGGAACGAATGCATTTCTCGTAGATATAAGGTTCTATAAATGTACATATATCTGATGGTCATTTCAAATTAGTTTTAATTTAATTATTGGGATTTGGCCTTTTTTTTGGCCTTTAAACATGTCTTGGAGTAGATATTCATTTTATTTACTTATTAATCAAATATAGTTAAACCGTAAATTAAAATTAAGTTTAATTGATAGGCATTTTAAGTTGTAGCACTTCGATAGACAGATAGATAGACTAGTTAGTTTTTGTTTTATATTATATACATATATTATAAACTGGTACAATATATTATTAAATATTACTTTGAATACATCCTCATCCTATAAATAGGTTTAAGATAAAAGTTTCAAAATTATCGTAGAAAAATTAAGTAAGACAATTAACAATTGTTAATACGGCTCGAATTGTTTATTTTATTTATTTTCATAGTATTTTATCTTACGATAAAAATATCGACCAAATAATACCAAAAGGTATGGGGTAGTACTGACGAAACTATTTCTATATTTACTGTACAAAAATTCTCCTTTTTAGATATATATACATTGTATTATATATACATTTGGATTTTATTTTAATAAAAGCCTACACACATTCAAAGCAATTTTTTTTCTATACTTTAAGTTGAACCAGTAATTTAATCTTTCAAAATCGGATTGTGCGTACAGTCCTTAGGATATTTTGCCTGTAGCTTTAGAACACAATTGTTCTCTATCACCAACGATGTTGCTAATTATAGCTTTTTGATGGCTGCATGTAATCGTCGTGTGTCAACTAATGTCTACTAGGCTTTCTGGTCACGTTTTGTCGTAATGACAAATTTCAAGTTTTTGAGCCACTTGGAAGTGATTTATAATTTTGATCAATGAATAAATAAAATTCTTTATAACATAAATAACCCTGTAATTGTAGAAGTTAAATTAATGGTTTTGTTGTGAGTGCAAAAGTTGGGTGATTTAGAGTCATAAGACGACTAATATTCTATGTTATATTTTATTTGGTAATTTTGTATTGTTGTGAGTCTGCTTTTCTTTTTCTTTGTATTATTTTAAATGTTTTTCATACTTTTCATACTTTTTTGTTTTTTTTGAAGATTTTCTATTTCTGTTAAGGTAGTTTTTCAATTCAGTGAGGATTTTTAAGGACACTTCGTGGCACGTATATTAGGCGAATAACTATAGTAGAAAAATTGAAGGTTCTAGGTACCGAAGAGCTTCCTCTACTGTTGAGGTGGGTCTTAAGTAAGTTATACATACATTAATATTTTTATAGCCTGGACATACAAGGCAAGATAACTTTGTAGTCAGGATCTTTTAACCAGATGTTTAAGCGCATTAGGTTTGTTTATTTTTCTTCAACGTGGTTCAATGTTAATTGAGCGAGTTTTCTAAGGTAAGTCAGGCGTACCTGATGATAGAAAACTCGCTTTGGATGCAAGCCTATTAGTTTTTGGCCATTTTGGTTAAGTTTTTGGTTTGAGAAAAGAGCGGAAAAAAAGAGTGAAAGAAAAAATAAAGATAAGCATTGAATTGAGCTAATGAAAACCTAGAATTTAACTTTATTAATTATATTTGCTTTAACATGCAGTCTAATTATAAGTAGAATTAATAATTGTTACACTAAAAAATATAATGTTTTATATAATATTTTAATACGTATCTTTTAAATCATCGAACTCATATTGATAAAACTTATTCAAATATAATGTCGTAAGATCCCTCAGATTTATTAGCAGCAACTGCTGAGTAACTTCTATTATATCATCGGTCTGTACTTATCCCAGCAACAAAAGAGGCTTGGTCTAACTAAAACATTGTTTAATCTGTGTTGCATCTACTCAATATTGGAAAAAAATGTACACCATGTAGGTGAATACCATGTAGGTGAATAATTTCAGTAATATATAATTAATTTTAAAAACAAAGGTCGCAAAGATTAAAAAGATTTTAAAATCCATTGGGTGGGAATTTATGAATTATTTAATTCTGTATTGTAGGTATGTGATTATAGACGATTTCCAAGGAAATTAACACAAAATGTACTATATCATAATTCAAACCAAGAAATTTGGGTGTATTTTTGATACATATTATTGTTTGTTATGGGGTAGTACTGTCTAATATACATACTTTTCTCTCTCTTCGTTTTAAATATTCAGTATTTATATTAATGACTGCATCTTATAACGATTGGGAGTGTTAAGAATGGATTGTGAAGCTCACAAAAAAAGTTATGACAAGCGTTCTACCAATTAGTGGCTTAAGTAAAAGGTACACCTTTTACTATTGGTTCAATTCTATATATAACGGTTGGGTTACCGGGAAATTCTTTACTACGCTTCTAACAATGTATACTACATTAAAATATAATATCGTTACCTCAAAAATAATTTTCACTTGAGGATAAATATATTACATTCGAAATTTTAAATCAGCACACACATACTCGAGGAATATACCGCATTGGGGATGCGATATATTGCTGCGCTGCTGTCATCCAAATAACAATATGTGTTGGAAATATCCAACATATTATTGATGTGCAGGAGGAACACAGTTGGAGATAGCACGCAGCCTTGGGATACATCAGCGTTCACGGGCTTAGAATCCGAGCAAAAACCGTCGAGATCGATCTGTATGCTCCGCCCAGTAAGAATGCTGGTGATCCACTTGTATAAACTCTCAGAAAGCCTATAGGAAGGTAGCTTCGAAAGAAGAAGAAAAAGTTGTACGTTTGTTCTTTATTTAAGTGTCTTATAGAATAAGACCATAGGATACAAAACATATTATTATTACCTACGTTTCACCCTGCTCCCAAGTTGTTTCCTAACTGCTGAAAGTTCCCATAATTTTAATAGAAACTTTTGGGTTAGGTCTTTATTTTTTGAATTTATAAGCTTTAAATTTATATAACGTCATAGCTAATATCATAAACCACACATTTTTTATAGTATAATCTAATCGACATACTTCTTTTTTTCTCGTTGTTTTTTTTGGGTTGGAGTTCTTCTACCTTCTTTTCATAAACACCAGTGTGTAATATTTATTAATTATTTCATAATAATGTCACCTCTCTATCCTTTCTTGTAACTCTTAAATCCAAATATTCTTCTCTCTTGGAATGGCAAAACAATATAAGCTATAGCTCATGTTGCAAAAAGACGTCATTGAAGAGGTTCCGCTAATTAAAATAATTTATTTTGGTATATATAAAATGTTTGCCAAAGTGAAGTTAGAAATGCATTCAATTAAAAACAAAATATTTCGAGATGGCATTACAACTATATTCCGTAATTCGAAGTGAATGCGACGAAGCGTGAACTTCATCAAAACTTATAGACAGACCTCTTGGGAAGCGTCTTAAGAATCATAAAATAGCTTAACTAATTTAAAAGTTTGTAGATTATTATTAAAAATATTATTTTTTTATTCTTATTCAATGTCTCCGTCTATAATTTATTTTAAAATTACGTTAATAAATTTTGTACAGTCTATTTTTAAAATATGGACAAACAGTAACATTACATATTATGAAACCCTTTAGCTACAAAAAATATAATTTTATTTATCTGTTAAATAAATTTTATTTATCTGTTAAATAAATTTTACTTAGTTCGTTTTGTTAATATTTATCATATTTTTTATTTTAATAGAAATTTCCTGTCAACAAGATACGACTTTTTCGTCAAATACCATACAAAAATCCAAACAAAAGCACTTAATATATTAACTGTCAGACAGACTTGTTTGTTGTCCGATGTACTTAAACGTCACAAGTGGAGTTCAACAAATCTTCTATTGAAGATAAACGTAACAAAGGTAGAGCCCTTTAAACCTACACCTAGATCGTAAGTCCCAGGCATTGTTTGCTCACCTCTTCTTGTAACGCGATGGGCCCTCTTTATCGTTGTATCTTAGTAGTACTCTATATAATAAAAAAAATACAAATTTATGCTATAGAGTGTGCGTCAAATGTATGTGTTTAATTCATAAAAAAATAATATTTTATACACATAAAAAACTGTTCTTAAAGGTATTTAAAAAGCTTAGCTTTCTATTAGTGGGTCACTTTGACAGATAGAAAAACTGCATTTTATTCATACACAATGATAAATAATATATACTTTGTATCTATTTCATGTACAGGTAAAATGAGACAACAAAGTTGACAGCTGTCTTATTAAGAGGAATATGACTCTCGAACCATGAAAACTCCACCCAAGGAATTGTATTACTAAAATTTTAATTGGAATGTTGAACTTTATTATTATTATAACTCTGTGTTGTATATGTAATTATTTTTCCTATATTAATACCTGGTAAGGGACCAGTAACCACTGACAACCATTTCGGTTTAGGCCAGTTTTTAGTGATTCTTTGTTCTAACACGAAGCTCAGAATTTCAATTGCAAATAAGTAATGGGTTGTTTTCATTACATAAATGATCGTACATGATTATAAAACAATTTTATAGTTAAAAAAAGGAAACTACAAATTACCACAAAGCAATATTATTGGTTTGTTTTTTTCTATAATTATTATTATTCATTTTCTATACATATGGGTATATGTAACTAACAATAACTTTAATTTAACAACGAATATTTAACTTGACATTTCCTTTGTATGCATTTGTTTGTAAAATACTTCAGAAAATTTATTGAATAATATATTTTTTTGGCACGTTTTGGTCATAGAATCAAATTTAATATCATTATATTTTGAAAAGTAACTTATTTTTCAGTTTTTATTTTAAAAAGTGTCCTTAGTAAAGAGTAAAATATTTTATTTTCAACAATGCAAAAACACTGTTATTATAGATAATAATAGTAAAATATTTTAAAGATTAAGGATAAAAAGATATTATAATTATATTTAAAGACTTTATATAATATTTAAAAGAAAATATGTTCGAAAAAAAAAGAGGTATCTTATTTAAATGAGAAAACGAATGAAACTCGGTCATTTGTAATGAGCTGAAGTAACTACGTAACGATATAAATATATAATATATAATTACAGTTTTTCTTTACAATTGTAATTAAAAAGTACACCTTTAATAGAATGGACGAGAAAACTTAATTTCAAATACTAATGTAAAGATATAATTATAATATATTATAATATGTGATATTTGTGATAATAGGTCATTTCATGGGTGATCTGATCCAAATAAGGCTGCGTCACGGTACATCGGAGTTGTTTATGATTATATATAACAGACATAACATTACCTATAGGTGTATATTTAGGAAGAACATTATTTGCATATTTCCGTCTGTTATATATTTTAAAAACTACTCATTCTGTACGGACTGGTATAAATATAAATACATGTATGTGCATTCAAACATTCAAGCTCTTTTCGTTTTAATTAATGTGTGGAGGCAGTACATTCCTTGATCGTAAAAACCTGAGTGTACACGGTTAAGAAAATAAAAGCTAACTTCTATAAAGAAAATAGTTGTTAAGCTGGAAGAAGTTTTTAAAAACATTTTGTATGCAATTAATTAATTACTCTCTGAGTCATGGCGCTGCCAAAGAGATCCTTTTCTATGAGCTCCATAAAGTTTACGCTCCATCGCTATCACTTCGTTTCATAGAAAATAGTTTTGATAATAATTTCAATGAACAATTTTACTTTAATCTGATGTAATAAAATATAGAATAGAAAAAGAGATCTTCTTATATATTCTCTTGGATGTCATATGTAATATAAATGTTTATTTTACATGTATAAATACATAATCTTCATAAATATATAAGTTTTAAATTATACTAATAATTCATGATCTTCAGACAAGTCACAAAGATAGTCCAAAGTCCTTAACATAATTTAATATATTAAATTGTTAGTTGTGGGCTCAGAAGCTCAAAAAGTTTACATTCACTTATATTTTATACCACAAATAGAATCATTGTCACTTATTAGCTACACTTTATTGTGCTTTAAAAAAATACGATTTATTAACTTATGGAAGAAGAAACTAAAGAATGTAATTACTTGTCCATGAAACAGATGAGTCATTTTACTAATTGCATTCTGATGGAAATAGTATTATATTTTACATAACGCAGTGCCTTCACATTGCTATATTTTATTTAAAGGCACTCTTGTTATAACTATTGTTAGGAACGTAAGAAGATGTTATGTAGCCTATAATTATCATCCATACATTGGTTATAAAATTAAAAAAATTGTTCTAATATTAGCTTTAAAGGTTAAGAATTCAAATACTTAAAAAATTATAATAAAATATAGTATAGTATTAACAATATATAATCAAATACATATAATAACAAAATAAAGAGACCAAATCTACATAATAAATAATATAGCAGCGAATCCTTGGTCAGCTGAGCGTAAGCAAAGCTCTTAACCGTTTGGGAGACCTTTTTTGTGTTTAGTTGTCTCCAGAATACGACGAGATAATTAGCTAAAAATTTTCTCATGTAACTTCGAGCCGAACGCGGATGTTATAGCGAAAACAGATTGAAAAAATGTTTAGCCATTCAAAAGTTATCAAGAAAAGAAGAAAGGAGAGGGGCTCAGCTCAACATCCGCCGCGCACGGTTGGCGGATCCTAGTGGTATTGAGTGACCCAAGATATTCACTCGAATTGATAGTAACCTTGAAAGAACTAAGAAGACTTCCATGAACTCCTTTTTTATATCTATCATTCTGATTCGAGGCCACTTTCGAAGTCACTTACGGGTCATGATTGCTACTCATCTAATAGATGATTTCATGGATTGCTTGAATAATGGCTCCATAAATTCTAATCCCTTATTGATTTTGGCCAAATTTTAATAGAATTTTATACTTTATTGTCCACGGGGTCCTCTGTGGGTACGACACTTATTGTTGTTCGCAACGTATCCGTGCATGTATTATATGTATACGACATATCTACTAGTAGTAGAATGTTCTTGGTTTGTTTGCGGAAAATTTCATTATTCTCTCAAGACTAATAATACTCTCAAGAATATAATATTATATTTATACAGATCAATCGTATGATATGGAATCACATTCACATATTATGATTTAAAAAAGATACATTAAAAATAAGGATCTTCTAGATTTTTCTTTTTCTTCAAATAAGGTTTCTTATTTATTATGTGATGATTATTACCGATGAATAAATAACGCAAATAAACCCCGAATTTTTTTTTTTTTTTTTTTTTTTTTTTTCTCTGCTGTTAGCCCTACTGGCCATGACAGTGTCACCGGTGGAATGGACGGGTGCAGAGACCCGCCCTTGAAAAAGGGGGGCCTGAAGGGCCCCAAGGGAACGCGCGTCCTGAGGGCGCCTCCTGTGAGGCTCGGACCACGGCTCAGGACGCCGTTAGGTGGGAAGCGAGGGTTGGATGTGGGTTAGGATTTGACACTAACGTCCTCCGACGGCAGAACGCCGGAGCAACGTGCTTGGATGGGGGCCTCGTCTTCGCCGGCGAAGACGCTGTGTGTGTGTGTATGTGTAGTATTTATGTACGCTTTGCCGCTTTTACGTAGCGTTCCCTAACGTAATCGCGTCGTCCGGATCGAAAAGTACCGACTTGGGTCTTCTCTTTCTGACTTTAGGAGTCTTACGGGCTGTGTATCCTGTGGCCTTAACCACCAGCGGGTTTGAGTGTCCCACAGCATTGTCAAAGTAGCTTTTGGAGAGCCCCTTGAAATACTGTGCGATCGTCGGTAGGTCTAAGTCTCTGTGCAAGTCGATATTACGCATAAACCACGGTGCCCCAGTGGCGAGCCGCATGAATCTATTCTGAAGCACCTGAAGGGGCTTCAGGTTCGCGTGAGCGAAGGCAACGCTTGCATAGGACATAACGGAGCGTATGCAGGCTTTGTAAAGTGTGACCTTATTTCTAAGGGACATTTTACTCCGCTTGCTTAACAGGGGATAAAGTCGCCCTAGGATAAAGGCCGCTCTGTTGCTAACGTCCTCGATATGTGAGGTGAATATTAGCTGTTTGTCCAGCGTCACTCCTAGATACTTGGCCTTGTTTTTCCAAGGAATCGGTTTGTAGAATTATTCTTACTTTTATTATTTCCATACAAAAACTAACTAGCAATAAATTGAAAGTATTACAATTTTACTGTTTTATTAATAATATTTATTTGAAATTTGCCTCTGCAAAATAAGTTTCTTAGACAATAGAATGTCCTCTACAAGGTACAGGTTCAATAACTTTGTAATTTTATTTGTGTTTAGAAGTTTTAACATACAGCTTCAATACAGAATTGTTCTCTGTCACAAAGGCTGTCACTAATTATAGCCCATTGATCACAGCATGTAATAGACACTGGGTACATATCACCAAATCACTTGTGTTGTTATAATATTTAATAGCTTATGTTAGTTTATTTGATATATATCAAATAATTGAATATCTCTGTAGGCATATCAATAAAAATAACCAAATACCCACATTATAAAAATCTTTTTTAATTTTGAGAAAAACTGTCTTACAGATTAATAATAGGGCTTGATCCTGATAAATTTTTTAAATTATAATCCATAAAGATTCAAATTATAATCCCTTTTCTGAATAAACAGAGATAATGATCTTCTTATAGATTAATTAATTTATAAGAAGCTCCATAAAAGCAAATTTTAATCACTGATTGTACATCGATTATTAATATCGGTCTGTAATTACCTAAAGATTTTTGAATAGATAGATATAGATAAAAAATATTGCAACCCTACGAGTTTGAATAGTTAGATCATCTTACCTGCTTTTTAATCGTATATACAGTACACTTTTCCTTTTAATTTCACGTTTACTGAACGGGAATCATTTGATCTCCCTCATTGCTTAACTACCTGTAAAAAATTATAAATTAATAAGATATATTGTTACCTATTACAGATTGTTAACCAATATCAATAAATTTACTGTTGGTATTGGACAGTTGTTTATTGGGCAGACTCATCTCGCTTTTTCTAATTATTTTGTCACTCGTTCTAGTAAATTACTTCAATTTATCAAGAAACTTATATCAGGGACTTGGTGATATATTGTCTTACAAATTTTTGAGAAGTAAAAACTTTACATTCTTTCTTAAAAGATGTTTAAATATTTTAATAATATATGAAACACAAATATCCAAGAAAATTTATAATTTAAATCACGTAAAGTAAATTAAACTTCTATTGTTAGATATACGAGTAACAGCAGTATTTCGCTTCAAGCCGAATAACGGGCAGATATTATCGTATCCCAATGGTATAGCATTTAATGTTATAGCTAGAAAATATAGGTAAATAATGCAGCCGCAGGTAGCATTGTATTCCATGCGAATACAAAACAGGAACCAACATGTCGTGACAGGAACGAATGTATTCTTCCTCTTGGTTTTAAAGATATGGCATGTGTGTATGGGGATTGGCCTATAAATTTTTGCATACACCTTGGGGTAGATATTCTGAAGTTTTTCGTAATTTTTGTTTATTTGTTTGGAAATTTCAGAAAACATACGAGGCCTATCGATACATATATATATATAATATAGTTGATCTTAGAAATATCGATGCATTCATACGAGGTAACCATTGTATTAAATTTTCTGCTTATATCGATAATAATATTTATTTGCTTTTATCGATATCTTTTAGTTTAATTATCGATCATGTATAATACATTGTTTTTCAACTAATAATCCCGTACCTGCCAAAATTGGTTTAGGTACTCGATGGAAAGGTCTTGAAATCTATTTCGGAATTAGAATGGCCTTTTCATTGAAACATCATGACTGACCAATTATGGGTGCCGACAAAACCTTACTCCCATTTTTTATACTAAATTCATCATAAAAACAGCATTATGCACTCGATTGAGGTCCTTAACACCCATAATGAAAGAAATTCTATCTTAAAATGTGGTAAAAGTTTTTTCAACAAATTTCGTATATTTTTTGTTGTTTACAATTTCGATTTCGAGTTAGATTTGTACAATTCAAGATGGCGGATTCAATATGGCTGCAAGAAATGTTGATTATCAATCCTGTTTTTAACTTTAATTCTCGAATCAAGTCCTTCACGCCCACAATGAAATGTATTAAAGTCTACTTTCAAATGTATGTCGGTAAACTTTTTTTTAACAGATTAAAACCTAATATGGCGGACAAAGCCACGCTGTTGGCTTTAAACTATTCAAGATGACGGATCAAATTTGACTACCAGTACATGATGATTAGGAATACAATTGTAAATTCTTTGTTAGCCTAAATATGGTGGTTATTTATTTATGAAGTCTTGGATTTTAGATATAGGCATATATATATAAATATATATTCAACTCTTTTAATATTTTAACAATTCCAATTTTATAGCAATATATTATAATTTAAATAAAAGTATTTATTACGAGATTGAATTCAAGAAATGTTACAATAAATGAATATAATAAGAAAAACTATTATAACAAAGATTTAAACTTTGGAGTGTAATGTTTATGACTTTCTGTTGTTTCTCTTTTATATTTTGAAAAAATAAGACGATAAGTTGTACATAGTTGTGGAATAGGACTTTAAAATGTTTATGGTCATTGTGGTGCTTTGTTACCTGCTTTTACAATATAGTATCTCATTATTACTATTTACATAACCTCTATACCACTATTACGAAATCAAAAGGGTTTCCTTAAAATAATGTCAATTCGATTCTAAACCTTATATTTGGATGATCCTAATACTGTTAAGGAACTTATTTGTTATATGTATATAACCAAGACCAACCAACGACATAAAGATTAACCAAAAAAGAAGAAATAAATATAACATATAGTTATATATAGTACATTTTAAAATTATAAATAACTAGTGGTATTGTTTCCTCCCCTTAGATAATAAAAAATATCGTGTATTTGGTACATTAGTACTACAATTATAACATAAAAGTTGACAAGTCAGTCTATTCTTTTTCTAGCGACAATCTATTAAACATGCAGAAGTTATTTATTTTTGTACGATTGTTAACATACAATCATGTAATGAAGAAACGTCATGCTTAATTTTTGCTGGTTAATTCAATTGCTTTGATATTCTACTTGTGTTTAGGAGATTTAATTCACAGTTTTAGTACACAATTGTCCTTTGTTACAAACGCGCTGCTAATTATAGCCGATTGATCGCTACATGTAACCGTCCTGTGTCAATTAGTGTCTACTAGGCTTCCTTATCACGGTCTGTTGTGTTGTGGTTCAGATTCAATGAGTTTTAGATTTAAAAAAATATTTAGATTTTGTGATGTATAAACAAATTTATTGTATTCATAAAAAAATTATTTTCTTAGAAAATAGTAATACAAATGAACAAAAGCTTTTGTTACAGTTCCTATGTTACACAATTTACTTGATTATTGGTCGTATTGCATAAATACCTGAACCAGTACATTATTCCCTTTAACCTCTTGTTTACGAAATGAGAAATATTGATATCACCCACAGAGGCATTGTTGTCGACGTCTGGTTAGACACGTAATGAATGTTATTACATAATTCGAATATCTATCATTGTTTTACTAATACTTATTTAAGGAAACAGATAAAATTTATTAAAAATATATTGTTACGCATTATTTATTTATTTATATATTTTCCACTTTGAATCCATACCAGTGATCACTTGTGTACGTCAAATGGAAGTGACAGGAAGGCCTATTTTGATATCGTATGTATCAAAATAAGCCCTTCTGTAAAGAGACACTCTCCAACTTAAAATAAGGCTACGAGGGATTCAAACGCGCCCTAGTCTGAGAAGAACCACACAACAAACTTAGCTGGGTTTTTATTTTTTTATTGTGATCACTGTTTCACAAACATCAATATATTTAGTGAGATATGTACGAACGACAAAAGAGATTTTACAGATTGTAAAAATTTCAATAAATTAACTGTTAGTAAGTTATTGAAATTTTTTAAATTAGCTGTAGTTGTTTACTTGCCAGACAAATTTCAGTTTTTCTAATTATTTAGTCATTCTCTTTAATAAATGACTTTAATTTATCAATCAACTTGTCTTAGGGGCATGGTAATAAATTATTTTAATTAATTTTGGAGAAGTATTAATTAAAATATTTGTTAAGCGGATACATTGTAGAATTCATGAAATTATAATATAGCAACTTAAATACAAGCAAACATAAAATTTAAATCACGCAAAGGAAATTAAATTTTAATTATGAAATAACATCAGCATTTTGCTTGAAGCCGAATAACAATACTGTGTTATTGAAACCCAATGCTATAGCATTCGCTGTTATAGCTAGAAAATATAGGTAAATAAAGCATCCCCAGGTTGCGATTTATGCAAGACGAATACAAAACAGGCACCGACATGTCGAGACAGGAATGGGCATTCCTCTTGTACCGACATATGTACATGTCATAAGGGTGTCAGATTGACATTTGGAATTCTGACTTTTTTTGGTCTTTCAAACTTCAAGTCTTTTTACTTAATTATGTAAAATATAATTTGATGGATTGGACCATGGAATACATTAAATTAACTACAATTAAGTTTTATTTTTTAGTTATTTCATTGCAAAAAATATATTACAGAATGCTAAAGAGGAATGTATAAAATATATTTGATCTTAGAAGCATCGAGATGCATTCATACGGCGTAGCAATTGGATTACATTCTCTCTTTATCTCAGAAATAATATTAAGGATTCCACTACGATCTTTGTATTTCTGCTGAGTGTCTGTATGGTTATATTTTAACTAGCCATTTGTCCGCGGTTTCACTAGATTTAAAAACTAGAACTGAAAATAAAAATAAACAGTATGAGTAACTTTAATAAAGAAGGAAAGTCAGAAACAAGAACTAGGAGTGTTAAAGAATTCTTGATGAATTCTGTTATTTTTGATACAGTATAACAGATAATATATTATTTTTTAAAGACCCATGTAACGATATCCCACGTCATGGGGTTCCCGGGACAAAAATATAACCTCATTGTTTGTGTAGAGTAGCTACCATTCACGGGGAGTGCGCAAGCGATCCCGTGGCGTTCCATTAAGGCGTTAAGGGCAACCGTTGGTTTTTTTAGAGGGTAACCTTAAAAATGGCAGCGTCCTCTATGCTGTCGGGTAGTCCCACATAACCCTCCGGCCATCACCTTTCTGGTCGGCGGGTATCCGTACGGATTTTTCCAAAGGAAAAAAAATATATATATGTATAAATAAAAAAAGTACCTACCATAAAACAATATTTTCAATATTGTCGCGTCTAGTGTTAAGTTTCTGACTTAAGATGAGGACAGAAGGACGAGCCAAATTTTTAAAAACATTGGTTAAAAACTCAAATTATAGATTATTTGTTATTTGCGGTATATTTATATCGAAAATTCAATTATCCAATATAGCACTTGTCGAAACAAAATTGTCACAATTAATTATTTGTAGGATTAAATGAAATATTTTTGTTATTGAAGTGAATACCAGTTAATTAAACAGCAATATTTTAAATTGGACCCTGATTGTAGAATGTTTGTTTTATTGACATTGTGAATTTATAATCGAAATGTCATTGGATCTTAAATTATTGTTTGTTGCTCGCAACTCTGTTTCCGTGAATTATAAAACTGTCAAAAAGTTTCTACAGTTTTGTGTCGAACCTAAAACTCGATAATATGAAAATCGTCCTTTCATCTTATTTATAAACATATCTAAATTTGAGTTTAGAGTAACAATTTAAGAAATATATATAAATCGTGTAAATAATCAAAAAGATAGTAAGTAAATTATTATATTATAACTTATTATTTTGCATCTTGAATTAGGACTTTACAGAGTTGAGTTATTCAGTCAAGCCTCGTCTCGTTGCGATGTAATCTTCTCATTAGTGGAAGATTCTGGGATGCTAGCAACTAAATAACGTGATTAAATTATAATAAGACTGTACTTTTTCAATGAGAGCTCTTTGATAAAATGTATTATTTTATATGATAAAAAATTATTACTGAAAGAAATAAATATTAAAGTTTCTTTATGAATAATGCAGGTAAGTAAATGCTAACAAACAAATATAAAGCGGCCGAGCCCACTACGCAAAGATACCGCGTTTGTCGTTCGAACCTTTTTTTCTAATTGCAACAGAATGAATGCGTTATTTTTTTTATCTTTTTTTGCAACTACCCTACCTGTTCTAGAAATACCGCTTTAATTTAATTGAGGGGGAACGGTTGATGCATTCCATTCTTAAAATATATTAATAGGTTTAATTTCGATGTTATATATTTTTGAAGATCGATAAAGTACTTAAGATCTTAAATATACAAGTGTTTGAATAGGAATTAGTGGTTATAAAATCAATACTAAACGTATATAATATGTATATATATCATATATGATAGATATCATTGTTATATAAGTGTTAACTGTAGAGCAAAACACGTTTTTATCTAGAACCACGTCATCGTAATTATATATTTTATTATCTGTACATAAAGTACGTACCCGTACGTAATTGCCCATTATTCTTATTATTCTTTTCCCTTTTTATTCTGCGTTTAAGCTTCTTAAGTGAACAAAGAAACCGATTGTAAAATAATTTGAAATTGGCGTACCTTTTTTTTCTTTAAAAGTGGTGAGACAAGTGCATTCTTGAGAACTGTTAGGATGGTGTGCTTTTGATGTGAATGTAAAAATTTCACGGTTCAATCATCTTAAATGTCGAAATATCGCTCACTCGTTCAAGCATTAGACTAATGTATTATGCCGTCTCGCTTGTTTGGAATCCTAGTCGCTGAGCTGATATCGACGCAGCCTTATCAGTATATTCTTTATGCGATAATTGTATCTATGTTATAAATAATAAAGAATATATTCAGCTGTGTTTGTGTCATCTAAGAGGTTGTTCACATACCTGAATGGCCGTATCTCGTAGTATTTGAGAATGTTTCATCACATAAAAGCCCTGCCAGTATAGCTCCGATCGTGTCGGGGAACGGTTGTGTTATCGTTCGACCTAAAACCGGCACCGCGTGTATAAACCAAACGAAGCCGAATTCCGCTATTTATTTATTACACATTGTAATACTTTCCATTAAAAGTTTTATTAAATGTGTGTGTGATGTTGTGTTGTGTCTTTGGACCATTCGTACTCGTGATTGGATAAACGTTACAAAGGTATGTCAACCAGTTTCTTGGTAAAGTTTTTAATAATTACTATGTATGAACGGATACTTGTGATTTCCTTTTGGTATGCAACTTGGACCTGTTTTTCGTCCGGTCAAGCGTGGGAAGGAATTTTGTTTGCAATTTGATCTGCATTGTTTGCATTGTTGACTTAGCGTTAAGTATAATTTGCTATAAGGTATTAGTGATTCTTCCGATCTTTAAACATAATGAAGTACCCGCAATTATTTATAATAATAAATAATATTTGATTACGAATTCGTGACTGCAGTAAATTTTACTAAACAAACGTAATGCATAATATTTCCATCTAGATAATAGTCTGAAACCAACAAGTTTAAGTGCTCATTTGAATAGATACATGATACAGAACAGGAAGTAATAATAGACTTGAGTGTTGAGTTAATGCTGAATACTCTTGAGATGTGGTTAGCTATCATTAAATGAATAATTAAAAGTTTTTATTTATAAAATGAAACTACTAAAACTATCGTATTGAAGAGTATTAACTCTTAATAATAGAGTTAACTCTATAATACACTCAATGCAATAATTACATAGATTTTGTTGATTTTATGAAAGTATCGACGTGTATTAACAGTAATTAAATTAATATTGGACAGGATGTTTACGTTGCAGTATCTGTTCCGCACGACAGATATGTAGATATATTTAATTGTGACTAAGTGTCATACAATATCCGAAGACATCTAGAATATTGATTAGAATTCTTGTCTCATTATTTCATCTTATTTAATTGATTTAGTTTTGTTGAATACATACAATGGATCCGATATGATCGCTGGAGAACACGATCTTAAATAAACGAAGCAGTAACGATTATAATTGTTTAAAAAAAATATGAACACCCTATTCTTTTATGGCCATGTGAATTGTGCTCCGTTAGAAGGACTTTTTAACCAGATCAGATCACATCGACTCTTTTGAGTTTTAAATAATATTCTCCAGCCATTTTACATAGTTCAAAGAGGAGCTCTTTGTGTTGTTGTTTTTCTTAAAAAAATTAACGCCGCCAGGCTTTATAAGATAAGACATGACTTGGTTCAAAAAGTTTTTCCCAAAACTAAGATTTTACATATCTGTCATTGTAATGTCAGTATTAAAATAACTTACACCGTTAGTTTGGCGGCAATATGTATAAATATTTCTTGAAATATTTTGCAAGCGTTTCAAAATTTTTTTTTGTGCACTCATGGTATATCGTTAAGCGAATGCGGGTGGAATTGTGGTTTTAAATCCCTTTCTGACGTACTTCACCCCATTAGCAAATTAGAAAGGCGTCACTCGTGTTTAAACTGTTATTAAAATGTGATGAGAATGAGTTTTTTTGGAGCACAAGATAAATAACGTCCACAAAAAGTAGTGAAGTGTACTCAGGATGTGCATCTAAATATAATAGATAAAAATTTAAAGAAGAGTTTATAATACATAAAATAAAAGCAACAATAGGATTATAATTCTTTAAACATAAATAAACTGATATTTTCAGAATAAATGTAGGTATATATTTCAAAAGGTATTTACACCTATGACTACTTATTTACCTGCTGCCGTAGCCAAGACGAAATTTGGATTCTTTCCAATTCTGTTCAATGCTTTTGAATACTTTCGGTCTTATGAAGCGTTGATTTAATTCAATTCAGATAAGAATATCATAGTATATCTAATTTGAAGTATGTTATTACTTAGTCTATATATGTTTATATTTGCAAAAATAAGACTTCATGCGGCCGATCTTAATGAGAGAGATCCGAGAGTAAACTGACTTTTTGTAATAGTAATATAAGTTAGTGCACATTCCATATGTTTAATTAATATTAAGCTTTGTATTTAAGGAATTTATTACAATTACTTTTAAAAGTACTATTATTATAAAAAGATGTCTTTATTCCTAGGTTTATTTTTTTTCCCTAGGTTACATTAATAATATTCGTACTATCTTTATCACAATCTTCACCGTGATAGCACCTTACTATGTTCTTTAATTGGTAATGAAAATATTTCTTATCTGCTATGTGAAAGTTAACAAAACCATAGAATATGATGTCATATTTATCCCTTTTGTCATAACTTTCCACGTTGTAATAAAACGAAACATAACCATTGCGTTCTACCATTGAAATGCTAGATTTCTTTTGGGAAATAACGTTCAGTGATTTCTTTGGCTAAAATTAGACTGTGGGGAATCCCGTCAACTTCAGACTTCATGAGCGTTTAATCCCACAAATGTTACTGAATACATTTCAGAAATATGTTTCTCCTCCAAAACTGTGTACGGTATATATTAAATTTAAAATTTTGTCTTATTTAATTTGAATCCGTGAAAAGTTATTTTATTTTATTTTAAATAACGCGTTCTTTTGTTGTATATAAAAAAAATTAAATACAATTTGTATTTAAATGAAATATTGACTTGCTGTGATATTTCAACATTTTTATTTACGTTATGAAATTTTTAATATCTCATAAGCAAACTTAATTGTACATACAAATTAGAGGTTGGAGAAAATGCTATTTTGGATGAATTATAATACAATTTCTTTTTATTTACGATATCTAGATATCACAAATAAAAAAGTAACGGTAGCTTGTATTGAAATCACTTAAAGTGTGCTTAACCCAAAGATATGTAACCCTATAAGGTAATAAAGCAAAAATATCGCGTCTAACCTTGCCTTTCGATTATTGCGTTATAATAAAACCGATTTAATTCAGCCTTAAAGGTGATCTACAGATATGACGTTATTATGACTCACATTTATTATGCAATTATCTTATACATTAACGGAAATTGTGGGCAGTGTAACGACGGTTTAAGAGAAGGTCAGCTGTGGGTAGTGTGACAATGTCTTAATAAGTATAATGAGTATGTATAGGTACCTGATGACAGAGATTTATCATACAGTTTGTGTTGTTTTTACCTTGTTTTGATTAGATATTTAACAAACCAATACTGTATAGCCAGTCTTGTGACTGATAACATATTCTTGATTTGTTATTTACTCTTATATAAAATAAATAATATTTTGTCCTTCATATGTTCTTCAATGTTAATAAATATTGTTATTGAAAACGATAATAAATCTTGAAAAATTTACATTATCCTGAGAATGTTAGTGCTGATGCAAATATGCGAAGTTAAACCGTGAAGGCAGCAGTTTCATAAAATCTCTAAAGATTTTCACTTTTGCATTTTATATAAGCGACTGCATGTTATTGAAACAGAGTCTGTTATTATATGACTATTATTTATTAGTATATGAAAAATACATTTATATTGATAAATTACATTATTTATTGTCAAGTCTATATTTTGGTAATAAATAAAGTGAGAGAAACAGAGTAACTGTTATATTTATACAGTCGTAAAATATATTTATGAATTATCTTGATAAATAACTAATTTCTTATCAAATCGCGCCCATGTGTTATCAATAATAAATTTGCTAGAACATTTTATCTCTGGCAATTAAGTCCTAAAATGTGTCAACAAGATAACACATGAAGTAACTCAGTTGCTATTATAAATATTAAAAATGTATACATATTTATTGATAAGGTACTATAAAATATTTTTCTCTTGAGCCGTACTGTATAATAATTATTATAATTTATCAAAAATTAACATTATTATTAGTCAATATCGCACTACTATTGACATTTCAAAATAAAAAAATAAAAATAAACTATTATTTTATAAAATATCTAGGCCAAATTAAAAGTACGTGGGACTTGTTTTGGTAGTCTGAAATGTATTTAGTAACTTGTCCCCCGCGTGCTCTTGGGAGGTAGCTTCGCTAATTATATAACAATACTGGTGGTTTACTTATAAACAACTTTTGTATACAAAGCAGTTCTATTGTTTTATCAATAATAATTATATTAATCCACTACCGTTGTTTTTCATACTATATTATTTATTTATGTACTCATTAATATACGCAAATACATATTCTTTACCTTTTTAAATATTTATAGTCTTTCGATATTCATTGATATGCTGTTGATATTTTGTACGAATACTTAAAATAAATATATCCTTTGCAAAATACAGACTTACATAGAAATAATATATATAGGTCATAACATTTGTTCAAGTTGGATTAATTCATTCCTAATTATCTTTCTCAGATCAAAAATTATGGTGATACGGAATTAAAATTAATTATTTTTTGATTTAATTTTGATAACTTATCCAATATTTCAACTCTTTAGTTTAGATCATATTAAAATCTTCTTATGAAGTGCCATGTCATAAAGGGAAATAATATTAAATAAAGCTGGTAATCCAGATGGTTTTGTCTGTCCGTTGGTAAAGAATTATTTGTACTCATATAGATAATAATGTAAGTTAATCTGTTCATATAAAAAATTAAGCAAACTCTATAAGTATAAAAACCGGGAGAACAGTTTCAGTTGAAAATAAAACATTCAAAAGGTTTGCTTATAAATATTTTCACCGAGAAGGCAATATATTTGATTGTGAACGAAACTTACAATAACCGTTTTCTATTCAATAATCCGCCTTGAAAGCTTGTAAGTAAATATTATTGTGATGAAAATGGCACGAAATATGTTAACCAAAAGATATTTCATACTTGAAGTGTTTGTTACGTTTTCAAAGTGCTTACATACTTTGGAATCGAACTTGGTAAACTAGTTATGAAACTGACATTTCTTATTTTAACTTCTTCTAAAAGAGTATACCTATATCCTCACGTTGTATAGTTATTTATATTTTTAAATATCAGTGTTATATGATCGTATTGACAAGATGACGTATGAGACGCAATACATCCATTAATTATAACTTATCAAAGTTATTATTATTGATTAAATATTATCTGGTTTTATCTTTATATATTGTTAAATTATCTTTATTAACTTATATAAATAATATATAAATACTCACGTAAAATATATTATATAAGCTTGTATGAAATAATACATAGTAACGGTATTTCTGTGAGCATTAATCATGACTATGATCGTCAAGGTCACTCCGTAATGTATTCCGGACTGAATAGACGAAAACGTTGTCACTAGAATTTATTATGTTGATAGATCGACTTTGGCGGCCATCTTTGATTAAGTATCCCGCCTCTTTGGTTTATATACTGTAAAAGATGTCAAAGAGAATATAGGTATAAAAGTTAACACGAAATTTATTTGGTATAATTCAGGAATAATACAATAAATTTATTTTCAGAATATATTTCTTAGAGTAGTTTGTGTAATGCATAAAATCTATTAAATCCGCTACTTTCGAGAGAAATGTAGCGGTTTGACACAGATTATATAATGTGGAATAACAACAGTTCGATATATCATTGTAATAGCAACTGTTTTTCATTCATTCAATTGTTCTGTTATTTAAACTGTCTTTGCAATTATGTATGAAATGCCGTCCATTAAATTTATTATAATAACTTTTAAAGTCATTAATAATTGAATTAGAAAAGCGTGTTAAAGAATAAAGCATTTGGTTCAAAAGTGTATAATGGGCTACAGATATTATATGACTTCCCGTCAGGAATTGACTGTCCATCTTAATTTTGTTGCACTGTGGGTGGTATGTTATGATTTATTTTATTGAATTCCCATGAATAATTTACTATAACTGTATCTTTTAACAAAAGAGAAAAGCTGTTTCAATACGCTGTTACGCTCAACAATATGCTTTTAAAATAAAATCCCGCCCTGTCGTTAAACAGGCTAAGTTACTGTGTTGTTACTCGCTCTAATAAATTCGCCTTAATAGATAAAATTGACCTATTTATAAAAAAAAAACATCTAATAGGATATTTTAAAATTGAACTAAATTTATTAAAGTTTATTCTATATTTGTTATTTTATATCTCCAAATATTCCACAGGTGTACTTAAAGTTATTAAAATTAGATCTCCTTTCCTAAAATAATTTAAAACTAAAGTTTGGAGGGTGGAAAATAACATATCAGTGGTAATTTTTGTTTAGAAACCGTTAAGTAAGTGGCATATGTTATAAATGAAAATATCTACATTAAATAGCGAGAGGTGTTAAGAGGCAAGTCTAGTTAATAAAATAAATAAACCATATATAGATAAAACATTAACAATAACACTGCTATTGTCATAAGAAAATGTTTTTGCGACACTTAATATAATTCAAATTATGCGCTATCTTGCTTTCTCCTGGCAAATTACTGAAGTATAATATTTCATTTAATATATAAACTTTCATAAGCATGTTTGCGAGACCAAAGTTAGCTAGTTAAAAGTCACAGAGAAAGTTGGTAAGCTGTATCTATATAACTGCATCCGAAAACGAGAACGACAATTCATATGTTATTTTTTATCGCAGCGGTAAATTAATTAATATTTTCGTTCATTATTTTCTTTATAGAACTATTGATAATTAATACTGATGTTGATTTTATTAAACTAAAATTAATTATTTATGTTCTTCAAATAGTTTATGCCATTTTTTAATATATATAAATGGTCGGCGATAACGAGAACGGTCAGGACAAAAACTAGTTCAGTATTGTTTATTCAATGTCATGATGATTCTTGGTAACTTGGTATTAAGTGCCGGTTACTTGACGCTAATACCTTTTATAGAAGTTCTTTCACCTTACTAAGTACTAAGGTGGAATAGTAATAAATTTATTATGTATAAACATTTCTTACCAACTAGTCATGATTATAGTTTAATTTTAAATTACATTCTCGTAATATAAAATTTAATTAATTTGGTAAAAAATGTGAAATGAGGAGAGGATAAAAACCACAAACGAGTGAGCAAATTAGAGAAGGAAAAGTATAATATATTTTATGCCCTATTCGTCTAATGGTGTCCTGCCAAATGAAGGTAATGGGTTCGGTTCTAGAAAGGAACATTTATTAATTTTTCTTCGATCGGAACATTTAGTTTTTTTTAACAAATATTTGTTTCAGGTCACATTTTTAACTGTAATACCGTCCCGAGTTGTATTATTATATTTGGCGTAAACATTTATATATTTATTTCTTAGCTATTTTCGGTAAGAATGTATTTTTTGTAATTTGATCTCAAGTAGAACTGGGAGCTTTAATAGTTAATTATTTACACAATACTTACGCGATGTCCGGCTGCAATGAATCTCACGGGGTCTGCTTTATATGTCTATAGCTTTAATGTAGACACAAACCTATTTACTTGTTCCCCAGAGTGAGTCCAGTTTGGAAGATGGCAAAGGAAATTGCCCTTTTATCTCTTATAAGTAAAACTACTCTGCGTAAAAGTTGTCTTTGTAAATATTATTTATAATATAAGTATATTCAAATACAGTGAAACATTTTAGGGATAACACTTTTTGGAATGTGAAACTTGCTTTTAGCGTTGTTTACAAAAATATACAATAATATTATTATAATACATTTATGGGTTTCACGTTCTTCATACTTTATTATTCATAAATACTTATTATATATGAGTTAAGGGACTCGAGAATAACAGGAAATATTCCTTGAACACGAAGTTACTTGAATATTTATTACACTAGAAACTTAAATAAGCTGTCGCTTTTGAAGCTTTTGTCTAGTTTCCACCGAAATTGTTTTCAGGTTGGGGTGACCTAAGTATAAATTGCTTAATAATATTTCAATTAAAACTATTTTTCACAAGTAGTACTATCTCATGTTTGAATTTTTTTTATGTACCCAAATTTTTTTTTATTTTTATTTTGGAGCATGCTTCAATTTATAGACGTTAAATTAAATATATATGTTTTATCTGTAGACATAGAAAAATAAGATAGATTTAAATCTAAAACACTGTTCAAAAACAAGAAAAACTACAATTAGGACATTATTCAAATATATATACAAGAAATAATAACAGTTAATCTTGATTTACGACAGCTTGTAATAAAAAGTTAAAAAACTTTCTCTTTTGCAACCTTCGGTCAAGGAAACCGGCTGTTTAAGAAGTCAGGGTTATTTTATATTTATATAATAATACTTTTAAAGTAAGTAGTCAATACCTTGTAATAATGTAAATTTGTGTACTAAGGTCAATCACCTGAAGTGAATCATCACACATTTTTTTATGAATCAGAACCAAAAATAACCAATTTTTAAGTGAGTACTCTTAAATATAATTAAAATGTACTCTACACTATCGTTGGTCATTATAAGAATTGTAATACTGTATGCATACCACATATTCACTTTTAATTTTAATATAATCATTCAAAAATCAACCGTATTACGTATACCGAAAGAAGATATTTGCGTTTACTTTTCAACATAGGTACGTAACATATTACGAACATATTTCCACGTGTTATGGAAGTAGGTATTCGCAATTGATTCGAAGTTTAGTGAATACTAATGAGGTTCTTATCTAAATACTTAAAAAAAGTAAGACTGCTTTAGGTAATGTTTATTGAAGAGGAAAAAATGTACATAACATTATGTAATGTAACTTAAACATGAGTAACTTAAGTTTAACCAACAAAAACTATAGTATATATTAATATATCTGTTCAAATACCATATATAGAAGAATTTGAAGAGAATTGTTAAAGGAAAAGAGACACATAGTCTAATATTTTATTGCTCTTGGTGAAGAAACAGTAAACACAAGTTCAGAGAAATAAATAGAACAATTGAAAAACTCACAGACAAATAAAAATAATAATTTAGATACAATAGTTTTAGTTCAAACTTACCTGAGAATAATTTTAATTTATCCTTACATTCCTGGACTTCTTAAATAATTATTTCAAATGAGATTTTCTTGATAGTAATCGCAGTTGGGAGTTATTCAAGTAATAATGTACGTGTGAATGAATTTCATGAAGATTCCAGAAAATTTTATTCACAATGACGGTAATTGGCGTCCCAATTGCTGTAGCTCAAATGCTTTGGACTTCACATTTTTCAAAAATCTTTATACTTATTTCTCTGAATTTGTACTGTGCCTGACTGTTTATAAATGAGTTAAGAATAACAGCAAATCCTTTACACATTTACGGAACTAAACACTATATTTAACATAATATATTTTGTTAATATGTTTTATTTTTATACATTTGATTAAGTTATCTTTTTAACAGTATTATATAAGTATAAAAATTGCAAACGGTGACATTTAACAATGATCTAATAAAAAGTTACCTGCATTACAAAAAATAGTCAATAAAATACTTAGGTAGAATTATTTAGCAGCTGCAGAGAACACCTTTTGACCTCGCAAAATGTAATTATTATCTATAGATATTATATTTACATTTGACATTTTATAGTAATTATAATAAACGAAGGGAAGATAGCTTCACCCCTAAATGGAGTCATGGAACAGCTGAGGGTTGATGGGTTTCTTAACCCTCACTTCTAAAGGCAATAAACGATAGGGTTATATGAATAGTACTTTAATATCACTTTTTTCCTGGCCCCTAAACTAAATGTATATCTTTTTAATAATGGGTTTCTCACTATTTTTAAGTTTGCTGCTATGATGTTTTTAGTTGCATTATGTTTTATTAAAAGAAAAATATTTATGTATTTTATACTTTTCTGTATCTGATAACGCTGATAAATAGTTATTTTGTATACGTATGCCTTTATCTTATGTTTCACGAATAACTTTTATAATATAATAACAATATACTTATTGTCCTATAGTAAATGCTTATAAGGTTATAGCCAAGATACCAATTAATTTATTAATAACCGTTATATTGAAATTTATAACCGCTAAGTACGTTTGTGATTATAAGTACCACTTATTTATGATATAAAACATATATATATATATATATATATATATATATATATATATATATATTATAGTATATACTTTAAACTACTTTTAAATATTTCTTTTATGTATTACCCATATTACGCTAACTAGATTTTCTTTAACTATATTAGACTTTAACCTGTGACAGCCCGTGTCGTGACCCAACGAAAAACATCGATGATGATTTCTTTATTCTATATTATTTTTAAAATATTTTTTTATATTTTAAGTAGAAATATATTGCATTTATAATATATCACTTGCATGTGCGTGTGCGTGTTTGTGTTGCTGTGTGCATGTATTTTGTGTTCAATGTTGGGTCACAGTCTAATTGATGGTGAACAAATTGGAATTCAAGGAGAGCGTGGTACTAAGATATGTATATAGAATATATGACAAAATAAATGCCTCTAAAACATCTAAGTTGTTCCCACATTTTTCTGTTCTGACATCACACCATTGTCTAAAATTATCCTGTACACAGCCAAATACGTTATAATTGATTAAAACACACAGACGCCATGTCAATTCACTCAAATTATAATTGTAGTCTTTACCGAAAATATGAACCGAATTGACAACAATTCACGAAAGACCTCAAGAATTTAATTTATTTTGTACAAGCTGACTGAACTGACAATTAAAATATATATTCTTAGAAATTACTTATTAAATTGGTAACATCGAAATTAATATTTGAATAAATAAAAGTCTGGCTACGTTATTGATTTTTACGATTAAATATTTAAATTTATCAAAGAAAACCAATGGTTTTTGGATTGATGGTTTAATTTAAATCATTTGACGGCATTTTTGAGAGTTTTGATTGGTTATCTAAGATCTTTATCAGCCAATCAAATATAGTATAAGTTTGACAAAAGATATGTATTCTTTTAATAATTAGCCTATTAAAACTAAATAAATACGTAGTAATGTTTTATGATGTGTCTTATATAAGCACTACTCATGTTATATACATATAATGAATGTTCGCGTGTAAATTACTTACTTTCTCCATATATGAACTTACATAACTAACTTATTTTAATATAATGGTTTCTGTAGCAACTAACTTAGTGAGGATGTTTTTTTTATCTTTTGTGCACTTTATTTTCGAAAAGAAGTAATAGAAAAGATATCTAAAAATTATTAACGAGTATTCTATTCTAGGTTATGTCTCTGTAATTTATTATATAAACTTTATTTAACTGTTATAACAATTACTAATTCAATCAATTGTCTACAAACTACAAGTTAGTAGAAGTTGGGTTTAGATTAATTTGTTCATTTAATGGTCTTGATGAATGATCTAATTTGTGTTGTTAGAAACCTTGGGGAGTCGTTGTTAACAGGATTTAGTTCTTTTGTTTTATTATACAAAATATAAACACCAATATATTTATATATTATTATTACTTTCATCTAATATTTTATTATATGCATGTATGTATATATAAGAACAATAAACATAACAAAACGGGCTCTATTTTGCGATCTGAAGTACATATTACGCCATTATTTTATATTGTTTAAATTTAAATAAATTTCATTCTTTATTTCTCAGAAATAAATAATTAAAAAACCAATATTTAATTACGTCTCCTCCAAATAAAACAACGTGGTTTATTAATACTGGAGTGTTGTTTAATATTATTCTAGAGATTTTGTGATATCGATCTGAATTAAAAGATACACTTTGTTAATATTGTGTTATATGTATTGTTTTATAATTATTGGATAATTTCAGACATTGTTACAAACAAACAAACAAATTTTATCTCCTTTTAATATTAATATATTATAGATAAAATGCTATGAAGTATACATTTATATATAAAAACCGTCCTTATCCTCTTAGAATTTTTATCTCTCATAATAAAACAGAGAACAGCTGTTAGAAACACTTTCAACAAAGCTAAATCAAATTAACTAAACCCGTAATGATATCGGACGTAATTACATAACCATTGTTACAAAACTCATTGTTTACAGAACAATCGTGCGAGAGAAAGGCGAAATGGTTGTATTTTTTACTTAAACTATTACTCACTTTAATTAGCATTTCTCTTTGTTACGCACTCATTAAATAAAATTTTAACACATATGTATGAAGAATAGTCCACAAATCACAATGGCCACGAAAAAGCCTTTAGCAATATTTCAGTTTCAGATGCATTAGTATGATTAAATGGAATGCAAGCTATTGACCAGTGGATATTGGTTTTGAGTATCGGATGTATTTATCATTATCAAATATGAAACCATTATTTAATATAGTAATAATAATAATATGAGATGTTTAATTATTAACTAGCTGTGCCCACGGTTTTGTTTGCGCGTAAAATGATTTTCAACATAAAAGTAACCTTTTATAATATCAGCTATCCGCCAGTTAAAATCCTGTTACGATCGGCCCAACCGTTTTAGAACTTAGAACAAACTATTTTTGTATGTAAGTACCGTATATATTCATATGCATTTAGTGAAAAACTGTTAATTTGGATTTAAAAAAAGACACATAAATTTTATTTATATGTATATATAAATTATTAATATAACATAATTCATTTAAATAATAATTGCGATTGATTCGCCGTACCTATTTCTGAAATATATATTATAAAATAATATCAAATACAAAAGTTATATAATTAATTAGATAATAAAGTGGTTAAACATAACAATTATGATTTTAATAATTATTTTATAATATAAATGTTTTATTTTTTATAAATATCATAGACAAAAAAAACCATTTCTAACAAATGCAGAAAGGCGCTTTCAAACGGAAGTTTATTTTTTATGCTAAATTCTTTTTTTATATTTTTTACTATTTTATGACTTAAAAGGTTTCTACTTGAATTTTTTTTTTATTTTATGATTTTTTTTATATTCTATTCTTTGTATATAATACTTAATTTGAATGTGAAGTATTTTCGAATCGGTAATTAATTTTGTATGAACAAAAAAAATTTATGATGTACTTACATAGTTTTTTCTTTATATAGTTAAAATATGTAAAATTTTAAAGCGTCCAATAAATAATGCCTGAAAGTCTTTGAAACTAAGTACTTAAAATTCAAGAACTTCTGTCGTATACGTATTGGGGCTTTGTTTTTAAGTACCCGCATAAGCCTACAAACTTTTTAAACTGTATGAAAGATTAAGAATTTAAATTAAAAAAAAATATGGTAGATAAACCCGATTTAAAAAAAAAGACAATTTTTATAATAATATTCTCGATGAATACAATGTCGATAGCAGGTTTTGACAACCCTAATATTTTTTATATTTTTTTCAATATTTTTGAAACAATATAAATAATGTGAATTTACTATAATTTAACTTTAAAGTTTTGAAATAGTTAAGATGGTTAAATAAGGTAGAAACATATAAGTATTTTTGATAATAAAAAAAAGGTTTTCCATTAAAACTTTATTATTCAGTATGTACGGTAAGAATTATATTAAATAATTTACTATACAAAAAAAATATATATATTCGAAACATGTTTTTAAAATATATATATAATCGCTTTTTATTGGTCGATTGGCGATTCGCTGTCCATTGCTGACAGCCGGGGTGAATGACCTAGCATTGCTGCTCCACTTGACTCAATGGGTTTATTGTGCAGCAATAGATTTTTATTGCTGCATCTATTTGTGCTTTTCTCATACACCTTACAGCAATTTAAATGTTTTTATCATAAAAAGGCAACGTGTGATCGGAATAATATATTAAAGTGGATACTTATGTAGATTTAAAGGATATATATTTTTAGACGAAGGTTGTATCGCGTAACTTAGCAACTTTTTTAGGTTTTATTTTTATGTATTTTGTAAATTTTCTTAATGATTTCAAATATATCTACTACTTTGGGTTAATAAGTTTATTATTTATACTTAGCTTGTTTATCTTGTCTCTGAAATAAATGTTTTAAATATTAAATACTTAAAAAGGTAAAAGTTTGCAAAATATTAATATTATTTTATAATTTTATTTGTTTTATTCAACTATTTAATCAAAATTCTATTTACATTATTGTATTATGATAAAAAATTCAAAGCATAATTATTTTTATTATTTCGAATATTATCTGTTAATATTTTATACCGCCACGTAACTAATTATTATATACGAGTATATAACATCAAATAATCTTTTAATTTATAATTCCGTTTAGTCATGTAAAATCTATTGACATTGGTAATACAATCCTCGCACACAAAAATATATAATAACACAAAAAAAAGTAATTTCCAAAGTTCTTTCATTCGTAAAATGGTTAGATTGTGTATTGAATAAAGGTTAACGTGGGATAAACCGACTTACAAGAAAACCGTTTCTTATTTTCTGCATAAACGATCTTGTTATAAATCATTAAAAGAAATCACCGTTTAGAGTAAGAAAGTCCAGAAAATAAAATAAATTATAGAAATATTTTTAATGAATATTCATTAAGAAGCTGATTCGAACTTGCGTCCTCTGGGACATCGTCTCGTCACTGGAAACTGAGCTACCGTGTTCCTATCATTCTGTAAATAATCGGACAGAAGCAACATCTATAAGGCTTCTTTATAGTCGTTTTAAAACATTGTACTAACATATTTAAATCATAATATAAACATATGAAAACTCTATAGCTAGTGAGTAAGTTAATAGTAACTTATTCATAACTCAATACGCATGAGAAAATGTATTCGTGAATATGTACATGTATTTAAAACTAGTGTCAAAGTTTAGTAATTTGTGTCTAGTTTGCTTAGGTTTTGAACTAATGTTGCTTAGATGTCTCTAGCTGTAACTTGGTACCTACAATTTGTCTTAACTTTAAAGTTTAAGTACACAAGTTAAAGTATACAAATGTCAGATAAATCACTTCTTTGCTAATGTAATGAAGCTGAAGAGTTTATTTATTTTTTAACAATAATTTCTGGCGGTTACCAATCAAAATAAAAACATAAGATTTTTTATTGTTAATATGTTATTTTATGTAGATGTAAAACAAAACTACAATCCTCATAATCAGTGGTGTCATGAATGCGATTTGAATACAATTAGTGTTTTAATATTGGTCTAGAATAAGTGATTAGTTTTTTATTTGTAATATAAGAAATGGAACTGTCTTTTTATAATAGTTAATAAATATTTACACATACCCTCTTTTTTCTATTTTCTATTCCGAAATCTAGAACGTAATAGACTTTTATATCGTGTTTGAGATTCACAGTAATGTATTTCAAGACACGAAAACTGCCAACATAAATAATATTAAATACAAAACAGTAGGTACTAATTCATTGAGATTTATTAATGATAAGTTCCATTCTGGAACGACATTAAAAAAAATATCTCGTGAATGGAAAACAAAATATCCAATATCATAACAATACATAATAACTTACTATCACATTTCAAAACATTACATTACCACTCATGGGAATTAACAACGCTATAAATATAGGCTATTATAAACCCCATGGAATTGGGGCTTAAATATATGATATTGAATTCTGAACTTTGATAGTCTATGTGGTTTTTGATGGATACATTGTGTGTTTGTATTTGGATGAATAAAAAAATAATTTATATATTTCCAGAGTTTCGAGGATCAAATTGTCTATAAGAATGCAATGGTTAGCCAATTCTTAGATTTCTTTAATTTTATCATTCACTTTTCTATCATAAAAATAGGAACTTCTAAACTGTTAAAATCTAACCCATTATTAATGTAGTTCTTTTTTCTTTTTCTTTTTTCTTTTGTAGTTCTTCTAGTTTATAGAAGATACTATACATTATATTCTATGATTCCACTGATATTAAAATTTCTATTCTAACATTTACATTTACCTAATGAGGGCGATTACGAAAATGGGAGCGAAGTGTTAAACAATTTCAAAAGCTGACTTTGGTCTTTGATTAAGACGGTGTAATTGGAAGTTTGAAATCCGCATAATACATACTCGCACTTTGTGTAATGACTGGAGTCTCTAATACTAACAGGCACTTTAGAATTTAAGTCAAGAAAGGAAATACGATCATATATTTAAATTAGAAGATAAGAATAAGATTTTATTTAAATTAGTTCATAAATAGGTACAACTAGAAAATGATTCTTCGTTATAAGAGTTTTTTGTTACGTTTCTCTGATTTACAGAATCAACATATTAGTATCAATTCCAAATTCGGGATTAGTATAAAACAGGAATCCTTTTTAAAAATTTGAATCTGTTAGACAAACAGTAGAACAAAAGATTTTAATGAAAGTCTAAGTACGAACGATAAACGTACCATTAGCGCAGGATAAGTGTAGTGGAGAGTGTGGGCTTCAGACAAGTTTTAGCTAACGCTGTGAATTCGTTCTGTGGTTAGATATGTTTGTTTGTGAGTGAAAATATATGTAGAAGAAGATGGAAGAGGTTAAAATCTACAATGTAATATCATATGGGTCATTTGCTTAAATGGTGAAGAGAATAATATAATTGCTCGTATTGTCCGGTTACGGGTAAGGTCTAATTTATTTTCACATTTTAAGGCTGGCCTGTTTGCTATTGTCAATACTGAAAATATATAACATTGTATTTTTTGTTCCTTTCCATGGACCCACATTTTGGAACTTTCTAATTAGAATCTTCTGTTTCATAAGTGTTTACTTCAAATTAAAAATTACTTTGATATTGACTTAGGTTTTTTAATTATTAGGATAATTATTGGGTTTGCGATACTTTTAATAATTAAAACATATTTTTATGATATCTTATGATGTACATCTATCTTTATATATAATACATATACATACATATCTAATGCTTTTGATCGATCTGAGCGACTTATGTCTAAAGGTTTGGTTTCATAAAGTTATATATACGCAGTGTAGGTTTATTAAAAAATGTACATCCATCTCTAGGGATTTTAAGTACAATATAATCAGAAATAATTCAAAGTCACAATGTGACGGAAATTCATTTGTCTGTAAATTCCTTAAGATATGCATCTTTCTTACTACACTGCGAGTGGTTAAAATGAAATTTAATGTTTTTAATTTTTCTATAGCTTTAAGACTGAGGATTTTCTTTGTGTGCCACATTTTTCTCATTTTAAGCACTGAAAAGAATGTTTAAAAGTGGGTCGGTATTACTAGTATATTTTTTCGTAGAAATAACAAAGGATTCATATATGAACGAGAAACACAGATCGGACTTTAATCAAATAAAATTCAGAAATTCAAAACATTTTTAGCAAGCTAAGTTATTGGATGTTTATTAAACTTGAAATCCTAAAAATCAACACGTCAATCCAATAAATGTAAAAAAGAATTAAATCAATATAATTTTATTTTGACCTTTCCAAAGTAAAGTTAATAAACCTGTCACGCCCACCAGACAAACTAAATCACTATCAAAAGAAAGAAATTACTTGACTGTTGAAGTACTTTCATTGCTTATTATTATTAAAAATATTGAGAATTATTTATTTTTGTGAAAAATAAACAGACGATAAACGAAGATCGACTTTTATAATTTAACTACTTGATTTCAATGTGTAAAAAATGGATAATTGACTATTTAAAATGATAGGACTTTCGTAAATCTAAACCTTAATTTCTTATTCTGGTAACTAGAACTTATCTCGAAGCTATGTTATGTGGGTTGGGGTAACCTTGCCTCATTCATCGCTCTAAGCTTGATTTAAGGCGACAAGCAGGAAGGTTTGGCAACCAGCCAGAAGTAAAAGATGACCAAATATAGATAAGTTATCGTGTACATTTGAGACAAAGGAATTGGTGATAATTTGCAGGTACTATTATATCACTTATAAAAGTGGTCACTTGAAGTATACATTTATAACTTCGAGCATCCATTGTTATGAGTAATGTGCTTATAATAAACTAAAGGATGAATTAGATGAAATTGAGTTTATCTTAATCAAACTTGCTGATGTGATAGACAACGATGCTTAAACTCATCCGAGATGGATAAATAGTGGTCTAAAAGCAATGTAATGTGGGTTGGGACCGCCTCATCCATCTTCCTAAGCCTGATTTAGCGCGACGCGGGCAGGCTGGCAAAAAGCCAGTGAAGGGTATATGAGCAAACACTGCTGTTATCTATTAGGTAAGAGAGAAAGTTTGTGAGGTAGGTTCTAATAGGTTGAGTGAACTTGAAACTATTAGTTTGTATCATATGTTATTGAATTTTTTTATTGAATATTGACTCTATTTTTCGAGCTACTTTATATATGCTAGGATTTGTGTACAGAAGATGAAAACAAGAGTATTTAAACGAATTTGTATAGGTTACGTTTTATATATTTTTTAATAATAATTTTGAATGAGTAAAGTTCAAGTGAATGTAAAGTATTTTGATAGTATTAAATTATAGTACTTAATATTAATAATAAATTTAATAATTACTAAATTTACTTTAAGCTCAGACGTTCGTTTAGCAGAGTCAAAGAAGCCTAAAGCGCTTAACATGAAAGCATCTGCAGGAGAAAGTTTTGAGTCAGATACTAGACTACTAAATGCATGTAAATGTGCACATGCACGTATAGATACGACACACACATGCGCAATGTAATTACGTCCCTTTTCAAAGATACTACCCTCTTATGTCAGTGTATATGTTGTGAAGTCTTTGTTCCATGGTGCCTGTAGTATATGAGCAGTATATTTTCGTGTAACATGTTGCTACGCCCTAAAATTTTACATACATATATTTGCTTGATAGAACATTATTATTCTAATCAAATACCTTTTTTTATTATTTGTTATTCATTTTAAAAGAAATAAGACAGAAAAATAGTTATCTCAGAGTCCCTTAAGATCTTGATGGAATGGCATTTCTTTTATACTACTTTTAGTTTTGTGCCCGAGAGAATTATATAAGAAAACTCAACTCGGTTCTTGTTTAAGTTTTTAAATCGATTACTCTCCGGGCTCCAGCAAAGGTGAATGGCAGACATAAAGGTTTCATTTGTATTCAGAGTGTGGAATCTCCAGATATCCTCGGAAGTGACCGATGTTCGAGGCACGTTTTTTATCTAACTAAAGTGGTGTAAGGTTTGAGAGGACCGTATTTACGAGGATAACAGTAAAAAAATATTTTTGTCATCTATTCTCTGTATATATGTAAGAAATAAAAAAAGTGTTCATTTAATATAATAATAATAAAAAAATAAAAAAATATTAAACATCAAATTAATGTTGAATAGGTTTTTCTAAAAATCTTTCAAGCAAATATGAGAAACGTACCGTCCAACGCGACGGGCATAACGGATGGAAGTCCCAGTAGGCCTCGTTTAACTCGATTTGCATCAGGGTTTAATTTAGGTGAGATGTAATTTACGGGGTGTAATTTATGAGTTTTTTTATCACGTTGTATTATAAAGTGAGTGGACAATTTCCATTCATGCTCAATTTGTTACGGAAATGAAATGTTATATTTTACTTTATTGAGCTTTAATTGATGCGATTATTTTGGCGTTTAATTACGAATTGTCGTTATTGGGAAAACTAATTTAGTTTAAACAGCTTTATTGATAACAACCAATCTCTATGTAATGATAATGTGTTTAATAAATCCTCTCAAAGTAGAATTTTGAAGAAAAACTCGCTGGTAAAAAAGGCAGTTTATAAAATACACATGAATTATTCACATCGCGTATCGTTTAATGTCTTCGGAGATTTGTCGGGATATAAATTTCCCCTACTTCCCGATCTTCACCGTATGCCTACTAGATTGATGGAAGACCTTAGCGTTCTTTTTTACTGCCCCTAAGCTCTTTTTAATGCGAGAGATGTGGAATTGTTTTTATGTTATTTCTTTCCGAAATGTTTGCAGAAAATCCATATAAGGATTTACTATCCAATCAGTTTGAGCTGATTTTGATTTGTCTTTGGGTATGACGAAAATCTCTTTTTTTAATTTCATAGTGAGTACAGTCTGCGGTATTAAATGATATAATATTAACCGTCAAATTGGCAATTTATTTGACTACCCACAAGTCGCTTCATTAAAGGATATCCGCGTATCAGAACACTGATTGCTTTGTTTCGATTATGGTTTAGGTATACTATCGTAATAATAATCTTCGGTACTCAGAATTCATTATCACATTTGTTTAAATGTCTTTTGTGAATGGTTTATTGCTTAACATTGATCCGGAAGGTTAAATAAAAATAGCCCTTATAAGGAAGGTCAGAAAGTATTTATTTAATAAAATGAGTTTTTATTCAATTCATTATATTTCGTTGTGATAAATTATACCCAAGGTCGTTATCGTAAGAAATAATAATATAATTATATTTTATCTCTATTTTTATGAGGCTGTTTTCTGAAAGTGTCGATATTTAAATTCGATAACAGCAATGAAAGTCGATAAACAGAAATATACGATTGTAATACTTAGCTAATGGTAAGGTATCGTAGATAGGATGCGGTACAGTTGCTTGCTCTCGTTGCGAAACTAGTTACCATCTCTAGATATAAACTTATCTCGGGTTCAGCTATGATTTATAATTTTAAGACTATATTAATAATTATAGTTGATAATTATTTATCTATGAAACGTCTATGAGTAAATCGAATATGATCAAACCATATAGTTACTATTTTTTTGTATTTACTTTTTTTATTATTTACTTAATTAATGTTTTCTTGACCACACTTCTTGACATATTTTAGTAGTACTGATATTGTATTTTGATACTGATCGTTATCATGGTAACTTTTAAACTTTTATAATATATATAAATTTGATTAAACATATTATTACGTTACGTATAAAGTAATAATACTACGGAACTCTGTTAGCCGCTCACTTAACTAACTTTCTCTCGCACACGGGAAGTGAAATAATGGAAACTTATAGGATGTTCGTACTACATAACAGTAATAGGTATAATTTTATGTATATATGCGCTAAAAATGCATTTTTTTCATTATAAATACCTAACAAAAATATTAAGGAAGAACAATCCTTTTGTTTATTAATGTAGGTACATTTAAAGCCTATTATAAAGATATATAAGTGAAATATTATATAACGAAATTAAAACGAAAATGTAATTGAAAACGTAACTTGGGCATTTGAAATTTATAGTTCAAGACGAAATAAATTGAATAAACGTTCTTGTTCTAAATTAAATTTCTGTAAGGTCCCGATGGAAGTATTTAATGTTATTAAGGGATGGATAATTCTATTGCCAAGGCCAAATAATATTTGTTACAAAATATATTCGGTGATTTTAATATTTTAATAAAATATTATAATTACAAAATACTTTAATTAAATGTTCGTTTAAGTTTGACATGAGTAACATATATTAATATAAACAAATTATTAACTCTTTCTTCATTAGCTAATGTAGTAAAACAGATACGATTAATGGATTTTCGCAGTTTTTAAATATTCATTATTTAGATCAATATAAGTAAATAAAATAAGCTATTTAAAATAAACAAACAAAATTTAAATTTTATTAGATACATTATATTGATTAAATTTTTCGTAATTCTATGTTTTCAGAATTTCAGTGTAAGTTATAGGAATGAAAAAAGTTTTAATAAACATAGTAAATATAAATAATGTATTGTATAAAAGTACCAACTTGGCATCACCCGAGCGCCGGCTGCGCAATACAAGCTCGGTAATATATATCCGTGTTTTCTTGAAACAGCTGCTATCAATTGATATTCAATGTAGGTCAATGTCAAAAGATACACAATATCATATTTTACATCCAAAATGTATCTAACTATATATGAAAAAAAGAGTTTTCTCGTCATCGATAAATTATGTAGTTTCATGATAAAATTTAGTAAGTTTGTTATTATTATTATAAAAGCTCCATATATGTTTACTAAATAAAATAAATATATATATAAATATATTATGAAAAATATAGTCCAAAAGTGCAATATTTGTGAATCTTTTCGAAGGCAATAAATTGCGCTGCTTCACTATTTTATCAGAGCGTGAAAGTATTATTTGTCAATAAATAAAATATTTAACAATAAATCACTTAAAATAGACACCTCGTATATCTACGAATAGAATCCAGTAAAATAATATTACAAAAAAGCTACAGCAACTTCTAGATAAAACATTTGAACAAAGCAAAGATGAATTAACAATTTGCAATCAGTGAATGAACAGTACGTATTTATCAATGACAACGTTGTACCTTATCACCACTACACAGGGTTCATTATGGTTTGTATATCAAAAAACATTCGCATCACTAAGCAATCGTACCAGAAAGCACGCACCGACGAACTTTGTCCCACGATTCTCGTTTGCACCACTGCGTGTCCTGTTTTGCCACTCGTTTGAGCAATGAATTCATACACACCGTATGTCGTTTGCGTGTACCTTTTACATGTGTGATTAAAATTATCAATAGAATAATATATTATCTATATATATATATATATATATATATATATAAGCGATTTACCACTCACTGAGTCATCACGAAATCTCCAAAACTATCTGTCCGATTAACTTAAAGTATAACATAGTTACTTCTTTTGTGTTTAGACGTCCACTAAGAACGAATTTTACGGAATTCCTATCCCAACGGATATCAACTTTTTGCATTTCATCAAGTTTTAAACCTGTAGGAGCTAAACGCAAATAGCAACGGTTACCATATCAATGTTTACCATAGCCACAGTTACCAAGACAACTGTTTAATTAATAGTATGTCCAGCGAATCGGGCGAGAGTCAGCTAGTGTATGATTAATAACAATAAATCTAACTATATTATAATTTTGTAATTTTATTTTTTTTTTACTAGTTAAATCTCAGTAAAGTAATGTAATACTAGTACGCAACTCAATTACGATAAACTTTCACAATGTATGCATCATTAAAAATATTTACAAACAGCAATCTCAATTTGATTTAAATTGCAATTGACGTCCACACACTAAAGCATCAATATTCGTAAATGAGACACGAATTTAATTAATGTGTATATAATTTAACATGTATTACGTTATACCATAATGAGTGGAAAGAACCTAATTAGAAATATTATTTAAATCCTTTTTAAACGATGATACAAAGAGGTTCCATTATTCTCTAGAAATCTCATTAGCAGTTTATTAACGCCACTGGCCTCAATGAGCTCTTTTAAAACTGCTTCTCAAGGAAGAGTTTATTGACCCTATTTCGTGGCATTCCGCTTGCGATATCCAATTAAAAATAATGACAACTATCATATCTCGATCTTATCAGAATTTTTATATATTTTTTAGATTTTGTTTTACTAAGTCTAATGTTTTTAAATTTATAAAGCGGGCTACTTGAGATTTATTTAATTAATTAAATTACATTTTTATTCTATCGAATAATGAATGTTTTTAATTTAAATATCAGTTGTTTTACTTTAAGCCTTTTTGTTATATTACCACCCCTTTCCCCAGAGAGCCCGCATACAGTTAAAGCACACTCTTAATGTTTCTAAGAAAGGTGACATAGTTTAAACATAAAACTACTCCAAATTTATTGTATTTTTAGTTGGGAATATATACTAAATATACTAAGTAGTGCCAATACATTAGAATTCTTAGTTTGCAGTATTTTTGTAACTCTTGACAAGACTTTGATAAAGCGCTCTCCACACGACTGAGTGCGAACTAGAGCACATCATTAAATTTATCTTATTTTAGCCGATATTTTTGTAACAGTGTGTCAGGGCCATATATCTTGACTGCATAAAGAAGTTTTTAATTCAGATGTTTATTTACATATGTACGTGCATGGGTCAAGTATCCGAAACTTATAAAGTTAATTTATGAATAAAATTTTCATAAATTGCATTGATGTTTGTTTGTACAAAATCGATAGTAGTTCGAAATAGTTTATCCAAAGTTGACATTTTATTGAAACTAAACAATATATCAAATATTCTTCTTATAAATATTGAAAATATCTACTCTTTTAATAACATTATAGGCATTACATTGTTATGTCGGAATCATTAAAAAACCTCTTCATTCTTGTGAAGTAATGGTCTTCCTTCTACCTGTATAAATCTTTTTAATGAATCACTGGCTGCCGAGGCTCAGCTGTTTTTATTTAATGTGTTAAAACAATCTTGGTAACACGACTTAGTAAATAAGTAGTCTCTTGAAGGGATCACCAGCCTTGGGCGAAGTTGTCAATAAACCCTAATTGGATCAGAAAAAACAGCTGCGTCTAACGATTAATAATAAAAGGACAAAATAAATTGTTTTTTTAATAAATATTTTTTTGAATGTCAGAAAGATTGATTAGCATCAATTATTTTAATAAACTTAATTTAATAATCTGACTTTATTATGAAATAATCGTTCGTAATATCTGGTGTCGATTTAAAATAAATATTTGATTAAGATTTAAAATATCAACTTTATTAGTTTATATTTAAATAATATAATAATATACTATTGATAAGAACATTTGTAGAATTAAACACAACTGATTCTGCATATAAAAATATAAAAAATATATACATACATATAAATGCAGCCAGCTTCATCATGATCATAGAATGAGCCGGCAAATATGATAAGATTTAGTTTGATAAATAATTTCATTAAGAATGATTGATGGTGTCATTCGCCTCTAAAACTGACGATATATGAGGACTCAACTGGACTGACGCTATGACAGGTGATTGATTAGTAAATAAACTGTGTTACTTTTATTAAGCTATTATTTTAATTGTTAAGTATATTTATAAAGTATTATTCCATGAAATAATCTATAATAAAATAGTAAATTGCATTAATTGTAATGAAATGTTAATTATTTATAAGCATTTAATTTATTTACGATTAACTTTATTGTTTACCTAACATTTATACAATATATATTATATTATTTGTTAGACAACTATTTGCGAATAAAATAGTCTCACCTTTTTGATTGTATTACTCTTTGGTTGCTCTGTGATCTGTTGTACAATATTAGTTAACCCTAAAAATCCCAACTGGGAAATTGAAGGCTTGGTCGTTTTGCACCTAAAAATGTCCATTTAATTTTGGCCGTATCTAAAATGAACAAATATGGCAGCATTGATTGCGGAGTAAAAAATCCGAGTAGAATGGATAAGAATAACAAAATACAGTACCTATATAATTTACTAATTGCAAGACCAGTTTATTGGCTGAGTTATATTGATGAATTACCGATAAATTATACTATATATAAAATATAGAAAGTCAAAGATTTTGTTTCTTAGAACGTACTAGTCTCAAAAAGTTATAGTTAGACCGAATAGTTTTGATAGTCGACGACTACATAACAAATATAACATTAATGTTCTAAAACCCTGTCTTTCTCGGGATCGATGTGTGGTTCTAAATTAATATTCTGAATGTGGTCGTTGGATAAAGAGCAACGGAACATTAAAAAATAAATAAAGTAACAGACAGATAGACGGATAGTGACTTCGCATATTTTCTACGAGAAAATTCTTATTCTGTTAGAGAAAAATGTTTACAACGTCCTTTTCCAAGTCAAATTAAAAGCGAGTGAAACTTGAGTAAGTAGTTTTCATTTGCTGGTAACTCAATTGATATTAAAAACCATAAATATGTATGTAAATCATCCAGGGACCCACTCCAACATACACCGTATAAATTGTCAAAATTATTCGTTTAGAATCGTTCAAAACTGCATACAGAATTATTATTTATATATAAAGATAATATATAATTTATAAATTTCATCTTGTACTTCCTATTTTATATATTCTCAGTGTCAGTATTTGTAGAATATGTACTCATGAAATATTCAAATATCGTATCTAGAACTTGTCGAGAATGGCACTTGGTAAACGTCACAGCTCGCTAATTTCTTAAAGTTTCTACACCATAAAGATAATATTACTTTTGACCTTCTTTTCAAATATAATCTATATTTAATAAATTGTCCAATTTTTAGAAGTACTAGTTTGTTGGGGTTAATTCCCTAGCGGTATTCAAACTGTACTTCAGTTATACTGTATATAATACAGGTTTGGTCCGGAAAACAAACATCATTACGCCACCCTTGAGTATATCCAACAAAACATCTGCAAACACCCATTTTACAAACAAAAACAATTAAACAAACGTAAACAATCCTTTTTACAAACTGCCATTATATATTTGATCACGTCACGTGTAATTATGTCTTTTGTTTGTGGTCCCTTTAACATTTTGTATTAAACTTTTACACATTGTCATGTCATCGTGTCATTGTCGTATCCTGTCTCTCTCTGTGTATTTAGAATATAAATGTTCATTTCTTTTCATATTAGTGACTGCTCCACAAACATGTTATTAATAAATATAATGCACAATGTCTAATATTTTCAATGTTCTCAACATATTAAAAACATTTGTAATCGATTACAATTGATTAATAAATATATAGCAATATTTATATATTAAATACTTCTACTTATCGTTGGAACTCACTCAAATATTAAATCTAATAAACGTTTAAGTTCATAAACTACCTGACAACGAAACTGTTACCGCAAAAGTTGACTCTGAAGCTACAACAATCTATTAAATCCATTATCAAAGTTCCGGCGTATCATTCAGCAACTTTGACTTTGCTATTAAGATGCTAGACAAGAGGCTTTCAACAGACAAGTTCCGACATGGCAGCCAAGTACCTTATTATTATTGGAGCAAATTTATATATTATTTTAATATTAAATATATTACAAAAATATATATTTGGAATTGTTAACTATTTTCATACATTTATGTACATGTATAAATATTTTCCCAATTGCCGCTTACCGGTCAGGTGTTGAGCTCGAAACCCGGGAATTTATCGGTACAATGGTATAATGGACTGTAGTACCTATATATTCCGTACTTTTATGAATTTATCTCTAAACCTGCATGCGATGTTGTTAATTTTCTAAGCACCTACAAACTATCACAACATAACATAAAATCCAAGCGGTTTAGTTTTATACTGCAGTATCGATTCTTAAGACTTAGCTCTTCAAAAGACTGAGCGCTTAAGTACACATACAAAGGTTACAGAACACTGTTCACGATGAGTTATACAGATGCAAGAGAAATTTACTTTATATATAAACTGAATTTTAAATAACATTCTTTTATAATGCGCAAGAGACAAAATACATATTCGTAGAGTAATAAAGCTAAGAGATTACGGACAGATACGTTTAATATATATATTTATTTGAGGTAATCAGTAAAGTGAGTCGTACGCAGATGGCGTATGAAAATGACCATTAATTCTATTTCTGGGCACATTTATTTTGTTTGGACATATGCCCACTGTATCTTGTAATTTACCAATTTATCTCTTTGTCGCACACAGCTAAAAGATTATTAGATTAGGTGCCAAAAGATTAAATTGTTATATTATACTCCTCATAATTCTAGAATAATTATAATAATATTAATACAGGAGTGCTAATTGGATTCGGTATAGTTTTCTATTTTAACACAGACGAGTAATAATCATAAAGGGTTATCTGAAATGATAATATAACTAGGTTTATTTTTGTTTTATAGCAAGTTGAAATTTGCATGCATTTTAATCCAAAATCTACTTTTATTTTACAAACATTTTATAATTTATATTATTATTATTCACTAAAAATAATGAAAATAAAAATGTAAAAGAATCTTTTCATTATTTTAAAATTAAAAAAAAAACAATGCGTTTTGAAACTTGTTTTCTTACATATTGTTTTAAAGAATATACTTTATAAGGTCTCCTCTCAAAATGAGGAACATTGTTATAAAAACATCCTTAAAATGTTTGTGAGAAAACGAAATACCAAAATGGCTGTAGAATGCCTCACGGATAATGCAACTTTACAATAAAAATAAGAAAAACGCTAAACAAAATTCGCGTTGAAAATGTTTTTCTCTTTCAAACGTCTAGTTTCGAAATTCTCGCAATGAAATTTTACATTTTCAGATTTTCGTCTTCGCTCTTACATTTATTATTTTTTTAAATACCCAGTAGAATGTAATGCAGTTTTTGTATTAAAGTTTTGAACAATATTAATATTAAATTTACTCATATATACATCATATTTGATATACCACACAATTTTCTAATAGCCATTGTAGTATAGTTATTTTGCGGTAGAATAACGCAAATCATCATTTTAATTATACGTATAACCCAGGCAATGATAATATCCCACATTTTGGTATATTTTAGTACAAGCTGCTCCTTACAAAATCTGATGGTGTTTATGTTCGCAGGCCTCTCAAAATGTCCCATTACCTTATTATAAGTGGCTTTGCAAATTCAACAGCGTCTTGTATAAACAGGGGTGTTTATTTAGGTCAATGGCCTACATTTACGATTTTTTTATAAGACTAATGCTAAAAGCTTCGATATGGACAAGATATTTTTAAAAGACTTAGCAGTCTTTTGGTCTTCTAGTTGGGTGATTAAGGAATTTTATAGCAAAGATGGGTTTGCTGAATAGATAAAACTAGGTTTATTTGTCTATTCGAGTGAAAAACCTTTTGATCTGAATTGAAAAGCAGATAAATATTTTGTAACAATTTAATTGAATATAAGAACTTTTAACTTATTACTCTTCAATTATTACAAAGTATTTATATATAAAGAATTCTTTATATTTTTGTGGGTTTTATTTATTTTTTTATTGAATACTTTAATCAATACCAGTGATCACTTGTGTACGTATATGAAAGAGTCTGGAGGACCTATTTTGATACATACTTAACGTATTAAGCGACCCAAAACACTCTCCAACCTAAAATTAAGGATGGTTTTGATTAATGAAGTAAATATAGTTTACGTATCCTAAAATATTTAATATTTTATTAACTAATGTTTACATCCTGTACGTTTTCATTACATCATTTATAAATTTTTCACTGGCCTTAAATATAATTTGCACTGTGTTTTCAAACAATCAGATATAATCGTAGAAATAAAAAAATATCTAAAAATTAAACAGTCAACATGAAAGTAACAATATCGTCAATTCGGCATAGTCTAAAATTTAAGTACACTTCTTTTACTATATGATATTTAGTGTCCATGAAGCGCAAAAGACAAATATCCATACTTTCATGAAGCTTACGTAGTCTCATGCAGCATTTTATGCTCATATTACGCTGGTAATCTTTCCTCGGAGCTCCAATATTAAGCTCAGACAAAATCACACCAACATCATAGTGTTAAAAGAAAGCGATTTTAGTTTATGTCGTAACTTGTACTGATAGTATTCGCCTCTCAATGGCTTAAATTATTACTTAAAAACCATTTTTTTTGCCGAATTATCAACGACACACTACTACGTATTGAAATTTGAAATAGAAGCTGTGGAATATAGCTACTGCTAAAAAGTAGTTTTGCTAATAACATGCTTAAAACGGTCTAGTGGCGAATTAAAGTATAAAATTTTAATACAAATGAAACCGATATTTTTGAAATAAATTTAAAATGTATATATTTCCATTTATAGAACTGGCCGTAGCTTAATTAAATTCAATTTAAGATTAATAAATACGTATTTCAGGACATTTCGTTATTTCATTGAGAGAGAGTAATTTCAGAAATTCGACCCCACAATGTCGGGGTGGTTCAATTAATAATATATAAAATTTATATTCATTTGTGCAAAACAAAGTATTTTGCAACAATGAAAATATAAGTAGCTAATACATTAATGAAAAACTCCAAACTGAATACATACTACAGAAAAAGGGTAGTTCGAAAAATAAACAGGCTTAAAAGAAAATAGGCTTCAAACGCTACCGCCACCGCTTCCGTCCCACACACAAAGCACGTCTATTTCTACTTACTAGTCTGTCTTAGTGCTCGTATCAAATCTTAGTGCATGAACACTTCATAAAACATTGCTTTTTCAAGTGCAGTTTCTGGATATTAAAAATGTTTACATACATATGTATTACAAACATGAAAGTATGTATAATTGGAGATATGGTATATCGCCAATTGGCAAGTTTTTTTAAATATTATTTAGTAATATATATAACAAATGTAATGATGTTGATGATTTCATTTATTTATTTAGTATAATATAATGATTATGTTTCCTTACTTATTAATTATAATTTTTACTATACCGTACCTTGTAGCAAGTAAATAAACACTTAGCTTACATGACCCGAGTAACGGTGAACAAGATTTTGTACTTAGAGTGTTTCGACCAGCTTATTGCTTTTTCCTCATTTTACGACTCAACCAACTAATTTTTTAAGGAATAAAAATATATATCACCTAATTATAATTTACACAAATAAACGTATTACTAAATTTTATTATATATAAACATAGTTTTGTATCAATAATATTGTTTTCAAGTGAGACGAATCTTCTTAGCATTCCATGGATTCACCGTGCGGGTGCCGGGCCCATCGCGTTGCAAGAATGTAAAATATTTCTACCTAAGCATTATAATTGTTAATATATATATATTTTATTGTTAAAATATAATCCATTAAGTTTGATGATGACTACACGCAAAATGTAGAGTCGGGAAAAAGGTAATAAAATCAAGAGTCAGCCACCACTATAAATGGAGTATCAACTTTTTTAGCCAAAGCATGCCTTTACAAACGTACCGTACATTTGCAAATAAATAGAGTATCTTACTAGAAAAAGTAAAAATTATTAGAAAAAGTCCTTAAAATGACTACCGTATCTATATATAAATACACAAACCGCAATAAAATATAATCAACACGATAGAAAACGTAAGCCACAACAAAGTTATAATGAGTATAATTTATCTTGTTTACTTTATATGTTTATTCAAAAGTGTCGTTGTTAAAACTTCAGGCTTATATTTTAATGTGTGCCTTTTCCATTTAAATTATGATAATTCAAAAAGCTTGCATATTTCTTTGAATTTTTACGTTACTGTGTTATGTTTTATATAACGTCGTATGGCAATCGATACATACTGCTTTTTTATAACGCCGTAAAAATCATTCATCTTATTGGCACATTTGCTGGCTACTAACAAGCGCCTGTTCCTGGTCGGAACACATTCATCGTAAGCGCGTGGTCAGAATAATCATTTTTAATAAAAGTTATATCAATAATTCCTACGTGATAAAAATGTTCATTGTTACTAACAATATCCTTTTACAGAAAAATCACACCAAACCAAAATATCAATAATTTTAATCACTTCTAAATGATAATCACAATCATTATCAAGAATAAACAATAACTAAAACTTATGTATACTTATATACAAACAAATAATGCTACAAAAAGTGTAAGGACTATAATTTCAATTTGGTTTTAGAAGTTTAGGTTAAAACCGAAGCCAAAGCGGACTCGTCTTTGGCGATCTATGAGCGTGCTGGCCATCAATCGGATAACTCTAACATCGTTATGTGGTTCTTTGAACAAAATGTCCTTTTCGTAAGTAAAGCCTCCGCAACGTTGCGAGTCGACAAAAATTTTCAATTCGGAATTTTCGTAGCTCTTATGTAACGCGAGGCCGATTGTAGCGGGACCACCCCGATTGGTCTCGTTAACAATTGTTGCTATCCGCAAATCTGGTGAGAATTGTTTGAAAAAACACACTTGGTAACCAATTCGACTGATTGTGGATGTCAGAGTGAATGAAGGTTTCTCGTATCTTGCACTAATTGACAATTCTGGAGACAAAGGATACGATAACGGCTTAAACCCAACTTCGCTTCCAACACTGAAATCAGGTACAATTTTGTACATCCATTGGGTCACTAATATTAGAGTATTTGGGTCCACATCTTTCATAGCAAAGGACATGGATCTACTGGACTTTTCGCTGTCCTTTTCAAATGAGATCTCTGTTTCTGAAGACACTAAATCTTTTATCTTTGAAGTAAGCCTCAACTCGTAGTCATCTAACATTTCTGTATATGTGGCTGTTGCAGAACCACTTAAATCCACTAATAGACCATCGTCAACCTTTTTTGCATTCATCTCTTTATGTATAAAATGTGAAAAACATTTGTAAGAATCTCTTGATTTTCCCAAGTTGTAGTGTTGAGTCAACTTCACTTTATCAAGTATTTCTCTTGTAACAATCATTATAGCACCAACAAAACATTTTGGAAATACGTTCTTTGCTTCAGCGTGGACATCACTAAGTCTTGTCAAAGTAGATTTGTCATGTTCAATAACTATAAAGTCCTTTTTCTTTGGCAAGAACTTTTGAAGGCTTGAAATAAAATTGCTGACCTCCTCCTTAATAAGAGATTCGTTTATTGCCATATTAGTTTAGTTTTTTTTAATTTTTGTATATTTTTATTTTTTGAATAACAGGTCTAACGTCATTGACCTGTCTCGGATTATTTTTATGTGTTGACATATGGCCAGTCATACGCCGCAAGAAGTCTAATTATATTTAGAACGTAATTAATATCGACCAGACCACCTGAGACAGGGCTTATTGAGCAATTATTGAATGTAGACATAGGTCACATTGGAACATACACATATTGATACGTTATTGGATAGTTTAATGGCATTTACATAATAATTACATCTAATAATGGTATTAATAAATATTACATATAACAAAAATAAATTCATCTTTTAACGGATCATTAAAGTAGCATTTTATTTTGGTAATTATTCTAATGTTATCACACTTAGCTATGTAAAAAAGTAAAAAATATTTTTGTATTAAATGTTATAATTATACATGATACTTAGTAAAAGTTTTTGCAATTATTTGTTATTCTTTTCATATATTTTGATATTTATATTGTTTGTTTTCATTAACGCCTAATTGGTCATAATTTTTTGAATAAAAATAATATAAATAAAATAAATAACAGTATCTGTTTGTGACTTTCAATTGCAAGTAAAATTATTACTTAAGATTGATATCTAGAAATTTTACTATTAAATTATTGAAGCATTTAAAATTACTTTTAAAATCTGTCTTCTTATTCTTAAAAATTACTTAAAAAATATCTGTGTTTTTATATTGGAAATAGTCTTTAAAAGTGCTCCAATTTTATGATTCGAACTTTTAGTAAGTTAAGAACATTGGCAAGAGTGATCAACTTTTTATATCGGTAATAAAATGGTGTCCCAAAAAAAAGCTTATTGAGCTGAGATGCAAAAAAGAAAAAGAATTTGAAAGTAATATCTCTGGGAAGAAGTTTGGGATAAATACTAGCTAAATTAACCATAAAAAATATTAATTACGTATTTATATAGTTATTATAGTATATTTCCATCGCCGCCTTCTAATCGTCTGCTTCTATAAAAGCAATTCGCCACCTGTCCAGCTTGTTTCTCTTGAGAAAACCCCTTTTAGGGGAGTTTCATCAGAAAGTTACCGGAAAATTGCCACAGGTATATGTCGAATGCTTTTCACAGAGGTATTTCATAAGAAGGAAATAAAATAAAATGTAGTTATTATTTTTGACAAATAAAATTGCGAATAATATTTTCCTCCTTTGAAAATAAATTGTAACCATATAGATTGTTTTTTCGAAAATATTTGACAATTAATAAAGGTAATAACAATGGAAGATAAGAAATACAGATTCATTGAAACAGATTAACAAATTATGTGAATCTAAATCTAAATTATATGACTGTAAATTTCGTCTGATCGCAAAAGCTTTGATTACACCATCGAATCATAATAAGGTTTTCAATTAGTAAAGTATTTAATCCTCCCTTTAGATGTAGAACATTTAATTCTGAGCTCTAAAGACTCTACCTCTTATGTCAAATCGAAAATAAATTTACGTTTTAGTTAAATTTGGTCACATTTCGCCAACTGCTTTACACTTACTATAAACAGGAATTGTATTATGGTCTCGACTAGGAAACTTTGCTACTAAACACTTATAGAGTAATAGCTCATAGTCTATTACAATAAGGCTTACAGTTGCATGAATGTATTATGGTATGAAACCGCTGCTGTTTATTGAGCTTTAAATTTTGATAACTCGATTCCGTTTGTTGGAAATTGAATTTTTGAAATGTTCAATTAGTTACAACAGATATTTGTTTGATATTTTGTATATGTATATATATAAATATTTATTGTTGAATATTACAACACCATAAGCAATTCCTTAACTGAGGGTAAATATATTACAGACATGATTAAATCATCATCATCATTTGTGGATTTTTACACATTGAACAACAAAGAAGAACACCTTTGACTTACAAATAAGTAATAAATGCAAGATTGTGTGAAAGTTGGTAATGATTATTCATGGTGAAAAACTAAATTATTATTATTAAATTTGATAAAAAGTAATTCAGAGAACAATAGTTACTAAATGTAAGTAACTATTCATTTTAAATTATTTAAAAAATATCGTACTATATTCAATTTTAATTTATAACAGGATTAGAAAAATGTGGGTAGTTTTTAAATAGCAGATATAATATTTATAATATAAAGATATCTTACTCATAAAATGTCTGTTAAGTAGTCAATACGACAAATAATAGAAATGACAAAAATTACATATATTTTAAGTATGCTTTCAAATTACAATATTGTTTTAAGTAAATGATGGGTATAAAGATGACAGATAACACAATATACTTCAAAGTTAGAACTTATCCTACTGGCGACAAACAGCAGGTTTTTTAAAAAGGTCTTGTGTTTCCTTTTGCGACTGCTATGTTTTCGTACAATAATTTCGTTTCGTTCAGTTTCGTACAACAGTTAACGTACGTACAAAGGTTCAAGTTTTAAACAATAAATTGCTAATATTACTATTCACTGTCCTTATAAAATAATATAACATAAAATTTAGTTCGAAATCTCATAGTATAAATTTCAAATGCAGCGGAAGTTAAGTGGCTAAACAAGATGATCATGTTTACGAAATTCCTTTAAAAACATGTCTATTTAGATTCTACTAAAACACATAAACAAACTAAAATACTTCGGCATGTCTGTATACCGGATTTCCTTAGCTCTTGGCGCTGAGCCAAAGAGATGGTGCGTTAGAGATTATACATATAGTGTAATTTTATTTATAATGTGTATATTATATAATACTGCATACTTAATGTAACTTAGTGTTATTAAATGAAATGTGTGTACGTAGTATAATCCCACTAAATTGTCGCACCAATTTGCAGGATATTTTCTGTCTTTTGTTTTTGGTTCACTGATTACATAACTTTCGGGTAAATCAAGCCTCATGTTTACAATAAAATAATTTTCTTAGGCTTTAAAAAGTTGGAATAAAAATATCATTGTTTTTAATTAATATTGAAAATAAGGTAATATTGTCTTTCTGTATCTGAAATGTTTTTTTTACTTTTTTACTGTTAAAAAGTAACAATTTTTATTTTTTAACATAAAACTGAATAACTAAGAGTACTGCTAAGACTACAAGAGTAATTAAGTGCTCCAAAATGCATATTTCATGTAAAATTATTATTCTTCATTTATCTATTTATTCAAAATCATTTTTTTTATTAGAAATATTTGTCCTCCTTAGAAAATATATATATTATGATTTTTATTTTGTATTATAAAATACTTTTGAGCTATTGATAAAAAGGGATCGTTGAAGAATTTTTATTGAGTTTCCAAACTGTCTATTTTGATGAAAAAGTGTCAGGTTCGTATTAAAGTTTCGGACTTCAAAATGAATTATCGTTATCAAGTTAACCAATTTCTTCATTATCTAATATTTATATATGTATTTAAAGTTGTATTATTTAAACTATTAAAATAATATTTTAGATGTTATCAACAGCGATTTTACTAATATTACTTAGAAAATCTTTCCGTTTTCAGGATATTACAAGGGCCTGTCAGATAAAAAACAAATATAAACATCACCAGAACCTGCGCTCGTATTTATTACAGATAATGACCCAACTTTCAAAAGAGGCGAGGGTAAACAAGCTATTTTATTTTTAAGGAAAGTATTTGTTACTTTCCTTCTCAATTCAAGAATTTCAGTAAAAGATTGTAAGAATGATGGCATCTTTTGGATGTTTTCGTTCGGAGTTGTTCTTTTTAATAGGCTATTCATAATTATAACAACTTATTAATGTAATTTCCTCTAATTAAAATGACTTATATTAAAGTACTAGCTGATCCCTGATGATCGAAACTATTAATTTAGATGTGAACTTAGACTTCTTGTATATACAAAATGTTTAATTTCTATTTTATATTCAGTGTTATTTTTTTAAATGTTAATAATTATAATATATTTTGAATGTTTTTTTTTTAATAATATTATATATTTTTTTTAATGTATCAAATTGAATTTCGTAATCAATAATAATTTTACCTCCTTGATTATTTATTTATGACAACTTTTTATTTTCAATTTTCAACTTTTTGCCCCCCCCCCAACCTCATCTGACCTCTGGTTGCCATGGCAACCGTTGTCATAGTAACTGTGACTATGCTAGACATTGGTATGATAACCGTTGTTATAGTAACTCTTACTTCCGTCTATGTACACACTTATCAGGAAATCTTTATAGCTATAAGGCCGATTGACTTGAAATTTGGTTGTAATCCGTTGGGATAGGAATTCCGTAAAATCCGTTCTAAGTGGACGTGTACGTCATAAAAGAAGTAACTATGTAAAATTTTAAGTTAATCGGACAAGTCGTTTCGGAGATTTCGTGATGAGTCAGTGAGTGTTAAATATATATAAATATAAATAGATAGAAGATTTATTTGACAAGGGGCTGTCCTTAAATTACGTAACGCTAAATTCCATGATTTTTGACACCCCCCCTCCCCCCTGTAACGGGACCGTAACGGAAAGTTAAACCCCCCCCGAAAAAATACGTAACACTGCAACTGACCCCCCCCCGTCGATGTGATTCATATGTTTGTCGTTGCTGGCACGCATCAACTTTACGGGAACTGTGACGACGTGTCTTCTTCCTTCAACAGTACCGCTTCTTTTTGCCAACATTCGAATATAAAGACCATTTCGCGATATATTGAATCCACGGTTCTTCAATTCCGCTACCATTTGCTCCAATGTTTTGATGCTTCTGATCGATTCGTTTCTCCGTCTCTCTTCTGCAGCAGATCCGTACATGGCAATTTCTGTGATGGTTTTCATCAGTTCCGGCTGATCTTCCTCTAATCTGTAAGCATAAGCAATGTTTTTGTATTATTATAAATATAAACGATATTTTAATTATCGTTAATTGAAAATTAATTCATCTATTATGATCTAACCTTGGCCGTCCTCGTTTTTCACGAAGAGATGGAATTTCAGCTCTTAATTCCGGGTTTTCTTCAAAGAGAGAATTCATCTCTTTTTTTCGCTTTTGACGGAACTTCAATTGACGTTGCTGGTTGTACTGTAATGTTTTCAGATTTTTTTCTTTCAATTCAAGAACTTCTAATTTTTTTTTCAGTAAATAAGATTCATCATTTGTCAAGTAATTGAGTGATTTTTTGGTCTGCAAACTGAGCAGATCACTCTTGAGAATTAAAATCTCATTTTCCAACTTGTTTTGCGCGATAGCCTTCGTCGGTTTGGATTTAGAATTTAAGCCCTCGTCAGAGCTTTTTTCACGTAACATCTGCGATGTTGAAGGTGAGTGGCTGCAGCTTGGTTGTTTCGTCAAATTTTCCTTGTCAGAAGAATTATCATCGTTGCGTTGAACGCTTTATCAAATAACAAGGGATGTTTGCTATGAATACCTGCCAACACAGAAATAACTATATTTGTACAAAATAAAATATATAATAAGTTTTAATTTGATAATGTAATAATATTACTCCCAGTTGTTTAATGCACTTTATATTAACGAGTTCGTGTAGGGTGCTCCAATTTTTATCAAATTACAGAACTTTTTATAAAGTAACAAGTCGCGGCACTCGCGTTTCATTTAATTATGCTGTTATTAAACGTGCAGCATTAATATAACTTTATTCATTCATTTTAAAAACCTACATTTTTAACGAGTAAACGATAATTGAAGAATGTAAGTTTTATGTTAATTTTGTCCTCGAAAATGTATTTGTAGCGGGATGTTATTATAATTATATATTTTTTTACGAACACAAGTGATTACTGTTACTAATTCTAAATAGAAAAGATATGAATATATAAATTTGATGGTATTCTTGTAGGTAAACTATAAGTTACGTGTTTAACATTTTTATTTGTGATAAGTAGATTCCGATTTATTTAAAACTCAGAGAATCTTGTCGAGGGCATTCATATAGTTTAATAATTAAACCAAACTTGTTTTTATCCCATATTTACTTAATAATACAGGTTCTAAATAACTATTTAATGTAAACAAGTATGTTCAACTAAAAAACTCAATTTTAATTCAAAACAAATATTTTGGTTACAAGTTTACATTATGGTCCCGTAATTAAGAGTATACGTTATTTATCACGCATAATAACGGTGTTGTGTTTTGTTCATTATTGCAGAATTATATAGTGTAATTGTCAAATTTGTAGTTAATTTGATATAAATATAATATGTTATGGGTATCAAGTAAGCTACAACTTATAAAAAAACCTCTAACATTTCTTAGTATCTTAGATATGGTATTACGAGTAAAGAAATGTTATCTCTACAAAAATAATAAAAATGTAAAGAAATGTGATTAAATAAAAGAAAATAAAACACAACACGAGTATATTAAGTTTAATGTTAACAATTTTTTATAATATTTCCACGATATAACAAAACAATGGTCACAGTACACAGAATCGTAAAAATAATTTTGAGTCATCTTTTCTATCACATTGATTTACGACCTCTGAGGGGTTTTATCTCACTTTCTTATGTTCATATTAACGGTAAAGTATCACAGAGATAATTTAATTTCTCTTGTCATTACTACTCATACAAGGAATCTTTATTTTATTATACAATCGATGTGCTCTATTCTAATTATATTATTGCAAATTGGTGTTTCATGACATATTGTTATAACTCGAATTCTAAATGTTAATAATTTTTAAATATAAACAACATCAAAAAAAATCAAGTAATACTAGTAGTATTACTTGATTTTCAACTTACAAATGAATTTTTAAGTTATAATATAACATAGTAAGTTGGATATAATCATATAATGAATCAAATATTTATCAGATAATCTAAGATCAACATTATTCGAAAGTTAGTACAAATAAAATTAGAATTTTCAATAATTGTACTGTTTATTGACTAACAAAGAACAAAAAGAGATGGAAAGAACGACACTTTCCCTTAAAGATAATTATTTAACTTAAAGATAATACAAAGTATTTATTTAAATATATTACTATATATTGTTCTCATTATGTAATATTAGCATGGTTATTTTATTATTTACTTAATCTTATCTTAGATATATCTGGTTACCTTAATTATTTTTAAATAAGTATCACCCCCTGACACGCTATTTTTGACGGAATGTCAGGGGGTGACACTTATTTAAAATTTATTTAACTAAAGTCGACAACATATTTTATAACTACTATAGAGATTAATAATAATCGATTCGATTGCATTGCAGCCTACAAACTTCGATTGCAGCCTACAAACTTTATTTGCACTGATAACTCAAGAGACGGATTATTACTATTGTAAAAGATCAATCAATGTCTATTGTTTATTTCAGTCGTTACTAAATATGAAACTTCAAATAATGATAATATACTTGTAATGTCAATTTGATATATTTACAATAAATATAAATGAAGTTTTTCTCTGAAAAAGATATACGGAATAAAATATTGTATGATTAATTAACTTATTGTTTGGTTACAGATGTGGTCAGGCAAGAAGTGTTCAGAGGGGGGCGCGGGTACCCCCACAGAGGAAGAGATTAAAGTGGTGCTTGTGGGAGACACTCAGTGCGGGAAAACATCACTTGTACAGAGATTTGTGTCTGACACATTCGTTGAGGTAAGTACACTTCATTGTTAAGATACATAAGGACAGATCAAATTATCTTAATATTACAATCCCGCTTTTGTGACATTTTTTGTTGAGAAGAGAAAAAGTAATGAACATAAAAAATACGCATCTATATTTAGATATAATTTGTATTATGTTAGGTAATAGCTAGTAAGCATCTATATTTAGCTATGTATATATTTAGAAATATACATATAATAAAAATTATCTTAAATCTGTGGGTTAAACCCATAATTTCTATTATATAGTTTGCTTCTTAAACTTTGAATTTGACAACAAATGGTAAATATTATTTGATAATGTATTCTTTTTTTTACTCACAGCCAGTTTACAAAATATTTATTTAAAAAGTACATGCGCCACTATAGACATACTAATATTTTAAAAATATTAAAAAAAACAGTGGAAATTGCATCAGCAAAATTGTAGAGCGATACATTTTAAAAGTGTTCTATTTTTCACAAAAACAGGCCTCGTGTCACACTTTTAATCCCTTTTTAATGAAGTGGTAGCTTTTAAAACGTTTTGTTAAATATTCTTTTGTCAATGGAAATATATTGATGATCACTGAAAGAACTAAGAGAAATTGGGTTAACCGTCCTATATTGTGTTATAAATTATTGCTTGCAATTTCGGTTACGCAGTTCGATAATGAATAATATTTTTATAGGGTGTTACATTTGGGTGAATGAATAGAATTTGAAAGTATTATTATTATTATTTAATAATTTAATTAGTAGCAGTAACAAATTACATTCAAGATTCTTTGAGATTTAGTACGTCAAAGGATTATTTAATACTTTCTTTAAGTTTAGAGAATTTTTATACTCAGCTTTGCTCACGTGTATATGATTTTCGACTTATGTATTTAGTTATAATCAATTATTAATTTAAACATGTCAAATACAATGAAGCTTTTCTATCATTCATTCATTGAATCTTCTTTATACTTTATACTAAATAAAACTTGAGGTTTTAAATTAAAATTAGTTTATAAACATACTGGATTACAGCAAAAAAGTTGACTATACAAGAGTTTAAATTTAATGTATTAGAGTATTAAATGCTACTCATCTTAAGAATTTAAATCACCTAATATGTCCATTACATTGTTAGTAATTATTTGTATTAATAATAAAATATCAAGTTGTATATTTGTCCAGAGCTATTCTCAGATACTTGTATATTGACACAGTTTTGCGTTCTTTCCTGCAAATAATCCAAATTATATATTTTGATCATCGTTACTTCCACAAGGAGCAAAATATATGGATTGAGTTTTGATTATACTTATTAATCATAATAAGGATTTTGAAATTTTATGCTCCTGATGAATATGTTACTTCAAGAAAGCGTGGTACCATCTAGATAAGCTTAAATAAATTTCAATAATAAAAAATGTCATCATCGTTGATAATGTATAGATTTAAAAGTTCATTTATGTTATATATAAGAGAAAATTTGGGCAATGGAACACCTCAGAGATAACCGGAGGAAACATCCACTGCGTTACTTATCTAACTGCCTTTTCTTTCCTGTTGGTCTTTGTTGAGACTCTGATAACTTACTGAATAACTTATTCTAAATATTATTTTATTTATTTATTATTTTTGATATAAGACCTGTATCTTAACTGAAACTTAAGTTTTGAAATTGAAAAATATTGTAATGCATTAAAATTTCCTATTCATTTCAATAATTATTAAGGAACTAATACAGTAGATAAACTAAAAAATATATATTTATAGGTAGAAAGGACATTGTTAATATTTTTATGATATTTTTCATTCATAATTTTATTGACAACAGCAGAAACTAAAACTTGTCTGATGAAATAAACTCTGACTTTTCAAGAAGTGTTTCTTTTTTTGTTTGAGTGAAACTTTAGCAAAGATTAACAAAATTATGAATAAATGCCGTCACTATCTCCTATGCATGTTAAAAAAAGTAGATAGTTTGTACTTTCCAGAAAAAAAAACAGACTTTAACTTATTGATGTGTTGTATTGTAAACTTATTATTTTATATATGCTACAAATAACATTAAGATGTATATGCCTTTGCAAGGGTTAATAAGAATTCGATATTTACTGGCCGGGTTTAAACTAAAACTTTTAATAGCTTCGTAGGTATGTTCGGAACTCGTTATAGTATTTGTTTTAGTTCATTTTTGCTAAACACAGTTTAATGAATACCGGCGTGGACATGTAAATGAGTTTAAGAACTTATTGTAATACTGCATATATACATAAATATTAATAATAAAAAAACAGAAATTTTAATTCGTTTATAAACTTTTAAAATGAGAATAGCTCTGAATCTCACATTAATTCCTAGTGATCCCTGATCACTGTATATATTTAACAGGTTGTTCTCACGTTGACTTATCCTGTTATAATAACGGGAGGATCTGGTTATTGTTATATATGTTTACTAGCTGCGTAATTAAACTCGACACGGATTATACAATAGCTTTTGAATGTGAATGTTTTCTTAATGAGCTTTTTAAAATTACTGTACCTTTAAATTAAAGAAAGTAAGACGTTATAATTTTCACAAAGTTAGACAGTTTAATACAACAGTACGAGTATAAAAGCAAAAATAAAAACCATAAAACAGGTGTCAGATTCTTTGTAACTGTACTTCTATTTAAAAAATGTTTTTTATTCCCATAGTTCACATGGCTAAGGGCAGTGAGTGAAAGATTACAGCCATGTATTGCGAACGCGATTTGATTGATGAAAGTGTTACGCTTTTCATTTAGCTAGTGTTTGATTAGAAAGCATATTGTTCGATTTTCAATTCTTAAATTCATTGTTTCTGTGTACACTTGAATTAAATGTTTAACACTATGTTATTTATAATATACTTATTTAATACCAACTATATAAAATAATGACTCAGTAAATAAAATCAAATTACTTATTGTACACTAAAGTACATTTATGTTTCTCGCATAAATATTAACAATGACTAAGAGACTCTTATTATTAAAAATAGGGTACACGCTTATTAACAATAATAATCTTTGCACGACGGAGTCACATATTTTAACTATATTGAAATCTCAGTATGCCGTTAAGAATAAGCTCAAATAAGCTCTCGGAAATGTCACATGGTGTCAAGTGGAGATATAAAAGTATTAAGTTCATAATCATTTACCAATCAGTTACAGTTTAGTTTAAAAGCTAATACTAAATTGTACTATTTTTTACAGTCGTACAAGAGAGTACTACAGAACGAAAATTGTCTTGGTACAAATGAAATGTAGCATGTAAATAAAAATAGGATAAATATATTGATTATTAACATTAAAACATTAAAATATCCACAGAGATTATAACACCTGTAATTAATTATAATTAATTTAATTATAAACACGGGAAATAAAATTGTGGAACACATATTATTCCTTTTTTAAAATTCGATATATTCTTTCACAAAACATATATACTTTAATTGAATTCATCGGGCCAGTGTTTAATCTTAATTATTTTTATTGACACATTTCTGTATTTTTATGGAAATGTTTAGAAGAACTTAAAATCGTGTGTTAACTTCAAAGCTGACGTTACATATTGTTAATGATATTTTGCTGTCGAATGCTGCACAAGCTTTTCTTATATCACGATATTCATCTTATATATATCTAAAACACATATTGAATCAAAAGTTTAACATTAATTCTAAAAAACTTTCGTTTTAATTTCATTACCAATAAAAGTTTGTAAAGAAAATATAATTGTACCTTAAATTAAGTGAAAGCCACTCAAACTATAGTATTTTAATTAAGAACAAAGTATTTTTGGGTTACAGACGAGTTCTTAATTCGATAAGATTTAATTAAGGATAAGACATTTCTTTCTTTGATTGACATCTAAAATATTACATCTTTAAATTAAAAAATAAAGTAAATGTATGTATATAAATATTATTTAATTTTTACAAGTTAATAAGAACAATTTGTTTTTTACCTTATCATGATTCAATGGTCTTATTGGTAATGATCAAAGATATAGCAACGGTAATATTATACAAAATATTTATAGTAACTAGAAATAGATCAGTTAATTCTTTTTTCATATATATTAACGATGCCCCTTATTATTATTGATTATTTTCCTTATTCTTATTAATTTCAAATAATATATATTTCAGTAATTGCTACATTTCTATACTACTTATAATATGTGTTTTCGGGTCATGCTAACCAACAATAATATAAACTTAGTAAAATAGTATATTCTCACTTCAAATGAATATCTTATGTAAATTTAAACTCAAAGATAACATGTCTAGAATCTAGATCATAGGAAGCTAGAACTTGTTCAGTTCTACGAAATCTGTGCACACAACGACTTGCAAATGCTTAAATTAATTGAATGTCTCAATGGTTGGTTTATTTTACTAAGAACCCTTCACTATTAAGTTTCGGTATTATAGGTGCAATATTATTAACACGTAGACTATGTATAAGGATAGAAAAGATACTAATCCTGACTAACAATGTTTTTTACTCCCAATGGAAATGACGTTTCATAATGAGATAAAATATTTATTATTCAGTCAGGATAAAATAGAGTGATGTTGCCTTCGTGTACCCACAATAAGATTGCTGTTATATATTACTCATTATTATATTACTGAAGTATATTGCAGTAAGAAAATATTATTGATTAGTGAACAAAAATCAGTGGTAATCAGTAACATCCCTTCTATATTTAGCTGTTTTATTATAACTATAAAATTTCTAAGTCATATACGTTCTCTGTATAAGATGGACAAGGAAATTCAATAGATTATCATCAATAATCATTAGTCATCACTTCAACTATCATTAAGAGTAATTTAACATTTGTCTTACTCACTGATTATCCTTTTTGTTTGTTATAAAGTATTTAAAATCAATGTCAATCTCGAAGCTAAACAATTTTTGTTCTTTAATTCTGTTATTACAATACTATAATAGTAAAAAATAAAGTAGTAACGAGCCTCAATTTTTAAGATTTAATTGACCTTGTTTTTCATCGTTTTTAATAAAACAAAATATAGAGATTAAGAACATTTAGAAGGAGATCTGTCTATAACACTGACTGTAGAAACAGGCTCAAGGCTTAATAGCTATTTATCCAAAATTAGTATAATAATATTAATATTGACCGAATAATAACAGTTGAGTATTAACTATGATATGCACTTAATTTAAACATTTAGTTGAATATATTTAAAGAAATCAAAAATCTATAACTACAGTCCGCTTTTTCACCGTCTAAAAAATTATAAATGGGTTCGTCGTTGACTAGAAAAATAAAATGGTGGAATTTATTCTATTTGGAAGATCCCCATACTTAAGCACAATTCTCTCACGGTTAATATATTCAGTCCACCTAATATGTTATTTAATTCTCCTTTACTAATTTAATACTTGTGAAACAGAAATCTTCATACATTGGCTGAGACCACCGCAGTTCATCGCCAACCAACTGATTTTTCCAATCGAGAAGTTTCTTTCCTTCGAAATTATTCGAACTATAAAATTTACACGGTCTTTAAAAATTTCAATTGGTTGTGAAATTATAAAAATGTTATTCAATTGTATAGAAAATTTAAAAAGGTTAACAAATTGCACTAAACAAAATAATCTTCGTTTTATTTCTTGTTATTTTAAACTGTCTTATACTATTGTATAAAAGCGAATTTCCAACAAGTTCTATAATATGGAATATATTAAGATTATACAAAGTAATTCAATTATTCCCTCTCATAAGTAAACCTGAAATATTCACTGATTATTCAGATCATATAATTTAATTTCAAACTTCATATACAACTTTATTCATGGGTATACACACATACAAGAATCTATTAAAAGTATTAATTATAATTAAAATTCATAAATACCTAATCAGTAATATATTACCATAAAACATAAACTTTTGAGAATCCCTTTAGATACTTGATAACTCGTGCGTTGATAGCAAAAAATAGTACCTGTCGTTCAGACTGTGGGAACAATTTTTTATAGTATTAAGTTGCTTATCTCCTTTTTTAATTATTTTGAAACTAAATTAGGTAAAAACTGTCCCAAAACTTTTAACATATAAGTCTTGGTGTTATGGGTACATTCATTATTTTGTGGAAAATTGCACTATAATGATACACTGATACGAATTCCAGCATTATTTTATTTGTTATTTCGTGATATATGCGAATATTACGCCAACTAGGAGGTCAGACTATAATATTTTGTAAAAACGTAAATAATCATTTTAAAATTACGAGAACATAACCACGACATTTTTTATTATTTAATTAAAAATGTATAATTTTAAGATTTTACCTTGAACTTGTACGATAAAACGATGTTATTTTCAAATTCCATACACATAGGTAACGGGAAGTATTTTTTGATTCGCTTGACAGTGACGAAGTAGGTATGTGTTTTTTATGGCATAAACTTCCTTACCATTTTTTATTACGTCAATTTGTAAGTTTTAATTCCTAGAATTTATTCCTAGCTTTAAGGGGCCGTAGACTGTAGTATAAGGTTTTAATTTCAACCCGTTCCAGTATTAAGGGTTTTGACAGACAGAAAACAAAACAATTTTAATTTTTTTAAGGTTTGAAAAACTTAAAATACGTCAATAAAATCGCGGGTAAAATTGGAATATACTATCTAATGTAGCACGAGCGAAGTCGCGGACAAAGTTGGGTTATTTATATTTTTTTATGTAAAAGTAATCAAACCTGATATTCCTGAGATACTAAATGTCTTAACAAGTAGACTCAAAAGTAGAATAAAATTGAAGAGAAAACAAGCAAATGTTATAAATTTAAGAACTGTATGACTACGTATTTTTTAAGGAATAATAATTAAGTATCTATTTATATTTTATCTTGCGCATCAAAATTTAGTTTTATAATTTTAATATATTTCAAAGTGTTTTATAAAAAAACGTTGCTCTCACTAAAGTAAACACATTTGGTGTAAAAATATCAAATAGTTCAAATTCCATAGTTTCTTGTATATCAAAGGTGAACGACCTCTCTTCTAGCGCTCTGAGAGACCAAAGCTTCATATAGAATATATATTGCACTATATTAAACACACTTTAGATTCTAGACTTATAAAATATATAATATTTTTTAATCTAAATTTATTTCCTTTCAATATTTCGTTACCAGGCACATATATTAAAGCAAAAACATTTGAGCTATACGTTTATTTTAAAGATGCATTCAGATATTTCTCGGAAGCTTATTTATATTTAACACATTTGAATGTGAATTGAATCAATGGTTAACATGTTTGTAAACAAAAAAATATTTATTTTAAATTTTAAATCTACTAGTGTTTTCCTTTTAATATTACTTAGTTCTGGTAATATATCACTAACTAATATTATTAGAATAAAATTAGAATAAAATCCAAATGTAAATAACGTTATTGTGATAAAACCTTATAATTTAATCCTTAAAAAGACTCAGCAATATAAGTTCAATAATCGTTATTTTACTCAGTTACTTGAGTTGACTTTCAAATCCACAAAGACTCCGTAATTAATCTGTATAAGAGGTTTTAATGTACATATTGAGTTGTCGAGTATTTCCTTTCAGTATTTTTTAATTAAGATGATTTTAAATAAAAGCTTTTATGACATAAGCTTGTCCGACTTTGAAACCATGGATTTCTATAATAAATGTTTTTTTTTATCAATTAGTCCAGTAATATTAATAAATAATTTAATTGAATAAGTAACGATTCCTTTTATAATAATTATGTTAAATTATAAAACTGTTTTGTTTTCAAATATAACTTTAATTATTAATAAGAATTGAAGCATATGATAAAAAAATTCTCATTTTTTCATCGCTTCAAAGATCCTCTTCACTGAGTGGAAAATAGATAAAAACTCAGAATTGCCTCATGTGGCAAAACGCCTTATTTACAACAGGTTACAAAATGCCTATCATATCAAAAGTAATTTATTATTTTTTGAATTTACATTTACAGAGATCGTTTCGCGAATAAAATTATTGGTCCAGAACAGTAAATGTTATCGTAATATTTTTGTTTCAGGCATACACACCCACTGGTTTTGAGAAGTACGGCTACACTTGCACGGTCGCTGATTATAAAGTAAATTTCTCCGTTTGGGACACTTCAGGTGAGTTTTATATACCCTTTAGAACTGTGATACTAGTCTGACGTTTCTTATCTGTAATATATATAAAAACGTATAACTATAACTGCGCTCTTATTTTGAATAAAAATAAATTATAAGTCTATACCTGATTTCCAAAGCAGAATGCTGTAAGATATATCTTTATATAAATATATAAGTGATTTACCACTGACTCATCACGAAATCTTCGAAATTATCTGTCCGATAAACCTAAAATTTTGACATAATTACTTCGTTAGTGATGTAAACGTCCACTAAGAACCAATTTTACGGAATTCCTATCCCAACGGATTTCAACTTTTTGCATTTCGCTAAGTTTTATACCTGTAGGAGCTATACACACAACGCAGGGGTAAAAGTTGCTATAGCAACATTTACCATAGAAACAATAGTAGCATAGCAACCTTAGTTCACATCCAAATTAATAGTGTGCCCAGCAAAGCGTAAGGCAATAAGCTAGTTATGTATATCTACATATTACATTACCTTAAGGCCTTGTCAAATAATGTAGGTAATTAATATAAGATAATAAATTAATGTCCAAGAATGCTCATTTGAGGAACAATTATTTTTAATAATGTACCCGAAGAAAACTCTAAACTATTAAGAATAAGAATAATCGGAAATTTATTTATCAACAAATCGAATAATCATAAAGGCTGACATCGGTCAGTATGTCTGTCACATAATCGTTACCTCACAAAGACAAGTAAATAAAAGACTCTTTAATCCTATCCGTAATATTATGTTGTGTGAAAATATATAGACAGACAAGGAACAAAAAAAGTTAATTTTATTTTATATTCTTCTCATTGCTTCATACTAAATTACAAAGACATATAATTGTATATTTTTTTAGTTTATATGATATGATGCTTATTGAATGTTTTATATAATTTGTTCTAGAATTAACGTTCAAAGCAACAGGTATTAGTTAAGAAAGCCCAAGATTGTTAGGTACAATACAGTCGGCTTAAGAGTGAGTTCTACCAAACTTCACATATCTGTTTACATTTGAAATATTTGTTTACTTGAGGTGGTGAAACATGTACTTCAAGTGAACATATTCCCACAGTAAGTTATTGACAGACGAGTTGCGCTTTACAAAATCAATTATCTATTACATGTTTAGTTAAATTGTATAAAGTTTTGGGAGTCACATGAGATTTCAAATTGTATACGAAAATACAATACACACAAATAATATAATGTGATTACTACTGAAACTATGAAAAAACCTTTTCATATTTTAAATTTTCCGTACAAATCATTTAACAACCTCATAAAGAGAAGTTAAAAATACAGTTTACTAATAAAATATACTAGAGAAAACTCCAAGTTAATGGAAACTTCATTGTTAATTGTCAAGCCTCAATTAATATTAAAATCAAAACTATTTAGGTTCTAACTACTGAGGTACTAACTTCATCTAATTTATGAGCAAAAAGATTGAAATTATTATTCATACTTCAAATTTTAATGAAAAAAAAAAATGTGTGGTTATCTTAGATCGATTTCACATGTTATTTATTTCCGTCATGCACGTCATGCTGGTATGACAAACCTTAAATAAAAGTTACTCTGTGCTCATTCAACGTTCGGCTCGCAAAAGACCTGTAATCCGACTCAGGTTTTGACAAAACCTATACAGTTATAATAAATTTGAATTACATAAAAATATTAAATAATGAAGTAGTATTAGCTATTTTAAATCGAAAAATAATGATTCATTTTCAACTTACCTTAGAAATAAAATAGAGAAATAGGTTTAAAATAAAATTAAATAAAAACGTAGGAAATCAATACAATGTCAAATAGTCGTTATATACTTATATATTATTGCTTGTGCTTAATTTAGTTTTAATGATGCAACAAACGGAATCTAATGGGATTAAGAATAATAGTGATAGCGGATTGTGATTGTTGTAGATAATTGACTGAAATGATGAAATTAATTATTTAAATTGCTTGTATACACAAAAGGATTGATGATTTTTTAATTTAAAAAAAATAAGTAATACAAAATTAACAACCCAGTTACGGTTATCAAATTTTCATAATAACTTTAAATACAAAAGTATGACAGGAGTATATATAGAAGTAAAGGTACCGAGATCGAAATTACATAATAAACCTAAATGTATGATAACACATGAAGGTGACATTTACCAGGTTAAACTCAACTCGTGTCTGTTACCACATATTGATAAATCTGATAGTAATGAACTCCTGTACCTTAACAATATTAATGATAATACAGAGAACACTATAAAGCAAAAAAGATAAAGGCAATAATTATACAGGTTTACTTTTTGTCTAAACCCTCATAAAAATTCAGACTTTTGGATTATGGTCAATTTTCGGCAACTTAGAGGTCGTTACAAATTAACTAATAGATATTATGTTGACAGGAACGACGGCGTACGATACAGTGAGACCTCTGGCGTACCAAGATGCGAAGATTTTCATGCTGTGCTTCAACATCGCTGAACCGGAGACCTTGAACAACTCGGCTGCTAAGGTACTTTAACGTAATCTTAATCTATAACTACTAACTTTCAGTTTTAAAATAATATTTGTTATAATTACTTTCACTTTAATAAATATTTTAAAGAAGCCGCGAATTATTAAATTCCTTAGCCATTGACAATTTAATAAAATCTTTTATCAGTTATTTAATAAAACTTAAACACCGTGCCAAACTTTGAAACATATTTTAAACCTATAAATTAATACGAATATCTTTTAAGGGTTCCTCTGACATTTATACTTTTAAAATACTTATCGATGTTTCCAACTTTGTGTACAAAAAAACTTGAAAAGGCAATTGAAATATTTTTTGTTATAGTTTTTAAACATTGTTTACTGACGATTTTAAATAGAGGTTAAGAAGATTTTTAATAAAGACATTTGTATATGGAATGTTGGATTTGAATGATGTTAATAGTACAAACAATAATTCCAGTGGTATAGAGAAGTGCGGACTCACGGCGGATCAGCGCCAGTTCTTCTGTGCGGATGTAAAGCAGATCTCAGACACGACAAGGAAACCCTCACTATGCTATCCAAGCTTAAAACACACCCAGTCACCAGTGAAGAGGTCTGTCCTTAGTTAACTTATATTTTTAAAATTTATAATTTCTTATTATTAATATAAACATTAATTTATTTTTCATAAGAATCGTTGCTAAAACTGTTATATATTTTTACTTATGTATTTCACAGTCATGACTAATGCATTCTAAACACCCAAGAGTCATTAGCCGTGGCCTGTCCAATAAAATTTGTTTGACAAATAGTTTTGATGCCTCCCAATGATATTCGACGCTACAATTGAAACCAACTACTTTACTATCCATTCAAGAATATAAGATAACGCATCTTATTTTAAATTTTATTGATAACTTTTAAATTTTTACAGTTTATTACTTTCGACTAAGTAATAAACATATACACTGCAGTTTTATAGATACAACCTCGTTTACTATCAAGAATACATTTCAAAGCACATTTATCGTGTATTTGAATAATGGATCTCATGAATCAAATGATGTATTTAAAAATATAAAACAATAAATTATTTTATATTTTTATTATCTTATGTGTTTAGTAAGTTTTCAATCCTTAAAAAATAATTATATTTGTTAATGTTCTTCCCTCTGTAATCCTGTAAATCTTTCCCTTACTTTCCTTTTGTTCTATAATTACTTGTAAGAATTTGTTAGTAATAAAGAAATGGTAATTTCTCAGGCCTTATCAGTGGCGAGACAGCTCGGTGCAACCACGTACGTGGAAACGTCGGCTCGTGCATCCACCAAGGGTGTGAAAGATGCCTTCGAGGTAGCCGCACTAGCAGCTCTTGGAAAACTGAACAAACAACAAATGAAGCAACAAGTAATATTGTTTTTATGTCGTAAACAAATTGAAATGATATTTAAACTTATTTAACTTTCGAAATTTCTTTTTGAAATTATCATCATTAACATCAGTATAAAAAATGTGCTTTTATGTATAATAATTGTTGACAGAAGCAAGTGGGACGTAGTAAGAGCAAGCGCGATTTGAAAGCTGAGCTGAAGGGAAGAGCGAAAAGTTGCTGCGTCATGTGATCCGTAGCCGGCCACCCGTCCAGGTGGCCGCACGACTGCTAGGCGACCACCGCCCTCCAGACCTTTTGAACTTATTTGAATGGAAAAACACTATTTGTTCCAAGCACTTATATATGGAACATTTTGGGCCTAAAAAAGCGCCTTGTGGAACCCCTTAAACGGCTTGTGATGATTTTCAAGCTGGGTATATTCTAGAGACTTTAAAATTATGATGTGGAATTATACTCAAAGTTGAATACTAAATAACAAATACGGAAACTGAAGAATGAATATTTAATATCTTAATATTTTTAGTATAATTGGAACCGAGTTCATTTTATTAAAATTTATTGTAAGGAATAGGGAATTCCTTGAAATCGTTGAATAAGGTGCAATGAATGACCCTCAGGGTTAAGAGCGTGAAAAGCCTGTGATAATGTTAAAAAGTAGCATTTGGATAACAAAATTAGGAAAGATTGTTTGGAATTTAGTGAGGCATTAGACGCTCTTTTTCCATCGAATACTTACACAATACAAAAGTTTTATATTTACTTCAATCAATTATTTATAAGACAAGCATTATATAGTTGAAAGTGATTTCATATACAGAAACTAGATATAATGTGAACTTGATGTTTTTCTATAAAGCATGTAAATGAATAATAATAAACGTAAAATATTGAATAAATTCGATGTGCTCAAATTGTTTAGCGACTTTAAAAAAAATAAGATAAATGATTTTGGAAAAGTTGATGTTTTTCTTTGTGATATTAATACGTAAATATATAATACTGAAATGCACAATGTTGGACAATATTAATTACGGAGGTCCACACACTTAGTTCCACGTCCATGTTGCTTAGAATAGAGTTTTGTACGTTTTAATAAGTGGAATAAATGTTGCTTATAACAAAATCATTAATATAGTTGTCATTGTCTTCGGTGTCTATAATATTGTCAAGAGATTGAAGGAAAATCTCATAAACTAGATTAGAGACCATTCTATATTTAATTTTAGCTCATGTCATGCATTTTTATATATTTTACTATTTTTACCTAATTTTATAAGTGAAGACCACGTCTAATACTATTTAATAAAAACATCAATGATTTTGTAACGAGGCTTGTAGTGAATATAGTAAATCTCTTATTTATTTTTTGTTGTCTATCTTTAATGTTGAATTATGATACAGTTATCGTAAAGGTTGCTTAGATGATAAACAAAATAAAATTACTTCAATATTATTGTATGCATTGTTTTTGTATTTTAATTTAAATATCATCTCGTTCTGTACCTCAAAATTGATGCGTACGGTAGAGCTGCTATAAAAGAAAATCATTTTTAAAGCCTTCAAAGTCGCGTTGCCGTAATTTGAGTCGATCGATAATGTACAATAATTCTTTCTTATTGTATTGTAAGTTATAAAAGCTTTAAATTCAAGGTTAGCTTTAATTACTAAATAAAAGTTATTAATGTATTTACTATTTAAGATTTTTCTTTTATTTATAAACAGTTTAGTGACAACCTTATACGTATTTATTATCACAAAATAACATATCATTGTAAAATTTTCATTCTTCGTAATTTAAATGAGAATAAAATTATTTTTAACATTGAAAAGTACCAATAAACAAAGGCTAATAGTTTAAAATTTGAAAGCATAATGGATTTGTGGCATAAAATTGTAATCTATAAAATCCATCATCAAATAATTATTACGCGTAATTTGAATAGAAATTACAGCTTGTTGTGTAAAAGATAATATTGAAATTAGTTTCTGTTCTGTCTACGTTTTAGTGTAATATAATATTGTTTGTTTGTAGAGGGTTTAATTAAGTAACTTGAATGTTGTTTCTAGACTATTGAATATAGATTTCAATGTTTTTTGAGTAAATTGTTTCATTTTTTCTCTTAAAATCCCAGACAATACGAAGAAACTTAAACCCTAGTCAGACTCAGATGGAATATAACTTTGGTTATGTATCTATAAATCTTTTGTTATATCATTGCTATAAAACCGAGAAATTTTAGATTCACATTCCTACACGTTGTGGAATTAAATTTACAGCGATTAGACTGATCATTGAATTAAGGAGCAAGAAATAGTAAAAATAAAGTTTCTTCCCTTTTTAAGTTCCCCCCCCAAAATAAAATTATTATCTACTTCTACTGAAAAAATGTATGTAAGAATCAAGATACTTGTAATTGAAATTTAGGCAAGAGAATAAAATTGTGGATGATATTATTTCGCTTTTTAGTGTCGAGAGCTGTCGAGAGCCATTATTTTCCTATTTACTCTGATTTTACCCAATCCCGTTGTAATATAAGGATAAAAATTGTCTGTGTTACTTGTTGATAATGTAGTTTTCGAAAAGTATTTTTTTTAAACGTTTCAGTATTTTTTGAAATTACCCAATACATACGTTCAAACCGGTTCTATTTAAAATTTTAGTACATATAACAAAATCAATTTTCTTTATATCAAATAAAGACAATAGTATTACTATAACTTGTCCAAAGATTTGGACATATTTTTTCTTTTTTTCTATATTTATTTATTATATTCTTTCTTTCTTTTCATTTTATTTTTCTGTACAATATTTGATTTTTTAGGCTCTTGCTGGAATAAGAACCTGCATAACAATTACGATCAATAAACGGTCCGTTTTTATATTGTAGGCACACGTGTTCTTTTACCGAAATATATAATAATTAAACTACGAATAAAGTTCGTTCAAATATTAATACCTAAGCATGACCTAAGTACGAGTATATAAGTGGTACAGCGAGACGCATCGACTTTAGTTAAAAATTCATCAATTTATGCGTATGAGGATAACATTTTATGTTCAATGACAATGAATAAGATTGAATTAAATCACGCATATCTAAAGAAAATGAGAACTGACGTGTGTCTTTATTAGTTTAAAATAAGCATTTGATGTCTAATTAGTAGGTGTAGCGGTGTTTCCTAGATAAAGGCATAATATGATTTATTAAAATAATATAGCGTAAGACTCGATAATAATACTAGCAAATGTATAAATTATACTTATCACCAAAAATATAGAAAATACAGTTACGAGGAAGTCCTCATCTTACGTACATTGCTCATTAAATATTTTGATGTTTGTGAAACTGATAAAAACCTGGCTGAATTAGTTGTATGGTTCTTCTCAAACTAGGGAACCCTCGTAGCCTTATTTTAAGTTGGAGAGTGTGTTTACAGAAGGGCTTATTTTGATACGTACGATATCAAAATAGGCTCTCCTGTCATTTGTCAAATTGACGTACAATAGTGATCACTGGTACGGATTCGAAGTGGAAAATATGTAATAAATAAATACGTTATTCAAATGAGCAAAACCATAAAGAGCAAATCAATGAATTAAATTATACAAATATCAATAAAAACTCGTGAGGCCAAATAAAAAATTCAAACTACATCATAGATGAATATAATGACATGGTGTTGTTTATTTAGGCGTGACGTCATCAATTGGATTGGTCTTTCATTTATAATGGTTTATTTTATTGAAAATCGTAAAAGTTTACATGATATACAAAATTTTTCAGAGACGGTTTTTATCTATCTATCTCGTTTTATTTTATCTTGTCTTATCTATATCTTTGTTTTTTTTTGTAATTATTTTCTACCGTGAAGTTTTAATAAACAATAAAACGAAGCAGCACTAGCTCATGACAACCGCAGTTACTTGTGGAACATTCTCTTTTTTAAATTGGCGTTTGATAACAAAAAAACGTGTCTTCAAATTGTACGTATAGGTGTGCGATTTCACTGCGTTGTTCATCAAAATGCCAGGCCAAGCAGTTGCTTATTCTTATACAAAACTTAAAAGGTCAGTTTAAGTTTTGTATACGAATAAGCAACTTTCCAATAAGTTTCTTTGTCTCATTTATACAGCTCTCTCAGTCTCAGTTTAGGTATGGAGTATTATATTCCGTACACTGAGGTCACCAAACCGAGCAAAGCTCGTCCCTGGTTCAATCGTGAATGTGCTAATCTGATTGTAAAAAAACAGTCAGCGTACCGCGCTTGGATCAAGGCACGGGCTATCCACGATCCAGATATTGATCGCCTAAAAGCAGCGTTCAACAAAGTCACTAAGGAATGTAAGAGGGCTTACATCAGAGCGGATGCCCAGCGTATTGCACGCTTTGGACAAGAACTTTTATCGCACCCTACGGGCAGCCGTAGCTACTGGCGACTTTCCAAAGCCGTGCAATCTAACTTCTGCCAGCCTTCGTTGCCCCCGCTGAAATATTCGGATGGATCGCTTGCTCATGAGCCGCAAGAGAAGGCAAATTTGCTGGTAAATCTCTTTGCGGCTAATTCCCTCATTGATGACCATGGTAGACAGCCACCCAATATCTCAACCTGTGACGTCACCATGCCGGATATTCGTATCAGGCAATGTGATGTCCGAGCAGAACTACGGTCACTCTGATGTGCGGCAAGCCAGCGGACCGGATGGTATTCCCGCGGTGGTACTCAAAAAATGTGCAGCGGATTTGTCCCCGGCACTAACGCGCCTCTACCGCCAATCCTACTCCACAGGAACAGTGCCGGAGGTTTGGAGACAGGCGAATATCCAACCGATCCCTAAAAAAGGGTATCGGTCTGATCCAGCAAATTATCGTCCAATAGCCATCACCTCAATTCTCTCTAAGGTGCTCGAGCGAATCATCAACAAACAACTGATCTAATACCTAGAAGATCACTCTCTAATCAATGATCGTCAATACGGCTTTAGACCAAATCGATCCACGGGTGATCTTCTTACGTATATCACGCATCTCTGGGGTGAGGCTATGGATCGGCATGGCGAATCTTTGGCTATTAGCCTCGACATTTCCAAAGCCTTCGATCGAGTCTGGCATCGTTCGCTTCTGTCGAAGCTTCCTGCTTACGGTCTGCCACCCCGTTTGTGCAATTGGGTTGCCGCTTTCCTGCATGGACGTCAAATTCGAGTCCTTTGCGACGGATCGGCCTCCAGTTTTCGGCAGGTAAATGCGGGTGTGCCTCAGGGCTCCGTTCTATCGCCCACCTTGTTTCTTTTGCATATCAATGATATGTTGAACCTAGGCAACATTCATTGCTATGCGGATGATTTTACGGTACACGGGAGATATTTCGGACACCCTGCGGCAATGCAGACTGACATTGAGGGGAAACGAAAGGATCTTGTTGTTGAAATGAACCGGGTCCTCAACCTTGTCTCACGATGGGGTCATGAGAATCTGGTTGAGTTCAATGATAAGAAAACACAGGTATGCGCGTTTTCCGCCAAAAAGTCTCCGTTCCCTTCTCTTCCTTCGTTTCGGGGCACGCAGTTAGCGCTCCAGGACAGCCTCAACATCTTGGGCGTAGACCTCAGCCGGGACCTCAACCAAAAGGTCTACATCGAGAGTGTCATTAAAACAGCCTCACGTAAGCTCGGAGTGTTGAACAAGGTGCGATGGTTCTTCACGCCGAAGCAGCTGTGTCTTTTATATAGGACGCAGGTTCGCTCCTGCGTGGAGTACTGTTCTCATCTTTGGGATGGCTCAGCTCAGTACTTGCTTGACACTCTCGACCGGTTGCAGAGGCAAGCAGTTCGCATTATTGGAAACCCAGAGGCCGTAAAGATCCTGGAGCCTCTCCAATTACGTAGAGACGTTGCTACTGTGGCAGTCTTTTATCGCTTACACCACGGCGAGTGCTCCAACGAACTTTTCCAACTTATCCCATCCTCTCCTTTCCGATCCAGAACAACACGTGCGGGACAGAAGTGCCATCCCTTCACGGTGGATTCGGTATCTTCACGAACCAAAAGGTTTTCAGCAGATCTTATTTATGTCGGTCCATCAAAATGTGGAATTCATTACCACGGCACGTGTTTCCTTCCCACTACGATCCTGGGTCTTTTAAGCGGGGCGTGAAAAAGCATCTCATAAGGCCGCCATAGTGGAGGCCACCATTCGTCATTCTGTTTTGTTTGAATGAGATTGGTGGCATCCATTTTTGGACCTCACTGACTGCTTAACATCAGGCAGGGTGGAGTCATTTTGGTAGGCAGATATATATAAAAAAAAAAAAAAAAAAAAAAAGCTATGCTTGCAGCAGCCATTATATCACTTGCAGCCATTAAAATCATAAGATATAGGTGTAAAACGATTAAAAATACTTTTTTGTAAAGAGATGTTTCATAAGAACTAAATAAAATGAAGTATATGTATTATTTTTGTAAAAATTAAATTGTGATTATTATTTTCCTCTTTTATAAATAAATTTGTAGATCCTCCCTTTAAATGTGGAATTTTTAGTTCTAAAGGTTCTACCGCTTATATCAAATCGGAGATAAATGCGTCGGATCTACGCTTCATTTAAATTTGGTCTCCATTCGCAAACTGCTTTACGCTCACAATAAACAGGAATTATTATTATTATTATGGTCTCGACTAGGAAACTTTACTATCGAACATTTATAGGGTTATAGCTCATAGTGTATTACAATAAGGCTTACAGTGGCATGAATTTATTGTAATATGGAACCGCTGCTGGTTATAGAAACTTTAAATTTTGATAACTCGATTCCGTTTGTTGGAAATTGAAATTTCGAAATGTTTAATTAGTTACACTAGATTTTATTTATTATATTTATTTAGATTTTATTATAACATCAATATTGCAACACCAAAGGGATTCCTTAACTTAAGATATACATATTATAGATATCATTAAAAATATAAAAGCAGAGTCCCTCCTTTATTCGACTCTGGATTATTGCTCATTGGAAAAAAAGGAAGAGTATCATTGACTTTCAAATAAGTAATAGATAAAACAAGATGGTCGTAAAGTCAAGTCAATTAATCTTATTTATTTTAAACAAATTAATTATTAATTAAAGATAATTTATCTTATATAACTAATAAAACTTCAAAAATATCTAATAATGAAATTGGTTAACTAGATAAGGATAATTCATTTTGAAGTCCAAAACTTTAATATGAACCTGATAATTTTTCATCAAAATAGGCAGTTTGGAAACTCAATAAAAATTCTTTAACGATCCCTCTTCAGAAATTTCTCTAAATTATTTTATAATACACAATATAAATCATATTAATTTTCTTCAAGAATACAGATATTTTTATTAAAAAATAAAGTAAAAATATTATTTAAACATTGAAATATATATTGTGGAGCAGAGATTTAATTTTTATTTTGTCTAGTTAGTAATGCCAGTGGTGCTAGTATTATTAGTACTACTAGTAGTATACTAATAAAAAAAATCTAGAGTTGCAGAAAGCTATAGGGTGCTATATACGGCGAACATTAAAAGTATTTTATTGATAATCAAAAAGCAATTACATCTTTATTCCAAGTTATCAAAGCGTAGGAATATTACGTAGATGAGACTACAATATATTTGTATGTTATTTAAACATGAGGCTAGATGTACGAGAACTAATCGTTACGTATTCAGTTAAATGTTAAGTAAACTAAAAATAAACGATATGAAGAAAACATCCTGCAGATTGGTTTGTTAATTTAGTGGAATTATACATCACCTGTTTTATTTAATAACACAAAGTTATACAAAGTATGCTGTATTATATAATATACACATTATAAATAAAAGGACACTGTATAATCTCCAACGCATCATATCTTTGGCTCAGGTTCTAAATAACTATTTAATGTAAACACTAAACAAGTATGTTCAACTAAAAAACTCAATTTTAATTCAAAACAAATATTTTGGTTACAAGTTTACATTATGGTCCCGTAATTAAGAGTATACGTTATTTATCACGCATAATAACAGTGTTGTGTTTTGTTCATAATTGCAGAATTATATAGTGTAATTGTCATATCTGTAGTTAATTTGATATTAAACTTAATATGTAATGGGTATCAAGTGGGTATAACTAATAAAAAAGCTCCAACATTTCTTAGTGTCTTAGATATGGCATTACGAGTAAAGAAATGTTATCTCTAAAAAAATTATTGTAATGTGAAGAAACGTGATTAAATAAAATAAAATAAAACACAACACGAGTATATTAAGTTTAATGTTAACAATTTTTTATAAATATTTCCACGATATAACAAAACAATGGTCACCGTACACAGAATCGTAAAAATAATTTTGAGTCATCTTTTCTATCACATTGATTTACGACCCCTGAGGGGTTTTATCTCACCTTCTTATGTTCATATTAACGGTAAAGTATCACAGAGATAATTTAATTTCTCTTATTATTACTACTCACACAAGGAATCTTTATTTTGTTATACAATCGATGTGCTCTATTCTAATTATATTATTGCAAATTGGTGTTTCATGACACATTGTTATAACTCGAATTTTAGATGTTTATCATTTTTAAATATAGACAGCATATTACTTGATTTTCAACTTACTAATGAATTTTTAAGTTATAAGAAAACATAGTAAGTTGAATATACGTCATATAATCAATTAAATATTTATCAGATAATCTAAGATCAACATTATTCGAAAGTTAGTACAAATCAAATTAAAATATTCAATAATTATACAGTTTATTGACTTAAAAGAACAAAAAGAGATGGAAAGATCGACACTTTTCCTTAAAGATAATTATTTAACTTAAAGATAAAACAAAGCATTTACTTAAATATATTATATACTATTCCCATGATGTAACATTAGCATATTTTTATTAATCATTCAATCTTATCTTAAATATATTTGGTCAACTTACCGTATATTGCATTTAAACATCAAGCATAACATGTGATAGCATTTATTTAAAATTGATTTAATTTGAAGTCGACAGCATATTTAATTACTACGAATGAGATTAATAATAATCGATTGTGAATAGAAAATTCAAAACAATCTTTGATTGCAGCCTACAAACTTTATTTACACTGATAACTCAAGAGACTGATTATTACTGTGGCAAAAGTTCAATCTATGTCTATTATTTACTTTGGTCGTTACTAAAAATGTAATATGAAATAATAATTTATACTTGTAATGTCAATTTAATATATTTATAATAAATTATAAATAAAATTGGTCTCTCAAAAAGATATATGAAATAAAATATTGTATGACTAATTTACTTATTGTTTGGTTACAGATGTGGTCAGGCAAGAAGTGTTCAGAGGGGGGCGCGGGTACCCCCACAGAGAAGGAGATTAAAGTAGTGCTTGTGGGAGACACTCAGTGCGGGAAAACATCACTTGTACAGAGATTTGTGTCTGACACATTCGTTGAGGTAAGTACACTTCATTGTCAAAATACATAAGGACAGATCAAATTAACTTAATATTACAATTACGCCTTTGTGGCATTTTTTGTTGAGAAGAGAAAAAGTAATAAACATATAAAATACGCATCTATATTTAGATATAATTTGTTTTATGTTAGGTAATAGCTTGTACGCATCTATATTTAGCTATGTATATATTTAGATATATACATATGATAAAAATTATCTTAAATCTGTGCGTTAAACCCATAATTTCTATTATATAGTTTGCTTCTTAAACTTTGAATTTGACAACAAATAGTAAATATTATTTGAAAATGTATTCTTATTTATACTCACAGTTTACAAAATATTTGTTTAAAAAGTACATGCGCCACTATAGACATACTGATATTTTAAAAATATTAAAAAAACTGTCGAAATTGCATCAGCAAAATTGTAGAGCGATACATTTTAAAAGAGTTCTACTTTTCACAAAAGCAGGCCTCGTGTCACACTTTTAATCCCTTTTTAATGAAGTGGTAGCTTTTAAAACGTTTTGTTAAATATTCTTTTGTCAATGGAAATATATTGATGACTGAAAGAACTAAGAGAAATTGGGTTAACCGTCCTCTATTGTGTTATAAATTATTGCTTGCAATTTCGGTTACGCAGTTCGATAATGAACAATATTTTTATAGGGTGTTACATTTGGGTGAATGAATGAATGGAATTTGAAAGTATGTTTAAGTATTGTTAATTATGAAAAATAAAATAACTAGACCGTTGCGACCAAAAATAAAATCCAACTAATATCATCATTGAACAATAGTAAAATCATAATAATATATTATATAAGGCTTATTATAAATTATATTTAAATAAACATTAAAATAGATGTTTATAGAACTGAGAACTCATCATAAATTTGAAATTAATTTAATTAGTAGCAGTAACAAATAACTTTCAAGATTCTTTGAGATTTACTACGTGAAAGGATTACTTAATACTTTCTTTAAGTTTAGAGATTTTTTATACTCAGCTTTACTCACGTGTATATGATTTTCGACTTATGTATTTAGTTATAATCAATTATTAATTTAAACATGTCAAATACAATGAAGCTTTTCTATCATTCATTCATTGAATCTTCTTTATACTTTATACTAAATAAAACTTGAGGTTTTAAATTAAAATTAGTTTATAAACATACTGGATTACAGCAAAAAAGTTGACTATACAAGAGTTTAAATTTAATGTATTAGAGTATTAAATGCTACTCATCTTAAGAATTTAAATCACCTAATATGTCCATTACATTGTTAGTAATTATTTATATTAATAATAAAATATCAAGTTGTATATTTGTCCAGAGCTATTCTCAGATACTTGGATATTGACACAGTTTTGCGTTCTTTCCTGCAAATAATCCAAATTATATATTTTGATCATCGTTACTTCCACAAGGAGCAAAATATATGGATTGAGTTTTGATTATACTTATTAATCATAATAAGGATTTTGAAATTTTATGCTCCTGATGAATATGTTACTTCAAGAAAGCGTGGTACCATCTAGATAAGCTTAAATAAATTTCAATAATAAAAAATGTCATCATCGTTGATAATGTATAGATTTAAAAGTTCATTTATGTTATATATAAGAGAAAATTTGGGCAATGGAACACCTCAGAGATAACCGGAGGAAACATCCACTGCGTTACTTATCTAACTGCCTTTTCTTTCCTGTTGGTCTTTGTTGAGACTCTGATAACTTACTGAATAACTTATTCTAAATATTATTTTATTTATTTATTATTTTTGATATAAGACCTGTATCTTAACTGAAACTTAAGTTTTGAAATTGCAAAATATTATAATGCATTAAAATTTCCTATTCATTTCAATAATTATTAAGGAACTAATACAGTAGATAAACTAAAAAATATATATTTATAGGTAGAAAGGACATTGTTAATATTTTTATGATATTTTTCATTCATAATTTTATTGACAACAGCAGAAACTAAAACTTGTCTGAAGAAATAAACTCTGACTTTACAAGAAGTGTTTCTTTTTTTGTTTGAGTGAAACTTTAGCAAAGATTAACAAAATTACGAATAAATGACGTCACGTATTCATGTTCAAAAAAGTAGATAGTGTTGTACTTTCCAGGAAAAAAAATCAGATTTTAACTTATTAATGTGTTGTATTGTAAACTTATTATTGTATACATGCTACAAATAACATTCGTATGTATATGCTTTTGCAAGGGTTAATAAGAATTCGATATTTACTGGTCGGTTTAAACTAAAACTTTTAATAGCTTCGTAGGTATGTTCGTAACTCGTTATAGAATTTGTTTTAGTTTATTTTTGTTGAACACAGTTTAATGAGTACCGGCGTGGACATGTAAATGAGTTTAAAAACTTGTTCTAATACTACATATATAAAAAATATAAATAATAAAAAAGTTCAGATTTTATTTCGTTTATAAACTTTTAAGGCGAGAATAGCTCTTGAATCTCACATTAATTCCTAGTGATCCGTGATCACTGTATATGTTAGGCCCAAAGACCGAAAACGCTCAGTGGACGGAAAAAACGGCCACATCGCGTTCTGGCTGTCTTCAAATGCGCAGAATGCGTTTTGGCTGCTATTAAACGCTGGCAACGCGTTCTGGTAATTGTCGAACGGCCAGAACGCGTTTTGTCATTCGTCAAGCGCTCAGAACGCGATCTTAATGTTTGAGTCGTATTATGTGCCACTCTCTACCTGCGTACAATAAGATTCATTTTGTACTTATAAAACAAATGAATTTTGATTATTGTTCTACACACAAGTTATTTCGAGGTACGAAATAGACTTATATTTATGATCTCTTTAGTTAATTTTAAATAATTGAATCCTCTACGACTACAATTAAATACAAAGGACGTATGTTTTTGTATGTATTAATTTTTACAAATACTGCTTGAATGACATTTCAAATTACATTTTACATTCAAATTTCGACAAGTGCATTTCTTATCAGTACAATATCGCTTACACTTACAATAAACAAAACCTTGTTTGCTTCCTGAAGATAAAGTTGAAGCTGATCGTAAAGAAATAGTTTTTTTCTGCGGATACCTCACTTTCTTTAACAAAATTACTGTCGGCGATTGTAAATTCATTGCGAGCATAAAGACGTTCGAGAGTACCATTTTTTGTACCTAATTTGTAAAGACCGGAGGATTCAACCTGAGTGACAACTGCTAGCACGTTTCTGGGAACTAATCGTCCCCGATCAACATCGGGCACTCTTACAACAACACTAGTTCCGATTTCAGCTGGTGGAAATTTTTAATTGGACAATGCTACCATTTTCTCTGCTTGTTTTGTAATCGCCAGTACCTTTCGGAGGGTATTTTTAACATTCTCAATACTTGGTGCGTGAAATTTGCCATGATTAATTGTTAAAGAGGGTAGCATCGCTATTACGAAACTTGGCTCAAGACGGTATATAAGTCACTCGCCGGTCAGTAGAGCTCATTCGTATCGTTGGAACTGCTAGCATCAAGAAGTGAAGTCATTAGTGATTAGTGACTAGCGACTATAGTGGTTAATAAATTATACCGCGGGAATAAGTCTTTTAATAGTTTTTGTAAATTAATTTTGCATTGCTTTGTTCCTTACGAATAAAACTTTTCCTAACACAAATGTTGCAAATGACTGATTTTCCAAACCCTTCTTGGTCTTTCCACAAATCGTATGGACGAAATTGTGACATTCTGAACATTTGTGCGCTCCTGAAGATTCTTCCTCGCAGATTACACAGTACATTTTACTGGTGTCTTCGACGTTTTCCTTGTTCTCGCTGCAATCCTCAATGTCGTCCATCGATTCAAGTTCTGTAAACATATATGAAATGATTAGAAAAGAAAAGTTGTACATTTCTAATACTTAAAATTTGTAACTATTAAACTAATAAGCCAATAACGGTAGGCCTTTATTGTTCCAAATTAGTTGAAAAAATCCCAAAATACGCACGCAATTGTACGCAGGTATGGAGTGGCATTCAATACGACTCAAACATTAAGATCGCGTTCTGAGCGCTTGACGAATGACAAAACGCGTTCTGGCCGTTCGATAATTACCAGGACGCGTTACGAGCGTTTAATAGCAGCCAAAACGCGTTCTGCGCATTTGAAGACAGCCAGAATGTGTTGTGGCCGTTTTTTCCGTCCACTGAACGTTTTCGGTCTTCCGGCCTAACATATATATTTAACAGGTTGTTCTCACGTTGTCTTATCCTGTTATAATAACGGGAGGATCTGGTTATTGTTATATATGTTTACTAGCTGCGTAATTAAACTCAACACGGCTTTTTACAATAGCTTTTTCACTTTGTGAATGTTTCGTTAATGAGCTTTTAAAAATTAAAGCAAGGTTATGAATTAAAGAAGGTAAGACGTTATAATTTTCACAAACTTAGACAGTTTAATACAACAGTATGAGTACAAAAGCAATAATAAAAACCATAAAACAGGTGTGAGATACTTTGTAAGTGTAATTCTATTTTAAAAAATGTTTTTTTACTCCCATAGTTCACATGGATAGGGGCAGTGAGTCAAAGATTACAGCCATGAATTGCGAACGCGATTTGATTGATGAAAGTGTTACGCTTTTCATTCAGCTAGTGTTTGATTAGCGCGTTCGTCTGTTCCGAATTGGAAAGCATATTGTTCGATTTTAAATTCTTAAATTCATTGTTTCTGTGTACACTTGAGTTAAATGTTTAACACTATGTTACTTATAATATACTTATTTAACACTAACAATATAAAATAAATACTCAGTAAATAAAATCAAATTACTTATTGTACACTAAAGGACATTTATGTTTCTCGCATAAATATTAACAATGACTAAGAGACTTTTATTATTTAAAAATACGGTACACGATTGTAAACAATAACAATCTTTGCACGACGGAGTCACATATTTTAACTATATTGAAATCTCAGTGTGCCGTTAAGAATAAGCTCAAATAAGCTCTCGGAAGTGTCACATGGTATCAAGTCTCCACTTGTCTCCACATAAGAGTATTAACTTCGTAATCATTAACCAATTAGTACAAGAAAGTACAGTTTAGTTTAAAAGCTAATAATAAATTGTACTACTTTTTGATAGTCGTACAAGAGAGTAAGTACTACAGAACGAAAATTGTCTTGGTACAAATGGAATGTAGCATGTATTTTAACTTTTATATGATTTTTTAAATTTTTATATGATTATTAACATTAAAACATAAAAATATCATCAGAGACAATAACACCTGTAATTAATTATAATTAATTTAATTATAAACACTGGAAATAAAATTGTGGAATACAAATTATTCCTTTTTTAACATTAGATATATTCTATATTATTTCACAAAACATATATACTTTAATTGAATTCATTGGGCCGGTGTTTAATCTTAATTATTTTTATTGACTCATTTCTGTATTTTTATGAAAATGTTTAGAAAAACTTAAAATCGTGTGTTAACTTCAAAGCTGACGTTACATATTGTTAATGATATTTTGCTGTCGAATGCTGCACAAGCTTAACCAAACCAAAAGTTTAACATTAATTCTAAAAAACTTTCGTTTTATTTCCATTATCAATAAAAGTTTGTAAAGAAAGTATAATTATACCTTAAATTTTGTGAAAGCCACTCAAACTATAGTAGTTTAATTAAGAACAAAGTATTTTTGGGTTACAGACGAGTTCTTAATTCGATAAGATTTAATTAAGGATAAGACATTTCTTTCTTTGATTGACATCTAAAATATTACATCTTTAAATTAAAAAATAAAGTAAATGTATGTATATAAATATTATTTAAATTTTACAAGTTAATATGAACAGTTTTGTTTGTTACCTTATCATGATTCAATGGTCTTATTGGTAATGATCAAAGATATAGCAACGGTAATATTATACAAAATATTTATAATAACTAGAAATAGCGTACCTCAACGATCAGTTAATTCTTTTTTTAATATATATTAACGATGCCCCTTATTATTATTGATTATTTTCCTTATTCTTATTAATTTCAAATAATATATATTTAATTAATTGCTCCCTTTACTTACTTTGCTAGTTTTACCTATAGTACTTATAATATGTGTTTTCAGCTCATAATAACCAAAAGTAATATAAACTTAGTAAAATAGTATATTCTCACTTCAAATGAATATCTTATGTAAATTTAAACTCATAGATAACATGTCTAGAATCTAGATCATAGGAAGCTAGAACTTGTTCAGTTCTACGAAATCTGTGCACACAACGACTTGGAAATGCTTAAATTAATTGAATGTCTCAACGGTTGGTTTATTTTACTAAGAACCCTTCAGTATTAAGTTTCGGTATTATACTCGTAGGTGCAATATTATTAACACGTAGACTATGTATAAAGATAGAAAAGATACTGATACTGACTAACAATGTTTTTTACTCCCAATGGAAATGACGTTTCATAATGAGATAAAATATTTATTATTCAGTCACGATAAAATAGAGTGATGTTGCCTTCGTGTACCCACAATAAGATTGCTGTTATATATTACTCATTATTATATTACTGAAGTATATTGCAGTAAGAAAATAGTATTGGTTAGTGAACAAAAATCAGTGGTGATCAGTAACATGCGTTCTATATTTAGCTGTTTTATTATAATTATATAATTTCTAAGTCATATACGCTCTTTGTATAAGATGTACAAGGAAATTCAATAAATTGTCATCAATAATCATCAGTCATCACTTCAACTATCATTAAGAGTACTTAAACATTTGTCTTACTCACTGATTATCCTTTTTGTTTGTTATAAAGTATTCAAAATCAATGATCTCGAAGTTAAACAATTCTAGTATTGTTATAATTCTAGTATTGTTATAATAATACAAGTATTGTTATTACAATACTATAATAGTAAAAAATAAAGTAGTAACGAGCCTCAATTTTTAAGATTTAATTGACCTTGTTTTTCATCGCTTTTAATAAAACAAAATATAGAGATTAAGAATTGAGATTAAGAACATTTAGAAGGAGATCTGTCTATAGCACTGACTGCAGAAACAGGCTCAAGGCTAAATAGCTATTTATCCAAAACTAATATAATAATATCAATAATTACCGAATAATAGCAGTTAATTATTAGCCATGATATGTACTTAATTTGACCATTTAGTTGAATATATTTAAAGAAATCAAAAATCTATAACTACAGTCCGCTTTTTTACTGTCAAAAAATTATAAATAGGTTCGTCGTTAGCTAGAAAAATAAAATGGTGGAATTTATTCTATTTGAAAAATCTTCATACTTAAGCACAATTCTCCCACGGTTAATATATTCAGTCCACCTAATATGTTATTTAATGCGCCTTTGCTAATTTAATGCTTGTGAAACAGAAATCTTCATTTATTGGCTGAGACCACCGCAGTTGATCGCCAACCAACTGACTTTTCCAATCGAGAAGTTTCTTTCCTTCGAAATTATTCGAACTATAAAATTTACACGGTCTTTAAAAATTTCAATTGGTTGTGAAATGATAAAAATGTTATTCAATTGTATAGAAGCTGTAAAAAGATTTACAAATTGCACTAAACAAAATTATCTTCGTTTTATTTCTTGTTATTTTAATCTGCCTTTTACTATTGTATAAAAGCGAATTTCCAACAAGTTCTATAATATGGAATGTATTAAGATTATACAAAGTAATTCAATTATTCCCTCTCATAAGTAAACCTGAAATATTCACTGATTATTCAGATCTTATAATTTAATTTCAAACTTCATATACAACTTTATTCATGTGTATACACACACATACAAGAATCTATTAAAAGTATTAATTATAATTAAAATTCATAAATACCTAATCAGTAATGTATTACCATAAAACATATACTTTTGAGGATCCCTTTAGACACTTGATAACTCGTGCGTTGAAAGCAAAAAATAGTACCTGTCGTTCAGACTGTGGGAACGATTTTTGATAGTATTAAGTTGCTCATCTCCTTTTTTAAATAATTTGAAACTAAATTAGTTAAAAAATATCCCAAAACTTTTAACATATAATTCTATTGGTGTTATGGGTATTCATTATTTTGTGGAAAATTGCATTATAATAATACACTGATTCGAATTCCATAATTATTTAATTTGTTACTGTCATTCTGTCTATAACTCAAACACCGTTTGATCGTTGTCATTTCGTGATAACGCGAATATTACGCCAACTAGGAGATCAGACTATAACATTTTGTAAAAACGTAAATAATCATTTTAAATGTGTTACCCTTTATTTCTATAATACTAGTAGCTTCAGTTTAAAATTACGAGAACTTAACCACGATATTTTTATTATTGAATTAAAAATGTATAGTTTTAAGATTTTACCTTGAACTTGTACTATAAAACGATGTTATTTTCAAATTCCATACACATAGGTAACGGGAAGTACCTATCCTATCAATTTTGATTCGCTTGACAGTGACGAAGTATGTGTTTTTTGTGGCATAAACTTCCTTACCATTTTTTATTACGTCAATTTGGAAGTTTTTATTCCTAGAATTTATTCCTAGCTTTAAGGGGCCGTAGACTGTAGTAAAAGGTTTTAATTTCAACCTGTTCCGGAATTAAGTGTTTTGACAGACAGAAAACAAAATAATTTTATTTTTTTTATGGTTTGAAAAACTTAAAATACGTCAATAAAATCGCGGGTAAAATTGGAATATACTAACTAATGTAGCACGAGCGAAGTCGGGGACAAAGTTGGATTATTTATATTTTTGTGGAAAAGTAATCAAACCTGATATTCTTGAAATACTAAATGTCTTAACAAGTAGACTGAAAAGTAATAAAATTGAAGAGAAAACAAGCAAATGTTATAAATTTAAGAACTGTATGACTACGTATTTCTGAAGGAATAATAATTAAGTATCTTGCGCATCAAAATTTGTTAGTTTTATAATCTTAAAATATTAAAAGTGTTTTATAAAAAAACGCTACTCTCACTAAAGTAAACACATTTGGTGTAAAAATATCAAATAGTTCAATTTCCGTGGTTTCTTGTATATCAAAGGTGAACAACCTCTCTTCTAGCGCTCTGAGAGACCAAAGCTTCATATAGGATATATATTGCAGTATATTAAACACACTTTAGATTCTAGACTAAATATATAATATTTTGTAATCTAGATTTATTTCCTTTCAATATTTCATTACCAGGTATATATATTAAAGCGAAAACATTTGAGCTCTACGTTTATTTTAAAGATGTATTCAGATATTTCTCGGAAGCTTATTTATATTTAACACATTTGAATGTGAATTGAATCAATGGTAAACATATTCGTAAACAAAAAAATAATATTTTAAATCTATAAGTGTTTTCCTTTTAATATTACTTAGTTCTAGTAATATATCACTAACTAATATTATTAGAAATTATAGAATGAAATAAAATCCAAATGTAAATAACGTTATTCTGATAAAACCTTTTTAATCCTTAAGAAGACTCAGCAATATAAGTTCAATAATCGTTATTTTACTCAGTTACTTAAGTTGACTTTCAAATCCACAAAGACTCAGTAATTAATCTGTATAAGAAGTTTTAATGTACATATTAAATTGTCGAGAATTTCCTTCCAGTATTTTTAATTAAGATGATTATAAATAAAAGCTTTTACAACATAAGCTTGTCGGACTTTGAAACCATGGATTTCTATAATAATAAGTGACGATTCCTTTTATAATAATTATGTTAAATTATAAAACTGTTTTGTTTTCAAATATAACTTTAATTATTAATAAGTATTAAAGCATATGATAAAAAATTTCTCATTTTTTCATCGCTTCAAAGATCCTCTTCACTGAGTGGAAAATAGACAAAAGCTCAGAAGGGCCTCATGTGGCAAACGTCTTATTTGCAATAGGTTACAAAATGCCTATCATATCAAAAGTAATTTATTATTTTTTGAATTTACTTTTACAGAGATCGTTTCGCGAATAAAATTATTGGTCCAGAACAGTAAATGTTATCGTAATTTTTTTGTTTCAGGCATATACACCCACTGGTTTCGAGAAGTACGGCTACACTTGCACGGTCGCTGATTATAAAGTAAATTTCTCCGTTTGGGACACTTCAGGTGAGTTTTACATACCCTTTAGAACTGTGATACTAGTCTGACGTTTCTTATCTTGAATATATATAAAAACGTATAACTATAACTGCGCTCTTATTTTGAATAAAAATAAATTATAAGTAATAATAAGATAGTTATGTATATCTACATATTATATTACCTTAAGGCGTTGTCAAACAATGTAGGTAATTAATATAACATAAGAAAAAAATGACCAAGTATGCTCATTTGAGGAACAATTATTTTTAATAATGTACCCGAAGAAAAAACTCTAAACTATTAAGAATAAGAAAAATCGGAAATCTATTTATCAAGAAATCGAATAATCATAATCGTTACCTCACAAAGATAAGTAAATAAAAGACTCTTTAATCCTATCCGTAATATTATTTTGTGTGAAAACATATAGACAGACAAGGAACAAAAAAAGCTATTTTTATTTTATATTCTTCTCATTGTTTGATACTAAAGTACAAAGACATTATAATTGTATGTTATTATAATTATATATAAGATATAAAGAAATGCGAAGGTTCATCTGAGATGGTGCTTATTGAATGTTTTATATAATTTGTTCTAGCATTAACGTTCAAAGCAACAGGTATTAGTTAAGAAAGCCCAAGATTGTTAGGTACAATACAGTCGGATTAAGAGTAAGTTCTACCAAACTTCACATATCTGTTTACATTTGAAATATTTGTTTACTTAAGGAGGTGAAACATGTACTTCAAGTGAACATATTCCCACAGTAAGTTATTGACAGACGAGTTCCGTTTTACAAAATCAATTATCTATTACATGTTTAGTTAAATGTTATGAAGTTTTGGGCGTGTCATGAGATTTAAAATTGTAAACGAAAATACAATAAGCATACATATAATATAATGGGATTACTACTGAAACTATGAAAAAACCTTTTCATATTTTAAATTTTCCGTACAAAACATTTAACAACCTCATAAAGAGAAGTAAAAAAAACAGTTTACTAATAAAATATACTAGAGAAAATTCCAACTTATTTGTAACTTCATTGTTAATTGTCAAGCCTCAATTAATATTAAAATCAAAACTATTTAGGTACTAACTACAACTTCATCTAATTTATGAGCGAAAAGATTGAAATTATTATTCGACCTTCAAATTTTAATGAAAAAAAAAATGTGTGATTATCTTACATCGATTTCACATGTTATTTATTTCCGTCATGCATGTCATGCTGGTATGACAAACCTCAAATAAAAGTTACTCTGTGCTCATTCAACGTTCGACTCGCAAAAGACTTGTAACCCGACTCAGGTTTCGACAAAACTTATAACGTTTATAATATATTTGAATTACATAAAAATATTAAATAATGAAGTATTATTAGCTATTTCCAAACGAAAAAAATGATACATTTTCAACTTACCTTAGAAATAAAATAGAGAAATAGGTTTAAAATAAAATAAAATAAAAACGTAGGAAATCAATACAATGTCAAATAGTCGTTATATACTTATATATTATTGCTTGTGCTTAATTTAGTTTTAATGATGCAACAAACGGAATCTAATGGGAATAAAAAAGATCCGTTTAAAAATAATAGTGATAGCGGGTTGTGATTGTTGTAGATAACTGACTGAAATGATGGAATTAATTATTTAAATTGCTTGTATACACAAAAGAATTGATGATTTATTAATAAAAAAATAAATTAACGACCCAGTTACGGTAATCAAATTTTCATAATAACTTTGAATACAAAAGTATGACAGGAGTATATATAGAAGTAAAGGTACCGAGATCGAAATAACATAATAAACCTAAATGTATGATAACACATGAAGGTGACATTTACCAGGTTAAACTCAACTCGTGTGTGTTACCACATATTGATAAATCAGATAGCAATGAACTCCTAAAACAAGATACAATTATCTGGTTTAATTTTATAATTATCATTTTTTTATATTTATTATATCTCCATTAATAAAAATGTATGAAACTCTAAATTCAATTATTATATTTATTAATTTATTTCTTAATTCGATTTTAATGTATTCTTTACAAATGAAAATATTTGATGATAATATTTATACGTGAAGCAAAAACTTTTTCTCCCTTTTTACGAAAATTACGCTAACGGAAGAGTATGACACTTAATGATACAACAACAGTTTTACGGAGAAGAAATGCCGGGAAAAAAAAAAACGATATTCATTAAACTAGTAAAGAAAACATTACAGACACAGTAGTAACAAGTGACATACACAAATAAATTATAAGGTTACTGTACCTTAACAATATTAATGAAAATACAGAGAACAGTATAAAGCAAAAAAGATAAAGGCAATAATTATACAGGTTTACTTTTTGTCTAAACCCTAATAAAGATTCAGACTTTTAGATTATGGTGAATTTTTGGCAACTGAGAGGTCGTTACATTACATTACATTACATTGTAGAAGTTGGAGCGAGAGGTATAACAGGAAAATCTCTCTACAATTTATTTAAGGATCTCGGCTTTTCTAGAACGATCATCAGTTAATTTCTGGAACGTATTTCAAAGGCAGCTTTAATAGGTTCTTACGATATTTGGTTAGGTAGGGAGAGGAGCGTGAACAGTGAAGGTGAGCGTGTATGCGCATACTAAAGGGGCCCCTTAAACCTACACCTGGGTCGCAAGTCCCAGGCATTGTTTGCGCTCCTTTTCCTGCAACGCGATGGGCCCGGCACCAGCACGGTGAATCCATGGAACGCTAAGAAGCTTCGTCTCTAACTAATAGATATTATGTTGACAGGAACGACGGCGTACGATACAGTGAGACCTCTGGCGTACCAAGATGCGAAGATTTTCATGCTGTGCTTCAACATCGCTGAACCGGAGACCTTGAACAACTCGGCTGCTAAGGTACTTTAACGTAATGTTAATCTATAACTACTAACTTTCAGTTTTAAAATAATATTTGTTATAATTACTTTCACTTTAATAATTGTTTTAGAGAAAGCCGCGAATTATTAAATTCTTTAGCCATTGACAGTTTAATAAAATGTTTTATCAATTATTTAATAAAAATTAAACACCATGCCCAAACTTTGAAACATATTTTAAACCTATAAATTGATACGAATATCTTTTAAGGGTTCCTCTGACATTTATACTTTTAAAATTCTTATCGATGTTCCCAACTTTGTATACAAAAAAACTTGAAAATATAATTGAAATATTTTTTGTTATTGTTTTTAAGCATTGTTTAATGACGATTTTAAAAAGAGGTTAAGAAGATTTTTAATAAAGACATTTATATATAGACTGTTGGATTTGAATGATGTTAATAGTACAAACAATAATTCCAGTGGTACAGAGAAGTGCGGACTCACGGCGGATCAGCGCCAGTTCTTCTGTGCGGATGTAAGGCAGATCTCAGACACGACAAGGAAACCCTCACTATGCTATCCAAGCTTAAAACACACCCAGTCACCAGTGAAGAGGTCTGTCCTTAGTTAACTTATATTTTTAAAATTTATAATTTCTTATTATTAATATAAACATTAATTTATTTTTCATAAGAATCGTTGCTAAAACTGTAATATATTTTTACTTATGTATTTCACAGTCATGACTAATGCATTCTAAACACCCAAGAGTCATTAGCCGTGGCCTGTCCAATAAAATTTGTTTGACAAATAGTTTTGATGCCTCCCAATGATATTCGACGCTACAATTGAAACCAACTACTTTACTATCCATTCAAGAATATAAGATAACGAATCTTATTTTAAATTTTATTGATAACTTTTAAATTTTTACAGTTTATTACTTTCGACTAAGTAATAAACATATACACTGCAGTTTTATAGATACAACCTCGTTTACTATCAAGATTCCATTTCAAAGCACATTTATCGTGTATTTGAATAATGGATCTCATGAATCAAATGATGTATTTAAAAATATAAAACAATAAATTATTTTATATTTTTATTATCTTATGTGTTTAGTAAGTTTTCAATCCTTAAAAAATAATTATATTTGTTAATGTTCTTCCCTCTGTAATAATATAAATCTTTCCCTTACTTTCCTTTTGTTCTATAATTACTTGTAAGAATTTGTTAGTAATAAAGAAATGGTAATTTCTCAGGCCCTATCAGTGGCGAGACAGCTCGGTGCAACCACGTACGTGGAAACGTCGGCTCGTGCATCCACCAAGGGTGTGAAAGATGCCTTCGAGGTAGCAGCACTAGCAGCTCTTGGAAAACTGAACAAACAACAGATGAAGCAACAAGTAATATTGTTTTTATGTCGTAAACAAATTGAAATGATATTTAAACTTATTTAACTTTCGAAATTTCTTTTTGAAATTATCATCAGTGACATCAGTATAAAAAATGTGCTTTATGTATAATAATTGTTGACAGAAGCAAGTGGGACGTAGTAAGAGCAAGCGCGACTTGAAAGCTGAGCTGAAGGGAAGAGCGAAAAGTTGCTGCGTCATGTGATCCGTAGCCGGCCACCCGTCCAGGTGGCCGCACGACTGCTAGGCGACCACCGCCCTCCAGACCTTTTGAACTGATTTGAATGGAAAAACACTATTTGTTCCAAGCACTTATATATGGAACATTTTGGGCCTAAAAAAGCGCCTTGTGGAACCCCTTAACCGGCTTGTGATGATTTTCAAGCTGGGTATATTCTAGAGACTTTAAAATTATAATGTGGAATTATACTCAAAGTTGAATACTAAATAACAAATACGGAAACTGAAGAATGAATATTTAATATCTTAATATTTTTAGTATAATTGGAACCGAGTTCATTTTATTAAAATTTATTGTAAGGATTAGGGAATTCCTTGAAATCGTTGAACTAAGGTGCAATGAATGACCCTCAGGGTTAAGAGCGTGAAAAGCCTGTGATAATGTTAAAAAGTAGCATTTGGATAACAAAATTAGGAAAGATTGTTTGGAATTTAGTGAGGCATTAGACGCTCTTTTTCCATCGAATACTTACACAATACAAAAGTTTTATATTTACTTCAATCAATTATTTATAAGACAAGCATTATATAGTTGAAAGTGATTTCATATACAGAAATTAGATATAATGTGAACTTGATGTTTTTCTATAAAGCATGTAAATGAATAATAATAAACGTAAAATATTGAATAAATTCGATGTGCTCAAATTGTTTAGCGACTTTAAAAAAAATAAGATAAATGATTTTGGAAAAGTTGATGTTTTTCTTTGTGATATTAATACGTAAATATATAATACTGAAATGCACAATGTTGGACAATATTAATTACGGAGGTCCACACACTTAGTTCCACGTCCATGTTGCTTAGAATAGAGTTTTGTACGTTTTAATAAGTGGAATAAATGTTGCTTATAACAAAATCATTAATATAGTTGTCATTGTCTTCGGTGTCTATAATATTGTCAAGAGATTGAAGGAAAATCTCATAAATTAGATTAGAGACCATTTTATATTTAATTTTAGCTCATGTCATGCATTTTTATATATTTTACTATTTTTATCTAATTTTATAAGTGAAGACCACGTCTAATACTATGTAATGAAAAGATCAATGAATTTGTAACGAGGCTTGTAGTGAATATAGTAAATCTCTTATTTATTTTTTGTTGTCTATCTGTAATGTTGAATTATGATACAGTTATCTTAAAGGTTGTTGAGTTGATAAACAAAATAAAATTACTTCAATATTATTGTATGCATTGTTGTTATATTTTAATTTAAAAATCATCTCGTTCTGTACCTCAAAATTGATGCGTACGGTAAAGCTGCTATAAAAGAAAATCATTTTTAAAGCCTTCAAAGTCGCGTTGCCGTAATTTGAGTCGATCGACAATGTACAATAATTCTTTCTTATTGTATTGTAAGTTATAAAAGCTTTAAATTCAAGGTTAGCTTTAATTACTAAATAAAAGTTATTAATGTATTTACTATTTAAGATTTTTCTTTTATTTATAAACAGTTTAGTGACAACCTTATACGTATTTATTATCACAAAATAACATATCATTGTAAAATTTTCATTCTTCGTAATTTAAATGAGAATAAAATTATTTTTAACATTGAAAAGTACCAATAAACAAAGGCTAATAGTTTAAAATTTGAAAGCATAATGGATTTGTGGCATAAAATTGTAATCTATAAAATCCATCATCAAATAATTATTACGCGTAATTTGAATAGAAGTTACAGCTTGTTGTGTAAAAGATAATATTGAAATTAGTTTCTGTTTTGTCTACGTTTTAGTGTAATATAATATTGTTTGTTTGTAGACGGTTTAATTAAGTAACTTGAATGTTGTTTCTAGACTATTGAATATAGATTTCAATGTTTTTTGAGTAAATTGTTTCATTTTTTCCTTTAAAATCCCAGACAATACGAAGAAACTTAAACCCCAGTCAGACTCAGATGGAATATAACTTCGGTTATGTATCTATAAATCTTTTGTTATATCATTGCTACAAAACCGAGAAATTTTAGATTCACATTCCTACACGTTGTGGAATTAAATTTACAGCGATTAGACTGATCATTAAATTAAGGAGCAAGAAATAGTAAAAATAAAGTTTCTTCCCTTTTTAAGTTCCCCCCCCAAAATAAAATTATTATCTACTTCTACTGAAAAAATGTATGTAAGAATCAAGCTACTTGTAATTGAAATTTAGGCAAGAGAATAAAATTGTGGATGATATTATGTCGCTTTATAGTGTCGAGAGTGATTTTATTTTATTTTTTTAAATTTTTGTACGTTGCCATTATTTTCCTACTTACTCTGATTTTACCCAATCCCGTTGTAGTTGATAATGTAATTTTCGAAAAGTATTTTTTTTTAAGGTTTCTGTATTTTTGAGATTACCCAACACATACGTTCAAACCGGTTCTATTTAAAATTTTAGTATACATAACAAAATCCAGTTTCTTTATATCAAGTAAAGACAAAAGTATTACTATAACTTGTCCAAAGATTTGGACATATTTTTTCTTTTTTTCTATATTTATTTATTACATTCTTTCTTTCTTTTCATTTTATTTTTCTGTACAATATCTGATTTTTTAGGCTCTTGCTGGAATAAGAACCTGCATAACAATTACGATCAATAAACGGTCCGTTTTTATATTGTAGGCACACGTGTTCTTTTACAGAAATATATAATATTTAAAATACGAATAAAGTTCAAATATTAATACCTAAGCATGATCTAAGTACGAGTATATAAGTGATACAGCGAGACGCATCGACTTTAGTTACAAATTCACCAATTTATGGTTATGAGGACAACTTTTTATGTTCAATGACAATGAATAAGATTGATTAAATCACGCATTTCTACAGAAAATGAGAACTGACGTGTGTCTTTCTTTATTAGTTTAAAATAAGCATTTGATGTCTAATTAGTCGGTGTAGAGGTGTTTCTAGGTGTTTTAGGCACAATATTTATTAAAATAATATAGCGTAAAACTCGATAATAAAACTGGCAAATGTATAAATTATACTTATCACCAAAAATATAGAAAATACGACTTCTGAGGAAGTATAAATTATACTTATCACAACACTTTATCAAATAACATAATAAGGGCAGTTTGCTATAAAAACCTGCCAACACAGAAATAACTATGGTATATTTGCACAAAATAAAATATATAATAAATTTTAATTTGATAATGTAACAATATTACTCCGAGTTGTTTAATGCACTTTATATTATCGAGTTCGTGTAGGGTGCTACAATTTTTATTAAATTACAGAACTTTTTATAAAGTAACAAGTCGCGGCACTGTCGTTTCATTTAATTATGCTGTTATTAAACGTGCAGTATTAATATAACTTTATTCATTTATTTTTAAAACCTACATTTATATTTATAGTGAACGATAATTGAATAATGTAAGTTCGTAAGTAAAGTAAGGAACGTTGGTAGGCGTGCAAAAAAAAGCTATAAAATAAATAAATCTCTTGAATAATGTATATACATATAACCACACAATCATATAATATAACAATAAATTTAATGTATTCAAATATAACATAGTATGAATAATATATGTTACATGTAATAAAATATAGATAACATATACATACACATTAAACATCATATACATTATATACGCTAGATATATATATTATTCATTGAAATAAAGTTCTTTTACTTGGCATTTGAATAATTCACGAGTCAGCGCTTTTCGTATATATATCAGTAGCTTGTTACAGAGTCTGACAGCAGTTAGAACAAACGAGTTGTATAAAAGACCAGTCTGCTGAAGGGGAATGTGTGGCAGTAAATCGCTGGAAGAATGAAGTGATCTATACCGAAATCATTAAACCAATACAGCATACGTTCAAGGTCTGCCTTTATTGAGTGAATTTAATGCTCAATAAATTTATCTTCTGTCTCCGTATAAAGCTGCAAGTCGTTGGCGTAAAGGTGATAATGATGAAAAAAAAGAAACTAATATAGAAAACAAAATACTGCCTTGTGGGCCCCCAGCAACAAAGCAGCAACAATCAAAGAGCCTCTCATCAGTGCGAACGGTCTGCTGATGCCTTCGAAGATATATAGAGGAGAACCACGTGTTAGAAGCAAGCAAAGGTCGAGCTGTTGCACTTGGACATTATCGCAAGCAATAGGTTATGGTCAACAGCGCCAAATGCGTTACTGAAGTCACACAGTACAAGAACGATAATAGATAGGTTCTCCAATCCTTGATGACTGTCTTCGGTAACCTTTAAAAGTATTTTACTTGATTTATGTTCAATGCGGAAACCTTATTGCAACGTGTCCAGCAAATTATACTTTGAAAAAAGCTGGGAAAGCTGGGAGTGAACGAAGCATTGAATTGAAATGGGATAACTTTGTTAAGGTAAGGTAGGATAAGATTTTTGGAAGTGGTAAAATATGAGCTTTGCGCCACAAATACAGATACTTATCTTAACTTATCTCAACTATTTTTTCCTCCTATTTTGGAGGTAGGAGCAATGAATAAGTCGATAATAATCAATGTTATTATCATTGTACAATTAATTCCATCACAACTAGTAGCCTTTGATGTTATGGACACCGTACACATAATCTATAAAAAATATTTGAGGTTATTTTCTTTATTTCTATTACTATTATTTATTTACGATCCCTGAGTGGTTTTATGTCACTTTTTTATGTTTATATTAATGGTAAAGTATCACAAAAATAATTTAATTTCTCTTATCATTACTACTCATACAAGGAATTTTTATTTTATTGATGTGGTCGATTCTATATATAATAATATTATTATTGCAACCTGTAGAACTATTCTCTAAGAACAGAACTCCAACTCGAATCTAACTTAATTGAGAACACTCACTTTGAAAGTAAACGTTCTTTGCTTCAAATTTGGCATTCCGTAATCATATGAGATGCACTATCGAAGTGAATTGAGATTCTTATCTAAACTTACATAGCTAGAGATGGGAACAAGAGGTTCAACGATATCTATATAGTTTGTCGATGTCTTATTTACGAAATAACTCTTGAATTACTTGATAATATTATATGAAAATAAATCCTTAATATTGCATTGATATTAATATTCTTATATTTTAATTTCAGATAAAAGATAAGTCTCATGGTGTTTAAATTATAATATTAAAATAAATATTTAATCTGTGATCATGTTTGTTTTGTCAAGTGGCTAATCAAGCGTGTTTTACTAATTCAAAGGAAAATATCGTGTAATGCATTTTGAGAACGGACAACGTTTGTCGTGTTGAGTTTCCTTTGATTTTTTTCTATTATGTCGGGATGACACAACACTTCTAAGACCTCAAGTATACTTCGAAAAAGTGATGGTTGCAATACGAAATTATTAATGTTCTTTCCATACATTCATTAAACACTACCGATTGCTAAAAAATGCGCATAGAAATCGCAAAAACGAATGAATGCCTTGTGTTAATTTAAGCATACAGGCTAGAATCTAGTTCATAGGAAGCTAGAACGTCTTTAGTCTACGAAATCTGTGCACACAACGACTTTGCAAAGGCTTAAATTGATTGAATATCTAAATGGTTCGTTTATTTTACTATGTATTAAGTTTCGGCATTCTATGTGCGACGTTATCAACACGTAGGCTATGTGTAAAAAAGACTGGTCCAGACTAATAGATTTTTAACTGCTTATGAAATTGACATTTCATAAAGAGTTAAAAAATAGATACTTTTTTTATGATATTTGTAAAATGTATTAACGTAACTATCAATACATAACACTGATGTTTCATTAATAGAATTTCGTAAATAGATAAAATGGAGTAAAAAACACTGTAAACATACTCCAGAGGAAAATCAGGAAGTGATGTCACCCACGATTAAATTGCTATTATATACTATCCATCAGTATATCATTACAGTCAAAAGTTGCAATAACAAGAACTTATTTGTTTGTGAACAAAAAATGGTGATTCGTTCTATATGTGGCTGTTTTATTTTCATAATTATATAAACAATAAATCATTATTCGCTTTTTGTACAAGATATATAAAGGCACAAAGAAAATTAAATAAATCGTCGTAAATAATTATCAGATTTTTCAAAGAATATAACTTTCTGATTAACGGATTGGTTTTCTCGATTTTTCTTTTTGTTTCAAGTATTTAAAGTATAACATGTAAAATCCTCTTATAATTTGTTTCGTAGTTAGTTGGTAATACATCACGTATTAGAATATTAGTACCTACAGTATTATTATAGGTAATAAGTACACTAAGAGCATAGAAAATATGTTTAAAATGGGATTGGAATTGAACCAACCAATTTTTTTTCGATAAGTTTAAATATTGCGACTCCTATCCTGTATAACATTTTTATAAAATCTTTATTCCAAGTCAAAGCTATAATAATATTAATAATAGCCGTTAATTCAGGCTAAGAATTAGAATTTAATCTGACCTAGACGGTCAGCGGTCGGTCTAAACACATTTAAAAAATCATGTAAGCTCTCGCTTTAGTTTTTACTGTTAAAATATATTATGTCTTCTTTTGTAGCTCCAATAACAAGAGGTTTAATTACGCCTGTTTAGACAATGCGTCTTGTTTAAGCATGACGGTAAATTTATTCAATTCATTTAATATCTTATTTAATTTAAACTCCTTTCTGAAATTAATACTTGTACAAAAGAGATCTTTGTATATTGGATAAGACAATGTAAAATGTAAAAAGATTTTCAAATTGCATTAAACAAAATTATTTTCTTTTTATTTCTTGTTATTTTAAACTGCCTTCTTATTGCATAAATGCGAGTTGCCAACAAGTTCTTTAATATATTCCTATTCAGCTTATACAAAGTAATTCAATTATTCCCTCTCATAAATAAACCTGAAACAGCTATTATCGTTTAATTTCAAACTCCATGTACAAATTCATATTCGACTTCTTTATGCGTGTAATACAACATTTTATTTAAGTTATATTAATTATATATAATAGTCCTAAATATGCATGTATCCTAACGAAATATGCGTTATTGTGGCATAAATTTATACCTTAATACGTCGTCAAACTTTGAATGTTAATATAAGATAAGAAAAAACCGACCAAGAATTAATATTTGAGGAACGCCGCTTTTTTAATGATATTCCCAAAGAAAAACACTTTTAACACATTGTGATTAATAATAATTTAGCCTGAAAATGTGACTTCAAGTTTTACGTGATTACATTTCTATTATGAATAATAATAATTCAAAATCGATTGATTAACAAGTGTAATATATTTTTATTATTATGTATATATATATAATGTAACATCGAATAGATACAAATACAGACATTAGTTAGTCTTTCTGTCACATAACCGGTATCTCGCAAAAACACGCATATACAGAATGAGCTGAAAATGTTGTTCTGAAACAATGAGATGACTTATAATACACATTTACATAAAAACATACATTAAAATCACTTGGGCGAAGCTTTTGTATTTAATAATTGTTTTGCAATCTAAAAGCTAGCAAAGTCTGTTACTACAATTAAAAGATTAAACTACCACTTTGACGCACTCCCAGTTGATCAAAACCAGTTGTTGCTTGCTTTGATCATTATTTCCTCAGGTTAGCAGTTTTTTAGAGTATAATGATAATAATGAAAACTGTCACAACTTCTGACACATGAAATGCTGAAAGATTTTAGAGGATAAGAAGGAACTTATTGAATAGACTAATTTTTGTTATGATATTAAAGATAGTTAAAAAAGCTGCTATTATTAAAGGAGTATCAGTTTTAATCTGAAACAATATGTAATTGATGGATGAGTTCCGCTTTACAAAATCAATTATCTATCACATGTTTAGTGATATCGAATGAAATTTTGGCCGTGACATAAGACAAACAAACACATAATACATTGTGAATACAATTGTAAATTTAAAAAAGCGGTATCATATTTAAAATTTACTTTACACATCATTCAATAAACAAATTGATAAAGAGCATTGAAAACATTGTTAATTCATAAATTATATAAAAGAAAACTCCAACTCAATTCAACCTTGAATTGAATGAATCATTTATAGCTTTCGTAGATTCATTATCACCTATCATAGAAATAAAATAAAGAAAAACCTTTAAAATAAAAACTTATCAAATCAATACAATGTCATATAGTCATAACATACTTATATACCATTGTTTGTGCTTAATTAACTTTTAATGAAGAAACAATCCGAACCTTATGGGAAGAAAAAAAAAGAAAAGTTCAAGAATTTTAGTGATAGCGGAATGTGATTGTGGTAAATGAATGACTAAAATGACTCAATTAGTTACATTGCTTATACATAAAAAAGCGTCCATATTTTTAAATAAAAAATAAACAACCGGGTACGGTAACAACATTTTTAATATAACTTTTATATTAAAAATGTTGTTACCGTACCGTACAATAAGGAGTAAAAGTATGAAATCGATATTACAACGTACGTATCATACTATCATACTATTAGTATGTGTGTGTATGTATTATAGAGAGGAAACATTTTTGATTTTTTATGTATGTTTATAATGTTTTCACACAAAAACGACTGGGTCGATTTCAAAAAATAATTGGTCCATTAGAAAATTGCATCTTCACTGAGAGACATAGGCTATATTATATTAAAAAAAATAGGAATCAGGACAGAGGAGTATGAAATTTACTAAATTAAAATGTTTAAGGTGGAGTAACGAGATTAAATAATTTATTGATATACATTAAATTAGTGAAGAAAACATTACGCATACTACTATAAGTTTGACAATTGATACACACAAACTAAATTTAAAGATTGATCGTGTATATTGTTAAAGAATAATATCAATGTAAATAAGCAATCTGAAGTAGCTAAGAGTAGTGTTGCCTCAGACGATTATACAGGTTCACTTTTGGTGCAAACTCTCATAAACATTCCGATTTTTGAGTTATGGTCGAATTTTGGCAACTTGGCTGTCATTACATATTAACTAGGGGCGCCAACACATTCTCAATTTCGACTCGCTGCGCTCGCGAAATCTCAGATGCACTTTACATATGGAGCGAAGCTAGCCTAGTGTAATAATTTATCATTTCCCATTGACTTCAATGGGATATCAGTTTTTTAACGATTATTCCTCAATGACATGACATTTTTCAAAAATTTATTTTTTAAAACCATCTTGTCTTTGTGATTGCAATATTTCATAATTTTCCGTCAAGTAGTTTTTGAGCCTATTCGTGACAAAGTCTCCAGTAGAGCGCTCTGCTCGCTTGGCTCAATTAATCTATTAAATTAATATTAAATTAATATTATATATATACAAGCGATTTACCACTCACTGATTCATCACGAAATCTCCGAAACTATTTGTCCGATTAACTTAGAATTTTACATAGTTACTTCTTTTGTGACGTAGACATCCACTAAGAACGGATTTTACGGAATTCCTATCCCAAAGGATTTCAACTTTTTGCATTTCACCAAGATTTAGCCTGTAGGAACTACCATGATAATGGTTACCTTGACAACGGATACTATCACAATGGTTACCATAGCAACGGTTACGATAACAATGGATACTATGACAACGGTTACCGTGGAATTCAGAGTTTAGATGAGGTTGGGATGCAAAAAATTGAAATTTGAAAATTAGAAATTGTCCTAAATAAAAAATCAAGGACGTAAAATTATAATTGATTACGAAATTGATTGTGATAAATTTGAAAATATAAATAAATATTATTTAAAAAAAAATCTAAATTTGTCCTTAGTTATTTGCTTTTGCGTGGTGTAGGCCCAGCGTAGCGAGCTTGAATCAGCTAGTATATATATACGAGTATATATTATTGACAGGAACGACACAGTGAGATCGCTGGCGAACCAAGATGCGAAGATTTTCATGCTGTGCTTCTACATCGCGGAGTTGAAAACCTTGAACAACTAGGCTGCTAAGGTACTTTAATATTATTTTAATCTATAATTACTATTTAATTTTAAAGTAATATTTGTTACAATTACTTCTACTTTAATGAACAAAGTGATGGAGCCACAGATAATTAAATTCTTTATGAGTTATAATGATGATATCACTTAAATACCAAATACAAATTTAAAAACCTATTTTAAAGTTATCGATTAATATATTTTAAGGATTATTCACTATATCTACTATAATTTTAAAAATATTAATAAATGTTTCTAACTTTGAATACAATAAAACCGACAAAAAGACAATCGAAATATGTTAAATAATTATTATTTGAACTTCATCGTTTGACTAAAATAAAAAGGATTGCTTAGATTATGCACACCGACCATTATTTACATGCCCAGTTACATCATCCGACTTAACTAGCAGCATTGCCATGTGCTTAAACAAACAGAGCTCTGCAATTATGCAGTTAGCGTCAAAGCTTAAGAGTGGCAAATAAAAAAGTTTACAAATCTTTATTAGAAGTAAGAAGTTACAACAGCACTATTTATATAACTTTATTTTCTTTCCTTTGATCTTCTGTTGGGAGATAGTATCTGACTCGAAATAAATGTGGAGAAAGATCGTAGAAACCATTGGATTACTTTTTAAGTTAAAAGAAAATTAGTAATGACGTTGTCATGGTATATATAGTTTTTTTTAATACCTCAGATCTTTAATCATGGGAAGAAATTTCATTTTCTCATTTAAAGTACTAAATCATTAATATTAATCTTATTTTACAGATTTTATCCTTCATGTACAATTAATAATGTCTTAATAGGAATTCGATATTTACTGGTCAGGTTAAAACAAACTTTTAATAGCTTCGTAGCTTCGTATGTTCGTAACTCATTGCAGTATTTGTTTTATTTTCGTTTTTGTGGACGATTGTTTAATGAATAACAGCGGGGAGGTATAAAAGCTTTAATAACTTATTGTAATTCTACATGCATAAAAATATAATTAATTGAAAAGTTAATTAATTCAGTTATTTCAATTGGTTTATTCACTCATGAGCTGTGCTCAAGCAATTGTGTTCACCGACATACGAGTACATATCGGGGCAACGATTTGTTAACAATAACCCCACCCCATACCGAAACTATTTCGGTATTGGGAGTTAAACCACCTTAGTTTCAATTTTAATAAAGACATGCAACTAACTCGAAGATGATGAAACGAGTCAGTTCGCGTAATAACACTGAATGGCTGCCGGGATATTAGGAAAGTGTTTTTATTTTATTGTTATTATTTAAATATTAAATAATCTTTTGTTATTAAAAACTAATGATTTTAAATACTATGTTTAAATAACTTAAATGTTCTATAAATCTAATTATTGCATAAAATAAATAAAAATAATTTTTAAAATTAGCAGATTGATGTTATAGTTCCATACTTTTTTATTATATTTATTTACTGGCTTTTCAATTTATTTCATAGCTTATATTTGTTAGAATAAACTATTGATTCTTATAATTATATATTTTCTTTCACACATACTTATGGCACACAATGCATTGAGGCATGCAATGAAGTTTGAATAAAAAACAGTTTTGTTTAAAAAAATACAGTTAGGCGAGTGAATTCGAATACAAAATGGCTGCGGGCAGTGAGTGAAAGATTACAACCATGTATTGCGAACGTGATTTGATTGATGAATGTGTTACGCTTTTCAGCCACTGTTTGATTAATGCGTTCATCTATTCTGCATTCGAAAGAATATTGTTCGCATTTCAAATAGTTTATCGAAATATTTTAAATATATATATTTTTTGCACATTTTAATTTATTGTTAAATATCAAAAATTAGAAGTAGGATAAGAATAAATTTAATCGCAAAGTGAATTAAAATCATTTTAGTATACATTAAACCAGTTTTAGGTCACATAAACAATGGCTAAGTGATTTTATTATTTAAGAGTTCGGTATAAGGTTGTTAACAATATGTATCTTTGCTGGCGCGAAGGAGTCACGTATTTCAAGTATATTGAAATCTCAGTATGCTATCTACAATTCGTAAATAAGTTCTGAGCAGTGCCATATCACTTGGTGACTTCAGAAAATTAGATTCAAAATTATTTAACATTTAGTATAAAAAAAAATGTTTAAAGAAGTGATGGAAGATTTAGAATAATAGGAAGGAAAGGGAATTAAATTTTAAATAGACTTGATAGCCCTTAAAAGTTACGTAAGTAATGTTACCATATTAATAGAAAAAAGAAAACTATATCAATTAGCACGCAAATATAAAAGAAAATCCTCAGAGACTGAAAGCTCTCTGAAAACCAGGCTTGTTAAGCCCAGAAGATGCAAGAAGTCCAGAATGTTCTGTTCTTACAGTTATACAACTTTATATAATGAACGTCATACTACGAAAACACAGAGTAATGGTTTAACATCTTATTTTTAAATGGAATAAAACTAAAATATGTGCAATTGAGTCACACAGAACTACTCTTGCAAGTCGTCAGTTTTATGACAAAAGTGATAAAATTTTATAAGTGTAGCAAAAATAATAAAGACTTAGTTGCTGATTCTTAATTATAACCTATAAACTATTATTCTTCTACCTTCATTCATACACATAAACATACTCGTATGCATATATAAACACACACACACGTACACAAAACAAATAAGATCTTTTTATAACTAAAAGTATTGTTATATTGCTGTTTTATTTTTTAGTTTTTTTTCTGTACCTTATTTTTTATATTTTATTAATTTTATTTACAATACAATTACTTAATGTCGCTCAACTAATTTTAATATTATCTTAGTAACTTGAAAAACTTCTTCCAGATGAACGAAGCTGACAGCTGTGTAACAGTAGCTGTGTTAACAGTACAACAGTTGCAATCGTAAATCACATTGTACCTTATAGTGTTATAGTGTATAAATGAAAAACAAAATTTATAAAATTAACATCTTGGTTTCAATTAACATTAGAAGCATTTGAACATTTAAAATCTACTTATAGTTTCTGTCGAAGTTGGTTATACTTTTTTGTTTAATTCCATTATTACAAGGCTATGATAGTAATAATATAGTAGTACCGAGCCTTCATTTTTTTATTCTTTATTGATTTTCTGTTTGTCAATACATGTGATTTTTTTAATGAACATAACGTATGATGAACAGATTCCAATTTTCTCTGGCTGAATCAATATCTTTCAATAAGTCAAGAATCATTTGGTCGGTCTTGTTAAAATTTAGTTTATATCTTACACTATATTAGAGATACTTATAATATTTTTTTTATAAAATTTAAATTAGTTATTCTATAAAATAACAATACGCCGATTACATCGCGGGTAAACTTACAAACCCATGTAAAACTACATTGACTATAGGTCAATACGTACCTAAGAAGAAATTAAGTGTACGGTTATATTTCATCTTTTGCATTAAATCTCGGACAAAAATAGTTAAGGCAATAAAAATATAATGTGTGAGGGTGCAGTCTTATACAACGTGTTGCCTGATGGCATTGAGAATTGTGACAATATTACGCAGCTTATAATAAGCTTAAATGACATATTATCGATAATATTGTTTAACTAACTTGAGTAATGTTAACGACATAATTGTAAGATAAATAATGCTCATGTAAATTACTCTTAAATAAAATATAATGTATGTGAAATAACTTAAATGTATATATTTAATTTCTGTACAAGTGAACAGAATTTTCTTCATGAATAATAAAGCATAATTGTCAAATGACGGTGGTGCATCATGCAGTCACTATTTTAAGAACCAACAAAATACATTCTTTTATTTTACTTGTTAATATTATAAAAAAAACAAAAATGTTTTTTTTTTAGTTTTTGAAAAACTCAACTCAAACTCAGTTTTAGAAAAACTACTTTAAAATATTCACTTTCGTTTTTGCAAATGTATTTTTTTTCACTCTGTTTTTTTGTTGCTAAACGCAAATAAAATAGATACCAATTGAAAACTTTCATAATTTTGACAACATCGGAATTTCAATTATTCTATTTTTTTGAGACACATAACTTAAAATAAATTATATATAAGAAAATTAATTAATTAAATTTCGTATTCGTTTTTATAATTCTTATTATAAAATATATTTTTATAATATATATAATCCGACTATGAACAAATTACTTAAGACTAGTACATAAGGGAAGTATATATGGGAAGTCCATAAGGCTAGTACGTAAGGCATAAGTTATGACATCGACTCCAAAAATATTAATAATTGTGCGTATAGGTATTGTTATTTTTAATTTGTAATACATTGATTGACTTTTGATCTACCCCATTTTGAAAAGAAACTTGCAAAGAGCGAAAATACGGCTTTGCATGAAAAAAGTTTTGAACAGGGAAAATAATGAACCAAGTAGTCAGCGTCTCGGCTTGATCAACGAATATCTTTCTAATGAGATGGATGAATAGCATGCCACCCGATTCAGCGTAATCTACGATCATTTATCCCACGAGACGGAGGAGCAACGTGTCCCCTGACGCAGCGTTATACACGTTCATCTATCCCAAGAGCAGATAGGGCAATATGCTCACCAACTCAACCTGATGTGTATCAGATTGAGTTCAGTTGAGTTAATAGATGTTCGTGATGAACATCTATCCAAAGAGACAGAGGAGCAACGTACCCACAAACTCGGCTTAAGCCATGATCGTCTTTCTAAGGAGATGGAGGAGCAACGTATCCACGAATTCGAATTGTTTCACTATCACTTAGTATCACTTTGACTTAGTATGTAAAAGTGATACTAAGTGATAGTGAAACAAGTCAAGTCGGTCATGCGACAAGTCGGTCTTGTTTTTAGAGATATCGCAAGTGAACCATGTGGCGTATCAAATGAAGTCTTTATTCACAACAGCTTTCCTATCTACGAGCAGACATGTATAGTACGCTAGTACCTGATTACTTAAGGTAAAATAACTAGGTGCTCTCGCTGTTACAATAGTATTAGTAGAACGATAATTCTAGCAATGACATATTGTAAAAAAAGAATGCCTGCAGAAGTACTGTCTGAATTAGGCAATTTGATAAACATTAAAGTATGGTTTCAAAGTCACATTGCACCGTTTTTAAAGAATTTTTAAAGTAAAGGACCGATTATTATATTAAAAGAGAGTATTGGAATAATTGAACGGTTACTATATTGTCGTAAATTAATATATTATAATTGGAGAAACGAAAGTGTCAAGTCAACACGTTTCATCTGTCAGTAGAAAGGTAAAAAAGTGAGCGAGAGTGACGTGGTCACGGCTTTCTTATGTCATCGAACATCGTACTGTCAGTCTGATAAAATGCGTCTAGAAACGGTCTCAAGTTTGGTTGTACCCACTTATAGTTAACCATTACTGTTAATTATTAATCAATTGATATCTGCAATCTATAGCGGAGGGGATTCCAGCCTCAGTTAAAACATTTTTTCAGATTTATTTATTTAGCATAGCAAGTATATGACTAAAAGAGTGTGATAGAAACCTCAAATACTATTTATTTATTTCAAGTGAAGGGTGAACCCAACTATCGTTCAGCTCTGAAATTTTAGCGTGATTTATATTTATTTATATTTACAGAGGTTTACAAAACATAATGGAATACAATAGTCGGTCGTGGCTGGTTCTAATTATTGTTTCTATGCAAATGACGATTAATGTATTAGTGTTTCAGAGCAATATTTTGTTGTTGTGTATACCAGTGTTCTTGTAAGATATCGTTTATGTAACAGGAATTCAAAGAATTTGTTCATCGTAATATTTTACCGTTTTGTAAGAAAACGTATAATTTAGTTGTTCCAAATATACTCTAGATTGGGCATAAAATTACTATAATACTTAAAATATAATAGGTTTCGGAAAAATAATTTTCTTTTATTAATATTGTTATAAAATAACATGAATATACATAAAATACATATGCTCGTTAAAAATGAATATATAACAATAAAATAAACCTTCGTTATTTTATGTAACATGGTACTGATAATGTAATATACATAGATTAATAAACATATTCAATTGACGTATAAACGGTGTTGTTAATTAGAATAGGAAAAACAACTTTTCTTTTACGTAACATCAATTCCTAATCATAAGTTTAAAATTAACGTTATAGCAAATTTCATTGTTTTATTTTTATATTTATTTAATTCATGATGCTATAAATTATGTAATTGTTTTATTCATTTAAAATTGGTGGATCTATTGCCAAAAAACGCTGTCCTAAAAATACATATTTACAATTCTATAACCGAGCAATAATTCTGAGGGAATAGGTTACCGCAATGTCATCATGGCGTCACATAAAGATCATTTAACTTTTAACAAGGAACACGTAATCTATGTTGATGATATCTCAGAGTACACTCTCGCCCCTCATCCTAAATATTTTCCTTCCAATTTCTAAACTTTTTATTAAAAAGTCAGAACGATTGTTGACCAAATCAAGGGTCGCTTCGTGACAGTGTACGATATTAAATAAAACAGACAAATGCAATTTATTTAATTTCTCTTATAATTTTGTAAATTTGTGTATCTTTTTTTCCTTGTTTTTTGTTTTAGTCAAGTGATTGTCTTCATCGTTAATTCGTTAAATCGTAGTAATTGTAAAAACATTTAGTTGTTATAAGAAGGGAGGTTTATAGTTATATACTAGATTCATTTTATTTTACGTACTACGAAAAGACAATTAATGTTAAAATGCTGTATTCATTACATTCTCTAATAGCGATTGTTTAAATAATAGTTTCAATTATTTCTTTACTTTCAAAATAACAAAAATATAGTGTATATTATAATTAAAAACTGATCAACATAAAATGTGTGTAGAAGTTGCCAAAGATTAACAAAAGCGAAATTCTTAACATACACGTAGTTTGTTAGACGTATCTATAAAAATTTGCCTATTTCATTTTTGTAGTGGATGAAATGAAAAGCAATTGAGTATAGATATATATATATTTATTGCAACATTATAATTTTACAGTACTCAAATAATACAACGATATTACAGTGCTAAGTTTGGATGGCGACTGGCTACAGAATATATAATTATTTATTAATTCACTATGTAGCATATCGAATATCGATCTGTTTCTATTTGCCCAAAATGGTATGGACAGTGGTATTTGTTTATATTAATAATATAATAAATTATTATTGCTAGAGTGGCTAGAATTATGGCACAAAATTATGGCTATTTATATAAGGTCATAATTTATAACAGTTGATCAACTATTGAGGTGCAGGGAAACAACAACAGAAAAACTACAATACTATTCTAAATTTCTTTAAACGTTTTTAATACTGATTGTAGCGCTCCTATTGAGGTGCTATAATCTCACATTCACAATATGTGACCTATCAAATGCAAAAACTCCAAATGCAATTCTTCAACTTTGAAATATTAATATAATTATTCAGTAATTAACGACAACCAACTCCACAAAAAACATATTTGAGACATTGCTTGTTAAATGTGCTTGCACGTTGTGTTTCATTGTAAAGGTAATATGAAGGAATTATCAATATTTATTGTAGCTACGTCGTTGCTAGTCAATAATATTAAAATTTCTTTGGTTTACATAAGTACTCATTTATAAAATCACAGTACAACGAATTAATACCTTGATAAACGATAGGATTAAAAAATAAATATTTACAAATAATTGCCTAAATATACAATTAAAATTTTAATTCGGTTTAACACACCTCAATATGTTATAGTCATTATCAAATAATAACTTCGGTTGGAGATTCTTCTTAATGTATACGGCAGAGTTAGAAACATTGGTTAAGTTCTTCACAAAAAACCTGAAAGATGTCGCCTTTGTCCCGATAAAGCTAAGTATATACAGATTGCTAAATTTATCGAGGTGAGTGGCGATACGGTAGCTTATTTGGTTTGTGGTAAGACGGGACGGTTTCCCAGAGGACAAAAGATTCGGATCCAGGGCATATCAATAAATTTTTTATTCTAAAATCATCTAAAATTAGTTAAAAATATTTTCAGGTACGTATGTATGTTGTCGAAAGTAAGTAATATATTTATAAGAAATTAAGTGGCACAAAGTATATTTACATATTTAATAATGCAAAAGGAAAAATATCAGGTTCTACTTGAGGATACGTTAACGTTAAAAACAATATGAGATAGGATCGTTAATTATATATTGTAACATTTGTAGGTAAATTTTATATCATTTACTTACAAAAAACGTTTATCACGTGATTTATTAGTAGCGAAGTTATTATTGGTTATTAATTAAAATCTTAAAATATTTAGATAAAATAAAAATTATAAAAGCTAGTTGAAGCCGTCGAGCTTGTCCAAGAATGTCTTGGCTGATAGCTTATTTAATTTTATAACAAAATCATTCATAACCAAAGTGTAAACAGAATAACGATCTTCCTCGTGTCTATAAAGAATTTTATAGTACACAATTCATATCAGCGGTGGTCACATCGTCACGTTTTCACTGTTTCAATTTATATTGCACTAAAACCTATATACTTACTTATTTGTTGAATATGACGAGCTGAGTACACAAGCGATTAACCTTACTTCAAGTAAACTGTGAGTACTAAACGTTGCAAATGAATGAGACTCTACTAGGCTTCTAAAACTCTTAATAATGTAGAAATGAAGGCAATACCGTTTTATAATAATAATTTAAAGATGATTGATAAATTTGTAAAATGATAAATTTTGAAACAAATAATACAAATTTTTTGTCAAATATAAATATTTATACAAAAATTATAAAAAAGCATTTCTCTGATTTTCCTTTAACTCATAAATAACTCCCGCAATACATGTTAAAATCTACTAGAAACAACTATCTTAAAATAAATTACAGGTACATCCTAACATTATCTGTATATCGGTAGCCGTTAAAGTTTGTGAAGTTTTAATTAATTTTCCATTCATTGATTTGTTTATTTTGTAAACAATTGGATTGCGTCCAAGTGGCACGTTATCGATTTATCGAATATTAACCGTGCAATGCCAATTATTTGATTATATGAAATATGAGTTATATACTCCTCTTGTGTAAGCACCACAGGAATAGCATTTAATTTACAGATGAATTTGGAAGTAAAATATTTTCGAAGCAAATCTATTCACCAAATGATGGTTTACATTTTAACCCCCATGCGGATATTTTCTTTAAAAAATCGTCATTCACTGATTATTTACCTCTTAAAAATTTAATTTCAATCTTCCTATACAAGTTAATATAATTTTTTTCATGTGTAATGTGAGTAAAAATTTATTAATAATTATATAAATTATAATTGACATTCGTAAATATCTAACCAGTAATATAATAACATAAAATATGTATTGTTGCGGGTCTCTCTGAATTGTTAGATTAAAGCAAAAAAAATGATATCTGTCGTTTAGAGTGTGGGAAAGGTTTTCGATTTTTTTAAGTTGCTTACTTGCTGCATTTTGCTTTTTTAAATAACTTCTAACTAAATTAGCTAAAAATATCACAAAACTGTTAACAGTACACATTTTATCTATACTACTGTATAAATCTATTACTTTTACTAATATAAAATTTACCGATTTAAACTGGAATTTATACTTTAAAACTGGCAGTATCCTTTCAATTTTGATTCTCTTGATAGAGAGGATATATGCGTTTTTATGGGATAAAATTCATTATATTTTTTACGTTAATTAAGAAGATTTATTTATAAGATTCAAGGGCCTTCCTGGGGCATACCTTAGTTTATGATTTTAATTTAAAATCAAGATCTCCAGGCGTTCCTATATTAAGAGTTTTGCAAGAAAGATAGACAGACAACAAAGTAGTCCCAGAACGGTTCTGTTGTTTTTCCTTTAAAATGCACCGATTAAGTCACGGGTGGACTTAGAACATACCAACCAATATAGAACTAAACGCGAGCAAAATCATGGACAAAAGCTAGTATTATTTTATTTTATGTAAAAATTTAACCTGGTTCTCCTTCAATGCTAGCTCTCTTAACCAGTAGATTTAAAAGTAATAACATTAGAGAGAAAACAAACAAATACTATTATTTTAGGACCGTATGTCCACAAAAAATTATGAAATTAGTAAAAATTATATAAAATTACATCTTTTAATAAAGAGTTCAAAATGTTTAAGTATTTTTCAAAGTAAACACATTTGGTGTAAATATATTAAATAGTTCATTCAATTCATGTGCCTTATCAAAGGCGACTTGTCTTCTAGAGATATGAACGACCAGAGCTTTATATAAAATATATATGGCAGTATTTTAAACACATTTTCTAGTTCTAGTCTTAGAAAATACATTTTCTGAACTAATATTACCTTTTATCTTTAAAGGCTAGTATAAACGTATTTTCAAAAGTTTGTGCAAAATTACGTTTAAATATTTAATTTCCAGATACTAACTACATTAAAATCGAAGATAATAGGTAATTAATATTTAAAAGATATCTTATCTTCAGATATTTGCCTTAAGCTTATTTAACATTTTTTACCATTATAATATTATAATAAAAAAACTAAAAAAATTTAAGTGTAAACAACAAAATTAGTTTATTTTAGATTTAAAAGAATCAGCTATGGTCTTTTTCTTCTTCTTCTTCTTGTAAACCTATAAAAGCCTACTGCAACGGCATAGGCCTCCTCTATTGATCGCGATCGGTGAGGGGATATGCCATAATCGCCAATCTTGGCAGGCGGGTTGGCCATCGCAGTGTCGTGTTAAGAAACGCAAAGGACGCTGCTGCCTAAAAACTAATCTCTCTGTCATCTCCTCCGAAATCACGGTAGGAAATTGTGAAAATAAATATATTATATTCATCTTCAAAGAACACGACTTCTTTATTTATTTTTCATGATACCTTAACCCATTTTCATACACCTTCATCATTTTTTGATAAACGAGCAAACGAGCAACGAGAGCAAACGAGATTGGGGATCACACGAAATTGGGGATGGTACGGGATCACGCCACCAATGAACTTTTGCAACATCGGCGGATTTACAAGAGCGTTGTCGGCCTTGGAGGTAGAAGTAAACGCCTTTTTTTGAAGGTACCCATGTCGTACCGTGCTCGAAATACTGCCAAAGGGAGTTCGTTCCACATTAGAGTGGTACGTGGAAAAAAGGTCTATGAAAACTGCATAGTGGAAGATCGCACACATCCAGGTAGTGCAGATGGTATTACTATAATGGTACTTTATTCAAATGAGCAAGTCTTTATATTTTGCAAAAAATTGTCCTCGCCAACCAATAAATTTTAAAGTTTTTTGCTTTTCTTAGTTTTTTCTTTAAAATTTGTTAAATTTAATTTTATCAACGTATATTTTGCTCTAAAATCAATATTTGTTTGATAATACCAGAGGTATCGCGTCCATTACCTGTATTTGTATTTATGTAACTTTATTTTCTTTCTTTTTATCTTTTGTTGGGAGTTAATATCTGACTCTATGTACCTTCTTAAGTTAAAGCAAAGTTAATAATGACGTTCTCAAAGTATTTTCAAATTTTATTTTAAACTTTATATATGTCTTAATAGGAATACAATTTCGATAATTGATTTTTAATAGGAATTTACTGATCAGGTTAAAACATAAACTTTTAGCCTCGGAGATATGTTCCGATACCTATCTTCTTAGGTATGTTCAGATATCTATCTTCGTAGGTATGTTTTAGAAAACACAGTTTAATGAATACCGACGTGTACGTAAGTAAAAGTAATTGTAATCTTACATACATAAAAATGTATATAAATGTTCAGTTATTTAAATTGATTCATTCTCTCATGAGCTGTGCCTCTGCAATTGTGTTCACTGACATACATACATATAGCACATGTCTCAAACACTCAAGATCTATAGATAGGTTATTGAAAGCATGTGTTATTAGAGCTATAAAAAGATACAGTTTTTATAGAAAATCAAGACTGAATTCTATTTTCCGTCAATAGTTCTGTTCTGTTACTCTTTTGTCACAAGAACAGGGACAATACACAGAATCGCACAGAATTAAATAAAAAAAGTTTCCTTTGTAAAAATATAGATAGGCGAGTGAATTCGAAAACAGAATGGCTGCGGGCAGTGGGCAGTGATTGAAGGATTACAGCCATGTATGCCCACCGTGATTTCATTGCTGAATATGTAACACATTCATTAAGCTTTTGTTCGATTAGCGCGTTCCTCTATTCCGTATTTGAAAGCATATCGTTTGATTTTCAAATAATGATAAAATAAGAATAAATATAAATACTCAGTAAATTAAAACCAATATTCTTACTTTACATTAAACGACGTTTATTTATCTCACATAAACTAAGGAACTTTAGTATATAAGAGGATGGAACAAGGTTGTAAACAATAATAATCTTTGCGGGGCTGAAGGAGTCACGTATTTCAAGTATATTGAAAATCTCAGTATGCTATGTACAATGCGCAAATAAGCTCTCAGAAGTGCAACATGGTATCAAGCTGTGACATAAGCATTAAGTTTATAAAATCTTTTACCATTTAGTACAAGAAAGTATAATTTAGTTTAAAAAAGTGATATCAGTTTTATAGTGTGTATCAGTTTTAGATGGTAGAGCCTAGCTGTAGTTATCCGACTACAGCTCGTATTGGGCTGTCTCGACCGGGGAAGGACCACCCTCTCACAGAAGACCGACGCGTAGTAACCAAATTCATTTGGTTATGTTCCGTCGGTAAGTGAGAAAATCCGGTAGCCCAAACCCCCCCCCCCCTCCCCCGCCAAACATGAAAGCGATGCCTAAAAGAAAAATACCCCAGGAGAGTACCGGCTTTGATGAAGCCGGGGACCCCCTCCCCGAGCAAAATCGGGGAAATGATTCTCGGATTTTGCTCGGGCTGCCCGTCGTATCTGGGGCGGGCAAAGTATCGCCTTTTGTGTTTTATGAGGGCAAACGACGAGTCAACGCAGCGGCACCCCGACCCACTCTAAATGTGGACTTTTTCAACATCCGGGGACTTCATTCCAACTTGAACGCCGTCCACTATCATCTAGAGACGGCGCAGCCGGCCTTGTTGTTTCTGACGGAGACGCAGGTATCTCAACCTAGCGATGCAGCGTACCTGTCATACCCCGGGTATAAACTAGAACACCATTTTATACCACACGCCGGGGTATCTGTGTTCGTAAGGGAGGATATCTGCTACCGTCACCTTCAGGTTTTTGAAGGTCGGGACCTGTCTGTACTCTGGCTGCGCGTGGACATGGACGACCATGTCAGAGTCTACGCGTGCCTCTACAGGTCCCATAGTGGTAATGCAGAAACGGATCAACTATTGGGCCATGTTCAGGCGAAGATTGACGATCTGACAGACTCCCTCCGCTGAAGTCGTAGTCCTCTGGGACTTCAATGCGCACCATGCCGATTGGTTAGGGTCACGTGCCACGTGTGGTCAAGACGCACACGCGTCAACCGGACGTGGACAGCCATTTGCCCTCTTTGTTGGATCTTCTGCTGACTACACATCCCGGAAAGTACCAGGTCACTGTCGAGGCTCCGTTAGGGTCCTCTGATCATTGTCTGGTACGGAGTGTAGTGCCCATTCAACGTTCGGCTCGCACAACACCTGCGACTCGACGCGTTTGGCACTACAAGTCAGCGGATTGGGATGGAATGCGGTCCTTTTTTGCATCCTACCCATGGGGGCCGATTTGTTTCCCTTCCGATGATCCTAGTGACTGCGCTGCGGCTGTAGCTGATGTGATACTTTAGGGCATGGAACTATTTGTACCAAGCTCTGTGGTACCACTTGGTGGCAGATCGCGGCCTTGGTTTGATGCATCTGTCAGGGCTGCAGCAGCTGGCAAACGGCAGGCTTATCAAGCTTGGGCCAATGCGTTAGTCACTAAAGATCCGAACTCTAGAGTTCTGAAGAGGAAATATAATCGTACCTCCAGATTCTTCAAACGGCAAATCGCTAGAGCAAAATTCAAGCATGTCGTCAAAATTGGGGATCAGCTGGCAAAGTACCCCCCTGGCACGCGCAAATTTTGGGCGCTTTCAAAGGCCACTCTGGGCAACTTTAGCCAGCCGTCCCTACCGCCGTTGCACATGGGGTATGACTCTCTGGCCCACACGGCAAAAGAGAAAGCCGATCTCTTGGGCACTCTTTTCGCCTCCAACTCGACTTTGGACGACCAGGGGAAGACACCGCCTATCATCCCGCGGTGTCAGAGCTCAATGCCGGAAATAGTTTTTCGGCAGAAAACTATTAGGCAGTCTCTATTTTCCTTGGATGTTCATAAGTCGAGTGGGCCGGATGGCATTTCTCCATTGGTGCTACGAACATGTGCCCCTGAGTTGACTCCAGTGCTAACGCGTCGATTTCGGCACTCCTACCTTAAAGGCGTAGTCCCGGTCTCATGGAAGCGTGCCCTTGTCCATCCGATCCCTAAAAAAGGTGATAGCTCGGACCCAGCTAACTACAGACCTATCGCCATTACCTCTCTGCTCTCCAAAGTAATGGAGAGCATTATCAATAAACAGCTCCTAACCTACCTCGAGGATCATCAGTTGGTCAATGACCGGCAATATGGCTTTCGCCATGGTCGATCGGCTGGTGATCTTCTGTTATATCTTACGCACCGTTGGGCAGCTGTTATTGAAAGCAAGGGAGAGGGTCTGGCAGTTAGTCTGGATATGGCGAAAGCCTTCGATCGTGTATGGCACAAGGGGCTTCTTTCGAAGCTACCTTCCTATGGGCTTCCCGAAAGTTTATGCAAGTGGATCACCAGCTTCCTCACTGGGCGGAGCATAAAGGTCGTTTTTGACGGTTTTTGCTCGGACCCCAAGCCCGTGAATGCTGGTGTACGCTGGCTGCAAGGCTGCGTGGTATCCCCAACTCTGTTCCTCCTGCACATCAATGATATGTTGGATATCTCCAACATACATTGTTATGCGGATGACAGCACTGGAGATGCGGTATATTCCGGCCGTGCAGGTCTCACTCGGGAAAACGTCAACGAGTGCCGAAAGAAACTTGTGTCTTTAATAGAGACCTCCCTGGGGATGGTCTCTGAGTGGGGTGAACTGAACCACGTTCAGTTCAATCCCCTAAAGACACAGGTTTGCGCGTTTACCACTAAGAAAACCCCATTTGTCGTATCACCGCTCTTCGAGAGCACTCTCCTCATTGCCTCGCCAAGTATCAGAATACTGGGTCTCGACATTTCGAGCGACTGTCAGTTCTGAGGTCATCTGGAGAGCAAGGCCAAGTTGGCCTCGATGAAATTGGGAGTGATCCATAGAGCGAGGCAGTACTTCAATCCTGGCCAAAGACTTGCGCTCTATAAGGCGCAGGTCCGGCCACACATGGAGTACTGTTCTCATCTCTGGTCCGGATCACCCCAATATCAGCTTCTACCATTTGACCGCGTACAACGGAGAGCCGTTCGAATTGTCGGGGACCCGGTGTTCTGCGAACGGCTGGACTCTTTGGCATTGCATAGAGACGTGGCTTCTTTGTGCGTCTTCTACCGCATTTACAACGGGGAGTGTTCCGAAGAACTATTCGATCTGATGCCTGCCGCCGAATTTCATCACCGCACAGCGTGCCATCGCCTCCAATACCATCCTTACCACCTGGATGCGTGGCGATCCTCCACTGTGCGGTTCTCAAGGACATTTTTTCCACGTACCACTCGAATGTGGAACGAACTCCCTTCGGCGGTATTTCCAGATCGGTACGACATGGGTACCTTCAAAAAAGGCGTTTATTCCTACCTACAAGGCTGGCAACACTCTTGTAAATCCTCGGATGTTGCAAGAGTTCATGGGCGGCGGTGATCACGTCCATCCGTGACCCGCCAGCTCGTTTGCCCTCCTCTTACATAAAAAAAAAATAAAAAATAATTATGGGCTGAAAAGGGAACTTAATTACAGATTTTACAAATTTTTCATAGACAAATACGAGTATAAATTTGGTAGCAATGGAATGTAATATATTATTAGACAAAGGACAACTATTTTAATTAACGTGCAAATATAAAAAAAATCTGCAGAGCCTAAAGGCACTACACTTAATACACCATGGAAGAAATGTGCGAAATACAAATTATACTGTTTTTGCTATTCCATATTTGCTGTTATATTTCCACAATTGCTATTCCAAATGCTACAAACATTTAAAAGCCGTATGTTTGTACAATTTTATTCTAAAAGCGTAATACATAAAGTATATAACCAATATTTAAAACTATTAAACTTATATTATTTGATAATCAAAAAAATATATAGTTAATTAATTTTCTCTAATCCCGTTAAAAAAAAGTTCTAAAGGTAATTGAATAACCTCTTAAATTACATGAAAGTAACTCAAACTATAGTATTTAACAAAGAACAAAGTACTTGTTACTTAAAGACGAGTTCTTAATTTGGTGAGATTTAATTAAGGATAAGACCTTTCTTTCTTCGATGACTTTTTAAACATTTTTGACTACTATTTGGTTAACGACCTAAAATTATATTTCCGACAAAAAGGTGAAGCTCCTCAAAAGTCTCACACTTTAAGTTTTTATGTAACAAAGCTAGTAAATGAGCACATAAATGTTCGTTCATTTTAGCAAGTTCTTAAGAACAATTTTATTTCTTACCCTACCACAGTTTTTATAGTTAATAGAAATGTCGTACTTCAAGAATCAGTTTATGCCCATTCTCTTTTTTATTTTATATAAACGATTACCCTCCTATTTTATTATTTATTTGACATTTACTAATTTCAAATAATATATATTTAAGTAATAACTACAATTTAATTTTATGCCTAGTATTTACAGATTATGTTTTCGGCTCACAGTGAACAAAGATAATACAAACAATAAAATAGTAAGTGAATAAATAATTAAAATAATACAGTGTTCTACTGTATTATTACAGTAATTTATTCACTTCAAATTAATATCTTGTGTAAATTTTAACTCAAAGATAACATGTCTAGAATCTACATCTTACGAAGCTAGGACTTGTTCAGTTCCACGAAATCTATGCACACAACGACTTGGAAATGCTTAAATTAATTTAATGTCTAAATGGTGGATTATTTTACTAAGAGAGATCTTTATATATGAAAAGATTGGCCCTTAAATTTTTTTTTAACTTTTTCACAACTTCAGTAGCTTAAAATTATTTTTTTATTTGATTTATCTTTTTGTTTCAAATATTTGAAGTGCAATATTTAAAATCTATGAGAGTAATCCAAAAATTTATCGAAAGTCATATTTTTTTTTAAATATTCTTAAATATTTAACCAGTAATATATTAACATAAGACATATTTTTGAAGGTTAATTACTATAATTCGTGCGTTTGTTAGCTTAAAGCAAAAAAAGGGTACCTGACGTTCAGAGTGTGGGAACGGCCTTCAATTTTTTTATGTTGCTCACTTCGTGTATTTGCGTTTTTCTAAACACATGTAACTAAATTAGAAAAAAAAAACTCTTACATTACAACATTCTCTATACTAATGCATAAATCTGTTGGTTTTACCGGTTACATTTTTTTAATGCACATAACTTATTTGATTCGAATGAGCCGAATTTCACTATTCCTGATAAAAATTTGTATATACTCCTACTAAGAAAACTACTATAAACTATATCTACCAGTAGGCTTAAAAGTAATCAAATAAAAAGAAAACAAGCCAATAATATTATTACTTAAAGAACTATATGATTACGTACCTTCGCAAGAATAATATATTACATCTTCTGCATAAAAAAATGCATTCATTTATTATTTACCATTTTAAAATGAATTATAAAGAAACACTAAAGTGCACACATTTGGTTTAAAAATATCAAATAGTTCAATTCCTGTGATAGCTTCTAGTGCTTTGAAAGACCAGAGTTTAATATTAATAAGATATATATTGCAGTATATAAAACATATTTTAGGCTCTAGTCTAATCTAGTCTAGTCCAGTATAGTCTAGCTTAGAAATTAAATATAAAGCATAACCTATGTATATTTTCAAGAGTTTGTACAAAATTTTATTAAAATATTTTGTATCAATATATTAACTACATTTAAATTCTTAATAATTGAGTCATAAGTTTAATATTTTAAAGATATTTCATATTTTTAACGACAGCTTATTTAACACTTTTTATTGTGAAATTATATTATGAGAATAATTTTAACAAAAAAATAATAAATTAATTTTTGTTTATAAGCTACAAATTAGTTTAATTATTTAGTGTTTTCCTTCTAATGTTACTTTACAGTATTAATATACCACTACCTAATATTAGTAAGAATTATACAACGACAAGATATTCGGTTATTGTAAATAATCTTATTGTGAAAAAAATATTCAACATTTACAGAAGACTCAGTAATATAAGTTCCATATTCGGTATTTTACTCCGTTGCTTAACTTGACTTTAAAATCTATACCAAGTCAATACTTCATCTTTTCAATCGATTTCGATCAAAATAAACTGTAATGTAGAGTTGTCGAGAAATTCCATTCAGTATTTTTAATGAAGATATTGACGACTTAAGCATACCAGGCTTTGAAACGTAACAAAATAGGAATGTATAAAACTTGTACTATACATAACTAATATAATAGGGTTTATAATAATGTTAAATTTTAACGCCAATTATAAGTTAGTTAGTTAGTATATGACAAAAAACTTATAATTTTTGTCGCTGTTATAATCCTTTTCTCTTCGATTATAGATGAATATGTTAAATGGCCGAATGTCGCATAATGGCTATTATTAATTAACAATACCATTAACATTTAAAAACGCGATATTTCATAAAGTATCTATTATACTTCTAATTTATCTTAATAAAAACCTTTTTACGAATTACTTATTGGTTCAAAACTGTCAACGATATCGTATTTTTGGTTCCGGGCATACACACCTACTGGTTTAGAAAAGTTTGAATACGCTTGTTCTGTTGTTAATTATAAAAAGAATTTCTCCATTTGGGACAGTTCATGTCAGTTCTTTATTTTAAATTGTATCCATGGCGTTTCTTTTTCGGTTTTACCCATTATAACTGTACTACTCTGATGCTATGAGATATCATGTGCTAAGTTTGATGTTTATTACGTGTAATATATGTCTACTTGAAATAAAATAATATTAGCTCCTGAGAAGCCATGCTATTTGTAGTTCGCTATTGTAGTAAATTGCTATGCCATGCTATTTGTAGTAAATTAAAGATTGAAATTATTATACGTTCTTGAGTAAAAAAATGTTCTCTGATTACCTAAGATCGAATAAAATTTTTGTACACTCATTTTGACCGTGACCCATTTAATATTATATTAACAAACCTCAGATAAAAGTTACTAATTAGATTAATATGTTTTCATATCAAAACACACAATACAATACTTACCTCGTAACAGTGCCTGAAAATTGTTGAATTCTGTAACATTTGATAGCTAGAATTACTTAAAGAGCCCTTGTGATATATCATCTCAAATGAAAATTATTTACACAAATAAATATAACCTGTAAAAAACGCCAATTGTAATTTGACAACCTCAAACTGATTATTACATCCACTACAATTTATTATACACGTGAGTAGATTTCTATTTCTATTTTTGTGTTATTTCAGTTATAACGTCGCTATAAAGTCTATTGGAGTATGCAACAGTAATAAAGCTTTAGTCATGTCAATTTCCTCCGAAGCCTACAATGTATCCAACGGGGAATAATATTCTGTTTGAGATATATCAGTTTCTTGGTTTTAATTAATGTTTATGTGTTTGAGGTTTCATAATATAAATAAATTACGTCATGTATACTAAAATGACGTATTATTTAATTTAAAAATTTAATTTACCTTTAAGTGTAAAATTTGATCAAGTCATTTAAAAGAAAGTGAATATTTTGGATTTGGATAGTATCGCCGCAATAGCGTAGAGACCATTAGACTAAAATTCTAAAGGTCCCCGGTTCAATCCCGGGTTTCGGCAAAATATAATATTCTAATTATTTTGCAGTTATATTCTATTTGATTTATACAAATCATTTATAATAAGTAGTTCAGAAATATTCTTTAAAATATAACAATTCATCTTCGATTTATCTTGGAAATAAAATAAAGATAAACGTTAAAAATTTAATCTTATCAAATCAATAGAATGTCATAATCATTGTATATTTTTATATTCTATTATTATTTAGTTTTAATGACGAAACCAACGGAATCTTATGCTTATGATACTGAATGTATGATAAAAATAAATATTTACAATATGGCATTAAATTCGCATTTTCTAATATAAAGATATATTTTGGTGTCAAAGAATGAAATCGATATAAAACAAAGATAATAATTGTGACCACACAGCAAGGTGGTTGTCACTAGATTACTAGATAGCTCAGCTCCTTGCCTGTTACCACGCCCTGATAAAACACAACCGAACTCCTTTAGGATAATACAATCATTTTGTAAAATTATGTCATACATTTTTTAATACATTGTATATAATAAATAAAATAAAATAAAAAAGCCTTTTATTTCTTGCTAGACAATACAGTTTTACAATTTAAAACAAAAAATAGTGTGCATGCAATTTTTTAGTTTAATCGATTTAAAGTTATTGTTTTTATCATTGTCTATATGTCCAGCTGTATGTCTATATGTCCATCGCCATTTTAGCTTTTGTCAGTAACTGAGCGCGTCGATAAATTTTGTTTTCTGTCTTATGGCAGTATGACGGATTTTTTTAAGGATGCTTTTCTCCATACTTCTTTGACAAGTTACGATTTTATTTTATATTTTTTTTCCCCATACAAATTTAAATTTCAAGTAATTAAAGCGCCCTATCGCAACTAAATTATTCGCCCTTAAATATTTTAAAACAAACCTTAAAAACAATTTAGAATTATGCAGAAACGTAATTAAGAAATTTTAAACAATTACTACATATTCAACAAAATGGGTAAATATTTTAATAACCAAAAAGAAGAAGCTACGAATAATGAAATTCCTGAACCATAGACCAATGATTTAACTTCACTAAGACTTATTGAATAGGACTTCAACATGAAACATATTAATTAATACGAATGTATTTTAAGTGCTAATGAAACATTTTTCTTTAAGAACATTAACCAATGTTTCTAAATTTAAATATAATAAAATAAAAAAAACCTCATTTATTGTTTGTAATTTTTTTTTTATTATATTAACTACACACTACTTATTTTATAACGAGTAACGTCCATGCACTTAGGAACCGCTACCGAACCGAAAATCATTTCCATTGCATATAAGCCACTATTTGTACCTAAGTGAGCTAGTATTAGTAGTAATAGCTATAATTAAAATTATAACTACTAATTAAACATGCAGAAAAATACAAAGTAATTACTACAATTATAAATAAATCATTTTATGCCATTAATTATTAGTGACTAAACTGATTCATTAATAAATATCTTCTATATAATTAACTTTACCATACCCTCCTTTTTATTATTATTCTGTATTATCAAATTGTTAAAATAATTTATTTTTTAACCTATTTCTTTTGTCTGTCTTACATACAATAAAACTTTTCAGTTAATAATGGAAAGATTAATTATGATTCGCAAGATGGCTGCGAAGGAGTCAGAGCACTAATTAAAACAAGATTTAAGAACTAAGATCTTCTAAAGACTTATGAAGTCAACTATTGCAGAAGCGTAAGGACAGCAAGGAGAAAATAAAAAATATTGTGCAGAGAAATATTGATCTTAAAGTCAGCTTGCTGAACTACGTACCAATTTAAGTTACCAGTACCAGTAAGAAATCTAGTGACTGCATTTGACCAGTGCAATAATGAAATACCATTAAATTGCATTTCAGAGCTTGAGTCCGATGTGATATAGGTTAGGAATTAAATTGTCAGGCCTGGAAACCTGCAAATTAAATGTAGAAAGTCAGCATACTTATATAAGGAGCTGGTCGAAATAAAATCGCAAATAGATTTCATTCATGAAAATTTAGTAATAATTTTCTAAAGATGATTCAGGTTTTGTGCTCCGCATATATTTCTCAAATGACAATAAATTCAAAAATAAAATAAAAGTTAACAAATTAATTACAAAATTTATAAAATTCATTAAAGTTCAATAACAAGTTTCAGCAAAGAAAATAATGATTTGAATATTTAACGCTCAAAATTAATTAAAAATGTAAATCTTTTTATAGGAGATAGTGTTGGTTTATATATGAGCGAGAAATACAAAATTTACACGATGAAGTCTCTTGCTTAACTTATTCACAAGAATCATTTAGTAACAAATATGAATGCTCACGAAATCAAATTAATTATTTATTTATATCTTTTTCACTTTGAATCAATAACGGTAATCACTTGTGAACGTCAAATGGGGGTTGCAGTAGGCCCTATTTTGATACTGCACGTATCAAAATAAACTCTTCTGTAAAGACACTCTTCAACTTAAAATAAGGCTACCAGGGTTCCGAACACGCCCTGGACTGAGAAGAACCACACAACAAACTCAGCCGGGGTTATTTCTTCATATAGTGATCACTGTTACACAAACGTTAATATATTTAGTGAGCAATGTACGAACAACTGGAACCATCGTAATCAATATTGAAGCCACAAGTAATTTAGTGCACTTGTGTGATTACAACTTACAGTGGTTTGAGTCCATAACAAGTAATCACTGTAATTGTAGTTGTTTAAACGAAAAATTTTATCTACATACTAAAATTAAGATATCATAACAAGTAGTACAAAAATTAATAATTCCCCCGTTGTAGCCAAAATTATTACTTTGTTTTCTGATCAATAAGGTCAAAGCTGTAAGATTCGTTTAAGCAATGAATTAAGTATTGTGTGTAATATATGCTCGCCTAGAGCCAGTAATCAGCACAACTTAGACTATTGTAGGAGTACTCTTTATTACATGGAGATGGTTTCTCGGTTAAGATAAGTAAAGTAAAATAAAAAAAAATAATTAAGAATATGACAAAAACATTAATTTTATATATTAAAAGCAAGTGTAAATTTTGTTACATGCACTTTTCCATATTCATAAAATTATTCACCAATTCAAAAACTTTATTATACACAAGATAATGAAAAATAAATATAGTACTGGCGGATAATAATCATTACAGTTTAAACTCAAAATAAAACGGAGAACATATAACTGATATTTGCACGATATATATATGCACGAGGTGGGACGATTATTTTATCAAGAGACGTAACTTGACATCAACCTGATCGTGCCCAAGGCTATCATTTGAAATAGTGTTGCAATTAATGGGTATCGTAAAACGATATTTAACACTAGACTTACAAGGTTACAAAATTTCACTATTCCAATAAAAAAACAATATGTCGCAAATAAAATACAATGCACATAATTTTTACTTCACAGTGCTTATTTACTTTTCCCTATCTAACTTTTCCCTGCTTACATAATTATCTACTATAAAGCGAAACTCAGAACGGTGGACTTCTAATTGAAGTGTGTGGGTGATATGAAAACAGAGTGTGTTCAACTACTCAGCTTTTATGAATAACTTGTAAAATTATAATAATTGAATCACAGAAAATACGATTGTTGTGACTTTTATTTATAAATATATATAGTATATAGTGGCTGGAATAAGACAGGTCAGAATATTCAAATCAATACTCTGTATAACAGAATAGTTTTTGTATATTTTGGACAGTCTGTTAGTCTGGAGAGTTTTAAAAAAACCCAAATACGTAAGCCACCTTTAAATAAAACATAATAACGAATTAACGATATCATAGTATTTCACTGACAGCGACAGATTTAAAAATAAAATACATAGTGAAAAATTGAAATGGGAATAGTGATATTTTTTAAAAGTAAAAAACTTTTAATATCCGTTTATTTCAGAGCGATGTATTTAAAAATGTAATATTTTAAAAGTATCATGTTTCATATTATTTCAATATTTCAAGTACATTTTAATGTAGTGATAAGTTTAAGTATTAAAATGTTATTTATTTACTGTAATATTTTTAACCGGCTACAAAGTTATCTATTTTTAATAACTATTCTTATATACTATTATGTACATGGATCACGAACTTTTAAATAATATATATATATATATGTTTATTTTACTATAACGAGATTAGAAAAACATCTAATATAATCACAAATAACATATTAATTCTTATATTATTGAACTTAGACTAAATGCCATTTCTTTAACCTTTCAGAGCTTATAACTAAATAACAAATGAAATGAAATTCCACTTGAAGTAAAGACTCAAGAGAATATATTGTTATCTTATGTCAAACGTACATTTATCATTGTATTTGAGTAGCGTCAATGACACCTGTATAAGCCCCCAGGTGAGTTGAGAGAAATGTTAAGTAGATACGTACTAATTGTTTCAAATAATCCTTTCATCTATTACTAATCGATATTTAATACGAATTCGATATTTACCGGTCGTGCTAAAACTTACACTTTTAATAGCTTCTTAAATATGTTCAGAAGTAATTATAGTACATGTTTTGGTTCACTTTTGCTGAACACATCTTAAAGCATATCGGCGAATGAGTTTAACATGTATATTTAAAAATATTAAACTTAAAAAATATGAATATAAAAGTATATAGTAAATTATTCTAATTTAAGTGAATTCTAGATTAGCTCATAGGTATTTTTATATTCATTCCATTCATTCTTAAATCATTCTTATGAGCAGTGTTTTGTTATATGTTATGACACAAATATTCTTTTCTAAATCATATTATGTTCTGATTTATTGATATTTTATACAGTCTTGTTTGTTGCTGACATTGCTTGTCCATATGGTGACGTTGGAGGTAAAATTAATTATTAACCAGTTAAGATGCAAATACCCAGGGTATTTCCCGAACGAACTTTGACGAAATTATAAATGTTAATAAAAAAACAATTGATTTTTAAGTAAAATGATTATTATTTATTGAAGAAAATAAAATGTTAAATACATGTTTATTTATAATTACTAAAAAATTACAAAAAAGTGTGATTAATAATAATACGAAATAGTAATATAATTAAATATGAAAATAAACCAAATCAGTAAATTATAAACAGCGCCATCTCTCGACAGTAATGAAAATTTTTCCTGTCCAAAGGCATCCATACATCCATCCATCCGACAAAAAAGTAAACAATATAGGACGAACAAAGTTCGTTCGTGAAAACTATGAATACCACCTAATGACTATAGTTAAAATTTTCCTTCTATAATATATAGATATTTGGTGAGTCGATAAAATAGATACAAGTAGAAGATTTTATCGTTCAGAAAAAAATCTCAATAAAATTATCTTTTTGGTTATATCACATGAAAGGAAAAATAAAGGTATTTATACTCGTAGGTAAGTAAATGAATCCTAAAAACAGAATGCGGCAGTGGGTGAGTGAGATACAAGTATTGTAAACATTATTTGAGTGGTGTTTTTTTTTCTCACCTCGTTCCGCTGTTTCATATTTGAAATTAAAATTGTTCTATTATCAAAATAATTAAAATATTTAATATCTCTTTAATGACTGGTTTCAAACTTTTTCTGATTTGCTTATTTTAATAACATTTTTGATTAAAAGTTTTGAAATAACTGCTTACTTACCTACTTACTACTTTATCTCGTTATCGAAATAAGTTTTCAAAGAAAATTAAAATTTGTTTTAAATGAAGTTCTGAGTTAAAAAAGAGTAATTTAATATTTAAGATTAGGTAACACTTACATTGGCAATATGAAAGACGTTGTTTTTCCACGGTTATAGTTTGATATTGACATAATAATCATGCAACCGTATTCATTATATATTTAAATTTATAAAAATAAAATTAACCGAAAGATTTGTGCACACATAACTTGCCAACGGCTTCACCAAACTGGATAAATCTTTATTTTATGTGTTTTTATTGAGAGGAGAAGGTTTGTATAATTAAAAATTGATAAAAAAATAATAGCAACTATTTAAAAATCACAGACGATTAAGTGTGCGAATGAGACAGAAAACTATGAGACGTCGTCAATATAACTCAAACAAACTCTGACAGAGTGGCGATCAGCTGTTCAGTTAGTGTACCTCCAAAATCGAAATATTCAAAAATAAAATCGCATTTTTGACAGTATGGATAGGTAGATTGACATCTTATTCAAGTTGTCATTTCAGCAGATAACAAAAAATTACCATTTTTTTCGTAACTAAAAAGCAAAAAGGCGTTTCTTGTGTTTGAGTGTGAGTTTAATGACTTGTCGTTGTATTTTATTATTAAAAAAATGCCACCAGTAAGGCGCTCACGTAACGCAAGTCGAGTTCATAACCTTCGAGACTGAAGAACAGCGTAGTCAGCGCTTGGAGGCAATCAGTATACGAACTACTCGAAGCGAGTCTACCTCGACTTCTGAAAAACCCATATCATCGACTTTAAGCGAAAGGCAACCAAACAGACGATCAGACAAAATAACAACACATGAAGATTGGTGTTTAGATATGATACAATAATTGATAACGCTGACGATAAATCGATGGATTTTGGAATATTGAGCATTATTTATCAATACTACAATGTATTTCAATTTCGAATCAGAGCGACTGGATTATATTGTGTAAATGAAAAGGTAAAATTATAACAACTGATCATACCACCTGAACTGCTGAATTACGTTCGAAAAAAGATTTCTACCGAAATATTTCTTGCAAAATATACTAACTTTTAACAGTATTTGCAATTATATCATTTGGTGCAAATTAAATGAACAACGGGGTTTATTTAATAATACACTTTTCAATAATTTTAGATACAATTCGGACTCAAAGAAAAATATCGCTGGCAGTAGCATCGTAACACTGGGACCACTATATTGTTAAAAGGTGAGGATAAACTGTTTTTTGCAATCAAACTGCCATTAGAATTTATAAGCGATAGATGAATTAACTTGTAATAAAAGCATAACATCAGCAATTGCGAAAATGCTACAAAATTTCTTTTTTTATGTAAGAAGAGGACATACGTCCTTGCGGGTCACAGTTGATTTCTGATCTCCGCTGCCCATGGACTCTTGTAATATCCGGGGATTCATAAAAGCGCTGCTGGCCTTCGAGGTTGTAGTCAACGCCTTTTTGAAGGTACCCACGTCGTACCGATCTGGAAATACCGCAGAAGGAAGTTCGTTCCATATTCGAGTGGTACGTGGAAGAAAGGTCCTTATAAATAGCACAGTGAGAGATCGTCACATATTCAGGTGTTACAGATGGTATGATCGATGAAAATTCGGCGGCAGGCATCAGATCGAATAGCTCATTGGAACACTCCTCGTGGTAAATGCAGTTCAAGAAGCAACGTGAAGCAAGCAAGCAAGCAAAGAAGCAACGTGTCTATGCAATGCCAAAAAGTCCAGCCGTTTGCAGAGCACCGGGTTCCCAACCCGAACGGCTCTCCGTTTTACGCGGTCAAACAGTAGAAGCTGATTTTGGGGTAATCTGGACCAGAGATGAGAACAGTACTCCATATGTGGCTGGACCTACGCCTTATAGAGTGCAAGTCTTTGGCCAGGCCTAAAGTACTGCGTCGATCTATTGATCACTCCGAATTTTATCGAGACCAACTTGGTCTTGCTCTCCAAAGGACTACAAAACTGACAATCGCTAGAAATGTTAAGACCCAATATTGTGATACTTGGCGAGTAATTGAGAGGAGTGCTCTGGAAGGGCGGTGATATCAGAAATGGGGTTTTGTTAGTGATCAAAATGCAAACTAGTATCTATAGTAGATTGAACTGAACGTGGTTTAGCTTACCCCACTCAGAGACAAAATTAATGGACAACTGCGTCAATTTAATTCAATAAATTCCATTACTAATCCAAATGCAGTTGTCAATTATCTAACTGAATTACTAAATTCATTTGATTCGTCAAAATTTCCGCCACACAATTTACAGGTTACAGTTGGGTCTATGATAATAATGTTAGACAATCTGAATCAGCCAAAATTGAGCAATGAAACAAGAATTAAAAAATCATGAAAAATTTGATTGAAACTACTGTAATTTTAAGAAAGTTTAAAGGCGAGGATGTATTTATTGCAAAAATTCTTGATTTATTGACAGTCAATCCTGTTGAATTTCAACTTCTCCTGTATCCAGTGCACCTTGCATTCGTAATGACTATTAATCAATCGCAAGGTTTGCATTATAGAAGTTTATGGAATAAACCTTGAAATGTCATGTTTTGCGCAACAATAGTTATACGTTGCGTGCTCTAGAGTCGCAAAACCATCAGCACCATTGTTCTTTCTCCGGAAGAAAAAACGAAAAAAGTTGCTCATAACAATGCATTCAAATATTTATTAAAATCTTAAACTTTCGAAAGTATTGTCAGCGAAAATCTAGTTGTATGAAATTTGCCAGGTCAGCTAGTATTACATAATTACCAATACACAAACCATAAAATATGTAGAATATCTAAAAGAGCTTGTATGTAGTATTTTTTATTTTAACTGGATTATATTCATAATTTATATTCATATTTATTTGGTAATATTTTTCGTTTACCATGTTCTTAAAACTATTTCCAAAAATATAAATTTGCCGGTTAAGGCGTCCCAAATCAGTCGTCAAAAGTATCATTTACACTTTACTACATTAATTAACATTCTCTGATAAATGTTGATAACTATATCAATTAAAATATTCAAATCATTATAATTAAACTAAAATGTCAAAAATGTAAAGAAAAAAAAAAAAAAAAATTAATAAAAAAAAAAGTAAAATACCGAAATCATAATAATAAATTTAAAATACGAGTGTCATTAAAATATTTGTATGTCAATATTATTCAAATTATCCTTTAGAAATTCGTCATAACTATAATAAACCTTTGATGTCAACATTTGTTTGATCTTATTATAAAAAATTGTGTCCTTTTTAATTTCTTTAATTTGATTTGGTAACTTATTGTACGTCTTTATAGCCATGCAATAAGAACCTTTTTTTACTAAAGCCATCATTTTGTCACGAGGGTAATCTAAATGTTGTTTTCTACGACTATTATATGTAGTTTCATTTAAGTGAAACAAGTGGCGTTGTTTCCGTGTGAACATTAACATTTCTAGGATATAAATGGAAGGCATTGTCAATATTTTAAATTTTTTAAACCAAGGCCGGCAACTATCTGTAATTTTTATACCCGCTATTGCGCGTATACATTTTTTTTGACAGATAAATATTTCTTGTGCATTTGTAGCATTTCCCCATAAAACAAAACCGTATTTAATCCAGGCGTACGCATAAGCATGATACGCAGAAAGAGCAACATTTATATTCGCCCCTTTTTTTATTTCTCTTAAACCGTAAATGAATTTATTTAATTTATTTTTAATTATGTCAATGTGTGAATTCCATGTCATATTACTATCTAAACCTATAAAAATTGTCAACTAGTGAAATGTCATTATTATTAAAATTAAACATAAAATTCATTGCTGGTTTTTGATTTGGATAAAATTGTATTAATTTAGTTTTTGTAAAATTTATAATCAGATTGTGGTTGGATAACCAATTTGTAACAATTTCAAAAATTGATAAAAGTTGAGCCGTCAAGTCAATTCATTTTTTGTCTTAAAAATAATTGAATTGTCATCCGCGAATAAAATTGTATGTGCGTTAGATAATGTAGGAAAATCATTTAAATAAATTAAAAATAACACACTTCCTAGTACACTACCTTGCGGAATAGATTGAGTAAGTGTTGCTTCTCTCGATTTCACTTGTTGTAGGGTATTATTACTTTTATTTTTGTAATCTATAGAGACGAATTGCTTTCTGTTAGTTAAATATGACTTTAGCCACTCGTAAGCTAATCCCCGAATACCAATGTTCCAAATTTTCACCAGTAATGTTTTATGACATACCCGGTCATACGCTTTTGTCATATCAAGTAATATGCCGACGGCATAGTGCTTTTCATTTAGATGTTGTAATATTTTATTGGTATATTCAAAAACTGCTAGGGTCGTGGATTTATGTTTTTGATAAGCCATTTGGTTTTTATTTAGTAATTGAAATCTTTCTAAAAATGAGTACAATCTGTTACACATAGATTTTTCGAATATTTTTGAGGCTATTGTTAATAAAGAGATTGGTCTATAATTTGATGGGTCTTCTTTATTCCCGTTTTTAAAAAGTGGCCGTATAATCGATATTTTCAATAAGTCTGGGAAAATACCTTCTCTGAATGATTGATTAATTAGTAATGCAAATGGTTTTATTAAATAGTTGCAAGCTTTTTTTATGAAAAGGACAGTTATATTATCGTACCCTACACTATGAGTGTTTTTTAAAGATTTAATTATACCTTTTACTTCCTGTTCTGAGACTGGGTGAATATAAATTAAATGTTGTTAGTTATGTGTGTATTGCTCGGTTTTTCTTGGTTTGTTAATACTTTTGTACCCCCAATGTTAATGAAGTATTTATTAAATTCTTCTGCAACGTTTAGTGGATTAATAAGTAGATTGTTATTAACTCGTAGCTGAATATTAGATTTTTCTTTTGGTTTTTTACCTGTTTTTTCCTGTATTAAATGCCACATCGTTCGTATTTTATTGTAAGATTTTTCCATTCTATTTATATTAAAGTTTTTTTTTGCTATTTTCAATACCCTTTTTAATGTTTTACAGTAGGTTTTATAATGATTTGTTAGGATAGTGTTTTTTGTGCTTTTATTTAAGAGTAGTAGAAGTCTTTTGTTTTTACATAAAATTTTAATAGATTTTGTAAGCCATGTTTTTTTATTATATTTTATTTTTTTTCGCTTTTTAATAAATGAATTTTTAAAAATAGTATGTATATAATTGTGGAATATGTTGTAGTTTTTATTTATGTCCGTTGTATTTATTAATAATTTTTCCCAATTTGTGTTTTTTTAGTTGTTCTAAATAATGATTGATGTTGTTTTCGCTAAATATCCTAATTTCTTTATAAAATGGTTTTTCTATAGAATCCATTTTTTTACAAGATTTATTTAAGGACAAAAGAACTGCACAATGGTCTGATATTCCTAAGTCAAGCACTTTAGGGGCTTGCATACAGTCAGTATTCGTAATTACTAGATCTAAACAACTTTGCCTACCTGTGACTGGGTCCGTCCTCGTAGTACTGTTCACTATTTGTTTGAAGTTATATGTTAAAAGTATATTTTTTAGTATTTTAACTGTAGTGTTTTCAGTTAAATAATCTATATTGAAGTCCCCCGTGACTAAAATGGTCTTTTTATATGTCTTAGAAATTTTGTTTAATAGTGATTCTATTTTATGGAAAAACATGTTTAATTCGCGGTCTGAACGATATAGACATACTATTATACAATTATAATGTAATAATTCTACAGCACAAAATTCTATTACAAATTCTTTGGATAATTTCATTATGTCAACTCTTGGTTTGTATTCAATGTCATTTTTCAAAATAATACATACTCCTCCGTGCGCGTAGTTTTCTCTAGTAAATTCAGCTACTACCTGATATCCATTTAGTTGTGTCAAGCTATCGCTTTGTACAGGTTTAAGACATGTTTCTGTTATAAAGATAACTGATATTTTCGTGTCCGATAAGTATGCTTCGAGTTCGTCAATTTTGTTGGTAATACATTGAATATTTAAAAGCATTATGTCAAGTGTTTCGAAATGTTTGATTTTGATTATTTTGCTTTCTTGTAGTTGGTCTTCGTATATTATTCGTGTCTCCCTTTTTATTATAATTGTTGTTAATGAGAACATTTTTATCATTTGTTGATTTTGTATTTAAATTGCCTGATATTGTTTGCGGGTATTCAGATTCTTGCGATGGTGTTAATGAGTGGGATAATAACCTATGCGAATCGTTCGGCTGCACTGTTGCCGCATTGTGCACAGTTGTATTAGATGGTGAATTCTGAGTAGACGTGTAAACGGTATCATGTCTTGTTTCGCCGGTGGGAAGTTCTTCGACTCGACCTTGTTCAACATATTGTTTACCGTCTATGTAAAGTATGTTCTTCCTTATTATCGCGTGTTTTCCTTGGGATCTTGCATTTAACATATTATTATAGTTGGCTCGCCGTTCTTTTATTTCTTGTAGTGTATCTTCTATATAATGTCGAAGTAAGATGAAAGTATTTTAAAATATGTATAAACTATTAAATCATAAAAATGTAGGTAAAATAAAACTGAAACTGCCATGTTATTAGCTATTATTATTAACGCGGTGTAGATCTCCTTTAAAACTACGGTAATCAAATTGTTGATACAACAACAAGTATTGATGTTGTTATACCAGAAGGTTGACTAAAATGAATATTATCTAAATATATATAAGCGATTTACCACGCACTGACTCATCGCGAAATCTCAGAAACTATCTGTCCGATTACCTTAAAATTTTACATAGTCACAAAAGAATTATGACGTAGACGTTAACTAAGAACGGATTTTACGGAATTCCTATCCCAACAGATTTCACCTTTTTGCATTTCGCCAAGTTTTAAACCTGTAGGAAATCTACACTTAATGCGGGGGTAAGAATTAACATAGTAACGGCTACCATAGCAACAGTTACGATGACAACGGATAATATGACAAAGGTTGCCATTGCAACCGAAGTTCACATAGAAATTATTAGTGTGCCCAGCGAAGCGGGAGGGAATGAGCTAGTTTTATAATAACCATTATCAATTATTAACTATCAAAATATTCGAATAAATATTAATTAAATACACTTAGTATTATGTATTTTAATAAATATAACATAAATGATGTTTCGATGTTTGTACAATCACTTGAAATCAATGATTTCATTAAAATATTTACGTTTTAATCAGTGGGTGCAATCATTTGATGATGACTAGTGAATTAACAAGCACGCTAGTCTGGACGGCTATTAACAATTACGTGAAAAAAATATATTTTTACTTGAGAGATGAAACGCTATTTTTAGTACATGGTACTCCTATCACACTAGCATGAAACATAGAAGTGTAGGCGGAGTTTTATTTTGGAGGTTTGGTTTGTCAGTTGTTATAAAATGTTTGCCGGTGAGTCCGAGGATTTGTCACAAACGTTATTTGTTAACTATGACATAATAAGATTAAAAATAAGAGAAATAACGGAAAAAATCAAGAAACCTAGCGGCGAGTTTAGGCAACGTCACATTTCTCGATTAGCCGTCAAAAACTCATTCATTATAACTTGATAATAAATATCACACTTAGCCATTAGGACTTTCTTATGTAACAATAACCTACTATGCATACGAGTGAAGTTCTTGTATTCTTGTGCAAAGCTACATTGAGCAATACATACCTTAATTACTTAAAATTATTTTCAAAACCATTGCTTATCAACTATTTTTATTGTAATAAAATAAATATAGTTCAAATACAATTAAAAATGAAAATGCACCTTAAATAACATAAAAAATATATATATTAAAGCAATTTGAGTTCATCGTTGAATACACCATTATTAAAAACAACACCCTTTATTGTAAATATTATCGTAAAATTCTATGAGAAACATTGGTGAGATTTCAGTCAGTTATTTTTTATTTCCCAATAACACGGGATATACGTATGGATTTTTATATAACATGATACTGATATTGTAATATTCAGTTCAATCGACGTGCGTACATAACGATTTCATGTTGTTATTGGGAGTAGGAACAGTGAGTGTGTAAGTGTAGTTTACAAATGTTCTGCAAATTTCATTTTTAATTACACAAATTTATTTTATATCTAAATTTAAATTAATTGGTGAATCCATTTTCAAAAATCGCTGTCTTAAAATTATATATTTATAATTTTGGCGAAAATAGGTTACCGCAATGTCACCACGGCGTCACATAAAGATCACTTAGCTTTAACAAGAAACACGTAATCTGTGTTTATGACATCTCCGAACACACCCTCGCCCGTTATTCTAAAATATTCCTTGTAATTTCTAAACTCTTTATAAAAAAACCACAACGATCGTTGACGGTATTAAGGGTCGCGTCCTGACCGTTTACGATATTAAATACAAGAGAAGATTGAGAATTATTTAATTTAATATACAATTGCTTATATATTTTACTTAAATAATTGTCTTCTTCTCCAATTAATTCTACTTTTAAATGTTATAGGAGGGATTTATATTTATATATTCAATATATAAATACAAATATATAATACTACTAAAATATATTTAATCTTAAAATGCTGATTTATTACCTTTCTAATCGCGATGTTTTAAAATATAGCTTCACCCATCTCCTTACTTTATTAACATCAAAAATATTAAATATAATGAACTTTTTATGTAATTAATAACTCATAATAATATCATGTTTTTACAAATTGACAATTATTTACTAAATAAAAAGCCATACCAATATAATTAAGCTAAAGAATATATATAATACTTTAATAATCATATTATACTAGCTTCTTCTCACGACTCCATCTGCGTGGACAATGGAAAGTACAATAGTTACGTAAGAGGTACATTGGTTCATAACTACTACAACAGAAAAATCATTAAATTTTTTTTACGTTTTTAATACTGGCTGTAATGATAGTATCGTAGTGTTACATAATAAATCTCACATTATCAAAATAGCAATGCAAAATTTTCAAATTTCAAAGTAGAATTCTTCTGCTTTATAATATTAGTATAAATATTCAGTAATTAACGACATCCAACTCCACACAAAGCGTATTTAACAGACGATTTACGTCTGTTGTGTTACATTGTGTGGGTAATATGTGTACGGAATGACCTCTATTTATTTTATTTATGTTTGCTGCTCGTAATATGTTGGCTATTAATATTAAACTTTATATCATTTACATAAGTACCTACGAGTACTTATAAAATCACAAAGCAACAAATTAGAAACTTGATAAACGAAAGTATTAAAACTAAGTACATAAATAATAAATATAATTAAGTTTAACAGAGCTTAATTTGTTATAGACATTTTTATTTATAAAATTTTTAATAATTTTCAATACTGTGGCATATTTTTAATAGTGTTGACTTAGAAACATTCATTAATATCTTGATAAGAAGCCTTGTAGATGTCGTTTCCGTCCCGATAACCTAGCCTTTATAACAATAATTTTAATAATTAATACAAATAACACTTAATATTAATCAAATGTATATAAATAATATCATACAAAATTACAAGTAGTATAAGTAACGCGATTTTCTTTTAAAAAAGTAAACAATTGGCATTACATATTAGAATTTGTTTTCCGGTAAGAAGATTTACAAATATAAATAACGCACACAAAGTACATCCAGACTCAATATTAATCTGTTTATCAAACAAACCACTGTCCATCGTAAAGCCTCTTTAGTTCTGTTTAAAAAGAGGTGTATGAATTTATATTTTTTTGTGATAAAACTTTTTCAAATTTTAAGTTCGAAAATTTTTCATAGAATATATTCTAATTTTACTAATTTTAAGGTATTATTTATATTATGTGTGTATATACACGGTAGCCGTTAACGTTTGTAAAGTTTTAATTAATTTCCATATTATTGATTTGTTTATTTTATAAACAACTTGATCGCGTCCAAGAGGCACGTTATAAGTTTATTTAATATTCCATTCCATTGCCAATAACTTGAATATTTTTTAAATATGACTTTATTTACTCCTTTAGTGTAAGCATTGCGGAAAGCATTCAATTTATAGTTGAATATGAATTTTAACATTTTTACAGTCAAGCAATGAGCTTTGTAAGTATGACAAACGTATAAAAATAAATGACTTGTGTAAATATGATTTTATGTTGTACCCTAACTGTAAACTCCTTTTTTAAAACATTTGTATTGATTTCATATAGATTCATAATTGCGTGATTATAGGGATGTCCTATTTTTTTGAGTGTTAAATCTTATAATTACATAACTAACAGATAAAATATTTTTTTTAATAAGTTAAAAACAAGAAAAACTTAAAGAATCTATACTTAGTAATGGTTTTCCTTTTAAATAATATAATAATCCAATCCTGCCTGTCTTGATGTTTTATTTTATATATTAAATTAAAATTGAAACTAGAAGAATTCACTGTAATTTTTTATGAAACTCAACATTGTATCTATTGTAAGCGATTTACTTGTTATTGTTAATTGATAATGAACACTTATCAGAAAATGTTCCGTATATAGAACGTCATTTGATAGTTAATTGAAAGTGTCCGGTTGCCGAACTTCGGCAGAGACTAGTTCAACATGAACCGATGAAAAGTGAATGACAGTGACAGTGACATGATCACGGCCCTCGTATATCATCGTACATTGTGCTGCACCTGGAAACTGAAACTTAATCTGTTGCTTCGTTGTACCCAACTATTGATAATGATTGTTGTTAATTATAAATCAATCATTATCTGGAATTTGTAAAACGGAAGATTCGAGTCTTAGAAGAAACTGGATTTACATATTTTTGAGCAACACTAAACAATGTGTAGCTTAAATAACATATGAAATATATTAAAGCCGTTTCAGCTCATCGTTGTATACACCATTACTAATAACAACATCCTTTTTTTTATTGTAAATATTGTTGTAAAATGCTATGAGAAATATTGGAGAGAAATCACTCAGTTATTTTCCAATAACACATTTGGCTTGAGATATTAGTATGATGATTCAGTTGCTGTGATATTGAATTCAATACATGTGATTATTATTTTTATTCACGGTCGTAATAAAACGAAATTTATTACTATTTATTTCTCGCTTTTTTATGTCACATCAGTTCCTATAGGTACAGTTTCAATTAATTCCAAATAAATAATTTTTAATTTCACAAACTTTCGTTCCACCATTTAATTATTTATGTAACGATTTCAAAACTTAAAATTGACACTAATTTATTATGAAAAAAATATGGTAACTGGATCTTATTTGTAATTTCTTAAACCAGCAATAACTTTGCGGATATTATTGCATCGTCATCATGGCAGCACATAAAGGTCATTAAACTTCCAACAAGGAACACGTAATCCTTGTTGATGATATCTCATCCTCGCATATGATCCTAAATCTTTTTATCCCGGTTTTTAAAGGTTAGAAGGATCGTGATATTAAGAGTCACTTCTCGTGAGAAATGAGAGTGATCTAATTTCTTTTATAATCCTAGTAATTTATTTATTATCTACTTTAGTTCAATTTTTATTTTATTCTAGTAATTGTAGTAATTATTTATTAACCCCACTATTAGGTATAATATGGTGGCATAAAATTTTCTCTCTAATTAATCATGAAATTGCAAGACCCCAAAAATTCACTTGTAGACCAATAACAAAAAATTTAAAGTGATTAAAAAAAATGTTGCAAAAATAGTGGTTAAAGAAAATGTAACCAATGATAATCCGAACAATCTATATAATAAAGTTTTCGATTTATTGTTAAATGAATTTAATAATATTTTTAAGCCAAAAACGTTTACGAAATACTTTAAAATTAAATTTAGTGATTGGGCTACCGTAGGAATATATAGAAGCAGAGAAAGATTATATGATTTATATGGTGAGAGGCAATGGAATCATGATCCGGTGTTCTTAAATAGAGTCAGAAATTTCTCTAAAATATTTAAGAACGTTTGCGTACAAGCCAAGTCCATTTATATAAAAAATAAAATTTTAAATTCAGAAGGTAAAATAAAGGCAATTTGGGATGTTTTATCTAGTTTTACTGGAAAATCTAGGGCTCCCAATGGACCGATAAAGTTAAAAATTGATAATATTGAAATAAATAAAGAATCAAAGGTGGCGGCTGTTTTTGAGACCTTTTTTACTGAAATCCCAATAACAGTCACACGTAATTTAAATTCCTCATCATCTGTTGCAATCGCGGAATTGAACAAAAATGTTAAAGTCAATAATAAATATTTTGATTTTAAACCTGTTTCATCAGATGAAATAGTTAACACATTTAGAACCTTAAATTCGAAGAAAACCGGTGATCTCTGGGGTATGTCAGTTAAATTGCTTAGCACTATTATAAATGATATTGCCCCTCAATTATCCCTTATTTTTAACAAATGTATCGAAACCGGTATATTTCCAGATTTGATGAAAAACAGTAAAATAGTTCCTTTGTTTAAAAGTGGCGATAGATTGGATCCTGAAAATTATATCCTATCTCGGTTTTACCGACCTTGAGTAAGGTCTTCGAGAAAATTATTTTAAATCAGATTTCAGAGTTTATGTATAGCAGTGGAATCATGCATAGTGAACAATATGGTTTCACCAAAGGCAAATCAACGACTGATGCGGGTGCTGCCCTTCTTAAGCACATTTACGACGCGTGGGAGAAGTCGCAGAATGCAATTGGGGTGTTTTGCGATTTGTCCAAAGCCTTTGATTGTGTGGACCATCGGACGTTACTATGCAAACTAAACCACTACGGTGTACGTAGCGCTGCGCTTGATCTTATTGCCTCTTACCTGAATCAAAGAATCCAGACAGTTTGCGTAAATAATTCTAAATCGTCTGGTTCTCACCTAAAGATGGGTGTTCCACGAGGATCTATTCTGGGCCCCTTTTTGTTTTTACTTTATATTAATGACTTGCCCTTTTTTGTTAAGGGTCTGTGTGACATTGTACTCTTTGCTGATGACACCTCGCTTATTTTTAAAGTTGAGCGTGATAGGATTAATTATGACGAAGTAAACAGTACTTTGTCACGAGTCCTGCATTGGTTCGAAATTAATAATTTAGTGTTAAATGCTAAGAAAACTAAATGCGTAGAGTTTACACTTACTAATGTAAAAATTGTAACTTGCTCCTTAACAATGAAGTGTTAGAATTGATTGACTCAACAAAATTCTTAGGTTTAACATTAGATAGAAAGCTCCAGTGGAACCCCCATCTCTCAACACTCGCAGCCAAACTCAGCTCACTCTTTGCAATTAGAAAAGTTAGACAATTAACGGACATAAATACGGCTCGACTTGTTTATTTTAGTTATTTTCACAGTATTTTATCTTACGGTATTTTATTATGGGGCAGTGCTGTCGAAATTAATACTATATTTATTTTACAAAAAAGAGCTGTGCGGGCTATTTATAACTTAAAAGCTAAAGATTCTCTGAGAGATGTTTTTAAAGAAATAGGTATTCTTACAGTCGCTTCCCAATACATATTCAATAACATTTTATATATACGTCAAAATTTAAATAGTTATATTAAAAACAGTGACAGGCACGCGATAAATACGAGAAACAAAAACAAACTCGTAACGCCAAAGTTTCGGCTTCAAAAAGTTAATAAATCCTTCATGGGTTTGAGTATACGCATATATAATAAAGTTCCACAAGATATCTTAGACCTTCTTCTTAAATCTAAAATCAAAAGTTTATTGTTAAATAAAGCTTATTATAACGTTCAAGAGTTTTTAGTGGATCGAAATATATGGAACTTAAGTTGTTGAATCATTTGCAGGATTTATATTATATTATAATATACATCACCTATTGTTATATTTCTTTTGAAAAGAGCAACTGTTTAGTTTCTGGCCGGCTCTTCTCAACAGAGCAGCATTCCGAGCCGGTGGTAGCTTACGTACGGACGGACTACACTGACCTTTTTTGTATTGTAGTAATTGATTCAAAGTGCGTGTAAATGCCTACTTGAATAAAGATATTTTGAATTTTTTATGGCATTACTATATACGGATTTCTATATATTTTACATACAACTAAAATATTAAAAAAAATAATTTGCTTTGTTTTGTTTCTTCTTGATAACTGATTTAAAGAGGCAGATACACTATGACTCGGAAACCAGTGGCACCTTTAAATGTATGCCTAAAAAATGCGAACAATATTGTTATAAAACAAGTGCAATTAGTAGCTGTAAGCTAACATTAAATGCTAGTTAATTCCTACCACTCTGTCTGCTTGGAATACAAAAGGATACTACAAACAAGAAACAGAAAATTTGGAGGTGATTTATTTTTATAAGTAACCATGTAATAACCACAGTTATATGTTTATAGATTGCCATGGTACATAATTTGTATCCACTGTGGTCACATCGTCACGTTTTCATTATTTCAATTTACATTATTTCAAAACACTTATAGGCACTCATTTGTCGAAATTTGAAAGTTCTTGTATCGATATAAATGAGCAGACACCACAGGAAATTGAAGATGAACTCAAGTTGGTTGTAAGTACCTACTGACCGAATTTGAAATGCTACTAAGCTCTTAAAACTCCCAAGTATATAGAAGTTAAAATAAAAAAAATACATTGGTAAGAAAAAACCTTTTATACAAATACAAATAAACATATTTTTAATGAAATGTAGATATTGTACAATAATACAACATTACATAATATAACGCACATAACGCACTTCGCGGTAAAAAGAAAATGGTGTCAAATTCCTTCTAGATGTATTTCCTCTTAGTGTCATTATTCTATTATTGCTGCTGTAAAGCACAGTATAGTATGGGGTGTATAAATTCGTAATGTTTTCTCAGTAATTTAAATTGATTATTCTAGTTTTTATTATTCACAGCTTTTCCGAAAATTCAGCTTATTCTCCCGAAATTAATTGTTCATATATATAATGATATGCATTTTTTGTCGACTGTATTTAAGAAATTTCTTAAAATAGCGAATATATCAAACTTAAAAAGAGATATTCAACCAATTTGAAAAATGTACAAAAAGTCAAAAAACTTTTTTGTCTGCACAACTTTTTCAAGGGATTGGAAGTGTGAGTAGCTGGAAAAAAATGATTAAAAAAATACAAAAATTATCATCTATTCTGAAATTGCAAGGTCTTTAACTAATAAAGGCACGAATTTTATTATGATTATATTAATATAACAGTTAATAACAACAACGAGAACGTCATGTGGCTATCATGATATAGAGTACAATACTATTTGATAATTTATCGTGACGTGTGATAACTAATCGTGATTGTGATCTCGCTTGTAAATTTACTACACATTATATTTAAATGACAAATGTTGTATGTATAATACTATATCTATTAATAATATCTAATATCTATTAATATAATTAATAAAATGTTTATATTGATGCCAACTTTGTCATTAAATAATGTAAATCTGTAAGATATATTCCAACAAGTTGCCGAGACAATGACTGCCTGCTCAAGACTACAGTTATGGTATTGATAAAATAATTTATTATATAAATACACGATGAAATACAAATAGTACATGACCTCCCCTTTTCTTTCTTTTCCTAAGTAAGTAAAGTATGACATAAATCAGTCGAGGTGATCATCCGATGATATAGTTATGTTATTTCAGACCTCATTATCTTTATGAAGGTAATCCTGTAATTTAGTTCAACTTATTTTATTTATGTGAGCACAAATTCCTCTTAAAATAACGCTCTGACCAATTATTATCACCAATGTGAAAGTTATGTAATACGAGTATCTTAAGTGAATTGTGATTTTATCATCTTAGTGTTGTTTTCTTTCTTTTTTAATATTACTACCAGAATTAGGAAGTAGTTGAGAAGGATTAAAAAAAAATACGTTTATTAAGATATAATTGATGTTTAGTTAACAAGAAATCATTTAAGCTACCTTAAACAAACTAACTTATTAAAAAGGGTTCTGTTCTCAGGGTAAGGGAAGGGCTTTATGCCGATTCAGCGGCTTTTACTGACGTCACTGCTGACTCGGCTGTCTAGACCGACGTAACTAAGTACGACATTCTGTTTATTGAGCTGAGCGTAAACGAAGCTCTTAACCGTTTGGGAGACCTTTTTTGTTTTCAGTTGTCTCCAGAATGCGAGGCGATAATTAGCTAAAAGTTTTCTCATGTATGTTTGAGCCGAACGCGGATGTTATAGCGAAAACAGATTGAAAAAATGTTTAGATATTCAAAAGTTATCAAGAAAAGAAGAAAGGACAGGGGTTCAGCTCAACACCCGCCGCGCATGGTTGGCGGATCCTAGTTTATGATTCTCATAGTAACATACGAATTGTAGTTTATAAGTGATATCGAGTGCAATTGGTGGACGCAAAATAAAATGCAATTTTATTATTAAAACTAAATTTATTAAAATAATAGTATAATTTATTGATCTTTTGACTACTGATGTTAAGTCAAGTAACACTATATTTCATTAAATGTAACCTAGGGTTATACAGCAAAAGTTAACCTTAAAAAGACATGTTACTGTTGCACTTGCACCTTGCTATGGGTATCGTGGGTAATGTTTCTAAGGCGATGCTTAGGTGTCGATTTGTGTAACATATAGAGGAACTCGTGCTTAGGTAAATTATATTTGTGAGTGGAGTTCTACATGGTACTTCGTGTCTCAAGTGAAAATATTTCAACAAAGATCTAGCAGGGATATACAAATACTAGCTTATTCCCTCCCGCTTCACTGGGCACGCTATTAATTTGGATGTGACCTTAGCTTTCTATGGTAACCGTTGCTCTTAGTAACTCTTACCCCGCGTTAAGTGAATATCTCCTACAGGTTTAAAACTTGACAAAATGCAAAATGTTAAAATTCGTGGTAAAAAAATAATAGAATCTACGAGTAGTAGTAACTGATACATTTATTATTATTTATTAACAATGCTATTTTATAATAAGGATTAAAAAAAAATAGTACAATAGCAGTATTGAAAACAAAAGAAACAACGAAAGTGAATTCGAATTCGATTGGGCTAAACAAAACAAAAAAAGATCTCAATAATATGAATAACGCGGTCCAAAGAGACGCGTTATGAAACACTAAACAAATGATTTCCTAAAAGCATAAGCCTTGTAGCAATACCGCGATATTATATTTCATAATTTATTACAATATAGTACAGATCGGTGTAAAAATAACGCGTAATTCAGTATATAATAATTTATAAAATAAAATGTTTTATAATATTGTTTTTATCTATATCATGTTTTTATAGTGAGTACTGCAAAAGTCAGTTTTAAAGTGACTACTGCAAAAGTAAGTTTTAATAAAAGATTCGCATTATCTCAGCCTTTATTAAAATTGAAAAGAAACTGATGCCTTTTAAATATTAGAGTACTATAAACAATACATACACCATCACACGTGTGTGAGTATGTGCGTGATGGTGTATGTGTGTACATACACAGTATTATATATAAGTATTACGTCTGTATATATGAAAATAATTATAAATTGTAATTAAACCCTAAAATTAATTTGTGTTTTATTAATTTAGTGCTAAGGATGATGTGGAACTAATGTATAATTATAACTCCATATGAAATATTTACGATGCAAAAATTATTTTTATTGTACCAATAAATAAATAATTTTTGACCAATTAATGGAGTAAATATTTAACAAGAGATATTTATATATATATATATTGTAAAGTATAATAACCATATTTAAATATTTTAATGATAATAATATTTAATATTATTATATTGTTATTATAATTCATCAAACAAACCACAACTTCATATCTCGTCACTACAAATAATAATATACTCGATACAGTGATTAAACTTACCGTATTTTATTATTATTGATATAACGGAACACTATATAAGAACACACCATTTGTTGTATGAGGATATATCTCAATGTTTTTCATGTATCCCATATCTACTATATCTCCACAAGCATTTACGTTAATACTATTAATAATTATAATAATTTATTTATAATATTTGACTACAAATTTTTAATAATTAGTCATATTGACATAGTCGGTAGAAAGGTAAAGTTACTTGTACTTAGATGATTAATTAGATATAATTGTTATTATTAGATACTATTATTATCACGATTATTATTAACAAAGTAAGCAGTCTAAAATGTCTTCAGTTCAATAATCTAAGTGTTCTTCTTTCGTCCACTAAGTGTGTAAAACCTTGCTCCAGCTTATTTTCGTTCATTTGAAGTTGTGATACTTTTATAGGCAAAAATATGAAATAGCGGTGAACTTACTGATATTGATTGCGTCGAACAGACTTGTTAATTATAATCATATAATAATCTTTCAATCTCTCATGACAATATTAGGCAAGATGTTTTTATAGATACTGGTAATTACGGCATTACAATGGTCGAAATAAATAAGATTTCTCGAAATGTCGGGTTTACTTATTCGTTTAAAAACATATGTTTGAAAACTTTATATTTTTTACATCTATGTATAATACATGATATTCTATTCTTGAATAAAATAATGAATAAATGGAAAAGCAATCAATAATTTGACAGTCAAACCATTAAATTGTATTATATTATGTGTTTTGATTACATAGGAATTTCAATCTGTTAACATTGAATATCGAAAATACAGTTATACAAACTCGAAAACATATATCCACTTACAAAAACATGGATATTGCCCTTATTTACCACCTATTGTTTAAGATAAATTCTAAAATATAAAAACTCCAATAAGACAAGATTGAATCAGAAATACTCTTATATAATTTATTTTATTTTGGAAAATTTCAAAATTAATGAAGTGATTAAATTTATAAAGAATATAATAATTATTCACTTTCAATACATTATCGGTTAATGAATTCAAGTAAATAGTTAATTGTGACAATAAAAATAACTAAACGATCTCAGTTTCAATTGAACGAAATATATTCATTCTTCAGTTTCCGTCCTTTTTTTAGTATTTATCATTAATTATATTTACACACCGTTATTGGGAGTACTCAACTGTATCCAACCTGACCACCACATTCTTTAGGCTCAAAAGTATCCCCTATATAGAATAGGTATTAATTCATAATATATAGTATTTATTTATTTTTTACGTCAAATAGTACGAGAATTACTTGTAACAAACTTATTCTAAAATGTAAGAACAATATATAAGTAACTTAAAGTTCCCTGTGTTTTTTTTTGTAAAAATATTTTTTTTGCCGAAACCCGGGATTGAACCAGGTACCTTTAGATCTTCAGTCTAACGCTCTCCCAACTGAGCTATTTCGGCGATACTAACAGGTTCAGAATCTTCAGTTTATCATATTACTGACCTGGGGAGATTGATAAAATTGAGTTTGAACGATAATATTATGATGAGATAAATTAATATAAGATAAAGATACTTCACATTTTATAATATAAATAAACAGATAATTAAGTAATTAAATGCAAATTATAAAAACACACCGTATGAGTCTGAAGCAAGGAAGTTCTTAAAAATAATTGTGTATTACGTCTCGCTGGCATCAGGGTACATTGTATAGTTTTTAAGAAACTTACATGATTGTCATTTTATTAGCGACTTAACAAATCTTTACTTTAACAAATTCGAATAGATAACTAGGGCAAAGTTTTTAAAGTCAAGTAATAGTTTCAAACATCACTAGAACAGAAGACACTTAAATACTTATTTTGTAATATTAAAAAAAGGCAACTATTACAAATCTTTGTAAATGTTAAGGTTCTACTTTCAGCTTAAGAGCAACAGTAAAATAGATAATCCTTGATGGTTTTAAGTACGTTATTTCATAGACTAATAATACTCATATCGTTGACGGTATCCATACAAATAAAAGACTATCGAAAAATAGTGCCGAGAAGGGGACAGATGTTCGACTACATAGCAAGTTTTTTTTAATTTTTAATGTATACTGTCTAGGTTAATGCTTGACTACATTCCACCTGATGGAAAGTGGAAATGTAGTCATAGGTGGTAAGGCGCATTAACCTAGCAACCTATTCACTCTTCTCTTGAAGACACCCACATTATAAGTGGACGGAAATACCGACCCAGGCAAGCTATTCCAGTCCTTCCCTGTACGCATTACAAAAGACGAAGCAAAGCGCTTCGTTCGGACAGGAGGAATGTCCACAAAGTAAGGATGGATATCCGCCGTGCGTCGGAACGTCCTGTGATGGAAGGGGGACGGAGGAATTAAATCGTGTAATTCCTGCGGACACTCACCAAAATGTATTCTATAGAATACTGAGAGGCTAGCAATTCTACGCCTGTGTTTAAGGCTGTGGAGGTTGGTTTCAACCAATTCAGGGTCACCTATAAGCCTCTTTGCTCGCCTCTCAATTGAGTCCAGAACCGCAAGATGAGACTGTGCGGCACCAGCGAATATATGCCCACAGTACTCCACACACGACCGGATCTGTGCTTTGTATAATACAAGAAGCTGTCCCGGTGTAAAGTACTGACGGACCTTCGCAAGAACGGCAAGCTTTCCCGCAGCTACTCTTGCTCTGGACTCAATACACCGACCAACTGAAGCCGGTCACTGTATTCCAAAGATACACTCTGGAAAGTAGGAGCCAAGGTGAAAGGGCTCCTTTTGGCGGTGAACAGACACGTCTGCATTTTGGTGGCGTTGAATTTGACAAGATTGGCATTGCCCCATGCGGAGACTGCCTGAAGTTTGTCATTCAAACGTTGCACCATGGCTTCTCTTTCAGATTGTACTTGATCTCTACTAGCCCGACTACTCGGCAGGTATCTCTCTACAACTGTACTGTCGTCTGTATACCCATTGATATCGGGCTTCAGCAGATCATTAATGTGCAGCAGAAAGAGAGTTACAGAAACAACGGACCCCTGAGGCACTCCGGCATTTACTGCCAAGGGTTCCGAGGAACACCCGTCAACAACTACTCGGAGAGATCATTGGTTCAGAAAGTCCGTTACCCAGCCGATCAGACCAGGAGATATGCCGTATGCTGAAAGCTTGCTTATAAGGCTCGTATGCCAGACCCTGTCAAATGCCTTCGATACTTCAAGAGAGACGGCGACCGCTTCTCCGTTCTTCTCGAAGGCCTCGCCTAAAATGTGCGTAGCGTACACTAGAAGGTCCCCAGTGGACCTATTTCGGCGAAACCCGTACTGTTGGTCACTGAGGAGATCGTTACCTTCAAGGTACGCTAAAAGGCGCGAGTTCAATACACGCTCCATAATCTTGCAGAGTATGGAAGTGATTGAAATCGGTCTATAATTGGCAGGATCGGCACGGCTGCCTTTTTTGGGCACTGGTTGCACGTTAGCAAGCTTCCAAGATTTCAGCACTATTCCAGACTTGAAGGAGAGGCAATACAGACGTGTCAATATAGGAGACAACTCAGCTGCGCATGTCTTGAGCAGAATAGCTGTTACCATCCAGGACCACTGGTTTTATTCACATCAAGGTGACACAATGCTCTCCATACCTCTTTGTTAGTGATGCGGATTTCAGGCATCGAATTACCGCGGTGAGGAAAATGTGCTGGAGAAGCATTGCCAGTGCCTAGATGTGAATTATCAACAAACAGAGAAGCAAATACATTCGCTTTCTCTGTCGCTGTATGGGCCAGAGATCCATCCGGCTTCAGCAGAGCAGGTAGTGAAGGTTGGCAGAAGTTCGACTCGATCGCTTTGGCTAGAGACCAGAAAGCTCGACTGCCAGTAGGTCTGACAGAGAGCTTTTCGCCATTCTTAGCGATACGATCGCGACGAGCCTTCCGTAATGCCTTTTTATAGGACTTGGCAGCTTAGTTAAAGGCTCTCTTCTTTAAACTTACATCCGGAGCTTTGCGGCTTCGAGCATCAGCCCAAATGAGGTATGCCGAATGTTTTCCGTCTTCAGCATGACCACATTCGGCATTAAACCATAGGCGAGCTTTGCCACCGATGAGTACGTCAGCATAAGGAATGAAGTACTCCATTGCCTGATGTACCACATCGGTTATAACATCCGCGCAACTCGACGGATCCAAAGAAGAGAAGCAGACCTGCCGCCAAGGATAAGACGCAAAGAAGTGCCGCATCTCATCCCAATCTGTTGACTTGTATTTCCATAATCGCCTAACACTATGTGGTTCGGAAACTGGGGGGGAATATGTAAATACAGATTTCACCAACCAGTGATCGGAGGTTCCCAGGGGGGAGGTCACCTCTACACGATACCTGTCCGGATCAGTTGCCAGCAAAAGGTCCAGGCAATTGGCTGTATGGCCTACTACATCTGGTACCCTCGTCGCTTGCCTCACCAGCTGAAAGACGTCGAAGGACAACGCAAAGTTCCGCGCTTCTCTTCCAGCATGGTCGGTCTTCTGGTACGGGAACAGCCAGTCCTGATGACAGGCATTATAGTCCCCCAGAAAGACGAGCTGCACTGAAGGGTACTGATGCAGAGCCATATCAGCAGCCTCACCGAGATACTCAAATAATCTAGTTGTCTCCTGATCACCACTGTGCGAATGGTAGACACAGGAATACAGGATTTTTTCGTTTCCTGTGTCGACTAAAATCCATGAGGAACAAAACGTGGGGTCTTCAAGGTGACGGAGACGCAGGATACAGAGTTTGTTCCGTGCGTACACACAGAGCACCCCGGCACGTGAGCAAAAGTTGATGAAGGGATGATCCAGGTACGCAGCGCTCAAAGGACATTGTATCTGCGTCTCCGTCAAAAAGAGCAAATGCGGTTGCTCTGTCTCCAGGTGGTGATGGACAGGTAAGAGATTAGAGTGCAAGCCCCTGATGTTAGTGAGGTGCACTTTAAATGAGGAGGAGTGCAACCGCTGTGAAAACTTGATCTTTTTGTTGGACTTTTTCATTAAAAAAATAAAAATAATAGAGTGAGTAGGATTAGAAATAAGTTGAACGAAGCGGTACGTATCAAACCCGGCGTCGAAATTGGTGTTGTCATGCTACTGGGAGGCTAGTCAGGAGACTGCGGGGACGCCCGAACCCCCCCTAGGGATCGCCATCGGGCCTCCTCGTCTGGTCGCCAACCAGCACGATGGAGCCACCCTGGAATTTTACGCAGCTGGCGGTGCAGCCTTTCGTGGGTGGCTGACCCACTAATTGGGCCCCCAACTATCTGCGGGCGGCCATCGTCCCTTTGCCTTCCTCAATCCTAATGTTTATATACAAAGCAGCTCAACCCCACCTGCCCAGTTGGGCTTATAAGTTGAGCCGCTATTCATGTGATCCAGGTTTTACCCCGGTCACATGGATCATTGTTACGGCAGATCTGACCCCCGAAGTCATCCGACAACGGCACTATTAAGCCTAGTAAGCTCGCAAGGCTATCGGTCATAGACAAGTCCAATCGCGACCACCCTGCTACCTTTTTTCCATGAAAGGTTCCGGAGCTGTAATGCTCGCTCACTTCCCGTGTGATTTCTCACACTAGCAATAACTTGCTGAGATCGTCAGAGAGGCCAACTACCAGTTTCCTAGCTGGTGCCGGAGCTGTATTGCACGCTCACTTCCCGTGTGATTTCTCACACTAGCAAAATCTTGCTTAGATCGTCAGAGAGGCTAACTACCAGTTCCCAGCTGGTGCCGGAGCTGTGGGCTCGCTCACTTCCCGACAGGCGATCGGGCCGCAAGTCTACCCTATACTACAGTCCGGTGACCGGATAGATGCTAGCTCATCCATCTAACCTCTAAGCAGGAGGCTACCCGAACTGCAGTGACCCCCGAAGGGATCTCTGCTTATGGACCGTTCCAAGCCCCGAAGAAAAAGACCACAGCAGCCCTTCGCCTTAGGCAGGTCAATTACTTCTCGCTGCGCACGAGACCAGCGAGCCCCCGACAACTGTGGGAACCCAGACGAACAGCGCCGAATCTCTACAGCTAACCACATTACCACTACGAATCCAACACCAAAACCGGTAACCCGGCAGTTTACACGCGCAAGCGCATGCATCGCTGCCGGAGGGCTTAGGTACCGGGGTCCCGTAGTACCCTGATCTTAGCAGCTGACCCGTAGTTCAGCTGCAAACTATCTACCGCCGGGTGTCTCAGTAGATAGGCGGCCAGCGGAAAGCCGTTGCTTCGGATCCCGCTACCCTCCTCGACTAGGCACCCGACACAACAAGCACCAACTTAACGCCAAACCGGTTCGCCAAAGCAATGCAACTGTTCAGACCCATTTCCCATATATACGGCTTCATCGCACAACGTGCCGGAACACGACTAGGTCGCTTTGCGGCACGACTTTGTTCGATGGGTGGTAACCTTGCCGGCGACCCGATGTTATGGTCTACCACCGAGAAAGTTAATATTCCATTACGTTAATTAAAATACATATATATATATAAATGTTTTACGTCTACTGAACCTAATAATCTGTTAATGTGTCCGTACTAAGTACTATTAAGGATACAGTGAAAACACTGTTGATTTAAAATAATTATAAGACTTAAGCGTAAGAAGAAGTAATAAATATAATATTAATACACTACTACTACTACAAGAGTATGTTGGAAATATAAAAGTAAATTTATCAAGCAAGTAATTCGTTCCAATATATATGGTTTATAAAACATTTTTCATTTTTTAAACCTCAATCGTATTTTTTCAATAGTAATATTTCTATCCGTTGCTCTATTTATTCACTGAATTTTCATTTGAACATTAAATATTGAGTTCGTGTATCGTGTAACATATAATATTGAACGTATCGGTTTTAATCAGTGACCTAATTAATAATATTCACAGCTACTGCGTCTGCAGACAATGTGTTGGTGAATTGAAGCTCTTTGTATTATTACACATTCATTAATACACAGACACGTTATATTGTAACATATTACAAAAACAATTTATTTCGTCTTGTTCATTTGAAACTAAAAGTTATGTATCTATACAATTTCGTACACAAATATTTGTTGATATTAACTTTTATGTGAGTAGATCGTTTCTGTGAAAAAAGTAATGTTATCTCTTAAATATTTTGATACAAGTTATCTCTTAAATATTTTGATACAAGTTATAATGAGAGTTGATAAAATTTATATTTGTTTTGGGAGTCTATTATTACTATACTATTTGTACTTCTACTATCGTATAATAACAATATTGAAAATATTCATCTTATTGTATTTACCGAGGGCTGGTACTAAAAATAATGTAAGAAATTATATTTTTATTTATTAAAATATTTTACACAAACTTGTATTCTGTTTTAAACCTGTTCTTTGTTTGATAAAAATAATATTGAAATAAAAAAAGTATCAGCCGAATAATTTTAATCTATGTTTCTATATAAATATCTCTTATTAATCGGATATTTTGGTATATGTGTGTTTTTTTGAGATATCGGTTATGTGACAGACAGACTGACTAATATGTGTTGTTGTGTTTACTTGACAGTATGTGTAGCACTTGTTACATATTTAATAATAAGGGTTGTCAAATAAGTAAGGTTTCACATTCTTGGGTTGTCCAACACTTTTTTTATAAACTTATAATTATATAATCACGACATATCTTTTATATGATGCAAATCTTAAATGATGTGGAGTTTTATTTCGTTTCATTTTCCTCGAAGAGCAGGTTCAAGATGAACTTGAAGAGAGAAATGAGAGAATACGTCAATATAATAAATTGACTCGCAACTCGTTACATCACATGTATTATTTAAATTCCGCACTGCAGGAAAGAAACAACACTTATTATATGTATATTATAGTCACCTACTACCAGGATTGTGATAAATACTAAGTGGTACAGAAACAAAGGTTTCCTGATTTTCTGGATTTTAGAGATACCTTCTTGGTATTAGTCTTGGTATTAGTAAGCCTCTTTTATGTCAATAGTTTGTAGCACACTGTCTAACTTGGTACTAATTTGTCAACCCTGAAGCTCAGCTGGAACAATGTATATTAAAACACGGTGAATAATAATAACTCCAACCCCTAAGTCATGTATCATATAATCTGTTTTATTAAAGACATAAATTGAATTATAGAAAGATCTCGCAGGTGTTTGTTATTTATTATTAGGAATGTAGTAATTTTTGGTAAGTAGAAATATGGAATGATAAATTTATCAACGCAAACGGATTTATAAACGGCTCGGGAACGGACACGGTTCCCCAAAGGTCGCAGATTCGAATCTCGCTCGTATTTATGAACTGTTAATTCTATTTTTAATTAACATATGATTATATAGGTACTTTATTATTATAATTACATTATTACTACACCCTTACACTACTTGGTTGATATGGAAAACCAAGACAAACAAACAAAGTCTTAACCATAATTATAGATTAATATTGGACAAGTCGTTTGAATAGACATAAATTACAATACTTCATATATTGAGTTATTTATTTATTTATTTAGCTTCACGCCATATCCACATTTGCCAGAGACGACGGAGCGCCAAACGCTACGGTCCCTGCATACCACAGTCCACAGTCATCAACCTCTTCATACATGCCCTCCGGGGGGTCCTCATGCTTTTTAGGTGACCTTCCTCCAGTATCATAGACACAGTGTTTTCGAAGGTCACTCGAGGCCTCCCCCTTTCTCTCTTACCACTCACTTTTCCTGTATAAATCTTTTTTACCATTCTTTCATCACTCATTCGTTCGACGTGCCCAAACCACCTGAGCACGTTCTTTTTCATTCTCACTGTAACATCTTCACTCGTACCTGCCATTCTGTGGATCTCTTCATTGCGGATTCGGTTAGCTAGGCTGACTCCGCCTATTTTGCGAAGAGATCGCATCTCCACAGCGTTCATCTTTCTTACATTCTTCTTCTGTGTTACCCACGTTTGGCTGCCGTATAACAGCGTCGGTAGCAAAACTGCATTTTGTAGAGCCAAACGTGCAGCTATGCTGACGTTTTGCCGTCTCAACAATGCAGCCAGGGCACCGTTGACTCTGTTACCGGCAGCAATACGCCTTTCCACATCCATTTCATATCTTCCGTCTCTGCTAAACATACTTCCCAAATATACCACTTCATTCACTTGTTCTATTATCTTACCATTCACGTTGATCTTACATTCTGTTCTTTCTTCGTTTCTTTCAAATATCAGAACCTTCCATTCACGTCAGATAAGAATCTGCATTCAGGTTTAGACCATTATTTTCACACCCATCTTTCAGAGTGGTGACCAATGCCTGCAGATCGCATTCTGATGATGCAATGAGCACTGCATCATTTGCGTATAGCAAGCAATTGACTTTAAGGTCACCTACTTTCACCCCCATGTCACTGTCTTTCACGCCTTGGAGACAACTATTCAAATACAAATTGAACAACCAAGCTGACATAGCGCAACCTTGCTTAACACCCGATTGGATGTCAAACCAGGGCAACATGCCAGCTCCTACTCGCACACAGGCTGAGTGATCTCTGTAAAGAGATTTTACAGCCTCTAGCAAGGGTCCGCTCACATTGTATCGGGGCAGTATCTTCCATAACTTCTTTCTCACAACCCTGTCAAACGCCTTTTCCAAATCCACAAAAGCACAGAAAACCTTTTGGTTTAGGGCCAAAAACTTTGCCGTGATCATGTGGAGGGAAAAGATCTGATCAATACACCCTCTTCCAGGTCTAAAACCTCCTTGGGCCTCTCACAACAGCCTTTCAGATCTCTCTTGCATTCTTCTCGCTAATATTTTTGCATAAACTTTACCGTCCAAGCTATTCAAACTGATAGCCCTATAGCTTGCACAGTCTATCTGTGAACCTTTGCCTTTATATAAAGGTACGATGACTGCACCTCGCCAACCGTCTGGGACCTCTCCTGATCTCGGCAGTAACTCCATCTGCTCCCGCAGCCTTACCACATTTCAGATTTCGAATCGCGCTCTCCACTTCTTCCAAACTGATTTCACCATCGGCTACATCGGGACTCAGTATTTCGCTGATACTCGAGGCCGAGGCGTCCTCACATTCATACGTCTCCTTGTAGAATTCCGCCCACCGCTGCAAAACGTGTGCTTGCTCTGTTAAGACTTCACCGTTCTTCGAAAGCACCCCTTTCATTCTACAGGTTACCGAACAACCCCGGGAATCACTAACTTCTCGCCAGAAAAGCTTCGTGTTATATTGAGTTCGTTCTATGATATCCAAAACATGACATTAATTTAATGTTTTAATTATATTACAATAAATAATGAAAAGATAAGGTTGCAAGGGTTGCAATATAGTACGTAAAATCAACTCTTATCAAAAATGTTTGATAACCGTACAATGTGCTTTTCATATTCGGAATAGACGAACGCATTAATCAAACAATATAATGAAAAACGTTACACATTCATCAATCACATTCAGAATTCATGTGTGTCATTCACTGACTGCCGACGGCTATTCAGTTTTTGAATTCAATCATTCTTCTCTCAGTACATTTGTTTCCATTCAATTTCAAATATGGCTTCTAATATACTTTTGACACTTGGTAAAAATTTTGTTTTTTTTATTGATACGTGCATTTTCTGTTCTATGCATTTTATGTATTTATCGCCATTATATGTAATATTGATATACATATAAATATCTATAAAGAAGTGTGTTGATGTGAGGTGTTACTTTCTAAAGCAGAGGTGAATGAAGTACAAGTGAACTTTAAAATGAAGACATGATTTAGTGAACGCTGTTTGATATGAGGCAGGATTATAACGGTGTTAATAAAATTTAAAAGTTTTTATTAAGCAGGTACTTATAAGTAAGGTAAGTACTTAAAAAAAATGTATACATTTGTTGATAAATTTAGTTTTGTTGATTTGTTTTTTTTTATTTATTTTATATTTATACTTTAATTAATTTTTGACATGTTTGTTTTTTATAATTTGTTAATGTGAATAATTTATTAATAATTTTAATTATGTATTTCGTATTTTGAATTTTGATTTTGATTATATTATGGTATGTTTAAATAAAAATGTATGTTTGTAATATGTAATATATAACATGAACGAATGCGGCGTTGGGGACCGCCAACCAACACGCCATGTTCCGAACGGCCGAAGGTGGAGGACGGAGCTACAAATAGCTACGTGGAATGTAAGAGAAGGAATGGAACAGAAGATGAATGAATTATTAGATGTGATGGATGACAAAGATCTGAATGTTATTTGTGTGTCTGAGACCAAGCGAAAAGGCAATGTGGCGACCGATTTGCCTGGCAACCGCGTCGCTTTCTGGACTGGGGTTCCAGAGGGTGAGCGAGGTTGCCAAGGTGTAGGCGTGTTGTTGTCCTCTCGAATGGTTAATGCAATGGTAGAATACAAGGCTATCAACCCGAGGTTACTTTGGGTTACCTTTAAGCTGGGGATAACAAGAGTATTCTTGTTAGCCGTTTACGCACCAGTATTCTCAGCTCCAGTGAGCGAACTCGAGGAGTTTTGGGAGAGTGTCAGGGATGTTCTAAGTAGTGTCAGAAGTAATGAAAATATAGTATGTGGGGATGTTAATGGATGGGTTGAAACCGCGCGAAGTGGTTACGAAAGCGTGCTATGCAAGTACGGTGATAAGAGAGTAAATGAGGCTGGAAAAGCTTTCATTTACTTATTTATTTTGGAATTTTGTAAGGAGAGAAATTTGTTTGTGGCAAACACGATGTTTGATCACAAACAAATTCACATGTACACATGGGAGCGAGCGGAAGAAATAAGTATGATTGAATTATTTCTAGTGGATCAGCGTATTCGAAGCCAAGTTATGGACACGCGAGTGTTCAGGGGTGCTGATCTGGGAACGGACCATTATCTAGTTGTTGCTAGAATAAGAGGTCTGTTTGCAGGTTGGCGCAGCCGCACGACGTGTCCTAGCTTGGCGTCGCTCTATCGCATAAGAAGCTGGAAGCTTCAAGATCCACCGATGAGAGAGGAATATCAAGAAAGGGTTTCCAAGAAGCTTGAAAGCTGTGATTCTGGAAATAAAAGTGTTGAAGTATGCTGGCAGAAACTTAGGAATGGTATGGTGAAAGTAGCGACAGAAATATGTGGTAAAAGGAAAAGAGGTTTTAGTAAAAAGCGCGATGAATGGTGGGATAATGAAGTGAAAGATCCTCTAAACCCGGTAGAACATGTAACTTTAAGAGCTCAATATTATTAACAGTTGGAGGACTTAAAATTTTATTAAATTATAAGATATGAAATGTATTATAGGTATGTTGTTGTACCAGTTTAAATTACTCAATGAATTGTCTTTATTTAAGTATAATAATACAAATATATCCAAAGTGAATTTTAAAACATACAAATAAAAAGCAATATTGATTAAAATGTAACTATTGAAGGAATATATAATTTTAGTCGAGAATAATTCCGAAATTGCATTTCATTTTTCTATTAACTTCAAGAAGTCAATGACTAGAGAGATTATTGGATCTAACAAGATACGTTAATATTATTGGATTCAGGATTCATCTTAAGAAATTCTCAATCTGCACTTCATTTGTATTTTTCAATTTTTCAAAATAGATAGTATTTGTTTTTTTGTATATTTCACACTTAAAAGACCAAATTGTGAATACTCAATCTTATTTTATAATAAATTGATGCTAAGAGTTGGAATGTTAGAGTAAAATTGAGTAATACTAATTATTAATCATGATATAAACGTCAGTTATTAACATTACTAATACTTGTTTTTACACTCGTATCAAGATGAGTAAACGATTGAATGGTGATGGTGATAAAAGTAATGATTGCTTCATTTATGAAAAAATGTAATCTACTTCTCAATTAAGTTCCGAATTAGAAGAAGTTGTAAAATTACCAAGAGGAGTATAAACGCTGAAATCTGCGTCCGAAGAAAGCGTGGATACACTGTCTTAGTAATTAAAATCTCATAAATTTGTCTATGCGCCTTTAGTATGCAGACAAAAATATATCAGCAAAGGACGTGTAGTGCTTAACAAAAAAAGAAAAAAACACATCAGCATGATCTCACCCGAAGAAAAAACTTCGAACGCTGATTCAACTGAAAAATAGGTGTTTTATGTGAAAGGAAGCAAATGAATTGAATTTCGATAAAAGACTGGACTTGCAAAATGCTGCGACAGTTTTAACGTTGGTATTCAATAAACGTTAGTTCTATACACTGTCCCTTAAAAAAAATAAAAGATATAAATCGTTATAGAACAGCAGCAGCAGCAACTAGTGCAGCTTTAGACCACATCAAAAGAGTAACAACATCTGTAAATTCAAACATGGCTCGGAAGAGAAATATCACCATTCTTTGTTGAAAAATATTTTTTATACGTATGACGAATTCGGAGCATCTTGTAGGTGCAGGAAAGTGTTGGATTAGATTGCACTGTAGCTAAAGCAAGCTATTGGCGAGAGTGCAATGGTGCCAGCTGTAACGATCAATGAAGTTACGACGAGAGTAATTAACGATAATTTATAATATTTTGTTGGAACTCTTTTTTGCCATATATAAATAAGTTAACATTAATCTTTCTATGCAATTATTATTTATTAGTTATAAAAAAGATATCTCTCCTTGTCCCTCCCATTTTTCAGTAATTTTTGTTATAAATTAGAGTGTTTATGAAAATTCATTGATTGACCCCGTATTCCGAGATTTCACAATAAGCACTATATTTATTACTTTTCCATTAGTCATTTAACCTGAAATAATAAGTGACTTACTTTGAGTGTTTCTTGCGGTTCCATCCGCGGATAAAAGATTTTACTAATTCGACTATTATATGTATATGATACTATGGTACTATGGTAACTTGTGGTAACTAAGGAAATGAAACTGTATTTTAAATAAATTGCAAATATTAGTGTAAGATTTAATTTAACAATTTAAATGTAAATAGAATCAGTTGTAGATAAGATTTTTATTATCATTTCGTTTATTTAAAACACTCAAGTTTAAAAAAATATATAATAATCTATACTTATAATAAATCTGTAGAGAGGTCAATTCTGTACATGAAATATATTTACAAAATAAGTAGCAGGGGGTGATTAGTGTTCGATACTGATGCCAAAAATGCAGTTAAAAAAATTTTTGTCTGTCTGTCTGTCTGTCTGTCTGTTTGTATGTTATTTATAGAAAAAAAAACTACTCGACGGATTTTAACGAAACTTAGTACAATTATTCTTTATACTCCTGGGCAGGTAATAGTATACTTTTCATCACACTACAATGAATAGGAGCAGAGCAGTGAAAGGAAATGTTGAGAAAATGGGAGAAGTTGCTTGATTTTTTAAGCTTCCGTCGCGTGTGCAGCCTTAATGGTTAGAGCTACATAGAAACTATGTATAACGGAAATATTCTACATAAAAATACACGAAAAATATTCCAAGACAGCATATATCTACCTTTTATAGTTAACTCACAATAACACGCATATCTCTCGATAGCTTAGCAGTTCGGAGATTTCTTATTATATTTGTTTACTTTTACGTTTATAAAACCAATAATGCTCACCATCATTCCTAATTAAAAAAAAAATAAACATTAGCACCAATTCAATAAAAAAAGAATCATTGAAATCGGTATAGAAACACCAAACTTATACTTACTTACATGAAATACGCCAACAAGACATCGCGCGTGAATAGTGAATCAAGCTATAAGGATTATTTTTGCGTAACGGTTGCCGCGCTCGACGGGGCTCGCGGCGGCAGAGTATAAAAGGGGCGGGAGGCGAGCGCAAGCGTCATTCAATATTTGGCTGTTGATGCGTTCAGAGTGTTGAACTTTATTGACAGACAATAATTGTTATTTTATAAACCGTGCTTATCAGCGCGACTTTTTGTCTTTAAATAGTTTATTTTAATTTCTTTTGTTGTTATTTTCTAAATTAGTTTTAGTTTTGTTTAAATTCTTAACTATTAATAGTTCCTATTTTATTTCTTTTTAAGTAGATTTAGATTCGATTTTTAGATTAGATAATAGATAGATAGATTAGATTATTGTTAGATTTTTAGTTACTGATAGGTTAGTTTTGGGCATTTTATGTTTAGTTTTTTTTGTATTGAGTAGATAAAAGCGTAGGTAGGTACTTTTATTAATTATAGTATTCATAGGTATTTTTTATTTATTTTTAAGTGAAGTAGGTATAGGTAGATATTGCCTACTATCTACCTATACTGCACACGTGTTTTAGCTTTATTTTCATTTCTTTTTTTTTGTACCTAAGTGGTAGGTAGGTAGGTACATATTTCTTAGTTTAATTCTATTAGAATATTAGGTATTTAAGTTTAAATAGGCACTTAGATTTATATTTTTTTATTATATAGCAGCTGTACTTAGAACATCTAAGGTTTTTTTTGTATTAGCAGAGGTACTTTGATTAATTACAGTAGTTGTAGGTATTTCTTATTATTCATTTTTAAGTGAAGTAGGTAAGTGTAGATAGTATTGCACACGCATTAAGTATAGCTTTATTTTCATTTTTTATTCTTTTGTAATTTGTAGGTACCTACGTACATATTTATAATTCGATTAGAATATTATTTTAGTTTTAATAGGCACTTAGATTTATATTCTATTTATTATATACTTAGCTATAGTTAGGACCTCTGACGTAAGTTTTTTGTTGGGTAACTAAATAGAATTTAAGTTACCGTCGATTAAAAATAAAATAAACGATGCCACCTAAAAAACGACCATCTTTATCTCGAACTTCGAGTCAAGCTAGGAGAATGAGAATGACGCGTTCTCAAGAATCGGAAGAGGAAAGAGCACATCGGTTAAACTCTATGAGAGTTAGTGCCTCAACATCTCGAGCTAATGAAAGCTCTCCAGAAAGAGAGATGCGATTAGCAGCTGAAAGAGCGAGACGAGCTACAACACGGGCTTCTCAAAGCTCTTCTCAACGAGAGCTAAGGCGTTCCATTGACCGGGAACAACATGCGTTATCCCGAGAAGCTGAAACTGCTTTACAACGAGAATTGCGACTCACAGCTGACCGCGAACGGCATACATTATCTCGCGAGTCTGAAACCTTCACTGAGAGGGAATTACGGCTTACAGCTGACCGCGAACGTCATATTTTATCTCGCGAGTCCGAAACCTTCACTGAGAGGGAATTACGGCTTACAGCTGACCACGAACGTCATATTTTATCTCGCGAGTCCGAAACCTTCACTGAGAGGGAATTACGGCTTACAGCTGATCGCGAACGTCATATTTTGTCTCGAGAATCTGAAACTTTTACTCAATATCAAGACCGTTTGACAAATGATAGGGCGCACCATAACATGATTCGATCTCTTGAAGATGAACATGAGCATGAACAACGACTAGAGTCGGGACGCGATTATTACAATTCTTTGAGACAAGAACAATTGATTACTTTATCTAATGAAAGATTAAGAATTGAAAATATTCGGTCGCTTGAAACAGAAGAACAGCGAGAGGCCCGTCTTACTGCAGATAGATTTCGACATGGTCTTAATGACTTAGATATACACGTGGTAGATCAATCTACAAATTCGGTGGCGTGGTCCGATAAATATAAAAGTGGGTTTGCTTATAACCTCACAATTGATTACAGATCATCTTCTGAAATAGGCGATATGAACGTAGTATGTTCCTTTTGTAATGCTTCGAAGTGGAGGAAGGAGTCTGCTGGTTTCTGTTGTTCTGGAGGTAAAATAAATTTGCCTTCGTTCGAAGACCCACCGGAACCTTTAAAATCACTACTTTTAGGGGAACATTTGCAATCCAAACAGTTTTTAGATAATATTCGCACTTATAATAGTGCATTCCAAATGACATCCTTTGGTGCTAAACAAATCTCAGAAGGCCCTTTCATGCCTACTTTTAAGGTACAAGGTCAGGTTTACCATATATGATATGGTCCCTTTTGCCTGAAGAACAACCTAAATTTCTACAAATATATTTTGTATCCGATTACAACGAACAGTCGAATATAAGAAATCAATATTTTCCGAATTTAAATACTGAACTCATTTCACAACTTCAGAACATGTTACATCAGGTTAATTCGTACGTATGCAGTTTTAAATCGGCATTAGAAGCCCTTTCTCAAGATGGTAATAACAATTATAAAATTGTTATAAATGCCGATAAGCGTCCAACTCAGGAACACCCTGGGCGTCATAACGTTCCATCCACGAATGAAGTTGCTGTAGTACTGGTCGACCAGGAATGTGATAGGCGTGATATCGTTATACGTTCCAGAGACAATCGTTTGCAACGTATTTTCGAAACCCACAGGGCTTACGACAGTTTGCAATATTCTATGATATACTGTCGAGGGGAAGATGGTTATAATTTCGCTGTATACCAAACCGATCCGCGCACAGGCGCACCTAATTATAATAAAAAGGTGTCATGCCTTCAATTTTATTGTTACCACTTGTTGGTATACTTTCAACGTTTTCGTGGCTTATTTAATCAGTTTATTGTTGACATGTACGCAAAAATTGAAACCGAAAGATTAGTTTATATACGATCTAATCAAAGGCAGCTGCGCGCTGAAGAATACGTGCACCTTCGCGATGCCATGCAGCAAGATAACGATACTGTGAATATGGGTCGTTTAGTTATTTTACCCTCTTCTTTTACTGGTGGTCCACGCTACATGCATGAACGTACTCAAGACGCTTTTTGTTACGTAAGAAAATATGGACGTCCCGACTTATTTGTTACTGTAACTACCAATCCCAAGTGGGATGAAATCACTCGGGAGCTTCTTGAGGGTCAGGCACCGCATGACCGCCATGATATTATTGCAAGAGTGTTTCATTTAAAATTAAAATCAATGATAGATCTTCTTACCAAAGATAACATTTTTGGAGAAGTATTGTGTTATATGTATAGTGTTGAGTGGCAAAAACGCGGCTTACCTCACGCACATATCTTGCTTTGGTTAAAAGATAAGGTTCGACCTAATGATGTAGACAGATTAATCAGTGCTGAAATTCCAGATCCGACTGCAGATCCCCTGTTATACGACATTGTTAAAACTCATATGATACATGGTCCATGTGGTGCATTTAACGCAAATGCTCCTTGCATGCAAGACGGTCGTTGCACTAAAAGGTATCCAAAAGCATTAGTGGATGAAACTGTAACAGGACATGATGGATACCCATTATATCGTCGCCGTTCAAGAGACAATGGTGGTTTTACTGTTGAAAAGCGAATGTCTGGACAACAGGTTACTTTAGATAATAGGTGGGTCGTTCCGTATTCGCCTGTATTGTCCAGAGCATTTCAAGCTCACATAAATGTAGAAATGTGTAATAGTGTAGAGTCAATTAAATATATTTGTAAGTACATTAACAAGGGCAGTGACCAAGCTACGTTTGCGTTAAGAAATGAACATGATGAAGTTACTAGATTTCAGTCAGGCAGATATATCAGCTCTTCAGAAGCTGTGTGGCGGATCTTAAGTTTTAATATTCACGAAAGATATCCACCTGTGACCCATCTGGATGTTCATCTGGAAGGCGGTCAACGTATATATTTTAACGCCGAAAATGTTACAGAACGATTAGAGAACCCTAGACAAACAACTTTATTGGCATTCTTTCGACTTTGCCAAACTGATAATTTCGCAAAGTCTCTTTTGTATGAAGAAGTTCCATCGTATTATACCTACGATAAACAACGAGGTGTCTTTAACCGTAGACGCCGAGGCAGGCCTGTAGATGGCGAGACAGGTATTTTCAAAGAACATGTTCTTGGTAGAGTGTATACTGTTCATCCTAACAACGCAGAGTGTTTTTATTTGAGATTATTATTACATACAGTGCGAGGACCAACATCATTTATAGATTTGAGAAAAGTAGACGATGTTGTTTATCCAACTTATCATGCAGCTTGCCAAGCGCGTCATTTGCTTGAAAATGATCAACATTGGGATGACGCTTTAGCAGAATCCTGTGTTAGTGATAATCCACGACGGTTACGCCATTTATTTGTAACATTACTCACATTTTGTAATTTATCTGATCCTGTCCAATTATGGGAAAAATATAAAGAAAAATTTGCAGAAGACTTTCTTCGGAATTTATCTCACAATAATGAAGGCGCAACTAATGATAATTTTCGAGATCTGGCTATAAATCAGTGCTTATTAGCTCTTCAGGAAGACTTAACAGCAGTAGGCGGTAAATCACTTTGTGAATATGGTTTGCCAACGCCAACCTCAGTCGGAGAGGTTACCAATAGGGAATATTCCGCAGAGATTGGTTACAACCCAATGGAACTGCTGGTAACATTAGAAAACGGTGTCCCAATGATGACTGCAGAACAACGCTTAGTCTATGATCGCGTGTGCGAGAGTGTGCAGAATAATTTAGGAACAATATGGTTTTTAGATGCACCTGGAGGAACTGGGAAAACTTTTTTGACTAAATTAATATTAGCTTATGTTCGAAATCAGCGTAAAATCGCTCTTGCCGTGGCTTCATCAGGTATAGCTGCAACATTGCTACCAGGAGGTAAGACTGCTCACACTATGTTTAAAATACCAATTAATTTAGATCGCACGGAAAGTCCAACCTGTAGTATTTCAAGAAATAGCGACAAAGCTAAGGTATTGCGTGAGTGTAATTTAATCGTATGGGATGAATGTACGATGGCCCATCGAAAAGGAGTAGAAGCAGTAGACAGAACTCTAAGGGACATAAGACAAAATGATCGACCAATGGGCGGTATTACGGTTTTATTTTGTGGTGATTTCCGACAAACCTTACCGGTAATACCACGGGGAACCCGAGCTGATGAGATTAGGGCTTGCCTGAAAAGCTCTTATTTGTGGCGTGATATACAATCGGTGCATTTGACTATAAATATGCGAGTGAGAACTGGAGACAACGCAGATAATCGTGAATTTTCTGATACATTATTGAAGATTGGTGAAGGTACCTATCCACAACTACACCAAGGAAAACTTATTCTGACACCTGAGTTATGTTCTATAGTGCAATCCCAACAACATCTTATATCTTCGGTTTACGGTGACATAACAATTATATTAAATAGGGACAATTCTTGGCTTTGCGAAAGGTCCATTTTGACTCCTCGCAATGACCAGGCATCTGAAATTAATAATAAAATACTGTCTAATATACAGGGAGAAAGCAAAGTTTATAGTTCAATAAATAGAATGGTTGATGAACAAGAAGCCACTAATTACCCGATAGAATTTTTAAATTCTTTAAGTATGCCTGGACTACCTTCTCATATAATTTGTTTAAAAATTGGCATACCGATAATTCTGCTCCGAAATTTAAGACCACCTCAACTTTGCAATGGAACTCGGCTAAAAGTAACCCAGTTGCAACAAAATGTAATCGAGGCTCAAATTTTAACAGGTTGCGGTGCAGGAGAAACTGTCTTTATTCCCAGAATTCCCATAATACCAAATAATTTTCCATTCCAATTTAAAAGAACGCAATTCCCAGTATCGGTGTGCTATGCCATGACTATCAATAAAGCTCAAGGGCAGACTTTTCGTGTTGCTGGAGTAGATCTCGGTGTTAGCTGTTTCTCGCATGGTCAATTATACGTCGCTCTTTCCCGGGTTAGCAATTCTAGGAATCTTTACGTTCACGTGCCGGACGGGTCGACTCTTAACATAGTCTACCCAGAAGCTTTGCGCTGAAACATTTTAATTTGATCTAAAAATATTAGCAATATATTATCTTAATAAAAAATAAGGAGTTACACGCTGACCGAGTCGTGGGTATAGCGTGGGTATATTATAATATTCTGCGGTTACTTATATTTTTCAACAGTTTTGTGGATTGGCATATTATATTACTATTGCCCTTCTAAAATACGAAAGTGAATCTGCCTGTTACGTCAAAACTATGAGGGAGGACATCTGCTAATTTTTTTTCGAAAAACGACGGAAACGCGGACGAAGTCGCGGGCAAAAGCTAGTTAGTTAATAAAGTAAACAAGCTGTTTTAACACGTAAATAACGATAGCAAATACGACACTATTCTTTTTAATTTAAAACTATATTGGGATAACGAGTTTTTTCCGGGATTTTATTGTAAACTTTAGCAAAATGTGACTGGTATGAAAATATTTAGAGTTAGAAAAAAAGTAAATAAAAATATGGGCTTTAATACCAATATTATTGGTTGTTTTGTCTACATTTTGTTTGGTCGTACTTCGCAATATTTCATTTCATTTGGTATTTATTTTTCAAGTTTATTTTATATTATTATCTACAGACGATTTTGAATAAAAAAGTTTGTATCTCTTGGACAAGCATCAAGCAAGTGTTTCCATCTTTTTAAAAATTTCCAAACCTAGAAAAAAAATAACTGTAACAATAAATTTATAATGTTTATTTTTTCATATTTACATATTGATATGAACAACATAATAAAGTAAATAATACAGCTTTTTATGTTTTTTATTTCCTGATGGTATCAACCTCAGTATTAAAAACTCCTGGACGGGTTCGATCATTAGTCTTTTCCTAATGGTCCAAAAATGTAACGTCCGAATACCTGGATAGTGCAAAGGCACGTATTCCATCTTATATGTAATGCAATTTTAAATAATCATCGCTATTTCAGATTTTATCATACATTTTAATATACCTGAATATATAACAAGAGAATAAAATAAGTGTATTTATAATGATAATAACTCTTGTAAAAATACTTGTTGTGTCAAAATGTATGTCCTAAACATTTTAAAAAATATCTGCAATAGATTATATATATATATGTTATAGCTATAAAGAGATTAGAATTACTTCATATATAATGACAAATGACACATTAATTCTCACATTACTGAATATGTACATTTAATGTCCTCGTCTTAGCTCTCAGAGCTTATAACTAGATAACAATTGTATATTGTCATGCTACTTGAATTAAAGACTCAAGAGAATATATTGTTATCTTATGTCAAACATACATTTATCATTATATTTGAGTAGCGTCAATGACACCGGTTATAAGTCCTCAGGTGAGTTACGAGAAATATTAAGTACATATGGAGTATTGTTTTGAATACTGATCCTTTCACCTCTTATCGATTAGATAATAATTATGAATTGAATATTTACTGGTCGTGGTTATATTCCCAACTTTTAATGGCTTTCAGAAATAATTTTGATATTTGTTTTGGTTCACATTTGTTGAACACATGTTATTAACATGTGTTCATCCATTAGGATATCGTTCATTCCATTCGTTCTTAATTCAAGAGAATGAATCCTAAAAACAGAATGCGGCAGTGAATGATTGCACACATATATTACGAAAGCTATTTCATTGATGTTTTTTTTTTCTTTCAGCACGTTCCTCTATTCCATTCCACTCCAAATTTGAAATTAAAATTGTTCTATTTTCAAATCAATTGTTCTATTTCAAGACACAGTTGAAACAGGGTTGATTTAAAATAATTATAAGACTTAAGCGTAAGAAGTAATTCATATAATATTAATACATTAATGAAGAGTACGTTGGAAATATAGAAGTAAATTTATCAAGCAAGTAATTCGTTGCAATATATGTGGTTTGTAAAATATTTTTCATTTATTAAATCTCAATCGTATTTTTCGATAGTAATATCTCTATCCGTTGCTCTATTTATTCAATGAATTTTCATTTGAACATCAAATATTGAGTTCGTGTATCGTGTAACATATAATATTGAACTTTTCGTTTTTATCACTGACCTAATTAATAATATTCACAGCTACTGCGTCTGTGGACAATATGTTGGTGAATTGGAGCTCTTTGTAATATTCGTCTCGTTCATTTAAAGTCAAAAGTAATGTATCTATACAATTTTGTAAACAAATATTCGTTGGCATAAAACTTTTATGAGAGTAAATCATTAATCTCTTTTTTTTATTTGTTTTTATCTCAAACTCTACTTCTACTATTGCATAATAACAATATTAAAAATGTTAATCTCATTATATTTACCGAGGGGCGGTACAAAAAAGAATGTAGAAACTTATAATTTTATTTATTAAAATATTTTATACAAACATGTATTCTATTAAACCAACATGGAGTACAATGGCATGGCGGGTGGAGCTCTGATTAAAGTAGGTAATAGCTATTGTTACTTTTTGTTTGAAAAAAAAATTACCTGAATTATTTGATGATGATTTTAATTTATGTTTCCATTTCTTATTATTCAATGCTTGAGTATCAGAAACCAATATTTTCAGTATGTTCAGTAATCTAAGAAAATCTTAAATGATGTGGAAACTCCACTTGTCGTTTAATTTTCATCATAAAGCATCTGAAACTTGAAGAGGGAAATAACCATGGCAATATAACAGATTGACTGGCAACCATTTCAACACATGCATTATTTAAATTCCTTACTACAAAAACACAACACTATGTAGTCACCTGCTATCAAGATTATCATAAATTCTAAGCGGAACAAGACTAAGGGTCATGAGTACAAACCAAATACACCACTCCTAGTATTAGTAAGCCTCTTTTTATGTTAATAGCTTAAAGCACATTATTTAACTTGATAATAACACAGGCACACAAAAAAAAAACATCATGAATCAGAGGGGAGACCCCATTATTCTTAGGTTTTTGGGATCGCTGAAACCGAATATGATAATAAAAACTAATTTTAATTGCCCGTTTTCCCGCTAGCACCCCCTTACTACCTCTTAAGGGGTGAAAATTTAAATTTTGTATAAAATCAAGATAGATGTGTATGTCTACGTTTTTTGGGATGCTGAAAACGGAAATTTTAACTAAAAAGTAATTCAAGACCTCCATAACCCATTAACACTTTCTTACTACCCCTTATGGGGAGTGAAGTTTTCCATTTTTGTATAAAATAAAGATGAATGTGTATTTCTATGTTTTTTGGTATGTAGAAACCGAATATGACAACCAAAAGTGAATTTGATACCTCTTTACTCAATACCATCCCCTAACCACCCTTTACGGGGGGGGGGGGGATTAGTTTCAATTTTGTGTAAAATCAAGATGTATGAAGAAATTTTAACGATAAATGACATGTTTATCAAACTAGTTCGAAATTACTCTTAGCTCTTATATTAGAAATTCAAATGCTTTATCGATCAGAAGTATCTGATATATTTACATGATTTAATTCTACTCTTAGCGTAACCCAGGAACAACGGCGTGGACGTAGTAGATTTCTGTTCCCTTTTGGGGTGCTGGATTAAAGTGAGTCCCCTTGCCTCTCACTATTCAGCGTCTACCTGTTTCTATAACGAACTCTCTTGTTTTCAAAAGATCTTCTAATTGGTTTCCTTTTATTGGCTCTTTTCTGTTCTGGCAAATCTCTTTTTAATTTCCAACAGTATTCTGCTAACATATTGACATCCCATTAACCCTCATAGCGCTGTTCCATTGTCTTAAGATCCTGATGGAACCTTTCAGCTTGCTCCTCACTGTAGTCTCCAAAATTGTCAGGAAAATAGTCCCTTCTATTTCGGAGGCATAGAATTAAGTTCAGCATCTTTAAGTCTCCTAAACTGTCAGGAAAAGAGTAACAATTCAATTTCGGAGGCATAGAATTAGGTTCAGCATCTTTTAAGCGTTTTACAAGACTGCCCGATGGATAACAGTATAAGTAGAATTAAATAGAAAACATTAAAAAAAATAAAAAATGAAAAAACTTGTTTAGAATAGGACCAAAATCATGATTCAGTCTTAGCATCATAATAACAAATATATATGCATACAATGAGGTTACCATATACTTTATAATCATTTTTTGTCTCCGCATCTTGAAAAACATAGAAATTCACATCCATCTTGATTTTATATAAAAATTGAAATTTTCACCCCCATAAGGGTTGGTGAGGGGTGATAAAGGGTGATAGAGGTCTTAAATTTATTTTTAGTAATCATTGTTGGTTCCAGCATCCTAAAAACGTAGAAATACACATCTATCTTGATTTTATAGAAAAATTTAAATTTTCATCCCCTGTAAGGGGTGGTAAGGGGGTAATAGTGGTCATGAATTTATTTTTAGTTATCAATTGATTTTATACAAAAATTTCAATTTTCACCCCTTATGAGGTAGTAAGGGGGTGGTAGAGGGAAAACAGGCAATTAAAATTAGTTTTTATTGTCATATTCGGTTTCAGCGATCCCAAAAACCTAAGAATAATGCGGTCTCCCCTCTGGTTCGTGATTTTTTTTTTGTGTGCCTGTGTAATTTGTCACCCTTGAAGCTCAGCTGGAACAAAGCACGAGTATATTAAAACCCCTATGTCATGTATGATATAATCTGTTTTATTAAAGCTATAAATTGAATTTATACAAAGATCTCGCAGGTGGTTGTTATTTATTATAAGGATTGTATTATAGTAATTTTGGTAAATAAAATAAATGAAAATAAAAAATTATCAACAGATTTTAATAAATATTCTAAACATGTTTCTAAACATGCCGTGAATAAACTTTTAATAAATATGGAATGATAAATTTATCAACGGGGTCGGATCGGAGACGGAGACGGTTTCCCAGAGGTCGCAGATTCGAATCCTGCTCGTGTTTATGAACTGTTAATTCTGTATTGAATTAGCAAATAATTATATAGGTTATTATTTAGGGTCTTTTATAATTATACTATTACTACACCCTCACAGTAGTTGGTTGACATTGAAAACTATAATAAACAAACATAGTCTTTACAATTATAGTATCAGTCTAGGTACAGTCTAATTATGTTTTGGTGGCAGCGAAGATTGCAATGAAAATCAATTAATTTCAAAAGTTATAATAAAGAAATACAATTTAAAATTATAATTAAAACTTATAATTGCTTAGTACTTAAAAAGGTGATTCCAGGTCAGTGATTGTCCGAAGAATGCCTGTAGTCCCAGGAATTTCTAGCTAGTTTCCCACCGATCGCTGCACGCGGGCGGTGTCGTCTTCATTTCACATGAAGGTGCTGCGTCAGTATTTTAATATTCTGCACTTTTATCGTAAGAATTGACTTGGTCTTTTGTTGATTACAATATAGTAACGTATAAATAAATGCAGTTGTTTAATCATTGTTTACATTTATATGACCTTCATAATTATAGATTAAAATACTTCAGATATTGAGTTTGTTTATGATATCCAAAACATATTTTTTATATATTTTTTTTATTATACAAATAATTTATAATCGATAAAAGTTACAAAAAAATAAAGTAAGTACAAGCAAATGATATCACAGAGAACATTTATGATAATCGAACAATGTGCTTTCATATTCGGAATAGACGAACGTGATAATCAAACAGTGAAATTAAAAAACGTTACACATTCATTAATCACATTCACAATTCTTGTGTGTAATCATTCACTCACTGGCCGCGGCCATTCTGTTTTTGAATTCATTCACTCTTCAGTACATTTGTCTCCATTCAATTTCAAATATGGCTTCTAATATACTTTTAAGACTTGGTAAAAATTGAGTTTTTTTTATTGATACGTGTGTTTCCTGTTCTATGCATTTCATGTATTTATTACTATTATTGTTATCTCCAAGTGAAAGACATATGAATGCTTATAAAGAAAAAAAGTTATTTATATTTATTTTCATTAGGTATTATTAAAACTATTATTTACGGTATATCTAATGTATTTATTAGAAGTGACAACTGTATAAGTCTAAAAAACTATTACAATGTTTATTGATTGCTTAAATGAAACTTAATGTTAGATTAATATTGTAACCGTATACCGTGACTTTTTTCTTTGTTCTATAATACAAATATAGTAACCACATACCATGATTTTGATATCCGTTCAATAATAAATGATATGACGGCCATTCGTTGACCAACCATCGAAGTGTTAGCAGCATTTAAATAAAGTAACAAGATTTAAGACACTTGATGTTTTTATATAGTTGGTGTGAGATATATTGTTCTTGTACCTTTAAACAACCATTCCTCTTTGAAATTTTATGTTAAGTTTAGTAAATGATGTTATAAAATTTGAAGATACAATTATTATAGGTTCCTAATACGGTTTTAAACATAGCATAAAACACGAAATATGATATAAAATTGTAATTAGCTATTTAATTATTATTTTTTTTTAATTTATTTCTGTTTATTACATTTAAATTTTACAACATAACATACTCCTAAACGCTAATCTTATCTAAAAGATTGTCGCGTTCATGGAGTTCACACGCTTCATAGCATTATAACTGAAATAACTACTTAGTGTATAACATTATCTTATACTTATATTGATCTTAATATCTTATTCTATAATTAATCTTATACGTATACTTAAAATATAACGTTAACAATAATAAATAGAAAAGAGACAAAGTTAAACATGTTCATAGCATTAGATTTGTGATATGGAAAAATTCTTATTTTTGACATAAAAATTCTGTAAAATTTTTTTTGTGTGTTTCAAATTATGGCTTTTAATCTTTGTAATCAACTCCGTTGGTAACTTGTTAAGGATACAAGGCAGGATATTAAACCAAATTCTCTTTCCATATATATTATTATATTTGGGTTCTATAAAATATGGTAAATATGATAGATTTTGCATGAAATCCACTCTGTCATTTCTTTCTAGTAAATTAATTTTATTTTGATATTGCGCCATAATTTCTAGGTTTACTCTTTCGTAAACGTTAATTAAGTTACAGTGCTTAAATAAATGGTCGTAGTTATCTCTAAATGTATATTTAACTTTTAGCGGGACTATTGATTTTAATATTGTCATTTGTAGGTTATAAATTCTTTCTAAGTGAGTTTTATATGTTCTGCCATAGCTTGAAATGCCATAACTTATAATGGAATCTGCAAGTGACATGTACAAAAGTCTTAAAATTTTACAGGGAAGCTTACAAATATAAACATACAAATATTATTTGTATATACACAATATATATCTCGTCACGATAATAAGCTACAGGTGACATTCCGCCGCACGAAATGTGGTAGTAATTCGTCCACGGCAAAGTGCGTCAGATTATGGAACGCTCTCCCTGCCGAAATACGGCACTCAAAGTCCCTAAGCATTTTTAAAAAGCGTTTAAAAACTTATTATTTATCTATGTAGAAATTTATTGTAGTATATTATAAGAATATGTATATTACCATATATATTTTATATATCTATATGTGTATTATTAGATTGTAGGCCTTGTAGTTTATTTTATAGTGCTTGCCACACCAACCCCTTCTCATTTCACCTTTCACCAAGGGTTGTCTGGGAGAGATCGCTTTAGCGATAAGACCGCCTTTGCCAACTTCTGATATTTTTAAAATTATGTTTGTAATATCCTCTTGAAGTGTGTGCAATAAAGAATAAATAAATAAATAAATAAAATATATATATACAATACATCATTAATTATCATTTACTATGTTTGATAATTATTTGTTTTTAAGCGTAAGAATCCTAATTTAATCCTCTTAACATGCCTGATTATTATACGGATAATACCCTGACTATAATCTAACATATGATATTACTACTTTCCCGCGACTTTGTTTGCCTTAAAATAGAAAAACTATTATATTATATAAACTCTTATTTTCTATACACGAATTATAAAATTAAAAAAAAAAAACAAATCGACTGTTTGTTGCAGTTTCTTTAAACAAACAATGAAACTCACATTTAAGTGACCATTTACTTTTGTTGTTTCTTTGTGAGCGGAACGACTTCTATTTATTTCATTATTCTCATACTATGTTTGGAAAACGTATATAAAAGTTCTGTGTGTAAATAATATATTGCTTGATATTTTTTCTTAAATTTATACCGTTGACATAAATACTTTAAAAGCAAACTAATACGAAACTAATCTGTAACTTAATAGAACAAAAGGATTCAATAAATTCCATTATAACCCATAAAAATATATATAAAGTTAATAGAAACTGCAAATTCAGTATTATAAAACAACTATTAAATTTTTAATAAATAATTTTAGTGGAACTTTGGTTGTTGATTCATTTGTAGGGTTGGTATTATAATGCATACATTAAATACTGTTAATTTCTTTAAAAAAAAACCACTGTTGAGTTTCTGGCTGGCTGTTCTCAGCAGAGCAGCATTCCGAGCCGGTGATAGCTTATTAACTTACCTACGCAGCTTGAATTAGAGCAATGGGAACTCCATATTGTGACTATCGTGTTAAAGATTACATTGTTATTTGATGATATATCGTGATGAGTGATAACTAATCGTGATTTTGATCTGGATTATAAATATATTGTAGTTGTATATTTAGCTACATATTACATTTATTATTAAATGGTGTTTAAAATATTATAACATTATAATATTATATACCCACTAGTATAGTAAATGATGCAGATAGAGTATATTTATTAGAATTAATAATATAATCACTAAAATATTTATTTCGATGGAAACCTCATCAGTAAATAATGTAAATGTCTAAGATTTGTTCCAACAAGTTGCCGCGACAATGACTTTCAGATCAAGACTACAAACTGTTAATTATGGTGTTGATAAAATAAATTACATAATACACAATAAAGTACAAATAGCACATGGCCTCCTTTTTCTTCTTTTTCCTATTGTAAGTAACTAAGTAAAGTATGAAATAAATCAGTCCTGAGGTGATCATCTGATGATACAGTTATTTCAGACCTCATTATCTTTTATGAAGACAATCCCGTATTTTGTTCAACATATTTTATATATAATAACACAAAATACTCTTAAAATAATGCTCTGAAAGACCAAATATTACCACTAATGTGAAAGTTATGTAATATCTTAAGTGACTTGTAATTTCATCCCTTCAGTGTTTTTTTTGTATTTTTTCTAATACCACTATCAGACCTAACATCTTGGTAAATATTTATCTATTATGACATACTGTTTATTTATTTTATTACTTCTATTGTGACATAGGACTTGGTTTTATACAGTCACTCGTGAATAGGTACACTGTATTTGACATTTGTTGGTAAATATATAGGTAGCATTGTACTTAGAGTCTGTCGGAAATTGTTGTCTAGTCGCAAGCATCCGCATTTTAATTAATTATCTGGTCTACAGACTGCATTCCTGATTTGTATCAGGAATGCACTACTAGCTATTAAATAATAATTATTAATACAAATATACACACAAACATACATGGGTACGGAATAAATATAACCCGTCCAATTAATAGACAGTGTTTTTAAATATCAATTAATGTTAAATTTAAATAATTTATTTTAATTACTATATTGTGTGTGTTATATATATGATAGTCTACTATTCTATTTGGTTAAAACACTAAGTTAAATATATAAATATATAAAATCTCTTTCGTAGAACTTAAGCAGTAAACTAACGAGTTAAGTGTCTGGCAATTTATGGTTGTTGTTGTAGTATTACTTTCAGAGCCGTAGAAAGAATTTTCTTTCTGCATTTACATAACTATATTTATATAAATATATGTAAATTACATAAACAATAGAAAGGAAATAATGAAAGTTATTTAAATAAAAGAAAATAATAAGGATATAAAAGTATTATATGAGACCGGTAGTAAAAAGATAATATGACCATTAATTTAGATAATTTATATATAGATATTCAAATGGTGTTATTCTAAATGATCTTTATGGAAGACTGAATATAAACACAAATAAATAAATGTCGTTTTGCGTGTCACATAATATTCTGCTACTAGTTGTGCCCACGATCTCGATAAGAACGGGATTGTGGGTGAGAACGGGAGACACCAGGAGTCCTTAAAAAGGTTATTTATAATTATACAGTGTGGTAATAAGTCAATTAATTATAAAAATAATTTATATTGTATAGTGATCATTCGCAAGCAGTTATGTAAAAACCACTTGTGGTTTATATTCAAGATAAATGCTTCACTAATCAACAATCGGACCAACACTTGATGACTAACAATCACTTTAAGTTGACTCTTTTCTATTCAGAACAAATAAACATTAAACATCCTTTATCATACAATGAGTTAGAAGACAATAGGTCATTCAACAGCAGACTCCCATTCCTCCTCTCACTCCTCACCCGTATTCTAAATACAAAAACAAACATCCATTGTTAACTCTAATTATATTGTTATAGATTATTAGTAGGGGGGAAAGTGGGAGGGATTGTGCTTCTCATTTTTTCTTCTTTATGGATGCTATCCAGTAAAAGTCCTATCAGGATTGTTTAGATAACTTCTAAGATATTTACATTATTTATATTACCTTGATATTTTTATTTCCTTCGAGAATGAGCAATCTCGTCGTTGCTTGCTAATAATAAAAGTCTCTTTATATATTAGCTCGACATCAAAAATCAGAAATATATGTTATTTAACGTATGTTTAATTATTTCGCATCGTTATTATAACAATAAAAACTATCGCAGGCACCATGTGTCCGATAACATATGATTATATTCACAATTTTAAGATTGTTCAGATTATTAGAAGAGAAGAATGCTACCGAAGCAGTCATTTATGGAGTGCGTGAAAAATGATACGGTAAATAAGCATGTCGCCATTAAGACAACATAATATAAAAGATCATGGAACACATTGACATAATATCGTGGCGTCTCTTGTAACAAAGGACATAGGTAAGTGAACGATGACAGGTCCGTCTACGCGGCCTCAACACCCATCTACGGTCTTGTGTTCTCATATTATTCGTTTTATTTAAGAAAATAAATATTCCCGCATCACTATTAATTTTTCTGTCGAGAAGGGTCTATGAACACATAAATAAGGTCCAAAAAAAGTCCAAAACTCAACAGCAATCAGATATTAATCAGAGGACATTTGTCCCCAAGTGGGAATCAAATTCTTTCACTTTTGTTTGCCTCAGATATCCTACAGAATTATACATATAATGTCTGTATTGGAACATGTCTGCAAGGTCCAGCACTTGTAAACTTGAGGTGCTAATAACACATAGAAGAAAATAAATAAAAGATACTTTCTAATATGGTGTTGAATACCGGAGTCCGTTAAAGTTTAAAAGTTATAAATTTTGTCATTGAAAGAAGTCTTGAGTGAGGTGAAATTTCATAATCCGAATTGAATAATTATCATTGAGTTAAATTAATATAATAAAGTCACTATGTATTTAAATGCTTTAATCCCTGTAACTGACAGTCATTTTTTGTTTTGCATTTAATAGCATCATCATCAGTGTCATAGTACTCCTTCACACCGACATAGAGTGTTAATACAGTTGTTTTAATATTATTCTACAGAGAGCTTAGCAAATGTAAGTCTTAAATAACAAAGAAAATGTTTTATGTAGTGAGTTTTATTATTATACTTATCTTTGATTCTTTCTTGTTGTTATGTTTTAATTAAAGTTTGTAGATTGTAAAATCAATTGTTTGTTGAATATCATAAAAAACACTTGTTTAAAAGAACAATGTGTTTCTATATTCGGAATACATGAACGCAGTAATCAAACAGTGGAATAAAAAACGTTATACATTCATCAATCCAACTCACAATACATGTGTTAATCATTCACTCATTGCTCGCGGCCATTTTGAATCATTCCCTCTGTCATCAGTATGATATTTTTCCTTTCAATTTCCAATATAGTTAATACTTTTGACCCTTGATATTGTGCTTTTTATATTCATATATATTTCTGTTTTGTGGGTTTTATGTATTAATTATTGTTTGTGTATATCATCTAATATAGAAATATTAAAGCCATATCTGTTTGTTTATCCATCTTTAACGTTGCATCGTGGCTACTTTATATTCTGGAAAATATTTTATTTAACATCACAAGCGCAACCGAGGATGGATGGAAGGGCTTGTATATTTACAGAAATGATTCAGTAATCCCTTCACGTAGTGCGCCTGAAACAATATTGAACGAAATTCATAATTACTTGAATTAATTTAAATTCTGCGAAGTGTTTTCACTTCTATGAATTTAAATGTATATTTGTTATAAATATAAATGTATTCATTTGTATTTTATTCCACTGTGACTTATTATTATAATAAGAATTTTTATTCGTCATATTATTTGTAGAACTCACAACAAACTAAGTTACTATGCAGGATCGTTACACCTCATCAGGTATGGACCTCATTAAATAAAATTTTATACATATTTATTAATATAAATAATACTTATTATATAATTAATAAAACATTAAAATTGTGGAAACATTTTTTTTATTCTGCCGTGATACTAAAATCCCTTAGTATCTGGACTCCCATCAGTGCATTGTATCTTTAGAGATCTTTGATTATGAAACTGCTGAACCGTATCTCATAAAAATTAATCATTAATATTATGTTACTATTTCCATAGAACAGAGTTATCTCAATATATATATATCATAGGGTGAACTGGTTTACGACGCATTTTAACATTATATTACGATAGATCGTATGAATCTTCACATTAAGAAAACACTTCAGTTATAAAAAGCACACCGATCCTTACTTGAAAATATTTTGAAGTTCCTATTTACTATTGTACTATAGCCAAAAGAATCATTTGAACTTTACTGGACTGCGAAAAGATATTAAAACCCAGTTAATCAGTATAAATACATTTATTTGCATTACATTACTATCATATATTTTGTAAGTATGTACACAACATTAAATATAATCATAGTAATGGTCACTTTACATGTCGTTCATCTCACCGGAGATTGGTACTATGTGCTCGCAGTGTGTGAGTCAGCTCCAGTGGTCGTAACGGAGACGTTTAATGTTTGTATGTTTATTCATTGTAATTTTCACAACAACAACAATTGTAACAAGAAATGTTAAGTATCATTATCATATCGGGTCCCAAATATTGATACCATTAATTAATTATCTTAGTAGCAATTTGTCCGCAATAATACAACTAGATCCAAAATAAATTTAAAACAATAAATAATACTAACAATAGAAGATTAAAATTTAAGAAAATTAATACTCCCATAGAAATGTTTTCCTACTGCAGATATGTATAATTTTTGTAGCGAATAAGTCTCAGATATTGTATTACATTTTTCTATTCACTACAAAAAGACAATGCAACATAATATTATTTTATTTAAAAATACTGTCTTCAGGATTCATCTAAAGACATTCTTAATCTGCTCTTCTTTTGAAATAAGAATTACTCTCTTCTTATTTTAATCACTCTGCTCTGAAGGATATTGTGATATATTTATATGTAACCAAACAAAACACAAATATTAGGTTTCTTTTAATTAATATATAATCTGATATCGAGAAGGAAATCATTAGAGAGGTAACAAGCTGAATTCAATAACTGTTCTGTTTTAAAATACAAAAAAATATTTTATAAAAAGTTTAGTTTATTGTCACCAAATTGAAGGCAGTACCAGTGTCAATGTAAGAATATTACAAGTAGTAGTCCAATCTATCAATTTTCTAACTACAAATAATCGCAAAAACAAGATCGTATTTGTGGCAAACTTTTATTACTTTTCTATTAGTCGATTAACCACAAATAATAATTCAACATAGGAAGTGTTGTTTGCTTCTCCATTCGCGGATACAATCTTTTACTAACACGTCGACCGTGTCAGTGAATGGGGTAGACCCAATCAGATTATAACATTTGATTAATTTAATAATTCAGCAATGTTATCGCTTTATAGCATTTAACCTATTTTCTCAACCGCTACTATACTTAATTACTTGTGATAACTACGAAAATAAGTAAATTTTAAATGAAAGAAAAATTGGATCGGTTTTTCTTAATTTTTTTATTTTATTTATAAACTCTTTTTTATAATAAATAATATTGAAAGTAAAATAACAATTGTACCGATCAAATTTTCACTTTAATTATTTTACACTTCGTTTTAAAAACACTAACCGTCGTCTTATGTCTTTTAGAAAGGATGAGGAAAAGAAAAACATATTTTTATCAATTTTTTTATTACGTAAGTTAATAATGTTAATAAACTGTTTTAGCACGTTAATAAAATACCTTAATAAATACGATACTATTCGTTTCAATTGTTCATTACGATAATGGCTTCTTCCGGGATTTAATTTTAAATTGATTTGCTTTCAAAACGTTTACTTCCTGATATTGATTTTAATATCAAAAGCTCACGTCCTAGTCGGGTTCGATAATTATTTCTAATGTTCCAAAGATGTAACGATCTTCTAAAATCGATGACAAAAGGTAATAAAAAATAAAGTGCACGTGAATAAGTAATTTCTCAAATACCGGGATAGTCACTTATCCTTCTTATATTTATTCCAATTTTTAATAATTATCTTTATCCTGGAGATAAAAAATATATGTTAGGCAAAAATTTATGTAAAGTATTAAATCTTCAGTATCTGCATATATCTTTTCCTGTTATAATAATAATCTATGATTCAAATTCAAACATTTTCATTTTGAATTAAGATATACAAACTCAAACATTTCCTTTTTGAATTAAGATATACGTACAGAACGTATACAAGGAACTAACAGGTCTTATGAATATTAATCGTATGAATGTCGGAGCTAAACCAGATTCGTATAACTGATATTGGACCAGAGAATAAAATACTTAAACAGTGATAATATAATTAATATATATTTAGAAATTAAGCAAGTGGAGTATTCGGTTAGGCATACAAAATTTTCTTGACATAAGTCCGTAATACTATTATTTATATATTGTAAATATTTTTTAAAATGTTTAGGAGACATTAAAAAAAACGTATTTTTTATTTACAATTCCCGAACGTTATTGTTTTGTCTGTGGCTTGAATAAGAGACGTCAAAACGTTTTCAAACTAGTACCGGTAGCGGAAAAGTTTTTCGTATTTGTTTGTCAGTCTGTTAAAGTCTGGCGAGTTTTAGAAGCGAAAAACGTAGACAACAAATAAAAAAAACTGTAATTTCAAATTACTTGAGTGTTATGTACAATTGTTACAAGTGAAGTAAAATAACGACAGGCAGCCATATTGTACGAGACTGAACACGTTAAAAGTCAAAAGAAAATGTATCAAAGCGGGCGTCAGCTAGCTCAGAGTGACGAAAGCACCCATAGTGCTGAAAGTCTAACTCTGTATATATACGCGCAATATCGATTTTTTTATACACGAGACCTTCTGGTATGAGTGTGGTATTTTTAGGAAGCCCTTGGCTCATAGACCCAGAAAATGCATTTACATTTAGCAATATACCTACCGCCTCACCTCTACGGCCGTTTGAAAAATGAGACTAAAATTTAGTTTTTGGCTCCGCACCAGTATAAAATCACTTATTTCCACCTTGAAAAAGATCTTCCTAAAGGTCCTCGTCGAGAACTTTTCAACAAGCCCAAAAACGCCAAAATGCGACCACCGGTTGATGAGATATGACATTTTGAAAATTTTGATTACTCCATCATACATCCATACATCCATACATACATCCATACCTCCATCGATGATTACTTTGTCTGTGTGTGGGTATATTCGTAGTTTCAACTGATTTTGTTCAAACTTTCAGGGATTGAAATATATCAAAAACTAAGACTTTTTTGTTCTACGACATTTCGATTTGGCCGCCATGTTGGCCGTGGCCAGCCCTCGAAAGGCCAAAAATGGCCATTTTTCGTACAGGGACTGTGGCCAAACCAGTTTACGTACATTGACAAATTGGGCATCATTGGAAAGGTCTCAAGCTTATCTTTTGAATAATATCCATTTTAATGGCAAAAACATTTGCTGGCGTGACATTTTTGGTCAAAAGGCAAAAAATGGCCAACTGGCCGGGGACAGATCGGCCATTTTCTCAAAAACGGCGCCAACGATTTTTTCGAAAATTTCCTCATTCGTAGCCCCAAATTAGAGCTAAAATTTGGTATATAGCATATATCTGGGAAAACTCGTTATTTCGAGATATGGCCGTGAGAAGTTCAAAAAATCATGAAAAATGACCAAAAATTGCCAAAAAATGACTTTTAAAGCCAAAATCGTACTCACAACACGGTTAAAATTCAATGCTAGTTGCACAGTGAATAAACTCACTAACGCATTGCCGTCTGTAACAATAAAACAAAATTTACAGAAAAAAATCCGAATCGAACTCGAGGTCTCGTCTTTGTCATTACAACGCTCATCCTCTGAGCCAAAACACTCTCATTTTGTCACAGGCAACTATTCCAAATAATAATAATAATTCAATTTATTTCAGATAATTCATCCATAAGTGTTAGTAACATTTTAACTTAAGTAACTAATGTTATAATAGTACTCGTAGTTAGTATTCAACATAACAATCTCAAATTATACAGAAAAATAAAATTAATAAAATGCACAAAATTCATAAAATTATTAAAATTAAATATAAATTCAATTTAAATAAATATAAATTAAATTCAAATCAAATATAATTAAAATCATAAAATACTATTAAAGAAATTAAATAAAATAAAATTCATGGAAATCATCGTTCTAATTATTATTATTTTTTTTAATTCTACAAATAACTCAACGCTATACTCCTACAGTCAGTATACGCTACACTTCGATGCTACGTGTATACTATCCCAGGACCTCCAGAGGGGAGCGTCTAGCTTTAACGCCAATATGCTGAGAAGACTGTTGGACCTGTTCAGTAATCTTGTCATTGCGGACGCGGTCCGCTTTCGTATTATCGCATAGAAGTCGTCTACACTGTACTGAACACGCAGTGCGCTATATGTCCGCCGCGTATAGTTTTCCCATAGGCTGCATGTGTAAAAGGACTGGCAATAGGCTTTAAATAATATTAATTTTACCTGTGTCGAACACCGTGCAAACCTACAGGCCAACATATTGCCTCTAATCGACAGAGCCCTGCGCTCCCGCTCGATATCACTATCATCACCCAGGCGTTCATTCACAATATGACCAAGGTATTTAAATTCAGATACTAGTTTCAGAGAAGTTCCACACAGATGTATTTTAGGAATGAAATTTAACTGTTTGTTTATTCCTCGAAAAATTAAAATTTCGCTCTTTTTAGCGTTATGCCTCAGTCCATTCTCCTTTGTATATTCCTCACAGATTTTTATCAGTCTTCGAAGACCACTGACCGACTGGCTCAACAGAACCATATCGTCTGCGCAACTAAAATTGTTCATCATTACGCCATCTATCGAACAACCGACGCCTGCCCCGCTAAGCCTCTCTATGAGCCCGTTTATGTAAAGATTAAACAATGTGGGTGACGTCAGGCCCCCCTGTCTTACTCCACACCCTAATTTATATGGTTCACTAAGTGTATCACCCCATCTTACCACATTACTTTGGGCACCATACCAGTACTTTAATAGTGATATCAACTCCGGTCTTAAACTGCTATCCTTTTCAAGCTTCTGCCATAAAATTTTATAGGATACGAGGTCAAATGCCTTCGACAGATCCAAAAAACACGCAAACACATGGGTCTTTCTATCCGTGTAGTACCTTACAGCTTGCTTGAGACACAATACTGCGCTCTCAGTTGACAGCTCTGATCTAAAACCGAACTGCGCATCGTGTATGTTAAATGTTCTGCTAAGTTGAGTATCAAGCAAGCCGTCAAGCACTTTGGCTATGATGGTAGCAAGAGATATCGGTCTGTAGTTGGTTCTGTCCGCCGCATCCCCCGCCCTATTCTTGATTATAGGCACGACTATTGTCCTTGTCATCGAGTCCGGCAGAAAGCCGTGGCTTATACAAATATTGTACAACAAAACTAGGACTCTAGGAAGGTGCACACCAGCGTGTCGCAGATGCTCAACACTCAGGCCATCATGTCCAGGCGACTTTCCACGCTTCATACTCATTATTGTATCTACTACTTCGCTAGACGTGAAACGTACAAAGCTTTCCCCATTATTTATAATATCCCCCCTGCCAGCCTCGGCGAAATTGAACTCACAGGGATCCACTGTAAATTGTGTTTTAAACATATTTGCTATGTTACGGCAACCGCTCACTCCCCCTACTTCAGCCGGAATATTCGATCTTGTATTCAGTTTGTCTGTTTGTTGCCAGAATTTTCCAAAATGTTTGTTTCTATATGACGTAGCCAGTATGTCCATTTTAATCTGTTCTGAATTGTCTTGGCACCATTTAAGTTTGTTTTTAAAGGCCCTACGAGAGTCCCTCATGTCATTATAGATAGTTCCATGTGTTGGTCAAATAAATGAGTATATATTTGCATGAAAAATAATCGCACAGCATTTTGTTTCCAATCCTTTTACAAAACTATTGATATCAAAACAAAAACTTCTCTACGAAGTAAATACCGAGTGACGAAAGCGAATCCACTGACAAAACTCCTGATATGAATTTTGCGACGAAAAAACCACGAACATTTTTATTCACAAACGTAAACAAACACAAAAAATGTGAATGTGTTCGGAACGTTTCCAAACAAACAAACAAACAAAAAAAAATACAAACAAAAAAAACGTTGTTGTTGTTGCTCGAAACGTTGCACAAATTGCATTTTTGATTTTATTTTATTAGATTGATCAAGGCAATTTGGTAACGTTCCGAACACATTCACATTTTTTGTGTTTGTTTACGTTTGTGAATAAAAATGTTCGTGGTTTTTTCGTCGCAAAATTCATATCAGGAGTTTTGTCAGTGGATTCGCTTTCGTCACTCGGTATTTACTTCGTAGAGAAGTTTTTGTTTTGATTAAATATACCTTTCACTGTTCTACACAATTTTGACTATTATTAGTGTTAATACAACTAGGTTTTACAATCAAACAGTTTTATTGTTCAGTGCCGATTTAACAATAAATATACCAAATTAAATAGTGATGATCTTTTCTAGAAGTAAAAAATATTCGATATCTGTTATATTCCAGAGCGATGTATCTGAAAATTTTATATTTAATATTATCTCAATATTTGATGTAATTTTTAATAAAGTCATGGATTTAAGTATTAAAGTATTATCGATTTACTACTGAAAAGTTTAAAATTGGTTAGAAATAACAGAAAGAAAATGACCTATTTTTTAATTAGAAGCTCTTTAAAATAGAGTAATATTAGTAAGCCTTACTATATATATATATATATATATATATATATATATATATATATATATATATATATATATATATATATATATATATATATAATATTAAATTTGCTATAACTATAAAGAGATTAGAAAGACATCCAATATAATCACAAATAACACATTAATTCTCATATTATTGAACATGTAGACTAAATGCCACTCGTCTAAGCTCTCTGAGCTTATAACTATATATTACGAACATGAATTGTCGATTCTATTTGAAGTAAAGACTACAGAGAATGTATTGTTATCTTATGTCAAACACATTTATCATTATATTTGAGTAGCGTCAATGACACTTGTATAAGCCCTCAAGTGAGTTGAGTATTATATTAAGTAGATACGTACTAATTGATTCAAATACGAGCCCTTTTAGCTATTACTAATCTATAATTAATATGAATTCAATATTTAGTTGTCGTGTTTAAACTAAAACTGTTAATAGTTACGTAATTTTGTTCAACATATTTTATATACAATAGCACAAAATCCTCTTAAAATAATGCTCTGAAAAACCAAATATTACCACAAAAGTGAAAGTTATGTAATATCTTAAGTGACTTGTTATTTCATCCCTTCAGTGTTGATTTATATTTTTTGTAGTATCGATAATAATATCATATAACAACTTGGTAAATATCAATGTGTTAGGAACTCGTCAAGCTTTGTACAAAAGGAATAGCGTTTTTTTTTAAATTGTCAAACGTAATTGATGTTTAATTAACAAGCAATCACGTAGGCTACCTTAAACAGACTTCATATTAATACAATACTCTTAACCGACGTAACTAAGGACGACTTCTTGTTTATTTTTGGGTAGACCTCGAAGAATTCGGTCTGCCCATTCATTTGTACCCGACTTTCGAATTTTGGAAAAAAATCTCCACAGGAGGTCTTCTTATGACCCCCTGACTCCGAAATGACCATTGGTCAAAAAGTTTATATATATATGCGTGCGTGCGTCCAGATTCGACTTTTGTCAGCACGATAGCGGCCGCAGTTTCACTCGGATCGCTTTCAAACTTTGCACAAAAATCAACCATCCAAAAATGAAGGTCAAGTTCGTTTTTCGACCATAACTTTTTCCCTATACAAAAAAGATCAATCGCGTTCATATTATATGATGTCTTTGATGAATACCTATAACTAATGTAGATAAACCGAAAACCTAACTTCAATAATGTAGGGGTGGGGGTAAAAAAACACACACGAGGAGGAAGTTACACACGAGGTCTACCCACGCGTGTCCCCCTGCGGACACGGTTTTTTTTTGTTTCTTTTGATAACATTCGATTTGTAGTGTATAAAGTAACTCGTGTTTAAGCGAATTAATAATTGATTATATATGTAGGTGGCGACTGGAGATCCGTCTGGAAATTCGCGGCCACTACAAATTACTTGTACAGTCTCAGGTGTACGTATTCTAATAAAAATCTGTGACTACGCATGTACACTCCAGATTACTTAATATTCATTCATGCAAAAGAATTAAATTTAAAATATTACGAACTTCTTAAAAGCTCTTATATTAAATATATATATATATATTTATATATATATATATATATATATATATATATATATATATATAACTTATGCAACAACGTTAAAAGTGGAAATTCGTTATTGTTGCTGTAAAGATACTATATTTTCAGTAATTGATTTATTAACAAAAACTTTTTATGATAAGAATATTAAAATACATATTTTTGTACAATAGCAGTACTAAAAACTGAAGAAAAAACAGTAACAACTTTCATTTCAAACAACGACAGGGTACAACCAAAATATATTTTCAATAATATTGTCCATAGAGATGCGTTATGAAACACTAAACTTAATGATAATCTAAAAGCACAATCTTTATAACAATACCACGATATCAATAAACATAAAGTTTCATAATTTATAACTTGTTTTGATAATATTTTAAATCATTTATAGACATGTTAAACCACGTCACACTTTATTGCATTTTAAATATAATGGACAGTCCTTGGACTTGCGATCTCTGGAAGTTCGTCCTCGCGAGACGTGATTATATTAATACTAGCGTTTGCCTCTGTCGTTCTCCGTCCGCGAACACTACAGAAGCTATAGTTCGTAAAAAAGACACATAATCTCCACCTTTTTAAAACAATTCAAATCGGGAAAGTTAAGATTTTGTTAGGTTACCGTTAGTGACCTAATTTATACAAAGATAATGAAGAATATATAAAATAAACAAATAGATTAAATAAAGTTAAACTATTTAACGAAATTAATTATTGATTATATTTTTATATTAAATCAAAGTTATAAATGTTTCCAATAATAGTGTTCACTGAAATACCAAATGAATTTCTGTATAAGTACGAAATCATAAATAAGTGTATATTCCTGTTTGATAAATTTCAAAGTGGAAATAATATAATTATAATACGGATGAATGTACTAATTTAATTCATATTCACCTTTGAAAACCTCTTCATATCTTTTGCGCAATCCTTCCACGCTAAAAAGTTTTAAAGTTTACACATAAGTTATCCCTCGGATAAATCATAATTATTTATCAAATCAACAACAAAACAGCTTTAACAACAAAAAAAATTTCAATTAATTATTGTGTCAACATGTTTAAGTCTTCTTGGTCTACAAAAATATAAAATAAAAAGCTATTTTCTTGGGTTTGTTAATGTATCTGACTTTATTGATTATATTTACACTTCATTATTTAGTATTCAACTGTACCCAACTTGATCACAACATGTCTATTATTGGGTTCCACGGGGTGTGTTAGGCTCAAAAGTATCACCTATATAAAATAGGTATTACTTTATAACGTATGTTATTCACTTTTACTTACATACTTTTTTCTTAAATAATACGAAAATTACTTGTAATTAATATGTTTTAAAGTGTAACCAAATGGTAATAATTAAATTAAGGTCCTCCATGTGTTTTCTTTGTAAAGCTAGTTCAATAAAAAATGTATTTTGCCGAAACCCGGGATTGAACCGGGGACCTTTAGATCTTCAGTCTAACGCTCTCCCAACTGAGCTATTTCGGCGATACTATCTAAATACAAATTATTACGAGGTTGATAAAATTTGTCATTGTAAATTAATATTATAATATAAATAAAAACAACATAAAGACACTCACTATTCATAATTTAAATAAGCAATATATTGCAGATAATTAAGTGTAACTCATAAAGAAATATATAAAAAATATTAAAGCTCTGTAAGTATATTACTATAAGGATACATTGTATGGTTATTAATAAAATAACATGATTGTCTGACATAACTGTGATGATAACTGGACAAACAGCTAATATTCACCTCACATATCGAGGACGTTCGCAACAGAGCGGCCTTTATCCTAGGGCGACTTTATCCCCTGTTAGGCAAGCGGAGTAAAATGTCCCTTAGAAATAAGGTCACACTTTACAAAGCCTGCATACGCTCCGTCATGTCCTATGTAAGCGTTGCCTTCGCTCACGCGAATCTGAAGCCCCTTCAGGTGCTTCAGAACAGATTCATGCGGCTCGCCACTGGGGCACCGTGGTTTATGCGTAATATCGACTTGCACAGAGACTTAGACCTACCGACGATCGCACAGTATTTCAAGGGGCTCTCCAAAAGCTACTTTGACAATTCTGTGGGACACCCAAACCCGCTGGTGGTTAAGGCCACAGGATACACGGCCTGTAAGACTCCTAAAGTCAGAAAGAGAAGACCCAAGTCGGTACTTTTCGACCCGGACGACGCGATTACGTTAGGGAACGCTACGTAAAAGCGGCAAAGCGTACATAAATACTACACATACACACACACATACACAGCGTCTTCGCCGGCGAAGACGAGGCCCCCATCCAAGCACGTTGCTCCGGCGTTCTGCCGTCGGAGGACGTTAGTGTCAAATCTTAACCCAACCAACCTCCAACCCTCGCTTCCCACCTAACGGCGTCCTGAGCCGTGGTCCGAGCCTCACAGGAGGCGCCCTCAGGACGCGTGTTCCCCTGAGGCCCTTCAGGCCCCCCTTTTTCAAGGGCGGGTCTCTGCACCCGTCCATTCCATCGGTGACGCTGTCATGGCCAGTAGGGCCTAACAGCAGGCCTAAAAAAAAAAAAAACATGATTGTCACTTTTTAATAGTGATGTAACGACTCCTTTAACGAATAAGAACACTGGTAAGATAACGCGCGCGCGTGTGTGTGTGTGTGTGTGTGTCAAGTCAATTAACAGTTTTAAATATCTCTAATATACATGTGATAACATAATATTAAATATTACTTTTGTTATAAACTGTAACATAAAGAAATATTGACAATTAACAAAATTACAAAATAAAGATGTTTTCTTAAGATAACCAACTGGTTCCAATAACAACCATATTTTAAAGTTCTAGTTTTAACTTTAAGTAGCAAGAAATGGGATAATGTTTTATGATCTAAAGTAGGTACTCCGATTCATAAAAGGATAAAAGGTATCATAATAATAGTGTTATATCGACAATGTACATACAAAATAACGGCTATCGAATAGAATAATCATGTTGAAATAAATATTGCAGTGCTGAAATCTATTCTAACCATTAGTCTACCTACATATGAACTGCTTGACTCCTACGCAGCGCAAAGCTGCGTTTATTGACTCAAACATTGCGGCGAAGCGCTTTTGCGCTGCGAATTTCAGTATCTCTTTGTTGCTCTATATTGTTATAATTCATCGACGAAAAAGACTGAGTATTGAAAGTGATATTTTTTTCTTGTTTACATTCACAAATAATATTGTTTCTTTATAATACGAAAATAATTAAAACTGATTAATAATTGTATAAATGAAAGTGTTTTTTACTTAACAGCATTGTATTATTTACTAAATATAATTAAATACTTCCCATATTTAATATATAGTTGAAACAAAGCCGATATTAAAATAATTACAAGATTTAAATATTAAGAAGTCAACGTTCATCAATATTATATAATATTAATATTATATAATATTGATGAACGTTAGAAACATAACAGTGAATTAAATAAACAAGTAATTTGTTCCAGTACACGTAGTTTGTTAAACATTTTCATTTAATAACGTTTGAGTGGGTTTTTAAAATTAATATTACCATTGCTCTATTTATTCAGTACATTTTCTATTTGAACATTAAATATTGAGTTCGTGTAACATATAATATTGAACGTATCGGTTTTAAAAACTGACCTAGTTAATAATATTCACAGCTACTCGTCTGTACACAATGTGTTGGAGAATTGAAGCTCTTTGTATTATTACACATTCATTAATACACAGACACGTTATATTGTAACATATTAAGAAAGGAATTTATTTCGTCTCGTTTATTTGAAGTCAAAAGTTATGTATCTATACAATTTTGTAAACAAGAACACATGAATTATAAAAAAAAAAATAAACTAATATTCATTTTAAGTCGTTGTTATAACGTTTCATAGAGTAAATCTCTTATCTTAAATAAGTATTGTTTGTATTTTTAACGGTTAGATTATCACTAAAATGTTTTGATGTATGAGAATTGATAAGGCTTATATTTTTTTTGGGAAAGTTTATTTATACTATATTATTTCTACTTACACAATATAATAACAATATTAAAAATATTGGTATTATGTTTAGCGAGGGCTGGTATAAACAATATTACTATAATATTTAATATGTCCTCCATTAAACTAATACGAAATACAATAGCGTGGTGGGTAAAGCTCTAATTAAAGGACTATTCCTTGTGTTAGCTCTGAGTTTGAAGTAAAATTTAATACAAAGTTATCAACTGAATAATTTTAATTTCTGTTACTATGTAAATGTTTGTTATTAATCAACGCATTAATGTGTCTACCAAATTTTCTGTATATTCCGTATGCGTGTTTTTGTGAGATACCGTTTATGTGACAGACAGACTCACTAATGTGTGTTGTTGTGTTTACTTGGAATATATTACACTTGTTGAATATTAAATATTAAATGATATGAAATTTATGTTATATATGTTATATTTTAAATTTTAATCTGAAATAAATCCTATCGTAGGACCTAAGTGATTTTGGTTTATTATTAAATAATTTTTTTATATTACCTCATTTTAAATATTAAAACAAAGAAACCAACGTATTTTTTTTAATTAGATATCTAATATAATCTATGAACCGAAACAGATGGTTTCTAAAACTAAGAACAGATGATAAATGATAAACAGAAATGATAAATGACTTTGGTACAATCCATGTAACGACCGGGTAGTGAAGTCAGGAGTCTTGTTCATTGTATATATAATACAATATACTTAAGTACGTGATTCCTTCACACTATCAATATTATATCATACAAGTGATACAGATGTTTAATCATATATGACCTATGTTTGAATAAAATAAATGAAACAATTCATGTCCTTAGTGTATTTTATGATATCCAAAACATTAATTAAGGTTTTATTTACTTATATACTTTATCTAGTTTTATAAAGTAAAACCAATTCATATAAAGCATTTTTGAAAAACTGTTTGTTACATATTACATAATAACATATTACAGTGACATGTATGGTATATAAACATTATAATCGAATTAGACGAACGCGTTAATAAAGACGTTATTCATAAATCACATTTACAGTATATAAGAGTATATATATGTGTGTGTAATCATTCATTTACTGCCAGCGGCCATGCAGTTTTTTAATTCATTCACTCTACCATTAGTACATTTTTTTCCACCGAATTTCCAATTATATATATATGAAATTTCTGTTCTGTGGGTTTTATGTTTTTGTCGTTATTATTGTTATCTCTATCTATCTATATATATATACATATAAATTTCCATAAAGTGAAAATCTGATAATCAAATGAATTATACCTTTAGTATTTGGTATATACTTTACTAAATTTATGAAATTATTATTTACCGCATTTTTTAGGTGTGACAAACATATCAGTCTTCAAAAAATTTGCAAAGACTTTTAGTTGATCCTACTGTTATTTACAAAAAGTGATTTTGAGGACTTAAAATATATCGTTTATATATAATATATATTAATATATAATCAGTTCTGAAATCAGTTTTTATATCAGAATTTTATAAGTATAGAAATAAATAAAAATAAAAACTCACTTAACACGTCCTGAACATAACTACGAAGTTATTAAAAGTTTAGAATTAAAATCCGTACCTAAACGAGTACATTAAATATATATTAAATATCTAAATGTAGTTTAAGTTTATTTATTTATTTATTTATTTATATTTATTTATTTAGCTTCACGCCATATCCCTTACGTGGTAGCCAGAGACGACGGAGCGCCAGACGCTACGGTCCCTGCATACCTCTTTCGCCTCGGCCACAGACCTCCGGGCCTCAGACCCTCCGGGGGGTCCTCATGCTTTTTACGTGACCTTCCTCCAGTATCATAGATACAGTGTTTTCGAAGGTCACTCGAGGCCTCCCCCTTTCTCTCTTTCCACTCACTTTTCCTGTATATTTTTTTTTTACCTTACTTTCATCACTTATTCGTTCGACGTGCCCAAACCACCTGAGCACGTTCTTCTTCATTCTCACTGTAACATTTTCACTAGTACATGCCATTCTGTGGATCTCTTCATTGCGGATTAGGTCAGCTAGGCTGACTCCGCATATTCTGCAAAGAGATCGCATCTCCACAGCATTCATCTTTCTTACATTCTTCTTCTGTGTTACCCACGTTTGGCTGCCGTATAATAGCATCGGTAGCAAAACCGCATTGTGTACAACCAAACGTGCAGCTATGCTGACGTTTCGCCGTCGCAACAATGCAGCCAGGGCACCGTTGACTCTGTTACCGGCAGCAATACGCCTTTCCACATCCATTTCGTATCTTCCGTCTCTGCTAAACATACTTCCCAAATATACCACTTCATTCACTTGTTGTATTATCTTACCATTCACGTTGATCTTACATTCTGTCCTTTCTTCATTTCTTTCAAATATCAGAACCTTCGTCTTATCTGCATTCAGGTTTAAACCATTATTTTCACACCCATCTTTCAGAGTGGTGACCAATGCCTGCAGATCGCATTCTGATGATGCAATGAGCACTGCATCATCTGCGTATAGCAAGCAATTGACTTTAAGGTCACCTACTTTCACTCCCATGTCACTGTCTTTCACGCCTTGGAGACAACTATTCAAATACAAATTGAACAACCAAGCTGACATAGCGCAACCTTGCTCAACACCCGATTGGATGTCAAACCAGGGCGACATGTCAGCATCTATTCGCACACAGGCTGAGTGATCTCTGTAAAGAGATTTTACAGCCTGTAGCAAGGGTCCGTTCACGTTGCATCGGGGCAGTAACGCCTTTTCCAAATCCACAAAAGCACAGAAAACCTTTTGGTTTAGGGCCAAAAACTTTTCCGTGATCATGCGGAGAGAAAAGATCTGATCTATACACCCTCTTCCAGGTCTAAAACCTCCTTGGGCCTCCCACAACAGCCTTTCAGATCGCTTTTGCATTCTTCTCGCTAATATTTTAGCATAAACTTTACCGCCCGAGCTAATCAAACTGATAGCTTATAGCTTGCACAGTCTATCTGTGAACCTTTGCTTTTATACAAAGGTACGATGACTGCACCTCTCCAATCGTCTGGGACCTCAAAAGGCCGGCAACACTCTTGTAAATCCTCGGATGTTGCAAGAGTTCATGGGCGGCGGTGATCACAAGCCATCTGTGACCCGTCAGCTCGTTTGCCCTCCTCTTCCATAAAAAAAAGAAAAAACCTCTCCTGATTTCCAGCATAAATTGCACAAAAGCCAGAACAAGTCCAAGACGCGTGGCCCACCATATTTGATCATCTCGGCAGTAACTTCATCTGCTCCCGCAGCCTTACCATATTTCAGACTTCGAATCGCACTCTCCACTTCTTCCAAACTGATTTCACCATCGGCTACATCGGGACTCAGCATTTCGCTGATACTCGAGGCCGAGGCGTCCTCACATTCCTACGTCTCCTGGTAGAATTCCGCCCACCGCTGCAAAACGTGTTCTTGCTCTGTTAAGATTTCACCATTCTTTGAAAGCACCCCTTTCATTCTACAGGTTACCGAACAACCCCGGGAATCACTAACTTCTCCCCAGAAAAGCTTTGTGTTTTCCCGGAAGTTGTATGTCAAACTTACATCCCTTTCTTTCTCAGAATTTTCACGCTTCATCCTTATAAGTGCTTTCGTTTTGTGCTTTTGCAGCTTGTACATTCTTTTTCTTATCTTTCTCATACTTTTATCCTTACCCGAGGCTTTACAATCCAGCCATGCTTTCTACTATAACTCCACAGCGTCTTTCACTTCATCATCGAACCATTCATCTCGCTTTTTACTAAACCCTCTTTTCCTTTTACCACATACCTCTGTCGCTACTTTCACCATACCATTCCTAAGATTCTGCCAGCATACTTCAGCACTTTCATTTCCAAAGTCACAGCTTTCAAGCTTCTTGGAAACCCTTTCTTGATATTCCTCTCTGATCGGTGGATCTTGAAGCTTCCAGCTTCTTATGCGATAATTCGACTTCAAGCTAGGGCACGTCGTGCGGATGCGCCAACTTGCAAACAGACCTCTTATTCTAGCAACGACTAGATAATGGTCCGTTCCCAGATCAGCACCCCTAAACACTCTCGTGTCCATAATTTGGCTTCGAATACGCTGATCCACTAGGAATAAATCTATTTACCTTCACGCCATATCCCTTGCGGGGTAGGAATAAATCAATCATACTTCTTTTTTCCGCTCGCTCCCATATGTACATGTGAATTCGTTTGTGACCAAACATCGTGTTTGACACAAACACATTTCTCTCCTTACAAAATTCTAAAATAAGCTTCCCAGCCTCATTTACTCTCTTATCACCGTACTTGCCTAGCACGCTTTCGTAACCACATCGTGCGGTTCCAACCCGTCCATTAATATCCCCACATTCTATTCACTATACACTATACATATAACTTTTCATTATCTCTGACACTACTTAGAACATCCCTGATACTCTCCCAAAACTCTTCGAGCTCGCTCACTGGAGCTGAGGATACTGGCGTATAAATGGCCAACAAGAATACTCTTGTTATCCCCAGCTGAAAGCGAACCCAAAGAAGCCTCGGGTTGATAACCTAGTATTCTACCATTGCATTAACCATTCGAGAGGACAACAACACGCCTACACCTTAGCAACCTAGCTCACCCTTTGGAACCCCAGCCCAGAAAGCGACCCGGTTGCCAGGCAAATCGGTCGCATCATTGCTTTTTCGTTTGGTCTCAGACACACAAATAACATCCAGATCTTTGTCATCCATCACATCTAATAATTCATTCATCTTCTGTTCCATTCCTCCTCTAACACGTTTCACGTAGCTATTTGTAGCTCCGTCCTTAACCTCCCGCCGTTCGGAACATGGCGTATTGGTTGGCGGTCCCCAACGCCGCAATCGTTCATTCGTAGTTGAAGTTTATATATATATATATATATACTAGCAGACCCGGTCACGCGTTGCTGTGACTATTATTTTTGATATATTACATTGTACTAAACTATTTAAGGGGTAACGTTCAGAGTACATCTGTCATGAAAACCATAATGTTTTCTTATAGTCGATATTAAGCAAAAATCAAAACAAAATAATTATAATTATTTTTTTAATTTTATCCAAGTTTATAACACTATTTGTATATTACAAAGTTTTTAGTAAATAACTTGGAACACTAAACTTACGAATGAGGTAGGTAGGGTAGATATCTCATTCGTAATTACTCAATCCAGTCAATAGATACCGCCATCTTTTAGAATTGTTAAGAGCTAACTGCAAAATGATAAACTAATAATCTATTATATAAAAATGAATCGCAAAATGTGTTGGTAAGCGCATAACTCAACAACGCATGGACCAATCTTAACAATTCTTTTTTTTAAATGTTCCTTGAAGTCCAAGGATGGCTCTAACGGCGAGAAAAATTTGAATAATTTCCAGGGAAACCCTAAAAAAGCCCTTTTCTTTTTCCTATACAAATATTTTAAATGTAGAATAAATAACTAAATGTAGAGTCAATTTGAACTGTATTGCTATTCAATAAAGTTGATATTAAATTACAAGCACTCATTGTTGTCTAAACAATGTAGGTGTCTTGCTAACGTCAAAGAGTCAATTCGCGCTTTATTGTCGCTGCACAACGTTCAAATTTAATCAAATGAATGTGTACACCCGACCAAATTGAAAAGTCAAAAAAAGTAAATGTAAGATTTGATTGGCCTTGGAATATTCTTTCTTTTGTTTTAGTTTCGGAATGCGACATAAATTGTCATCAGTTTTCACGTCATTGCATCTGTCAAACAAATCGCGTTAAAAAGCCTATATAATATTTAATAATTAATTTTAATTGTTTTATATCGTGTTTTGTGCAAAGTGTTTTAATACCTGTGATTAATAATTATTGCATGTGACATTATTTAGGTAAGTATATTCGGTATGCCTTCTATAAGACGAAGTAATTTAGGTAGAAGAACCCGAAATGCTACAAACCAAACTAATTACCGATCTTATCATACTGCACAAGAATGTGACGGCGGAAATAAATGTGAAAGAATTTGTATATCGAGAATGCGGGCAGCGAGGGCGAGAGATTCAACTAATAATCGCGAAAGTTTGAATCGAGCTGCTTTCAATTACGATTTGTCAATTGACTACAGTAACCACCAATGTGTTGCTATTGGATCTATGAACTTGGTTTGCTCTTATTGTAAGGCATTGAAATACAAAAATGAAGCAAATGGATTGTGTTGCGCAAATGGGAAAGTGAAATTGATACCATTGGATCCACCACCAGAGCCATTGTACTCATTGGTTTCAGGAATAGAACCAGATTCCATACACTTTTTGTCAAATATTCAACAATATAACAATTGCTTTCAAATGACATCATTTGGGGCAACAAACGTAGTTCGGGAAAATTTCATGCCAACTTTTAAGGTATGTATTATAGCAGTTAATCATTATTATTTTAATGAACAAAATTTCCTGTTAACTAAGTAAATATGTGTCATTAACCTTCAGTTTCCTAAACCCCAAAACATATATTACTTAGTCATTATATTATTTGGTGATTCAGTATTAGCAACACTTTTATTATTTTGAAACACAATATAATTATTTGACGATGGATATTAGTTACAACTAATTATTACATATTGACCGACCTAAGCATATCAATTATTATTTGGTGATTCAAATTAAGAGACAGATATACTTTTTAGGAACAAATATTATTTCTATTTGGCAAAAATCATTTTTTTTAATTTACAGATACAAGGCCAAATATATCATAGAGCAGGTTCACTGTTACCAGTGTCAGATAGCAATTACAAATTTCTGCAAATTTATTTCATGGGCAATTCACCACGAGAAATTGATATGCGTTGTTCACATAACAATTCACTAAAGAGGTCTATTGTAGAACAATTACAAACTTTATTTCATGAGTACAATCAATTGGTTATGTTGTTTAAAACTGCACTGGATCGGATGCCATCTGATAATCACAAAATTGTAATCAGAGCTGATAAAACACCTGTTGGCCAACATGCAAGACGTTTTAATGCACCAACTATTGATGAAGTTGCCATCGTTGTAGTTGGAGAAAACTTGGAATCCCGTGATATTGTTTTACATCGTCGGAATGATCAATTACAACGTATAAAGGAAACACACCGCTCATATGACGCACTGCAATATCCCATTATATTTTGGCAAGGTGAAGATGGCTATGATTTTTCAAACAAGATGATAAATCCCATTACAGGTAATAAAAAATATTAGTTTAGCTATGGAGCTATATTATCAGTCACTATATTATTATTTTTTTAATTTTCAATATTATGAAAACAAAAATCTATTTTCAGGTTCCGAAACCAACAAAAAAGTCAGTTCAATGAACTATTATTCCTACCGCCTAATGATTCGTGAAAATGAAGACAATCACATACTCAAATGTCGGCGATTATATCACAAGTATGTTGTAGACATGTATGTTAAAATTGAAACGGAGAGATTAACATTCATCAGGTTGAATCAGACCAAACTCAGATCTGAAGAGTATATTCACCTTCGAGATGCGATTAATACTGATGGAAATGCACAGAATGTTGGTCGGATGACTATTCTTCCAGCAACATACATCGGAAGCCCTCGACATATGCATGAATATGCTCAAGATGCCATGTCATATGTTCGTCATTATGGTACAGCAGATTTGTTCATCACATTTACATGCAATCCACACTGGATAGAAATCAAGCAGGAGTTATTCCCTGGGCAATCACCTATTGATCGTCATGATATTACAGCCAGAGTCTTTAGACAAAAGTTGAAATCTTTGATGGATTTCATTGTGAAACATTATGTGTTTGGAGAGACACGCTGCTGGATGTATTCTGTGGAGTGGCAGAAACGGGGATTGCCACATGCACACATTTTGATTTGGTTAGTTGAAAAGATAAGGCCAAATGAAGTTGATGCAGTAATATCAGCTGAAATTCCTAATGTAGAAGTAGATCCTGGATTGCATGAGGTAGTTATTAAAAACATGATACATGGTCCCTGTGGAACTCTTAATCAAAATTCACCGTGTATGGTGGATGGTAAATGTTCAAAGCGATATCCACAGACATTAATATCTGAAACAATCACTGGTAATGACGGTTATCCTTTGTATCGTCGCCGATCGACAGCAGACAATGGAAGATCAACAATTGTCAAATTAAATCAACAAGATATTGAAATAGATAATCGCCGGATTGTTCCATATTCACCCATTTTATCAAAGACCTTCAAAGCGCACATCAACGTTGAATCTTGCCATTCAGTAAAATCTATTAAATACATTTGCAAATATGTAACCAAAGGGAGTGATATGGCTGTGATTGGTATTAATGCAGAGAATTCCAATGATGAAGTTACCCAATACCAAATGGGTCGCTATGTTAGTAGTAATGAAACAGTTTGGCGAATATTTTCTTTTCCTATTCATGAAAGACACCCTACTGTTGTTCATTTAGCTGTGCATTTAGAAAATGGACAAAGAGTATATTTTACAGCACAGAACGCAGTAGAAAGAGCTTTACAGCCACCATCTACTACATTAACCAGATTTTTTGAGATATGTCAAAACGATGATTTTGCTCAAACATTGTTATATTCTGAAATGCCAAAATATTATACTTGGAATCAATCCTCAAGAAGATTTATACGACGGAAACAAGGAAAACCAGTTACAGGATACCCAGATATATTTTCTACCGATGCGATTGGTCGAATTTATTCAGTACATCCAAGCAATGATGAATGTTTTTATTTACGACTGCTATTAGTCAATGTACGTGGCCCAACATCGTTCCAACATGTACGAACTGTTAATGGTGATTTGTGTGGATCATATAGAGAAGCTTGCCAACGTTTGCGATTGCTAGACAATGATGCTCATTGGGATCAAACTCTCAATGATGCTGTAATATCATCACAAGCTCATCAAATACGAACATTGTTTTCTATAATCATATCTACCTGCTTCCCATCAAACCCAAAGGATTTGTGGATCAAGTACAATGATAATATGTGTGATGATATTTTGTATCAAATACGGATTAGAAGGGGAAATCCAAATATACAAATAAGCGAAGAAATTTACAATGAAGTATTGATTTCAATTGAGGACATGTGCTTGATGATGTCAAACAAACTATTATTTCAATTAGGCCTGGCCGCACCCAATCGTCCAATGCATGATGCTTTTAACCAAGAGTTGCACCGAGAAAAACTATATGATCTCAACACTTTGAAAGAATTAATTCAAACGAATCTTCCACTATTGAATGAACAACAGAAGTATGTATTTGATACACTTTTGAAAGTAATAAATGATAAAAGAGGAGGGATTTACTTCTTAGATGCACCTGGTGGTACAGGAAAAACTTTTTTGATTTCATTGATATTAGCAACAATTCGCTCACAAAATAAAATTGCACTTGCACTCGCTTCGTCGGGAATCGCAGCAACTTTGCTTGAAGGTGGTAGAACAGCTCATTCAGCACTAAAATTACCATTAAACATGCAAAGCAACGAAACTCCAACCTGCAACATTTCGAAGAACTCTGCAATGGCAAAGGTTTTGCAGCAATGTGGATTGATTGTTTGGGATGAATGCACGATGGCACATAAAAAATCTTTGGAGGCTTTAGATAGAACCTTACAAGATCTCCGGAGCAATAATAACCCATTTGGTGGTGCAATGATTTTATTAGCAGGAGATTTTCGTCAAACATTGCCAGTGATTCCACGATCAACGCCAGCTGATGAACTTAATGCCTGTTTAAAGTCCTCCGATTTGTGGAAACATGTGAAGGTATTAATTACACTTAAGCAAGAATATGCGTATCAAGTTGCAAAATGACAAATCTGGAGACATATTCTCTAAACAACTCATTGACATTGGTAATGGCAAATTTCCTATAGACACCTTGACTGGTTGCATTAACTTTCCTCAAGGTTTTTGTCAGTTAACTACTACATCAAGATCATCAACATCAAGATCAAAAGATGAACTTATTCAAAAGGTGTTTCCAGATGTTGCTCAAAATTATAGAAACCATGATTGGTTGAGCGAACGGGCTATATTGGCTGCAAAAAACATAGATGTAAGTGAATTAAATTTCAAAATTCAAGAACAAATTACAGGCGAATTGAGGATATATAAATCAGTTGATTCGGCTACTAACCAAGATGATGTCGTTAACTATCCGCCTGAATTTTTAAACTCGCTGGATTTACCAGGATTGCCACCTCACAATCTTCAATTAAAGGTTGTTTCGGTAGTAATAATGCTGAGAAATATCAACCAACCGCGTCTTTGCAACGGCACACAGTTAGCGATAAAAAAATTATTGAACAACGTGATAGAAGCAACTATACTGAAAGGAAAGTATAAAGGAGAAGACGTTTTGATACCACGCATCCCAATGATTCCGACTGATGTACCATTTGAATTTAAACGACTACAATTTCCAGTGCGGCTTGCTTTTGCTATGATCATAAATAAGTCCCAGGGGCAATCATTAGGTGTTTGTGGTATTAATCTAGAAAACCCATGTTTCTCACATGGTCAATTGTATGTTGCCTGTTCCCGTGTTGGAAAACCATCAGATTTATTTATATATTCACCAGGTAATCAAACAAAAAACATTGTGTATCATAAAGCACTAAAATAAAAATAAAACAGATTTTTGTTAATAATTATGATTCACTGGATTTACAATAACGCGATTACTGAAAATACTTATGTACGTTTTATTTCATTATTTTTTATTTCATCGGTTATGAACCCTATGTTAATAATAATAGTAATAAATAATTAATTATCTCTATACTTTGTAATTGAAGCACCCACTTTATAAATATTTGTCACCTTTAGGTTCCCACTATCCCTTTAGATTATTTTTCAATCAGGTTTGAACCTTAAGTTCCCCTCTTGGTTTGAAGCCCTCTGGCAGACATCCCAATCGGGGTTTTTAGTGGGTCTCAAAAGGGTGACCAAAGTTCGTGGAAGCTAAGATACTTAAGTCACCCGAGCTGACCTTTTTCTTTAATTCTCCTGAACAGAACCGTCACCATGATGCTAGGGCGATGTGTGAGGATCAGCAGAGTAAAAACGTCTAAAGGTCGAAATATAAACTGCCACATTCCAAATCTATTTGACAGAACGAATTCTGCCGAGTTGTATAAAAATTGTATTTATTAAAAAAAAAAAATCTTTTAAAATTTAAATGTTTTGAGTTTAACTTTCATTGTATGTATTAGTAAAAACCACCAAATACTTTTAATTATGAACGTCTTAATAAAATGATGAAGTAACATATTAAAAAAAAGGAAAATTTTACGATTTATTTATTACTAGCTTTTGCCCGCGACTTCGTCCGCGTTTCCGTCGTTTTTCGAAAAAAAATTAGCAGATGTCCTCCCTCATAGTTTTGACGTAACAGGCAGATTCACTTTCGTATTTTAGAATATACGCAATAGTATAGGCAATAGTAATATAATATGCCAATCCACAAAACTGTTGAAAAATATAAGTAACCGCAGAATATTATAATATACCCACGCTATACCCACGACTCGGTCAGCGTGTAACTCCTTGTTTGCAATAAAATAATACTGCGACTATGAATTGAGTTGAAAATTATTATATCTTTTAAGTTAGGTCAAACTGTACGTGGTGTGTAAATTTATTTAAATCAGTTAAGTAGTTTAGGAGTCCATCGCGGACAAATAACGCGACACGTGATTTATATATATTAAGAATTCTGGTGGATTTTTTTTATCATTTAATATTTTAAATAATATAATAAATAAATCGTAAAATTTTCCTTTTTTTTAATATGTTACTTTATCATTTTATTAAGATGTCCATAATTAAAAGTATTTGGTGGTTTTTACTAATACATACAATGAAAGTTAAACTCAAAACATTTAAATTTTAAAAGATTTTTTTTTTTAATAAATACAATTTTTATACAACTCGGCAGAATTCGTTCTGTCAAATAGATTTGGAATGTGGCAGTTTATATTTCGACCTTTAGACGTTTTTACTCTGCTGATCCTCACACATCGCCCTATCATCATGGTGACGGTTCTGTTCAGGAGAATTAAAGAAAAAGGTCAGCTCGGGTGACTTAAGTATCTTAGCTTCCACGAACTTTGTTCACCCTTTTGAGACCCACTAAAAACCCCGATTGGGATGTCTGCCAGAGGGCTTCAAACCAAGAGGGGAACTTAAGGTTCAAACCTGATTGAAAAATAATCTAAAGGGATAGTGGGAACCTAAAGGTGACAAATATTTATAAAGTGGGTGCTTCAATTACAAAGTATAGAGATAATTAATTATTTATTACTATTATTATTAACATAGGGTTCATAACCGATGAAATAAAAAATAATGAAATAAAACGTACATAAGTATTTTCAGTAATCGCGTTATTGTAAATCCAGTGAATCATAATTATTAACAAAAATCTGTTTTATTTTTATTTTAGTGCTTTATGATACACAATGTTTTTTGTTTGATTACCTGGTGAATATATAAATAAATCTGATGGTTTTCCAACACGGGAACAGGCAACATACAATTGACCATGTGAGAAACATGGGTTTTCTAGATTAATACCACAAACACCTAATGATTGCCCCTGGGACTTATTTATGGTCATAGCAAAAGCAAGCCGCACTGGAAATTGTAGTCGTTTAAATTCAAATGGTACATCAGTCGGAATCATTGGGATGCGTGGTATCAAAACGTCTTCTCCTTTATACTTTCCTTTCAGTATAGTTGCTTCTATCACGTTGTTCAATAATTTTTTTATCGCTAACCGTGTGCCGTTGCAAAGACGCGGTTGGTTGATATTTCTCAACATTATTACTACCGAACCAACCTTTAATTGAAGATTGTGAGGTGGCAATCCTGGTAAATCCAGCGAGTTTAAAAATTCAGGCGGATAGTTAACGACATCATCTTGGTTAGTAGCCGAATCAACTGATTTATATATCCTCAATTCGCCTGTAATTTGTTCTTGAATTTTGAAATTTAATTCACTTACATCTATGTTTTTTGCAGCCAATATAGCCCGTTCGCTCAACCAATCATGGTTTCTATAATTTTGAGCAACATCTGGAAACACCTTTTGAATAAGTTCATCTTTTGATCTAGTTAACTGACAAAAACCTTGAGGAAAGTTAATGCAACCAGTCAAGGTGTCTATAGGAAATTTGCCATTACCAATGTCAATGAGTTGTTTAGAGAATATGTCTCCAGATTTGTCATTTTGCAACTTGATACGCATATTCTTGCTTAAGTGTAATTAATACCTTCACATGTTTCCACAAATCGGAGGACTTTAAACAGGCATTAAGTTCATCAGCTGGCGTTGATCGTGGAATCACTGGCAATGTTTGACGAAAATCTCCTGCTAATAAAATCATTGCACCACCAAATGGGTTATTATTGCTCCGGAGATCTTGTAAGGTTCTATCTAAAGCCTCCAAAGATTTTTTATGTGCCATCGTGCATTCATCCCAAACAATCAATCCACATTGCTGCAAAACCTTTGCCATTGCAGAGTTCTTCGAAATGTTGCAGGTTGGAGTTTCGTTGCTTTGCATGTTTAATGGTAATTTTAGTGCTGAATGAGCTGTTCTACCACCTTCAAGCAAAGTTGCTGCGATTCCCGACGAAGCGAGTGCAAGTGCAATTTTATTTTGTGAGCGAATTGTTGCTAATATCAATGAAATCAAAAAAGTTTTTCCTGTACCACCAGGTGCATCTAAGAAGTAAATCCCTCCTCTTTTATCATTTATTACTTTCAAAAGTGTATCAAATACATACTTCTGTTGTTCATTCAATAGTGGAAGATTCGTTTGAATTAATTCTTTCAAAGTGTTGAGATTATACAGTTTTTCTCGGTGCAACTCTTGGTTAAAAGCATCATGCATTGGACGATTGGGTGCGGCCAGGCCTAATTGAAATAATAGTTTGTTTGACATCATCAAGCACATGTCCTCAATTGAAATCAATACTTCATTGTAAATTTCTTCGCTTATTTGTATATTTGGATTTCCCCTTCTAATCCGTATTTGATACAAAATATCATCACACATATTATCTTTGTACTTGATCCCCAAATCCTTTGGGTTTGATGGGAAGCAGGTAGATATGATTATAGAAAACAATGTTCGTATTTGATGAGCTTGTGATGATATTACAGCATCAATGAGAGTTTGATCCCAATGAGCATCATTGTCTAGCAATCGCAAACGTTGGCAAGCTTCTCTATATGATCCACACAAATCACCATTAACAGTTCGTACATGTTGGAACGATGTTGGGCCACGTACATTGACTAATAGCAGTCGTAAATAAAAACATTCATCATTGCTTGGATGTACTGAATAAATTCGACCAATCGCATCGGTAGAAAATATATCTGTGTATCCTGTAACTGGTTTTCCTTGTTTCCGTCGTATAAATCTTCTTGAGGATTGATTCCAAGTATAATATTTTGGCATTTCAGAATATAACAATGTTTGAGCAAAATCATCGTTTTGACATATCTCAATAAATCTGGTTAATGTAGTAGATGGTGGCTGTAAAGCTCTTTCTACTGCGTTCTGTGCTGTAAAATATACTCTTTGTCCATTTTCTAAATGCACAGCTAAATGAACAACAGTAGGGTGTCTTTCATGAATAGGAAAAGAAAATATTCGCCAAACTGCTTCATTACTACTAACATAGCGACCCATTTGGTATTGGGTAACTTCATCATTGGAATTCTCTGCATTAATACCAATCACAGCCATATCACTCCCTTTGGTTACATATTTGCAAATGTATTTAATAGATTTTACTGAATGGCAAGATTCAACGTTGATGTGCGCTTTGAAGGTCTTTGATAAAATGGGTGAATATGGAACAATCCAGCAATTATCTATTTCAATATCTTGTTGATTTAATTTGACAATTGTTGATCTTCCATTGTCTGCTGTCGATCGGCGACGATACAAAGGATAACCGTCATTACCAGTGATTGTTTCAGATATTAATGTCCGTGGATATCGCTTTGAACATTTACCATCCACCATACACGGTGAATTTTGATTAAGAGTTCCACAGGGACCATGTATCATGCAATCCAGGATCTACTTCTACATTAGGAATTTCAGCTGATATTACTGCATCAACTTCATTTGGCCTTATCTTTTCAACTAACCAAATCAAAATGTGTGCATGTGGCAATCCCCGTTTCTGCCACTCCACAGAATACATCCAGCAGCGTGTCTCTCCAAACACATAATGTTTCACAATGAAATCCATCAAAGATTTCAACTTTTGTCTAAAGACTCTGGCTGTAATATCATGACGATTAATAGGTGATTGCCCAGGGAATAACTCCTGCTTGATTTCTATCCAGTGTGGATTGCATGTAAATGTGATGAACAAATCTGCTGTACCATAATGACGAACATATGACATGGCATCTTGAGCATATTCATGCATATGTCGAGGGCTTCCGATGTATGTTGCTGGAAGAATAGTCATCCGACCAACATTCTGTGCATTTTCATCAGTATTAATCGCATCTCGAAGGTGAATATACTCTTCAGATCTGAGTTTGGTCTGATTCAACCTGATGAATGTTAATCTCTCCGTTTCAATTTTAACATACATGTCTACAACATACTTGTGATATAATCGCCGACATTTGAGTATGTGATGTCTTCATTTTCACGAATCATTAGGCGGTAGGAATAATAGTTCATTGAACTGACTTTTTTGTTGGTTTCGGAACCTGAAAATAGATTTTTGTTTTCATAATATTGAAAATTAAAAAAATAATAATATAGTGACTGATAATATAGCTCCATAGCTAAACTAATATTTTTTATTACCTGTAATGGGATTTATCATCTTGTTTGAAAAATCATAGCCATCTTCACCTTGCCAAAATATAATGGGATATTGCAGTGCGTCATATGAGCGGTGTGTTTCCTTTATACGTTGTAATTGATCATTCCGACGATGTAAAACAATATCACGGGATTCCAAGTTTTCTCCAACTACAACGATGGCAACTTCATCAATAGTTGGTGCATTAAAACGTCTTGCATGTTGGCCAACAGGTGTTTTATCAGCTCTGATTACAATTTTGTGATTATCAGATGGCATCCGATCCAGTGCAGTTTTAAACAACATAACCAATTGATTGTACTTATGAAATAAAGTTTGTAATTGTTCTACAATAGACCTCTTTAGTGAATTGTTATGTGAACAACGCATATCAATTTCTTGTGGTGAATTGCCCATGAAATAAATTTGCAGAAATTTGTAATTGCTATCTGACACTGGTAACAGTGAACCTGCTCTATGATATATTTGGCCTTGTATCTGTAAATTAAAAAAAATGATTTTTGCCAAATAGAAATAATATTTGTTCCTAAAAAGTATATCTGTCTCTTAATTTGAATCACCAAATAATAATTGATATGCTTAGGTATGTCAATATGTAATAATTAGTTGTAACTAATATCCATCGTCAAATAATTATATTGTGTTTCAAAATAATAAAAGTGTTGCTAATACTGAATCACCAAATAATATAATGACTAAGTAATATATGTTTTGGGGTTTAGGAAACTGAAGGTTAATGACACATATTTACTTAGTTAATAGGAAATTTTGTTCATTAAAATAATAATGATTAACTGCTATAATACATACCTTAAAAGTTGGCATGAAATTTTCCCGAACTACGTTTGTTGCCCCAAATGATGTCATTTGAAACCAATTGTTATATTGTTGAATATTTGACAAAAAGTGTATGGAATCTGGTTCTATTCCTGAAACCAATGAGTACAATGGCTCTGGTGGTGGATCCAATGGTATCAATTTCACTTTCCCATTTGCGCAACACAATCCATTTGCTTCATTTTTGTATTTCAATGCCTTACAATAAGAGCAAACCAAGTTCATAGATCCAATAGCAACACATTGGTGGTTACTGTAGTCAGTTGACAAATCGTAATTGAAAGCAGCTCGATTCAAACTTTCGCGATTATTAGTTGAATCTCTCGCTCTCGCTTCCCGCGTTCGTGATATACGAATTCTTTCGCGTTCATTTCGGTCGTCACGTTCATGTGCAGTATGATAAGATCGGTAATTCATTTGGTTTGTAGCATTTCGGGTTCTTCTACTTAAATTACTTCGTCTTATAGGAGGCATATCGTATATAATTACCTAAATTTATTCACATGAAATAATTATTAATCACAGGTATTTATACAATCAAAATTAATTATTAAATATTATAAACGCTTTTTAACGCAGTTTGTTTGACAGATGCAATGACGTGAAAACTGATGACAATTTATGTCGCATTCCGAAACTAAAACAAAAGAAAGAATATTCCAAGGCCAATCAAATCTTACATTTACTTTTTTTGACTTTTCAATTTGGTCGGGTGTACACATTCATTTGATTAAATTTGAACGTTTTGCAGCGACAATAAAGCGCGAATTGACTCTTTGACGTTAGCAAGACACCTACATTGTTTAGACAACAATGAGTGCTTGTAATTTAATATCAACTTTATTGAATAGCAATACAGTTCAAATTGACTCTACATTTAGTTATTTATTCTACATTTAAAATATTTGTATAGGAAAAAGAAAAGGGCTTTTTTAGGATTTCCCTGGAAATTATTCAAATTTTTCTCGCCGTTAGAGCCATCCTTGGACTTCAAGGAACATTTAAAAAAAAGAATTGTTAAGATTGGTCCATGCGTTGTTGAGTTATGCGCTTACCAACACATTTTGCGATTCATTTTTATATTATATATATATATATATATATATATATATATATATATGTAGGACATAAGCGAATGTCTATTCTACTCAAACAAACATGAACATTTAACGCAACCTTATGACAAACAAATACATTTATCATACGAATAGCATTTACGACACTTGACCCATTGTTTCGGTTTCAATAAATGCTATGCAATTGGGATCTATATATATAATATATATATATATATATATATATATAGGTTTTATAAAATGATGTTTGTTTATCCATGTTTAACGTTCTATTATATATTGGCTGTTTAACATTCCGGATAATATTTATATAACAACAAGGCACAACCGATGATAAGGGCTTGTATACGAGTATTTAGTAATCCTTTCACGTTGTGCCTCTCAAACAATCTTGAACAAAATTTATTATTACTTGAATTATTTTAAATTCTACGATGAATTTTCAATTTTATGTATTGAAATGAATATTTGTTATAAAAATAAATAATATTTTTGTTGTTTTCGTTTGTGATTCGTCTTACTATTAGTAGAAGTAAAAACAAACTTAGTTATTATGCAAGGGTTTTTTCACTCTTATAATAGGTATAGACCTCATTTAATTAAATCACACATTACACATGTAATCAGATAATAAGGTTTTTCTATCATTAAAAGAATATTTAACGTGCAGACACTTTATATATTCAGCTGTGATATTAAAATCCCCCAGTATTTCGTTTTCGATCAGTGCATTGTATTCGGGATTTCCAATTAAATAACTGCCAAACCTCATGAATTAAAAATTAATCAAAAAAATTTTATGCGACCAAAATGTCTTACGAGACAAAAGTACAAACAAAAAATACGAGGGTAAAATCACAAGTCACTTAAGATATTACCTAACTTCCACATCAGTGGTAACATTTGGTCTTTCAGAATATTATTTTAAGGAGATTTTGTGCTATTACATATAAATTATGTTCAACTGTCAATAACGTAACTATATGATCAGATGATAACCTCATGACTGATTTATATCATTCTTTACTTAGTTACTTTCATTTTGGAGAAAAAAAGAAATAGAGAGTTTATGTGGTCTTGTCATTTTATCGTGTATTTATAAAGTTTATTTTAATAACACCATAAATAACAGTTTGTAGTTTTAAGCTAGAAAATAATGTTTTTGCAACTTGTTGGAATATGTCTTGTAGATTTACATTACTTACTGAAGCCGATGACACCGAAATAAACATTTTATTGGTTATAGTACTGTAATGTTGATAAGATATTAAATATCATCTAAATGTAATATAAAGTTAAATATACAATGTTAATAAATTTACAATAGAGGTCAGAAATCATAATTAGTTATCACACATCACGATAAATTATCAAACAACAATGTATTCTATCGTGATGTTCAAATCACATTCACGTTGCTGTTACTTTATTAATTTAATGAATATATTAAATGTTATTATAATCAAAATGTAACTGTTCCTTTTCCTGTTCCTTTATTAGTTAAAGACCTTGCGATTAGGCAATAGGCGATAACTTTTACGTTTTTTTAATCATTACCTTCTCACACACCTGACTTCTTAAAAAAGTTTTGCGGTCAAAAAGTTTTGACATTGTAAAACATTTTTCAAATTGGCAGAAAATGGATATTATTATTAATCTGTACACAAAATTATACGAGAATTAATGAACAACTTTCTGTACAACAAACAAAATTCTGTACAACAGCAATAATAGAATTATATATATTTTTCATATTGTTATATAACAGTAAGATAAAATATATCTTAAAGGAAAATTATACCATTTTATTTTTGCTGGAAAGTGCGTTATAATGTTATCTCGAGTGTGTTTTTTTCTATTCAGCTGGAGTAGCATTTCAAATTGGTGCTGTACTTACCACCAACTTGAAGTAATGTTTAACCCCGCGGTGTCTGCTTGTTAATTTCGACACAAGAGCTTTCAAATTTCGACAAATAAATTCGTATAAGTAATTAAGAACAATATAAATTGAAAGTGAAAATTGAAAATCTGAAATGAATTGTGTATCATTGATTATGGATACGATATGTTATTGCTTTATACTGTTTATATTATGATTATGATTTGTTTGGTTTTAAAATTAAATCACATAATAAACCTTCTATAGTATACACAACTTCTTTGAAACTTATTTTGTATGCAATTTTGTTAGTACTAAGAATTCACAAAAAATATTTGTTTATGTTCACGTAATTTTTAAATTTATATTTAATTTTGGTTGTTAATACTTAAGTTTAACTATAATCAGATTTCTAAGTACAAACGCATGATTGTAATAAAAAAAGAACTTTGAATTGCTATACTTGTATTTGCTTATACATTTGTTATAGTTTTGATAATATTCGTAGTTATTAATTTTGGAATACTATAACTAAGTTACAAAACTGATATGATATTATATTATATGTAGCTACGAGGTAAGTAGTTATTAGATTAGATAATTGCTAGCCTATCAATGTTCTATACGACATATATTTTGGTGAGAGTCCGCTGGAATAGTTGTGGATATTCTCCCTGTCCAAACGAAGCGCTTTGCTTCGTCTTTTTTAATTCCTACAGCGAAGGACTGGAACAGTTTGCCTGCGTCGGTAATTCCGGCCCAATACAATATGGGTGTCTTAAAGAGTGAATAGGTTGCTAGGTTAAGGCGCCTTACCTACTATGATTACATTTCTATTTTCCATCAGGTGGAATGTAGTCAAGCATTAACCTACATGGTATAAAAAAAATATAACAGTAGAAGTTTAAATAATAATGATAATAAATTTACAGACGAGGTTTTATATATGTTATATGTTTATAAATATATAGAAGGCATTACGTTCACATATTACCCGCACTATGATACAAAACAAACGTAAATCGTCTGTTAAATGCGCCAAAAGTTAAAGATCTCAAACGCTACGCCACATGTGTAGAGTTTGAGGTCTTTAATTACTGGATATCTATATTATAATTACATAGTTGAAAACTTTTATTGTTTGTTTAAACGCCCTATTCACGGAACGTATTAGCTTTTTGGATATTTTTTATTTAATAACCCACTTATTGAGAAACCACTTATTGTAGCGCTATATTGTATTCAACGCAGAAGAGTCACGGGAAAGAAGTAGTACTATATACATATATTTATTGGGCATATATTTAAAGGCACTATTGGTTGCGCAGGTTGTAGTGTTTTTGCTATTATAAATCCGTTATCAAGAACAAACAAAACACAACAGCTTATTAAATTAATATTGTAAGTAGAAAATTTTGATGTCAGTATACAAGTACTAGCTGATTCCCGCTCGCTTCGCTGGGTAAACTATTAATTTTGATGTGAATTTAGACTTCGTGTAGTTACAAAATGTTACATTTCTATAATATTTTTTGTATAAATTTTTAAAATTTTTTATGGAGAAATATAATGCCAGTCAATGAATACACAGATTTCCACATCACCTATGAGGTATTGTGTATTGGTACCGATTTTTGTATAATAGATTAGTTTAAATTAAAAGTTTTGAAGTTTTAACATAATATATAACATCGTGGAACGAAAGCTTGTGATATTGAAAATTATTTATTTTGGATTAATTGTAAGCCTACATGTAGGAAAAGATGTTTCAACAAAGGACGGGAAATAAAAAAAATATACAAACTTTTTTTTTTTGTTCTCGTCCTTCGTTGAACTATATATTACAGCAACATTATCATGTTATATTAATATCCGTATCGCTATGTTATTGCAAAATAACTGTCTGAAATCTCTTCAATGTTTCTCATAGCATTTTACGGCCACATTTAGATAAAATAATTTAACGAAACATATACAAACAAAAAATATTTTATCAAAACCGCTAATTCTCACCCGGCTAAGTTATTTCGTCATTAGTATCTAGTCTCAAAGTATTTCTGATAATATCAAAATAACAACTTACATAAAAAAAAATAGTAAAAAATAGAAAAAAAAACTACATAATATGCTAAATGTTATGCTTATAAAGTATAAAGTATAGTTTATTATGAAAACTTATAAACTGACAATTTTATTGGCAAATTACTTACAATCCCGTATAACCACGACATTGTGAAGTCAGGAAGAACTTATCTGCTCATTGTGTATATAATACGACGAGTGTTCCAATAAACTTGAAGTACGTGTCTCTTTCACGACAGCATAGACTTTTGATGTAAATAATATGGTATACTATTATTTAGATACTTCATTGTAGCGATCTCTTTCTCACATTCCAGTTTTTAAGATTATTAACAATATGAATGACATATCACAGATATCAGAAGGGATAGTGTGAAGTAGAAATATTAATATTCATCTTATTAAAATACTTATACAAGAAAATAGAAAAAGTTGAACATTTTCTATTTACCAAGGCTGTGCCAGAGCCTTATAGTTTTAATTGAAACTAAATCAATATATTAATTATATTATGTTTGTGGTTAGATTTAGTGATGTTATTTTGAAATTGATAAAAAGAAACCATTCGTAAAGAACCTGTCTTTTTATTTATATTTTAAATGTTATATTTTATATTTATATTTTATATTTTAAAAGCAATTGTCATTACAAATTTGAGAGAGCGACCGCACTGATCATGTCGACGATAATTACTAACCGATAAGTTCTCACAGTTCCCTTAAATAAGAAACTTGACATCGCAACACTACGAACTAAGAACATCATAGTAAAAAAATAATATATAAATATATCAATAAATAACCGAAACACCAACAACAAACTGCGGATAAGAACTATAATGTTTGTTTACATAGATCAATACAGAGGCAAGATAGATTTAAGAATGAAGTTATATGAATGAAGCCAAGAATGATTCGTTTATTATTTTTTTCTAAAATCTTTTTCCTAAAAATAAATAGTTTTTAGTATTTTTTTATTTTATCGGTTGTAAAAGTTTGCCAACACAAACTGTGTTCAACAAAAATGGACAGAAACAAATACTACAACGGGTTCCGAAGCTCCCTACGACGTTATTAAAAGTTTGAGTTTAGACCCGACCAGTAGTGTATACACGTATTTTACAGTCAGATGGTATATAAGCCGCTAGCAACAGCTAAAATGTTGATAGAAAGTAGACATCTCATTTAATGGTTAACTAAAATATATATAGATTCAGATTTAAATATATATATTTTTTCTACATATTCTTTAAATGAAATCGTGCCTGTTTTATCACAGCTATATCGGCTGTATATTCTATACTCTATATATATTCTATCTATATATATTAATATATTATATATTAGTATTTTGTTTCTTTGTGTTTCATGCATGAGGACCCCCCGGAGGGCATGTATGAAGAGGTTGATGTCTGTGGTCGAGGCGAAAGAGGTATGCAGGGACCGTAGCGTTTGGCGCTCTGTCGTCTGTGGCTACCCCGCAAGGGATATGGCGTGAAGATAAGTTAAGTTAGTTAAGTGTTTCAATTTACTACTATTTGTTACTTATTATTGAACGGTTTTACTAATTTATTTCACCCATGTACACCAATTGGATAACACCAATGTGGAGAAATATAGTGCACGTCACGCGGTGTCTTTTCAGAAATTATTTGTCTAGTGTCTCGTGTCACATGTATCAGAAAAGTCAAACCTCTGCAATGAGTTGGTGGACCGTGAGAACATTATACATAGAGGTTACCGAAATTAATTCGTTAAATAGAAACTATTAGTTAAAAAATTGCAAGAACACTTCAAAAGTGTATTGGATTTGTTAATCAAGAATAATATTTTTGTTATTAATTTCTTATCTACGTAGACATTTATTCTTCTTTATATCTGGACACAAATGAGTTAGAACGATAAACGTGACACGTGATAATATGTATAAAAGCGTTAAAATATTACTAATTTTCATAATTTGTTATAAAAATCACAAAAACCCTCACACAAAAGGTTTAACTCGTAATATATAATTTGGGTCCGTCTGCTGCTATTTAAAGACTTTTAATACAATTATAATTTCCTCCGTAGTTCCAAATTCGTCCGTTTTTTAACGCAATGCAATTAATTGTAAAACACCAAACCCACGAATTCAAGTTTTTTTTGTGTTAAATTATTTTATACAATTTTATACGATACGACGATGTTTTAAAGGAAATATCCTCATGAAAGTTAAAATGTAGACTATAATTTGGTGAACGGATTTGCCGTGAAGACATTTTAATTCCTTTTCATTTATAAATTAAATACTATTTCTGCTGTATTAGAGGAGTAAATAGCTTATATTTGAACGGTATTCAAGTAATTATCGATTGAACGGTCGATATTAAATAAATCTATAAGTTGCCATTTGAATGCGATCCAGTATTTAACAAATAAGTGAAGAGAAAATTTATTAAAAGTTCACAAACTTTAAAAGCTACATAAATCTGTAACCAAAGAAGTTTTGATGTCCACATGGGACAATTGTTTGTGTAAGACATAGATTATTATTAGTCTGGGTGCACTTTTGTGCTATTATTCACATGTTTAATGGGAAACAGAGTTAAACATGGAATTCTTTTCTTTCTTTTAGAATAAAACCAGATTATTGCGTTATATTTTTGCAATTTTTTGTTATTTATATTTTATTAAAATTAAGTATTTTCTTCATTTCAATATAATTTAAAGTTTTAGGAGCCTCGCTCAGTACCTACAGCTTACTTGAAGTACTCTGCTCTTTATATTTGACACAAGCGCTTTTAAATACGTGAGTATAAAGGTTTTAGAACCGTTATCAATCATATATACATTGAAATGGTGAAAATGTGACCACAGCTAATGTAAATTGAGTACAATAGGTTGTTTATAAACACGAGGTAGTGTTATACTGTTTATGCTGTGGTTATGAGTGGTTTTGTTATAAAATTAAATCACTTATCAGCCAAGTCGATCCTGGACGAGCTCGGTGGCTTAACCACACTTTTATTTTTATTTCTGTTTTTAATAGTTTTATAAACCATTTGAATAATATATAATATAAAACCAAAAATTAGTGAAAAATGTGTTCATTTTTAGACGGGAAATTGTATATTTTTTGTAGAGACCACTAATTTGACAATGTATGACGTACAATCCGTTTTTATATTGTTCGTTGAATAGTTTATAACACTTATGTTCAATTAGTATCTGATTTTCCAATCATTTTATATGAAGTGTAAAAAATGTTTTTTTCGAACTTACTTTCGAATATATTCGTAGCTGTAAATGTCTATAACATATTTGGAAATAATTTTTCACCTAAATTTAGAATAAATTTATCGATACGGCAGGATACGAACCTGTGACCTCTGTGGAACCGTCTTGTCGTACCAATTAAGCTTAACCGTATTGGCACCCTCCTCGATAAATTTAACTTTCTGTATATATTTTTTGTCATTGGGACGAAGTTGATATTTATAAGGGTTATTACGAAGATCCTAACCACTGTTAACTCCACTGTATAGAAGAATATTGAAAAGATGCCACAACCGAAATTAATATTTGAAAATGTCTGTACCATATTGAGACCTTTTAAGCTTAATTAAATTTTTCATTGTATATTAAGTCAAATATGGGTACCAATTTGTTTTTTAAGTCTTTCGTTTATGAACTTATTAATTGGTTGTGTTGTGATTTTATAAGAAGATACTTATTAACCAACATATTATGTGCAATAACATAATTAAAATAAATTGAAGTCATTTCATTCTCATATTATCCTCACAATAAAATACAACAAACGTAAATCGTCTGTTAAATGCGCTTTGTGTGGAGTTGGATGTCGTTAATAACTTGATATTTAATATTACAAATGTGAAGAATTTTATTTGAACATTTAGTTTCTGCATTTAATAGTTCAATTTTTAAGGATGTAAGACTATACAACACTGTATATATATAATATATACGGTATTGCAAGTTTTTCCGTTTTTGTTATTCCCTTATGCCTTCTAGTTATAAACCAGTCTACCGTGTATATAACACCTTTCTGTTGTTCACAAAGACGAAGTCGTGCAAAGGAGCTAGTATTATTTATCTGGTAATTTGCACTTCAGTCGTGGGAAAAAGCAAGCGAACTATTTAATGCACGGGGTGACAAGGTTTCGTATTATATTTGTTATAAGTTATTAAGTCCTTCCACAAAAATATTCAGATGCAACAACAATTTTTAAATTTGACCTATAATTTTCGAGAGAAGGCAAACAAACAAAAAACTGTTTAGCTTTATTATATTGTTATGGCTTAATAATCAATTTCTAATAATGACCAGTTTTCAATGAAATGGAAACATTATATTGTTGATATTTATAAAATAAGGAGGTAGGATATAAAAAATGCAATTAGAGAATACAATGAATACAGCGTTTAATATTAAAGTACATTTTGGTGGTATGTATAATAATTAGAAGTCAGTATATACTCGTACATACAAACATCATAAGAAGAGTTTTAAAACCTAATTGTATAAATTAAAGAAGGAGACAATATTTTAATAAAAATAAAAATAGTTAAAAATACAGCAAAAATGTGAGATATTAAATAAATTTCATTTATATCTCGTATTTAATAACGTCAACGATCGTTCTGTCTTTTTAATAAAAGTTGAGAAATTGCAAGGAAAATGTTTAGGATGAAGACAAGGATGTGTTCGGAGATATTAATAAAACAGATTACATGTTCCTCGTTAGAATTTAAATGATCTTTATGAGATGCCACGGTGACATTGTGGTAGCCTATTACCGCAGAATTATTGCTGATTCACGAAATTGTAAATATCTAATTTTAAGAAATTAATTAATCGACTTTTGATAGAAATTTACCCATAAATTGTCATTTAACTTAATAAAACTGTCAATATTTTTTTTAATTTTATAGTCCACGGTATGTTTATTATAGCAATAAAATAAATATATAATAAACATACAGCTTGTAGAAATTTGGTTTAACATTAATAATAATAAGCTTAGGAACTACTGTTAGGTAAAAGAAAAGTTTTCGCATTCCCATTATTAATATCATCATCAAAAATGGTTTATTTTGATTGAACTGAGTATTACAGCCTCAGATCATGTGATATAAAAATCCATGTATGTATATTTGTTATCATGAAATAAAAACTAACTGAGTGAAATGTATCCAATGTTTCTCATGTTGTTATTAGTAACGATGAACTGAAACTGCTTAAATATATATTTTTATGTTATTAAGGTAGATATTCGCATATACACAGGTTTGTTTGTTTGTGAGATTCATACAACTATATACATGTTACTTTATAATAATAAATATTTATTATAATTTTAATTAATTACTTTATATATATATATATATGACTCAGTTTTAGTACTTAAATGTTTTCTAATACATATACATAATAAGTAATGCGAAAAATATTTATATTAAATTAGTAGCTAAAAATAATATAATAAAACCATTTTACAAGTCATATGATTTTTTACGAAACGGTATAATGTTATAATAACCTAATCTTTTTAATTCCACCCAATTAACCTCTGTCCGTCACATAAGCGATACCTCACAAAACCATTCGTACACAGAACGTGAACAAAATATTGCTCTGAAATGCTAATACGTTAATTAATAAACGTCATTTGCATAGAAACATGATTTAGAACCAGCCACCACAGACTTTTATATACTATTATATATTTTATGAGCCTCTGGCAATGTAAGTATATATTTGTAAGTAATGTCAAAATAGTAGAGCTCAACCGAGTTACATCTTAAATTGATAGTGTTTTTTAAGTTTTCCCACCTCCAAGTTCCCATCACACTCTTAGCGATAAACATGCTAAATTACATAAATAAATCAATCAGAAGAGAAGTGTCAACTGAGGCTTCAGTCTTCTCCGTTACAGATTGGAGATATTAATTGATTAATTAACAATAATGGTTAACTATAATTGGGTACCACAAACATGACACATGTCAGACTGACAGTACGATGTCGATAACAAAAGAGAAGTGATCATGTCACTGTCACTCACTTTTTACCCTCCTATTTCGTAATGACGTACGAAAGGTGTTGACTTGACACTTCCGTAACGCTGTCACTTGACGTTTCGTACTCATGACATTTCCGCTTAATATTTACTATATCAATAAAATTTTCTATCTTTCATCAATTAAAAAAAAACAATTCAAAAATATTGAATAAAACAAAAAAACTAACATTTTAAGCCTATTTAAATTATAAATACAATCAAAATAAAAAAAATAATTAGGCGTCAATCTTTGACATATCCGAGTGTGTCAAGGATTTTAAACGGAATATTAAAGTAGGTGCCATGCTGTTAATAATGTACTTTATTGAAAGAAAGTAAATAAGTAACACTTTTCATATTGAACAATTTTTAAAATAAAAAATTTTGATTGTGAGACAAATCAATATTTCAACAAGATAAGATAAGATATTTTTGGTCTTTCTTTTCTTAGTTGTAAATCTAAGATCAAAAGTTTATTATTAAATAAATCTTATTATAACGTTCAAGTGTTTTAAGTGGATAGAAGTGTGTAGAATTTAAGTTGTTGACTCATTTGCAGGATTGATATTATAATGTACATCATCTAAGATTGTTAAATTTCTTTTAAAAAGAGCAAGCAACTATTGACTCTCTGCCCGGCTCTTTTCAACAGAACTGCATTCTGAGCCAGTGGTACACTGACCTTTTTTATTGTAATAATTGCCGATTCATAAGTCCGTGTAAATGCTTACTTGATATGCTATGAAAGATATTTTGTATTTGAATATGAATTTGAAAAATAATACTTTTCTTATAGAAAAGTAGTTAGTATTAATTAGACGCTATTTAATTTGAATACTAAATTTAATTAAAAATGTAATGATATATTCCTCACTAAATAAAATATATACTAGAATGAACGGAAAGCAGCTTTTAGTTGACATAGAAATAATGATAATTGTTATAAAACACATCATTTTTTTCCATAAATATTTAACATTTTTTAACTAATTTTCAATACAATCTTCTTTCTTTATAAACAACTGTATCAAATACAAATGACTCGCATAGATTCACTTGTTAGTATCAGTTCAATTATCAATTATTGGTATACGAGAAATTATTAGGTTACTGTTTAATATCTATCAACTTAAGTACATCTTATATTATATCATACTGGGATTACGTAAGATCGTAGTTATAGGTATTATATTTGAGATATACAAGACGTAATAGAGGTACTTCTTCGTCTTCTAGAGGTTGTTTATTCTAGTCTAATATAAATAATACGTAAGAAAAGAACAACTTTTATTAGTTATTATAATAAATTATTTATTATTTGTCTTCATATATAATTGTGTTCTGTTTTCTACGTTGTTTGTTTTACAGAAGTTATTAAATGTTAATAATGAAATATATTTTTGTACGACATTACATTAACTTACAATAATAAAGTTAAACCGTTTTATATATATTAAAATTACACAAACAATTTTATAAAAATTCTCAGTAATTTTCACAATTACGAAGTCGGGCTGTAATATTTATTATATAAAGTCTAGTTTTTAATTAATACGCATATCATAATAATTCACATAATTAATAATATACTAATAATACAGATATTAAACATATTATAACAAAAACTTTAAATAGGGAATGAAATAAAGAAAAATATTAATAAAAAAATAGTTGTTGTAACTTACATTAGTTATATATTCTCATTAATATGATGTAAAGTTATTTTTAACACTGTATTAGTATTTTCCTGTCTTCTTTGTTTATTGACACAAAATAAAATATAACTGAATTTAATTTCATTTTCACACTCGCCTGTCGTGTTAATATTGAACAAATATTCAGCGCACATGGTCACGTAGTGACCCTTGATACCGTCAGCGGTCGTTCTGGCTTTTTAATAACAAGTTTAGAATCGTGAGTAGTTTGTAGAGACTTATTTCAACATATTTGTTACCAAATTTATATGTAACTCTTTAGAGATAAAAATACTTTACTATAATTTTATTGTACGACATTACATACTGTTGTAATTATAAAATAATTTTAAGCAAAAATAACTTTCAATTACAATAATTAATGTGATTCAAATGACTGTGTCAGTCTATAATCTTATCTAACATATTATTTATTTATGTATCAAAACTTTTGCATTCTTCCCAAAAGGTTTTTCGGAGATCAGCAATATTGCTCTCTTTATTACCAAACCAAACACATTAGCATTCTTCTCCTGTGTAATTATAATAATATCAAATAAATACAGTATCATATAACATAGTTTATATACTTAAAAGTAAATACTTACTTAAATTACTATTTTAATCTACGCTCCTTTGATTCTAATAATTTTAAATTGTATAACAAACACATATAGCGAGACAAGAACATATCCGAGATAATTCCGAAACAATTTTTTTTCATATTACGATACATAATGAGCCCAAACCTCTCGAAAGAAACAACTTTTATCTGATAAGCGCTCGTGTAATCACTGAATTAACTGAAAGGTGAATATTTTAAGTTAAAACTTAAGTTATAAAACTAGGCTTCTAATTGAATTAAAATATAAATTGTAATGAATTTAATTATAATTCTATTTATTATTTACTAGATATAAATAAGACAATATACAAGTATCGGTTCTAAACAACAATAATGATTGTACGTGCGATGGTTTCTGGGTGACATCGAGTGTGTCCTGCAGACTTGTATATGATAAGAACTCCGATTTAATATTACTGATACTGAAAGTGAGATACATTTCTGACATATAATCAGTTAATAGTTTATCCTTTATTCATTTTTATATTTTAATCTAACATGTTAAATAAATGATTTATAAAGAAGATCACAGAAAAATACAACAAAAATACTTAAAATATTATTATATTGACTTCAAGAGATTCTTATATTAAATTATGATTTCTATTTATGTCTGAAAGGAATCCGTTTCTTCATATACTTTAACTTATAATTCAAGTGTGTTGATTGTATTGTTTGTAACTTTATAGGAGTCTCAGTTACATTAAATTTCATAATAAAGGAGGTGTCTCACTACGAAATAGAATTGAAACATTATTAAATATATCAAATGAAGGTGTGTTCACATCTCTTCAATGCAGCTTAAGTTAACTTTTCGACTTTTGATGACGACATAGTAGCTTTGAGTTCTTTCACCTCTAACCTACTTTGAGAATAACATTAATTTAAAAGAGACAGAAATTATTATTAAAAATATTGTACAGAGTAAACTAAACTAAGAAAAATGTTTGAAAATACTTTAAATGGCATATACCATATCCCTATCTAGCATGCAACAGAGATTCTTAAACTGTCAATATCGATTTTTTAAGGTCAAAATTGGTTTCTAATTGACCAACATAAATGAAAATTATCTTTCCTTTTAATTAACACAAGTTTTTATTTGAGACTTCATGATCTTTGTACACTTACACATAAGTTGTTTAATGTGTAGCAACTTTTTATAATAATGACTAATATTTTATTAGGAAGTATCATTGTAACAAGAACAAAACTCAATAAAATCAATAACCATTAAGTTCCCAGAACATGAATAATTTGGTCCGAATTTGTTTAGTAATTTTAGGGGTTAACAGTTAATTTTGGAAAAGGGATCTTTTGCTTAAAACGGTTTTTGGGAATCCTTGACGTAGAGTATTATTATAGAATATACTCGATATTTTTGTGTCTGTTTTGGTACCTATTTGTAGATATGAAGGTCTCTTGGGTTTTGTAATCGTTTTTTACAAATTAAGTTTAATCAGAATAAGGTTCCCTCCACATGGATCTAGTATTAAATTCAATGGTCTCAATGATGAAGCATACTGCTCACTGTCTCGTTCGATTTTACGTTCCCTTATTTTTAATATTACCATTTCCTCTGTCATTAGCTACGCTAGTTAGCTTTTAATATTTCTATTAAAACTGAGTTTTAATAAATATCTCTCTCATGATCATCATCTCACATAAGCATAATATACCCAACGTGTATAGAGATAACTTTTAATATTAATACAAAAAACCCAAAAGTTTTGATCGATGATTTAATTAATAAGACAATTATTTTAACCAGGAAAAAATCGGTGACGAAACGCTGAACGCAGAGTTTTTATACTACATTGACTATTTATAAAGACAGATTTCTTGTAACAACAGATCCTGAAAGAAATAATGGTAAGTATGTATAACAGCGTCGGCAAATGTAATTAGTGTCGTTAGTAAATTCATGATAGATACCACACAGTAGAAATGGAGAACGTATATGTGAGATTATGTGGCATAGACACCAACCAACACCATCACTATCTCGTTCCCTTAGTCTGACACGATACCATCTAATTCCAACAGATGTTAGTTGATATCTATTTCTGTATTCTCTATTGAACTCAAAAGAGTCTCTAAAAGTCTTCTTAATTATCTAGTCATTTAAATCTCATACAATTGAGACCCTTATGGTTTTAAAAACACTACACTACTAAATTTAATTAGTGTCAAGTTTGGGATTGGGTGTCCATTGTGAAGGAAAAATCTAATGAATCGTTTATTTTTAGCGTGGAAGGACTGTGCCAGATATTACTTATGCTTGAAGAAAATCATAGAAAGCTACCTTTAGAGGTTTGGTAAGATGATGTGAATTTTAATCTATATAGTACTAATAATTAAATACTTTTTAATATATACACCACAGTTTATGAATTTATTTTTAGATCAATACCCCAAAGCAACAATATATCTGATAATAATTACAAATATCTAGATTTGAGACTAAAAACTTTATCGATACGTATAATAAAGCCGCCGCTGGCTACAGAGACACAAAGAATTGAGTTTTTACTGTTTCTAACTGGACTTCACCTAAACAAATGTAACTTACTATAATAATAACTTTTTAAAGTATAGATTATAAACAAATACGTATATTATATCCAGGAGGAGGAACGGGTAAATAGACATAAGTAGTATGCAGTTGAACGACCTATTGTCTGCCAAGCCATTGTGTGATGAAGGATGTTCAATGTTTGTTTGCTCCGACCGAGCTGTGAATAGTCCGAGGGAAGGGTCCAGCAGATATTAATTACTATATTATTGTCTTGATTATAATAGTTTATGTGTATCTAACTTTGTTGTGTGTGGGATTAATTGAATAAGTTTTTATATTGTTGTAGGAAAGTTGTGTATATTGTTGAATTGTATTGCGTCTCAAAATTTGTTTTGAATAATTATAATTATTCTAAATAAATCTTTACATCATTATTCAATATATTAACATTTATATTTATCTCAACAGAATATAATAAATAATATCTTGATACTCAAGGGCACTATAAAACTAACTGCAACACATTTCCTGGGACCATAATAGAGTATCCACACGTAATAAAACTGAGTACATATACAAAATACAATATATGTTATAAAGAAAATATATCAAGGCCACGTGACTTTCATAAGATACTCGTATTTAAAATATACACATTTCTGTATTCGAAGATACCACAAGTATGTACAATATATGTTTATTAGTTGAAAGAGCATGTTTTTATAGCATTTGGCGTTTATATAAATGTATAACAATAAAATGTTTTTTTTAATAAAAGTAGCCTAAGCTACTCCTTATAACATCAGTTATCTGCTACTGAAAGTTCTGCGTAAATTGTTTCAGCTGTTTCGGAGATTAGGGGGCTCAAATAGACAGAAAGATGGAGATTTGTTTTATATCAGTAACGTATATGCTCTATATGCATTTAGTGAAAAGCTTTGAAGAACAATTTGGAAATGTCAAACGGACACTTCATTTTTATTTATATTTATAGATTTACTTAGCACTTAGAGCTTTTGTTACTTGTACTGCTTCGTATTAAGTAATGTTATAATTCAAAGAAATTAAATAAACAATGAATATATATTTTAATAGTAAATATACCATAAAACTTAAACATAAAGCTTTACTTATAACAGTTTTGAAATAAAACATATTTCAGCATTACCTATCTTAAATTGAAATCTATTGAGACTAAGATATATTTCATCCTTAGATACTTAACCGTATAAGTAAACATTATGTAGTTGCCTTATTTCAAATATTAATAAATCAACTTAGTCAGATTTTAATTTAATATTTTTATGTTTTATATATAATCAAATAATAAGTGTGGAAAACTGCATACATAATTATACATATGTATATATATATCTAAACATATACATATATATATATATATATATATATATATATATATATATATATATATATATATATATATATATATATATATATATATATATGTGCAACTTCTCACAACACCAATATATTCCTAAAATTTCACATTTCAGTTCAGAAATAGTTTCATTAAAAATAATGTTAAATGTTCTTTATTTGAAAATATTTCACACAGTGTAAATGTAAATTCTTATATTATAGCATGAAATGTAAATAATAAAAATATTAACCCATTTATTAATTAAAATATTACTAAAATAAATCGGCTCAACCCAAAACTTACAAAATTAAATAAAGTTCTTCTAAAGAAGATACTTAATACACTACAACAAATACATATAGCAATGGAAGGTTAAGTAATAGTTAATACATGATAGTTTTGGGAACTACACTTCATTTGTATGTATGTATGTTCAATTAATATATATAATATATAAGTATATAGAAGTGAATTTCGGAGTTCATATATGTAGAACAGGTTATTTGTGAAACTATGGACTCGTGAAATTGTTGAGTTAAATGCATATATATAATTTTTTTTATGTTTGCTTTTTATTTACGTACATGTAACCAAAAAGTTTAAAGTGTCACACAATTTACTGTGCCTTTCGAAAATATCGACTTACTAAGGAAGTAAGTATATGTCTTTTTAAAACCTTTAGATGTGTGTTTTTTCAAAAGATACTTTGAGTGGTGGGATAAATTTCAAGTTTTCCAAATCAACGACTCGTTTCACACGAAATTGGCGAATTTTATACGTTTAGCGTCAATGGCCTAGATGACAAAATTACTTTGGGTCAATTTTGATATTTTATACTCGAAGCCAATTATAAAGTTCGACTCAACTTAGTAGTACCTCCCTTCCATAGAAAAAAGCGATGAAATTACTTACCTTTTACACCCTCTTTTGACACTCATTGTTTTAAAAATTATCAAAGAATAGTAATTAACATATACATATATATTGTTATGCTATAACCTTAGAACATATTAGCTACTTACTACTTATCGAGTTGCGATTTCGAGTTTAGTTATAAATATTACTTATAACAAATTGTATATAAATACTATAATATTTTTTTAACATATACACAATTCATATTCAATTTCAAATCGATTAATTCAAATTCTATTGATATAATTTTAATGTAACAAAGGTTTCATAAACGTTCTACAGATATTATATATATTTTAGTAAAAGCACAATATTTATAATCCCTAAATAATCCTGAGTTGTTATATTTAATGTTTAGGAATATCCCAATGATAAAATAATAAGGAAACTCGTGATCCACGGAACACAATTGGAACGTGAAGCGAATGTTAGAGCGACTCAGTTGTTATGTTCTGTACAAATCGCTTATAAAAGCAGCATATTAGAATCAAATTGCTTGTATGTTTTCATGAAAACCTTGAAATGTTCTAACAATAAAGTCAGTTATGTGTCAATTAAGAGTCTTTTATATCTCTGGACACGGGATTTGACTGACCCATACCAAGACAGACAAATACTTGATTCCGTACATCTTTTTGCCTGCGCTGGTAAGTATCTCTCTAGAGATATATAAACGAAATTAGAATATATATATAGGGAATACGAGTAAATAAAAAGAATATAACATTCCAATTGGATATAAAATAAAAACAAAACGGCCTAGAACGTCCTTTAAAGAGCGATATTGATCTTTCCGTTATAAACAAAGCCTGTAACTACCTAATAAATTAGTCGCAGTCATTTTAATATACTAGATTTTTAAAACGATTTTATGAAGATCATATTGTAATTATTTATATAAAATTCAATAATTGCCGTTTTGGAAATAAAAGAAATATAATTACATATATTTAAATTTACTAATAACATAATAAAGTTAAAGATCTTGTTTGTTTGAATCTTTTAAGGTCGTTTCTTTATGGATTTTTAAGAACTGGATTATTATGAAAGTAAGTAGGAATAGGGAATCAACAGGTTTTAATAAGTCTAGCAGGAATTTAAGGAGAGCTATATTATCATTTTTTATTGCTGTATTATAACTATCATTTCAAGTATAATAGTAATAAGTAAACGTTGACATAATACTTAAAAAGTCAATGTATGTTATTTACATTATTTAATAATGCCATAATTATAACAAATTGAACTCTCGTAGGTGTGTCTATCCAAAATATAACACAGGGCTGTTACCGGTGTCTGTGTCCTATATACACTTATTGTACGATAATGAACGAGTGTGAAGACAACCACTTTGGACTCTTTAACATCTGTAGAGTGTGCAGGGAGGAGGAAGGGAAAGTCACGTTGTCGTATCCAAATCGAAAAAACGGTAGTTGTTGTGTATGAGAAATGTTTTCATAAGAGTACCGAAATTAGAGCTTCACCAATTGACAAAAAGAGGTTTAAATTGATAATCCGATCTTCAATAAAGTGAGGTAGTACCTTTATATGATACCTATATGGTATCATATGAACGTACGTAAGGTACATATGATTAAACCAGTCTAGAATTACTTAGATTATTCTAAGCGTTCCGAATATAATTTCCAATCGTATTTACGTATTATAGTATTCCCTATCTTATTGATAGACATATTTAATAAGCTTTCTTCGCCAGTGAGTAAAATATTACTGGGAGTAAAATAATGCACCGGTACACGTCTGATCTTTAGCTGATAAGTTCAAACAAGTTCGTATAAGATGAAGAACTCGGCTATGATTTTTATAGTAATTTAGTTATGGGTTCTGTAGTATAGGTTTATTTAGAAAATGGGTCTCTTGGTAAAACAGTTTGGGAGTCCTTGGCGTAGAGTATTCTTATAGAATTTGCACGATATTATATTTCTGTGTCTGTTTAGGTGCGTTTGTAAATATGAATGCTATGCAATGGTTTCTAAGATGAAGGATACTGCGTACTGTCATTTGTTGTTCCGTTCCCATATTTTTAAGATTATTTTATCATCTGCTATTAGCTACATTGTCTCAATATTTATGTTAAAACTGGGTTATAATACATATATATCTCATCGTCATCTCTTATAAGCATAATATTTCTATCATGTATAGAGACAAATTTAAATAATAATATTAAAAACCCAAAACTTATGATTGCTTTTATTATAGAAATATTCGCATTGATTTTAAAATGTAGACCATCATTTGGTAAATAGATTTGCACTGAGAAAAATCATCTATAGATTAAATGCTATTCCTGCAGTGCTTAAAATAGACGAAAAGTAAATAACTATATTCAACTAATTGGCAATGGAACATACGATATTCAATAAATATATAACATGCCATTTGGACATATTCCAGTTGTTTACAAAATAAACAAATCATTGAATGGAGAATTGTTGAAAACTTTAAGCACTGGAATTATAAAGGAACTGTTTTATAGAATTTTTACCTGTTTACTGTTACTTTCATTATTGTAACCAGGAAAAAACCAGTGACGCAACGCTGAACGAAGACTTTTTAAACTGCATATTTTTTCATGGTCTTCTATAGCAACTTTCTGTATATAATAAATTTCATTCATTATTACATAATATTAAAAGATCTTTAAACTCTATTCCAATTATTATAGTAACTACTTATTACCCGGATATTTAAATAAACTAATCTGAGTTGAATTGAATGTTTTATTGTTGAAATGCTTCTAAAATGATATTTTTACTCATTTTTTAAATCTATAACTTTTGACATCAGGTAAATTACTTAATATTTTATCTTTTATACATATATTATAACATTATTTAGTCATTAGATCAACAGGATTATACGTCCCTCCCCCACAATCCATGATCCAAACTATAATAAAAAAGACTTGAAAAATGAATGGATTTTGATTTTAAATCGAAAAAAAGAGGAAGTTCTCAATTTGACTTCATTTTTGTTTGTTTGTAACTGCAGAACTCTGACTGCTTAAACCCACTTTGACATATATATTTTTTAAAAGCTTCTGCTTCCCGTGTGGTCTCATATAAATTTTCATTGTTGTTGCACCTTTGACTTCAGATATACATCAGAAAACTCATAAAGTGATGTCGCTAACGCATACTGATTTGTTAGCGTTATAATTGTGTTACTTGCGATATATTATGTTGGACCTATATTCTCAGAATACAGATTTTATAGTCTCGTTATTTTGTCAAAGATCCGTCGTCTTGTGGTCTATTTAATATTTTTTTACAATCCAAATCTGATAAAGCTATGCCTTTCAAACTTATGACACGACTTATTCAATACTTTGCAAAAAAAAAATAAAACCTTTTATACCAACTCTGACTGAAATGGTTATTAAGTTTAACAATCTTTAAAAATGATATAATGGGACTTAAAAACTGGTTTTCAACGCTTGCCAAATTGACTAATTCTGGCAGTTCTTCTGCAGGCATCATTTTATTACAATACGCAGTTGTTGGAATTTTCTTTTTTCTATAGTAATGAATTTTTCAGGTAATAGCGTCCTAAAGACTTATTTTCCAAACGGCACATAGTACATTAGCAAAAATATTAATAGCCGCTTCAAATGATAATTTGCGATATCCAAGGTTCAGGTATTTCGTTTGATAAGTGGTCGTTACAAATCCGAGTTGGTGGCCACGTATCTCCTCCGTCTCATTAGATAGACAATTATGGTTTATGTTTATTCTTCCCTTATGTATTAGCCTTATGTACTTCCCTCACCTATTATTCTTATATACTAGTTTTATGTACCAGCTTTATATACTAGCCTTATATATTATGTGTTAGCCTTATAAGGGGTTTTTATGTGAAGCGAACAGAAAAAAATATATTTTGAAATTTGTTTATAGTAGGATTAATAATGTCTAGTAATTATGGCAGCGAATACGAAATATATTTGATCAACGATGTTTATTTTTCAAATAATGGGCCCTAAAAAATTATAATAGATATTTTCAAAGTTATGTTACATTTAAAAACAAATACAATGAAATATGAAAGTTACCAATTCGTACAGACTTTTTTGTGCTTTTCAATTAAAGAGTCCGATTAGCAAGCACAATAATTTTTGTAAAACCGAAAGTGAAATTTTTAAAGTAGTTTTTTAAAAACTTTGAAATTTTTTTATTTATTTATTATATTAACACAATTACATGTAGCACTAAGTGTAAGGTAACCTCACACTCAGGTTATTATCAGTGGCATATCCGTAAAATCAAGATGAATCTGTTTTTATAATGTTTACTATTTTAATAAAAATTGTGTTTTAATAACCATTACACTCCTTCTAAGTTGAATATCATTATGCTGTCATTTATTTTAGTAGATTGGACTTTAATACATGTTATATGGTTTTGTTGTTGATTGGATTTTAAAACATTTTACCAAGTGCACAACCTCGGTTGGCAGCGGCTACCACTACGCCTATTCGGAGAAGACAAGATATCAGACTGATGTAGAAGTGTGTTTGCTTTTTTTATTAATTATCACTTAGGTTTTGCCGTCAATGTCATAATGAGCGAAGTCATCATTAAAACAAGTGGTAAATTGCTAACTAATATTCTTAAGACTTATGCACTAGTAGTAAATTTTTGAGAATTGCCCAGTCCACATATTTTATATATACTGCTCATAGTAGATACCACTATTGAGAATTGTTATCAGGGAATTGGTTGGATGAATTTTTTTAATGTATTTAACATATTTTGTACGTTACATCTTTATAACAAAGAATATATATATACACATATATATATATATATATATATATATATATATATATATATATATATATATATATATATATATATATATATATATATATATATATATATATATATATATATATATATGTATATATATATATATATACATATCTTAGCCTGACCTTACTTTTGTTGGCAAGTTATAGTTAAATGATTAAAACTCAATAGACAGTAAAGACTCAAAAACGTTAAGTTATTTAATCTTTTAATCAGTCTTGGTTTAAAAACATAAGAAGTGAATTAATTTTGATTTTATTAACCTACTAAAATCGTTAACTGGTTTTTTTTCAAACCAATTTGCCACGAATTTATAATATTAATAACATTTACATTGCATATTATATACTGTATTTATTATTCTACAGGACTGTAATGGTGATGGAGTGACAGATTGTTACGACTACATGATGATAAACGGTAATGGCGGCTACGGGTGTACTTCACCTCTCAACCAATCAATCCAATGGCCGCCGCTGGCTACAGAGATACGAACAATGCAGCATCTCATTACGAGATTGAAATATATAATCAAAGAGATTGAGTTTTTACTGTTTCTAACCGGACTTCACCTAAACTAATGTAACTTACGATAATAATAACTTTTTAAAGTATATATTATAAATCAATACTAATATGTACAAATAAGTATATTAAATCCAGGAGGAGGAGCGGGTAAATAGACATAAGTAGTCTGCAGTTGAGCGACCTATTGTCTGCCAAGCCATTGTGTGATGAAGGATGTTCAACGTTTGTTTGTTCCGACCGAGCTCTGAATAGTCCGAAGGATGGGTCCAGCAGATATTAATTACTATATTATTGTCTTGAATATAATAGTTTATGTGTATTTAACTTTATTGTGTGCGGGATTGACTTTATAAGTTTTTATATTGTCCTTGAAAAAGTAATGCTTCTCAACATTTGTTTTGAATAATTCTGGTTATTTTATTCAATCTTTACATAATGCTCAAGTGCGGTATGAAACTAAATTGAACACATTACTGCGATTATACATAATAAAATATATATCAAAACTGGGTATATAGTCAAAGACCATGTTCGTTATAAAGAAAATAAATTTTGAGTCTTTCATAAGATACTCGTATTTAAGATTTGTACATTTTCGTATACGAAGATACCACAATCTTACATATGATTATATGAAATGTTGAATAAACTCGTAATGACCCTAAGATTGATACAAATAAACTGTGTTATAAACTGTATTACCGATTTCTGTAGCACTTTGATTTCATTTCTTCATGTTGAGTAATATTAGCATTAAAAAATATACAAGAAATAATTACGAGAGTATGACATATTTCATCCTTAGATACTTGACCTTAAAAGTAAACATTATATACTTGTCTTATATCCAATATTAATAACTCAACTACAGTTCTCATATACATCTTGTAATAATACCTAATTGTATTATTGTTATGATATGAAATGTATTGACATTTTATATAATTTATGTCAGTAATAATAGTCATAACATTTCACAACATTTGTGACAGAAAGTCCATCTATATTTGAGCATTTATCGAGTAGTGATACGAGTAGTGATATCGAATTTAGTTATAAATATTATTTATAACATTTTTTTTATAAATACAATAAAAAATTTTAATACAAATTTAATGTAGAACTTCAAAATGAATAATTCAAATTCTTTTGATATACTTCACAGAAACAAATATTTTAGGAGACGAATATTATTTTGAATACTGATAACGGTAACAACCAGTAAACCTAAAATAAATAGATATTTTTGTCAAAAACACCATATTTATGATCCCTAAATAATCCTGAGTCGTTATATTTAATATTCAAGAATATCTCAATGATAAAATATGTAAGTAAACTCGTGATCCGCAAACACAATTGAAACGTGAAGCGAACGTTATTGCGACACAGTTGTTATGTTCTGTACAAATTGCTTATAAAAGTAGTGTGTTAGAATCAATTTTTTTTTTTTTATGGACGATGAGGGCAAAGGAGCTGGCGGGTCACAGATGACTTGTGATCACCGCCGCCCATGAACTCTTGCAACATCCGAGGATTTACAAGAGTGTTGCCGGCCTTGTAGGTAGGAGTAGACGCCTTTTTTGAAGGTACCCATGTCGTAACGATCTGGAAATACCGCCGAAAGGAGTTCGTTCCACAAGCGATTGGAACGTGGAAAAAATGTCCTTGAGAACCGCACAGTAGAGTATCGCCACGCATCCAGGTGGTAAGGATGGTATTGGAGGCGATGGCGCGCTGTGCGGTGATGAAATTCGGCGGCAGGCATCAGATCGAATAGTTCTTCGGAACACTCCCCGTTGTAAATGCGGTAGAAGACGCACAAAGAAGCCACGTCTCTACGCAATGCCAAAGAGTCCAGCCGTTCGCAGAGAACCGGGTCCCCGACAATCCGAGCGGCTCTCCGTTGTACGCGGTCAAATGGTAGAAGCTGATATTGGGGTGATCCGGACCAGAGATGAGAACAGTACTCCATGTGTGGCCGGACCTGCGCCTTATAGAGCGCAAGTCTTTGGCCAGGACTGAAGTACTGCCTCGCTCTATTAATCACTCCCAATTTCTTCGAGGCCAACTTGGCCTTGCTCTCCAGATGACTACGAAACTGACAATCGCTGGAAATGTCGAGACCCAGTATTCTGATACTTGGCGAGGCAATGAGGGGAGTGCTCTCGAAGAGCGGTGATACGACAAATGGGGTTTTCTTAGTGGTAAACGCGCAAACTTGTGTCTTCAGGGGATTGAACTGAACGTGGTTCAGTTCACCCTACTCAGAGATCATCCCCAAGGAAGTCTCTATAGAAGACACAAGTTTCTTTCGGCACTCGTCGACGTTTTCCCGAGAGAGACCTGCACGGCCGGAATATACCGCATCCCCAGTGCTGTCATCCGCATAACAATGTATGTTGGAGATATCCAACATATCATTGATGTGCAGGAGGAACAGAGTTGGGGATAGCACGCAGCCTTGGGGAACACCAGCATTCACGGGCTTGGGTTCCGAGCAAAAACCGTCGAAAACGACCTGTATGCTCCGTCCAGTGAGGAAGCTGGTGATCCACTTGCATAAACTCTCGGGAAGCCCATAGGAAGGTAGCTTCGAAAGAAGCCCCTTGTGCCATACACGATCGAAGGCTTTCGCCATATCCAGACTAACTGCCAGACCCTCTCCCTTGCTTTCAATAACAGCTGCCCAACGGTGTGTAAGATACAACAGAAGATCGCCAGCCGATCGACCATGGCGAAAGCCATATTGCCGGTCATTGACCAACTGGTGATCCTCGAGGTAGGTTAGGAGCTGTTTATTGATAATGCTCTCCATTACTTTGGAGAGCAGAGAGGTAATGGCGATAGGCCTGTAGTTAGCTGGGTTCGAGCTATCACCTTTTTTAGGGATCGGATGGACAAGGGCACGCTTCCATGAGGCCGGGACTACGCCTTTCAAGTAGGAGTACCGAAATAGACGCGTTAGCACTGGTATCAATTCAGGGGCACATGTTCGTAGCACAACTGGAGAGATACCATCTGGCCCACTCGACTTATGAACTTCCAAGGAAAGGAGGGCTTTTCGGATGAGTTTTTACCGAAAAACTACTTCCGGCATTAAGCTCGGACACCGTGGGATGATAGGCGATGCCTTCCCCTGGTCGTCCAAAGTCGAGTTTGAGGCAAAAAGAGTGCCCAAGAGATCGGCTTTCTCTTTTGCCGTGTGGGCCAAAGAGTCCTTCCCAGTGTGCAATGGCGGTAGGGATGGCTGACAGAAGTTTCCCAGACTGGCTTTGGAAAGCGCCCAGAACTTGCGCGTGCCAGGTGGGTACTTTGCCAGCTGATCCACAATTTTGACGACATGCTTGAACTTTGCTCTAGCAATTTTCCGTTTGAAGAATCTGGAGGCACGATTATATTTCCTCTTCAGAACTCTAGAGTTCGGATCCTTAGTGACTAACGCATTAGCCCAAGCTTGATAAGCCTGCCGTTTGCCAGCTGCTGCAGCCCTGACAGACGCATCAAACCAAGGCCGCGATCTGCCACCAAGTGGTACCACAGAGCTTGGTACAAATGCCCTGAAGTATCACATCAGCTACAGCCGCAGCGCAGTCACTAGGATCATTGGAAGGGAAATAAATCGGCCCCCATGGGTAGGATGCAAAAAAGGACCGCATTCCATCCCAATCCGCTGACTTGTAGTGCCATACGCGTCGAGTCGCAGGTCTTGTGCGAGCTGGGCGTTCAATGGGCACTACACTCCGTACCAAGCAACGATCAGAGGACCCTAAGGGAGCCTCGACAGTGACTTGGTACTTTCCGGGATATGTAGTCCGCAGAAGATCCAACAAATTGGTCTCCATTACTTTGTATACATGAAAACTTGGAAATATTTTAACGTAAAAGTCGCTTCTGTTATAATTAAGGGTCATTCATATCTCCAGACACAGCACTTGACTGACATGTACCAGCATAGACAAATATTTTATTCCGTTAAAATATTTTTTCTGTGCTGGTGAGTGTCTGTCGGGAGATCTAACGGCTTCTTTAATTTTTAGGTATATATAAACGAAATGGGAATCTATAAGGGGAATATGATTAAATAAAAAGATTAGAACTTTTCATTTGGGTATGAAATAAAAAACAAATTACCTAGAACGTCATTTCAAGAATGATATTGCTCTTTCCGAGCAATTCAAAGCCTGTAAGTACTTAATAAATCATTCGCAAGCCGTTTATCCGACATTATAATATATACAGACCTCATTACAACGATTTTCTGACGATTATACTGTAATTTAGATCCCCATTTTTTATGTAACACTTTCTTTTTTCCCTTTCTAAATGTAGGAATAATAATAACAAATATTTTTATTTGTTATTTGTATATATATTTATACATAAATATATTTATGTATTTGTATTTTTATTGCAATACCCCGTCTATTAGTGCTTAAGTCCGTAAGTGTGGGTTGCCTGGAAGAAATCACTTCTATTTACTATAAAAATAAACGATTTCTGTGTAATGAATGATGATTTAATGTTTGTAAAACCTCAGATTGAAACGACAATGAATGAAATTTTAATGAAATCAATTCAATCAATTTTAATCTAGATTCAATTAAAATGTTTACCTTTCAATCATCGGTTGTATCAATTTATAATTATCCATTAAACTATTTACCAAATTAGAAATATTATTTATACATTGTTATTGGACTAAAACCTTTGTTAATGATACGCTTATAGCTCAAGATTTCTAAAAAGAGAGAGCACTACAATAATATTCCTAGGTGAGCCGTCCGGTGAGCAGTGTGTTTTAGAAAAATGGAATTATTTATATAAACTAAAAAAAATAATAAAGTACAGTACTTGGCATTTTATAATAAAAAATATATAGCGTTTCTATTTTTATTATTGTTTGCTCTATTCAAAATGTTATTTATAGGAAGTGTCAAGTCAATTAATAGTGAAATGAAAGTTTGTAGTTCAGTTCAGTAGGAAGGTAAAAAAGTAAGTAATAAGTGACACTTACTTCACTTCTATTTCCAGCCATTTCCTAAAAACTTTAATTTGGTTCATATAAATGCACAGAGTATCTCTGCACACTATCACGATCTCTTATCTTCTTTTGACATTGTTATCATCCACGATATATTAGTCTCTGAGACTTTCCTTAAGCCCTCTTTACCTTCATCTTCTTTTTTTACCAAATTTTCATCTAATTCGAAATAATCGTTTGGGGAAGGGTCCTAACGGAGTTCACGGCTCAGTAAGTAACGGCTCAATAAGTTTAATGCCAAGTATTCGGAATCAACACAGGATATTCTTAATGAATTCTTATTTGGCCGTCTAAAACTATTATTAGGATGTCCCTTGCTTCAGATAGACTATTTTGATAACTTTGAAAAAATTAACTTGAATTTTGTTCATCTAATTTTGATCATACAATTATAATGGCTGACTTTAATATGTATCTCATTAAAAATAATGCTCGTTCCAAGCGCCTTTTTTATCGTTAATTCCTATCATGCCTAGAGGTGAAGTTATTTTGTTTTTAGGCAAGCTACATTAAGTAATACATATAGAGATAGCAGTACGCGAAGGTAGTGCTTACGCAGTACTATCGTGATCAACCATTCTGCTAGATGATGGAGATTTTTGAATTCACGTGGTATTGGACGTCAATCATCTAATACTTCGACTAATCTAGAGCATAATAATAATTTAATTAGTATAGCAAGTCTATGACAAAAAGAATGTGATGGTAACTTGGACGTAGAAAAACCTCGAACACTATTTATATAAAGCGAAGTCTTTATCATTATTTAAAATTTTATCTTTACAGAGTCGTAAAAATATAACAGTGGAATTCAAAAGTCCGTTGTGGCTGATTCTGATTCATGTTTCTACGTAAATTACGTTTACTACATAACGTATTACTGTTGCAGAGCAACATTCTGTACACATTGTACATACGGGTGTTTTTGTGAGATATCGTTTATGTGACTGACCAAGTTATGACTTGGTCATTTTGTTTTGTGTTGTTATTTTGACGGAATTAGAAACACTTGTTTATCATAACATTTTACTGTTTCGTAAAATATTATAATTTTATAAATATGTTATTATTTTGGCATAAAAGTAATACTTGTAATGTAATAATTTTCGCAAAAAAATATTATGTTATTTTATTATATTTATTTATTATAATATTTTATTACATTCAGTGAAATCCATTTTCTTAATATTACTGTCACTAATTTAATGTAAATACTTTCGCAATATATATTTTTAATAAAAATATTTTTTTAATAATATATATAACGGCGTCGGCGATGGCTATTATTTTAATTTAAGAAAATGATTATTTGCGAATTGAGCAAATTGAGAGTTTCGTATTGGTTATATTCCCTCAGGTCAAGAACGTGACTGCTCACTCTACAATTCACTTCCGCCATTAAAATAACAACTAACGTCACGGTGTTTACTTCTAAATGCAATCAAATGAGTTACTTATTTTAATAATATATAATGTACGAATAATATTCAATGATATTACGAGTATATTCCATGTCATATACAAATCAGTAATCATTCTAATAGAAGTCTCCATTCATTTTCTACTAGTATTAGCAGAAAGTACGATTAATTAATCATGAGCGCGCAATTTTTTTAAATTATTATATATTAAAATCAGTTGAAATATTTGTAATTATTAACTCTGATCAAATTTCGTTTTATGTACTCTTGATGAATGTGGTTAATTATTTTTTTAACCTCTTATCCTTCTAAACTTCCAAAGATGACACCCGGTACAGAAAAGCAAATCAAACATCATCATTATAACTAGAATATAAATATAATACTTAATTTTCTTATGCAAAAATAACCTACCACGCATATATGTGAAATTATTGTGTTTTTATGCAAAATTGCATTAAGTAATACTTACGTAAATGAAATTAAAATAATAATGATGAATTATTGTTTATTTCTACTTTTCAGCGTTAACTAAAATAATAATATTATAATTGTTATAAAATAACATGAGTTTACTTAGTACGTGTGCGAGTTAAGTGTGAATATATACCATAAAAATATATACATATGAAAGCAGTTTCAGTTCAACGTATTACTAATAACAACAATATTTATAATAAAGATACTGCCGTAAAATCCTATGACAAACATTGTAGAGATTTCAGTCAGTTATTTTTTATTTCCCAATAACACATGATGTACATATGGATATTTATATAACAAGATATTGATACTGTATTATTCAGTTCAGCCCACTTGTAAACGATCTTAGATGTTGTTGATAGAAATAGGAAAAACAACAACATTCTGTATAGTTATATTAATATAAATAACATTAAATTTGTGGACCTATTATCAAAACTCATTTAGTAAACCTATAATCTCTTAAAATTATATATTTAAAATTTCATAACCGAGCAATAATTTTGCGGAAATAGGTAACTATCATATAGATTCAAGTCAAAGGTTTTTTTTTTGTTTAACTGATCTCCAAAACTATGGATTGAATTTAAAAATAGTTTTTGCACCTATTAGCACATTTTTGTGAAAGGTCATAGACTTATGTTATAGCATATGTATATAACACGAAGTACAACCTTGTCACCCTTGTGTAATAAGTGGTACGTTATAAATAATACTAGTAGTTTCGCACGGCTCTGCCTGACAACAGAAACGTTTTACATACATGGTATATTAGTTCATAACTATAAGGCATAAGGTAATCAACAGCCACAGAAAAACTTGCAATACTATTGTATGTATTGATGCTTGTATTATGGTGTTATATGAGTATAGTCTCACATTCGATAAATGAGCTATCAAACTCAAATACTCCAAATCATCAAATAGAATTCATCAGCTTAGTAATATTGATTTAATTATCCAATAATTAACGACATCCAACTCCACACAAATCACATTTAACTAACGTTTTAGGTCTGCTGTGTTTCATTGTAAAGGTAATATATAAACGGAATGGTTTCTATTTGTTTGTGTTGCTGCACATAGTATGTTGGTTAATAATATAAACAACTTTACCGTTCTGAAAATTAGCTACTTTTAAAATCACAACACCACAAATTAGTAACTTGACTAACGAAATGCTTAAAAATAAATAAGTAAGAATATTTGATTAAATATACAATAAAAAAATTTATTAAGCTTAACAGGGCTCTATGTTATAGACATTTTCATATATTAATTTAGTTGTGGCACTTTTTCAATTTTTTTCTATATTGCAAAATAAGAAACATTTTTTAGAAATTTTGTGGAAGTGAGTTGTGATTGGTGCCTTTATTGGCAGAGTCGTCGCTCTACCGCCCGCACCGTACAGTCCGGTAGGAGAGTTTCACACAGATTCCTATTGGCCTGTATCGATAAATTTCTATATTTGATTTTATTCTAAATGCAACACAAACATTTGTCCATACATCTAACGTATTATTTCAAGTTACATATAAACAGTTCATTATTATTATTATTTAAATATAAGTTATTTATTATAAATTTAATTAAGGTAATCTCTATGTAATAATGTCAGTGTATCTTATGTCAATCAATTCATTACAGATTGGTCTTTAATCTGATAATACTATTGATATCGAGACTAGATACATAATAACTCGAGAGACGTGATGTAAACGCGATATTCCACATTGGTGTAATTTCAGGTGGTGTTGCAATGAATGGAAATCTTTGAATGTAAAACAGTATTCAATAATAAGTAATATAATACATGGAATCTATAGTCGATATAGCTGTGGTCAAACAGTCACGTTTTTATTCAGATTGAAATATATATTAAAAAACAAAAACATTTTATCATATAAAACTGAATCGCTGTATATGTTAGTTAACTGTAAAAGCAAATGACTATTTTCGAATATATCATAGCCGTTGCCAGCTCCATGCTAATGCGAATGCTAATGTGTATCTTCTATGTTATGTCGTTGTTGGAAAACTTGTGTCAAGAATAATGACACAGACTAAAGAGATGAATCATCTTTTAATTGAAGTAAGATCACATTCATCTCATACTGCATGTGATACATGAGATGAGATATATATAGAGGGATATATATGTATAACGATAATAAACCACTCGTCTTGCAAATTTAAAGTATTTAAGTTGAAGATTAACAAGCTCCTTGTTGTAATGATTTTGGACATATTTGACAATAACTAGTCGTTCTGTGAACACCTCAGTATGTTAGGGGATGAGACAATGTTGGGAAATTATTTATAGTGGATTTCACGAGGTGCAGTGGTTACGATATTTCACCCGTGTCAACAAAAAAGAGCTTATTTAGACGAAATTTGGCCGTCATTTTGGATTTTGAAATAACAAAAAAAAACACCTTAGATTTCGACAAAGAATACTTAGACGAAATTTCAGGCCGCTAGCTACCGCAAAGTTCGTTTTTGTGGCGATCGGATGAAAATTGCTTCTGCTACGCCAAAAACAAAACTAAAAAACACCGCCATTTTGGATTTTTCGCCCAATCGAAAAAATTGATATAAAAATTCTAATACTTCAAAGAACACGCCTGCCAATTTTCGTGACGATAGGATGAAAAATACGCCGGCTACACCGGAACAAACTTACTAAAATACGTACGGAAAAATAGCAGAATTAGTCTATCAAATGAAAACGTAGTCCTTCGGATAAACGCTTCGCTACGCTCAGCATTCGTCCTTCGGTCAATTATTCATCAATAACATTCTATTCTTGTTATTCTATCAATAACCTACTCTTCTTGATATAAATTCGTTAAGTATTAATGATGTATCTGTAATAGCTGTTTTTAGTTAAAGGTTTGGAATATATTGTTTACTTTTTAACACTATCCCCTACAATTCCTGCGTGTGGTTGTTAATGAGATGAGATGTCAGAACATTATCAAATAATTAAAATACTTAGTGTAACGAAAAAGTTTTTCGTATCTGTTAAAAGTCCGTCAGATTTTAGAAAACCCGAAAAACTTTTTCCACAATCAAACCAATCAACAAATGTTATTTAAATTATTTGAAAGTTGTGTAAAATAGTTACTGTTAAAGCAATATTAGAAGAAAATTTTACATATAATTGTTTTCTCAAAATAATATTCAATGATCATTTCTTTATATTTATTCATCAAAGTAATATAATATTTGAAAAATTGAATACTTATAAATTATATTTATATTCCTAAAGGTTATTTGAATATTATTATTTAAATGCAATAAGCGTTTGAAGTAGTATTCTATAAAATCTTTTGCTTTTTTACACACAGTGACGATTTTAAAAATAAAAAGATCGAAATAAAAATAGTGAAGTTGTTGATATTTCTTAAAGTAATATAATTTCAATATCTCTTATTTTCCAGAGCGACGTATTAAAAATGTTATATTACAAATTTAAGTATTAAAGTATTATTGATTTACTGATAAGTTTTAAATGGAATACAATAATAATTGATTTAAAATGAAATTTTCACTACTAAATTTAATAACATTGTTTGAGCAGTCTTATTTTATATTTAATATGAATTAAAAATATATTGTAATTTGTAAATATTATAAAAACTATTGCATATGTATATGTACTCGTATATTATTAGGTATAAATATATAGATGTATGTGTTTAATATTATTCATAGAACTGATTTCATCATAAATTTAATATTAATTCAAATAATAATAATAATAATTACTTTCAATATTGTTTGAAAGGATTAACTAATAAATATATTAAATATTGGTTTTATACTCGGGTTTGTTCGTATGGTTATAGCAGGAAAAGTTTTCTGTCTTTTCCCGTATACACGTATAGCGAACTTTTAAGTTCACCTTTTATACGTTCATCCGTTTGTGTATTTCCATTTAAAACTCAAATCTATTATTAGTTAAGATTCTTAACAAAAGCAATTCTAAATTTATCTTTGAATCCGATGAGGAATGACTTTGGGAGAAAAAATGTTTGCAGAGGAAACCAACATGTCTGAATTCAAAACATGTATTAAATAAAATCATATAAATTGGATATTGTTATATTATGCTATATTAAAGAATCTAACTATTTTAAGATGTTAGCGACTATAGCGATATCTGATGTTAAAATTATACATTTATCATTATATTGGTTAACCTTAATTTGACTTGTCAAGTGTGTGGTGAAAAAATGTAAAATAAATACAATACAAAACAATCACTAATGATAATAATAATCAAACATAAATAAGTATATTAATAGTAACATTATAAGCTATGGTTCAAACCTTTATAACTATTAAAATCCGCAATTAAATTAGTTATCAAAAAATATGTTTAATCAAATTTTGTAGTTCAAAATTTTTTTATTTGCCTATTAAAATATTTGTCAAATCAGAAGAATTTGACGATATCGTCATAAAAATATAAATTCAATAGAAAAAACTTTTTGGTTGCTGATGTAATCTGCATTAGTAGTTATAAGATATACAAAATATACTTCTCGACTATTCTAAATGTCTTTGATTCAACTTTTTTAATTATAACGGTAAATAAATCAGCTTTTCCATTATAATTTAGAATATACTCTCACTTTAGGGAACATAAAAGATGTCATGTTGATTTTATAAAATATTAAATCAGACATTATACAATATAGCAGTGTAAATAAAAGAACTTAAAAACGAATTCGATGTTTAAGAGTTTTAATTTGTAAAAACATACTACCAAGAAATATACTTTAAGGGAATCTAGTCTTTATCATAATATATTGCAGTAATTCGTTAACTTTGTCTTTCAACTGTAACTATCAATTAACTACTTTAAACAGTCCGTACTTTCAAACGTATAAAAGTAAAGGACTAAACTTCTTTTTTTAATAATTGTATCGATTTCATCTAGATTTATAATCGTGTGATTTTTTTTGAAGAATATATACTTACTATTTAAATGACATAACCCTGATTGTAATTTTTTTTATTATTTTTATTTTATTTCAAATTTAAACAAGCATTATTGAGAGTATTTTTTAATGTAACTCATCATTATGTCTATTGTATTTGTTTGTTAACTGATAACGGATACATATAATAAATCCTTATCGGATATTTCCCGTAGACAGAATATCATCTGATAGTAAATTGAAAGTGTCAGGTTTCCGAACTCCGGCAGAGTCTAGTTCAGTACGTGCTGATGATAAGTGAATGACAGTGACAGTGACATGATCATGGCTCTGTTAAATCATCGGACATCGTATTGTAACTGTAAACTGAGTTAACTAAAATCAAAGTACTAACTGTCTCATGTTGCCTCGTACCCATTTTTTGTTAATTATTTTTGTTAATTATGAAATCAATAAATATCTAGTATCTGTAAAATTAAAGATTTAACAGACACTTTGAATAAACGTATTTTATGAGCAAGACCAAAAGAAAGGAAATATATTTTTTTTATTAAAATCTTCGAACACTATTTATTTTAAGTGAAGTAACTGGGTTGAGATTTCCAATTTTAGCTAAATGATAAATAAATGTATATACATTACAAAACATTAGTATTAAATACAAAAAGTATGCAAATTATAATTTATAATCAAAGAATTAGTACAAAATTAGCACAAAATTCTTCTAAAACAATGCTCTGAAAGATTTTGTATTTTGTATTTAACTAACAGAAAATATCAAGATATTATAGTAGTAGTAATGTTTACAGACATTAAGTTTAGAATGCTCTAGCGACTAAACAATAATTATAACTACAAATATATACATACAAAATATATACGGCTTAAATGTATATAATGAATTGTTCAAATGATAGACAATTGTCATAAATTAAAATTATTGAATGTTAAGTGTAAATAGTTTATTTTAATAACAATGTTGTATGTATATTGTATTGTATTCTTTATTGTTGAAACTCTAAATTAATTATACCCGTACATACACTTAATACACTTACCTTATTCTGTAGAACTTAAGCAGTTAATTAACGAGTTAAGAGTCAGACAATTTATGGCTGTTAGTGTAAAGATACTACATAAGTTCTTCTTTCGGAATCGTATAAACTTCTTATATAAAAATGATTATTAAAATAAATTAATATGATAAGGGATTAAGGCAGTTTTGTGAAAGCAGTATTACGAAGAAAATATGTGTACGAATTATAATAATTTGATATACATATTCAATTAAATGATGTGGTTCTTAATTATATTTATGGGAGACCAAATATAAACAAGGTAAAAAGTTCTATAATTAAATAAATATGGCTCGCGTCTCACATAAGATGTACTAGTTGTGCACAAGCGTTCGTTCGCGAAGGATGTTTTTTTATGGCACCCCGATTTTTAACCATCATAATTTTAAGACCTTAATGATATAGTTAACTAATGGTCAGACGATTGACCAAACAGTATCTTAACAACATTTTATCGAACTTTAAACAAAGGTATAACTGCAATTTTTATATTTATTGATAGATTTATATAAAGTAAACATTATATTTAAATGCATTTTATTACAATAAATCAGTGAAAATCGCATTCACATCGGATGAGCCGTTTAGAGATTAGCGCGCAAAAATCATTTTAACCAAACATCTTCTGTATAAAGATAGCGATTACTAACAAATTTATTATCTAATGGAATTAATTATGGATTAATTGAAAAAAACCTCTTAATAATATATAGTAAGTCCATAGAGAAGCGCTAAGTATCACGAAATAAAATGATATCCTAAATGCATGCGACTTGTAACATTACTACAATATTAATAAATATGAATGTAATGTTTTTTACTTTATTAGAATGTTTTGTTCTGGTAATAAAACAATGATATTTAATAGACATAATAAATTACCGTAGTAAACAAGTACTAAACATCCTTTATCATACAAAAGCTAAGAAGACAATAGGTTTAACAACAAATTCCCGTTCTTTCACTCTTCACCCGCACCCTAAATACGAAAACAAACAATCATTGTTAACTCTTTTAGATTGATATAGATTAATGGTCTCTTACCATTAATCTATTGGGATTGGGCTTCTCAACTCTTCTTCTTCACGGATGTTATGCCGTTAACGTCATATCTAGGTTGGTTAGAGAACTTCTAAACATACTATGATTGTGTTGGTTTCTTTCGAAGTGAACTGTTTTATTAATTTCTTAATTTTTTTATATAAAAGCTGTCGCAGGAACTACATATCAGATACTCCATGATTATATTTACATTTATAAGATTTTAATATATTATTATAATAAAATAATTACGTCAACGTAATATAGAAGAACATGGAAGAGATTGCTCGTATAATTAGGATATAGGTACGTTTACGATTTCGTGCTCTATATGATTTGTTTTTTTAAGAAAGTAATTCCCGTATCACATTTTATTCTTTGTGTCGAGTATAGTCTACGAACACATAAATAATATACAAAAAGTAAACCAAGACTCAAAAAATAAGATTCAATTAAGCAAATAAACCCTTTTAGTTTTGTTTGCTTGCAGATCTTTTAAGATGTTATGTCTGTATTTGAATATATATGCCATGTACCGTACTTGTGGACCTTTAGTGCATTAATATAGAAATTTGATAAAAATAACTACATGAAAAGAAATTAAAGGCACCTTTCTTATGTTGCGTGTAAATACCGAATACCGTTAAAGTTTTCCGAACTTTTAAAATTATTTTCTATCCAATTCTAGATTTGTTTTTTTCATAAAAACTGAATCGCGTACAAGTGGTACGCCATAAAGTTGTTTAATATCGTCTGGTTGATTGCCAATTACTTGCATATCGTTTAGGTATGCGCTTTTACTTTTTTACTCTTCTAGTGGAGGCATTACAGGAATTGCATTATATTTATAGTTAAATTTGAATGTATATGGTTATACAGAAAATATATTTGTAAAATAAATGTCATAAAATATAAGTTTATCGAACTAATAATTATATTTAGATTTATATTAATAATATGAAATAGCATTAGTAACTGTGTCTGTATAGACAGAGATGTAATGGACAGACATCACACTTTTACGGATAAATGGTTGGGTTGATTGTGATGAAATCTGACATAGAGATAGGGTGTTGGTTAAAGGAAGGACATTGTCTACATTTGGTCGCTAAAAGAAATCTTGAGTGAGATGAAATTACATACGAGCTATCTAAATCGGATAAATGGCTCTGTTGTTGAGTTAGTAAAACCGTGTTTTAAGAGCTTATTTTATTATAACAATTATCACTATTTATTTCAACGTTTTATTTCTTGAAACTGACAGCTATATTTTATTTTGTTTGAAATGCTATGAAATGTTTGTTCACATTTCATAGCATTTCAAAATAAAAAATGCTGAATATTTCAATACTAAAAGTATATAGTATAAGTAGTAATAATTCAAACTATTAGAAGATTTAACTCAGTTTGAATTTAAAATTTTTCCAGGTCTGACCTAAGAAGAAATATTAAATCCTTATTTAGTAATAAGCATCAAATTAGATGTTTTCATCTGATTACAAACTTAGGGTTGCGGTAAAAAAATATTATAAAATCGATATTTTTTCTTCGAACGTACAGTGATACTGTTCGTGTATTGTGCTCAAAACAGGAATAAGGACATAATATTTCATAAAGAAACAATTTATAAATCGCGCTACTTACAAACAAATAATAATATTGCAGACATTATTAAAGATTACAGAAGTTTATAATCTCTAGAATAGTTGAAATGGGATTAAATATATTGTTACATTTTAATAAACTCCTTTAACGAGTTCCTTCTCGATAGGAGATGGAATAATTAGTTAGTCAGTTGTTAGATATTTTCTCGTTTGTTTCAAATTCGGTACACTCAAATATTTGAAATAAATCACATATAATATTACACCAAAATAGTAAAGAATGACAGATTCAGAGTTTGTTCAAGTAAATAATGTAGCGAATTGGAAAAAGATAAGATAACATAAGAGCACGACTTCTTGAGGTGAATAGAAAATTGAAAAGTAATTAGAAATATTTTAATGGTTGTATTTTTGTTCCACTTGATATTGGAGCTGTTTGTTACTTTTATTTTGTGTTATATAACTGAAATAAAGAACGATACATTTATAAAATAAAAGTTCTAAATCAATCTTATAATAAATATATGTTTAATAAATTTATAAACTAGATTCATTTTATTAAGTCCTTCAACTGCTGCTAAAATAACTACCGAATATCTGTTCTCAATTAAATTACAATAACTATACCCTAATGCTTGTAGACAATATAGGGGACCATTTATATATATTTTACTTTACATATTTTAATGTTGTATTATTTTTATTAAACATCGGATGCTGTCAAAATTTTTGTGGAAACATTCAACAAGTTAGTGAATCATTGAATTCGAAAGGTTTTATACAAAGAAAATATTTACATTTAGTGTAGAATGTTAGTTCATTCAGTTTGTTCTAGTTTTATTTATTTTAACTATGCTCTGATATTTGAGATGGAAGATGCGCATATTGTTGTTGCACTTGTATTGTTTACTGTAATAATAATAATCATAACATTTCCAAAATGGAATTCAAGGGAGATAGCTAAATTATATTATTTTAAATATTAATGGATAGTTTTAACTACTTTACTTGATATTTCAAAATTGAATTAATATTGTTATTAGGCTTGTACAAGTAAAAATAAAGAAAAGATTGGGTGATTCTTTAGAGGAGATTTTTTTAAATTAAATAACAGTATGTCCTTGCGTAGTTACGAAGACAGTAAAGCTGTGTTAGTATACAATACGTAACTTGAATATTACAATGAATAAACATACAAACGTCTCCATTACGACCACTGAGTTGACTCTCACGCTGCGAGCTCACGACACCAACCTTCGATGAGATGAGCGTCATGTGGAATGAGCATTATTGTGACTAGTCTTTAATGGTGTGTACTTACTTAAGAAATATATGTTTGTCTTTATTATTACTATTGTATTTGTAAGATAATTTGTAAGGATTAAGCTAAAGGAGAATAGAAACAATTTAATATAGTGATAACATTAAATATTAATGTTTTAAAGTTACATTATTTTAGTTACTCTTAAGTACGTTCTTACTTACGTTACCACATAAATCAAACCCAGGCCATGTCATCGACTTTTAAATAACACATTACAAACTTTTATGTATATAAAAAGTTTGTATGTTTGTTTTATAATTGTGGAAATATTACATTTGTTATATGTAATTTGTCCACAATGATAAAACCCTCAAAATGTTTATTTATGTGAAAGTTCCTTCGATTCATGTATCATTAAAAATATATATGTATTAAATTATATATTTAAAAAACATCACACCATGTCATGTTCAATTATCTTAATATACTCACGAGAGTTTGCTTAGTTATGTTATGTGTTGGTTTCTACTTTTATAATTTATTAAATTGAAATTGAAATCTTCTTAGCAAGCATGTACAAAGACAGACAGCTAACTAGATTAAAAGTACTGTAACAGTGAGATTTCAATCAGTTCAGTACTTTTTAAGTAATGTGCGAACACACAAACAGATGGATAAGATTTGTACACCTAAAATTGTTTTTCAAAACCGTAGGTTTTCTAATTTTAAATTTATAGATATAGAATTTTTTCTCAGTCTTTATTATATACATAAACATACATTATTATATACACACATACATAAATATTTATATATATATATATATATATATATATATATATATATATATATATATATATATATGTTTGTTTTGGCAATAGTAAATAGGAACTCGAAAACATTTTCAAATTAAAACCGGTTTCCTCTATATCACCGAAGTGTTTTTGTTTGTTTGTGAAGTCCGTTAAAGTTAGGCGAGTTTTAAAAAAGGTAATCCACAACTTACAGAGGTGCAGTTCTGGATTTCTGTAGAGAACTTTTTACGTTGTGTTTAGTAAAGTTATGGAAAGTACTTTTTATGTGTGATTCATTTTCTGTCATATACATAGTGAAGTAATTTAAATAAACATGATATTACAGTCTTAAAGTATAAAATATATGTTGTTGTGGTATGATAAATATCTTCAGTATAATCAACCCCAGATTCGTGCAAACTTAATCTATCACGCTATAGTTATTACAATCTATGGTAAACCAATGTTCGTAAAACGTTCACCCTATGATATATATTGAGATAACTGTGTTTTATGGAAATAGTTGCATAATTTTAATGCTTTATATTTATTAGATAAGGTGCTGCAGTTTCATAATTAGAGATCCCAAAAGTTACAATGTACTGATCGAAGTCAAAATACTGAGGAATTTTAGTAACATGGCAGAATGTATTAAAAGTGTCTCTACATTTTAAATGTTTTATTAATTATGTAATAAGTATTATTTTTTAATATATGTGTAAAATTTTATTTAATGAGGTCCATATCTGATGACGAGTAACGATCCTTGCATAATAACTTAGTTTTTTTTTATTTCTACAAATAATATGACGAATAGAAATACTTCTTTGCAAATCACAAACGAATATTATTTATATTTATAACAAATATATATTTTAAATAATAGAAATGAAAACTCATCGCGGAGTTTAAATTAATTAAAGTAATTATGAATGTTGTTCAAGATTGTTTGAGACGCACTACGTGAAGGGATAACTAAATTATTTCTGTAAGTATACTAGCCCTTATTCTCGGTTGTGATTGTGTTGTTAAATTTTTTCCGACGTATAAAATAGCCACTATGCAATGTTAAAGACGATTAATAAAATAAACATGATTTTAGAATTTCTCTATTAGACTATAGATATAAACAATAAAAAATATATAAAGTCCACAAAAGTCTATAATATCAACATGAAAAGCACAATATCATGTGTCAAAAGTATAAACTATATTGGAAATTGAATCGAAAAAATCGTAGTGATGAAAGAGTGAATAATTCAAAAACGGAATGGCCGCGGGCAGTGAGTGAATGATTACATATGAATTGTGAATGTGATTGATCAATGTGTAACGATCTTCATTCCAGTGTTTGATTGGTGAGTTCGTCTATACCGAATATAAAAAACACAATATTCCATGTTTAAAAATGTCTGTAATATTCAACGAACAATTGATTTTACTTTATAGAAAATTTTATTAAAACATAAGAGCAACAAAGTATTATATAACAATAAACATGCTAAATAAAAATAATTTTATTTTATCACTAAATGACTTACATTTACTAAGTTTATTTTAAAATAATATATAAACTATTGTAAGTATTATGTATTTGTACGATACAATAGTTTAAGTATCAATAATCTCCGTTGGTGTAACGGAGTCACGTACTTTAATTATAGTGTATCATACTATTATATATACAATGAGCAAATAATTTCGTTTTGACTCCTGACTTTTCTTGTGGTTATATGGTTTGCATACTAGTCATTTGAGTTGAGAGTTAAGTAGTTGATTTTGGAGACTTTGATGATTGACTTTTTCTTTGTTAATTGTAGAGACTTTGGTGATATCATAGTTTTAATAGATATGTAATAGGTTTTTTTTCATTAACCTTTAAAATGGCATAAAATGAAGTCTGATTTATGATATAAAATCCGTAAGGCATTAAGAGTATAGTTTTACTTCTTATATTAACCTATTAACTGGGCCTTAATTTATGACTATAACAAGTTTCGTTAATTGAATATCTAGTGCGGATTCATTTTACACAAAATTAATACTAGAAATATTAATAAACTTTTTATGACAATCACTACGCTGCATAAAATATCTAATTCATTTAGGGTTAGTTGTATATGCTTTTGCAAATAATTTCCCAGAAAAGCCTTAAATTTTTCACTAAATAAATTGAAATTATACATAAATATTAATTTAAAAATAAATAGGTTATCATAGTATAAAGGATTAAATGGGAATGGGTCGGTATGGCCTTCCAAGGTCATACAATCCCATTCCCATGATTTGTATCTTTGCGATTAACAAGTAACCTACTCAAGTAAACTTTTTTCCGACGCTATTTGTTATTCTTGTTAGATTTACTGGCTGCATCACAACTTTCCCTTAGAAGTCATTACTTGTGGCAGTGGTAGGGGCCGGGTTGTTCCCTTCCCTCAAATATGGTGAAGTTGCGTTGCGTTGCGTTATGCTCGTGAATGGGTGTTGCTTGCGGTAACTGGTTGTATTGCTAGCCACGGATTTCCACATTTTTATTATTAATTAATCTTTAGGCCAGCTTATCGAACTGATTGCGATGTTTCTAATTGTTCAAACATTGCTCACTAAATATATAACGTTTTTTGAAAGAGTGATCACAAATGTTTTCAGTAATTAAAAATAATTTTTGTTTTGTTTATTACTTAAAAAAATATTACAAAAACAGCATACACAATTTCTGTTCTAAACTTAATATATCGAGCTTTTTCACCCTGGAGTCATATAAATCAGTCTCAAAGCAATTATCCAGTGATAGATATCTTATTTTAGAACTAATTACATGTTTTATGAAGGTAATTTTGTTAACCATATTTAATTTTTACTGACATAAAATCCTGTGCAATAAATGAAATAATTTGGCTCTGGGAAACATTTGCAAATATAAAAACGGCATGTCTCTGGTTTTTTACGGGTTCATAAGCAACCTTAATTTTACACCTTAAAACTTTAGTTAAAGGAAGTTCACAAGTTTTCTTAATTCTCTTCTTAGTGAAGTTCGTGTCACACGATATTTTAAATGTAACGTGGCATGAAATAACAAATTAATTTTGTAACATTACAAACGTTTAAATTTAAAATAAGAATAACTGTGTGATATACGACTACAAATATGTATCAATATTGAATTCAACTTCGTAATTACAAAAACACAGGTATATTTATTTATCGTATATGTAAAGTACATATAAAATAAATAAATATAGTTATAAATATACATAATATGATATCATTTTATGACAAGTTGCCAAGACATTTCAACAATAAAAAAATGTGATGTTTTTTCCTTTGAGTTTCAACTTGAATTACTTCATTTGTCATAACTTGGTTTGCTTTTGTGCTTTTATGACCTATAAGATTAAAAGACACCCTAAGTTGTACCCTCTAACTTGTTCATCTATCCTCGTCATAATATTATAGTACGTCATTACTTTTACTCGACTCTCATTTCAAGGTCTGTCACCCAGATTTATGACATTAATAAAGAAATAAAAAGTCACAAATTTATTAAATAACTCAATTAATATTAAGATATTATAAAAAAAACCTTAAAAAAAGATAGAAATAAATTACTGAATTTACGCAAGTATATTGTAACTTAAATCCATAAATCTGTGGTTGTTGAATAGAAACAAAAATGCAATCCCGAAACCTTGTGACCCATATGATGTACAAAACCATTGAAAATTTATAATTTTTAAAATTATTAATCTGCGAACACTTAAATAGAAATATAAACATAAATTAATAATTTATATGGGATTTTTTGTTTACTACAAAAAACTATATATCAATATAATTTTATATAAAAAAATATCAAACAACGCTTCTTTGAGGTTAAAGTTCTCAATGCTATTGAAATATACAATGTACTCCATATAATGATCCTTATCTTGTCTGGATTCTAGGGTTTCCTGTATTGGTTCAATATACTATCAATATTGATAATATATAAATATAATAACAAGTTAAAGGAATAACATTTGTAGTGTAAATTATTGCACAATTTATAAATGTAATTTATGTATTGTGCCCATTCTGAACGTTTATTTAAAACAATACCAACATGGAAATAAATAGTACTCATTCAAGTAACATATTAAACTCAGAAATGAGAGAGCAGATGAGCATAAATAGATGATTAGTGACATGGAGTTTGGAATATATTTATAACTATAGTTATAGTTATAAATATTGTGTATAAATATTCCTAAATAAACGCGCTCAAACAAAAATTAATATAATTAGTATTATAGTTAATAGACTTTCGAAAAATGACGTTAATTGTATTTCTTTACGAGTACATCTTTATTTATTTACAGTACGTTTTTTGTTCTGAATAAATATAAAATAAAATATTAATAATAATATAACAGATACTTAATTCATTGTACAAAAAAAGATGTGTGTTTAAAATTTATTGGGGTTCGATGAGAGGATTAATTGGTTCAGCAGATTTACATAATGGGTAATGCAGATGCATGCAGACACACAGACAGGATATACAAAACTATTAATATTTAAACATAAGTATAAATATATAGTATAAATAATTAAGTTTACTACAAGTTTTCATTATTTTGTTCCCTGATATATATAAAAGATTTTGATTTTGAGACAAGTTAATTCCATGCTATATAATAATATCGTACTACTATTACATAAGAACATTATTCTGAACATTATATATTTATTGTTAGTGTTATATAATGTGTTAATAGTCATCGTCTAGAGGTTGTTTCTTCTAGTCTAATGTTAATAAACATCTAAGTATAAAAAACTTTTGTTGTTTATAATACATACATACATTGTTTATTATTGGTCTTCTTACATTATCTACTGTTTTCTAGTTGGTCATTTTACAGAAGTTATTAAATGTTAATAATGAAATATATTTTGGTACGACATTACGTTAACATAAAATAATAAAGTTAATACTTTACCTTGTTGCTTATTTAACGAGATGCTTAGGCAGGTAATGTTAATTATTAAATAATGCTCATTTCCCATTTTCACAAAATCTGTACGATTAAAAATATTTACAACATTATTGTTGGGGGAAACTATTTTTCACAGAAGTATCTCTTCGGAGCATAAAGACCTTACTATATATAGATATTTCTGTGAAAATTAGTGTAATACAAAATAAAATACAATTAATTAATTAAATATTAACACTTGGTTAATTCTACTCACATGAACGAGTATTGGGTCTGTGAAACTATTTACAATTATAAGAAAGGACAAAAATACAACCAGTAAGATTGTCAATTACATAAAAATATAGTCGTTTTGTGCTAAGTAATTACATTTATTCTAATAACGTAGAGTTTAATATTCTCAAGGGGCCAATGACTAAAATCAAATAAATTGACAATTATGAACACAACAAGGAATTTCTACCAAAAGTTTTTATCTATTTATATCTATATTGATTTATTGTTTGTTGTAAATGAAAATAAATACTTAGTTAAAACGACCTTCGAATAAACCATTTCAATTTATTCTAAATTGTATACAAAATCTTAACTACTAATTTTAATCATTTACATTTAAATATGTAAGATTTGGAATATTCAAATAATTTTTGAGTATTGTTTTTTTAATAATTGCATTTTTATAAGCAAATTTTTCATAAAATAAGATAGCGACAATTAAAAGTACATAGCCTCCTACATTTAAAGTAGTGTTCTTATTTATACTATATTAGTCTTTTTCAGTCATATTCATTCATTACACGAAACAAAATATAACTGAACTTAATTTCACTTTCTCACTCGACTGTCGTGTTTAATATTAAACAAATATTCAGTTCACACGGTCACGTAGCGACCCTTGATACCATCAGCGGTCGTTCTGGGTTTTAATAAAAAGTTTAGAAACATTAGTAGTTCGTCGAGACTTATTTAAACACATTTGTTACCGAATTTATATGTATCTCTTTATAAAGAAAAAAATATTATACTTTGCTATTATTTTATTTTACGTTGTTATGGAGATTACAATATCTCGTAGATAATATTACTGTAAATTAAATTAGTGTCTTAGTTTAAAGTTTCTTTATCTATTATTAAATTGTTTTCGTATTAGATGAACTTGCAATTTAAAAAAAAGCGAATTCATTTTCTACAATCAGGGATATTACTCTCTCGTTTATAAATAAAATACTTTACAATGTTGGTTGTCTCCTTTAAATATAGCAATATGAAATATAAATAAACTTTATAAATTTAAAACTAAATATCTATTTCAATTATTATTTATAACTAAAAAATCCCATTCAGACGCTCCTTTGAATCTAATAATTAAAAATTGTATAATAAATACATCGACATACATGTATAATAAATACTTAGATATTAAAATACACCGGATATTGGGAAAACAACATTTATTTTATGTAAGGTTACATTTCAAGTTGAATCCCGATGTAAAAAGCAACCTTCGTCTGATAAACGCTCAGGTAATCACTGAATTAACTGAAAGGTGAGATAACATATTAGAATTATAGAAATAAATGTGGACTTAAAATTTAATTAAAATACATTTTGTAATATTAAATGAAAGGAAAGAAATAATACAAATGATAATGATGATAATATATAATAAGATAAATAAATACAATGTTTTAGAATATTCGTCCTAAACGACAATATTGGTAGGACAATTAATGTGATGTGTGATATGATGTGATGTGATGTGATGTGATGTGATGTGATGTGATGTGATGTGACGTGTGATGGTTGCAGGTGACACCGGATGGGTTCTACAAACTCGTATGCGATCCAATTTAATATTACTGATATTTAAAAAGTCAAATATATATCTAATAAAAAATAGATTAATAGTTATTTTTAATATTACTATATCATCTGTTGTTTATGTTAATATTTATATTAAAACTGGGTTTTGATTCATATTTCATTATCACCATCTCTCATAAGCATAACTTACCTATCGTGTATAGAAAAAACTTCAAATATTAATACTAAAAACTAAAAGGTTGTGTTCAACGATCTTATTCATTTAGTGAATAGATTTGCTGTGAAAACATTTTAATTCCTATTCAACTATAAATGCTTTTCCTGCAATGCTAACTCTAAAAGAGTAAATAAGCTCATATTTGAACGATATTCAAGTGATTGGCAATTGAACGGACGATATTAAATAAGTCTATAACGTGCCACTTAGACGGGATCCAGTTAAACAAAAGAAACAATAAAAAAAATTATGCTTACTGCAAAATGACAAAAACGTTGCAATTTAGAAACGTTTTTAACCTTTAGTGAGTTTATAATATAATTAACTTAAAAAGTATGCATTATATTTGTAATAAAATAGCTAATTATTGTAGCTATTACTAGTTAGCAGAAATTAATAAGCTTATTACATAATATTGAACCCTGCTTCTATATGTATGAAAGAAAAATTACTATGTAATTTATATGATGTAAAAAATTATCGGTTTAAAAAACGGAAAAACATGTTTTTTAGAAGAATTCTTAGAAGAAATCAAACGTCCCCAATATATTAAATTCAAATTGTTTTTAAATAAGTGCAGATTAAAAATTTATTTAGATGACCCCCAGACCAGCTATTTAAATCAAATAATATTACGTTACGTTCACTTTTAACGTGAATAGAAGAAAGAAATACAATTTCTCAGACTTATTCGTGATTAAATCTTGTTCAACGGGAAAACAATTTATTTCTACGACAGTTCTAATTTTCTCAAATTTTATTCTTTTCTTAGTATTTTTATGTATTATTTATTTTGTATTGTTATGCTTAGATAAAGACGATACATTGAATTATTTAAAGTAATAGGTACAATAATAATATATTATGTTTGTTTTCGTTAAGGTATATATTTTTTTTAGTTATGATGCTGTGAAGTGAACTCTATAATTGAGACAATCTTTAGGATAAGATTTATGTTTAGGAGTATGTCATATTTATTTGACAGGGTTGTGAGAAAGAAGTTATGGGAGATGCTGCCCCGATACAATGTGAACGGACCCTTGCTAGAGGCTGTAAGGTCTCTTTACCGAGATCACTCAGCCTGTGTGCGAGTAGGAGCTGGCATGTCGCCCTGGTTTGACATCCAATCGGGTGTTAAGCAAGGTTGCGCTATGTCAGCTTGGTTGTTCAATTTGTATTTGGATAGTTGTCTCCAAGGAGTGAAAGATAGTGACATGGGAGTGAAAGTAGGTGACCTTAAGGTCAATTGCTTGCTATATGCAGATGATGCAGTGCTCATTGCACCATCAGAATGCAATTTGCAGGCATTGGTCATCAATCTGAAAGATGGGTGTGAAATTAATGGTCTTAACCTGAATGTAGATAAGTCGAAGGTTCTGATATTTGAAAGAAATGAAGAAAGAACAGAATGTAAGATCAACGTGAATGATAAGATAATAGAACAAGTCAATGAAGTGGTATATTTGGGAAGTATGTTTAGCAGAGACGGAAGATACGAAATGGATGTGGAAAGGCGTATTACTGCCGGTAACAGAGTCAATGGTGCTTTGACTGCATTGTTGAGATGGCAAAACGTCAGTATAGCTGCACGTTTGACTGTACACAATGCAGTTTTGCTACCGACGCTGTTATACGGCAGCCAAACGTGGGTAACACAGAAGAAGAATGTAAGAAAGATGAATGCTGTGGAGATGCGATCTCTTCGCAGAATATGTGGAGTCAGTCTAGCTGATCGAATCCGCAATGAAGAGATCCACAGAATGGCAGGTACTAGCGAAGATGTCACGGTGAGAATGAAGAAGAACGTGCTCAGGTGGTTTGGGCACGTTGAACGAATGAGTGATGAAAGAATGGTAAAAAATATTTATATAGGAAAAGTGAGCGGTAAGAGAGAAAGGGGGAGGCCTCGAGTGACCTTCGAAAACACTGTGTCTATGATACTGGAGGAAGGTCACCTAAACAGCATGAGGACCCCCCGGAGGGCATTTATGAAGAGGTTGATGACTGTGGACTGTGGTATGCAGGGACCGTAGCGTTTGGCGCTCCGTCGTCTCTGGCTACCCCGCAAGGGATATGGCGTGAAGGTAAATAAATAAATAAATAAGTATGTCATATTGCAAAGAGAATCGTAATAAAGAGAATTAAAAAAAATTACAACTAAGATATTTAATGAATCTTATCAACATTTGGGTCCAGTTATAGTAATGTTATTTAACATTTTTATTAGAGATCGGATGAGTTTTATTAAAACTTTTGTAAGACATTCAACAAGTTAATGAATCACTGAGTTTTAAAAGCTTTTATACAGAGAAAGATTGGTAGTTCAGTTTGTTTTAGTATTCTTGTTTTATACGAGTATATTAACTCTTCATTGCTATCTGAGATGGGAGTTGTTGCATTTTGTTATTGAATTAATTTAGTATAACAGTAATAACCGTTCCAAGTACAATATTGAGAATATAATTCAAGGAAGACGCATCAAAATAATGTTATTGTAAGTATTTATGGATAGAGTTAATTTATTCGAAGTTTCATACACATTTGTATCAAGATTGAATTAATATTGCAATGGTGCACAATACAAGTACAAAGAAAAGTAAACATTATGGAAGTAAGGTAGGGAGAGTTTATTAATTAAATTAACAGAATATCTTTCCAAAGTTATATTTTTAATATGAATGTTACTACGAATGAATATACAACAAACTTGATCGTTACGACGATATGAGTTGACTCTCATACTGTTTTTTACTTTAACGACTGTTCCTAAGTTGTAAGTTTACATTTAACAATAAAAAAACATTTTTATTATTTTACAAATTATGTAATAGTTTTATATTAATAATACTAAGTGTCTATTTGAAATTTCTTGTTCTAGCATTAATTCTGAGGATGTAAGTTATCTCAATGTCATGATGCCGTCACGTAAAGGTCATTTAACTTCTAACAAGGAACACGTAATCTGTGTTATTGACATCTCTGAACACACTCTCGCCCGTCATCCTAAATATTTTCCTTACAAAACTTTTTATTAAAACCCTAGAACGACCGTTGACGATATCAAGGGTCGCTTCGTGACCGTGTACGATATTAAATACGAGAGACAAATGAAATTTATTTAATTTCTCTTACAATTTTTGTTTTACTTTATTTTTATTTTAGTTAAACAATTATCTTCATTGTTAATTATTCCTACATTTAGGTGTTACAAGAAAGTACATTTGCATTTACTTACTGACTGGTTATTTTACGTATAACTAAAACATTTTATACCACAATATGCTGTTTTGATGATCTACTCGTATGTATTATAGAACATAAGTTACAACGTACAAACAGTAATGCCTCTAAAAGAATGTGTTATGATTATTCGGATTAACACACTTCTTATCCCAGTGCAATTAGTTGCTTTAAACTAATACCATATATAACATTATAATATTCCTGCGACTTGCTCTGCGTGGAAAACAGAAGGGCGCCATATTGTTTCAGTTGAAACATTATTACAATAGTTTGTTAATGTATTTAGTCATATTGTCTGTGTTATTTTGTAAATATATTCTTATTCTATAAAAAACCCAAATCGACTGTTGACTGCAGAGTTGAGCCAGTTTTAACAAACAGTTAAACTCTTTAAATTTGTAATATAAGTATATTATTATAATATTCAGTAACTAACAACATCCAACTCCACAAAGCGCTTTTAACTGACGATTTACGTCTATTGTGTATATGAGTGTAATATGTGTACGAAATGACTTTTATTTATTTCAATGTTCCCGTCCTATATTTACAATATGTTTAGAAAACCTCATGTAAACGTTACGTTAGATACATATTTTCTTTTAATTCATTTTTGTTACACTTCTGTCATTCATATAATATGTATATAAAAAATTTAACTTAATAAGCGATAGCATTCAGAAATAAATAAACCTATTAGAAACTGAAAAAAAAGTAACTATGTCTTATAAAATAAGTTTTACATATTTATAACAGTAAAATGAAAGTTATTATTATTGCAATTAAGCATACGTTAGGAAACATCAGATTATAGTTTACAACAATACAATGAACAAAATAAAAACTAATACAAAATTGTGCAATTGTTGTTTTACCAGATATTCAAACAATATTAGTTACAAAAAGCCGTTTATAGATAGTTATAAGGTATGTAGGAGGTTTAATTTTATAACAAAACCACTCATAATCACAGTATTAACAGTTTACATTAACTAACAGTATTAACAGTACATTAATTAACAGTTTTAACAGTTTAACGCATTACCTCGTATATATAACAATGTTACACACATAACACATATAATATATATCAGCTGTGGTCACGTTGTCATGTTTTCACATTTCAATATATGTATCAAATATAACGAGCAGATATCACGGCAAATAGAAACTTGAAGTAGGTAAGTTTTTACAAATGTTAATCCGATCTTAAAATTGTGTAGGAGTTGAAATTACATAATCTTTAAAGTAGATAACAATTTTTTTATACAAATAATTTAAGGAATGAGTAGTACATATATACTTTTAATATAATATAGATATAGTACAAAATTTTAAAACTAAACACATTTCCCGCGAAGAAGAAAAAGATCCCATCGATATATTTTGAGAAAGGGTAAATGGTACACTGTACTGTATAGTGTGAAAAAACATGTAATGATTGCTTTATAATATAAGTGTGATATAAAGTATCACAGTATTTTATTGCAGTTGTTCGGCTGTTCTCCTCTTCAGGTCATGTTATTCAACGGTTGATCGTGAAATGTTTGGGTGCGGATTCTATAAAAATATGTTATTTTTATTCAGATAGTTTTAAATTATGAAATTGACGGAGATTAGAAACGATTAAATATTTGAATCATTACGAATCTGAAAATTCTGAAAAGCCAAATATTACCACTGATGTGAAATTAATGTAATATCTTAAATGACTTGTGTTGATTTTTTTTTTTGGAAATTTACTACAAGCCGTAACATGTTAGTAAAAATGTATGTATTAGGAAGTAGTCAATATAATTTAAAAAAATATTTTTAGGTATAAATGTTTAATTAACAAGCAATAATTTTGGCTACCTTAAACAGACTTTATATTAATTCGATTATTAAATACAGGTAAGACGGCCGCCCAGAATGGTACTGTTCTGAAGGTAATAGAAAGGTATTGCGTCGACTCCACTTTCTTTAAAGACTTTACTGACGTACGTGCCTACCTCTATTACGTTATGTGCCTACCTCTATCTGGACCAACGTCACTAAATATAACATCCTGTTTATTTATTTTGTCTTTTCCATTGGTAACAAAGGATTTGTAGTGTATCTATAGAGTAAGTCATGTTTAGGTATAATATTTTTATAAGTGGACATCTAAGTGGTATTGTACTACACGTCTGCCCGAAATTTGTCAGCCAATCTCAGGTGTACGTTTTTCGATGTCATAATAAATCAGAATATAATCTTATATATCTTGATATATACATATGTTACATACGATCTGGTATCAATAGATATGAATTCCGCAGCGGGTCAAAATCGAGGTCCTGTTCGCGGCCCTAGTATATTTAAATGCTAACGAATTAAATATAACTATAATGGACTTCTCAGTGTTTAAAACCATTATATAAACAACATTATTATATTACTGTATAAAATTTCTTTCGTAGTACTAAAACAGTTCATTTACTATTTTCTACTACTACTACTACTACTACTACTATAGTACTATCGAAAACAAAAGAAACAGCTAATGCACTCGAGCAGCAAATTGCGGAGACAAAATCAAAAAAATGCCTCAATCGTATTCAACGCGGTCCAAACAGACTCGTTATGAAAAACTAAATAAAATGATATCCTAAAATCATACTCCTTACAACAATACTACGATATTAATAAATGAAGATGTTGTGCTTCCTAACTTATTAGATTGTTTAGTTTTGTGAACAATAAACACCAATTTAGTGTATGATTTATAACATGTTTTGATAATATTTTAATTATTTATAAATATATTATACAATGTTTTTCTTCACTAAATCTAAAACGTAACGGACAAGACTTGGACCTACGATCTCTTGGGTTTGGTCCACGCAACTTTTAGAGGTTTCATTTCATTCTTCACTTATTTAATACTTCTAGATTTCATGGTGTTCGTAAAAACGAAGCTTCCTCTCTACCTTTTTATATTACGTATTTTGCATAATTAGTTGCCTATATTGTTTAATAACAAATAATAGGAAATTGCATAATTTTATAAGATAAGCATCCGCTAATAAGTATTTGGATATTCCATCCATAAATTACTGTATGTGAAGAGGAAGGATAGCATGGACGTTTATTAGTTTATTACCATAACTTATAATCATAATAGTTGATTGAGAAAAGCGAACGAAGTGAGCGGAGCGTTTTACTGGAGACTTTTTACATTCTTTGTAACGAATTGAGTTCTTGACGGAAAATTATGATATTTTGCAATCAAAAAGTAACAAATTAGGTGATGGTTTTAAAAAAATATTTTTTTTTATGTCCTGTCAAAAAAACTAATATCCCATTGAAGTCAATGGGAAACGATAAGTCAATACACTGACTGGGCTCTCTTCGCTCAATATGCAAACGGCACCCGAGATTTGGCGCTCCTAGTATTTATAGTTTCGATTAAAAAATAATAAATGCTTATGTATAGTTTCGATTAAAAAATAATAAATACTTCTGTGTTAACTAAATTCCCAAACCTCCTGAAAGGTTTGGGAATTTATTTAACACAGAAAAATTACAAAGCGTCCGAATGGGAGAGTACTAGTGTATGAAGCAGTACAAAGACTGCCTGGAATAAATGATTTAAGATATCGCTTATTGTTTACATAATTTCCATTAATATTCCTTGGTATATGTAACTACCATTTTCAAAGTATTCTTTATAGGTACCTTTGATACGGTCCAAATATTCAAGAATTTAAAAAATACTCATTCAGATCTAAACAATCCGTTCGTTTCTTTATTAAAATCTCTCTATTTAGAGATTTTAATAAAGAAACGAACGGTAAAATTAAAGAAAGCAATCTATTTGTGTCCCGCAGATAAAACATTGACTTTGAAAAGGATTTATACAGAGAAAATATTTATTTACATTTAGTGCAGAAAGATAGTTCATCCAGTTTGTTATAGTTTTATGTATTTTAAACTATGCTCTGATATTTGAGATGGAAGTTGTTGCATTTTGTTATAATAATAATAATCAAAACGGTTCCAGGAACAATATTGAGGATGACATTCAAGGAAGACAACTAAACAATATAATTTTTATATTTAAGGATAGATTTAAATACTTTACTCGATATTTTAACAGTGAATTGACAATGTTATTGTGCTTATATAAGTAAAAACAAAGTAAACATTAGGTGACCCTCAGACAGTTTAACAGTATTTATAGTATGTCTTTGCATAGTTATGAAAAGAGTAAAGCTATGTTAATATACAATATGTAACTTGTATATCACTTACCTTAAACATCGTTGCGACCACTTGAGTTGACTCTCACTGCGAGCTCAGGACATCAGTCTCCGGTGAGATGAGCGTCATGTGACATGAGCATTGTTGTGTATAGTCTTCAATGTTGTGTGCTTACAAATTATATGATTGTCTTTATTATTCCCACCAAATTACTTTTAGAAATTAATAAAATAATTAATAAATTTGAAGGAGTTATTTCTTAAATTTTTTTTAAGTATTTAACTAAATGAGGACAGATATATTTTAATACAATTATAACATTTAACATTGATGTTTTAAAGTTGCTTTGTTCTAGTTACTCTAAGTACCACATAAATCAGTCCCAAACCATTTAACCGTCGCTTAAGTAACACATTAAAAACTCTTTATGTACATATTACTGATATCATAACCAACATTTGTTATATGTAATATTTTCATAATTATAAAACCCTCAAAATTTATATTTCTGTGAGAGCTCGGGATTACTGAATTTTTTCTCTAAAATATACTAGTCCTTGTCCGCGGTTGTGCTTGTGTAGTTAAGAAAATATTTTCCGGGATCTAAAATAGCCACTAAACAACTAACTATGAATAGACAAACCAACATGACTTTAAAATTTCTATATTGACACATTCGCTACTTCTGATTTGAATTCATGTCCTTTCAAATAATTTTCCTGGTTGCTGCTGATGTGTATTCACGTTATTTCAAGTACTATACTATATGTACCTGGTTGGAAATGTAGAAAATTAGACGGGCTCGAATGTAAAAAGCAATACAATTCCTAAATGAACAGCATTCATTGAAACCGAAACAGATAATCAAGTGTGCTTAATGCTGCATTTATATATTATATTATATGCATAAGAGATAAAAATAATAACGGTAAATACATAAAATTTACAAAAGAGGAATGCAAATTAATATAAAAAGCGCAATATTTACCAAGTGTCAGAAGTATAAGCTTTATTGGAAATTGAATGAAAAAATATGCTGAGGGAAGACTGAATGAATTTGCAAACAGAATGGCTGCGAGCAGTGAGCGAATGATGAGGAATGTGTAACGTTTTTAATTCCACTGTTTGATTAGCACGTTCGTCTATTCCGAGTATTAAAAACACATATTTCGATTTTTTAAAATGTTATTGTGATATTCAACAAACAATTCATTTTAATTTCTACTATTTATTTACAATCTATCTAATTATACTATCTAAGCAATGATTTAACAAATCTATTTATCGTACGAAGGTATCAATTAATGAAGTATACTGTAACATAGTAATAAATATACTATAAGCATATAAGTTGTATTTTATTCTGACTTCACTATTTGTGGTCTCCTCAAACTCATGTATCATTTCTTAGTTGTAGTTAGTAGTAGTTGTAGTTGTACATTTATAATTTTAATAAATTGTTTTAGTTTTGTTCAAATCATTTGTGTCGCTACTTACTAATACTTTCAGTAGTCTAACACTATCATAACAGGTCTTAAACCCTAATCTCAATAATTTTATTATAACTACAAAACAACTAACATTACTTTTACTTTAAATCCGTTTTTTCGAAAAGTTTGCAAAAGAAATTTAATTTTACTCAAAAATAAAGTAAAGTTCTTAAAACGTGGCTTTTAACAAAGAATAAAATATTTGTAAGTTTAAAATTCGGTAATATTCAACTTGTTCAAATGTACTAATTACAAATTAAAATACTATTTTCTACGATTCATCTAGATCTGTTGTGATGAGAGGTATAGCTAATCAAATTATAGTTATTAAAGCCTTGTTTTTTACTAATGTTTGAAAATGTCCATAATATGTTTATCCATGTTAAGCTTATTCGCAGGATTTGGACCTGTGACTTATCGTAAACCGTCCCATCGCTCCTCGTCAATTAAGCTCCCATATCATTCCTTGCCTCGACCAATTTATAATAGACGTGATATAAACCAATTTATACTAAATATTTTGGGTTTTATTAGTTAGTATAAGACTGATTTATATTAAAATAATTATTATTCAAGCTTAAGGACGACCATTAATTGTAACGTTGAGAGAAATTCCGTGGATTAATTTTGTAATTAAATACACAAGTATAGTCTAAGAGTTAGTAAGTTGTTTTATTAACATTTTTAAAACGTCTTTTTCATAGTTTAATTTATTTAATAATTATTACCAAACTTCAACACGGTCCCTTACAATTTAATTAACAACATTCAATTGTTGTTAATTAAACTATCATACAATTGATATTACTGATATACATCTTATTATGTTATAATGTAAAATAAATAATAATTTATAGTGTATTATTACTGATATTAATTAAAGCACTTCATGTTTCAATAAAGTACTATTTTTATTAATATCATCATTACTGTGTTTAAACTCACATGAATTATTTGTTACTGATATTTTGATTTAGCTCTTATAACTTTTCTATAAAGTGTAGCTTTTGAAGCTTGGTACGGCTCTTTAGCTTCAGAATAGCTTCTTTATATTCTA